>OX392410.1:8545000-9825092 GCA_947623395.1 Synanthedon tipuliformis
ATACATACATACATACATACATACATACATACATACATACATACATACATACATACATACATACATACATACATACATACATACATACATACATACATACATACATACATACATAAGCTGCGATCTACAAGCACTTAGTTCCTTAGTTTACTTTTTAAACACACGCCCTAAATTTCTATTGAAAATCGAATAGGTAAAGCAGAGTTATGTGAAACAACTCTGTTGTAAATAAAACTGAGTCTGTAGCACAAGTATATGCAAGTGACATAGTGAAATACGATAATATTCCGAAGTCGGGTTTTATCTAGCGAAATCTTCGAATGGGAATGCTGAAATCAATTGTTAGCTTATGCCTAACGAGCCAGGAAGGACGATAAGCAAAACTTACGACGTCTTTTGTACTGTGAATTTTTCTCGAGAACATTTTCATAAGCTGCTGTTTTCATTAAAATGAAAAAATATGAACGCTTCTCGATGCATCCGTTTTGTTTTTTGATTTCAATATCATTTAGTGCTAAAACTAAAACGCAACAGTTTTTAAACTCTTGTTCAGGTAATAACAGTTCAAGCGATCTGAAAGTTACTGAAAATTTCATCAAGATTTTCCTGTGTGACAAGATTTACAATAATAAATTTTATATACTTACTCGTACATATATCATATAATATTGATCCTATATTGTTTTCTTCTTTTATGAAGTATTGATATTATGTTTGCACTATCTTATTAGGTACACTGACTTCCCGTTAATCCTAACCGGAACTACTTTGCACCATTACTCACATTATCCATCTAGAGCGCTGGCTATGGCTATGCATTCTCCAACTTTTTAACTATTTTCCCTAAATGTTAGCGCTGAAAAGGCTAACCTAACCTTTCACGAGGAAACCTAACCTTTCACGAGGATACCCGCGGGGTATCACGCAGGAAGCCTCCCCCACCTCCCTTACCAAACGAGAGGGTCATTAGCCAAAAAATAAACGGTTACACTTGAGAAATAGAACAATTTTGAATATTTTAAATTTAACATACACAGGGGAAGCGCCGGATATATGAGAAACTAACTGCCCGGTCGAAACAGGTTGATAAGCAGTTATTCTAAAATAAACTTTTTAAACAATTAATTATATATCTATGTATGTGTGTGTGTGTATGTGTGTGTGTGTGTGTGTGTGTGTGCGTGTCGATATATCCGATCGATAAACAAGCGGCAATAGTAGTATTTAATACGAAATATGTGCAATATTTTAAAAATTTCATTTAAAAAATTATATTAAATTTAAGGATAATACTAACAAAAATGCTGGTCCATTATAATCATAATTCATTCATAAAATGTGTAACTGTTTGTTTAAGTCTTTATTCCTGGAAATATTGAATTGCATCTTCAATTTTCGATTTCATTTCAAGCTCCATTTTGTCAAGTTGAATCAAGTTCATCTTCAATTTTTTTCCACAATATTTCATTAATAGTTTTTAAATTGACGATGAAGAATTTATTTTAAAACTTACATTGATTAAATTCACTTGAATTTATTTCAATTTAATAAACAATTTGGTAAATATTACAACACTTGATGATTAAATTTTCAATTCTGTTTCAAAATCAACAATAAAATTATACACCTTTGAATTAAGTGAATATTGAAAAAAAAATGTAAGTCCAAAGCAAAATTCGGGCTTTCTACTGTAGGCAGAATTTTAAAATATAGTTTACACAAAAAAAATCCCTCTGTAGTGTATTAAATTAAAAAAATATTCAACATTTTATTGTGTACAAATAAACGAGTAGAGCAGTATCCACATCGGAAAGCATATATCATTTTTATCGTGCTCACTCGGCCCGGTCGTTTATTCATTGCTTACCTATTGCACACTCGCTCATATGACGACCAGTGTGTTACCATAGGTGCTTTGCGAGGTATTCCCTCGCCAATTTATTCACGATGATAAAATATTCATTGAGTATCTAAACATTACCAAACGGTGCTGAATTCGACAATTGTTGCTAGTCCTAGTTATTTTTCGTGGGAAAGGAAAATATTTAAAAATCATTTAAAATGCCATAGTTGCAAGGCATACTGCACACTTTTTGCAGTTATAAATTGGGTAGCCCGTTTGGGCAAATTATGAAGGTTAGGTAGTAGTCACACAGCGTCGCGCAGTCGTTTGAGCAGCTCGTCTGGCGGCAGTAACCATAAGAGATGATCACATGTGGAATAATAGCATATGTGCTTTTATTTTTAGGTGAGTGAGTAAGGCCCAGAGCCCATTTGCCTATCCCTCGGCATAGTCGGCAGCGCACTTGTAGAACCTTTGGAGTTTCTTCTAGCACTTGTAGCACGGTAGCCACCTACCATTAAGTAGATTGTCTGACGATCTTTAACACCTAAGAAAAAAAAAGTCGCCGGCAAAAGCTAATTACAAATAGTGAAGGAAACGTCGCATAAAAAAGTTTCTGTTTAAGATTTCTAGCAATTTTCAAAGAGATGTTTCGTAGACATGTAAAGTCGTATTGACCTATTAACAAACGGAAGGACGTGCAAACACAAAAGTCACATTACAGAGATAATGTAGAATGTCCTCAGAAAAGAATAATTATATTCTATGTCCATGGTAACACATCAACCGCTAGCAATTGTACGCTCAAGTGAGACCATATTTTCTTTTTTTAGAAACCCCGTTTAGTCAACTGCGTATTGGAGATGAATGGTTTATCGGTTTACGATTTAGTAACTACAAGACTTTGTTTTATTAATTAACAATGTTTTTTGCAATTTAATTGTGTATACAAGTATGCAAATACACAATATAGACGACAAGAGTTAGGTGGTATAACAGAGCAATCTATAATGGGCGTATTAGTACCTACTGAGAAGAATAATTATTATCTTTCATAAATTCTTTAGATAACGAAGATTTATGATTTATTAAAAACTTTTGGACTTTTTACATTTGTTTTTTTTTTTAAATTTTTATCAAAAAAATTCGTATATGTTCTTCAAAAAAAAAATAATACATAATACTAAACTAGAATATATATCATTACAGCATAATATTTTACATAACACATCATTAGTATGTATTATACAAATATAATGTAAATTGATGTATATAGGTATGTGAAAAAATAAATTAATTTCTTAACCATTCAAAACATTCAACAACTGAACAATGAAATGCAAACTAAAACAACAATTCGATGTTGGTTTAGCATTGAGATGCCTAACGTTGATGGTACATTCATATTCCACGACCAGAAATAACTATATACAAACAAAACTACCCAAAAACTGCGGCGAAATACTGCGGTACTACTGTGCTACACGTAAGGGTGTGTGTGCAGCGAAATCCAGCTTCAACTATTTAATCAACTCATGAAATATGCATTCACCGAAATTCTGTCTGGGCCAGTCCATCAGTGGAAGGCCTTATCGACGACGGCGCTTATCATCAACAGGTTCCCACTACCGGCTCGTGTGCTGTTATCTCTTGCTACAAATAGTCATGAATTACACACACACGAAAGGTCTTAAACGACGGAATGTCCTCAAGCGACATACAACCTTAATGTAAAGATTACAAAGTCGGTTTCCAGTTGAATTGAAAAGTTTCCTGGCGCATAATCACGGATAAACGCATTGTCACAGTGTATTACAGGGCCAGTCGCCTAATGCGCCTAATTCACGACAATGTAAGCAAGTCTTCTGCAGTTGTGTTCATAATTTTCGTTTTCCCAAGTTTTCGCAATTCAAATAAGCGCAGTCCTTTAAATATTTGCCTTTAAATACAGGTTGCATTTACGTAACTTTGTTTATCAGACTACGTGCTCTCCGCTGAATGCGAGCACTATTGTTTTATGAAGATATCTTCTTAAATGCACTGTAAAACTTGCCTCCGTACACGTGCTCTTAATTGTTCCACAATATGTAGCTTTTATTAGTGCGAGTTTATGACGGTAGTTTTTGATAAATAGCTGAGCAATATGGACAATATGTCACACTTACAATCTTAATAGAATTTCCTGATATACGACACAATGGAGCGTAATAAAAGAAGGAAATTGGGGCCCTATAAATTACCTATTTCTTAACAGTATTGCAATAGTATAAATGTACTTCCATTTCTAGTATAATTCCGGAAATGAAAATAAAGAAATAAACATATTATATTTAAAAAATATTAGTGTCTGTAAATAATATTCAAGAGTAAATAAAGCACTAGAAAAATTCTAAAGAAAATTCGACTTATACAGGTAAGAGTCTGATATCAAATATCAACTAAGAACTAAGAACCTTATTAACATTAAGGTACGTATGAAATATTCTAACTAATGTTATAAATTCAAAAGTGATTTTGTAGTTGAATTAATTGACTCTTAAGACTAATGATGAGGAATTAAGACAGAATAAATGTTTTAGCACCTAAAAAAGACGCGGTCGAAGTTAAAGGCAAGAGCTAATTATTTCATAAAGACTAATTATATCATTATGAATCATTATGAACTTACCTACGTGTAAGTTTGTACTGGGCGATCGATGTTACTGGCAGTTCAGGTAACTTTTTGTAATGTTAATTAATAGCAGAATAAATTAAATAAAAACAGTGGATTAAAGGAAAAACTTATTATTGTTGCAAGTACATTACACTATTACAGACAATTCCATTGAACAAAATATATACATTTTTATTTTAACATTTTGACATTTCATTCAAATAATTGTTAGTGGCCAGGACGAATGATTACTATACAGTATGCAACCTACAACATGCCCTCTTAATCCAAGTCCTGGACAGCATCAAGCATACAATTTGTAAACAGTTTATGTTTAGCAATAGTCAACGGTTTTGTTAAAACATCAGCTACCATAGAATCAGTTGACATATAACGTAATTCAACGACTTTCCTATCAACAGCATCCCTCACATAATGGTATCTTATATCTACATGCTTTGTTCGTTTATGAAATACAGGATTAGTAGCCAACTTAGCCGCCGACTGATTATCATTATACAAAACAACAGTTTTACAAATACCAGTAAGCTCCGCTAGAAGAGCACGAGCGTACACCGCCTCACGAGTCGCTTCAGATAAAGCAATATACTCCGCCTCGGTGGACGAAAGTGCGATACATGTTTGCTTATAGCAACCCCACGAAATAACGTTCCTACCTAATTTGTAGACGTAACCCGTGTATGATTTACGATCAGCCCCGTTAGCCCAGTCTGCATCAGTATATCCTAGTAATAAAAACTTATCTAATACATTATTACATTTACGATATACAAGACCTAAATTAGTAGTACCTTTAAGATAGCGTAACACTCGCTTAGCTGCCATCCAATGCTCAGCAGTGTAACAAGTATTAAACTGACTTAAAAAACTTGTTGCAAATGATATGTCAGGCCGAGTAGTAACAGACAAATACATTAGGCAACCTATCAACTCCTGATACGGTAACTTACTATCGTGAACGCTATCAGTAAACTTCAGACCTGTATCCAAGGGTGTCTTAGCAACCTTACAGTTAGTCATATCAAACTTCTCTAAAAGTTTTTTGATGTATTGTTTCTGACTCAGCTTCAACTCACTATTAGTACGCTCTACCTTAATGCCTAACATATGTCTTACTTCACCTAAATCTTTAATAGTAAAATTGGAACTTAAAGACTTCTTTAAATCATTTGCCATCACATCACAATTGTAGAAACAAAAGAAATCGTCGACGTACAAAGTAATAATAATAAACTTCTTACCCACTCGACGACTGAAGATACAGTTCTCATGCTGACTCTGCACAAACTTTTCAGAAAGTAATACTTCTTTTACCTTCTCATACCACGATCTTGACGCCTGTTTTAATCCATACACAGCTTTCTTGAGTTTGTATACTTTATGCTCATTGCCCTCTTTGACAAATCCTTCAGGCTGACACATAAATATCTCCTCACTCAAATCGCCATTAAGAAAAGCAGTTTTCACGTCTAGGTGATCTATCTTCAAATCAAGTTCTACCGCTAGTGATAATAACATCCTTAAGGAACTGTGTCTTACAACAGGAGAGAATGTCTCATTGTAATCAACACCAAATTGTTGCATAAAACCTTTCGCAACTAGTCGCGCTCTGTAAGTAGCTATCTTTCCATTAGCATCTCGTTTAATTTTGTATAACCACCGATTCTTGACTATATTTTTATCCGCTGGTCTATCAACCAACTCCCAGGCATCATAATAATTAAACGAATCAATTTCCTCCTGCATAGCCCGTTGCCATAGCTTACAGTCACTTGAACTCAAAGCCTCTTTAAAAATTGTTGGCTCACTCCGTTCCTCATTCAGTTCAAGACAATGGCAAGTCTTCGGTATTCTAGGACGTAAATTATAGGCTGGTGCATCATTCTTAGACTGTCTTAATGTGACATCTTCAATAGGCTTCGATGAATCAGATGTTTCCGCGTCGACAAACTCATCAGGCATTATTGGTATCTCCGCTTCAACAACATCTCCAGGCAGGTTTGGTAACTCCGCCTCAAACTCATCCTTCAACAAATCTCCTCCAGTTTCGTCAGTGCCTCTAGGAAAGAAAATCTCTACAGTATTCTTTCTTCTACTGACTCCTGGAAATTTTGTTTCATTAAAGACAACATCACGACTACGAATGACTTCATCTTTGTCAAGATCATATAGCCTATATGCATTAGCCTCATATCCTACAAATATACAACGTTTGCTCTTTGGATCAAGTTTGCTTCTCTTACACTTATCAATATGAGCATAAGCTTCACAGCCAAATACACGTAAACGCTTTAAACTCACTTTATTACCAGACCAAGCCTCTTCTGGTGTCTTACCAGAAAGCCGTTTTGAAGGTGACAGGTTAATCAAGTAAGCTGCCGTATTAGCTGCCTCTGCCCAAAATTTATGGTCAAGGTGTGCAGTATACAAAAGACATCTAACTTTTTCAATAAGAGTCCGATTTAATCGTTCAGCCGCGCCGTTTTGTTGTGGACTATACGGCACTGTCAGTTGATGCAAAATCCCCTTATTTTTCAAAAAATTAGCTAATGCTTTATTAACATACTCAGTACCATTATCCGACCTCAAAGCTTTCACTTTATCCCCAGTTTGATTTTCAACAAACTTAATAAAATTCTTAGTGTATTCAGTTACCTCATACTTCCGTCTAAGAAAGTACACGAATACTTTTCTCGTATGATCGTCCAAGAATGTTAGTATGTACCTCTTTCCTCCAAGTGAGTTGACAGGTAGTGATCGCACAGGTGAGTGTGAACCAAGCTTAATCGCTTCTCTGCTACTGGCTTTTCAGGATTGCACGGAAAGGGAGACCGCGCATGCTTCCCTTTTAAACAAACATCACATGCCACATCCTTACAAGGGTCATCCTGAAAACTAATGTCATTAGCGAGTCTATTTTTTAAAAGCTTTATATTATTGCCACTTAAGTGACCGAGTCTTTGATGCCAAATTGACGTACTAACGCTTAGATTCACCCTTAGATTGCAAGTCTGAAGTTTATATGCACCTCCTAAGTCATTAACAGAAATTACCTCATCACTTAAATTAGAAATTGTACAACCTTTACTATTAAAGTTAACTACACAACCATTCTTAATCAATTGAGAAACAGAAATCAAATTTACAGATAGTTTAGGTATAAACAACACATTAGTTAAAATCAAATTACATGACAACTTAATGTTACCTTTTCCTGTACATTTGAGTTTTTCACCACTTGCTATAGTTACCGAACTATTGAGCGTTTGAAAATCATACATCCAATCACGCCGTCCAGTCATGTGGTTAGTGGCTCCAGAGTCAATGTACCACGAATCATCCGCCTCTACAGTATTGAATGCCGACAAAACACAGTTCCCAGAAGTTTTCTTCTGACTGCGACAATCTTTCTTCAGATGTCCTTTTCGTCTACAATTCCAACACCATGGCTGCTTCTTATGACCAGAAGTTTTATTCGTATATGACTCAACCTTGTCATGTGTCACGTTACTCGTTGTTGCAGTATTCGGTGTAACAGTGCTTTTCTTGTCGGAGTACAAGCACTCAGTCGAATTCTCACGAGTCCAACGTTTGTCTTGCAACAATTTCGTTTTAATCAAATCTGCGGATATGACAGCCCCTGAATGTTCTAATGCCATGATCATGGCTTCGTATTCCGATGGCAAACCTTGTAGCATAATCGCCCCAAGAAACTCATCGTCGACAGCTTTTTTCATATTTTCCAATTGTTGGGCCAATGATAAAACCTCATCGATATACGCCTCCATGCTAATAAAGTTCTCTAGCTTAACCGAACACAGCCTACGCAGCGCTCTCAGCCTCATTCCGAGTCCTTTATCATCAAATGCACTTTCCAGAGCATCCCATGCTTGTTTTGCGGTATTTACCCCAAGCAAATGAGAAAAACAACATCTTTCTACGCTTAAACAAATCATTGACTTAGCTTTCTCATCCAGACGTGTCTTCATCTCGGGCTTTGTGGTGTCACCATCCGGATATCCACGTATACAGTTCCATAAATTCTCCAACGTCAACGCATTTTCCATAACAAATTTCCATTCTATATAATTTTCGCGTATTTCAATTTTTCAATCATAATTCCGTTTGGTAATTTATTCATGTTTACGTTTACTTTTTATTTGCAATGATGGTCCATAACCTTTTGTAAAAGGTTAATAATAGCAGAATAAATTAAATAAAAGCAGTGGATTAAAGGTAAAGCTTATTATTGTTGCAAGCACATTACACTATTACAGACAATTCCATTGAACAAAATATATACATTTTTATTTTAACATTTTGACATTTCATTCAAATAATTGTTAGTGGCCAGGACGAATGATTACTATACAGTATGCAACCTACAACATAACTGCTGGCAAAATTGTAACCTAGCAGTCCAAGATAATCGGCTATAACCCGGCGGCCACTTAGCTCACAATGTAAAGGCTCAATTGGCGAGTTGCAACAGTTTACGCTTGACAGTGGCTTTAATTACACTCTCTCGATGCCCGCGCTCTTAGGGCGCGTAAAACTCTGCAACAATATGGCCCCACTAAAACGTATGTTTTATTATTATTCGCTCAACAGGTAGGTTTGATGGCGAAGCGCTCTGTGAAGAAGCTAGCTTTTCTTGGCTTAAAATGTATTTAGTAACGAGCGTAGACGTACTCGCCAACTTTCTTATTTTGAATACTTTTGTACTTACTCCTACATGTGGTTCTGTTTCGCCAACTTTTGTAGGAATTCGTATTAATATTATTGTTTCGACAATTATTACACCAACAGGAGTATTATTTCTTAATTATGTAACTTTTAGAAAAAGATGCATAATTTGGAATATTTCGCCAACTGGGGTACAGGTTGCTATAAAAACATATAGAAATTTTCCTATATAGATTTTTTCTGAAAAAATAAAATAAAAGTTTAGCAATAAAACTACAATAATTCATAATAAATAAAAAAAAAGAAATTGTTTCTTTGTGGAAACAAAAAAAAAATAGTTGCTCTTGTGCTTACGCATAGAATCGCTTTTTGAAGATTATTGTCGGCAAAAAATCATGAAGATCCGTAATTTTTAGTGAATCCATTCCAGTTAGTGAAAATCTTTCGTCTTTAGAAAATGAGCTGATGATCTTCAAACAACTGAACATATCTTCATAAATTATAGCTAAGAACCATCTTGATCACGTCAGTCTTCAAACAAAGAAAACTAAATCAAGATTGGTTTAGCCGTGTGGGAGCTACGATGCCACAGACAGACAAAATGACCCGATACACACCGATCAAATTTATAACACCCCTCTTTTGCGTCGGGCGTTAGAAATCAATTATATCAGGATTTTCGACAAAAGTTATTCGTATTTTTTAATTTTTTTTTTCGTCGTCAATGAGAACTTGTAAAATTTTACTACATACTTTGGTTTCCTATGTAACCCTGGATTGTATATATCACTCAGGATGAAGTGCGTAAAATTATCAAAAAGGTTAAATATAATAAATAGTTAGGTACTAAGACAAGATGTATTAACGTGCGTAGAACTGTACTTAGAGTTGACGAAATAATACTATATTCATATCTACTTAATAATAGTGTACGTAACAAGAATTACCAATATTAAAATAATTAAAAGTTGGCGAAATAAGAAATTTGACAAAATGGAACATTTTCTATGAAGATATATAAAAGTTGGCGAAACAGAACCACATGTAGGAGTAAGTACAAAAGTATTCAAAACAAGAAAGTTGGCGAATACGTCTACGCTCTTAGTAACGTATGCTTAAGGAAAAGATCGTAAAGTGCGCAGGTGCATTTTAATTAAAATTTTATATAAATAAAAAATATTCTGCATTGATGTTACAAGTAACGTTACTCTACGGTATAATCTGGTTCTACATCTGCTATTAACATCTAGTTATATTAACATTAGTTATAGTATTCCCAGCTTAGAACTGCAGTTACTAATGAAAATAATGCGGACAATTTTTTTTATCTGACAATCTGTCATTCTGGGATCTGGCAATCTGCTGTGCCATATTTGTCATACGAACACAATAAAAACATGCGATTCCACATTCAGCACGAATTAGTACACCAACAAAAATTAGTAAATAATAAATAATAAAAATATATTATAATAAAATTAGTAAAACAAAACTACTAGTACTACTAAGAAATAACAGTAAAACAAAACTACTAAAGTTAAAAAATGATCCTGAATTAGTATGAAGCTATCGGGCTATGATACAGGCCAAAACATCGATATTCTGCCGAGAGCCAAACTGAAATATCAGCGCATAATGCAGCTGTTAATTCGTTATTTTCAGTACATTTTAAACCATATAATATATGATGCTTTTGTGCATGAGACTATAGGTATTTTAGTTATAAAAATAGGAAAAAAATTGTCTTTCAATCATCAGGCTTTTTCCATATTGCGAGTGTAAGTAAGTACTCCAATAAAAAGGCTAATTTGTCAATTATTAAAGCCTTAAGTAAATGCACTAGTAGGACGTTTATCTGTGATTGAACACGCGCTTCAGACCACCCGATAGGTACGCTAATCGACCTTCTGTCAGACGCACTTGCTTCTTCCGAACGATCGACCAAACCTTTTTAAAGTCTGCACACTTAAACAAGCAAAACACTATCTAAAGTAATGGTTATAAAAGTGAATATAGCAGCAAAATAAAACTTGTTCCCCTTCGCGTTCAATTTAATATCAGACAAGGCAAATTGAGCATTAAACGTATGTGTATAAAGATGATGTCAACTGTTAACATTATGTTTGTAGGGTTTGTCAAAATGAATGCGGTGTCCACTACGTTGCGTATCGATTTAGGTTAGGTACAAGTCAGAGGTAAATGTCAGTGGTTTTTTTTTACAAAAAGGAAGCGAAACATTTTTTTTTTGGGACTAGAGAAAAGTTGTATAAATACAAGTAAGACTTATTATGACATCACATGAGCACTGCTTTATTGATTCCTCGGACTTCTGTAACCCAATTGGATGGTCATCTCATCTATTACGCTCTCTAACTTTAAAAGAAACACACATTATATATAATATATCATAATAAAAATATTACTACTCCATATGAGACAAAATACTAATTGTAACAAAATAATATATAAATAATTTTTTAAAAAATATTAGATTTTTCTAAATTTTAAATGTTAATTAAATTAGTATTTAATATGTTTATTATTTTTATCATTATCTGCTTAGTGGCTATTTCTGTCTGCTAGAGTACCAGTATCACTTCGTCCATTGCTGATCGCCACGTAAACTAAAGCTCTCTACCAATACCTACCACGTTAAGAAACTGTAGTACTTTTTACTACTAATCTTCACAAGCCATTGTGTGGCTTCCTAAGATGTGACTACGCTTGTGCATCAAATCAAGTTAATATGTTTAACTTTAAAGCATAAAAAATTTAAAAAGTAGAAGCGAAGAATAAAGGTACTATATATGTGAGATACATAAGAGTTGAAGAAATAATTGTGCAATAAATACAGGAAAGAGCGCGTGAGATACAATAAAAGTGAATTATTTGCACCGAACATATCAAGCGTAGCTGTAATTTTTATATATTTGTACGATATTTCATTCCAGTACAATAAAATTGTAATTATATTTATATAGACTTGTCGGTAGACCAAACGCATTCGCATTTCCAAATCGTAATCAAAATTAAGCCTGGAGCATGAGAGAATAAATGATAACCTGTGTTTATATGTCTGGTTTAGTTTTCAAGTATTTTTTTTAATCTAACATAGATCTGTTATAATTTAACATAATATGTCACTATACGAGCATTAAATGGCACTCCTGGGCAACCTACATAGTATCACTATATCCAAAGATTTAAATTTTTTACTATATTAATCATATGGTGATAGTAAAATAATCATATGTAAAACAGTAAAACTATAAGTACCATAAGTAAAACAGAGCTAAATTGTAAAATTTTGAGTAAATTGACAAATATCACTGTTTCCTATCTTACAGTTAAGTAAAAATAAACCATAAAAAAAAAAAATTATTCCGATTAATTAATTATTTTGTAAACGCTGTTAATTTTGATGTTACTGCAACCCGTTTGAATGATAATCACTCCATTCTTAACTTTACAACCTCTGTAGTAACATGTAGACTTTGTTTCATTTCAGCACCCGACAAAACAATGAATCTTAAGACGAGGTCACAAAGGAAAGCAAGTATTCATATATGCATTCGCTATTGTGCTTCGTTTACGTTTAATACTTCAAGTAAAGTTTAACACTGAAATTATTTATTATTAATTCTATTATTCGACAAAAAGATGTGAAGTAATAACATAATTCAACATTGTCATCATCATCTCCACTGCTGGACATAGCCTCCGCCATAATTTTCCAAAAGGATCGGTCAGAATCAACCTGGAACAACCGTCGACTCACGACCTTTATCAAGTCGTCTGTGCATCTTCGCTTCCAGGAATTCCATTCGAGAACCTTCCGACCGTAGGGACCATTGGCTCTCCGTGCTATGAGTCTTCAACTTACTGATTCACCGGCTAATGGGCGGTTTTTCATTAGCCGGCCCGGCACTGGCACGACATCGGCATGGCCCTGGACCGTCACCGGTGCCGGGGCTTCGTTTTTCCACTGAGCCGATGTTGAAGCCGGTGTACGCCCTCTCCACGATACACAAGTCCTCTCCACTCCGCGTCCTCCTACCCGCCCCGCGCACTCAGACACACGCACACGGCTACAATTCATATACAAACACATGCAGTGTAGCCGGGCCGGCAAGTGAAAAAATGAGCCATACATTTTCATACATTTTTGCTTCCCCGGCGCCGGCTGCCGTGCCGGTGCCAGGTCGGTGAGTGGAATAACGCCCAATGTTGGACACTTTCGTTCGTCTAAGGATGTCTTCATTTCCGATTCGATATCGCGGAGTAACCCCAGGCATAGCCTTCTCTATAGCTCGTTGGCCGACGTTGACCTTTCTTAGAGACCATGGTAACTCTAACTGGTAAGCGTTACCGAGGTCTATTTCCTTATTAGTGATTGAACCTATGATGTAGAATCACCCTTGTTGCAGCTCCACGCGGTCTTTGTGAAGTCTACTGGTAGTATGAGCAGACAATTTAGATAAACTCAAATGCATTAAATCTTTAAAATTCAATGTAAATTAACTTGAAAAACAAATACGTAATTCTTAGTTGAAGTCGTTACAAGTTGGAAGTGTATGATGTCAACGCCGAGTTAGTTCTGAACGAACTCAAACCGCACGCGTGCTATTAACATGCAAATGAAGATGCCTTGTCTGCGCTTCGCTAAGAACATGTTACTGAATTGTGAAAAATCACCGATGGTTAAAATATGTTTTAATAACATCTAGTAGAACTAGAAAATTATAACGGATAAGGTTGGGATAAGGGAATGAGCTATGGCTTCACTTGCCGATGTTGTGTAATCGAGCTGTTATTTCATTACGGATGTAAGCGAAGGTTACTACCCCGAAACAGGCTGCCCTTTTTACTACTTTGAAATACAGTGTCTCCCTTTTAATCAGATACCAAGTGCAACATCGAAAATAAGCAGTGGAACTAAAGCAGTAAGATTATTATTACACAGTAATCTGTCCCATACTCGTATGTGACTGCAGAACTGCAGAGTTCCAGTCAAATACTCTAAAATCATTTATAACTAAAGGTGACTAAGGTAAGGTACCCACTTGAAGGTTCTCCTTATTAGTTCTACATATAAATATAAAGAGTTTCATTGAAACGAGCATGAATGAACGCACATAAGTGCACGTAAGTAATTTTACATTTTCATGGGGCGACGACACAATGGCCCTTTGAAGCAGCAACGAACACGGAATTGAATGCTACACACATTTTATATAATTGCATGCTACTAGGAACTGAGCTATTCCCGTCTGTCTATATCGATTTTAGTACATTCACATCTGTACTGGAAAGTAAAAATGTTTCCGACGACGACATACATAATGACTTCGATTATGTAGTAATCTTAAATTAAAATATTAAGTTAGTATTTAAGGTAAAACTTCTATAACAATTTTCTGTAAAAAAAATTTCATTACTTCATTAAAAGCTTAGTACACAAAAAAATACTAATGATAACCTTCATAATCAGTTGTACAAAATAAATACCAAATAGTCATAATTATGTGGTTAGCTATTTCATTTCATACTATTTAAAGATATTAGCGAGTAAGTCCCATATGCTTAAGAAGGATAAGCTGCGGCCCGCAGCTAATTGACCATCTCCATGCATCTTTTACAAAATTGCAGGTTAAATCACGTTGTGTCTGTTATTTAAGGAGTAACATAACACTGTTTTCATACCAACTTCTTTGATTTCTTTAAAATTAAAGTTGAGCTATATTGTGGTATATTATAAGTTGAGGTAATAAAACAGCATTTTCCGGTAAAATTCCAGTAAATTTAATTTTTAATTTTTTCAGATTAATAATAACATTTTCAAATTAATTAATATTTAATTTTATGTATTTAGATATGGTACGAGTACATTCGAATTCGTTGGATATGTCAAAAAATTCCTGGATCCTATAGCTATCCTATCCTATCCTATCGAGTGGTGTGATTGAATTTGTAATGTAGATGGTAGATTGTTATCATCAGTTTTATGAAGTGCCTCCTACTTTATTTTTTATTTATTTATTTATATTTATGGAAGAAATATTCACGTCAAAATTTAAAATTTTAACTAAAACTAAACTATGATGCCGCTGTGATTTAGTAGTTGTAAAGTTGTAACTATATAATTATAATACGAGAAGGTATACATATACTGTTATGTCAAATGTTTCTTATGCAGCAATTGTGTTCGTCGCAATTTCGTAGCACTGACGTAGCACTTCTACACTGACGTAGCGCCATACCGCGTCAATAGCTACGGAACTTGCTACAATGTTATGAAGCGAGACGTAAAGTTATATTTCTAATAAAATTATACGCAAACAAATCGAAGTTAAACAATCCCGTAAAGTTATGGGCCAAGTCGAGTGTTGCGGTTGTCGTAACCGACACAGCGAGAAATACGTTCGACGAAATTACCTCTTTTTGTTGATAAATGTTTCTGCTCCCCTTGCCGGCTGATGTTTATGTGCCCATTAACATTAAATAACTTCTTATTAATGAGTAATCTGTAATAATTGTAAATGAAAACTTATTCCAATAACTATCATGGGGTTGTATTTTAAGTGATATATGTCATCACTTAAAATACAACCCTTAATGTATATATTTACATATTTACATATATACAACATACATTATGTAAGTAGTGTATCCGAATCTATTTTTCAACATACTCAGTTCTTTGTAGACTACGCAACGCTTTGATGCAATTTTCAGAATAACTTGAAAATTTCTTGCTAAGAATTTATTATGTATATTTAACATCCTATTCATGTTATAGTTCTTGCATTTCACGAAGGCGAGCGGGATTTACTTGTAGTAAACACTTGTGTCACAGTGTGCGTGAGATCGAAAGAGGGTATGGTTAGTTTAAAAAAAAAATAGAATCCTACAATGCTCGCTCGCAACTTACCGCTCCGTCAGACACGCACACTATCGCAATGTGCGTGTACACGTTCAACCACTAACAAAACTCACTCGCCTTCGTGAAGTGCAAGATAATGATGGATGAAAAAACTATGTTAAGACTCTAATAAATTGCAAAGAGTCGATAGGTCAATAGATAGATAATAGGCTCAGATAAAATAAGAACTAAAACTAGAGCCATGTGGACGGCAGAGTGAAGCCAGTAAAACTACCCCATTGCCGTGTACATACACGGTTATACGCACATAAATGCAATCAAGCTCACCTTGCCTTATGGAAATATTTACTAGTAAAAATGCCTAATTACGTAGTGTAGAAGCAGGTTTCAAAAAATAAAAATCAGGATGGAATCACACGAAATAAACTTGGAAACCAATATTTTCTATAAAATAAACAAAAACTGAAGTGATAGCTCCGAACACATAATTTCAATACAGTAAACGGCCTACTTACATATTATGTTTATAAAACGAGCTTTACTGTGAAAAATTCTCCGCAAAATACTCTCTGTAATTCTTATTTGGTCTAAGGTTACAGAAAATTATCATAAGAACAGTATAAGAAATGACAAATAAATGTTGAACTTATTTAAATTTCAAAACTGTTAAATTATTTTTAGTTTCAAAACAATAAACGATTAAATCAGAGCTCAATTGTTCCCACAATTTAGAGATCAAGCCTTTCACTGCAAAATGTGAATATGCAAATTGTGATAAATAATTTAATTTTAAACCGTTCACAAAACGTTATTTTGTTAATGTTAGTAGCAAAGTTGCGTTTTGTTTTCTACGTTGTACTAATTGTACAGAAGTGCTTAAACATAAATAAAATAAAATAAAGAATATAAGAAGATCTCCGGGTATTTGTAAGCATTTGAACTTCTATTTATATTTAACTTGTGATCCGCTCTGGCTTCGCAAGAATGCAATTTTTTATGTAATTATATCAGTGTATTATATTTTTATATAAGGTGGTTATATTTTTATATTTATTATAAGGTGGTTACTGCCACAATTGACTGCAAAATGCAATGTTCTCTGCCACTACTTTCCAAATCCAGACAAGAACCAATTTGTATTTGCTGACTGACTATGACTATATTATGTCTATATTGATACTGACTGTGACTAATGACTGTACTCGTACTATAATGACGCAGTGTGCTCTTTTTTTAATGTTGGCTAATCTTCATGGATACCCGGAGGGTAGGAGACGCTGCGGGGTTATTCCGGATTCGTACCGGCTAAAACCCAACGACTTTCTAGCGCGGCCGTTGATTAGCGGGGTCACGGAACGTTATGAAACGACATCAGTGTCCCGCCACGGCTACCAGCGCGGGGAGAGCTACTCTCTCTCTGTCATACTTCGGCGTACCCGAAAGTGGAGGTACGCCGGCCATCTTGGGGTACCTTGCGACGGGCAGTGCTGTCACTACTAAACAAAATGGTTAAGACAAAATCAGTTGTAAAGGTCGATGGAGAGGGTTGTCTATAAAAATTACTGATTCTGTAAAGTAGGTATACCAATAACAGCAGGTGTTGATTAAAAAAGAAACAATGTGATTGCTGTTAACGCCTTAGCGCGTCACCCTTTTGTTTCGCAGTCGATAATTTTGAGTGGAAGAGCGCGACATGGAAGGAAACAATGCGCATATTAATCAGACAATCTCAATGGCTCCGCTAATTAGGTCTGACGGTGACAGAGCTAGAACGCTGTTTGCAGTGCAGGCCGCATCCATTGTTTGTTGTCATTGTACTACCCGCTTTGTCATACTCACAATATACTCCTCGTACTGCGATCGACTGTTCACTCGTGTTTTTACAATTGCACATATATTTTTTAAAATAAAATAGAATAAACTTGAACATTATTTGCGAAATTTTAAAATAAAAAACGAAAATTTTTGTTACCTTAAACAGGACTGCTGTGTATCACCATGATTGCGTCTGTTTAGAACCATTACTGGGGAAACTTACATATACATAGTATACACAGTCTGTCTATATAAGCGCTAACTCCTCCTAAACCACGCAACGTAACGCAGGTATATTAGAACCTAATGAAGTTTTAGATTAGAAAATGTTTGCGTCTCTTTTGTTTCTCCGCTAACTACTTCTATACCACCCAATGGTTCATTGGTAAATATATAAATTATCATTCAAAACAAAGAATTAGTTTTACTATTCGATTACCTACAAACTCAAAGTTGAACTTCAAGGCATCAAGCAAAGATAATTAATTGGTCTCGCTGCGCTCGACTAGATAGAGCGCTATACAAAAGCAATAGCTCCGAAAATGTGACAACTTTTTATTGTAGTGTGTGTAAAAAATCACTTTTTATCACTTTTTACCCAGTTTTATTATATTTTTACACAGTTTCATTACGCAAACTGGTATTTTATTATGCCTAAAATTTAATAAAACATTCGGCACGTACACATCACAGACAGTTTTCAGTGTGACTGGCTCGGGTACGCCGCATTCTGGCGTACTATTTTATGCCGCATTTTACAAGTACGACGGCGATATCTAGTCGACCGCAGCGAGACCAATCATTTATTTATGGCATCAAGTATGAAAATAAAATTCCAAGTAAACAAATTCGCAACCTAGAGCGTAATTACATTTTCTACAATTCCTGTTACCGTTATTTACAAATGACGCAAGTAATACGTCACAATTAAATTACTCAATGTCCACGGCAATTTTATTATGCAATGTGTTATTAACTAACCCCAGGGGACTGTTAGGTACAGTTGTACAAAATTATGTTCTATTAGCAAGACGCTAAAGTCGAATATGGGGTAAATTAAAAGTTGTACAAGTGTACTAATTTTGAACGCTTAGCGTAACCCTGTCAGTGTCAGTGCTAATTAGTGCCATTGAAATTGGCTGATTAATATGCGTAATGCCAACGTGGTCTATCTGCCGATGCTCCATTGTGGATGTGGGGGTGAATTATGCACGCGGAGTGAAATGAAGTGATTATGTGGGATAGTGTCGATACTGAGTGCTGTCGACGCAACCCGATAACTGAGAGAAGGGATTTGCATGTAACAATACACAAATAAATTAGTATTCCTTACTAGTACATTGATAAAACAGCAATTTGAATTTTAAGTTCAATGTTAATTTAAATTATGTTGAAGATTCGTATTTAGGTAAAAACTAGTTAGATGTTGCTCGACTTCATAAAACTTGAGGTTCTAATTCTGACTACATCGTTAAGTATGGAACCATTGAGCCACATTGACCTAAGTACCTAAATTGATTGATTTTAACAAAAATCTGTCAAAATGGTAATAACTAACTCTATCCTTTCATATAATATTTACTATTGATGAACAATATTTATTTTAATCCTTTATCCGAACATAACGAACTTAAACTACCTACGCAAAACAATGCGTTACAAAACACAATATAAAAGCAGTATGTAACCTGCAATGAAATGCAATTCTTAGTTTATTTTATAAATTCATACAAATTCCATAAAGGTATCGCTAGTAACGAGTGTGTGAACTTGAATGTCCTTTGCATGCAGATGACAGAGTAGGTACTACTTATATATTTTTATGGTCAGAAGTGATAACCTAGTTTACTTTTTTTATTCTATTTTTTTCTAATTCTAATTGTCTATTGTATGTCTAATTGCTCGATTTATTACATTAAAATATGAGTGTATATTACAATGTCTCACAAAGTCCACAATTGTTTATTATAAGTTTTATAAGTTTTCATACTGTTAAAACAAAGCGGCACAAATAAATTTCTAGAGGATACTCAAATGAGTATTCCATATTATGCAGAATAATTGTTGTTGTGATTATAAAAACCACTCTTATTCATAGTTAACTTATTAAATTACATAATTACCTACCTACTGCAAGCATACCTACTGCCCGTTTCATCTGTACTGTGTTTACATCAGTTAGAAACAGAGACGGCCGCCGTAAACATTTGGATTGATTTGTCAAACGCATTGTTTACACGCTCTCGTAACGAGTTGCGTAAGGGAATTAAATTAGATCATCGTCAGTTAGTCCCTATTGGGTACGTTGCTCGTTCCGGTAACAATTGCATTACTTGAAAATAGAATATCAGGCAGTGTATACACATTTGTACTTTTATTTGGGAACATATCAGAAAGACCACCTTACACCTTCCTTGTCCGAACTGCTAAGGAGTGGAACTCATTACCTGCGTCTGTGTTTCCCCAAAATTACAACCTCGGGGTCTTCAAACGTAGGGTAAATGGGCATCTACTAGGTTAGCGTGGTCCACCTTCAGCCGCATCTGCACCTAACATCAAGTGAGATCGCGGCCAAGCGCTGCCTTGACTTATATAAAAAAAAAGACTCTAAGGAGGCCATATTAATTAATTCATTAAAAAACAAGCGGTTACATTACATAATTGGCGAGTAATGTCTGAAACGCGAAATAGGATTGTCCAAACAATGACTTTTATGTAAAGGTCATTTAACAAGCTCACTGTGCAATTGATGGTAGCTGGCTACCGTCGCCTAAGCAAAGTCACTGGTACTGCAAATGGTAATAATATAGTACTACCACTACATCGCAAATTGGTTTAGTATAGATATAATATTATGTCAAATACGGGCAAACAGGTGATCAGTTGAAATTTTTTTTTGTTTGATTACCTTGATTATTTAAATTTATTGTTGTTTATTTAAATTCTTTGTTATTACTTTTATTTATTTTTCCTCTACGTAAAAATGTATTTTACTTGTACTTTACTTTTCTTACTTGTATGTTATGTATGTGCTAAGTACAACTTTCTCACCACTTTTGTTTAGTACTACATTCCACAAGAAAATTTCTTCAACACTGAATATTCCAGATTTTTAAAGTTTAGTATCACGTACTATGTGTTTTGTTACCTAGTGAAATTTATAAAATACAAAATTTCATACATACAAGATATTTTATACACAATTTTGTATGACATGAAGTCATTATGCCTTTAGTATACTTCGATATTAAAATAATGTTAACAATCTACAAAATCTTATAATATTTCGATGCGCTTCGATTTCGATAGATCGATCTATAAAATGCGCAAATAAATAAAAAATGTAAATAAGCAAAAATGTAGTTTTTCAGCCCTCACGGAATTCTAAAACGATAGATTAAGATTTTAAAACAAGAATCTGATTGAACAAAATGCACGATAAAAATCTATGTGAGCACAATATAAGTTTCCTTTCATCATTTTATTTGCAATAAAGACGGAATGGAGCGCCGACATTAACAATTAAAATGCTCTTTGGAACTAATTAAAAATGAGCGTAATCATTAAAACGGGAGCGTCTTCGGCACAATTTGGACTATTAAAGTGCTTACGCGGCCCGTGCCTGTCCAGAACAAGTTGCTCGGAATAAAGAATTAATTATGAAGAGCTGGAGACAAAGTTGGCGGGGTCGGGCCACTTGCGAGAACCGGTTACAATTTGTGGGAAAGTCACAGGTGTGTCAAGACTGGAAAACTTGGTGCTTGTTCGTACTTGTACACTGCTACACACGGTACGTTGCCTGCGAAGCGCGGATCATAAAGTTCATTTGAATCGCAGATTGTTGACGTATCAAACTCGTATTTAACTTTTGCTGTATTGCGAGAATTCCGTAACACTATTTTATATGCAATGTCATTTCTGTGACATTGCATATAAAATAGTGTTACTAGTATATCAGAAATATACTATTTCTGTGAATTTGAAAAGATTGTTCAGGACGCTATTAAACACTGATAGTTTGTTATAGTTGAATATTCGTTGAATTCTTTAAAAATATACATAATTATCAACTTTTACTCTTTATCCTTATCGGGACTCTTTATCCTTTTTTACTCTTTATCGGGATCGACAACTCACCCCTGTATCTTTCAGGGTATTGTTCTTAGCTTAATGGCGAGGTGACAGCCTGCTTGTAGCCTTCTTATAATACAAACTTTTCATTTAAAGACTTTGAAAGAATGCTTAGGCCTCAATTACTCTCATTTACTGATACGATTCCTCGCCGTCCTTCGAGAGTATTCTATTTCTTCTTCTTTCAGATTTACGCTTTCCTTCTTCCCTGTGACATCATGTAGCAGTCTATACTTAATTATGTCATGTTGAAATATATGACCGAAGCCTAAGCAATTTTAGAAGTGATGTTAATTTTTTTTAATAATATAAAATGAGACCAAAAGCAGGAGATATTTATCAAAATGTATGTAGAAGTATAACTGAAAGTTATACGCAGCATTGAATATTGTTTATTTGGCTGGTTTGCAAATAAATTGTATCAGGCAATACGCCCACCGTTATTACTTCTATATAATTTGAACAATGTCCATTCAACGGCATAGCTATTATTCGAAGCGGTTCGAGTTGCGGATACAGCTCAGTTATACACAACTTAGTGGATTTACGAGTACCTAGTCAAATTTCGCTTTAAGCTAAATTCTAATTTGTAAGGCTAAAAAATATCGCTATAATTTATTTTATTAATAATTTTAGTGTTAATATTTACTAATTAGCGTTGCCAGTGATGACATATGGCGCTGAAACGTGGACTCTAACTATGGGCCTCGTAAGAAGGCTCAACGAGCTATGAAGAGGGAGCTATGGAGCTATGCTCGGGCTCGGGGCTACACTGCGAAATCGAATCAGAAATGGAGAGATACGTAGACGCCTAATGTATGTAAATTTTATAGAATAATGTAAATTTTAAGAAAAAAAAAAGATTTTTTTGAAATCTTGAAATACGTAAAAAGGCCCACTGCTCCTATCAACTTCCAAGGGTCCGAAGACTTCCAAGAGTACTTACTGGTATTCTCGGATTTCGACTCTAAAACATTGATTTAGTTCACCCTTCAGTAATCAGTTCCTTCAGTAACTGATCAGACTTAGAGAAAACTTGGAGGTTGAAGTTCTACTAAGGATTTCAACCTACGTTAGCCATGGTAAAAACAGATAGTTCCAACTAATAAATCTAGTAATGCTATAATGTAATATTAATGATAAATGCAATAGTTGTGTAACTCTGACCTTTAAGCTCTGTACAAATTTCAATTTCTTATAGGCTTTGCCATCGGGGAAAAACAATTTTCATCGCTCACCTACTTTTAAAGGTCACCAAAATGTTATTCGAATTATGGGCCATTTCGGTGTATTCCTTTATATAGTGAACCCTTCATAAAGGCCAGACAATGAGGGTGGGACCACACTTCCATTCTTCGTAATTTGAGCCCCATAACCGGCACTAAACCGTTTATGATGCTGCTCTCGGAAAGGTTGAAAACGGCCGGAAAGGATGAACGTAAATCGGTAACAACAACCTCAATAAAATTCTAAAAATAACCAACTCTGTCGTATAATGTATCGCATATTCTCCTAGTAATTGAATATTGTATTAAAAATACTTGGCATTCCGCATACCAGATGAAATAAAAAATTATTAAACTTAGCCATTTTGAAATACATACGTATAACCCATCTACTTTTTTGCTTTTTTATATAATTTATGTTATTTTTTTTATTTCAAGTAAAAACCATTTAAAATCTGTAATTAAAAGTTAAGTTTTAATAATTTTATAAGTTACATCAGAGCACGTAAGTATTTTTTATTTGTTAATTTTGAAGAATGTGTTAAGCAAACAGCGGTGCTAGCTTGATTCATCCAACGCTCAGCTAGCAAATTGGCAGACGTGAGTTCAAATACCGGTCGGATCCCTTGGAGTGTTATTTTTTTTTTAGATTCATGTATGGATTGTTCACTTGCTCTATAAAGCGAATGAAACATGTTTAAGAGAAGACATAAATCTTCATAGGCACATTAGTTTCTGATTTCCAGGAGTACGCTTATATGGTAGACTTGCTTACACAAAAAACATACACACAAAAGAGTAGGATTTATAAATGTCACAAATTAAATGCTGTTTAAAAGAAATTAATATGTCCATTTGTTACATGAGGTACTTTTTCACAAGCGCAAGTAAATATGCAATTAAGTTCTAAAGCCATACTCATTACTGTCAGCCATACATTACTCGCAACGCGAACGGTTAGCAAATTTAAATTAGTTGAATACACTTGTGCATGGTGAGTGCGTGCAAACGTTGCTAACAATGTAAATTTATTCTAGTTACCGGATTAACGGTTCATCATCGAAGCACTTGTGGTAATTATGAGAGTGTGGGGCCGCGGTCGTTCTATGTCATGCCTACTCAACCAGGGGCCCGCAAGCCCCTGAATTACAGCTAGACATTGCTACAGCTCAGACTGGTCATTAAGACCTTAAATCAAAAGGGCTATTTAAAAAACAGTAAAACTGCCCTGATAATAATCCTGATCGTCCGCTTTCCTCTATTTCTCCGCTAACTACTTCCAAACCCTGGATTTTGATAAAGTTTACGCTAATGGAAAGAGCGATAAGCGAGAAAGGTAAGTATATATAATTTGCAGTAAGCCGGGCGTACAAAACACATCTTCTTCTTCTTCTTCTTCTTTCTTATATATAAAAAGGTGATGTGTGTATGAATGTTCCCTATGGGCTCCGAAACCGCTGAACCAATTTTGATGAAACTTTCAGACAACCTTTAGATTAGTCCAGCGGGTAATCCTGTGAAGTTTGGTAGAGATCGGACGCGGGTGAAGCCGGGAGCGGGTCGCTAGTAAAAAATAATATGCTTTAATCACCTAACTGTAACATAAAATGATAACTCTAACTTCATACTCTAACACTATGCTACCCTAGTGGTTTTTATCTATCCTTTTTTTTTATCATAAAAAAGAGTTTAGCACGCTTTACAACGCCAAACCTACTAAATAAATCAGTAGAACCTGTTTGTAGTAAGTACATAAAAAGTATTTATGCGGACCTCAAGGAATATCGGTTTAATATGACTGTACTACGCAAAATATATTGCAATGAGCCGCCAGGGAAAACGCTGACTAGCTGTTACTTAAATTCATTATCAATTATTCAAGTATCGATTGATATCTTAACTTGTAATAACTTGTAATTGTGAAAAGAAGTTTTCAAGTGGCGACCACGTACCAAGGCTATGATGACCCTTCGCTCGCTGGTCGATCAATAGAACGTTTTTTTTTTTAATTATCAGATCATATTATTGAAAATATGTCAAATTGTTTAGAGCTTATATTTACTTTTTTACCAAAAAGATAATTGATCACTAAGATTAATAAGTGATTTTATTTTCATCTAAACTTTTAAGTACCCACTTGTATAAATTTAAAATTCTAAGTTTCTAAGTTAATTTCTAAGTGACTTCTTAGACTGTGTTGCACCATCTTACTTTAACAATAACCAACGCCGCAACTTCAGTTATAATAACGGTTAGGCCGAAAATGAGTTGCACCAGTTAAAAAATAATCATAACTGGTTAACTGGTGCAACTCATTTTCGGCCTAAAACTCATTTTCAGCCGAAAATGAGTGCGAATTAACTGAAGTTGCGACGTTTGTTATAGTTCAAGTAAGATGGTGCAACCCAGCCTAGTTACTTCTTTGTTAAAATGACAATAAACTTCTTAGTAACTTTTAAGTACTCTGCCACAAAGATTTGAATCTCAGTGCAATTTTTCCCATATATGCAACGAAATAGTATATCTCTGTATTCAAAGGTCGCTGCATATATGTATTATATAAAAACAGTAACATAAACGTAAAATATCTGATATTTCTTACTTTTTATTTGCAATGGCAACCTGCCTGGACTAGACTAACGAGTCGGGGCATTGTTTCAAACTTGTATCACCGCAAAAACCAATCCATTTGCATTGTAATTATGAAACAAAACGGAACGTTTTACGCGTAACTCACTGTATTGTATAAAATTAATATTTTAAAATATTTGCTATGCATCTGCATCAGTTAAAAGTTACAAGTTTCGAGTGGTCTGCAAACTACCGAATTCTCGTTACGGTTACTCAAGTGCCCTATTGTGAATAACCGATAACCGAGTATTGAGTGGTTCCAATTTACAACTACTGCTTGTATTAGGTATCCACAAGCATACGTTGAGGAAGAAATCATTTTTCCCAACTAATCCAGTCAGCCACAAAATTATAGCATTGTCTGCGACTTCGTCTGCGTTACTCATTAGACAGTTTCGGTAGGTTGACAATTTCGCTAGTTAGACATTTTCTTGATTGATCAGTGCACACCTAGAATTTTTGTCTATGCGAGTAATTTTTTACTCGCAAAAATATTAAAAATATGTCACAAATTAATTTTCTTTAGTAAAAAAAAATAAAAAAAAAATAAGTTGCGATATTGCCTGTAAGTAGTTTAGGATTTCATAATCTGCGAACGACTGATAACTTTGTATTATATTTTTCGCACGGATGCAAATTTTCCCGCAAATTACACAAAAATATGGACATCTTGGTTTATCCCTCTTTCCATTATTAGTGAGAGCCGTATCAATATCCGTTGGCTGGTTTAGAAGAAGTTAGTGGAGAAACAGACAATGACTTTAATTTATTATTAACTAGCTGCTGCCGGCGACTTCGCCCGCGTAACTTTGTAATTTATATACTAAAACCTTCCTCGAGAACTAATCCATTGGTGAAAACAGCATGAAAATCTGTGCAGTAGTTTTTGAGTTTATCGCGAACAGGCAGACAGACGCTGTGGAGGATTTTGTTTTATAATATGTAAGGAAGTATTATACACTAAAACATAATATATTATATATTAATCATATATTAAATCATATATTTAATCAAATATTAGAGAGTGAAGTTTACATGCAATTTTCCGTGTACGAGTATATGTCCCAGATTCGACAGTAGTGTGAGTTTCAAGTGTTGTCGACTGCAATTCGGGATTCCGTCAATTATTTAACCACTTTTTTATAGACTAAATTTTTTTTGGGTCAAACTCCCTTAAAGCGTAAATTATGGCTAGGTGAGCACCGTTTAGAAATCTATAAACAAATACCAGTTTTATCGTCGATCGTCGTCTTACTATAGAATCTGTTTTTGTTTTGTAAATAATTTATTACTCGGCCTTGTACGTAGTTTCGGAGTATATATTATATATGAACTATATTTTGTGCATCATTAAAATTCCGCTCCCGCTCCCGGCTCTGGTCCGCTTCACGCTCCGCATCTTGAAGTACGCAGACAGCGAGCCACAAATCTCCATTAAGAGAGGCGCAAAGAAAAGCGTGCGTCGCGTGGCAATGCTTTAATTGCGAGTGTTTATCGCCGCTATTACTCTTTGGGCTCAGGGCTTAAATAGCACACATACGTCACCGGTAACATGTAATTATTTTACACGTGAAACTCTCGAAAACGTTCCATTACACGCTGCCTCCGGAATGAGCTCCGTTTCGTTTCGGACGCTTTAATTTGTCTATAGGTAAGCTTTCTTCTGTTTCGCCAGTTTTATTTATATTTTTACTAATATTCAACTTACCTTCATCGTTTAATAAATAAATATTTATTTGCACAAACACATGTATAACAGGATCTTAATTCATATATGTATATTGTATGTATAGCAGTTATGTACAATACAAAGTAACTTTCCCACTTAATTACTTGAAGAATGTTTGAAAAATATTTTTTATTCTTATACCTAAGTATTTATATAAGATTCAGTCCAATATAAATTTGATGTTTTTTTTAGATTTCTTCTGCTCTCTCTTACGTTACACCGTACAAAATAATACGTAATAGGTATACGTATAGCAACCATTATACTCGAGAACTCTTTATTTCTTCACAGTCGATACTCGTTGGCTTTATTGCGAAACTTTCGCAAGCATTCCTCTTTTATTACTCCAATTTTGCAAGACTAAGCCTACCCTGCGGAGGGGCTGCCTCGCGATCTTTATTATTTAGATTTCGATTGCTCGCTAAGGCGATCACACACGAATAAACTACGAATGTGCAATCACTAAAAACAGGAGTGTTGAAATATTTACACAACCAATTTTAAAAGCATCGGGGATTTTCTAAACAAATTAACAAATTTCATATTATGTTATTATACTCGTAGAATGATAAATATAAGTTGATGTCAATTTTAAAATCAATCAATATTATTGGTACATGTTTTTAATATATTTGAATAAAATTTGAAATAACATTTATATATACATAAAATATAAATAAAACGCCATAGTAGTCACAAAATTATATTATATCAACTTTTGTTCAGATTTTACGCGATCAGATTTTTTGGTAACTCACGAGCTGCTAAAAACATATACCGTCGAGATGTTTAATTTAAATTAATATATACACAATTTCTGACTTGACTGTGACTATTGTAAAGTCATAACTTTTTTATTCCATAAAACAAATTATGAAATAAAAAATTACGTATAAAACAAATTGTAGGGACCTTCAGTCTGCTTTGGTCTTTGGTATGTTCGATTGCGCGGCAAAATGTCAAAATCAATGAGGGACATTCGAGTGGAATCGATGGATATATTTTATTTGTGTGTTGACTGAAAGTTGACGACTTCGAGGAATAAAATTATCGTTTTACACATTCATTCATGTGGTGAAATGTTTCCTAGTACCCATGTTAATTTTGTTGGTAATGGCTATTGCAAAAGTTCTTAGGAAATAAAGGTTCTTTCTTTATTTTCTTTGCTCGGCGTTGTCTGAAATAACCTTACATTACGTACTGTAGAAAAAACGTATATGTTATTATTGTTTTATAACTTACAGGAGTAGACTTTTGTAAGGGAGCTTTTGTGATTCGGACATTCTCCCACCCCCTCCTTATTCCTTATCATATATTGTTATAGGCTATGGACTTATATACTAACTAACATGAAAATCAGTTAATTCGTTAATTGACGATTTTTAGAAAACATTTTCTGTATGTTTAGATTTTCATGAAACTTAGTAGATAAACATTTAGACTAGACGTATGGGACACACGATAGGCTACTATTTTCACTCGGGCGAAGTCGCGGGAACCAGCTAGTACTAATAAGTGTAGGTATTGTATGTACCTATGTATGTTCCTCCATAACTCTTAAACGAATTAACTAATTTTCATGAAACATTAAAGGCGCCAGCTTGTTAATAATAAAAATCTATATTGTTAATAATAACATTTCAACTTAACAAAGTTCGTCTAGCACAAATAAATTGGGTGAATTAATCACAAAAGGTAACAAACAGCTGTTTCACAGAAGGTATCAGTTTAATGGGACTCAACTCGTTTAAAATTCAGAGAAAACAGAATTAATCCGAAAGCATTCGAAACTTGTTGGACATGAGCAAAACTCGTTATGTCAGCAAAGGTCCGGACGAACCATTTACGTGATACGTAGGTAATAGAGAGTGGAGGGGCACAGTGGCCACCGCACTAGGTCGAAGATTGCAGTCCCGACCGGCGACCTCGCCGTCCAATCCCCAATCGGGCATATTAGATTAGGGATATCGACTGGCACGAACTATTTAGCGACTACCTGAACACGTCCACGTCGTACCTAATGTTTCAATGATCTCTTATTGCGGAGAAAGCTTCTGTTGAGAAATAATAATTATAACCATTTACCTACTATGTATTAAAAATCTTTACACAGTATAAAATAAAGTCGCCTCCCGTAATCTACCGCTCTGTATATATGCGCTTAGATATTTTAACTACGCTTAGATCAACGGATTTTAATGCGGTTTTCACTAGTGGATAGACAGTTAAACGAGGAAGGTTTTGATATGAAATAATAGTAAGTTTATATGACTGCTTTTTTTTAATTGACCTTCATAGGCTAAATAAACTTAGCCTGTTTTATGTTAATCTTCTAGAATTTCAGTGCATGTCTACGTTACAGAAAATAATATTTAATGTTAAAAATACTTAGCTTAGCGGGTTAAAAAGCTTAGCTAATTTTAGTGGGTTAACTTTAAGCGCTAGTTTAAATTGAAGTTTAGTTTTTCAATGTTAGTCGCTTGCAGTAGGCTCTGTAAAAATATACAATAATATTTCAGCATAAAGGGATTCGTCATGTCATTCGCGTTATTGTGTGTTACTAATGGCGTAAATAGGCACAATAATAACACACAAACGAATTCTAACCCGCGTATGTTATGTAGCTCAAAATAATTTTTTGACACACGACACGTTTGGTCTAGTGACTTGTAACCCTAGCTGTTAACCAAGCGGTCGCGGGTTCGAATCCCGCTACGGGCAAATGTTTATTTGTTAACATTTTACCTTTGTACCTGAGTCATGAAAGTTTTTTATTTATAATATGTATGTATTTACAAAAAAAAAAATATATGTATATCAACTGTCTGGTATCCATAATACAAGCATTAAGTTGCTTACTTTGGAACTAGATGGTGCTGTGTGTATGTGTGAATATATAAAAAAAAATATAATCATTGTTGCATCTCAAGAGAAAGAACCATTAAATGTGAATTTATAGCAAATAAATATGTAAAATGCGTTCTTGTCCATATTGTCGTAGCAGGTAGGTATGTATGCGGACTCCTTCATGGCAATGGTTCGGAGACATTGACATGGGTTGTGAAATCAGTCCCCGGACCCCCCCCCCCTACCCTTGATTATGATAAACGACTTATAAAATTAAAACGGTCGCGTACAACAAGTTGCCATTCAAATGAATAAGCCCTTTGTTGAAATTCGTTCCCCTGACAAATCGCTGCTCAGTACTGTTTATACATTGTCTGCTAAATTAAATGGGCCTTCGTCTATAGAAATCGTTTCTCGAAAGGCTATTTCGAAGACAAAACCTTAATACTTGAATCGTGTTCGCGTGGCTTGTCCGTTCAATTCTAATCTGGAAATAGGCCACTGAATATACAATGTTACTGCATATCCAACTAGGTTACAACAGTATATTGTATTGTATATCTAAAACGTACAAGCCTCGTGTCTATCATAGGTAGTATTGACAAGTACAACACGGATTTGGCTCAGATTATATTACAGTTGGAGGCTAACGTGAATTAGGCCTAGTCTTTTACCAACTACATAATATACCTATATATCAATATTTAATTAGTGGAGTAGGATAAAATAGTTAAAACTCTTATAAACCGAAATCCCGATAAGACATTTCTTATTTTATGAAATACTAGTATTTGACCCAAGAACACCCGCTGAACTAATCTGAAGATTGTCTTAAAGTTTCATCAAATAAACCTACTAGTTCAACGGTTTTTTGAGTCTATAGAAGACATACATACACACATCGCCTTTTATATATTAAAAAAGAAGATGTTTTCTTTGTAGATGAAAGTGGATTGGAATAGGAAAATTAGATATTATATGATTAAGAGAACTACAAAAATTACATTAGTCGAAGGTTTCACGGTAAAGGCAGTGATAGCCTAAGTTGAGTTAACACTCAACTTTACACTGCATATGCAGGTTCAAATCTCGGTCGGGCCTGCTTCGTCATGTGCACTATCATCAGTCTACATCATGGTAATCCTTTGGCGTTAGAACAAATTATCTTTAATTGTAACTTACACTTGAAATCAAAAGTATCAAAATTCGAGCTCTTAGGCTACCTTAAATTACATAGCATTTATAATAGTTGTATATTTTTTATATATATAAAAGGTAGCTATCGCTGTTCCGTTGGAGTAAGACTATAATATAAAAGAAATAAAATTTAAAAAGGTAAGATAATAACTTCACAATTTATTGGCAGCAACAAATATCTGTTTCGAAGCGTCGAAAAAGTGCAATAATGTCGTGAAGGTAGATAGATATCCGTTGCGAGCGGACTCTGACAACGTTCCAATAACTTTGACATGCGCTATCTTGCCCGCGCCCGCGCCCGCGTGGGCCATCACGCCGCCGCCACGTACTAAGATAACAGTGGACAAACTAAAGAAAATTTTTCTCAGTCGAATCCTTCAGTGATGTAGGTCGTGTCCCTTAAAGCCTTAAAGAAATGTCGGGTGTTGCCCTCTACGCCCGGAAAACAATCGTGTCGGATCTCGCTCGCCTATGAGTAAGTATGGCGCTGTTCACATTGTCAGATGTCGGGGCCTAAATCTTTTATTTTGGTAGTTTATGCTCACTGATATTCGAGCCAGTAGATCGTTGAATGTAGTTATTGACATTCTAAAATAATTGAAAAATTTAAATTCGTCACTACTCAATTCTATTATTAAGTTCTGATTTGTTCTGAAATGTCCATCGTGCACAGTCACCTCGCGTAGAGTCTTAAAAATTGGCACCGGCCGGCTTTGACCGTGGCCGACAACCGAAAGTGTGAACATAGGCGCCGACATCCGATTAATATACACACCCGACAAGTAGGAACGAGCTCTTACCCTGCTTGTTCTCACAGAGATATATAATGAGAGAGACACAACAGAGCCACCCGACTTTACCCCGGTAATAAATAAAACTCTAAGATCGGATAAAGTTTATTCGATCTTATAAGTTTATCTTATAAAGTTTATCTTATAAATCAGAAACTGTGTATCTATTATCACTAAAAACTCATAAACATTAAACACTGTTTTTCGTCTACACTAGTACCTCGTCCCCTGCCGCCCCCTCTCACAAATTTTCGGCCGGAGCGGACTGTAGTTTGTTTTCTTTATGTCATTTCCTTATCGTTCTGCCAAAATACGGTTCATGACTGTTACGTCAGCTGAAACATACTTCAGGTGAAAGATGTACTGCGTTTGTACAATTTTGATTGTTTCTCTTGTAAGAACATTATATTATATATTTTTGTAAATACTAGAACAAGCACTCTGATGTTCCTCTGAATAAATTTATACGTATGTATATTATTATATTATTGTCGTATTATTATTGTATATTTAAATATAAACTAACAACAATCAATATTGAAGTGCTAATTATTGTATTTTATATCTAAAAAAAATTATTAAAATTATAGCACTCTTGGACTAAATAATATTTTTTAAATGATAGTTTTTGATTTTGATGTTTTTTTTTTTCATTTCTGGTACACATAAGATGGATTATTTATTGGAATGATAACGGAAAGTGATACTTTTTTAATGCTAAATATCTAAAAAAAGCTTACGCACAGACTTGTTGGTTTTTTTTTTTTACAAATTAGTTTTTTTCTTCTTATAGTTCTTCTAAAATTTTAATACATATATTAATATAATGTAACCATATTAAATAGATTTTTAAAATGGAATTTCAATTTATAAAATAATACTAACTTACCTACTTCGTAAGCACTTATTAAATAGGTAGAAGAAAATGTTACTTCTTAGCACTTTCTGAGAATCTGAGAGTAAAATTGAAAGTTCTTTGCACCACTAAGAATTGCAAATGAGATTCTTTAAATATAGGGCATCGCACTTGTGATAATACTTGACAAACAACTATAGACATAATTATATATATAAGAGTTGAGATTATAAAAAAATGTAGAACTAATAGTAGAACTGTTTAGGACAACCCATTTAAACGCCTCTTCTAATCAAATATATAAATTTCTCGTGTCGCGGTATTTGTTGCCAAACTCCTCCGAAACGGCTGGACCGAATTTGATGAAATTTTGTGTGCTTATCGGGTAGGTCTGAGAATCGGCCAACATCTTATACCCCTAAATGTTAAGGGTGGTCCACCCCAAAAATTTATTTATTATTTTTTCGCAAAACAACGTTTGCCGGGTCAGCTAGTATAACAATTGTTAAAATTAAAAGAAAATTTAACAAAATATTAATTCTACACATATTAAGTAAGTTTCTGATTAATAAGTCAAATTATACAATCAACGATTACTTTAATGACAATTAAGTTAAAAAAACATTAATATATAAAAACATTAATATTAAAGTAATAACATTTGACTTATTTCTAACTAGCTAGCGCACGCGACTTCGTCCGCGTGGAAAAAAGTAGCCTATCCTGTGTCCCATATGTCTAAATGTTTATCTACCAAGTATCATGAAAATCAGTTAATTCGTTTAAGAGTTATGGAGGAACATACATACATACTTATATACAGTACCTACACTTACAGATTTATTATTAGTATTGATTAAATATTAAATATTGATTAAATATTCCTTAAATTAATGTTTCCTTGTTTAAAGATTCTATGCCGGACAGAGAACATGTGAGCATGCATATAATATAAAATTGCTATTTGCCTCTGTCTCTGATTTCTTCTAATCAGCGGATTATAGCGGATTGATACGTTTTTCACTGATTGAAAGAGCGATAAACTAGAAAGACTTATTACTTGTGACAGGTTACGTAGGTTTGTGTAGATATATAGCAAAAAAATGCATCCGTTTAAATCCGACAGCCGGTTAAAATTAAAATAACTGAAATAAATTTAAGTAAAAAAACTCATAAATACAAAATTGCGTGCAAATAAATAATTTAAGGTAAGAGTATAAAGCTATTTCAAAAATATGTTCAACCAGACTCTCGTTGCACCAAATAATTAATTTCGCCTTTAATTTTGAACAATTTAACACAATTATCACTCTTAATTGAATGAATTCATGCACGTCAACCTTTATTGCTTAATTGGGGTACTTAAGTGGCGTTAAAGGACAAGTTAACATTGCTTCATTTCATTTTGTTTATAAACGTAAGCTTTTTAAATACATAGAAAACAGAAATTTTAAGTAGGCGCTATAAAAAAAAACTTTAAGCATTAAAGCATGAAAGCGCAACAAACAAACTCACTTTTAAACTTTTATTTTTAAATATCCACACATTCTACACAGCACCATCTAGTTTCACAGTAAGCAACTAATGTTTGTATTATGGATACCAGACAGTTGATATACTACATAGATTACCTTTTTTTGTAAATACATACATATTATAAATACAAAACATCCATGACTCCGGTACAAAGGTAAAATGCTAACACATAAACATCTGTCCCTAGCGGGATTCGAACTCGCGACCGTTTGGTTAACAGCTAGGGTTACTAGCCACTAGACCAAACGTGTCGTCAAAACACGTATTATATTTATGATTATACAATTATATATTTTTTAATTATAATTTTAACTGTATAACTATTGTTATTTATTATTGTTGTCAACTGTAAATCGTAGTCGGGAAATCTAGATTAATTTTATTACTTAAATGATAAAAAAAATTGTATAAAAATCACTTCACTATTTTCACATAGTAATTATTATCTTTAGCAACTAACTAAGAGATGAAAACTAGCAACTACAAGTTTTTCTGTAACAAGCTTCTTAAATATTAAGAATGCTATGGCTTAACGTACGCCAAATAACTCGAGTTGCAGAACCATCTGTACACTTGACGCTTCGATAATTCTAGCTTACTGCTCAAGTTTAAATTCTAACCTAGAGGATCCAACCACCGTCATTTCTCAGTAGCAAGTGTCAAGATGTGGAGAGCACTTGTCAGCACGTGCATATGCCATGCGACCGAGTTCCATGCAGCGAAACAACATCTATTTGATTCTTATCTCATCCCCTCAACTACCCTCCCGACCCCATCCCAACTACATCCATAACATAAACAGGTAAAAGGTTTTCTTTGTGAAGAAAAGGCCATTTCGAAGACATCGCCTATCTTTTTTCCAATATTAGGAACACAATTTTCAAACTGCTTTCCTTTACATTCGTTTGTTTCAATTTTAAAGAGTTCTCAAGCGATTTCCAAGATTATATACTCTTTTGTGGACAACCCGTCTGTCTGGCAGCAATGACCACTCTCTTGTATACAGTGAAATAACAGCATATGTGCTGTTTTATAATTCAATGTAATAAATTTTAATATTGTTTTGTCCAAGTTGTGGTATCTACAAAAGTAAACTTTGTTTTGATTTTAGCAAGTTTTTTATATCCGTACTAATATTATAAATGCGAAAGTTTGTATGGATGTATGGATGTTTGTAACTCTTTCACGCAAAAACTACTGAACCGATCACCATGAAATTTTCATACACGTTATCTGCGACACCAGAAAGAACATAGGGTACTTTTCATCCAGAACGCGTACGAAGACGCGGGCACCAGCCATTTATATATATTTGTGTAATTCATTAGTTGTCCTCAAATAAAAAAATCATTAAATAAATGTGAAAATGATTAATTAATTACATAACGAAATTTTTCAAGAGCTCGTAGATCGACGAGAAATACCTACTACAGGAGAGCCATAATTTTCCCTAAAAGTTCCCTGGAGTGGCACCAATTTTTTGAGAACTGCAATCGAGTCGAATACTTAAAAGTTTTTTAGAACATTCCCTAAATAAAAGAAAAACACCTACGGCATTGTAAAGTTTAGTTTGAACATCAATAAACTGCACGAATACCTCCAAAGTGGCTTGAATAAATTGCGAATTTTATAGAAGTCATCTCACAAAATGTTTCCAAAATCATAGCGCACAATAAAAGTTTTATTGGCTCGCTATTGTCTCGCGGGAGGGCGTTCTGCAACTTACGGGAGTGAGCGGAATGTGGATTTAAACACTAAAATAGTGCACACGAGTTACAGGCAGAGGGATAAACTGCACTTCCGTAATAACCGTATCCATATAATAATGCGAAATAAAATTCAAGAAAGTAGGTGTCTCAAATGCTCGTACGAAACAGAGCTTACCTCTTAGCTTACCGTCTGTTACCTCTTCACGCCTTAACAACTCATCCGATCATGATGAAATTGTGTATACACTTTGTCAGGGACACGCAAAAGGACATAGGGGCACTTTTGAGGTAAAAATGTTATGCGGCAACATCATAAAAATAAAAATCCAACGCCTGGAAAAACTATGACAGCAATAAAAATTTAATAAATATTGCTCATAAAATATATTTTGTTACATGTTATACGTTTTTATTTTTCAATGCGGACCAAGTCGCAGGCACCAGTTAGTACTATATGGAGAAGTAATGATATGAAGTACGAGTAAATGATATTAAAAAATAATATCATTTACTTATTAAAAATATTTTAAGTTAAGTTTGAATATTTTAATATTATAAGTAAGATAATTTTGAATTTGAAATCTTCTTTAAAAAACAAATTAAAATACAAATTGTTAAGTAATAAAAAAAGTTTCAGATTACTCTTAACAAGAAGTTTGTATATTACATTAAAAGGAATTTATTCTTAGCGCGTAATAGTTAAAGTTAAAATTAAGTAGGCGCTGCAGTTTAATTGAAGCAATGAGATGAAAGAATGCGGAGAAAATTGCATCGATTTCTATTATTTGAGCGCAATTGCCACAAGCGGACGCGCTCCATAAAAAGATCGAATCTAAATTCATGGAATACAAATAAAATTGTGGAGCTTGGAGAGTTGTACTGTGCAATTAAAGCTCACTTTACTGGTACAATCCCTTGAAATAAAAGAGCGTCCTTTTTGTTCGGTCGCCTTTATTTCTTTCTCGTTTTGCTGAAAATAATGTGGCCGTCGTAGTACCTGCGCAATTGCACTCGACCGAGGCCACGTGAAAACTTACTTTCTTATATGCTTGCTTTATCTTTTAACATCTATAGTCTAAGAAAGAAAGAAAGAAAGACATTTATTCACTGCACGAAGGACATTAACATAAAACATGACATAAAAAAACATAAACAACAAAAACAAAAAGACATAGGTAAATTAATAAAACAGACAGATAAGATGTGTGTGTCCTCGCGGCAGTGAATCGGCTACTGGCTCAACATTGTGCCGAGGTGCTAAGCAGGCACCTACAGCGCTGATTTTCAGCCAGCACCGTGTGACTCACGCGAACGCTAAATATAATTTACATAAATATTAATAGTTAGTCTATACCACGTCTATACTAACTGTGCCCACAGCTTCGTGGGTACGCGTGATTTTTTGAAAATTACACAGGATCCTAACATTTTTTCAGGATAAAAAGCATTATATATCGTAATTTAGATAATAAACTATCTGTGTGCCTAATATCACGTGCATGAACATGCACTGAGATTCTTAGTTAATGTTGTTATTTAGTAATTACTAATTAATTATTATTATTAGTAATTACTAATTAATTTGTAACAACACTAATATGAATCTAGTCAGTACAATAAATTTGACATCCTTGTAAACAATGTTACCACAAAATAATAGCATATTTCACGGAACCATAATTCTTAGCTTGTAATTAATACAACTTTGAGAGTTTGAAATTTTTCAGTCAACCGAAGCAAAATTTTAAGAGCGGACGATCATTTATTCCGATAAATAACTTGGCAATAAAAATTCGTTGTTTGAATCAAAAATGATATCGTACTTGATGATGGCAATAGACCATACAATAAGAAAACTTAATTGAATACCTACATTTTCCTATACAATTCTTATTGCGTAATTACGCTCGTTATTATACGAAAATATATGACTCCATAAGACATGTGCTTAAGAATTAAGTGGGGCTTGGGGGTCGCATATATAATATCACATAATTACTACCCTCCCCCAAACTCTAATCCTCGCCAGCGAAATATCGCTTGCATCCGATACAAGTGTGCTTGAGTGCCCCTCAGCGTACGAGGCATTGTTGCCGGTCTGAACAATGCGGAGGGCTCTTCGCGGCCGGCGCGCGGCGACGAACGGCGTGACCTCGCTCCGCCCTCACGCGATACTCTTTGTCATAGCACGTTTTTAGGCCGACACCATCTCACTAAACTGTTCACTACTATCGTTTCAATAAACAATTAAGGCGGAAATGTTATTTGAGTACCTGAGAATTATATTTAAAATTCATAAACAACAGTTAAACCCCCGACTGAAGTTTCTATATTACTTAAATAAAAACGTTACATACTAAAATTACAAAAACATATTCCAATAATTATAAATAAGCGTTACTGAAAGTAATTACATTGAATATATATCAGACCTGCACTTACATTGTGATGTTCCAACAGTGAGGCATTCATTTCTTAGATGAAATATCTTATTAACTTATCAAATTTGCTTATCAATTTAACAGAGTAGGTATAAAGTACAAATCCGTATAAAGTATATTTCATCAATAAATTTGATGATAAATGCTTTTGTATAATTATACCTATCTAAAAACAGATATTTCGATTTTAACACAAAATTACAAAGTACGATTTTACAAAGTATTTATTATTGTATTATCATTGATTATTTATTTATTTATTTATTTACAATATAACATAATTATATAGGTACAATATAATTTGTTTAGTTTATACGGACAAACACAGTCTATATTTATTTATTTAATTTTAATTACAATGCGTGCGTGCATATAAAGTGAGGTTATAATATAAAATACTAATATTTTATGAAAATTACGAAAAAAAAAATCAGGTAAGTACATAACAAGTTTCATTTAAATGGTCAACCTCATGACACTAATAAATAAAATAATTTTTTACGATTAGTTTCAATTAGGTTCAAAATTTAAAGAATTCAAAGACACTGGAACAGCTGTTTTACGGATGACAATTTGTAATTAAGATGAAATATTTCAAACGCTAATTACAGTATTATATCACAAATTCCTCTAAAATTAAACCCTAGTAGAGCTATATACTATAGGTAGATGAGCTATGGAATAATGAAATCTTATTAACTATCTGAAATATTGTATGTAGATAGTTATATACCTAATACTTTTATAATTGTATGGTTAAAGCCAATAGGCGAGCTGGCGGTCTACATGATGATAGGTAGACATGGTGTAACCCATGGCCTAGGAACATGAGCAAGACACCCGGTGCGAAAGAAATAGTAAAATACTAGGTGCGGGATAGGTGAATAAGCTCTGGCATTCTTACTAGCGGTCCGCCCCCGGCTTCTCGCGGATTTTTTTCTGAAAATTATATACCCAAAACTTTTCTATTTTAACGATCTTTCCATTAGTAAAAACCGCCTTACAATCCGTTGCGAAGTTTAAAAGATCTAAGCGGACATACAGAGCAACAGACGGCGGGAAGAGGCTTTGTTTTATACTATCATCAAAATGTATACTATGTAAAGATAAGTAATATAGTATATACCTATTTCATAAATGTGCACAGAAAAATATATAAGAGTAGTTTCTGTATACTCAGAATACCAATTCGCGGGTTCTGGTTTTTTATTTTAGGATTAACCTTAATTTTAAGCCAGGGCGTGATTGTCTGCAACCAAAAATGAATATAGAAGCAAACATCAAGCGGATTGTCTGTCATATCTACACAACAATCCAATTAGCAGTTCCCCTTATGTTACAGTGAGTCTGTTATCAAAGTAGGCACTACTCTAATCTGAGCTTTGCAGTTGTTCATAAAACTTGCTGACAGCGTTGGCTTTCTAACTAGTAGGATGTGCTCACAAGCTCAATCATTTCACATTTAATTAACAACACTACATTAGGCGTAAAATAATTTTGACCCGACGAAATATTGTTTATTAAAATGAATATTATTAAATTGACACGAGAAAAAAATATATATTAAAAAACCAGCAAATCGATACTAAGTAATGTTGTAAAAAGAAAATATTTGTATTTTTGTAATGATTAAACGGAAACTTGTATGTTAAGGTTGGCAGATAGGCTGAAGGATCACTTGATGGTGGTTACCGTCACAAGCACAAGTGCTATAAGTGCGCGGCTGACTACGGCTGACTCTGGCATCTCTTATTCACTGTAAAGACGAGAAGGAGAGAGATGGAAAGAGAGTGAGTTTTGCGTGCTTATTTTATATTATTTTTTTCGAAAACGTAATAAACGCTAGGGTTACTAGCCACTAGACCAAACGTGTCGTTTGGTCTAGTGGCTAGTAACCCTAGCTGTTAACCAAGCAGTTGCGGGTTCGAATCCCGCCAGGGGCATGTGTTAACATTTACCTTTGTACCTGAGTCATGGATGTTTTGTATTTATAATATGTATGTATTTACAAAAAAAAGTAATGTATGTAATAGGTATATCAACCGTCTGGTATCCACAATACAAGCATTAAGTTGCTTACTTTGGAACTAGATGGTGCTGTGTGGAATGTGTGAATATATATTTTTTAAACTTTAATGTAATGGTTTAAATCAATAAAAATACTTGCAAGCAAATATTTTTCAATGCACTAAACTACTTTGTAACTGCCGTTGACTGCAAAAATACCTTGACGCAAAATAAAATCATTTATAGACCGCTTGACTATTGGCTCTACACAAATTTTCTCAAGAAATAATGTCTAATTTCTATAATATTTTTTCATTATGTACAGATAAACATAATTACGCAATGCAAATACAAACGTGTAAGGTTATGAAGTTGTAAAAATTATAAGAAAGTTGTACCTATGTAATACTTGATGCAGTGACATAATCACGAGCTTGTTTCTTTGAAATTCTACTTACTGGAATAGCAGTAGCTTTTACCTAATAACTAATTGAAAGGGAATGTAGGTCGGCATCAACATAAACAGCAAAGATACTACATGCCAAGTAATACTGTGTGTTTAGTAAACTTTATCTCGTTCTTGTAATCCTATACTTAGGTGATTAATATTTTTTGAACTATAAATGAAATTTATTATAACATTTATTTACATAATATATATATTATAACATTAAATAGTACAGGCTATTTATTGCTCACGACTTTGTTTGCGTTGAAAAATGAAAAATATAAAACCTGAGAAAATAACTACAATTTGACAGTGGAGCCCAATTTTTTTTACATTTCTAGACGATCCTTCAGGAATCTAACATTTTTCCAAGTTAAAAATAATATTATACGTTAATCCAGATAATAATCTATCCGTGTACCCATTCTCATCTAAATCCGTTAAGCCGTTTTGCGTGAAAGAGTAACTAACGTCCATACATACATCATCACAAACTTTTGCATTTATCTATACTAATATTATAAAGGTGAAGAGTTTGTGTGTTTGTTTGTTTGTTTGTTTGAACGCGCTAATCTCAGGAACTACTGGTTCGAATTGAAATTTTTTTTTTTGTGTTGGATAGATCATTTATCGAGGAAGGCTTTAGGCTATATTACATCACGTTGCGACTAATAGGAGCGAAGAAACAGTCGAAAATGTGGAAAAAACGGGGAAAATTATTCATCTTTGAGGGCTTCCGTTGCGTGCGCTGCGAAAACCGTTCGAGATACCCAAATGATTCCCAAAATAACTATTCAACGCGGACGAAGTCGCGAGCACCAGCTAGTAATTACTATTTCACAGTGTTATTTTTCTAACGAAACTTGGAATACATAGTTGTTTAACACAGCGAATAGGTACACTCGGTAACAAAATTTGTGTACGCTGCAGTTTGTACCTGCTGTCCTGACAAAGAATCTTAATTATTTTAAGCTGTGCAAGCTTTCTCGTAATTTGTAGTATTGCACTTAGGGCCCGACGGTACGCCTGTTACTGCTTATTTTATTTTATCGTCAGCTAGACGGAATTAACCAGAGCCGGACTATTATTTCGAATTTACACCGACTAAACTCGATACTTCATTCTAGCTAACATTTTTCTTTGTCACTTGATTGGATTTTATTTAATCTTTTTTCCACTAATTTCATTCTGTGAAGAAGGGCTTTATTGAGAATTAATAAGAATGAGGTTTTTTTTTGCTTTTACATATATATCTATAATAAATAGTTTATTTTAACTAACATCTAAAAATATAAGAACACTTCTACAATCAAAAGGATAAGGGATAGGACTAAGAAGGGATAGGGAAAATAATCTCATATTTCTTCATAAATTGTAAATAAAAATTTCCAAACAACTCGCACAATATATGTCTCAGTCTGTCTCAGTCCACATTGATCTTTTCAAAGTTCGACTTGTTGCTTCGGCTTTGCCTGCTTAATTGCAACTTGCAACTTGCAAAACAAAATGCTTGTCTACGTAACGATTACTGCAATAAATAACGCAATAAATACTGCATTAATCATGTAAAAAAATGTGAATTGGGAAAAAAAATTAAGCTACCCAGTATGGACATTGTATGTCATGACTCATGAATATGACGACTAATAAAATATTATTGTTGCAACTGATAAAATAATAGAAACATTGAAACATACATTCAATTCAATTCAATCATTTATTGCGATTTATTTATTATCATTAATTCAATACAATAATAGGTAAGAAATAAAACAATATATTGCTTCTATCAATTGATTTAGACACTAAGCTATAACTAAAGCAACGAACTAGCTGAACTTAGAGTGAAAATACTTACAAAAAGCAAACATGTCGAACATTTGGAACTGAAGGATGTTTTGTGAAAGTTTTCCGACATTTATTGCAGTTACTCTAGAGGCATATCCGAGGCACAAGTAACGTATCCAATCTTTTGGCGTTGGCCAAACTTGCCGAATAAGACGTTCTATATTCAACATAACCATAAATAAGATTTTTATACATACGTTTCCTGGTTTTAGTTTTATTCCATCGCAATAAACTTAAAGGTTTACGAGGTAATTAGTTATCTTAATTTTTGGCACGAATACTGCAAGTATAATGTACCCATCTGTAATTTATTTATAAGTTTGCTCATTTTTTTGGAAGGAAATCGTCTGGCTTAATATTGCCACAAATAATATGTCTATTTGATAATCTTAATGTTTAAATTGAAATAGTTTTCTCGCTAACTACCTTTGTTCTTTAAACTATAGAATAAACAGACTCATGCCAAATGAATCGATCAATCACAATTTCATACCGTACACCGTATCCAAATAAAGATGGACGACTCAGTACGATGATAATTTTGTGATAGGAAAAAACAATTCCATTTGTAAATAAATATCCGTACTAATATTATAAATGCGAAAGTTTGTATGGATGTATGGATGTTTGTAATTTTTCACGTAAAAACTACTAAACCGATCAACATGAAATTTTACATACACGTTGTCTGGGACACCAGAAAGGACATAGGGTACCTTTCATCCAGAAAAAAGTACTGCTCCCGAGGGATTATCTAAAATTAAGGAAACTAACTCCTGGCTAAGTATAATAGCAATAACGATGTCAGGCGATATATTGCTTTTTTCAACGCGGACGAAGTCGCGGGCACCAGCTAGTTATATTATAAATGCGAAAGTTTGTATGGATGTATGGATGTTTGTAACTCTTTCACGCAAAAAATTACTAAACCGATCACCATGAAATTTTACATACACGTTGTTTGGGACACCAGAAAGGACATAGGGTATATTTTATAAAGTTACGTGGGCGAAATCGCGTGCAGCAGCTAGTACTTTCATATGTTAAGATAGACAGGCAGGCTGACGGTTCACTCGATATTAGGTGTTTACCGTCACCTATAACACAAGCAACGGAAAACAGATTCTGTAAGTGCGCTGCCGGTTTTAGTGGGATGAAGGATCAAGGGAATGGGCTCTGGTATCCCTTACTCACTCACCTTTTGTAAGCGGATAGTTAGAGCCGCCACATGATGACTGCGAAACGCACGGTGCCCTACCACTACTTTTCAAATCCAAACAAGAGAGAGCCAGATTTGAAAAGTTAATTTACAAAGTTGACTCTGCCAAGGACCGGACCTGTAACATAGCGTTAACCACGCGAAGAGAGGATGAGTTATAGAAATTGGCAAACGCCTTGGATGAGCTCATCAATTTCTACCAATCAATTTTTTTTTGTAAATTTAGTGTTAGTGGAAATGTTACTAGCATTTTATTTTAAATAAAATATTCCTGCTTAATTTTTTGTGTAAAGGTCAGCAGACAGTCTGACGGTCCACTTTATTATAGGTAACTATAATTAGATAAGGTACCCTGTAATCATGAATTTAAGATGAATTTAGTACAATATGTTCGGAGCGACTATTGCAACAAAATACGTATCAGATAACGTTGGCACCTTAATGAACTTTTGGTATCTTAAAAGTAGTTAAGAGGTGTCACGGGTAGTTGAAAACTGGACATAGTTGGAACACAAGAGGCAAGCCACACGTAGCTGCACCATGTTAAAGTTACACGCAACACAGCACTTCATCCGACAAGTAAATAAACTAAAGTTTCAATATTTCAGCTTCAAAAACAAAAGATTTTGTTTTTAAAAAATATTAGGTGTGGCCCACGACTTCGCCCGCTTTGAAAAATGAAAAATGAGTTGTTATACTAAGAAGCCAAGCCCGGCCAAGAATAAACATCGCTCTGAGGTTCGATTCCTGATGCAAGGCGATAAAGTGTGTGAAAGATTCATCACAGCCCTCCGGGGGCCGATTCCTCTTCAAACTTGCTCCCGACCCTCCGCCCTCTCGTTCCGCTATATCATATTTTTCAAAATTTCCTTCAACTTAGTTGAGAATTTTCAAAGCTTTATCGCGACACGAACTTTAAAAGCATTGAATTGGATTGTCGTTTGTGCTTGATGTCACAGAAAAAAACCGGGGCATGCATTCCACTAGTAGAACTCGCTACATGATTGTTTCTTCTCATACATCGATCACAAATAAAGACTATTTTCATAAAAAAAAACTTTTTTTTTTATAAAAAAATAATTTTTAAATTATAATAAATAAAACTTTTGTCTGTTAGTTATTACAGCCAAAAGTAATAACTTTACTTTTTTATTTTAATCTAATTCTGGAACTAAAAATATAGGTAGTTATACATTCTACAAGCTACTTGAGAAACAAAAGGACGTATCTTTATTTCTTATATTAAATATCCAGGCAGACTCAATGAAAAATATAGATAATATTGATACATGTATATTATGTATGTATATCGAGACAAAACTATTGAATACATTCATGTATTCAAGGTAAGCTAATGTGATGATCTTCGAGCATGTAGCAACAAGCTCGCCCAAGTGCATTCCCATACCTATGCATTACATACACTGCATTTAATTAATGCTCAGCCAATGTTAAAGCTCTTAGCAGTCGACGCTACACAGCGACACAATACACACGCCAAATGCCTACATACTCCTACGATAATTTTGTATTGAAGCATTTGAAGATGACTGAGCAGACTACCGTGTAAATGCATAAAATATCAATAACTAGCTATCAACTCCCGTCTTTCCCCGGCATGCAATTTTTTTATAGATATATTATGTCGCAGTCGGAATGTAGAATCTGCCATATTACATCATCGCAACGACCTATAACTAGGTAACCCATCAGTCTGCTTTTTTTGAAGAGGGAAAAATCACATTTACGGGTTGTCCTTCGACAATGAGGGCTGGGTATGTCGACGAGAGGTGTGTGGGCGAAGTGACTTATCACCGGGAATACTTAATAAAAGCCCTCCATGTTCCACCGTCGGGGTCGGCGGCAAATATGAGACCTGGGATCACAGCGAGGCCTTATCCTCGGGCCCCACAATTATTACCTTGTCTTTCCGGACCCACCTCTTTAAGGCATGGCCGTATACTAATCCTACTATGGCGACCCACCGGAACATCTCAACTGGCGAATCCCGGACGCCAGATGAATAATCAGCTGACTGCCGTAAAAAAGTATAATTAAAACAACTTGTATTTTTATTGTAATGCAAACATAGTAGTGTTATTTGCATTGATGGTGCCGATCAATGGTGTTGTATGAAAAAACGATTAAATCGATAATACATATTAATGAAGTTTTTACAGCTCTTATAAAAAAACTCATTAGAAGAAAATATATTACACGCTCTAATATCAAACTGAATTTACTTGAAGGACTTTTTAATTACAAAAAAATATTATGAAATCACAATAATACATATAATAATATTACTATGCGAATCATTAAAGGATTCTAATGCTAATAAACGATTTGATACGCATAACCTAATAGCTCTCTATCTCCAATGGTTACGGGCGAATCGTGAGCAGTAACGAGACATTAGTTTGCAGGCCAGTCAAATTGCTCCTCTACTTGATTATAATTAACTACTGGCACAGTACTTAAACTAAACAGTATCGAGACATTTGAATATTTGGAGCAAACTGAAACAAGTCCTCTGAGAACTGTACGAGGTCTAGTCATATTTGTATTTCTACAATAATGGTTTTTTTTTTATTAGAGGCAAGGAGATCTTCGTGTAACGTAGTATTATTTATTTATTTTATTATATTATATTTAGTTATATTACCTTATTTGTTTATTTATCTAAGTATGTATTTAAACCTTATTTTTTTTAAATAAATAGAATGTACGTATTCCATCATTTGACTTTTCAATATTCAAAATTTTCAGTATAGCAGAGCGTCTTTTGTTGCCCGTCTTTACACAGAGAGGTTCAGCTTTTTGCTGGCCTCAATTTTTACCAGTTGATTTTCTTTTGAAATTCAATTAAATTTATTGTATTCAATTTAAAATATTTATGTAAAAAACCCCGTTTATAATATGGGTACGTATTTCATCTTATTTCTGATGATAGATTGTTGATTATTGTTTTTTTTATTATAATTTGTGTTTTAGTTCATTTTAAATTTATTGTTAATTTACTTATTTAATTCTATTATCTTTTCAGTTTTTTTTTAATCCTTATGCAATTGTATTTTTTTTATTTTACTCTTGTTTGTTTTTTGCCTGACCATTTATTGAATAAATTATTAACATTTAGGGATCTTATATCTAAATTTTAGATTCCCATGGTCAGGCATACATATTTTTTCTTTTAGATTTGTATTTAATTATTTCTTTTCATTTCAGGGTTTTTTTTGTTTTTTGGTTTTTTGTCATTCATGGATTTAATTAGAGATATATAAATAAATATATAATGAATCCTGGGTTTTATCCGCATTTTACATTTTGATGAGCCTTCTTCATTTTTCTTTGGTGACACTGATGAGCAGCGTGTTTTATTTTGCCGAGAAGGAAAACATTCTTATTACTACATCCAGCCATTATTCACATCCAGCTAAGTTTTTAATTTTTATTAGCCGGATTTATTGAATCAAATTTTAAATTTAATATATATATATATAATAACGTACGGGCTTAAGGACCAACCCCTGTGTTTTTTTTTATTTTTTTTGTTTAAATATATTTTAAGTGCTAACATATGGTTTTTTTCATTTTTTAGTTAGCTGGCGCCCAATTTTTTAGTTTTTTTATTTTAATTTCATAGCCGATAACGTTGTTATCTTATTTCAATTATTTTCAACGTTTCATTCGTTCGCGTTGAAAATTAAAAAATATAATGACTGAAAAAATATATGAGCAATATAACGCCTGATATATTTATTGCGATTATACTTTTGCCAGGCGTTGATTTTTTTTTTTTATAAAATCCCTCGGGAACAGTAATTTTGTATGAAATGCAAAATCAAATCAAAATCAAAATATTTAATTATCTACAAGAAACTCTTATGATCGTCATTATAAATTTAAATTTACCAGGGTTTCGGAAGAAAAAGCCAAGATGACGATCCTGAGAAGAAACCCCGAAAGAAACTCAGGATACTAATTTTTTTGTCATCTTTAAAATATAAAATAACAATTACCTACAACTAATTTAAAAATAATAAAATTATTTTTATGGTAATCGATTGAAAAGAACAAACAGTGACCTTCATGTTTATAATATTAGTATGGAAGGAATTAATATTCTAAAATGAACTATGACTTTACAAATGTTTATGAAATGTGAACAATGGTGAAAGGAACTTGTTAGTATATCTACTGTTGACTAAATACAATATTGTTCCATGATGCTTGCAAGTTGCAGCCAACGGCAGCCACCTAAGGATCATCACGTGAATTTAGTTATGGTAAACGCAGCTGAAATGTAGGGTTGTGTTTCGCGAACATTGAATTCTTGACTTCACTAAGATTTGAAATACAAAAGCGAATTACAGCAGCTTCTACACAATACACAAGTACATCGCAACAGTATTAAGTCACTGTATACTAGCTGAATTCCTTCAAGGAACTATTTCAAATGAACCAGTTAATATATATAAAATTACTTACATAGTTTACTATGTAAATGTAATAGTATGTAATACGATGTAATGTACATAGTAATTTATCTGTTTTATTTATTTCTCATTACGTAAAAGATTTTTAAGAGAAATTTATCTTTATACACCCAGGCGAGTAAACCATGCAACGGAATTTGATGAGGTTTTCACCATTAGCGAGATAATTTTTCACGGAAGGTTCATATACATATAATAACCCAATTATTTTTTGTAGAAAAATCAATATTTTGAAACCAAGTCGCCGAAACGGGATTCAATCTTTTCCATTGAGATTTTGCGATGGTTGAAGCCGAGCGTCCTATCCCATTGAGCATCCTATAGGCGCCTATAACCGATTACATATAGGATTTTTGTACCAGTAAAAAATTTGATGTAATTTGAATGCCAGATTTCCTTCTTGTACTTAAAACATATCTACGCACTATAAATGTCCCACGACGTTCAGCAAACGCTAACATAGACAATCTGACATAATCCTAATGTGCAGTACACGATGGCAAATAATCAAATCAGTTTGATTTATTAGTTTGTACTTGGCACGCTTATTAAACAGAGAAGCGTGACAGAAATTTGATTGTGAGAGATTCTGTTGGGGCTTTAATCAGACGTAACGTAGCAAGAATGCCATCCGAGTTGTGTGCATGCAACCTCAGCTGACACTTCGTTTCTGTTTCAAAAATGACATCTCTTTTATTCTTATTTGTACGAGTAAATACTCATTATATTAGGTAGGTATATACCTAAGTAAGTAGGTTATATTTTTTTACTAGCTGATGTACGCGACTTCGTCCGCGTTCAAAATGAAAAATAAATAAGCAATATAAAGCTTGACCTCTTGTTGCTGTAACCAGGCTGTAACACTTTGGCCAGAAATTAGTTTTTTTTTTAATTTTTTTAAATGATCCCATGGATTCCCATACCAGTTGTATATTTTTCTAGATGAAAAGTACCATTTATGTAATTTCTTTAAAGCGTGAAAAGGTAACAGACAGAGTTACTTTCAAATTTATGATATTAATATGGATACATGTAAACATAAGTATATAACAATATTTAGTACTAATAAGTAGGTATGGATGTTATGGTCGACAAACATGCTGACGGTCCACTGGATGGTAGGTGGTTACCGTTTCATATAAGAAATATAATCTGATTTCTAAAAAAAAAATGAAATTTTCATTTGAATCGCATTGTTAAATAAATTATGCGAGAAAATCCCCTGACATTCGCGTACAATGAATGTTAGCGATGAAATCAACTGAAAGTCTGTAGCAAAGGGCGGCGGTGACAGGAAGCGGGGCGCAGCGGAGCGAGCGAGAGAGCTCTGAATCAGCAGTTCACCACACGAACAGTACTCGAACCATCCGACCACTACTACCTATAACCTCTAACCTACTAAGCCCTGAGTTTACACTGCTCTCGTTATAATGAGCTATTACCAGAAGGTTTTCATTTCACTTCACCTACTTTTAATGGGAACGGTTTTGAATGAGAAAATGACGCGTTTACCGACGAAATGTACACGTTTAACAAAAACAAAATGCTTCCTTAGAACAATGGTAACAGTCCAGAGAGAGGCGCGAGTAAGCGATTTGGCACATTGCGCCCCGACGGGCAGAGGGGCGGACGGGGCGAGCCACGGTATAATTACGTACGAAATGTGAGCTGTCGTTTAAATCTTGCAAAGCTTAAATTTGAAGCGAATTCACTGAAGCTGTATTAATTTAATTTTGTCGCTAATGGATATCCACTGCATCGGAATTTATACTTTAAAACTGCACAGTCGACAAACGTCGCAAGTGAAATGACAACATTACCACAAATATTGAATTTCTCTGTGAGGGACATTTTAATTTTTTAATTAAGGGTCGCATCGGATAATAGAGTCGAAGTAGCGCGTTTTATCAGTTCTACTTCTAAAGCAATACAAAATGTACTCCTATTAAAAAAGTATAAGGGATTTTTATGTCATTAATATAAAAATAACTTGTAGTATTTAATACAAACAAATAACGCGATTTGATGTTAATTAACGTTCACATTCGCGTTTTATACTATATGTATGTAAGTACTATATATACTAGTGTTTTTGCCCGCGACTTCGTCAGGAACACCCGCTGCACTAATCTGAAGATTGTCTGAAAGTTTTATCAAAATCGGTTCAGCGGTTTTGGAGTCAATAGGAGACATACATACACACATCGTCTTTTTATATATAAGACGACTTTTATTTTATATAATAAGTTAAATTTGTAATTTTATTTATCCATTATTGAAAAAAAAAACACATTATTAAATTGAATAGAACATATATATTGCAATAAAAACAGACTGTCTGGTAACTAAAATTCGAAATTAAATAAAATTAATGCAATTGAGTTTTCATTGTTACCCTGGAGTGAAATCTCACATTTTTACGCGCCACTGAACCCTTCAGTATTGTAATAGAGCGTCCAAATGTTCCGAGCGCAAGTAGGTCCCTTTAATAATGCAATATCCCATTCTCTCGAAAACATTAGACTACCAAAGCTGAACAATTTAATGACGATTGACTATTCATACCACATTCGAGCGGTTGACCGCTTTGCTACTCTTGATTTAAAGTCTAATTATTCTGCGTTCTGAGCCGTAGCGAACCGTTGCGGAGTACGTAATGAGGGCGAAATGCAAAATGTTGCAATTGCATTTCCCCGTCAGAAAAACAGCTTACACTGGCAAAAATAATTAAGAGTATTAGTAGAGTCGCCGAGCGCAGTGTCGCGCAGTAAATAGTCTGCTAAATACCCACCTACATTATTGGCGCACCAACTCCACCGAGCCCAGTGTAATAACGGAAACAATTTTGCCTTTTAAAACCGTGTAGGGCTCTTTTGTTTACAAATGGTTTTGTGGTAAGCTCGAAATAGAGCCGTGTATCGCTATACGCGACAAGGGACTTATTTGTTCAATTTTTTTTACAAATATTTCGATTTTCACAATAATAATAAAAAAATGTTTGGAATTTTGCTTGTTTACTCCTATTCAGTCTTGAAGGATATAATGTCTAAAGACCACATTGTATCCTTAAGTACTCAGGACCTTAAGTTTTGGACGTTACAAGCTTTAAGTAGTAGTAATTTTACCGGATTGTAATAAATATAAAACACTAGCCGTTACACGCGACTTCATCCGCGTAACTTTATAAAATATAGCCCATAGGCTAACATATTACTCCCTGATAATATAGCTTCCCAACAGTGAAAGAATTTTTCAAATCGGTCCAGTAGTTTCGGAGCCTATTCAATTCAAACAAACAATCAAATATAATATTTAGTATAGATTAAAATTTTCAATGAAAACAGATTTCGCAAAAGCAATGAGAGATTGTTATACTTTTCAAAAATCGAAACAAATTTACTAGACTCGTTAAGGTAGGTATTACCAATGAGCGCGACAATCAAGAACTTGTAAATTGGTCTAACGGAGATTCATTGATCTTCTGTAATGGGCTCCAGGCTATCGCTCAACATCACTGTTTGACACGTCAATAGTAGGGTATTACCGGTTTACTGCCGGTTAGTATTGTGACCCACGCTGTAGTTACCTACCGATTCCCGGTGCATCATTTGTTGGCTGTCAGTGTGGCCCTTGACGACGGTCCTTCTACGGTGTACCCTGTACCGGCCGAGCGGAAAAAAAGATAATCGCCCAATTAAATGGAACCACTGCCCGTGAAATTGTTTACCGTTTTAGGTAAGATTTTTCGGATTACCTCCTCCCGAGTACACGGATGGTCATTTGTAGTTCTTTCAACGTGGAGCTCCTCCGCTTGCCGGAAATTGGGCGGCAGAAGATCAAAAAATAACGCATTTATTCTAATTTATGTGATCAAATCTCCAGATGAATAGGAGGCTTTATTTATCTTTTTACTTAGTTGTTGAAAATAGTAGAAACGTTCATTTAGGAGTACTTAAATGATATATACGAGTAATAGATTACAAAGCATAAGTAAAATGCTTATATTACTTACATTTCCAAATCCTAGCTAATATTATAAATGTTAGTGGTTATTTTTTATTTTATACTTTCTACTCAATCGATCTTGAAATTTTGCATACAACTTAAATATACCAAAGAGTACCTTTCATCCAGAAGAAAAGTAGATGCTGTACCCGAGGTATCATCTAAATATTGCGTTGGCTACCCATAATAATATAAAATAAATAAAATAAATATTAAAATTAACAATTCAAAGCCTAACAAAAATACATAAGCAATAAATATTGAATAAATGTTTAGGTAGGAATTTATATATAGACTAGCTGTTGCACGCGACTTCGCCTGCGTAATTTTTTTATAAAATATAGACCATGTTACTAGCTGATAATGTAGTTAATTTCTATAGGTGAAGGAATTTTCTTTCTTTTAGTTTTTTCATTACAAACATACAAATATTCTCTTTTTATAATATTAGTACAGATATAAATGTACATTGCAATAATCTTTGTTTATTTATTAGTGGCACACATTGTATTCCGTAGCCATAAAAAGAGGTCAGTACTTTCCATGCATACGAATTTAGAGTTCCATACAAGTGGTGTAGTTGTACTAAAATTAGACCTTTTGTCTGCTTAAGTTCTATCTAATGCGGTGTGATAGCGTGGCGTGTTTTAGCCTGTATGGTAATCCTCAACTATCTATATGCAAAGTTTCAACTAAAACTTTTTGTGTTACTATATGCAAACAAAACAACACCTAGTTAGTAACACCTGTAGGTACGTTATAAAATGAAACGTGTTTTTTTTAAGGTTAAGGTCGATGGTTACCGTCGCCTATAGCAAAAGCAACGCCACAGGTGATGTAAGTACGCTGCCGACCATAGAAGGATTAAAGATAAAGGATAAATAGCACATGTGCACTTATCGAAATCCCTCCTTTTCGGACCAAGCGCTTTGAAACATCCTTTATAATGCGCACTGCCAGGGTTTGGAACTCCATGCCGGCGTCTGTATTTCCGAGCACAAATATAACCCTAATTCTTTCAAGGTTCGAGTGAATAGGCATTTTCTGGGTAAGCTCGCTCCATCTTAGGCCTCATCCTTGCCTCATGGCTAGTTGTTGGCCAAGAGCAAACCCATCTTTTATAAAAATTTTTTTTTTAAAAAATATGCTACAATTGTCAGTCTATTCCTGTATCCTCATCTTACCTATCACTCTTTATTTTGTCTGATTTGTGCTATGTTTATACCTGACACCTACGCACCAACAAACCTTCAAGTTAACAATAAATCGCCTATAATGCACATAAGTTTTTTAATCATAAATAAGTTAATTTACTTCAACCTAGTGCTAACTTTTCTTTAAAACCTTATCGGAGTTTGTATGTAAGCGTATACATATATCTGCTAGATGAAACGGTTGGAGATTTTGTAGAGTAATTCATCAAGTTAGACATGTCATGTCGTAAGATTCACAGAGCGAGTTAAAAGACAATAGCAGTCGCTGTCCGTAGAAGAAAGCCACCACCGCGTCAGCAAACGTGTTCAAATACAGGTAGCACTCGCGTTAACAACAACGAGAGTACATGCCATTAGTTCATTTAAGAATAATTATTTAAGAATAGTATTACCTCCAGTAGATATTGTTACAGTTTTTTTTATAGTAAAAGTAAACAAAAATATCTAAGACATTATTTTTAATTTATTTTACATATGTGCGTCGTTATGTAAGTACTAAGTACCTAGTGGTCCTAATACAAAATTATATTTTAATAATGCAAGTGTATTTTAATAATAAAAAATCACGACAGCTAAACGATCTGGCAATTATAAATTCATTGCTAACCAATTGTATATATTGGCAACAAAAAACTTTTATAAATGTATGACTGATTAAAAAAAACATGGGCGTGAACAGAGTACGCGTGTCAGAAGTGAAACTTCTTTGGCGATCAAACATAAATTATACCTAGTAAGCGGTAGGTAGATGTCAAAGAGATACAGTTAAAATAAAGGTATTTTAAATTATTAATAGTCTTTACTTTTGCAGTAACAAGAAACGATCACATGACACTGTGCTCTCATTAATATATTATCGTTTTAATTTGGTTCAAATACACTAGCATTGACGCGAGCACGTTGGCAGAGGCACAGGTCGCTGGCGACGACCCAACGACTCCCAAGTCGAGGGCGACACAAAGTGGTTGCACCGTTTACCGCCTTCATTTGGCAATCTTTCACTGCATAGTAATGCGCATTCAATTCATGTCATACCAACCTTTTGAATAATTTAACAATTATATGTGAAGCCGTAGATGAAAAATTGAGCAGCGAATGTTGCAATATGAACCAGCTGGTGCCCGTGACTTCGTCCGCGTTCTGGATGAAAGGACCCTATGTCCTTTCTGGTGTCCCAGACAACGTGTATACAAAATTTCATGGTGATCGGTTCAGCAGTTTTTGCGTGAAAGATCCATACATCCATACGAACTATCGCATTTATAATATTAGTACGAATTTACTGTATTGCCAAACTAACTAATATGCCAATATTGTTTTACTTTTAAACCATCGGTACTTCATTTACGTTTCGAGAAGAGTGATGATGAGATACTCAGTTTGAGAGTTTGGTGATAGAGGAAAATATTATGGGGTGATGGCGACTATAAATATATCTTTATGATCAACTACCAATCACAGAAAATAATTTAATAGAAAATAATATATATTTTGACTAACACCCAACTTATAATTTTGTTCTTACTATAGCTGCTCTCCGTGATTTTGGGTTCCTATCGTATCTCAAGTATAACCCAATAACCAGTTAAGCTTTAAGTTTTTAGCTATTAAGTAAAACATTTATTCATACTTCATTGCTTACATATTTTTATCTGGATACTGCTACTGGCTACCTGCTTGCTACCGTTGGAAATAGACATAACATAGTAATAATACTATTACATGTAGTACATAAACATACTTGGAGTAATAACACAATTTTCAGCCATTGAATCCTACCATTATAAATGCGATAGAACGGAAAACGGCTTAACGAATTTGGATGAAATTTGGCACACAGATAGTTTGTTACGAAATTTTTTTGGTTACCAAGGGATCGTGTAAAAATATAAAAAAATGGGAGCCACCGTCGCCAAAATATCAGATACTCATTAGGTAATCGATTGTTATCAATATTTTAAAATTTTTTTGAAATACAGTATTTTATAAAATCAGTATCTTTATAGATAGACTGATTTTATAAAATAAATTTGACTTTTACTGCAACATACATACCGAACTGCGGTCTTTATATTCTTGTCATTAAACTAAATTTAATAACAAAAAATAATAAGACAGTAATTTATGTAATATCAATTTATTTATTTGAAATAAATAATAATTTGTTTTATTGTTACTATTACATACACATTTCAAACAGTGAATTGGAATGTTTAACACGTAAATGTACTTATTATTAAAAATTCGTTATTGCAATATATCAAATCAACAAACTTTGTGAAAAATTGTGATATGTATGCAGATATACATCTAATATTGCTTAAATTCTCTATATCGAAAACAGTAAAACCAACTTCGCATCTCTATTTATTTAGTTTTAATCTATATTATGTGTTAACCATGTAAACTCGACAAATAAAGTGCTTTATCACCCTAAGATTGAACATTCTTTGTGTGTTGTAGAATGTTGATAAGGTCTGTTTTCCTTTGAAAATTCAAAGTGACAATTTCTACTGCTATCTTTATTAGCGATGACAAATTATGTCAATCAGTAATCAATACCTATTTCAAATCAAAGCCTTAGCGAATTTTGAAATGAATGAAATTTGTAATCGAAACTGATAAAGCACTTTTCTTGTCTGCTTTACATAATTATTTTAATATTATCCATGTTTTTGTCAATAAAGCCAATGAATGAGAAATTAATGTGTAACTTGTGAAAATTATAAAATGAATTGAAAACAAATCGCATATTAAAAATAGCGACCTTGGACAATAGTGACCTTTCACTAAGAAGAGGGAGGGGCAAGCGCCACCCTCTTAGTGGGGTACGCGGGTACGCCTACAATAAACCCCACCCAGACGCCCAATTAAAAATTGAAGAAACAGAAAAGGAAAGGTTCTCAACTCATCTGAGAACAATATTTAAGGGTCCAAATGTTTTTTTTTCGTTCCTAAGCAAGAGAGGCTTTCAAAAATTCGTCATTACTGGAAAATATTGACTTTTAACATAAACATAAAATTCATAAACAAAATTTTGTATTATTTTTTAAATAATTATAATCACACTTCATTAGTATGATTCCAAATTAGCAATTATTTTTTGTCCCGAATTTAATTAAAAATAAGCTGCCATCCTTTTTACATCTTTATTCACTAGTAAGTAGTAGTAGTGTAACAATGTATGTATTTACACGGCGAAGGCGTAGTTTTATCGGCTTCAATCTGCCGTCCGTCTTTAGTTTTTATTTTCTCTGAACATTTGGGTAACTTTCATAAAAGTACCTGTTTTCTGTCATTATAAAATACAGATCACAAACTATTGATTGCTATTTGAATTCACATAAATATTCTAGACACAAGTTCTTTTGCTGTATTTATATTAACACTATAACACATAACAATTTTCGAATATGTTTGTAAAATAATATATTAATTTATAATTTATTATAAACCTTTTATGAAAAATTTATTAAAACACATTGGCCTGCCTTATTATAATATTTTGAAATTGCCCGACTATTTCTATATACAATAAGCTTTGAAATATTGCTTTTAAAATTATCACCTTTTTACTTGGAGCGAACTAGTGCCGAAACAGCACAGACTTTTTAGTCAAACTATACTTGTAAAAACCAAAAAAAAAAGTGTTAGTTTATTTTATCATAATTAAAGTTGAGAGAACAAAATATAGCCATAGACATATTTCGCCTCGCATGAGGCCAGATATATTAGCTGGTAATATATTAACACATATATTAACTGGTAAACAATTGCTAAAAGAAATGTCACCATTTACTATTACCAAACACAATAAGATTTACTGAATTAATATAAAAAGCTTTGATTCCACTTTTAACGTCTAGTAACGAACTAAAGTTGCTACACAGTAAGTAAGTAATATATTATCCAAACATATTATAATTTTTTTTTATAGAAATCACTCTTAAAAATACGAATAGGTTGTATATGAACATTTTTTTTAAATATAAGAAGCCTCTTTTAAAAGCGTACCAATTTTATTTATTTAATTAAATTTTCGATAAACAAATCATTTTACGAATAAGCTTAGCCGGGCACAAAACCGTTAATCCGTTTATCGTTAATTAACGAAGTTAACATTCCGTCTAACGGATTAACATTTCAATAAACTTTAAAAAGTGTTAACGGGCTCGTTAACTTCCGTTAACTTTCCTCAAGTATGTTAACCGTTAATTTAATACCTACTATTTACCAAAAAGATAATGCAAGATGTGCGAGTTGCGAGAAATTTGTTTCATATGAAATTAGTGTTTACAGACTCTTAATTATATATGTCGTGGGCAGATCGTAGAATTGGGCAGATCGTAAAATATATGATATCAAAAATCTTTCACCAAAAGTCAAAAATAGGTGCGACGAGGAGCGGAGCGAAGCAAAGCAAAGAGGAGGGTGTTAGGTTTACATGGAAATAAAATTGAAAATTGACTCTCAGTTTTAATAGAAATATGATCTGCCCAGGAATATCATGATATGCCCAATTCTACGATGTGCCCATGACTTATACACGCTTCTTTTTCTTGTTGTTTATAACCTGTTAACTTCCAGAACTTTAACCAATAGTTTTACGTTAACGTTAACGTTAACTTCCGTTTAATCTTCCGAAATGTAACGCTTTAACGTTTAACTGAAGTTAACGTTTTAGTAACGGCTTAGCTATTAACGAAGGTAACGTTTTTAGTAACGCTTTAAAGTTTACCCTTTTTTTGTAAACGTTTAGCGATTAACGAAGTTAACTAATTGCCGAAGTAAACTATTAATGGTGCCCAGCTATGCCGAGGTTTTTTTTTTTGCATGCAAAAATAAATCAATTCTTTTTGTATATTCAGGTATCTCGAATTTCTGCTATCACAATTTAATCTCATTCAATAAAAAATTTACACTATAAATTTTACACTACAAAATTTTGCATTATTTTTAACACGCTATTCACAACTCTAATACAATTGGTGTTCGACGTTATTTGGTTCATAATAATACGCACATATTCTCGCAAAAAATTGTGCATTTTGAGATCTATGTCTGTTTTTAAATAAATAAAATATAAACTTTAAACCAAAAACACATACAAAAATATCTAGTTACTCTCCAAGTTCACTTCACTAGCAAGTAAAACTGAATGCGACTTGTTTACTTGACAGACATACCTATTACCTAAATATTCGTGGACTTCTTGGTGACTGTCACTCTAGTCGAGTTTGAATATAGTTTTTTGAATAACTCTTGTATATTGTTGTCTGGGAACAGGTTGATCAACGAGGCTGAAACAATATTTACCATAATTTACTTTAGTTTCCTGTCGAGGAAAGGCGCAAATTTAAGTACAGTGCATTCAATGGAATGCAGGTTTCCTCAACATTTTAACAGTACACTTTTAAGTAAAAACTCAACTTCAATTCTCCAAAACATATCCGAATGTCTCGGCGAATAGTAAAAATGGTTCTATAGCGAAAACTATCAACACTGACAGTAAATGTAAGGTAATATAGGTAAGGTGATGTAAGGTAAAGGTATGGTAGTAAAGTAAGGTGCAACAGTACCTTCCAGAAGAACAAGAATTAGTCTTGTGTTCAACTCTTGCGTCTGAAAAAGGTCGAACAGTGTGAGTAGACCGCGACGAGCTGCGTCCGTTCCGACGATGTGTTTTAGATCATCTAAATAAGGACAAATAATATATTATAATTCAAAATTTTTCAATAATCTTTTTTTCCGTTCATTTACGTCATCAGACCCATATATTATTATATTTTTACATTTAATTGTAAAAATATAATAATATAACGAAACGAAACTTCTAAAATATGACGAAAGGCGAATGTCACGAATGGCGAAGTGGACGAATAGCGAATGTGGTATAAAGCGAAGTGGACGAATAGCGAATGTGGTATAAAGCAAAGTGGACGAAAAGCGTCAAACTCATAAAACCGAGTCCGTTCATATCTCGTATATATATCGAAATGCAGAATTTAAAGGTAAATATTTCTTTAATTATTTTGTTCAGTGATTTACTTTTTAACATTATTACGGTCAACGCAGACTTAAAATATAAAATACTAGCGGCCAGGCCCCGGCTTCGCACGATATTTTTTTTCTGCAAATTATATATAAAAACTTTCCTCGTTTAACGCTCTTTCCATTAGTGAGAACCTCATTAAAATCTGTTGAGTAGTTTAGGCAGAAATTTATGTACTGCAAATTCGTAAAAATAAAATATTACCAAATTATTTTGATGAATTTTAATAAGCACACTTTATATATATTTTATATTATAAAGTTTTTTATGGTCTGTCAATGACCCGACTAACGAAGTCTCGTAAGAAACTACAACTCAAATGAGAATGAATATAATCATTTTTACCTGAACAAGCCGAAAGTAGAGCCACTTTAGCCGCGACTCTAGTTCTGGCCTTAGTCGCTGCGTCTCTTGTCACTGAACTGGGATTTCCTCGACTCGTTAACCATTGTCTGAAAAGTTTCATCGCGACTATTACTTTTGAGATCATCGTGAGCACTTATCCTTATCCTTATCCTTACTAATATTATAAATGCGAAAGTTTGTATGGATGTATGGATGTATGATTGTAACTCTTTTACGCAAAAACTACTGAATGGATTTCAATAAAATTTTGCATACACGTTGTCTGGGACACCAGAAAGGACATAGGATATATTTTATAAAGTTACGCGGACGAAGTCGCGTGCAGCAGCTAGTATTATAAATGTGAATGTGAGTTTGATTGTTTTTTACGCATTCATGCACAAACTACTGAACCGATCACCATGAAATTTTGCATACACGTTGTCTGCGACACCGGAAAGGACATAGGGTACCTTTCATCCAGAACGCGGACGAAGTCGCGGGCTCCAGCTAGATACAATATAAATTAACAAAAAAATAGGTAAGTAGACAAAAATAATTTGGGAAATGGATTCGATGAAATCCTCAAATCGAAAAAGGTGTTAATTTTTTTTAAAAAAACTTACTTCAATGTTTTTAAATACTGAACGACGTTTCTTGGAGATGTTAATGACGACACGAGATCCAACACCTTCCTGTAAAAAAATAATGTTACAATGTTTTTTAAAAAAAAAAACAAATAAATAGATATTCTTTAATTATTGAAATTGACAAAATTGAGGGTTATGTGGTTTTAAATGAAAAAAAAAATGCAATCAGACCCTTGAATGGATCTTTATTGAACCCTATATTTAGGAGTAGCAAATCCGACTTGCAAAAAATTCGTAATTAATAAAACTTAGACCACTGATAATTCTCAGATTTATCTCAATTCTAATAAATCAGGTAAAAATTATAAATTGTTGTACCTGTCAACTCTGTCTGCTATGAGAGTCCTGAGAGGCGCTAACAATCGACGTCTCAACCACAAGCCTCTGATACCCAAAACTTCCTCTAACAATTTTAGAGCTGGACTCTCGTCGCCATCCTGTATATTATTACAAATTTAACATAATATATGTCAATATATTAATAGGCTATACAAAAATGTAATTTATTTTATGTATTTGTTAAATGTTACATGCTGTAAGGTTAGCTATTAAATCACTACATAGTATAAAACAAAGTCGCTTTTTCTGTCCCTATGTCCCTTTGTATGCTTAGATCTTTAAAACTACGCAACGGATTTTAATGCGGTTTTCACTAATGGGTAGAGTGGTTCTCGAGGAAGGTTTAAGTACATAATTTACTAAGTTACGCGGGCGAAGTCGCGGGCAGCAGCTTTAATTTTATTAACACGTAATTTTATAAACTATAACTAACATGTAGTGCCATCTGTTAACTTTTAGATGAATTAGAGTACTACATTGCTTCAAACAGAATTCCCTAGATGGCGTTGTAAATTTTGCATACACGTTGTCTGGGACTCCAAAAAGGACATAGGGTACCTTTCATCCAGAACGCGGACGAAGTCGCGGGCACCAGCTAGTAAATAAATAAAATAAATATTTAAATTTATCAAAGATTACATAAATATATTTATGTATTTTCCCGGATTTATTTTTCCAAGTTTTCTCTTCACGAGTTCGACCTTCGTTGGACTTCGACGAACATTTGGAAAAACAATTATCCGTTCAAATTTAAAAGCATTTCTTGTAAATTTGGAAAAAAAAAACACTTTTATTTAGCCTCGAACTGCTTTATTAATATAGTTATTTTATATATCATAAAAAAAATGGAAGCACTGGCATGTTAGAAAGCTAAATTGTCTTTTACCATAAGCCAAAGACAAGATAATCAAGCTCAAAGTTTATTTCTCTTACCTCCTGTCCATCTGAAGAATTACCGCTTTTGAAACCGTCATAACTTTCGCTTTTACCTTGAAACACCTTGGATATGCCTGTAGCAAATATATTTTTTTTTTATTTTTTTACATTTTTCAACCTTGAAAGAAATTTTTGTAAAAAAAAGCAAGTATCACAATTAATTCATATCCAACTGATTAATTATGAATACATAGGAGAAAAAGAAACGAATTTACAATTACCGTCCGTCCATATTCATAACAATATCAACTTACCGTCCATAACGCCGTCAACCGTGTTCGCAAACTGATCGGGCATATTTTTCAAAGTTCTCATTCCAGCTCTCAAAGAATTCACAAGAAGACCGTCAATCTAAAATCAAATATATATATATATAAACTTGCAGTAAATTTTCCTTTAAGGGATTAATAGTAAAATGCGCAAAAAAAATATTTACAAATGCAAGTTAATTTTATCCCGCTTGGGATTTTTTTCTACTATAGTAGAAAATACTATTGTCCTATAGAAGACGATTTGTATCTACAAATACTTATACATTTGATAATCTAAATATCTATACCCAAAAATAGCTTAGAAAACCTATACCAATAATATATGTAATACAATAAAAAGGTAAAAAAATGGGCCAATACGTTTTTCTCATTCGTTTGAAACCATTTGAATCATTTGTTTGATATTTTTTTGTAGCTATTAACGAGCTTTAATGTTATCTATCAATAATAATTTTGAGAACAGATATTTTTTTCACTTGGTTGAATTTATATTTTGGTCGTAAAAGAATGAAAAAGAACACCTAGAAAATATATTGCAATCCTAATATGTCGAAACGTAAAAAAAAAGCAAATTTCCAAAAAAGGTCTTTTATCAAGTTTCTGGTGGACCTCCTTACTTACCGAGTTACTGTGTCTTTCCGCTTGGCTTTCCGAACTCAGAAAACCTCCCAAGTAGTCTTGCGATAGTAGGGCCATATATCTGGCTTCTCTCGCCAGATTCGTCAAATTCTGCAAATAATTGTTCAACATCCTCTTCCTACTCTCCAGAACAGACCTGGACGTGTTCTGGAATGTCTTCTTCGCTGGAAATGGAAGATTGGCTAATTCCGGCCACTGAAAAAAAAAACAATTGTAAACTAAAATCGATCCCAAACTAAAAAAGTTTATTGTGTATTTTCAACTGAAGTCTTTTCACCTTGTCTTTGATAGAAGAATGCAAATCGTAAAAGTCACTGTATCTTCTGTATATGTGCCATTCTTCCTTATCCGACAGTCTACGTACTGCTATGGCATAGATTCCGTAAGAACGACCCTTATCTTGGCCAAGAGCTGGTGAAACAAATTTTAGATTAATTTTTAATTGCTTTAGGTTTGTGAAAATATATATAAGTGTAGATAAAGTGTATCTCCATATGTAAGTCCTATAGTATAAGGCCCTCTTTCACCAACTACAAGTAAAGTGTTGATAAGTCACTTTTAGAAATAATTTTATGTTTTATTAAATTATGCACTCGGTTTAGTGGATCTTTCGATTTTTTACCGTACAAACAAAGGTAATATATCAGCTAAATTATTCCCGGTGACAGGTGACTTTAAATGACGGCTAGCCTACTTGACAGACGGTGAAAGAGGCCCTAAGTCTTATAAAGTACATTATATTAAGACTACATCTACACTTACAAATGAAAACAGTCCATTTATCTATACTGGTCTTATACTGTTCATAATTGTTAACAAATTAAGACGAATATGAACATGATAAGACGGTATTTGTAAATTGTAAGTTTAATAAACCTTAACATAAAAGTATTATAATTTTGGTACTTAAAAGGATAGGATACATAAAATAATAATTATTTGGCGATGGTGAAACAAACATACCTGTTTCAATAATGCAAGCCGTGAATGGTGACATAAACTTTTTTGCATTTTGACTTATTTCTGAATGTGATACAGACAAGCTATTGGAGGATGACAAATTCGATGATCCTGAAATTATTATTTTCAATTCAGTAACGAATTCACTGCATTAATATGTACGTACAATATGTGACAGAAATGCAGATAAGAACAACTAAATTGATTGCATAAAGTGGAATCTTCTTCTTCTTCTTCTTCTTCGGTTTAAATGGCAATGCGGCTCATTTTAAAATGGCCATTATCTGCCAGTGTCAAGTTAATATGTATCCATCAGGTCTTCTCCGATGATTTTGCCAGTGTCATTAGTAAAAATAGCAATCTATATATATAAAAGAAAGTCGTGTTAGTTACACCACGTATAACTCGAGAACGGCTGAACTGATTTGGCTGAAAATTGGTGGGGAGATAGCTCAGAACCAGGAGAAGGACATAGGATACTTTTTTTTTATTATTATTTTTTTTTTTTTTATTTTTTTATTTACATAATTTACATAACGTTTAGCTGACAGTTGCGTTTTGTTATACCACCTTAGAACCAGGAGAAGGACATAGGATACTTTTTATTTAGCTTTATTTTATTTTTTGGTTTTTTTTATATTTTTATTTTTATTTTTATTTTTATTTACATAACGTTTAGCTGACAGTTGCGTTTTGTTATACCACTTTTAACAAATGAACGGCTAGATTGTTTTTTTACTAATAAATTGCATAATTAACCATAGATTAGATTACGTTTAGCTGACAGTTGCGTTTTGTTTTGTTATACCATTTTTAACAAATTAACGGGTAGACGGGATGAACGGGTTTTTACTGATAAATTGCTTTCAGTTGCGTTTTGTTATACCACGTTTTATGTCACGTCCCACGTCACGTTCCCGTAAATTAAATACTTGCTTTTTTAATTTACATTAATTATCCAAATAAAAAATTGACCATGATAAAATCAAGTCTGCTCATTTATTGCCTCTAAAGCGGAACAAAGTTCGCCGGGTCAGCTTGTTCGTAATAAATTAGAGTCAAAAATAGCAGATCCCGATACTAGTCAGTCAAGTCATAATTTTGATTAGTTTTCCAAAACAGGTCCGTCCAGTCCAAAGCAGTCAAGTTCTAAAGTGAAATCAGTTACCTAATTAATTAATTATGACAGAAGTCAAAAAAAATTTGCAGAATAACGAGAAAGTCTGTTTTAACTGTCGCTAAATTATATTTAGTCTGTGTAAATTATATTTAGAACGAAATATTACACAAAGTATGGTTAAGAAAATATATTTTTTATGAGAAAAAAAAATGTTAAAACATATAAAAAGGAGAATAATTTATAAAATAATTGCACTCTGTTAACCGCTTTCATTCAAATATATAAAATCAAAAATACCTTCCTCCACATTCAGCGAACTTTTTCATATTAAATATATACAAAGTGAAAATATTACCAGCACTTTCGTTAATCATTTTCTCGGCCAATTGACCCACAATATCTGACCTCGAACGGTTGTGTCTTACTCCAGGCACATGTAAGGCATTTTCACCTGCAAGAAACACATTATTAAATACGTATACGTGCTGCTTATAAACTAAAGGGCCACAAATCAAAATTTCACTTTTTACAGGAGAGCTAATCGAAAAAAAAAAAATTATTTTTGTAAATTTTTTTACTTATTAAATATATATCAAATATATGCATATTATACATCGATAGAAGCGTCTTTTTAGGTATCATTTAATGTTTTAAGTACTTTTATAATAAACTGAATACTAGAAGATATATAAGCATATAAGTTACTTTTGAATATATAAAAAATGATCAAAATATACTAAATATAGAATAAAACAACTATGAGTCTTTTTGCAACATATAATATGAAGGATTGTGATTGTATTTTTGCAATAAAAACATTTTTGGAATTTTTTGGTTTATGGCCCTTTATTATAAGCAGCGATATGTTTAAAAAAAGGACGGCTTTAAATACAACTTTCCATTCTAGCAACCTTACTGAAAAACTAACTACTTATTTATTATTATCGAATCACATCTGACACAACGAGTTATATATGCTTCAATGTTTGTTTTCCTATAATCTATATATAAACCATAGATAAATTATTGGTCTCGCTGCGCTCGAGACTAGATAGAGCGCTATATAAAAACAATAGCTCTGTGAATGCGGCAACTTTTTATTGTAGTGTGTGTAAAACATCGTCACAATTTATCACTTTTTACACAGTTACATTATATTTTTACACAGTTTTACAACGCAAACTGGCATTTTATTATGCCCAAAATTTAATAAAACATTCGGCACGTACACATCACAGACAGGTTGCAGTGTGACTAACTTGGGTACGCTGAAATCGGCGTAGTTTGTATTTGTTGCCGCATTTGGCAAGTACGACGGCGGTATCTAGTCGAGCGCAGCGAGACCAATCATTTATCTAGGATATAAACATTAGATTTTGTAACAATAAAATGCCCATCAATACCAATATACGAAAACTAAAATACGCAATAAATCTTATGTTAGATGTTTAACAAGACAGACCGCAAATACCCTTCTAAATACTTTCTACGAGATTACATTACTAAATACATACATAAATACAACCGGCTTATACATAAATACAACCGAATAAAACAAAAATGCATTATTAAAATATGTATTCATATTATATTAAAAAAATATGTATGCACAACCTTATTACATACAAGCTGTTGCACGCGACTTCGCTCGCTTAATTTTATAAAATACAACCTATGTTACTCGCTGATAATTGTGGCTTTATATAGGTCAAATAATTCTCAAAATCGATTTAGTAGTCTGAGTTTATTCATTCATTACAAACATACAAATCTTCTCTCTTTATAATAGTATAGATTAAATGCCTATATACATTGGCTTTGGTTACGTTTTATTTCTACTAAATTTATACACTCTTTATACTAAATTTAAAAAGCTTACTTCAACTTTTATGTATTGCAATTAAGTAAATAGTTTTACATGAATGTTAGCTAAAAGACTTAATTATCCATTGTTAACTTTGACTATCTACTGCAGACTATACTGCTTAAATAACCGAATCAACTACGTGCATGCCACCTTGAGAGTATTCCATACTAAATATTAAGGTACTTTTTATAATACCAAATGTGTTGCATTTTGGCAATGTGTGGTTCTTAGTGGCGGCTGTGCGTCTCGTCAACGTGCGAGGAAACGTCGAGTATTTGTTCGCACAATCGTTTTGTTCGTACTTATACTTGGACTTGAATATCTTTGGAAACTGGTTTAGCCACGACTTCATCATACGTTTGCATCTATCTGTACATCAACGCAAACGACTCTCTTTACTACACTTTTAGCACAGCATACTTATTTCCTACAGTAGGCCTACAGTAACAAAAACTTTTGATGAATGCATATGGAGACACTATTTTGGTTGCGACTACGACAAGACCACAGCATACTAATTTCCTACAGTAGAAAATTAGTATTAGCCTTTGATGTTGGGCGATACTGCCGCCTGTGTAGGTATTGAAAAATTACGGAAGGGTTGACACAAATTAAGTAATACAAAATGTACTAAAGTACGTTTCTTCATCGGGCGGAAATTGATGAAAGCTTAGTTCTTTATTTATGCGAGATAAAGATTTGCACGCACTTACAGCACATGCCGTATGCACCATTTTGATTTATATAATAAATTAAAATCTGAAAGACGCGATAGCCCTTGCAACTTGGGCACGTCCCACTCGCGCCTCACCCCTCACTCCCCGCACGATTGCCCTGTCTAGACGTCTTCGTCGGCCTACTCTACGAAATAAGTATGCTGTGCATTTAGTGAGAATTTTAGTGAGCCTCTAGCTTCATTTTAGTGTTTTAATTTTACAAACTTTTTTCAATTACAAATAAAACCTAAAAAATTGGTGCACACATGATTTAAGCGGGCTAAACTATAATTTTTCTGAGTCAACTTCGCGCGTGCAAACCCGGGGTGCGTAACTAATCTTATATACATATAATACACTAGCTGGTGCTCGCGACTTCGTCCGCGTGGAATAGTTATTTTGGGAATGATTTGGGTATCTCGAACGGTTTTCGCAGCGCACGCAACGGAAGCCCTCAAAGATGAATAATTTTCCCCGTTTTTTTCCACATTTTCGACTGTTTCTTCGCTCCTATTAGTCGCAACGTGATGTTATATAACTTAAAGCCTTCCTCGATAAATGATCTATCCAACACAAAAATATTTTTTCAATTCGAACCAGTAGTTCCTGAGATTAGGGCGTTCAAACAAACAAACAAACTCTTTAGCTTTATAATATTAGTATAGATAAAAAAAAGGTCGTGTTAGTCTCTAACACGACCTTTATCCTCGAGCACCATTTATAACTCGAGAACGGCTGGACCGATTTTTATGATCATTGTTTTGTTGGATTCGTCTCCGTCCCGAATGGCAGAATAAAATAATGATAACATTAAACAGAAAACTACTATAGAAATAAATTGTAATGTCAAATCGACAGAAACTGTATGGAACTGTGATTTGCGGGTGTTATTAAAACAATTAATAAATATTATTTAACAATGATTTTGGGACGGTACGAAGTTCGCCGGGTCAGCTCGTTTCAAATAAAGCCTAGTGTGCTTACTGTGGCAGTTTATAAAGATAAATTTTATTCATATAATGTAATGATGAAGACATTTTGTATTAGTTCTATCATAGCTTGAGATTAGTATAATACAACTTTATAGTACACTGTTATAAATTCTAAGATTTTTTTTACGATTTATCTTAAAATCTAAAATTTAAAAAAACTCCTAACTGAATATATCTGAATATAACTGAATATATATACAGGAGGGATAACTTAAAAAAAATCATATTCAAAAAACTTACCACTGTAATTCTTATTGACACCTTTATCGTCTTTTTTGTTATCACTGAAATAGTAAAACATTTTTTTTAATATTCTCTCCGATAAAGTACACAAAGGAAATTCCTCTCTTTATAATTTTTTGGCAAGATATAAAATTAAAGACAAACACGTTCTTTATTTTTTTCCCTACATATGTATTAAATATAAATAAATTTAAAAAAAATTAATTGTTACAAAAAAATGTTATAAATCACCCAAAAGTATTATTGTCTACTTAATTGTTTTAACAATAGGAACTTTATTTATAAAAAGAGAATTACTTCCTGAAAAAGTGTAGAAATAAATTTCATTTTACCTATTATTTCTATCTAAACCTTCTTGTTCACTGTCCATCATAAAATCCGATTGCCAAGATGGGTCATCCTGGAACAATAAAATATAATTGGTTAAACTAAAATATTAATGGTACATATGATAGCAATTAAACTTGTATTGTACTTGTATTATTTTTTATTATTTAATTTAAAAAAAAGTAAATTTTATTTTACATTAACACCTTTTTCCACTTTCTATTTACCAAAATGTGCCTTAAATCGACGCTATTAAGGTCTGTAATCATTTATATGGACATATTAAAAAAAAAAAAAAAAAAAAAAAAATTGCGACACGTTTGGTCTAGTGGCTAGTAACCCTAGCTGTTAACCAAGCGGTCGCGGGTTCGAATCCCGCTAGGAGCAAATGTTTATGTGTTAGCATTTACCTTTGTACCTGAGTCATGGATGTTTTGTATTTATAAAAAAAAGAAGTATTGTATGTAGTATATCAACTGTCTGGTATCCATAATACAAGCATTAAGTTGCTTACTTTGGAACCAGATGGTGCTGTGTGGAATGTGAATAAAAAAAAAAAAATCATCTTCATCCACTCACGTCTTCAAATTATAATATAAAAAGTAAAAAAAAAAAAAAAAAACTCACCTCCAAAGCGTCGCATACGCACTTCTGTATGTCGTCGAAACACACGAGCGGGTTGTTGGTGAACTCCTCTCCCTCGGTGGTGACCTTCCGGACGAGGTCCGAGTGGCAGTTGTCGGGCACTCCCACTAGGGCGGGCCGGTTCGGGGAGAGGAACGTGTCGCACAACTCCAGGGCCGACGATCGGAGGTTATCCATTACTCCTTTTGACGAGTGCGGACAATCTAACATCCAACATTTTATTTAAGACGATATATTTATTTATTTATTTACTAGCTGGTGCCCGCGACTTCGTCTGCGTTGTGGATGAAAGGTAGGTCTATGGCCTATGTCCTTTCTGGTGTCACAGACAACGTGTATGCAAAATTTCATGGTGATCGGTTCAATAGTTTTTGCGTGAGAGTTACAAACATCCATACATACAAACTTTCGCATTTATAATACTAGCTGGTGCCCGCGACTTCGTCCGCGTTGAAAAAGCAATATATCGCCTGACATCGTTATTGCTGTTAGTTAGCCAGGAGTTAGTTTTCTTAATTTTAGAAAACTAAAATGCGAGCTGGCTGCACGTTAGAGTGGGACAAGTGGGCTCGTTGTGTTTCTATTTCTGTGTTAAGTTTTTATTCATGTACTTTTCTCTATTGTATGACAACTCAGGTGTACGCTTGAAACTCAACTGAGTTTATAGTGCACCTCAACTGTGTACCTACCATATATTATTTTTGTGTGTAAATAAAAAAATTAAAAAAAAAAAAGATAATCTCTCGGGAGCAGTAGGAGGAGCAGTCCTAATTATTTTATTGATAACACTAAAGTTCGTCAATAGTTGATGCTCAAAAAGTAGAAAATCTATTCACAAATACTTCTTTTTTTTTTTTTTTTTTTTTTTTTTATTTCCCCAGGGGTTACGCCACCCCCGCAGGCCGTTTATTTTTAAGTAAAATTACAATTTCCAAATTAATTTTAAATAACAAAATTAATTTACAGTTACACATTATTATTATTATCATTATTTTTACATTTGCAATTACAAAAAAAACAAATGTTGATTTTAGACTTACGGGGGTTTAGGGGATTAAAGCCTCAACCTCCGACATAATCGGAGACTTTGTTGTTTTTAATAATAAATAAAATACCTGGTATTGCTTGTGTTTATTCACAAATACTTCAAATCATATTACCCGATATATATTAATATATTTTATCATATTTACCCGTTTCATTCAATTCGATATCTAGTAGATATTGAGCATTGGACCTCCAAGCGGTTACGGCGCTCAGAAACTTCAATGACCTTGTCACTTCCTCGGGTATCTTTTCGGTGCTAGTTGTGGATCCTGAAAAAAAACACATACGTAACCATGATTACTATTAAATGGACACCCGTAGGCTAATTTTCAAATAAGGGTATACGTTTGTTTGTCATGTCTGACCTTCCTGTGGACCTAATGTGGCTCTCCTCGCCTGGATGATCCTCGTCAAATATTGCAAAGAAGATAACTTCTGACGATCCGATAGCTCCCATTCACCTGCACTGTCTTTTGAATGCTGAAAATTGTTGTAATTTTATATTATACTAGTTAGCTGGTGTTGAATTTTTATTTGTACGATTTCTTGTGAACAGTACTTTTTTTCTGATTAAAAGGTACCCCCCACCTTTTATTCAGAAAAAAAGTCTATGTCCTTTTCTGTATTTCTTACATGTCAAAAATTTCACTATGATCGGTCGAGTAGTTATGGCGTGAAAGAGTACGCCGGGACCTTGCCGCGGTGGGAGGGCTCACCCTTGGCCTTGGGCCGGCCTCGGGTGCTAAGGAGGCGTACAACCGAGCGTTCCGAGCGGGCTCCCAAGCGGGAGTCCGTAGCGGAGCGCTCGCGGGAAGTACCCTCGCGGGTCTCCCAGTTGGAGGTCGGCCGCACTCCTTGAGTGCGGCCTTATGATATTGTTTGTTCCGCACACGAGATATGTGTGCGGATTATGAGTGGCGGGCTACCTCCCGTCATTGGTGTTCTCCGCACTCGAGTGCTTCCACTTGAGTGCGGACTTTTCTTGAGAGCCTGGCTGTCTGGAGAAGGCTGGCCCGCCTTCTGCAGATGGTCTAGGGGGACCTTGCGCACATGGTTGGCTAGCTGTGTGTGCCTGCACAAGGTCCCCCCCTTCGCGTGGGTATTGCCTGGGTGTCTCCGGGCAATCCCTTTCTTTGGCGATAGCCTAGCCAGTAATGGCTAGGCTGCCCTGGGGGTGGATCGGAGTTAGGTGCCTCGGCAGAGCCCGGTCCACTCCGCTCACAGGGCAAGGAGGCACCGGGGAGTTTTAGTGGGTATTCCCAGTGCCGCTAACATCCTAACATCAGGTGCTGGGCGACCCCCACATATCCCTATCGCCTAGCCAGCGGTAGGGAATCTATAAGCGGATTTCTCCTCGTCAAAAAAAAAAAAAAAAAAAAAAAAAAATGGCGTGAAAGAGTAACAGACAGACAAAATTACTTTCACATTAATAAAATTAGTGTCGAAGTATGGGTACTAATATCTACTCTCTTAGTAAGTGAGTGTCCAATTCATATATTACACTAGTTTAAAAAAAATATATAAAAATATACCGTCTGTTATTTATTCAAATAAAATATAAAAAATATATAAAATTTTAACTAAGGCATTATACCTTGGTATACGTACATGTATGACAATAAATAAGATTGAATTAAGTTTACAAATAACACAAACAACTTACAAGCTTTTGTATATCCTTTTGGACTAATTCGAGAGTGGCGTCTAATTCTTCAGCATCATTGCAACATCTTATTACCATCAGAAATAATTCTGACGGAAGACATGAGTCGCGACAACACTGAAATTATAATAGTTAATATGTAAGTAGGTACTAACTTTTGCTTAACTTTTGACTTCGTTTGCTGTTGTTGTTTATAAATTCCTTTTTTTTTTTTTCAAGCCAAAACTAACCATCACATTCACAAAATACATCACAAAACGAGGGGATAACATTAGGGGAATTGGTTCTAAAATACCTTACTCACTCATCGAAACATTACTAACTACTGTCTGTCTGGCTACTGCAGCCAGACAGCCTGCCCAGATAATGAGTATTTTGCTTTGTTATTATGTTTTAAAGGTAATCCGCTAATTATAGAAAATCGTTTTAAAAATAAGCACACTACATTGATATTTCCGGAAGATCTACTGTATTATTAATACAAATCAATGTTAGTTTAAATTTCTAAAATCGCGCCAAAAACGCTGTTTCTGTAATGGCGCTGGTCTTTGATACGTGTAACGTCACTGAATGATGACACAGATAACTAATATTAAGTGAATAAACACTATTTATTACTCTATGTCTGATACGTTTAATAGCGTTTGACGTCATCAGAGTTGCAACCAGTCATAGGGCGTTTCGGCGCCAAGATAAAATTTCAAAAATTATAATATTTTTTTTAAATATAACTTGCAAAAAATATACAATTTAGCTTAACATAAAGTGACATATGTTTACGCTATTTTCTGATAGGATAACCACAATTTGTAGTATATTTTAAATGTTGTCAAATAGCCAATTATAACATACAACATAATGTTATTACGTTATATGTGATAACATATATGTAATCTGTACATACGAATAGTATATACAAAGAAATCTATGTTACTTACAGATCTTACGATTGCCCTATTGATGTTATCGGGATCGCTCATTAAACTCATCAGTGGGCGAAACACAGACCCCGAGAGTAAATCAATAAGAATTAGTTTCAGCGCGTGACATCGCCACGCCTCTTCGGGCGCTATCAGATACAAAATTGTTTCACTTATTTCACAGAGCAATGCTGAAAAATTTTAAAAAAATCGTTTAAACAAATCAGCTTAGGTTAGGTTGTAGCAAAACCATAAACGGTTTCGTCCACACTAAAGACATTGTGAAAGTGACAGAATAGAAAAACAAGGATATTAGGACCACCCTTAACATTTAGGGGTATAAAAAATAGATGTTGGCCGATTCTCAGACCTACCCGATAAGCACACAAAATTTCATCAAAATCGGTCCAGCCGTTTCGGAGGAGTTTGGCAACAAACACCGCGACACGAGAATTTTATATTTAGATAGATTCGGTCCCATTTTAATAGACATTTAAAATTCATCACATTGAACATTGATTTTTTTAAAAATCTGTATAATTTTAAATTATAGTTGAACATGTGAAGTTCTATCTGCTCCCCGCTACAAAGTAGGTTTCATTCAATTTTTTAAATTCTACTCTATTTTCAATAAAACATATAACTATTATATATTGTATAATTTTGGAGAATAAGGTGTTATGACTTACCATATTGCTGTTCAACATCAACACAATATGTGTCTCGGCAACTTTGTCTATTTTCTATAGAACATTCCAAATCAAAAAAGAGATCCTTCAGAGTTTTGCTGTTCAAACTTTCCGAGCTGTCATAAAACTTCGACTTTCCAACTATTTGTGTGTCTAAAAGCAGAATAAATATAAATAAATATATGGCTCAAAACTTATACGGATAACAAATCATCAAGTTATAGAATGTATATTTACATGTACAGTCGGGTTAAGAAAATATTCATCACTTTGAAGTAGACATTTCTTTGTATCAGAGGAATTATCAGTCATGACAAAATTTCATTTCAAACATCTGTTAATTGTCTGCTTAGTGCTTTAGTTTCAAAAGGTATTATGAGCCTTCTACTTGATAAAGGAAGGAATGAATTGAAAGGTTTTTGTACCCCGATTGTACTTTGAAGAAAATCCACGTATGTAAGGTCCAATCAAGACCGAATATCTTGCGACAGTCAAAAAAAGACAGTGAAAAATTTCTGATTTATTGAATATTCTGTGAGTTGTAATTATGGCTTAAAAATATGCTTTACCCAGTTGCCACGCCAAATCAGTGTCACTTTTATTCCTTTTGTGTGTTCTTCTGTCTTCCTGTTTTTTAGGACTTTGTCTTGAACTACCATTGGTTTCCTCTTTTGAGCTAACTATATGTATGTGTTTGAGTCTTACTCTGGACTGCTTAAATAACTTTAAATGCGTTGTTAGTTCCTCGGGAACTTTAGTGGAAAGGAGTTGAATCCAATCCACACATTTGACCCTTCAAAAAAAAAACATATGGACAGATGGGAAAATATATAATTAAATTAAACTTTTATGATTTTGGGAAATAATACAAATTTGTCTGGTTTACTACTAATTGTTAATTGTCTGGTTAATTACTATTGTAATGGCAGAGTATGTCTTAATGCCTTACCTATTAGCTACATTAGCACCAGCCACCAGCACCAAACGTTTAATTGAATGCGATGTGAACTCTTCATCATCTGTCAATATCTCATACCAGGGACTCACATAATCATTTACTATGATATTTATGATTTCATTTAAAAATGTATCTACCTTTTCACTCCCTGTAATTCTATTGTCAAATTTGGTCAAAGGAGTCTCGTTTTTAAATAATTCCAGTACCTGAAAAACAAAAAAATATTTTAATCAATAAAGCTCTTGTTTTACTTTTCCAACTTAGTCTTATGCCATATATTATGCATATGCACATATGTTACCAAATTGTTAGTTTAACAAGAACTGCTGTACCACGCCTTAGCTCTAACAGTTATCTATGCTTGCCTATGTTAGACGCACAAGAGAAAAAAATATCCAGAGCCAGAGATGGATAATGCAAAATATCATGACTACAAAACTGTGAATTTACCTTGTTTAAAATAAATCGTTTTAGTTTGATAATCGTCGTTATTCCTTCACCAAACGGTAGGTAATCGTCTAAACTTTTCGAAAAGTATAAATAGTGAAATTGCCCAAAAATGGTTAAAGAATTAGGCCAACGATATTTCAATTAATAATCTTTGTTTATCTATTAATACTACATTATATTAAGTGATACTACAATATAGATAATTAAAGTCTTATTCGTAGAATGATAGATATACCTTTGGCAACTGGATTGAGAAGTTTGTTTGCTGTAAGGGATCATCAGGACTATCCAAATCAACTGAAAACATCTTCTTGCTGTCATAATTGAAGTACAGAATGGTCAATACTCTGCAATAAATGTATTGATATACGTATGACTAACTTAAGTAAACACTGTAATCAAGTATGTATTTATTTTACTTACCCTAGTAGGAAAAATGCCACAAATAAAATAATTGTTAAATATGTACTAAAGCCTAATAAACCAACAATTATAACAGAAATAAGACCAAACCAACCGCCTACACTAAAGGCCATTTTGCTGTCGTCGTTCTGCAATTACAAAATTATAAAAATGTCACAAAGTTTAATAAAAAATAATTTATAAGAGATACATAATAAACAATAATATCATCTATCCGTCCATGTCTCGTCACAAAATGACTGACACTGACATGACAACAAACAAACAAAGGTAAAAAAATGTCATTGTCAATGTCAACTATTATCAACTGTCATTCCGTCACAGAAGACCATACTCTACACTCGACATAATAAGACCTCATTATAGCTTACTTTGTTTCCCAACATCGGAAATTTTCTTATGTACATATATACCTAACTAAAGTCTAAAAGCTTATAACAAACAGCGATTTCACAGACCATTATACTATGAATTATAAAATTGAGATGTTTTTGAATATTTTGCGTAATTCAATATTAAAATTAAAAAATCAATAATTTATTTTGGCATATCGCACTAATATAGATTTCATTTACCAAAAGGTTTCGTTGTGATTTTTTTTCTGGAATAATGAAAAACGTACCTACCTAAAACTAAAAAATGCCATCGCGAACTTTTTTGTAGACCTATAAAAGAGAAACAATCTCATCATAATTCATACATCTAAAACGGATTAGGCAGCCCTTTCGATTAAAGCTCCCAGACGGCTTGATTTTCTCCAACTATCATGGTCATCATAATATATGATACAATTTACACAAAACCTTAACGAATTATACTAAGTATATACTTTCCACAAGAATCACTCTATTGATACATGAAAATAGGTTCAGAGAATCCAAAAAAAATATCTTTGGATCCAATGGGATCCTAGACGTGGGAGCTAAGTGGAGGGAGGGAGTAGTTTTTGATATCATCGCGAAATACGGACGCGGCGAGAAACAGAGTAATATTCGAATAATTAATTCAATTCAATCATTTATTGCGAAAACATAATGTATTTATAAATGAGTTAATTTAATTTAATTGCAGCCCAAATTTACGCAGTAATATAGGAAGTAAATGCTGCAGCCCTGCAATATCGTTTCGTGGAACCAATCTAGGTTGTGCAGGCTATTATACTATTCATATATAATGAAGACATCAACTTACCTTATTAGATGGACGAGAGGAAATAGTAAGTGAAGGGTCTAAAAGAAAACTGTTTTAAACATCATTTTGGTTTATTGAAATACAACACAATTACAAGAACTGTATAATTATGAAAACATTAATTAATAAATAATTTCATACTACCTAGTAATACTAGTATATTATAATATTTTTATTGTCAAACATGTCGAAACAATAAGCTGCATACGAACCATTCAAGATTAATTTATTAAATTAATAAATATTTTTGGCTTTCCTTTATGTTGAACTGATACTTCCGATACATAAAAACAGCTTTAAATTGTATTACATATTTCTTGTGGTAAAGTTGGTTTTACCCTTTTTATTGTAAGAGCAGATTATGAAATTTATATAGATTTATTATGCGGATATTATGCTAAATTAAATAATATGCATGTTTGAATTTGAACTAAATTAATGCAGATTTAACAATAAAAATTTGAAGTGCCCAATTTCTTAAAACTTTAGAAGTGCATAAATATATTTTAGATTATCTTTTCCAATTCCGCCGTTTAATTTAATTATCACAAATTATTAGTGATCGCAATTAAGAGATCGAAGTTCAATCGTCTCCATCTCCGTTAAATTCTTTGTATTCATTGCTCTGTGACATTCTGGTAATTAGATACATACGTAACTACCACTTAATTGACTATAATAAATTACAAAGACGCATTCGAGAATATAAACATTTTTATCAACATTATTATAACCATTATAATCTAAGTTTATTATACCTATTGAACAAAAAAGAGAAGCTTTATTGCCTCAAAATAGTAGCACTTGCTCCTTCCATTCAGATCTTTCATAACGCTCCAAAACAGGACAAAATGCGTTTATATGGCAACATTACAGTTTTATGTCTACATAAAAAAAAATGCATAAATGATAATAAGTTATGTACAGCATTCCTCGTTTTATGTACTTATTTCTTTTTGTCATAAATATTATATTTATATTATTATTTGCGCCATATAAAAAAGAGCACCATAGACAAAAAATAATAATGAATGTGACGGTATTGCAATTTCTGAATGTACATAAAATACAATAAATCCTTAATTTATCATTATGAAGGAACTTCTTAAGGCCTAATTAAAAGCTTACTGGTCAATAAGGACTGATATCCTAAATGCCTAATTTCCGGTCTACATTAATTAAATAAAATTACTGAACTAAAATCTAAAAGCACATTTATGTTTCTTTATAAAAGTTAAAAATACATAAGTTTAAAAACTTTTTTTATGTTTTTATGTTTTTACAATACATAAATATTGTAATTTGGCCTGCATTTTACATTATAAACGGACATTCATTCAGTTCTTCATTCAACTGCAGTAAGGTGGATTTTTGTTAAGGCTAAAAAGGCCAAATCTGTCATCTGTACAAAGATCAGACAATAATGCAAAATATCACAATATGTAATGCAAAAAGTGGATATTGTAATACATTTTTGTATAACATATTTCATCGCAACTCATTTTCAAGTATTTTAGAAAAATGTTTTAATGAATTTATTAAATATCTATTTCGAAAAAAGTCATTTTGAAAATCAGTCCTTATGAGCCGGAAGCAATTAAAGGTATTTTTGGTTTTATTCACTCATACATCCGTTACATATAATCATCGCTTGTCATGAAAAGTTTTTTTTTACCAAAGCAATGTGATACAATATACTCCAATCGTGCAAATGTGCAATCGTGCATTTTTATAACGTGCACAAGCCAATGTTATTCTTGTAATTCTAAAATTGCAGACGCACACACACACACATCTATCACTTATTATGTTCTCCTTACACAACTGTATTTAATTATATTTTACCCATTATACATTACAACATACTCAACAAGAATATCAACAATGGACTTGATAACTATCACTAAATAAATACATGTACAGAATATTATAATAAGTAGGTATTTTCATTTACCATACGTAAATTATGTAAACACCATACATAATGGAAGTTAGGTAACATTAGTATGGTGCAATTAGACCCAGACCCCAAAATCCAAAGTAAAAGTATCATTATCAGTTCCAAATTGTTCCACACAGTCCACACCATTGTTTGGTAAAAAGTTATAGCATTTTTAGCGTCGGGTTTGGGGGGGGGGGGGAGAGGGGAGAAGTTGGCTCCGTAACTGTGGAACCTGGAATGATACTTTTACTTTGGATGTTGGGGTTTAGCCGTTTATTGGGCTAATTGCCAATAACATTGAGGCAGATCTTGATAGTCTGGTGGAAAAATGTCAAAAAGCGCCTGCATGCAACGGTTAACGGCATTTAGTGAAACTTTTTGTCAACGGGTCTTTTTAGACTAATTCGACACTGCTGAATACGACTCTGACCGATGTCAACCCCTCCCCCCTTTCCTCCCCAAACGTGTCCCGATCTGCGATTTTTTTCAATTTTTTTCGGAATCTATTAGAGATAAAAGAAAACCGTCTATGACAAAAATAATCTGCATTAAATTCTCTACAATATTTGTATATAAATAATTTGATAGGCATATTAACTTAAGAAATAATGTCTGTCTAAATTATATAAATATTTATTTTTATCAACATTTTTGTATTTGCAGTTAATTTATCGAAAAACAATCGAAGCTACGATAAAATAACTCAGAAGGGAATTATTCCTCATACATTTATCTACAAAACAAAACCTAACTTACCCTCGTACAAGTATTCGTTCACGATTTATAGGTCGTAGCGCAGACGCCGCCATTTGACTGGCGGAAAAATCTTAAAAACCGCCTGCTTTCAACAGTTAACGGCATTTAGTGAAACTATTTGCCACCGGGTCTTTTTAGAGTAGTTTGACCCTGCTGAACACGATTCTACCCGGTCAATCCCTCCCCTTCTTTCCTCCCCAAGTGTGTCCCGATCTGCGGTTTTTATTTTTCTTTTTTTTTCGGAATGTATTAGAAATGAAAGAAAACTGTCCATTATAAAAATAATCTGCATTAAATTGCCTACAATATTTGTGTATAAATCATTTGACAGACATAATAACTTAGGAAATAATGTCTGTCCAAAAAAATTAGATTCCGAAAAAAAATGAAAAAACCGCAGATCCCGGATACGTTTGGGGAGGAAAGGAGGGGAAGGAAGCAGGGGAGGGTTTAACAGCGGGCAGAATCGTGTTCAGCAGGGTCGAATTAGTTTACAAAGACCCGGTGACAAAAAGTTTCACTAAATGCAGTTAACAGTGTTTTTTTAAAAAATATCCACCAGTCTATGATCCCACAGTGAAGTCTTTATACTGAGAAAAGACGCACAGCTAGAAGAGAAAAAAAAAACAATATTTATTATGACTACTTTATACAATGGAATGAAAAGTGCGTTGGAACTAGGCTGGAACTAGAATTTGAGAAATTCTTAACTTTTTATTTATATGAGTATATTTTATTTTATATTTATACTAGCGGGATTTTTTTCTATTAATTATAATTATATGTTAAAAAACCTTCCCTCCGCTCTTTCCAACTGAGTGTACGTACCGGTGACGCTTTTGTTTCAAGTGGAGATAAATTATTGTATTTATTATTTGGAAAATGTCAAATTTTCTTATTGGAATATCTAATGAAACAATTATATATTTTTATAAAACTTTTGCAAGGACAAGTCAAAAGTATGAACATGCGCCTAAAATCCGAATGGATGCTTTAATGATAGCAGCCCTACGCTTAATCTAATATATATAAAAAAATCAAGATAAGATGATGCGACGCGACATTGGCATCAATTTTTCATACACCTTTCCTTTTATTCTGTTCAGTGTGGGTTTTTAGAGGAAATATAATTTTATCTATTAAAAATATTATATAATCATTTATTATGACACTTAATATGCTAATAAGCATTTGGGAAATCTTATCAAGTCATACACATGTCAAGATAACTTTTTTTTTTCAAGGAAGTCTGATAGCAATTATGAGTCAACCACACAATAATTATATAAATTGATTTATATAGGAAAACATTTAAAAAAATATATTTTAATTTGATTTAACATTTGATTATAAAAATATTAAAAACTGTTCGGGGGCAGTTTGCTATTGTGTAATAAACTTAAAACTTGCAAACAAAAACTATTTAGTTTAAAATATTTAGAAGGAAACTCTTTTAAAAGGATTACATAGTTAAATTAACCCTGGATGTTCCAACTTAATAAAAACGTAACTTTCAGTTAATTAATACCACAATGACATCGAGTCGTTGATTTCCTCGGGGAGTCAGCTACGCGTCAATTAAATAACATAAACTTAATGAACTACAATATTACCTTACACATAACTTTTATATACAGGGCGTCCCACGACCATGCCACATGGAGGGAAAGTACCTTTAATATTGTAGATGGAACATTTTACTGAAAGAAGACATTATTTTAATTTAAAAAACAATTTTAACTGCATTCATAGATTTTTAAATAATTACATGGTTGAACCGGTAATCGAACACGCTAGACGAGAAAAAAAATTACCCTGTAGCTTTATTATATCGATCGAAAGGGTTCATCATAAGGATTATTTTTTGCTAAATAATATAGTGTCAGAAATAAAAGGAAGACCATGAAAGCAGTTTAAATTGTTTTTTAAATTAAAATAATGTCTTCTTTCAGTAAAATGTTCCATCTACAATATTCAAGGTACTTTCCCTCAAGTGGCATGGTCGTGGGACGCCCTGTATTATGTTGAACTAGCACACACAGTTATGGTAGGGCACAATGCGTTTTTCAGTCATTTGGGAAGCCCGTCTGGCGACAGTAACCACCCCCTTACAGAACACATTGAAATAAAAGCATGTGCTTGTTGTGTTTCTACTATCCCTTTACAATCCTTTATCCTTAAACCTACTTTAGCCGGCTGGCGTTGCTTGTGTTATAGGCGACGGTAACCACCTACCATCTGTACGTGGACCTACACTACATAGTATAAAACAAAGTCGCTTCCCGCTGTCTGTCTGTCTGTCTGTCCCTATGTATACTTAGATATTTAAAACTATGCAACGGATTTTAATGCGGTTTTCACTAATGGATAGAGTGAAAGAAGGTTTTTCATGAGGAAAGTTTTAGTATATGATTTATTACGCAGGCGAAGTCGCGGGCAGTAGCTAGTAACATAAATAAAAAAAATATAACAATTTCACACAATAAGTATCATCTTCCGTCGACTAATTTAGATCAAGCAGAAAGGTGCGAGTTTTATTTCTTAAAAACAAAAGACTACAGAAATGACACTTGACGGATTGGTCTTTACTAATAAGGGGGGTTAGGGTCACACAATGTCTAAATTTATACCTTGTCTTTCAGCTGCTGACACATATGGAGGGCGGCCGTTAGCATGAATAGCACATCGCTGAGCCACGGCACCGAACAGTCCGCTTGACACGAATCAATTCTCATTGTGCCGTGAACTGAACTCAACTGGTACGCTACAAATATGAGCTTTGTGGATTGTATGTAGAACGATATTGCTAAGTCTTCGGGAAGATTGGGTGCAAGCGCTTTCTGGAATATATAAAAAAATAAAATAATTAAGTTTAATTATATAAATAAATGACATTTTAAACGTGCAATCCTACTAATGAAATAAAAACAAAAGTTTGTAATGATAGATGTATATTGGTTTTATTTATTTATAAGGTACACCAACAGAAGACACAATAATACAATACAATAATACAGTTTTGGTTACTCTTATAAGCGAAAACAATGAACGTAGTTTCACACAAAAAATTGGACAGTAATATGGCTTACTAGCTCTACTCTCAACTTCGTACGCACGATTTTCGTACTTTCAGTACTGTGTAAACTATTTGATTTGTAAACAGATTGGAATGAAACAAAAACTAAATGTTACAGGAAACTTGCTGCAATACATTTGTGAAAGACTCACTGAAATCTGTTAAGCGATTTCTGAGATTAGCGTGCCAGTCAAAAATTCTAAAAACCATACAATATGTATGTACAAATTCTTTTTTTGAAAAAATATTTAATGTACACACACACGGTTGGTTTACATGTACATATGTCAAAAAACAACAAACAGGTTATAAAAATAGGATATACTGAAAACCATCATACCATATTTCTACTTTTCATAAGCTCATCAATAGCTTTCTTCTTTGGTAGTACTAGAGCAGTTCGAGCTCTTTGCAACGACCCAAGAAGACACTGAATTATATGCAAGACTTCATCTGACGATCTGAAAAAATCGTTATTTAAAAAAAAGAAATAAAATTCTCATCATCTGTCACCATACTTACAATATAAACAAAGGAACAGGGCTTTAGGCTAACATTTAGGCTATTTTATATTGGCTAATATTTAAAATATATTTATGTGCCTTATAACAACATATTTTCTCAGAAATCACATTGGCGAACCAATTAAAATACACATTACTAACTTGACTTAGGGCCGGTTCCTATATCCCAACAATGAATCGTTTTTGCCTACAAACGGTACTTATAGCCACGAGTCGTAAGGGTGACGCGTTCCTATATTCATCTACTTGTAGAAAACTTGTGGAACGCTTTGTTACAATCCATTGAAAACGAGTAGTTATTGTAAACAGTGACGAATGGTAGATTATAGGAACCCGCTGTGAATGTCTAATATGGGAATAGTTTCATGTGGTTTAAAACGCAGATGGTCTATGGTAGCAACTCGTCTAAAAATCATTTAGTCTAATGTTGTTTTTATCAAGACGTCTTAAATGTAATATGTTTATGTTTTAACTCGTCTAATTTGTAGTTTGTCTAATTATACACATTGCCAAAACTGCAAGTACTTACATAATTATATCTAAAAGTCAGACTCACCTAAACACGTAATGCTTGTCCACATTATCAATATAGCCAATTGCCTGCTGTAAATGATTTGCAGCGTCTTGTATCTGCTGCAATTTCCATGGACCATCTTGATTAATAGATGTACGACATATTGTGTGCATTTGTCTCAACACTTTGAAACTTATGTCCTAAAATAAAGTAAATCCTTTAAGTTTCATATACACAACAAAGCAAAAATTATTTCAAGTCTTAACACAAAGAAAAAGAAAAAACTAATGCTAGCACTCTAGTTAGAGGGTTTCTAATAAACTAATAAGTTTATATGAGTAATTACATAATGTAGTTTTAAGTTCTCTTGAAAGATTCAAGAGTCATTAGATAATAGTTGCCTGTCTTAATAGTTAAAGGATAAACTCAACTGTACCAACAATTTGACCCATACATCAGTTTGTAGTACAACTACAACACACTTTAGTTGAAGAGAATATGTCTAGGAGCTTCCCGAATGCTGCTCATCCGAGCTAGTATTGACTACTGACCTTCTCGAAGTTGACTTTATCTTTTTAATATATAAAAGTAAAATTGACAAGTTGCCATTATTGTCAAGTGTGATTCTAGACATACGAGGTCCTATAATTTTTAATGATTAACTAATATGTAGTTTTAGGTACTTAGATATTTTGAACCTAACATTGGATTTTAACTTCAACTTGATGTTTTCACTTAACCAGTTGGACCGACAAACAAGATATAAAATAAACCCAAAAGTTTTACTGAACTCTTAAATAAACAGATCCAACTCAAACACTTTGAAAATACTGTGAAATATGCTTTCTATCATTTTTATTTTATTTCATATGAAGTATTTTAACTCTATCCATTCAACCACCATGAAAGTATAATAAGCTATTTTCAGTGATTCAAGTTATTTCAGATTTTGTAATTTTTGTTTGATACTGAATTTCAGACTTACTGCATGTGTAATGCTATCTCCAGTAAGTGTCACAATGCATTTCAATTGTTCAGGTTGAGATGTCAAAATGAATTTGTCTTGCTTTTGACCTTCATTGCCATACAACGGCACAGGAAACCTGTGTGCACATTCCTATAAAATTATAAAACATTAGGTAAGTATATCCGCCAATAAATATATTTGCGAAAAATATAAAACATAAAACTCACAACCAAAACTGAATGTAGCTGATGTAATATCGCATGGACTTCTTCGCGGAGGACCCATTCAAACTCTTCTTTCTACAAACATTAAAATAAAATTATCATTTAAACAATTGCCTGCTTACATTATTCAGTGTCCTCCAAAAAACAATGATGAATGAAATAAAAAACATAGAGATAAAAGAAAGTTTTATGTTATACTAACCAAATTAGAAGCTTCTTCTTTTTCGTTATCACTCATTTTAATTTTTAATTGTTAAGTTTAAGAAAACTAATGTTACAATTCCGTTTATAAATTTCCTAAACGAAATGAGTTAAGTAGATGAGATCAACTGAGTTGAATAACTGAGTGAAGTGAAACAACTATCACTTCACTCCCTTGTCACTTGTCTCCAGCCAGTGTTGCCGTTCTACAAAATTTTAAGTCATTTGCGCTTTATGCGCTCGAGCACGAAGTCAAGGTCGGTGTGACTGAGTAGACTTTCTAGTCTCCAAAATATATTATAAGTTACTCTATGCTAGTCTCGCTACACTTTAGTCTACCTACCCCAAAGCCTATGATAACAGGTATTAACCCAATAATAGAAAAAATGGGTGATAATACTTTTTTTCTATCTTAAAGTCGCCCGATCACTTATATCGGAACCTATGTAATGGAATTCTAAAGAAGTGCATATTAATCATAACACTTCAGAAGATACACAAAAAAAAGTTTCTAAACGACCTACTAACTAAAATTAAGTGTGCACATAATAAGCATTAATTGATTTGTCATTCCTTGTCAATTGTCAAATGGATTTTCTAATAAACTGCGATAATCGGTTTTAAATATAAATTCTATCAATTTTGTTTTCGTCGTAGGTATTCTCGAGATGATTTTTCCAAAGCAACTTACTGAGTTATATGACAAAATGGAGAAGTATTTGCGCAATGCAGATATAATAGCAGGGTCTGTATTTTTGTTGTTGTCCAGGTATTCTAATAGATATTTTTGAAAATTGTAATATCAATATTTATTTTGAGTATTTTTTTGTTGCAGTAAAACTGGTCGGCATATGAAATTTCCCTATACCATATCTGCTAAAATTGCTCAGTTTCCCTACTTCTTTTACATGAAACACAACAATATTTGGATGTATTATCCTATGGGCATCATTTGCAGTTCATACGTATTTTGGAAAATACATTGTCTTGTCAATTCTGAGGAAAATAAAAAGTCATGGGCAGAAACCCAACGAAAAGCGGCAGAAAAAGAACACCATTAGCTGAGTACAATACGTAGTTAAAAATGTCAATTTGAGTGGAATATAATTTTAATTATATTATTATCCAGTCTGGTTTTGTTTATTCTAGTCTAGTAGCGATGCAGACTGCAGTTCAGTCAAGCATCAACTGAGTTTGTAATCTCAGCACTAGCAGTATACCTATAGAAGGTAAGTAGGTATACATAGAGATACGAGTTCACTCTTTGCTAAACAAGTAGGAGGAATTGGTACATTTTTTGAAATGTAGGACTATTCAGTTTTGTCTATTTTCTATCAAGGACCGTTTTACTGCAAGTCACAAACCATGGATCTATTATAATAAGGATTTATTACTTGAATCTAAAAAGTGAGCCGAGCAGGATATGTAGTAGATAAGCCGTGTGTCCCTTTCTAATAAGGTAACAATAACATTTTTGTTATGTGAGACAAATTTAATGGTTTAATATACTTACTATATGGTCATAGTAGTTTCTTACACATATTTTTTTAAATTGAAATAATTCGGGTAGTGCCCGTGGTCCATCTAGTTTGTACACCTGGGTGGACCACGGGCACGAAAAAGTGCCCGTGGTCCACCTCATTAATAATGTCACTAAATTTTAAAAGTCGTAGTGCCCGTGGTCCACCTATACTTTTTTTTAAAAAATTGCTGTCGTTTTCGCGTCGAATAAAAAAACTTTCATAATTGAAGGGATTATCATCACTATCAGCCTGCAAGTAATGGAATGCCCGCTGTTAAATGCATCCTTAAACTTGCCGAAATTGTCCGCCTGGGTCTGTTTCCTGCTAATTGAGTGTTTTCACTAAATGGGAAGAGTATTACGAAAGTATACGAGGAAGGTTTTTGTATTAAAACAAAATATTATAAAAAATTTATTGAATTATTTTACTTATAAAAAAATGAAACAAATACCTAGGTAATTTGCATTTGACTACGGATTAATACAGTATTAGGTAGATCATAAGATATTTTGTATTTTCTTATGATCTACCTGTGTTTATAATTTTTACTAGCTGGTGCCCGCGACTTCGTCCGCTTTCTGGGTGAAAAGTGCCCTATGTTATTTCTGGTGTTCCGGACAACGTGTATGCAAAATTTCATGTGATCGATTTAGTAGTTTTTGCGTGATTTTACTCCCATGAGGTCATTATACTGATAGGTGGACCACGGGCACAAAAAAGTGCCCGTGGTCCACCTATGTTCACCTAGGTGTACTACGGGCACTTTTTTGTGCCCGTGGTCCACCCAGGTGTACAAACTAGGTGGACCACGGGCACTACCCGAAATAATTGAATTAGTTAACACTTTTAGCAATTGTAATTTTCGCATTGTTTATTTTATTGCTTGTAATATTTTTGCACCAATTGTACACAATCATATCCACTAACGCTACAAATTTATGGACATTTACCGTAATGTCACTTTAAAGGGATACCAGTAGAAAATAAAATAAAAAATAGTCCTGAAAATATAAATATTATCTTTTTGTAATTTAGAAATATATCACAAAAATTATGCGATTATAATAAGTTCATTTAAAAGTTATTGAAATAATTGAAGTACAATTAATTTACATAGTGTTTGATCTAAAGGGCCCCGGAGACGGTCAAACGGTTTGAGTCAAACCTTACGTGTTTGATCAAACCGTTTGAAGTCGCTTCAAACGATTGGATCAAACGCGTCAAACCGAAGTGAGAAGCGTAGGAAGCAGTGTTTCCACTTTAGGGATTTCGTTTCATGTTTTTTAATGTTTTCATTTATTGTTTAATACGTTAATATGCTAAAAAATATGCTATATGCTAAACCACAAAATAATATGCTAGACAGAAGGAAAATATGCGAAATTTAGCATATAATATAAAAAATTTAAATGGCAACACTGGGCGCTTCCGCTTCAAACCAAACCAAAATATAAATTTCCATCAAACGAGCTTCAAACACGTACGGTCTTACTACAAAAGATTCAGTAAGCACTGTTCAAACACATGCTTAGTTAGACAAGCATTAAGCATTTAAGCATTGGTCAGCGAGCGTTTAAAATGTCCCTACTACAAAACCTTATTTAGCGCTTGTTTCGGTAGACAGTGTTAAAGTATGTGAATGTTATTGAATTATGGCAACCTTGGCAAACATTCATTCAGTCACTCGCCCTGCATTCATGTCGTTTTCATTTTACGCAGATCTGATAGGCGTATAATGATGAATTTTGGTTTTCACAAGCTATTATTACGGACTATATTAATGATATCAGCAAATTATAAGATTGGAATAAGTAATAAATTACAACAAATACGTTAGATTATTTATAAAATTTCGTAATACAAAAAAATATTGAGCATTATGGAACGTAACTAACACTGACGTAATTGTCAAATGTGGTCAAATGTAAAGTTTGATTTGTTAAAATTGTTAAATAAAATTTTTATTTGAGGATCCACCTCTAGCATCACATGGTAGATCATCCTTTATTAAATAAATAATCTTGTTACCAAAGTTGTATATTCGAATGGATTAATTTTCTCACGATGTATTCTATCTCAAAAATTATCCATGTAATCCATATCCTCCATGTCAATTAAATTTAAAATATCCATACTCATTTATAAAATCAAAAGAAATCTTTAATATTAACTATTAAGTATACGCAAAACGAAATTTGACACAATACGTCAGAGGAAGAGAGGCCGTTAACTACATAGACACTCGTTAAACTAGCATATGGCGGTGGTTAAATTTAAATAATGCTCAAGCATTGTTAAACCCTAAACAATGCCTAGACACTCTTTTGTAGTAAAGTTTTTTACTAACACGTGTTTTAAGCCTGATTAAAGTGTGTTTAATGTTTTTGTGGTAAGACCGTTAAGGTTTGATCAAACCTGTCAAACCAACCGCGTAAACGATCAAATCAGTTTGACTCAAACCAAAATCTACGTGTTTGACTTAAGGTGTAAACACACGCCAATCCTAAAAATTTGCATTTTTAAAAAAATATGTTAGAAGAAACTATCAATGCAATTGGTTTGAAAAAATATATGTTATACTTAAACATGTGTAGAACAAATTATATTGTTTAGAATTTCCATCGAAGTAGTAGATACCCCACAATAAAAGTTAGAACATAAGAAGAATTTGACTTATATTGAAATTTGTTGCGAAAACGGTTTATTGCGCGCAAATGATTCCTACACTGAATAATAAGTCAATATCATTTAAAAAAAATTTATTGATTTTTTTATTTTTTTTAAATGTAGTTTTAATGAAAAGTACAAAAAACCACATTTATCAGGCCTGTTGAATTGTTTCCGCCGCCTCGGAACTCTAAATATATGGAGCTACAGTGTCTCAGTGACTGCGTTCAGGTGTGGATTACGTTTGTGTTTTTCGTGTGGAATTAGTATGATATATATAAACATTCTAAAGGTCATATCGGTGAAGGTCAAATCGTCAATGTCATTCGCCTTTGTGAATCCCTTAAACCGTTTGACCGTCTCCGGGACCCTTAAGATTTTTGAATCTAAGTTTTTAATGAAGTTTTTTTTGTAGTCTGGCTAGATGAAAGAAAGGGACACAAGGCCTTAGTTTGGCTATCTCTCTCTTATCGGATTAGCCCCTATGTAAGGCGCAATGAAAAATATACTTTAATTATTGGTAATACAGATAATTTTTTAAAAGAAATTTTTTGAAGTTAGCAATCTGTTATATTCAAATTAGTTCAATTTCTTTTGTTATATTAAACGTCCTTGCTATAAAACATATAAATAATTAAAGACTATAATCATTTTATTATAGTCTGTGACAAGTAATCAATAATATTATAGTAGTCTTTAGTCTTCTTTTAATATTGTGCTGTGCTGTGTATGATCACATCATTCAAAAACAAATCCAGAATCCAGTTCAACAAACTGAATATTATGTACTTACATATATTGATATTGATATGATAAGGTTTAATGAAATTTATTTGTCTTTGTATGTATCCTTTGAACATCATTGAAATGTTAATGTAGTTCAATCCAACATATAGTATTAGTACTTGTTTAGCTTGAATCAAGTATAAAATCATAAAATGTGGATAAAACCTCAAGAAGTGCTTTTCAATTCGTTTTGGTACGTATTTGTTTTGGTTTTTTACTTATTGCCTTCTTATCTTTTTTCGCGTATCTATACATCAACGTCTATTTGTGTTTTGTATTTATATAAAAAGAACGTTTATTTAGGTTTCTGTATGATTTTTTTGTATTTTATAAATATTTTTCTCACGAAGGGACTCCGAAGAGACTACGTTGTACTTTGTTTTGCAAAGACGAAAAGGTCACGGTAGATCGAAAGGGTTTTCATCGCTTCTAGTTGGTACTATAGACAGCGTACGAGACACAAAACCAGCGCCCTATAGAATTTTACATCAAACGCCTAAATCTGAGGTCTATTATGGTAAGAGTTTGCACTGTTTTCTTGTTCATTATACAATGTTTACTGTTGCTCGATGATGAAATTGTTCCATGCCTTTTGGAAAGCATATTATCTTTGTAAATAGACAGGAGTAGATAGATATATAATTCTTTTCTCAACAGTTTATAACGATCTAAAAAGTTCATAAAAGTTGGTCACACTTTAAAATTGTTGAATTCAGTATGCTCTTTAATTTTCTTGCCTTTATTTGCTGCCTATATTGTTTGTTTTATTATACATATAACATTAGGATCAGTGCATATACCTACCATCAAGTGGACCTTCATGTCTTTCAACCTTAAAATATATAAAAAAATCAAATTAATTATGAAATAATTTTGCAGTTATAGCAACAGGTCTCAGTGAGAAGGAAATTCGTGAAGATTGGCAATGGCTCATAGATAATATTTGTTCAACATTACATTCATTTGATAATGAAGAAGAGGTCACCGAATTTGTTTGTTGTAAAATTAATTCCATTATTGCAACGGAACAGGAAAGCTTTACAGAAGGTAAAGTTAAATCATTTGTCATTAAGTTAAAAAAAAAAATAGTAATTGTAAAAAATTGTTAATCTTATATTAATTTTATTTATTTCATAAAAACATTTGTAGATGAAGATTCTCTGGCATACAAGAACACAGTATATGAATTTCATCAGAGGTTTAGTATGCCAAAAGATGAGAAACTGGTCTCATACTATTCGTGTAGGTAAGTAAACTAAAGATGACTATATACTATTCTGTAATCCTACTTGTAAATACTTGAAATCTTCAAAGGACTAGAATCAATATAAATAGTATTACCAAATTAAAAAAAGGCAATATGAATAAAAATATGTTTATAATAAACTTCCTAGTACTTAATTCCAAGTAACTTCTATTTAAGTTAATTAAAAATGAAATATTTAAATGCATTGCTATATCAATCAGTACAGATTTCATACACAACATATTTTAACATTGTCAAGAAAAAAAAAATAGTGTTTAAGTTAAATTAAATTAATATTAAAAAAATATTTGATCCTTCACACCTCACAAAAAAATATTTGAAGATATGTACCTACAAATTTAAATTTGATAATTGTTTATTAAGAACACTTGTATTACTTTGTAGCTATTGGAAAGGAAAAATACCTCGTCAAGGCTGGATGTATTTATCAGTCCATTACATGTGTTTCTTCGCAAATATATTAGGACACAAGACGACGATTAAAATACGCTGGGCAGATGTCACTGAACTGCTTAAGATAAACAGTTTTCTGTTTCCCGACTCTGTAAAGGTTGTGACAAGAGATGGCGAACATTATTTCACTATGTTCTTAAAGAAAAATGAAACATTTGCCCTGATGCAGCAGTTGGCAAATATAGCAATGAAACAGTAAGTTTATTGATACTTTATTTAGATTTAGAGTATTTCTTACTCTAAATCTAATATATAAAATTCTCGTGTCGCGTTGTTTTTTGCGAAATGTTTGTGTTGAAACGGCTGGACAGATTTTGATGAAATTTTGTGTGCTTATCGGGTAGGTCTTAGAATCGGCCCACATCTATTTTTCATACTAAATGAAAAACTAAATCTAAATGTTAAGGGTGGTCCACCCCAAATTTCTTTTTTAGTTTTTGGCAAAACAACGTTTGTCGGGTCAACTAGTAATAATTTTTATTTTTATTTGTTGATCATATGTTTGTATTGTTTGTATAGGTACCTATGACCTACGATTACTGGCAAACAAAACATTTATAAATAAATTTAATTCTAATTTTACAATTTATTGTATATTATATTAGTTATTTTATACTAATCAGTTATTTAATTTTTAATTAGCAATAAAGGATTAAGAAGGCATCTAATAGGGAAATCTTATTATGCATAATAATTGTATATTATATATGTATTAATTATTGTATGCATAATAAGATAATAAATTCGGAATGTCAATAAATATTAAAACGAAATTAGTTCTATAAATATTAACTTATTACAGATATACCCACAGCTCAGGGATATTGAATTACTTACTGATAACATTAGTTACAGTTATTGATTTTTGCATACACATATGTATAATATTTATAATATCTCAGTTAGTAACACAATGTAAGTGATAAAACGTAATTGGTCTCTTATATTAGATGTATTCATAACATTGTTCAACTTGGTTTACTTACATTGTTTGATATTTGCATGAACACGTCAAGGTCATTTTGCAAATAAGTAGAAACAGAAATCTGTTTTGTTAGGTAACTACTAAAAAGTGTATTACTTTTTTAAGTGATTGGTTTAGTTAGGTGGTTTAATTTAAGCTTTTTTTAAAATAATGGAGTCTATTGTTGTTTCATTTCGAATCCTGTTGTAAAGTTAATTTCATTATCACAATAACTTCTAATTTTATATATACAAAAAAGTAGCAACCCAAAATAATTAATTCATTTCTCCATGAATATTATTCAATGAAAACCATTGAATTGATTTCGATGAATTTTGTTTTGGGAGATACTATAATATATAAAGTTAATCTGTATAAAGTTGTTAGACAAATCTGTATAACTTAGTGTAAGTATAATTAATTCGAAATTCAGACAACCATTCCTTTTGACTATTGTTCATTAAATAAATTTAAATGTTCAAAAAATAGTCGTAAATGTATGTACATTGCTAAGCAGGTCAGACGGTTTGCTGGGAGTGTCCCTGGCGACCGGCGACCGAAAAAGTAAAAAAAATCGATTATGATGTCGGTTACTCGTATGGTTACTGCACACGACTATCCCTTTTTAAAGATCTTTCTATTAGAAAAATAATATAATGTATCAAAGATAATGATTGGTCTCGCTGCGCTCGATTAGATAGAGCGCTATACAAAGCGATAGCTCCGTGAATGCGGCAACTTTTTATTGTAGTGTGTGTAAAACATCGTCACTTTTTATCACTTTTTACACAGTTTCACTACTCAAATTGGTATTTTATTATGCTCAAAGATTAATAAAACATTCGGCATGTACATATCACAGAGAGTTTACAGTGTGACTGGCTCGGGTACGCCGAATTCGGGGTAGTATTTTTTGCCGCATTTTACAAGTACAACGGCGGTATCTAGTCGATCGCAGCGAGACTAATCATTCATCTATGATAATGTATTCATATGGGATAATTGAAAATTTTCAGATTAATAGATGACAAGTCGGGTAGTTTTAATATTGACAAGGAGTTGTTGACGAAACTGAGCAAAAATGTGCCGAAGAAGGCGTCTTTTCTGAAGAGAGATTTGGACGCTAGAAAACAGTCCAGTTTGTACACGCTGAAGTTTCGTTTGCCGCAAACGGAGAAGTTGGACGGCACCGAAGCGTGCACCTTGTGGACACCGTACAATAAGAAACACAATTGGGGCCGGATGTACTTATCACAGAACTTCATCTGTTTTGATAGTCGGGTAAGATTATCATCATCATCATTATCATCAGCCCATAAGCGTCTACTTTTGGACATTGTCCTTTCATTGAGATTTACCACATTTGGTCGTCTACCCTCCACTCCACATCCATCCATTGTTAGCGGCTATCTTGATTTAATAAAAGTTAAATAAAAAATTTAAAATATATATTGGATTATAAGCGAGTAACATCACCTATAGAAAGCTACGTTATAAGCGAGTTACATATTTATAAAAGTTACGCGGACGAAGTCGCGTGCAACAGCTAGTGTTTATTAATCTTTTTAAAAAAAGATCATCTCGCATTCTCAGCTTGAGTTGAGTTGAGCATAATGTTGAATTCCATTGGTCCATTGAAGGTGGCAAATTTGGTGCGTTTGACGATTCCGCTGCGCAACGTGCACCAAGTGGAACACGCCGACTCTGGTGGAACTGGCAGCTCTAATCCGGATTCCGGCAGTATTCTAATCACGACCGCCCACCATACAAGTTTCTTCTTTGGCAACATACAGGACCGGGACTTTCTTGTGCACAAGATATCCGAACTACTCGCCAAGTTGCCCAAGTGAGTCAAGTTTTTCCCTTTTATTAATTTGATTGTTAATAAATAACAGCATGTGTACGTACTGTACTTATATAGGTAAATCATTCTACTCAATAATCGCTATCATCAACTCGGAACTAATGGCTAACTAATTATCATACCAATTAAAATTTATATTTCTCAGAGCGAAGCATATAATGTCCACTAAATGATATTAAAATGGTGGTTTTTTTTTTAATTAATTTCTTCAATCAAAACCTCTTGTGCTGTCTTCGGTGAACATTCGGCACGTACACATCACAGACAGTTTGCAATGTGACTGACTCGGGTACGCCGAATTCGGCTTACTATTTTATGCCGCATTTTATAAGTACGACGGCGGTATCTAGTCGAGCGCAGCGAGACCAATCATTTCTGATGTTAAGATATTAATTAAAGTGAATTTAGATAAGTGAAGAAAACTAATTTGTATTTTTTTGCGCAAACATCCATACTACTAATCGCGTACTAACCGAGCCTGGATCATACCTTCATTTATACTGTTTTTTATTTAGTAATAATCAGTATCTAGCAATAGATGGCGGTAAACAAAACTTGTAAACTTAAACCTGGCAATAACCTTGAAAAAGTTTATATATATTTGTCGTGTTAAAACAATAAAATGGATCTCAAAAATTAACAATTCCTTGGAATGAGCCTGCAATCTTAGACCTTGTCCAGCAGAAGCGATTTCGCCGCGAACCGATACGCGCGTTGGCGAGGTACTAGGCGCTACATCATGTTCACAAGGATCGCGCGAATTCAAAATACGCGCTTATATCGCGTGCACCTCGCCAGACTCGACTCGCGCGTGATTTGCGCGTGTTGGGCGTGAGTTGAGATACTCGAGCCTACTTGATGCGTCCAGTTGACGCGCGAATTCCGAGCGAGTGCATGTATCAAGGGAAATGGAGCGCCAAAATTTTGATACAGAATTTCGCACGTTATACGCTCCTTCTGGACTCAACGGTCGCGCGTAATACCCGCGTGAGAATCGCGACGAATTCGCCCTTTCTGGACAAGGTCTTAACCGTTAACGAATCGCTTGAATATTTGTTGGTACGACTAACATTGAAATAATATTTGGGGCATGTTACACTTAAGTCCCCTGTGCGCGTAGTGTACTCAATTGTGAATTGTTAGCGATGTGTACAGGGAGAAGGGCCCGAAGGCGGGTCTCGACTCCGAGAGGGAGTGGACTCCGCAGCCACCGCTCATGAGCCTCTTCAAGACCCACCAAACCTCACCCATAAAGCAGATACAACAGAAAAAGGTATAAAGTTACACTTGATTGTTTTGTCTTGCTTTTATAAGTGTTATTAATGAAACCAATAGTTTTTTAAATGTTAGCTCAAAGTGTAAGAGACATAGTGCACAAGTGACATGACTTCATGGTGGTCATCTGTAAGGTAGTCATTACTGCGGTCAGATTTGTTTTTGATCTTAATCTAATATGTATTCAATCCATGTGTTGTGTGTTCTTTTTTTTGACATCAATTCAATGTATTAGTATTATGTTCTGTGAACTTAAACCTTATTATTACTATTATGGCGCCTATGATCTGTGTCCGTTATGTATTTGTTGACACATGCCTTATTGTTCTTTATCCTTGTGGTATTTTATACTATACCTACTAATATTATGTTATAAAGAGAGAAGATTTGTATTTTTGTATGTTTGTAATGAATAAACTCAAAGACTACTGGGCCCCTTTTTATTGAAGAAATTGAAAATTCCTTCATCTAACATAGGTCAAAAATATTTGACTAGCTTTAGTAAAAATGAAACAAAGTTGGAGGAGTTGGAGTGAATATGTGATTTATTTGGTGACACGTTGATCCAGGAGAAAGTATGGGAGGATCACATGTCGGAGATGGGCCGTGGGGTGAGCATGTACCAGACGTCGGAAGGCGTCGAGCTGGTCGTGAACGGGATTCCGGAATCTCTTCGCGGGGAACTGTGGAGTGTGTTCTCGGGCTCCATTCTGCAGAAGGCGCAGAACAAGGGCTTGTACGAGAGGCTGGTGAACGAAGCTCTCTCTTCCAAAAACCAGGCCAACGAAGAGATTGAGAGAGACCTTCATCGGTCGCTCCCAGAGCATCCAGCCTTTCAGAATGATGTCGGTAAGTTTGCTTTTTATTATTATTATTTTATGTGGTGTGAATATTCAAACAAATTGGTGTCCCCAGCAACCTCGATATATACTGGTACGCCATGAAATGCTTACTTTGTAGATATTAGTTGCGATATGAATTCGAAAAGTATATGAAATCGGCAAAGACGTGTTTTTTAAATATACTTTATGAACGAGGTGAATCAAGTTTTTAAAATTGCAGTGTTATAACATTTTTTGGCACATCTTTTTTTTTCGTTTAAACTGTCATTGTAACACTTTTTTACACCGCATTTTAGTTGTTTTAATTTTTTCTGGTGTTAATGCTGGTGTTTTTGATAAACCCCGTAATGTTTTGTGCTCAGGGATCTCGGCGTTAAGGCGAGTGCTGTGCGCGTACGCACGGAAAAATCCCACAATCGGATACTGTCAAGCGATGAACATAGTAGCATCTGTGCTGCTCATATACTGCCCCGAGGAACAGGCGTTCTGGCTACTGGCAACCATCTGCGAAACACTACTACCCGATTACTACAACACGAGGGTAGTCGGTGCATTGGTGAGCATAATTATATGAGATAAATTCTTTAACTAAATGTTTAACAACAACAAAAGCACACGTGCTTTTATTTTACAGTAGGGTTAGTCTCACTTTAGATTGCGAAAATCATTTAGATTGCGATACTTTGCCATTCTTTGTTAAACACATTGTGGAGTCATCTATATGCATTATTATCAGCAGACTAATTTTCTGCATTATAGCTTCATAGAATATCCGATTAATAATGAAAAACTATTAAAATCTAAAATAATTTACTTTTAAATGATTGTGTGAATTAGGAGCTCGCTAAGTAATTAACATTATTAAGATAAAAAAAATTAAGAATGAAATTAGCGTAATGATCTAAGTTGTGCGAAGTTGCAGAGAATTCTAAAAAAAATTTAACCCTTCAGCCGCACAATTATTTTCGTGTCCATTTCGCCAGAGCCGGATATAGGACAAATTCCTCTACTCGTATAATGTTTATTTTTAAATCATTTAGTTTCTTATTCTTGAAAAAAAAAATTATAAAATAAAAAAAAAATTAATAAAATTAACGACCCTTAAAGCATAAACGAGTCATACTTTCAATTACTTAAAGATATTTGAAATTCTTTTAATACAATTTCAGGTGGATCAAGGAGTTCTAGAAGAACTAACGGAGATTCACCTTCCAGATCTACATGCGAAATTAGATGAATTGGGCATGATGAAGATGATATCGCTATCATGGTTCCTGACTCTGTTCATCAGTGTGATGCCATACGAATGCGCCGTGAACGTGATGGACTGCTTCTTCTACGATGGAGCCAAGGTTATATTTCAGGTCAGTGAAATACACTCGAGTTTTTGTTTTATTTGCTTGGAATTTTTTTAGGACTGGTTTATTATAACAACTTATTGTTTCACCCCTAGCAATAATTTAAAGCTAATAGAAATTAACTTGCAAGAAGATAATTTGTTTTTTAAAATCAAATTTATTTCATTTATATATTAATACAGTACGTGACACTTATCTTTCTAGCAGTCATGATTTATTTTTATGATTTTAATTTTTGTCATTTAATTATATTAAATTAAGGACAATCAAAATTCTAGTGCTTTAGATGTCGCTCTGCTAAAAGACATTTTAAGTAGTAAGTAGTGGGTAATTTAATTACTTTTTCCCTTACTATTTTTTTCAGGTGACGCTTACAATATTGGACATAAATCGTGACAAGTTGCTAAACTGTACAGAAGACGGACAAGCGATGCAAGTGTTGAATGAATACCTCGAAGGGATTTACAACGATGAAGCCATGACTTTGTCCACCGAACCACGTACAGCTGCAAAGGTAATGCATTATTTATATTATTATTATTACTATTAGGCGATATTATTTCCTATTATATTTAATGATCAATAATTGGAACAATTTTAATTACAAAATATTGTAAAACTTTGTAAGTGTTGAGTCGCTTTAAGTGTGAAGCAAAGCATCTTGACGAAAAGCTTCAAAAGGACATTAAAACAGTACATATATAAAGCAGTAACCAAAAAGTGTTTCAATTTCAGACAATAAAAATACAAGAGCTGGTGTACCAGTCGTATCGTTCGTTCGGGTCGCGAGTGACGGGCGAGAACATCGAGCATCTGCGACTCAAGCATAGGCTTCGAGTCGTCCGACATCTAGAGGACAGCCTCGAGCGGAACACCTTGCGAGCTCTGCAGCAGGACAAGCTGCTGGAACTCGCCGAACTACAGGTTCGACTATAGTTAGATTTTATTTGAAATTCACAAAGAATTGCTTATGTCATTAAAGTGGCTCACTAAGTGGCCCATCGCCCCCCATCCCTTTCCCCTTATCCTTAATCCTTCTATGATCGACAGCGTACCTACTTGCAGCACCTGTGGCGTTGCTTGTGTTATAGGCGACGGTAGCCACCTACCTTCAAGTGGACCATCAGCCTGTCTGTTGACCTTAACATAAAAAAAACCATTTCGCGGCAACTTCTAAAATTAGGTCAATCGTCGAATTCAGCTCTATGCAGTTCGGGGAGCTTCTAGACATCTTTTTCTGAAAATTCCTCAATGCCTTAAAACAAAAGTTAACCAATGTGTGTAGCCAGTGAAGGCAAATCGATGTGAAACTTGGTCTCTGACTATGGGTCTCGTAATAAAGCTCGAAAAGAATGAGGTCATCCATAGTCAAAGGAAAGTCACCGTCATCTGTTACTATTGTCCTGATATTGGTGATTATTATAGGAATTGTTGAGCGCAATCCGCGAGGAATTATTGTGGGCGAAGCGAGTACCCCACGAGAGACTGGAGGCGCCGTACGAAGCTTACAGATTGGATTACACGCAGTTCAGAAGTCTGTTCATGGCCTTATCGCCTTGGGCCACCGGAGACTGCGCGGAGTCGATCACCGCGAGGATGTTCAAGGTAATAGACTGGCAACTCGAGTTGATGCTCGAGCTGTGGGTGGAATGACCAATATAACCGTTTGTAATGTTGTATAGGTGGTGGAGTGTGACAGCGAGGGCCTGGTGAGCGCGCGCGGGGTGGCGCTGGCGGTGGGCGTGTCCTGTTGCGCAGAGGCGATGCGGCGCCTGCGCGTGCTGTTCCTTGCGCATGCGCCGCCGCTGCTGTGCGCGCTCGACCTGCAGCCGCGCTACACGCCCCACGGGGACGAGCTCGCCGCAGACGCCATTCACTACTTCCACAGGTCAATAGCAAATTACAAACTCCAACAAACTAATGTCGACTGTTGACACGTATTCGTCGGTTTTTACGTCAATACTGTCAAAGTACAAATATATTAACAATAAAAAATACCATTTCATGTATGTGCCTCAATCCCTCTTACCAGTCGTTCAGATAATCCCTCTGCCAAATAATATTTGTAAATTATCTATATTTAATTGTTATTAAGGTATTGAATTAACTAATTTACAGCATAGAGAGCCCGCGCACTCCCGACTCCTCGGGCCCACCCAACTTCGGCGACGCGCTCATGGACAAGTCCACTGACAGCAGCCAAGGTTTGCATTATTGCGATTCTTTCACAAAATTCTTTGCTGTGCCGTGCCATACCGTCAAGTCAGCGCTGGCCAAAAATTATTCAAAATATTATGTCATTCTCAATTATGATAGAAGTCTTGTAAGTAATGGCAGTGTTCGTGTCGTACGCAGCGAGCGGCAGCGACTGGTGCTCGCAGGCGGAGGCGGCGGTGCGCGCTTGCGCGTGGGCGGGGCTTCGCGCGGGCACGCCCGCCTCCCCCTCGGCCCCCGCGCCCCCCTGCGCCCCTCGGTTGCCGCGCGCCCACTTCCTCCAACTGCTGGCCGTGCTGAGAGACCTCACCCACCACAAGCCCCAACTGCACGAGGCCGTCATGGCGGCAGGTACATTTCACCAACTCCAATTATAATAAAACAGTTGAAGTAATTTTTAACTTTGGGCCACATTTTGTGCCAGTGAGTGTATTAATGGCGTGATTGACAGGAGCGTTCTTAGCTATAATTTATGCAGATCTCCGGGGTTTGAATATCCTCGACCCATTTCCTAGTTGACGAAGAGATTTCACTAAATTCCAAATGTTAGATTGATGAGAAATTTGGTATACTGTTGCTTCGGTGGTATTCCCATGACACGGGAACTCATAGCGTGTTTGAGTTCAATTAAAGCCGTGGGTTAGTTTGTAATTTTAATTAAGTATAGCTTGTTGAGAAAATAATCTATTTGACTTATTTACATGATATTCTTAGAGTTGTTACTTTATGACTTGACTACTGCTACTTTTTTTTTATGATAAAATCAACGTTTTATTGTATAAACTAAGTAATAATTTGTGTGGTGTAGGCACAATACTGATGCAACTGGGAGAGTACAGCCAGCGGCCGGAACTGGATCGCGAAATCTCTCAGGACAGCCTCTATCAAGTGGCTGCGTTCAAACAGGCGTTGAAACAAGTGAGTATTATTTTTTATTTCATTTATCTCGTTGTCGTGCCCCTAGCGCCTGACTCGTAATTTTTTTTAACAGAAAGCATTGAAAGCAACCCAATGATTAAAAAATAAACATTAGCCAAGTAGACGAATTTGCCGGCTCTAGCGAAATGGACACGTGAAAATAATTGTCAGATAAATCCGACTCTAGCGGCTAAGGGTTAACATAATTGTAGTTAAATGATGATTAATTGTTTTCAGGATCCGAATGGCAATCCGACAGATGGCGATGAGCAGTCTCCGATCAAAGAGTTAGGTCCGGCTGAAGGCGATCAATGGTCGATAACGCTCGAACAGTTCCTGGCGACGATGCTCGCGGAGCCTTCGATCGAAGAGTTCTTCAACGAGACAGTATCAATATTGCCTCGTCTCGAAGCGTTGAGGCGAAGGGGAAGGCTCGGGTCTGTCTCGTAGCTTCTACAATCTTCTTCTAGACTAGGGTTTGCATTTATATAAATATTATTACATTCTAGAATGTTCTCTGTTGCTGTTTCCTTTGTAAGATAAATAATTATAAATGTATAGGAATTTCCAAGATGTGTATAATGCTAAAAAAAAATCTAAAAACAAAGTGTGAAAGTAATTCTCTTCGTTTCTTTTTTTGTAAAGAGAACAAATCATGTTATACTTGATGAAATTAATAATTTTTTTTTTAGATAATACTAATATAAACGTTATCCCAAATTATGTCTTTACTTTATATTTCAATGACTTTAGTGTTTTAATATTGGATGAACTAAATATCCTATTGAGGAAATCCTAAAAGAAAGTGTAAGAAACGAAATTATTTTTATTACAAATGTTGATTAGAGTTCGTCGCTTTTGTAATTGTCGTAATGAATAATTAATTAATTAATTATATTAGAAGAAAAGTTTAATTCGACAATAAAATATTCTAGGCAATCTTAGGAGGTCGATAGCTTTGTAGATTGATGAAAAATCTAGAAAAATGGCATAAATCTATATCTGAGTTAAATTTTTCTTTGTTCTTGTGTAATATAAGAGTGTATTGTACATTCCAAAAGTTATAAAAATAAAATTGTTTTATAAATATATCATAAGTTTTTTTGGTTATTTTTTAAGATTTTTAATCGTGATGCCATAAAATCGTTAAATTAAGACCAACGAGTTACTTATTGTTTGTATGTAAAGCCATATTTGTTTTTTTTTTTTTTTTTTTTTAGAAATATCGTATATATATTGTATATAGTTAGTTACAAATAGGGATTTTTGTCTTAGTTTTTTTTTCAAAATTTTATTATAATGTAATTTTGAGCTTGTCGCTTGCAATATCTCTATTATAGTCGTCTTATTAATTCGCAACTGCAAAGAAATAAATGAAGTCGGCGATTAGTTCCCAATTCTTAACTTTCCATCTGCGAAATTTTGTAAATTATTATCAGAATGAATTCTTCTTTATGAAAACTCTTAATTATACTATATCTTAATTTTCCGAATGCTTCATTTTTCTTGTTATAGAGTTAGTATGAATTCTATTTTTTCATAGAAGAAAGTACAGTTAGATATATTTTTGAAATTCATAATTGAATACGCGATTGAATAAATTCATTTAGTATGAAGAACGTTAAAAAGTCAAAAATAAGCATATAAAAGACACTATATCATTGTTTACTACATTGAATGTGACTTACCCTGTTAATAGATTTTGACAAAAAAAAAGGTATACAAAGATAAAAATATCTTTATGAATTAAATATATGACTGTACTCTTGTTAAAAAAACCGAATTCGTACTTTATATAATTAGGAAAATGAGGCATTCGGAAAATTAAGAATCAGTAAAATTAAGAGTTTTCACAAAGAAGAATTCGTACCAATAATAATTTGCAAAATTTCTCGCTTTGAAAAATAAGAATTAGGAATTGATCGCAGACACGAAAAAAAATAAACTCTTGACAATTTAACGTAAAAATGGTGCTTCGCAACGCAATGTATTGTGTTTAATATATGTAGATATAAAAATTGTAAATTAGAAATACAATTTAATTCCTTGAAACCAAGTAATGCGTAGCTTCAATTATGTAATATGTATATTTTATATGATATATATTTTGTATAGTAGCACAGCAGAGATATTTTTATATTAGTATATTAAAGCAATATGTAGCTTAAATACAACTATATAATAATATATGCTATTCTGTATGACACTAACTTACAATATATGAGTTTATAAATTGTTGTGATGAGCCTTCACTATACTGTTTTATTTATTAGAAAAAATAAATAAATCGGTCATGGGTTCATATCTTATCACTTTAACCCTGTAAGGGATACATTTTTAAGAATATTTCCAAAAAAAGCCGAATAGAGTTATTCCTATCTACAATTACTTTATAAATTTTTGTCCATTTTTGTCATTTATGAATCAGAAAATTGCTCTATCGAGTCAAAACTATAAAATTATGCCTAGTTTTGTTCAGTTATAAATTCTTAAGGAGATTTTGACCAGTTTTGATCTACAATAAATATGTTGTTTCAAATAAGATAGAGGAAATATTTTTTGGATGGTCTGCCGATTTCGGTTTTGAGCTACGAAGAAATTATTTTGAGTACATAAACGTCATCGCTTACAATACCAAATTTTGTTTCTAAGAGTATCTCCTGAAAGCGATCCTATTTATCTGCATTTAAATAATTCTTATTTGTGTTAAAAAGAAAAAAATTAAGAACATTTAAAATTTAGAATCTAACATTATTCTATCCCATAATGTCGTCAGCATCTACTTTTAGAGCTCTCGATTGATAAATAAAAATTATTGTAAAGAAAATAATTTGGCCTGTTTTTGAAGTCGTTTGATAATAGTAACGTCAATCGTGTAGTCAATGACTTATTAATGTTATTTTTATCAACGAACATTAAGTGACTACTTTATCGCTTTATAATAGGGTATTTTTCTTTGAAAACGAATCATGTAGATTTCCACTCTTTGTTATGTTAAGTCAAAAAGGAATTAAAAAATCTTTAAATTGTATTTTAATATTTTTTTTGTATTAATTGCAATTATAGAAGTGTATACAGATCCTAGTATAATAAATAACTACATAAAAAAATTATAATTTTGCTTTTCTATGCTATTCCGGTGCATCGACATTTATTTATAATCGTTAAAAAATTAAAGGTTCCAAAAATCAGATGCAAATAAAAATACTAATAATTTTAAGTAAAGGGTTTTTTCTGTATAAAGATTTATTTTAGCACAATTTAATGATCTTTGTATGTTAAGCTAAGTTGTTAAATAAAAAACAGAGTGTACCAAATTTTAATAGATTTTTATTTCTATTAGCTTACCTGACCAAAAATACAATATGTCAATGACAAAATATTTTCAATATTAAATAATTAACAGAACAATAATAAAATAATCTACACAACAGTGTATATTAATTAAGTAAATATTGTTTGAAAATATTAGTGGTGTATCTTCAATGTCCAAGCGTTTTGTGATTTGACTGACGCAAAGTCTGGCAGTGCGAAGGTTACAATGCCGTTGTGAATTTCCCACTGTAATAAAATTTATGGAATTACTAAATTAACGGACGTAACAGTTGATAGGCTTTATTTTATTTTCTAATGGAAAAGCCTAAAATAGTTTGACAGTTAAACTCCCGACCACTGCCACGCGACGCGAATGGGATAAATGTGACAAAAATATCAAATTTCCTTTTAAAAAACCACAAAGTATTAATTGAAATCTATTATATAATCGCACCTTAATCAAATTTAAAAAAAAATTTTTTTTGAAACTTAATTCAAAATAATCTCTTAGTCACGAAATAATATACTAATATATTATTATACAGAGGAAAGATTTGATTGTTTGTTTGCATTGAATATGCACCGAAACTACTGGACCAATTTGAAAAATTCTTTCACTGTTGGGAAGCTATATTATCAGCGAGCAACTTAGCCTATATTTTATAAAAGTTACGCGGACGAAGTCGCGTGCAACAGCTTGTTTTATATAAAATTTATATTATAAATAAATAAACGTAGAGTTACTTTCACATTTATGTTAAAATAATTAGTATGGAGTGGTATGGATAAGTCAGGAAGATACTTATTGTAACAACTGTGTTATTCACGAGTTATCCTTACTGGAGCGGACTGGTGATAACTGATAAGCATGTTTATATTTAGCAACTATATGTCCGGCCAATAGGTCAATAGTTACGTCACTTTACTCTTGACCTCGAGTAGTTCTTAGTTAGTTCATCATATTATTATTATTATTTATATGTATTTCTATGATGCATCTTTCAGATTTTAATTTTAATCACGAAACTCGATCGTGGGTTGACTTTAAAACTGTCGAGACTTCCCAAACTTCAGACTAAATACTCACATTGATACCGCCTTCATTCCCCAAAAGCTCGACTCTGCTGTTGCCGCTGTGCAAAAACATCGCAATATCTTTTAACTTCAACAAATTATTCGACGGCCACTTCAATATTATCGCATACACTGCTGTTATTTGTTCGTTAGGACTCGGTTTAGCTGTTGGATTGGCAGCGTTGTACTGCGTTTTGGTGCAAGTGTACCAAACATCGCCGCTGACCGAGTCATTCTGGTGATGCCATGGGGAACTGTCATAAATAGCTTCACCGTTTGTTTTGAGCCAGCGGCCCAACTGTAACAACCTCTCTTGGTATATTGGCGATATTGTACCTTCTTTTGTCGGACCTACATTTATTAGAGCGTTACCTGAAATTTCAATTAATTTCTTAATATTAAAACTTATGCAATTCAAAATTTTTGCCGGAATTTATAATAAAAAAAATTAATTAATTATTTTTTTCATTTGCTTTAATCTATTCTATGTATTTACATAGACCGAAATAGAACAATGCATCTAGATGATTGAACAGTCTATATACATTTGGAACACTAATATTTTCAATTATAAGAAAGGTGTTTAAAAAATAGTTTGTTTTCTTTTTTATAAAAAAGTTAAAAAAAAATTATCACTAAAATAATTTTATCATATTTTGATTTACATTTATGTAGTTTTCTTTGCAAGTGATGTTCAACTTATTTATGCATTTACAAATACATAACTTTACTTAAATATATGAAGTCATTATCTGCCTTTGTTTAGAGGGAACATTGTAAACAGTCTCAACAATAAGTAATAACTTTATACTTTGTATGGAGCATTTATATTAATTGTCAAGCAAAATAGATTACTCATTTTATTGGGAAAATTCAAACATTTCCTATTAGTAAATAACAATTAACTAAACATAATAAATTGATTTGCAGACAAATAAATGCTTACCTCCACAACTGACTGTAGATACAACTTGTTGTAATAATTCTTCAATGGTTAATATTTCGGACAGTTGAGTATTTCTCCTGTAGCCCCATGACTTTGAATCGATTGTAAAAGCGTTCTCCCATTTATGTTCCAATAGTTTACCTACAAAATTTGTATTAATTTCATTAAAAAAAGTACAAAATGTCATTGAATAGGCTTGCCTAGTCTATCTTCGTTTACGCCTTAAGGTGTAAACACACGCCAATCCTAAAAATTTGCATTTTTAAAAAATATGTTACAAGAAACTGTCAACGCAATTGGTTTGAAAAAATATATGTTATACTTAAACATGTGAAGAACAAAATGTATTGTTTAGAATTTCCATCGAAGTAGTAGAAACCACACAATAAAAGTTAAAACATAAGAAGAATTTGACTTATATTGAAATTTGTTTCGAAAACGGTTTATTGCGCGCAAATGATTCCTGCATTCCTGCGCAAATAATAAGTAAATGTCATTTAAAAAAAAATTATTGAGTTTTTTATTTTATTTTAATGTTGTTTTAATGAAAAGTACAAAAAACCACATTTGTCATGCCTGTTGAATTAAATAATTCAACAAGGCAATTAATTGAAGGTTGAATTAATTAATAAGGCGGAAATCCGCCGCCTCGGAAGTCTAAATATATGGAGCTAGTGTCTCAGTGACTGCGTTGAGGTGTGGACTACGTTTGTGTTTTTCGTGGGGAATTAGTTTGATATATATAAACACTCTAAAGGTCATATCGGTGAAGGTCAAATCGTCAATGTCATTGGCCTTTGTGAATCCCTTAAAATGAAATAAAAATATTATCCCGAAGATATGTAACATCTCTAAACTTACATGCCAATTACACAAGTCAATGATTGCACGAAATTTTGTAGTACCTATTGAGTAAAAAGATGATTTACTTAATTTTAAACTTACCTGGATTAAATCTATCGGCATAGTTATAAAAGTCCCCGTGTTTTCCTGGAATGCCAATACCCCATCTATCGTTGACAACCACCTCATCTTTAATGGGGCTTTCGTTGTACAGCCAAGCGAGAAACTTTGTTGAATTCCAATATGTGTCATAAGCCTCCCAGTCTCCATCAGACCATATCACGGAAGGCTTGTAATTATTGATGAGTTGTTTCAAGTCAGGCCAAAGTTTCGAATAAACATATCTCTGCGATGTGAAGTTAGATTCTTTGTCTTCTTTGTAAATTGGATTGAACCACTCGTATAGAGAATGATACACTCCAAATTTCAATCCTTTGGCCCGCACTGCCTCAGATAGTTCCGCTACAATATCTCTCTTGGGACCCACTTCAACTGAATTCCAGCTAAAGGAGCGTTCAGACGGAAACAAAGTGAAGCCTTCGTGGTGTTTGCTTGTTAAAACTAAATACCTGTAATAATTATTTTATTACTGAAATAGATGAACGGTCATAAGGCCAAAAAAATTTATTAACTAACAAATCAAAATTTCGGGCCTTTTTTATATTTATGTGTTTATGGCAGATAATTTAATAGCACTCCATAAATGGGTGAAAAAAAGTTTCAACTTCCCTTGGACTGCATAGACTGAAATAGTAAGTGGACAATTTTTTTTTTAATAAGTATAAGCAAGTTACTAAATGAGCCTCTTGGTCGAGTGATTTAGGTGCTTGCTTCAACACTATCTAAGAGGCCCCAGGTTTCCTTCTTGGTTTGGCCAATTTTGGAAATAAACTTTACATAGTTGGTTCTGATCTGCACCCAGCGACCTGGAATACATGGACGCAGCCTAAGCGTCTCAGAATGACCGCACGTAAACTGAGCTGCGGTGGGCGGGGTTTACAAAACTGAGCCGCGACCTGAATTAGTTCATTCAACCAGCAACCAATGAACGAACTTTTACAAACTTATTTATAAAATGGCGTAAGTAAAAAGTGCATCCTGAAAGCGACCGAGACATGCTATCATTAAAGTTTCTTTTTAAATGCTAATAGTTTAATACTTTCTTTTAATGTCATATTCTATATACCTATGTCATATTTTAGAAAATTAAAAATCGAACATTCAAAAATTGGCGTCGAAAATTGACGGTGACTAGTATGAAGGGACTGCTTCCATGCTCGCAGAGATATACTATTTCGTTGTCTGCACCGTGGTATGGGGCATTCGGTAAGTATTTGGGCAGCTTATCTGGGTGGCAGGAACCGCCTCTCCCTCCTTACATAAGACAACCATGACGTAACAGCATTTGTGCTGCTGAGATTTAGTGAGTGAGTAAGGGATGCTAGAGCCAATGGGCTATCCCTATCCCTATCCTAGGATCCTATCCTAGGGATAGGGGAATGCCCCTATCCCTTACTAATTCCTCATAGCCATCTACAATGGAGTGTAGTGTGGCCTATAAGTATAACCACTGGAGGCTCTTGCTAACTTACTGAATCAGGAGACAGGACAGATAATGTAACTCACTTTGCAGACCTAACCACTAATATTTAATAAATAACAAATCAAATATTAATATGGATTATAATATAATGCTGGTATATTAAAGTTCTTGTTTTAGTACTGAGTGATACTAAACAAATACTTATATTATTTATCAAAGAAAAGATATTAAAAATAAAAATATTTGGTGTAGGTACATACTTACTTTGCTCCAGATGAAGAAAAGAGTTCTGCCCATTGATTAGGATCAAAAAATTCAGCTGTAAACATTGGCGCAAATTCTTGATACGTGAAGCCAGGTGGATAATTTTTCCCCATAAATTGGACATATTTTTCATTTTTGCCTAAGGGCAAACAAAATTTTATTTTACTTTGAAAGAATAACAATAAATTTAAATATTTAATTCATCACTCACCAAACCAATTAGACCAAAACCATTCTGAACCATAACTTGGCACTGAAAATACGCCCCAGTGAAGAAATATTCCAACCTTAGCCCTATCATACCATTCAGGAATCAGCCGGGTATCCAAGTCGTCCCATGTTGGTTTAAATTTTATTCTATCTATGGGATTGTCGACGTTATCAAATTCATTTTTAGCGGTAACATCGCTAACTAAATACGCTAACAAAATAGTTACAAGGATTTTTTGTGACATTATAATTTGAATTCACTTTATGGAGACTTAAAAGAAACTGTTCCTTTTCATTGTATATACAATACAAATTTAATTAATCCGTTTTTAATTAAGTATATTAATTGTTCGTATTTGTTTATATTACACTACACACTACACTGCACACAGGCACGCCAATCATCAACAAACGATTTGAAACGAATGTTTTTTGTTTTGTTTGTTTGCATTGCACTTTGAAATTGAAGGAGAGCAACGGAAGAAAACTGTCAATGTCAATGCGCTGGCTTTTCAGTGTCAACAAAAGTCAATGACAGTTAATTTTTTTCTTTTGCTCTATTTATAAAATATAGTTAAAAACATTTTAAGTCTCCAGAACATCAACATTTCGGAAAGAAAAGAACTCATTTACTCATCATTGCTAGAAAGAAAGAGAATCGTTTGATATGTCCGTGAATTTAGCATCACAGTTTCTGGGATCTTAAAAAATAATAAGGGCCGTAGTAGTAAGTAGGTAATTCCATTTTGAGTGATAAAATAAAATTTAATATTTTTTTGCTTATCTTCTATGGTTAGCTCTTTTTTAACTTATTGAATATAGTACCTATAGATTATAATAGGTTAATTAGGATATGGCTCTATGATAAAAATTATAAGTCATTGACACATTTGGTGTATAAGTATTTAAGTATGGAAATACCGTCTTTCAATAAATGATACAATTTGTTAAGTAATAAAAGATTTAATACTTAAAATATTAAAACCCAATTTACACTTAGGTCTCACTAATAATGTTAAGACTAGAAACATCTACCACATGTTATTGAGCAAATAAAGTTCAGCATATTATATTACACACAGCAGACCACAGTTAAATCTTAGTTAAATAGTTAAACTTTAGTTCAGTACACTTTCATCTTAAATCAATATTTAATTTAATTCCTCAAGGAATAAGTTCCATTTTTATCCACTTCCCCATTTGGAAGTGGATGACAATGCTATTGCGTGTCAACTTTAAAGTTTGAATAATGACATGAATTATTTATTATAATTTCACTGATACCCGAAGTAGGAGTTGGATGTGGTGACGTCAATGATTCCATATGTGTTGAAGTTGATGGACTTGTGTATAATTTAGGACTAGGTGTAGATGTACTATTATGAGGTTGAGTGGAATGTGTATAGACGGTGTAAGTGGGTGTTATTTCTTTTTTGTGTTCACTTATCAAACCCATTTTCACTTCAAATATAGCGTCTTGAATCTTTTTCTTGGCGACTAATAAATTCTTTTCTCCTCTCAATGAGCGTAGTTCGTTGGCTATATATTCACCAAAAACAGAAAACTCATCTCTCTCACGGGGAGACGTGGGATACACAATCTCAGATTTGTGTGTATGTATTGGTTCAAGGCGGCTAATTTTGTGAAGTGAGGGCAACTTGCATTCTGAGTTATCAGAGTTATTAGTTAAACTGTTGTTCACATCTGATGGTTCCTCCTGTAATAAAATAGATTTATTATTTAATTATATCATTAAATCAGTAATAGCGGTAAGTTGGATGAGTGGTAAGAGGTCCATTCAATTCCCAGCAGGGTTAACTTTTGAAACGAACTTTTTAAAGTTGATCAGTCGGCAGCTCATTTGCAACACCTGTGGCCTTGCTTGTGTTATAGGTGACGCTACCTATTATCAAGTGGACCGTCGACTTTAACATAAAAAAAAGTTCAACTGTGAATGACCCTGATACTTAATTAAACAAACTAGATATTATGTAAACTCCCGTTAACAATACTTAAATAAACCGGAGTTTGAATAAAACGTTTGTATAAGTACTTACAGATTCGAAAAGTCGAAACGGTTTACTGGAATCCTTCATGAAGTGCAGATATTCATAAGCGTACCAATTACTGATATATCTCTCATTTGGATCCTCGGCGTTTGCGCGTGCTTCCTTCGCAGATTCCCTATTATACTGTGTTCTAAGATGTTGGATTTTCTTAGTCACGTCGTGAATGGAAATACTTAGAATATCGGCAATAACGCGCAGTTCTTCCTTTCGTTTTTGCTTGTCTCTTCGCGTATCACACAACGATGGATTCCAAAAGCTGGCGTTAACTTGTAATAGTTCAATTAGTTTCAAAGTTTTATCTTTCGACCATTCCATGTTATCAAGAAAATAATATCAATAAACATCAATTTAACCCAATGTTTATGAAATTATTTAGCGATCAATTGCAAGATTTTGATAGCACAGTATACAAATTATACGACGCACAGATCGATTGGTCGTCTGACAGATCCGAGCAGTGTTGCCGTTTGTCAAAATTACTGTATGATTGGATTGGAAGCATAAAATAAAATTTATTTAACAAAGAAGGCATGCTATATTTATATTTATGTAGTTTATAACGCATAAAAAAATACACAATCCACAATTGTTAATTATCCTTTCACGAAAAATTTTACTTAAATTTCAACAGATTGATCTACTCGCTAATTTTGTTTTTTTTTTTTTTTTTACTCAATTTTTCGTAATTTGAATAAGTAAGTAGGGTTTCACTTAAAAACCTTCGTCCTTTTAAAACTATTATTTTATCTACCTGTAATTTATAATCAATTGCAAGAAAATGTTACATACTTACTAGCTTTTACCCGCGACTTCGTCCGCGCTCCATTTTCTTAAAACATTTTTTTCGTTTTTATTGCTCATAAGTATGTTAATTTCAGGAGTTATTTTTTTTACTTATATTAGATAATCCCTCGGAAACTGTGCCTACTTTTTTTCTACAATTTATCAGCTGAACAGAATTTTCTTTAGAAACTTATCTATGCAATTTTTAACTATTTTGCTATCCATAGCGTAAAAAATCAATTGGTAAGGTAGAATGAAGGTAGATTAGATGATAATTGAATAAAATACTGAATAATTTCATTTCATTCTCATTTATTTACATACTACAATGTGAGAAGTGTTTCACATTATAAAACAAGTGCTTCACTAACTAAATATAACTATAGGTATATACATTTTTACATTACAAATTCTATAGAAAAATGCTTTAACTAAACCTAAAAATGAACAATACAAACAAATCGGAGACTCTCTCGCTCATGCACTGTGCCACTTGGCCAGTTATTATTTAATATTAAAACAGGAACTAAAATTAACAATTAATTAAAATAAGGAACACAATTGTCGCTCTGCACAATGTAAAATAAAGATGGGATATTCTATGCCTAGTAGTCCTACGAGGAATATATAGCAAAATATAGAAATTTATTGCAAGGAACGTAAAATCCATATGAAAATTAATTTTTTATACATTTTTACTTGGTTAATGAATGTATTTTTTTAAATAATAATAATAAAAAAGTAGTTTTTCTCTAAAAATTAATTCACAAATTTTAGAAAAACTTTTTGTAGGTAGTTAGTCTCTTGAAAACTGACACTGGCCTAGATCGTTTTTTATACTTAAATCAATTTAAGTATCAAACATGTTTACAAATAGGTAAAATAAGGGTAAATAGGTGCATTTCTTGGCGTAACAAAAAATACATGCGGATTGTATTTGGCGTCAGAAATATTTATTTATTTTGGAATTTTCTAAGTATTAAAAAGTTTAAAACTTGGGTATTTTTATTATTGTAAATAATTCCATTAAAATTGCTATAAAGAATGTATGATTTACTATTTATAGCAGCGCTCTCTTTTAACGATAAGAATTAAAAGTGAGACAAATGGACCAGAGAAAAAATAGTCTCACTACTTCGGTTGATTTGTTTGTACCGAACTACTGGAAAAAAAAGTCTCACTAGTTTGGTCAACCGAACTACTGGGAATACACCCATTATCAGAGTCGATATTACGACATTTTCAGCAATATTTCTTTTCTAAATAAAAACTCTCAATAAAAATACATAGCATATGTACATACCTAAATAATACATAAAAATCAGTACTATAATACTATTTGACAGAAAAAAAGTGGCTTCATATTTGTATATATTATCTGTACCTACATACAAATATGACGTCAATATATACACATTGTTTGTATATAAAATACATACTAATATAACAATATTATTACATAAACCATATTATTGTAATAAGAGTGCCATAGTAGATATAACTAATAATATTATTTAATACCCACAGCGTACTGTTTTAGATAAATTTAATTTTGTTGTTTGTAGACCATTGTTTTATTTTTTAGTCGCTCTATGTGGTTGTAAGTTTATAAATGAAAGTTCATCATAAGACCATACTTAGCGCATGTTTTATTGTAATTGCAGTTAATAAATACCTACATAGCTTAACTTAGAAAAAGTAAGATTAAAAAATAAAAACAACAACAGCGAGATAATTAAAACAAAATATAAACAAAATTAATCACCGGGTTAATTAAACGCTTATATTAAACAGTTCCATTTCATTAATAATTAATAATCAATAAAATTAATAATAATAAGTAACAAATTGTAGGAGACTATGTCTGTGTGAGAAATTGATATATAATCATAAAATCAATTTGAAACAGAGAATTTGCATATTTTTCAATATTTAAGTTTAATGTATCTGAACTTAATTACTTTTTGATAAATTTTAAGCTTTTTTTTGCATTTAAATAATAGCTGGATAACAATAAAAAAATATATTCTCATTTTTACATTTTGAAAATTTCATTTAAATATTAGTAAGGAGTAAGGAATCGTATTAATAATATTTGAGTAATATGACATCACACAGATCAGTGTTTAGGCGGCAAAATTTTAATGTGTTTTTTTATGTATTATCATTGTTATCCGCGGTTATTATTTATGCAAAAATAAAAACTTAACTTAGGTCAAACAAAATTGTTCAATAATTAGGTTTTAAAATAGGTTAATACCCAATTCATCTTTAGTGGCAAAACTTCATTACACAGAGTTTCCGAAAATCACATAATAAAACAATAAGTACCTACTATTTATTTTTTTTTAAAGGCAAAAGTTTATTTATTACTGAGTATACATAAGTTTATTTGATTCTATAATACATAAAAAAAAAAATTAAAATTAATTTTAAACGTAGTTTTTCTGAAATTAAATTTATAAATGAAATGGTCGTTTCCAAATATTGAACAAAATTGCACAAAATTTAAATCTATAACCTGTATACAGCTTTTCTAATAGATGCCCTAAGTAAACTATAATATAATAATGTTAAAACTATAACAACATATAGATACAGAGCGACCCTAGTTAACTCTATATAGATATATAGGCATTTTTACACTTGATATTTTGTAAACAATAATATTGACACATTTTTTAATAATAAAAAAAAGCAATAATTGAAATAACGATTATAATAGCTTACAATTACATCCAAATTCTTAGAAATTAAAATCAATTTGATAGTATAAAATTTCATTCCTTTTGATTATCTAATATAAATTTTGTGTCAATGTTATTGATGACTGATTTAATGATTGATTTTGTTACAAAACAGTAGAAAAAAGCTACCAATTAAAATTATTTAAATCAATGCACAACAAAAAAATATTGTGATACTTATAAAAAAATCCATCAGACATTAGTAAATTGCAATCGTGTCAATAGAGGTATAGGGTACTTATTTCATTACATTTTTTTATTACAATAAATTAAATAGATCGTTTTGGTAACATTATATTTACAAACATTATTTACACCAACTAAATTATATTATATTAAAAATAAAATTTTCAACTTTTAAAACGCTCAACTTATTCACTCCACATTTCAGAATACAATGCAGCGTTTTTTTTTTCTTCAAAATATTACCTATTATGTCTTTTTTCTGACAGTTCTCACATTTTCACAAAAAAACTGAACTTTTGTAAAAATCTACTACCAACTGAAACTGTACATGTCCACATTATTAAATAAACTTATAATATATCTCACTAAACCGTTTCCAAGTTTCGTTTCGCCTCGAGTTTTATGTGACATCGAGGCCGCGACACTCGCGCGCTTTGAAGAATCCCTTTTCCGTCCGACACTCCCTTATGGTGACCGTTTGGAGGTTGACGGTCACGTCTGTGATGAAGATTTGGTCGGCGACAGGGGACCGTGACATCCAGTAGGCGGCGCCGCGTCTCGGGGGCGGTGGTACAGGCGGTAGAGGCGTTGGTAGTGATGAGGGAGGTTCACCCCACGAGTCTTCATCTTCCGGTTGTATTGTGGCCGGTGGTGGCCTTGCGCCCTTGGGTTCCGCCGGAGCAGTCACTGTAGGCTGAGTGTCTGTTCTCCTTTCGCGTTCCGGTGGGGTATGTGCGTCAGCCTCTTCTGGGGAATGCGGGGCCCTTCGGGGTCCTGTGCGGGGTGCGGCCGCTTCTACGGCCGGTGAAACGGGTGAAGCGGCGCCGCCCGGCGTTGCCGCAGGCGGTGGAGGTTGGCTAGTGATCTGTGTCCTTACTCCGTTCAATTTGGTGCTAGATTCGTGCCTCTTGGCCGGCGGGCTCATTGTTATTGTGACCCCAATTTTACCAGACTCCCTCGAAAGCACTTCCGCCTTTCTTTTGCCTGCGGGCGGGTGGTGCCTCTCCTCTGACCCACTCCTAGCTCTCTCTATTGGCGAATGTTCGCGCTCTCGCTTCCGCGATTGCCTGCGTTGTTCCTCGCCTCGCTCGAAGCTTTGTATCAGGCGTGGATCTAGAATGTTCTCTTCTGGCTCCCACGTGTTGTGCTTGGGCTTCCAACCTTTCCATTTCACGTAGTACTCCACTTTGCTCTGAAAAACGGAAAAAAACGACGGTTAGCTACAAAATTTCCGTTTAGTCGTTCGCGTGAGGCGTACGTGCGCCCGCGCAGCCCCGTCGCGACTGTGCGTCCGGCTTGCAGAAAGGGGGTTGCGTGTACGGTAGGGCTTATAAAAAGCGGTCACTTTAACGAATGGCGAATTACAATAAAACGTCTCTATATCAGAAACCGGTTTTCACTAACCAACCAACAGCACTACTTAGGTTTTAATAAAGGAAATTACCTACTTAGAATACAAAGTGACAATAAGTTATTTACGTGTATTACGTATTGAAAAGTTTGTAAAGATTGAAAATGCCACAAGACGGGAGGGAGAGTTCGCGAGTTCATTACGAATTCGGACGCACCTGTTAACGCCAGCTGTCGCCACTATCTCTCCCGGAATCGAGCCCGAATATAGGCATACGTACCTATATTTACTTGTGTATGTATCTACCTTACTTAACCACCACATTATTATGGACATGAGCCTGTTTGACATCTCCAATTGAATTTTATTTACCTACATTATATTATAAGCACATCAGAATGACACACTGGGTCAATTTATAATATCTGCCTAGGTATTTTTTATCTAATAAACAGGTGGGAAAACTCACGTAAGTATGGAGAATTTTTTTCTGGAAAGTTTAGTAGGAGTCTAGTAAGTAGGTATTTTAGACTTGGGTGGATAACGGGTAGATACATTTTCAAGTTTGTCATTATTTTTTTTTATTTTTCGAAAACTTATCGAGTGGGGTATTATATGAAAGTGCTCCATGAGCTGATTTCAGAAATATACCACACCATTACATTTCAGCCAGTTGTTTTGTCAAAAATTAAAAGCATTTTCAAAACACTCCCAACTTTGGTTCCTCACAGGAAACTGCTGAATGATTTTTTTCTAAAACCTATGTTACCTATGTACCTATGTACGCCGAATGACTCATTATATCCTCATATTTAACTAAATGAAAGAAATTCGAAAAATATCCATGATTACCTACTATTTTTTATTATTTTCTTACATATAGGTATTGTAGTTACCAAGTGGCACCCATAATAGGATATTATAGGTCTTATAGTGTCCACCCAAGTTTAACATACTTTGTCTAAAACATGCTGTTGTTTCACAGTGGTCTTCTGTAGGTAAGGGCTTGGTTACTGCCACCAGACAGGCTGCTCAGTTTATGGCTGCAAAACTAAGTAGGTACCTAGACCTAGACCTAGATAGGTAACTTTGCTCTGTCACTAATTGCCAAAACCCAGATCACAGCCAACTTTGAAAATTTCATTTTGAAAGTTTGCCTTACTTAACCCTCTAACTCCTTTGAGTTAGAGAAACTTCAAATAAAACCTATATAATGTGCGACCATATAAAATATCAAAATAAACTACCTAAATGTAAGACTAAACTAATATAAAGTAATGTGTGTGGTAGAGAGTGTTGTTTAGAGTGATTTTTTTTAACAAAGCTTCGTGGAGGAATACATTTTCACAATAATTACTAAACACGTTGCCAGCCACGTTTCAATATAGCAGCATATTTTATTAAACTCCTTTCACTTTACCGGAATAATTCAATAACCGTGCACAGGCCAATAAGAACATAATCTCCCTGGGCAATAAGAACGAAATTTAGAAAACGCTCTTTGTAAATATAACGTTTTGGCCTTCCACGGTGCGACCGAACCCTCGCGTCTTATTGGTTTTACTGACGAAGGGTGAGGATGAATATTGTACGTTTGGCGTGACTTTGAAACGACGTAATGTTTTTTTCCAATTTTTTTCTCTTATTGATACAGGAAAAAAATAATTGCATGTATGATTTTGGATAATCTTTTAGTAAGTAATTTGGCTTAATAATTACCTACCTACTGTACCTACAACAAAAAATATATTCTAAGATGTCTTTAAAATAAAGACTTCGGCTATTGCTAGCTCGAAACATCTTCCAATTGAATCTATTGATACCTACTTACTTATTCCTACTACTTTGATACTTTATATAGAAATGTTGTTTTGTATGTTGTGTAATGTATTGTTACATTTTATGACGCAATACCTACTGACACGATATTCTTATACCTAAGCAACAATTTCATTAGGCAAAAAAATATGTCAAAAAACAAAAACTATTGAAAGACAACTTTGCGAGCAACCAAGTTGTTATTTTAAAAAATAAAATAAAAAATAGCTAGCCATTAGCCAAGCAACTATGATTTATGGCATGTAACAATAAAACTATTGTATCCACATCACATTTAAAAGTATAAAAGAAGTCATTGAATAAAAAAAAGGACCCACTGGGACGTGTGGGCAAGGTAAGGTCGGCCGGTTGCTGCGCTCCGATTGGCCGATACGCGGGGCAGGCGGGGCGAAGGGAGCCGCCACCGCTTCGTCTCACCCCACCCCCGCCAACCTGGAACGACCTACCATTCAACGAATGCGGACCAAGTGTGCCTTAACTCGTACGCGTTAAGAATCACATTCGCTTGAACCAGGGGGGCTGTAACTTTGCACATTCAAAGGTTGTAATAGCACCATGGGCGGACCGTGGTTCAGGAGCATAGGCGCCAATTATACGGATCGAAACACGTAAGTAATTAGTGAGGGAATAGGTAATTAACAGTAATCTACCGAACGCATCGGGGGCTGCGATAAATGAAATTAATAAATGAGGAGTGTTTAAAGTAACGACGACGATTGCTCGTGATACTGTTGGGTTTAATTACCTACCTAGACCAATTTTTATACTAAGACAATATTGTAAGCAAAAAATTTAATTACCTACCTACTTCCCTAATCCTAAAAAAGAAAGAGTTTATGTAATGTAATAGGTATCATAATATCGATAAAATACCTACTTATTATATAAATTTTAGATTTTATGAGCTGATAATAGATTTCAAATTGACACGGATGACTGAAAACAAGATACCTATAGGTAGGTGTTATCTAAAATACGTTGCAAAGCTAAATTTTAGTCGGGCTAGTTCCTATAGCTATCTACGTTAGAGGTTAGAGTGCATGGATTAATAATTATCGAATTAAGTAGGTTGTATATTGTGTATGTAATACCTATGTTACCTACTGTAAAAACCTGTAAATCTTAGAGTTTACTGGTAGGTAATTCTTAGGATTTGCCAGCATAGGTTGGTAAACGAAAGTATTTTAATACAAAAAAAAAACAACATTTTGAGCTTTTACCGATTAGAATTTGGCAAATCCTAGCTTTTATAATACTAATTATAAGTTATTAGAACACATGGTAATGATTGGTGTGGGCACTCTTTTATTTGAGGGAATCGTTTTTAAAGAGCAGTTCTTTTTTCTAAGCAAGAATGAAATTGTCTTATCTTGTCTTGTCTCTTGTACTCTTGTCTTACTTTTTCAAGACACGTCAATGTCTTGCCTTGTCTTGTCATTGTCATGTTTGCAGACAAACAGATAAATAACTATGCAATGCTTTCATTTCACACACGATTCCGCGAGGTTTTAGTGTGGTATTTTTGACAGTTTAAACCGCGCCGTTCCACGTCCATTTTGTGCAACATGCCATAGAGAATAGGTTTTTAGCAGATTTAAGGAATTGATGGTAGGTAAGGAATTGCGAAATGGCGATACAGAATCAGGCCCCTGGATAGAGAAATGATATTACTTTGCTTTCGCCAATATTGCAGTAAATTATGTAGGTAGGTGTACCTTTCAACGGACAACGTTAGTTCGATTGCAAACAGAGGCGGCGCATCAGTAATTTTAGATTTGAGTGGTTTAAGTGTCGACACCCGCGATACGTGAAACATATTTTCTCGTATTTAAACTGCCACCGTGAACGTCAAATCCTTGTTCTTGATTGATTTATTATCGCGTTGTTCTTAGTGGGTACTTCTAGGTATCTAAAGTAAAACAGTTAGGTATTTCAGTTATTTTTAATTTGTAAATCCTGTATTTCTTTGTTTTCGAATAGGTAGCTTTTTGTCCGCGAATTTATTCGCATATATATAGGTAATAGGTATTAAGTCTTAATGTTATTCTGGGTATATGTTGTAGGTATGTAATAAACCTTTGTATGTTTATACATGCGTTCTTAATAATCCAAAGTTCCTTAAAAATTCGTTTAGAAGTTTTTGTGTGAAACTAACATCATTTTAGGCACTGTTATCTACTTACTTGTAGGTCAATTGCCTATTTCTGTGGCACTGTTAGTGTATAGCCATTAGTTTTTAGCCAAATCAAACTTTAAATTTCTCTTTTGATTCATAAAACCTTATATATAATAAAAAAAACTGCCATAGGTAATATCAAATAAGAATATTTAATAGTTTTTTTGTTAAGTTGGTACCTATACACAGATAAAATTGAGTGATAACCTATGGTGTAGGTTATTAATACTATTTAATAAGCCCGCATGTTTAATATTGAAGCATAGAGAATTGGGCATAAATAATTTGACATCCAAATGTAGAGGTTAAACAGTTAAATGACGAAAGCAGTGCAGTCTGTGCAGTGCACTGTATTATTTACCGCTCAGTATTAGCATAATGTACAAAACGCAAACTGTGCAATAGCAGAATGAACAAAACGCGGACGTAGGTAGGTAAGTAAGGTAAGGTAGGTACCTAAGTATATCTAAAAATGTATCAACACATTATATAGCAATATTTAACAAGATGACACTAGAAAGATTTAACTAGTCTTTCTTAGTGCCCAACTAATAACTAATGCAAGTGAAATAGGTAGTTTTGTTATTGAACTAGATATTTAGATAGGTGTGTGCAATTTGATGTTATAATCTAACAACTAGATAATGATATTACCTAACTTAAATGCGAAAGTGAGATTGTAGATATGTTTGTTTCTTAAGCTTTCAAGCCTAACTAACTACTGAACTGATCGATCATTACGAAATATTACTTATAGACATCGCCAGAAAGACATCTAGGGTACGTCGTTTTCATCAAGAACAAAAATGTGTGTGCCTCTACTGCTTCTGAAGGACGTGGACGAAGTCGCGGGAAAAAGCTTGTTTTACATAGATATACCTATATTTATAACGATTTACTTAAATTTAGTTTCAACATACACATTTATATATTTAGATGAAAAAATCTACTATTGGAATCTATAGTTGATAAGGAGGAAAAAAACCATTGAATTCAGACTATTCGGAAAATATCTAAAAAGGTTCCCTAATATCCTTATTTTGAATCCCTAAGTAGGTAAGTAATAGAACTAACCTCAACTAGGTAGGAAAGTAGTAAATAAAAACGATTTCAGGGGGCTTTTTACGAGTTGTTATGTTAATGTTTGATTCCATCAGCTATAGGTACTTAGTAAATATTAAGCGATAATATATAATATTATAACTGCCTGATGTAGAGAGATAATAGTCTTATTAATAAAAATATAATTTTAAAATGAAAAATGTAAGATAATGTGGACCTTGTTATTTTAGGAAACACCAAAAATACCTTTAGGGTACGAAATAATGACGCAAAAAATTGTTGAAGGCTTTCATTTTGAGCCTTATTCAATGCATTATTGCAAATTGCAAAGACAAAGTTTCGGTTTGTTTAGTCGGTTTGCAAATGAAAGTCGTAGCTAAATGCGGCGTAAAATATAAGTAAGTAGATTATTCGAAGCTTAACTGTTAGTAAGGTATAGTTTTATTTAATTTGACTAATTTTTTTCATCTAATAATTTACTAAAAAGCCTAAGTAACATGAAAATTAAACCTTAGCTACTTACAATACCTACCACATGTAGATAATTAAATATCCATATCATAATTACCTATTTTGTACAAGATAGAGTGTTCATAAAGCCGAAGAGTGTTTGTTTTTTTTTTGTTCAAACACACACAGCTTAATTCTTTAGAAATGATAAGTTATATAGGTATATTTATCATCACGCTATATAACGACCCTTTAGAAAAGTCAGACAGAATGCTTAGCGAAAACAAATAATAGCGTGGTCCAGCGATGCGATGCCGAAGTGGCGAAATATGTCAACCCCATGACCGTACCACCCCGCGCTGCTCAGACGCGCGGTTCACAGTGAGGTAGCTACAATTTGTTTAAACTTGTCTACGCTTTTTATTATAGGTATGTCGGGTAAAACGGGAAATCACACTAGTCCAAAACTATCAATATATTATAATATTTCTAGCTGAATTATTGCAAGTTACACGAAAAACTAAGTTTGATAGAGATATAAAAACAGTCTTCAAACGAAAACAAAGAACTGTATTTTCGATTTTAATAAATTTGGAAGTGGCAGGGCACACTGCGTTGGCCGTAGGTATGGCGTATGGCGGCAGTAGCCACCCTATTAGGTAAGTATAAACCGATGTGAAATAACAGAGGGCCTAAGTACTCTACTTATTGAAGTGAAACTTTTTATGGGACACTATTGAAGTGAAACTTTTTGTCATGAGAGTGAACTCGTCGAGCTAACAAACTGTTAAGTGTTAAACTGTTAAACTCACAGATGTTAAACTCCTTGTCTCTTTCTTATTACCGCCTCTCTCACTCTAGCAGAGTGAGAGAGGCGGAAAGAAAATTGTTGATGTTGACTGACAGTGACACTGTTGACATTGACAGTCTGTGTCGGATAAATTGGATAAATACAGAACAACTAATTAATATTATGGAAAAAATGAGTACTACACAGACATAGTTCATTCTCTATATGCTACGGATTATAGAGTATGATCTTATCATACTATATACAGATGGATGACATTACTGTCATCCATCTGTCTGACGTTTAACTAACAAATCACAAATGACAAAGTTTGGTTTTATGACTGCCTGGCGAATCCTGAATTTTATTTTTAATTTAGTGTTGTGTAAAACTTATCTTCTTTAAGATAATACAGTCATGCTTCAAGTGTTCAACGTCCTTATTTTTTAATTATATGTTTATGGAAAATAATTCAATAAAATGGCACTAAAGAAAGTAAAGGGGAACTTCGAAAGAATGTTCGATAAAAATCTCACCGATTTAGTGCGTGGTATAAGGAATAATAAAGATAACGAGGTAGGTACACATCAGAAATTGTTACTATTTACTTAATAAACATGTAAATAAGTTTTGAATGTTATATTTTTTTATATAATATTCGATTTTAGGCCAAGTACATAGCACAATGTATGGAAGAAATTAAAGTGGAACTACGACAAGATAACATAACATAAGAAAGCTAACGCTGTCGCTAAGCTGACATACGTAAGTACTTAGGTCTTAAGTAGATCGAATTTGTAAGTGTAACTGTTGTAATTATTAATTAAATTGACATTTATTTTAGCTTCAAATGTTAGGATATGACATATCATGGGCTATATTCAATATTATTGAGGTGATGAGTTCAAACAAATTCACTTACAAAAGAATCGGGTACTTAGCAGCTAGTCAATCATTCCATGCAGACTCAGAGTTACTTATGCTCACTACAAATATGATAAGGAAAGATTTAAATGCTCAGAATCAATATGAAGCAGGATTAGCACTCAGTGGACTGAGTTGTTTCATATCTCATGATCTAGCAAGAGATTTGGCAAATGATATCATGACATTGGTGAGTTTATTGAAGTGAAACTTTTTATGGGACACTAGCGTTTTGTCATGAGAGTTAACTCGTTAACATAAGTCATATTAATTACTTATATAGTTCTTTTCTTAATGTAGAATGTTTATGTATATGTAATATATATATATATATATATATATATATATATATATATATATATATATATATATATATATATATATATATATATATATATATATATATATATATATATATATATATGTATATGTCTATTAAATTATTTCATATTAAAAAATTTTTAATATTGTTTTTATTCTCAGTTATTGTCAATGAAGATACAAAAAATGTATGCGTCAGTCCAAAACTAACAGCGTCAAAAGTGAAACTTTTTATGTAATTCAAAAACTGTCAATAAGTGTACAAAAAAATACATTGCAGCAAAGAAAAATTGACTGGAAATTATAATTTGTTTTTTTTTTTAATTGCTAAAGACCTTGATATTAGGTAGGTGGATCGGAGTTGGTGCCTTGGCAGAGCCCGGTTCACCCCGCTCACAGGGCAAGGAGGCACCGGGGAGTTTTAGTGGGTATTCCCAGTGCCGCTATGATCAGGTGCCGGGCGACCCCCACATATCCCTTCCGCCTAGCCAGCGGTAGGGAATCTGTAAGCGGATTACTCCTCGTTAAAAAAAAAGATATTAGGTAGGTAGCTCATAGTTTTTTCTGATAACTAGGTATGTCATTACGTCACTAAATCACTTATTTTATGACGATTCAAGTTAATTTTAAAGTTAAATAAATATTTCACTACCTAGATAAACTACCTCTATAGGTATGTATGACATATATAAGTATGTCTATATTTTTAGTTTTAGTGGTGTGTAGGTCGCGATAGTTGACACGATGCTAAAAATACTCGTATAGAGCTCCGTTATCATTTGTGCGGCGCGTTTTGCAGTCTATCGTTCGGTTGCAAATTGCTTTCACAGCGTTGCTCTGTTCCGGATTCCTCCGGGCGCTGGGAGGGCGAGGCGAGGTGGACGGCGTGGGAAGGGGAGGGTGGACAGATTAATGGTACGAGGAGCGAGCCCATGGGGACCGATCGAGCGTTTAAACCGAAATCCTCTTAAATTGCCTCAATTCGGTTTAGTTGCAGTAAAGCCTTGTTATTTCTTAGGTAGGTACATATACGACGAATTATTCTTATTCGTGAAGTTTGTGACATTTATACTTTTTTGATAACATTAATTTGCATTGAAGTTTTTGTTTGATAAACATGCCTCTTAACTTCCAACCTAGTAATGAAATTTTATTATTATATATTAGGTACGGATGTGACATACTTATTAGTAAAATATATAATGAAAGTACCTACCTAATAACATAGGTACGACCTACTTATTAATAATAATTTATAAATTATATTATTATATTTTAATAATCGATTGATTTTTTTAAACGAAAACTTTTTAAATTTTATATTTGCTATCCAGTCCAATGAATTAGCCTAATAGGCATTTCATATATTACATTAAACCACTCAGATTGTGGATAGGCAAGCAAGCGATAATAAGCTCAATTTTTAACATCGGACAGTGTAAATTTGAAATGTAATTTAATTATCGCGTTCAAATAACAAGGAGGGGGGTTTTAGGCGAGGCGTTAAAAGGGCGCTAAAGGGAATTTAAAGGGTGAGGACTAGGGGAGAAAAAATATGAAGAGATGGAACTCGAGTGGGAAGACGACGTCCTAGAGAAAATAAATATAAAATGTCGTGACGACAACGTCATTAGCCTGCTCTTAGCTGTATTCAATTACTTGTTGATTGTTTTCGACGATCATTTTTATTCTATTTATTTTCTAAGTTTTGATTCGTATTTTAGTAAAATTCTATAATTATCTTTGTAGTGGCAGGGCACACTACGTTTGGCAGTTATAAAATAATAGCCGTCTGGCGGCTGACTCGATGGCCGACCTACCATCGGACCGTGTGGACCCAAAGACTTCAGTAGACGTAGACCGTCAGTCTGTTTTGCATGACCTTTATAAATATGAAACCATGGGTTCATTAGGAGTTACTTGAGTAATATTAAGTATGTTATTCTATAACTACCTATAGTATTGAGTTATTTCAAACTTATTTAAATTATTCTTATTCAAATTTGCGTCTTACAAAATATGCACGATAAGCAAATGACGGTAACGTTGCCGTCATGAGTGAAAAGAGAAGAATGATTCCAGCACTGCAATGCTGGATTCAGACATTCCAACATTGCATTATACTATAAATGCATTTATTTTAAACTAACGATTCATGCACATAGAATAACATTTTATACAATAGAGTAAATTATAAATTTGAGTAAAATTAAATAGGCAACTAAAAATTTTTGTAAAATAAAGGGTAGATTATATTTTAAAAAGATATATATTAAGGTCAGTGAGGATTAAAGAGCAAGTTTTACACTCGGAACTCATGATTATTTATTCCAATCACACGCGGACCTCCATGGAGGCAGACGTGACATGCTCACTTGACTTGTATTGTCAACGTTCGTTATCTGTGAAGTATTTCTTACTTGTACCATATAATTCTGACGCCCTAACTAACATAGGTATACCTACCTACAAATCATGAAAATTGTGAGATTACATTCATTCCTTACTATATGTGCGCACGTAAAATATGGCTGTCTTTTTTCTTTTTCATCAAATAAATAAAAAATACAAAAAATGGTCTGCGCAATGCGCGCAGTCTTGCGCGTACGATTTCGTCACTCGGATACCAGGAGCACAGAAATTCTTAGTAGTTCGTTTGGAGGCCGAACGACGCCGCGCGGCGGTAGGTGCAAGAGAAAATTGATATGTCAGACAAGGTAAGCAAGTCTACCGTCTGTTGCAACGCAGACGGGCGCGCTTCTAGCTTAGCTTAGCCATTAGCCAGTCCCAGAGAAGCCAGCCAGCCCCACAGTAGTGCGCGTCGCTGAATTTTTATCAGGAAGGACATCGTGTGTTTGAAAATTGTTACAATATACAACATTACAAGTCCTTTACGCTACTCATAACTAAAGATAATAAAATAATATTAGATCTCATTCGAACAATTTTAAAACTAGTATTTTGCTAGATGTTTCTGAAAAAGATTTATCCATAATAAAAAGTATTTGTCGTAGCAACGAGTGCACACGGTGCGACATCAGCCACGGTCATCGACTCTTGTGACAATTAAATCATTGCAATGCTAACCGCAGACATAGCTGTCTCACGAACGTTTGCTTGTCTGTACTGTGTGAAAATTAGCAGCCACACAGAAATCGTGAATGTCATTTAAACGCGTACAATTTTTGTCTTTAGGAAAATAATTTTCTAATGCCATGCCAGCCTAACACAATCAAAGGCTTATTGTCCAATCGACACGATAGTTCGTTGTGAGCACAAAAGACAGAATGTACCTATATATTTTTAATAATAAGACACCTTACTAGGTAATAATCGTAAACTCGACGTCCTATCTGTAAATTAAATATTAAAAAAAATATTTGTACATCTACTACGTTGCCGAGGTAAAAAAAAGTTTTGTCTGTTTGCAGCTGTTGCGCTAATTTCAGAAACGGCTTAACCGATTTGAATGCGATTTTCACTTATGTATTTATAAACATCATTTATAACTTATACTGTATTTACTTCATCATTTTGCAAACAAAAAATATTGTTTGCAAATATTGTTTGCAATACCGAATGCCGAAATATCAAGCGTTCGTAAACCGCGCGTACGAAAAAGTGAGCAGAGCTACTTAGTTTAATTTAATAAATAATTCATGACAATCACAATTACACAACTATTACAATCACATAAACTTATCAAATCTGGATATTTATCAATTCTGGGCAAATTAGGTAAGTACCTACCTACCTATTATCTACATATTATATTGACAACGAAATTATAAATTTCTTCGCTCTTTTATAGGTACCATTTCTGTACTTAGTTATAGTTACTAGAATCTGTAAGTAAATTCTGTTTGCTCATCTCTGCCTAAAACCAATAGGCGATGTTGTGTTGTGCATATTTATTGCGTTAACATCCGGTTCGAAACCGGTGTGATATTTGAACAAATTACGTGAACGGGCAAGGTAATCAAGCGGAGGGTATGAAATACAAAGGGGATCCTTAGACCCTCGCTCTGTTCACCACTTGTGGCCAAGTCCGTGAGTAAACACTTGTTGGGGTAGGTACCTTTGTGTGTGATTTCATCAAGCAAAGCATTCTTTATTTCCTTTATTGATTCTACAACGAATTGCTTTCATTTCAGTTAGAAAGGTATCTACCTAACAACGATGCAAGGCTGGAAGTTACTCGTGTGGAAATCAGAGTGTCTTTTATGTTATCAACTAGTTAATAATGTTTAATCTATCTACTCTAATAATATAATTGTTTGTTAGTAATGTTTGTAATCATTTTATAATGGATGAATCCAATAACTACCTACTTAGCTGATCTTAAAAAATCTTTCACCTGTAGTAGACCTGTAAACCTGTCTACATTAATATAACCCAAGGTATCAAAATTTGCCTATAAAAAATATTACTTGGCACGTGCTGTTTAAACTATTTATGATACCTACCTACTCCTACTCCTCATTGCCTACAAGAAGATTGGGGGGGCTATTAAATATCACTGTGCAACAGCCAGTAAGCCAGTAAGATAATATATGAATTTAAATTTTCCTCTGAAACTAGCCCCCACTAAAGGATTAAACCGGATATATATAAAACTTTGGTTGTATGTAGATAATGTTATATGCAGACAAGCTGTTTTAAAAAAGATTTGCATCATTACAAGTGTCATCCTATTCAACGTGATTGAAAGGTTAACTAATAACTCAATTAAGTGACTACGCCCCGCAGTCGGGTTGCGGTACGGGATGGGAGTGTTGTGATAAGGAAAATACAATGCCCAGCGACGGAGATGCGAGGGGACCGCCAAGGGGAGAGTGTAACAAATATCTGCCGATATCTCCTGACCCTTGTCCTTCCCTTCATAACAATAGCATTATATTGTATTAATATTAAAAGCCTTAAACAATGTGTAGACGATGGGTGCTCAGCTCATAATATTTGACTTTTTTCGGCTGTATTGTCGAATATTAAACAGGTTCATAGCCAAGATTAAAGAAATTTAATATTAAGAAATGTAATAAATAATAACTATTAAATTTTGTGACAAAGACATAGTAAAAAACCTTGGATGTCAATAAAATGCTACGAATAAAGAGTATTATTTATTCGTAGATGTAGTACAGACCGACACGTGCGAATATAGACAGCAGTAAATATCTAAGTAAATATAGGCATTGAACTATTGTCTTCACTTATTTAATACCTATTACCTACTACAGATTTAGCAGAAGAACATTGTAGTTAAGTAATTATTAATATAATATTTATCGTACCCCTATGAAGACATTAACTTTCTCACAATTTCATGTAATACCTATGACAGCTTGTTTATGAATAAAGAAATATAATAAGTAGGTAAACTCGACAAATAAAGTGCTTTATCACCCTAAGATTGAACATTCTTTGTATGTTGTAGAATGATAAGGTCTATTTTCCTTTGAAAATTCAAAGTGACAATTTCTATTGCTATCTTTATTAGCGATGACAAATTATGTCAATCAGTAATCAATACCTATTTCAAATCTAAGCCTTAGCGAATTTTGAAATGAATGGAATTTGTAATCGAAACTGATAAAGCACTTTATTGTCTGCTTTACCTACCTACTGACTATAGTATTCATTCATCAGCAGCAAGTTAAGAACAGAGGGCCTACTATCACCTCTTAAAACGATGCAAAAACGAGTGAGTAAACGAGATGGCGCAATACATGATGTAAGGCGACATCTCCCTCACTCAATCGTCTTTGCATCGCTTTAAGAGGTGATAGTACGGCCCCTGATCATGTATCAGTATGGTGCTTTAAATATGCCTAATAGATTTAAAGGCACGAAGAAGTTCAACAATAATTTATAAACCGTTAGCTAGTTCTGATAACGTGAGAACATATCACCTGCGCGTCACTGCCGTCCAAATATCCTTCACTAATTACAATTTCCTATCTGCATCAGATAAAGGGCCACACAAAAAAACTATACGGACCTTTCCTTTTCGTTTTACATTTACATAATAATGCGTGGGGCATAACGACCGCCCGCGCGGCAACGGCCGTTACGTGTGTAATGACATCTTCATCGTTTTTATGTTACACTAGCTGGTGCTCGCGACTTCTTCCGCGTGGAATAGTTAGTTATTTTGGGAATCATTTGGGTATCTCGAACGGTTTTCGCGGCGCACGCAACGGAAGCCCTCAAAGATGAATAATTTTCCCCGTATTTTTCTACATTTTCGACTGTTTCTTCGCTATTATTAGTCGCAACGTGATGTTATATAGCCTAAAGCCTTCCTCGAAAAATGATCTATCCAACACAAAAAGAATTTTTCAATTCGAACCTACTAGTTCCTGAGATTAGCACGTTCAAACAAACAAACAAACAAACTCACTCTTCAGCTTTATAATATTAGTATATAGATATGACTTGGACTGGAATCTAAGGCTAACGGTGTTCCTAAAACAAATAATTGATTGAGACCTATTTCCTAGAAAAAAATACTAAAGATGAAGTTCGATGGTTCAATGTAGTAAGCGAATCTTCCATAGCTTATCTTTATTAAGACAGCCTCATGTATGTTACAGACAAAAGATAAGGGTGATGAAATCGTATGGTACGCACAAAATGAACAAATAAAAAACTTAAGTGACGTCATCATTGGAACTTTGTTAGTGCACCATTACGCTTGAAGGCACTTTTTACGCGTTATTTTAAAACAATGACAATAAAAAATGTCAATAAAAAATGTCTTAGGTACCTACTTATTATATGAGGCCTAATATTAAGTAGGTACCTACTTAATATCCTTTGATCTACTGAGAAACGATGTGCAATGCTTGCCTTAATAGGACAGGACAAGAAAGAGTGCCGGGAAAAGTCTAAGTATGCGTCTAACTTCTAAGACTCTAAGTAAATTCTAATAAGAAAATAATAAGTAAATTCTAGTAAGACTGTTGCGAGGCGGAATGCCTAATATAGGTAGGCACTTGTTTCAGATTAAAATAGAATGCTTTACCTATTTTACATTTAGTTCCCCCATTATTGAACTAGATGGCGATTTTGGTTATATTAAAACAATCATTAGTTACTCGAAACAATTTGTACAGCTCTAGACCTACTAGAGCTGTACAAATTGTACAAACCTATATAAAAAAAATAGAAATTACAAATCCTTCACTTTAAATTAAAAAAATTAAAGTACCTAGCTATTAATATTGCAATTTTGCAATTATTATAGTGTGCATAAAAAAATATAACAAAAGGATATCTAGTGCGGCACGGAATGTTACGTCACAATGAATGTACGAAACAATGCGGTTCTTCGCTTAGTAATTGTATGGGGTCCCCATATGACGTTTCCCCATATTCCAATATTCAGAGCGAACGCGTATGCGATTAAGTATGCTTTCTAAATATAGGGGGAGCCCTTCACATAGCAGTTTTTATATTCGAAGGGTTGTTAGGGCAGTACCTACGGACTGGGTATATAAGGCCCTACAGTTACAATTCAATAGTTGCTTTAACATAGAAATCCACGGAGATGCATGACATTTATTTATTTTTTTATTCTTGTCGCTCACTAAAAATGAGACAAGAATTATTAAGTAACTCTTCTTGTATTAGGTATTGGAGAACAAAAGATCTAGGTACCTAATTATTATAAATTCATTTCGTGCACTAATGACATCATAGATACCTACGTCCTACATCTTGTTATGAAGTAACCAAATCATATTTCAACGATGATTTTTATATCCTACTTAATCACATATAAACATGTTGTTTATTCTTTCAAAGAGAATTCTAGAATGTTATCCTTAGAAATCTTAGCTAAGTCTACATAACTATTTTACCAATTTTCCCATGTGAATTTAAGGGTTAATAATACCTATATGATATTATTTTCTATGCATTAGCAAATAAATTAGTACCTACCGAAATTCATGATATCAATAAAGTAGGTAAGTACTAATGGAAAAAAGATTTGAAGACTTTTTTGATATTACCTATTACAAACCTTGCCAGAAAAGTAGGTAATAAATACATAAAGACCCGCCTGGTCTGCACTCTGTCTCATGGGACCAACTTTGGGATGAATTTTTCAAGGCTGGTTCTGGTCTGGGTCTGACATGGTAGTGGTAGGTTAGTGGTAGAGCACACTGCATTTCGCAGCTATTTAGGAAGCTACCCAGCTATTTAGGCAGGAGGTGGGCTGCCCAGTTTATGACTGCGGAATACAGTAGGTAGCTTATATCCTGCCACTAATAACCTATCCAGTTTTAGATCAGATACGACCCGAGGTCTTTAAACATTTAATAGCATTGTGGCCAAAATAAGGCGACCGAATAAAGGAGCAAAAATAGGATTGGCGGTAGAATACCTATAATTCTTTGAATTAGTTGTATAAAATAAAAACTATAGGTATAGTTATTAACTTATCATTTGCTCTGGTAGGTAGAAAAAAAAAAAGGTAGGTACCTACTAATTTTTTCTTACAAACAACAATAATAATATAACAATTCTTGTGCATATTATTTCATATTTTAAATTTAATTTAAAGACGACTCCATTCATTGCAATGTCCTAAGCGCCAGAATTTTTTATTTCATACCGATATAGGGATGGATAAAATTACGATGGAGTATTGTCATGCGATTATTTATAGAAAATTTGGTCGCTTTGTGTCGCTTCCGTGTTTGAGCCTTCAAACACGACTATCCCATTCGATTCAAATTTTTACACTTTGTGACCCTGAGCTAACGGTTTGTGTTTTTTTGGTTTCTTTTTTTAAATGAGGATTAAGGAAAGCCGTTACGATGCTTATATTTTTATAACAAGGAACATATAAATGTCGTTCATTATGTTGTTAATGAGAAGAGACAAATAGTAGGTACTCAAATATATGTACCTATTTAAATAAATTAGAGAATGAATTACCTACTACCATGAGTTTTGTGTAGAAAACCATTAATTTTGAGTACGCAATTAATCAATGTAGATGGACCAGGTATACAGAGTGCAGGTATTTTGATTAAAATTTACCTACATTTGACATGAATTATAAATTATTTAAACAGTTAATTTCCTAAGGGCCTCTTTCACCAACTACAAGTAAAGTGTTGATTAGAATTATTAGTTACTTTTAGAAATAATTTTATGTTTTATTAAATTATGCACTCGGTTTAGTGCATCATTCGTTAAGCGTTTATTTTATTATTTTCTTTTTAACGTTTGGGACTTTTACCGTAGAAACAAAGGTAGGTAGGTAGGTATATCAGCTAAATTATTCCCGGTGACAGGTGACTTTAAATGACGGTTAGCCTACTTGACAGATGGTGAAAGAGGCCCTAATAAACGTAAAATGTAAATATTTAATTCAATTTAGCGCCATCTATCCAAAACCTAGCGAACTATTTAGAACTATAGTACCTACTTTGCAACAGAAACTAGAAAAAAGATTTCAAGCAAACTATATATTATAAAAGGAAATTAATAATTATAATCTTTTTCAGAATTTATAAAAGCACTATAAAGTCGTATTACGGATTAAAAAAAAAATACAATTTTATAAATGAAACAGACTCGCGCATAGCGTTGAACGCTGATTGGCTGTTTGAAATGGCGGGGAGCTTGCGCAATCAACGCTCGGCTCGGTCGAAGCCAAATACTGGCGCGTTTATTCCGAGACACCAGGGCCACAGCACTTTGTAGGAGTTACAACAGAATAATCTTGGTTGTAATAAAAACAAAACTCTATGCGAATGACATAAAGTTGAAAGTTAAATACGCCAAACGACTTGTTCATGTGTGACCAAGCCGGCAGATAACAAGGTGAGACGGTTGCGAATGGAAATAGCCTTTATTACACTTGTAGACACAGTCAAACTTTCTGTAGACGAGGATCACGTAGTCATTAAGTAGTTTCCTAAATTTGACACGGCATGGGTTAGATTAGATAGAAGGGAGCCATTGTAACTCAATGACCTGGCGCTTTAAGACGTGTCGTTTGTAACAAAAAAAATACACACTTTAAATCAGATAAACCTACTGCAAAACTACTTACCTAGTTATTTTATTATTATGTTTATTTTATTAGTCTGCTAGATATACGCTAGTCGAGGGTAACTTAGTTATCTGAGGTCGAGGGATTATAGCGACAGTTTTTAACTCAAATTTCCACAATTTTGATTGCCGCCAGTCTTGCAGGGAAAAGTTTTATTTATGATTTCGCTATGAAATTCAAGTTTGAGCTATATAAGTAGGTATAATTATATGTAGTTCATTAATACAAGTATTATAAAGCACAACAATAATGCTCCGTCCTGAAAGCCGAGAGTCCACCTACTTTGTACACCTGGGTGGTCCACCCAGGTGTACAAAGTAGGTGGACCACGGGCACTACTCAGGATAAATTTGGACTTGCCTTACGAGTTCACCGAGATGTTGATTCGACAATCATTGTCGTCATAAAAATTTCGGCCAACGGTCTCATAGCGAAGAGCCTCGACAAACACTAAACTTCAAGAGTAACTATCTCACTAGCTAGATGGCTGGATCAAGTTTCATATGATATTTTTTTATATATTACCTACCTATATAGGTATTTAAGAAAGTAGGTACCTAAATAAATTGGATGGTTGGAACTGTGTGTGGGTTTCAAAGTAGACAGTAAATGGGCATCTCCTGTTATACCTACACAGCCACTAGACTGGTGCTTAACCTATTTTATTAGTTACTCATAAAGACAGCTCTTGGATGGAGGAGGTAGGTGCCTCAATCGCGCCTTAACTAAGGACTTTATGGTAACTGCGGCCCGCAAGTTAGGCTTAATTAAGGAAAAGTCCGGGATAGGACGGACTGTTGAAAGCAGGATTCTATCAAATTTTTTAACTGAATCACGCAATAAAATTGTTAAGAGTCGGTTTGCAAGGAAATTTCGTTAGCGTTTGGCAAAAGTTCTTAGAAGCTAGGTATCTGTCTTGTGTTTACAAGATCCGATCTTTCAACGACTGGGTCATACTTAACGTATCTAAAGAACACAGGTATGTGTTCTTTAGATACGATCGGCGTGCTCAGATGGTCTCAAACCGAACTGGACCTATGACCTACCCATCAAATGGTGAAAATACAACAATTTCAAAACCAACTCTCTCTTTCATGATAAAAACAATTAGTTATAGTTCAAAATTAAAGCTAAAAATTACAGCCCTTAGGTAGGGCCTATTAGGTATTTAAATAAAGCTATGAATAATTATTTTACTTAAGATTTTATAATACTACTAGCTGGCGCCCGCGACTTCGCCCGCGTGAAATTAGTAGGTAGGTATTGATGGTGGAATTAAATGTTTCTTAAGTAATTTGATTAAAAATTAAAGATTAATATAGTTGCTGTAGGTCTTTTTTAAACATGTTTATTTCAGATAGGTATTACTAAGTAGAATTTCCTGCGGCAATGCTCGCGCCATTTAACGATTATTTTCAAAACTATTTTTTAAACGGAATAAAAAGGACGAACGATAATAAAAACTACTTAGGTACTTACTTACTTACTTACCTACCCCTTTTTATCCTAACTAATATTAACATTTAAACGCGAAGGGAGTTTGTTTGTTACGCTTTCTACGTCTTTAAGTACCTACCTCCTCAATCACAATAAGACATTTTTTTTGTTAAAACCTTGTGTTTTAATTTTTGTAATTGTTTGGCTGGTGGTTCCCTAATACCTACCTACTTACCTACCTACAGTGGCTTTTAAGGTATTTTCTCTACAGCTGTTTGCTTTATAAATTTCATATTGGGAAATTCATATTCTGTTTTCGAAGTTTGTCAAGTGAAATATTTTCAGTAGGTACTTTTACTAGGTACCTACTACTTAGTAGGGTTTTATTGTGAATGACAGTAAAAAAATCTACTTAATTTGTAAAACAAGGTGGTTGTCCATTTCCATTTTCCGTGTATTTCTCCGAAAACTCCTTCTAAACCACCCAACGGATTTTTTCACGGTTTTCACTAATGATAAAAAGAAGTGTATAAGTACCTAATATAATTATTTGCTGAAAAAAATTGCATCGAAATTGGGTAACTATAGTGGAAAATAAATTATCTAGGTACGAGATATCCTAATATCAGTTATAAAAGTATTAGTTATTAAAATGCATGCAAAACTTAATATTTTATTATATCATATTATACATTTTTTTATAATCATTCTTCTTATTTTGTAAACAATTTAATATGATTTTGACTGTTAATAAAACAGTTAATTTTATGCTTGTAAGTAACAATACCTAATATGTAGGTGAAATAATATAATTGGTATAATGTATTATTGAAGTGTTATTCGATGTTATTTGGGTATATTTTGTCATTTTTTTTTCTTTGAAGTCTTTTTTCTTTAGATACGAACTTAACTATCTACTTCCCAAAAAATTGTTTACAAGGTAAGAAAGTTGTAAAAAACGGACTGTACATACCTCGGTACCTACCTACTAATCTCCAAATATACCTACGACTATAATTCAAGAAAAATAAATATTAATAATCTACAAAAAATCTACCTAGGTATATTTACGTCAGTTAAAACTGATAAGTAGGTAATAAGGAGTTATTAGGTAGTATGAAATTATTGAATATTCAAGGGGGCCAAGAACAATTATATTACATATTAAAATAATAAAATTACATAGTACAACTTAAAGTTTAATTCTGAGAATATCACTCCGAGGACATAACTTTACACTTTACAGTATCAAAAATACGAGGCAACCAACCAACCCCCCTGCGAATGGTCCGGTCGAAACTTGTTTATAAATGTCAAAATCTCAAATGTAATCTCTCAAAGAAGGGCATTTACAAAGAGGCATTATAATTTTCTCACTATCGCGTTCAGTTTCTTAACATAACCCGTGCAAGGGGAGACCTACTCTGACAACAAGAGACGATAAACACGAATGAATGAAAAGAAATAAATATAGGTAGGTACCCAAAAAACTCTTACATCCCTCGAACAGCTGCTGGCCGGATCACAATGCTGAGATTCCATACACGAAATTTAAATTAAGCCATGCCATTATGTCAAATGAGCTAGCTGTCAGGCAAACGTCATTGTCAAAATGTGTTCGGTTAGGTATTGTTTAATTGTGAAACGAGCAGGTTACAACGAAATGCGCCGACTAAAGCCCAGCATATTCATATTTACATATAATATATTATTAGCTGTTGCACTTGAGACTTTGTACGAGCTATAAGCTCGTGTTTTGAAAATCCCACAGGAATCCAGGACATTTTTCCAGGATACAAAATTTTCCTATAATATCCTATGATAATCAAAGTAATCTGTGAGCCAAATTTCATCCAAATTCGTTATGCTGTTTTTGCATAATAATATTTTATTATGATTAGGATATTATATTTATTTTCTGTTGTATTTTTAGAGTAATTAAATATTATAGCATGGTGAAACTAAGATGGGCAGTTGTAATGCTGTGAAGGCAAAAAATATATTTTAACATGACTGTGTGACATTGCTATCTTTATATTTTCATTTTGACAAATTAATATAATATTATAGCCACGTATGTGCTGGGCTTTTAAACACAAAGCTTTTGCGATCCCGATTGCGTATTTCGCAAACCAAAACTCCATTACAAAATGATTTATTAATTGTCAACGAGAACCTACCTTTCTAATCCTCTTCTTCATGATCCGCTCTGCGGCGTACACGCTATCGCCCAATTCCATCTTATGCATCCCCAGTTTTGATGAGTTGATGTGATCCAAAATCCAAAAATAAACACTGCAATCCAATTAGTGTGCGATCCCAGTCACTGCATCCAATTAGTGTTATAGTGCACTGCAATCCAATGTGTATCCTCCGACTCGGTCACGTTTTAAACTTCCCGCGCAAATTGTCCTTTGCGCGTCGTCGGAGAGTCCGTCAAACGACGACCTCCCTCTATGAAATCTCGGAGCAAACTGGAGTAGGGGGAAAGAGCTTCGTCCCGCGCGCCCCTCGCCGCTTTCACTCTACCCGATTGCCGACAGAGAGCGCCACGAGCCAGTAAACATCGCTCGATATCTGTAAACAAGTTATACGTATTTTCATTTCACCAAAACCTGTTCTACAGTTTCATGTGCAGATAATATTTATAAATAAATTCTGAAAACAACCTTTCTCGATATAAATTTGTATTATCTAATATACAAATTTATATCGAGAAAGGCTCTTTTTATGTAATCATAATATTTAAATAGGTAGGTATATAATACACTTATATACCTAGTAAATTTAACTAAAAAAGTGTATGGAATTGTAATAAAATGAAGTGTCCAAAATATAAAACTAGATAGGTACGCATTACTTTGCGATTGATAATATGACATTATTTGATTGAAGTAGTATCGGCATAGCTTAGTAGGTATAATGCGTTGGCTCGACAGCCGCTGGAAGTGAATGCGTCTCGACACGGTGGCGGCGATTCCCCGCAACGAGCGGGGCGCGAGGAGGCACGTTACCCGCGGGTGCGACGTTGCCGCTATGCGCCAGCTGCGAGAGAAAGACCGAGCGCCTACCCTATTATTTACGCGCTACGTTGCCAGACCGCTCAGCCTACGTTGATTACGAGGACACCGCTTTTACGTTCGATCATCCGGCGTTCGAATTTATGTTCAATACGCGACTACAAAATGTTTGTAACATTTTTAAACAAAAGTACTATTATTTTTAAACAATCTAGTACACATATGTAAAACTAGAAGCGGTACCTGTATTAAAATCCTCGATGCCGTATTTCAATTAAAACACATATTACACCCCTGAATGTCTTTACACAACATTGGTAACACAGAAATATGACATTAGTGTTTCACGAAAAATTTACAGCAAAACGTCCAGTCCACACAGCGTACGCCAAGTAACTAAGGCATTTTCGGACGTATCGAATCGGGTCGCATTCGTGCGCGGCCGCTATTGTGGGATCCGCGGGTTGCGGGGGGAACGGAAGAAACGTACAGCGATTGGTCGAAGAACACAGGCGGCGGGCGACGGTGTCGATTGACCAATGAGAGCACGCGACGCGGTGCCCCGCCCCGCCTTCTGCCAACCAGCTGCGTACTTCTCTCTCACTTTAGAAATACGTTCAATTTCCAGCTTGGTTTTTTATTTCGGTCGGCTCTTCGTTTCGTCGTTCATATAGAAAAATATAGTGACGGACATTTTGGATTACGTGGTAGCGCGAAGGGTCCCCGGATCCGGGCGCGGCGCGCACATTTCATTTTATTTATTCTGTCGTGGGCCCGGGCATTGTTGTCGGCGGAGAGATATGGCGCGATAAATAGACACAGCTTGCGTTGATTTGACACGTCCTATAGATAGCAGCGTCGCTTTATTTAGAAAACGTCATGATTGATGCACACATTTTGAGCAACTGGGACAACGCTTTTTTTGTAGGTAGGTACTCATTTGAGAATTATACGATTAGTTATCTATTAGGACCTGTCCGCACAGCGATATTCCACCGCGAGGTTTTTATTCTCGCAATTAAAAAATAAAAATTCGCTCGAAAAAAAATATGTGGGCCTAATTCACTAACGCCACTTAGCGATTTCTTACTTCAAAACCACGTCAATTTCTCAAATGGTTACGATATCTGCTAAAAAGTTATTCTCTTACATATATAGGTAGGTAGGTAGGTACCTATAAATGCCATAACAAGACATTGACGGGTTTTGACAAGGTAGATAAGTATAATACAAAAGCGTGAAATCATACCTAATTGTTATAGGTACAGAATCAGGGCCCTGATTGAACGCGATGCGGTGCGATTTTAAGTATTTCCGCGCGAATGTTTTTTGTGCAGTAGGTATACCTACCTACCTAAAGTAAATAGGTAAGTAGTTATGGCTATGGCCGCACTGCGAAATAAAATACGCGCGTTTCACTCAGTAATTGTGCAACGGCGTATATCTTGATATTGCCGGACCAACTACCTATAGGTAAGTTGTAGTAAATATCGAATGTTTTTTTTTGTCTTTCTGTAATAGGTTAGGTTAGGTTATCCGAAAAACTTTTTACTGTATTTTCGCAGCTCTTGATGTTTTATGTAGAAATTCTTTCATGGGTCTCAATGCCGTAAATGGGTAAATCCAATGTTCGTGACATCTTTCGATGCATCTGTTACGCCGCCGTAGTAGGTACCTACCTATTAGATAAATTGAAATTTTTGTTCTCTTGTCCATTTTAGACGTGCGTCTCAGCCGGGAAATGCATTAGGCTACGTTCACACGGTATTGTCCTGCACGTTTTTTTGGAGTAGGTATACGTCTTGACGAATAAACAGTGGCACATACATTGTACATAGAACCATTCACACGTCGTTTGCACTGCAAAAAAACGTACATCGTTTACACGTTTAAACGAATACTCACCGGACTTATCAAGCAAATCGAATGAACTTTAACGTATTCGATTTGCAGTGGCACATAGACATATTATAGTAGGTACCGTCTCCTTCACACGGCACGCTGTTAATACGTTTTTTATCGAATAGCAACTCAACAAGCGCTTAGTATAGTACAGTCTTCTAGTGTTAGCGCGTATTTTATGTTTTTTACACAAAATGATTAACGTTAAAGGCTGATTGAACGTTAAAAAACGTGCAGGACAATGACGTGTGAACGTAATGTGAACACCGAGCTGATTGAACGTTAAAAAACGAAAACAAAATAAACGTGTAGGACAATGCCGTGTGAACGTAGCCTTAATCTGACAAAAATTGTACGAAATTTTATTCGCAGTGCATAGGTAGGTACTAGGTGTAGGTAATTCCGATCGCGGAATATAATACCTATATATAGATATCGCTATCGCTGTGCGGACAGGCCCTAAGACTCGGACAGGACTAAGTCATAAATTTTGCTCTCACGGTGGCTTGCCGGCAACTAACCGTTACGTCTTCGGAATCATTAATAGGCATTGGAATCGCAGGTTTTGTGGCACTAGTCTCAATAGTTTGACGACAATCGGCTTATTAGTTTAATTCTTACCTCCGTTAAAACCTACCCCGTGGAGGTTTTAACATGTTAAAACTTTCTCTCATATGCATCGGATTGGTGTGTAATTTAAATAATACCTACCTATATATTTTTATGTTTTAGGATGAGTAGGTACCTAATTACAAACGAAAAAGAAGTGTTTAAATTAGGTAGTAGCGTTGGCTAAAAATTTCCAATTTTGCCATGCGACGTTGCACAAGTTTATTAAAAAGAAGAAGAAGGTAGGTAAGTTGCCTGATAGAATGGTGGAGTAATGAGGATCATTTTTGTGGAGAAATGAAGACTAACGACCCGGTCCCGGCTTCGCACGGATGCAAATAAAATAAACAAATCTTTCTCGTTTGTCGCGCTCCTTCCATTAGTGAAACTTGGTTTAAAGGAGAAACAGACAGAAGCAGAGACTAGAAACGAAGTTACAGGTTACAGGTGGGTCGAAAGTGCTGTGAGTCGCTGGCGTTTAGCGGTTTGTTTGTTTGGCTCGACTTGGCGCTAACTAACTAAAAAAAATTCTAACTAACTACTTCATGATACCTAACTAGAACGTTTACCTCGTTTCAATAAATCTGTGGAACAAATTCTCTGTTGAAGTGTTTCTATTCCTTATCAAGATGAAGCTGTTTAGTAATTAATGTTTTCTTGTGTCAGTCTTGATCAAAAAAACTTTCAACAAATATTTGCCACGCCCTTTTCTTCTTTCAATAATTTGCAAAGTTGTGAATGGCAGTTGTGTTTGTCATTAAATACCTAAGTTATTATTTCATTGTATTTTAGTACACTTTCTGATTTAATTTATAACATGACCGTTGGCATAACTGATCGTGTAAGTATTCTTGTGTTCCAATGAGAGCTTAAGGAATGTCACACAACAGCCCATCCGCTTAGCCAGTAGCCTATATCCCTATTCCTTACCTTTTTATCCCACTAATATAGGTATTGGTAGCGCTTCTGCAGCAAACTTGATTTTATTTATAAACCATCAAATCAAGTGGACGTTTTATTTATTCTTATTTATTAAAAAACGAAGTCCTTAATTAAGTAATTGTCAAAAATGACGTGACAGTGACAGTGACGTTTCAAATTAGGCGTGCATACCTATATCCATCCTATATCTATATTATGTCTCCTTTTTTCTTTCTGTTAAAATGGAAAAGTCTTAACTAAGCAGGTAGGTACCTAATACCTATTAAAAACTTACACTTAAATTTTTTTAAAGTTTAAACTTTTTTACAGCTAGTTACTTATGAAACACCTAATTGTAAAATATAATACAAAAAAAAAAAAAAGTGCCATGGCTTCTCGATGGCACAGTAGACATGAATATGTCTCATATCATAAATGAAAAGAAAGATTTAAATGGTCCCTATCCCTATCCCTATCCCTATCCCTATCCCTATCCCTATCCCTATCCCTATCCCTATCCCTATCCCTATCCCTATCCCTATCCCCATCCCCATCCCCATCCCCATCCCTATCCCTATCCCTATCCATATCCCCATCCCTATCCTTATCCTTATCCTTATTCTTTCCCCTTATCCTTAATCCTTCTATGGTCAACAGGGATAAAATATATATATAAACAAACGAACAAATTATAATTAATTCATTTACGTCATGGTAACGATTTTCGTGACACACATTCTTTCGAATAGACCCCAGAGAAAAGACATATTCATGTCAAAAAATCGAGTCAGGAATAAAATAAGAGACTATTTATATAACATTTTAAAGAAGTCTTAATACCTATTTTTTAATTCTAGAAGAAACGCCAAAATTTTAGACATATTATTGTGGGAGAGACCTTGATTACGAGGGACATAAAATGTACTTAATCAAATAAAAAAACTATCTTTCTTTCATTTCTTCCAAGTCTTTTAACTGTCCGTTGTCCCCTTTCTGAACAAGGGTATAAATTGATGTTTGATCATTATCTGAAGACACCGCTGCGTTAGTAGGGATAATTTATTTCTTTTTACGTTATTCTTTTATAATATTGGTGCCGTTTATATTTTTATTAGTGATGATGGCAGACAAACTTGACGATCCGCCAGTTTGTAATGGCTACCGACGCCACGTATGCATAACTATATCTATACTAATATTATAAAGCTGAAGAGTTTGTTTGTTTGTTTTTTTTTTGTTTGTTTGAACGCGCTAATCTCAGGAACTACTGGTTCGAATTGAAAAAATATTTTTGTGTTGGATAGATCATTTATCGAGGAAGGCTTTAGGCTATATAACATCACGTTGCGACTAATAGGAGCGAAGAAACAGTCGAAAATGTGGAAAAAACGAGGAAAATTATTCATCTTTGAGGGCTTCCGTTGCGTGCGCTGCGAAAACCGTTCGAGATACCCAAATGATTCCCAAAATAACTATTCCACGCGGACGAAGTCGCGAGCACCAGCTAGTATATATTCATAACTATAAAAAACTATAAAGACAATACAAGTGCAAGTTCTTCTGAAAGGGTTAGTGAACTGGCACCAGTCAAGTTATCCAGTTTAAGATCCTAAAGTATCAGGTGGTCCAAGCAAACAAATAGGTATTCGATTATATTAATTTATTTTCTTTACACACAATGAGTGGATAGCAACAAGGCGTGTTGTCACTTCGAAATCTCTAGCTTAAGAATGTAAAAGTCGAATAACTGCCATGCGGCTCTCTTATCGCTCTCGACAAAAAACTACCCACCTTTTACTTTTCTCATTTTGAAAAATCGTCCGTGTTGCTACCCCATAAATTATATTGACAAATCTTGCGGTAGACTTACACTATGTAAAACAATATAGGTAGGGCACAGTCTCCACCATTAAACTAAAGGTTATTATCACACTGCTGCAATCGTGCATTATATAACGAATTCTAACAGAAGCAAAACATGAGGAGGATGGAATTGCAGAGAATGGTAGACGATTGAGAAAAACGAGAAAATGGCGGATTGACTCTAAACAATGCAATGTTGCTCGGATGGTCGGAATCAAACATCCGAGCAGGCGGATTGTCGAACTGTTAAATTATTAATAAAAGATGTTATGATGGCCTTTGATTTGGGATTGTAGAGGTACCTACCAAGAATAAAGGTACGAATGTTGCGTTGACATTGATGGCCATCATCACCGTTCTGTGATTACCTACTCTTAGGTATTCCAAAATTACATTTCAGCCAGCATAGATAAATGATTGGTCTCGCTGCGCTCGACTAGATACCGCCGTCGTACTTGTAAAATGCGGCATAAAATAGTACGCCAAATTCGGGGTATCCGAGCCAGTCACACTGCAAACTGTCTGTGATATGTACGTGCCGAATGTTTCATTAAATTTTAGGCATAATAAAATACCAGTTTGCGTAGTGAAACTGTATAATAATATTATAAAACTGGGTAAAAAGTGATAAAAAGTGACGATTTTTTACACACACTACAAATAAAAACTGCCGCATTTACGGAGCTATCGTTTTTGTATAGTACTCTATCTAGTCGAGCGCAGCGAGACCAATCAATTATCTTTGTCAGCCAGTTTATTCGTAAAAAAATAGAAGCATTTTTCAAAATTCTAGTTTGTGGTCTTTTTCAAAATTCAAGTTTTGGCTTTCTCTTTTCAGGACTAGGTATAGTCAGATCCTCGATCATAATTTTATTATAAAAAAAGAAATGTATATGGGAACAAATGCAAATAAGTTAATAGAATTACGAATTAGCAGAATTGGAGAATAATACTTAATTTTGTAAGAATATAAAATACGGAAATATTTTACTTAGATTCTAGAATCTGTATCCTTATCCTTTTCAGTGCAATTCAAATGCATGCCTCTTGTAGTTGCTTAAGTTTAATGGCGGCAGTAGCCACTATTTATTACCACCAACAATACCAACATGTTATATAAACAAAATAGGTAGGTATGCTAGCAATTAAAAAAAAAACAGTTTTCTTCTAGGGTGTAGACTACTAAACGCTTCAAAGCGACGAAGGCTACATTTTATAAAAGCGAAGAGAAACCCGGTGAGTAACTCGAGGGGTTCTCATTGATCCCTGGCTTAAAAGCGTGATATACAAAAATATGCCTTAACGCTTGGACTTAGAATGGATATTACAATGACCGCAATGTTTGTAATAAAACACCCGACTCTACCTACTTAAAGGGCTGTGTACGAGGCGAAATTGCGCGTTTTGTAATGTCGCCCTCACAATGATAATATTCCGAGAAGGAAACCGGCTTTTTGCAATATCTGTGCAAATTTCTATGGCATGCTTTGTGCTGCGCCATGTGGTTTTTTGGCGCCCTTTTGCGGACATAAATTGAATTTATTATTGTAAGAACAGGCGAGGACACGCAATTATGGCAGACTTGTCCTTCTATATACCCTTGCACATTAACATTACATTACCTTGTAAATGGTTCTGATTTATAAAAAATCATGTCAAAATGTTTTCTATATTTAATTATTTAAATAAAAAATATGTTCTACTGGAGAAACAGAAAGACACTTGTGAAAACAATGTTAATGGTAGATACGATTGTTTTAACAATTCATTAGCATCTAGTTAAGTTTTTATATTATGTTAAAAATATCTAAGTTTGTTTGTAAAACAGAAAGCCACTAGAAAAAATTTTCAAACATGAACATGTAACAAACATCGCGACTATAATGTTTTATAGTCGCGATGTTTTGTGCACTATAATGTTTTTAAAAATGGAAAATAGTAATACAGATAAAGTAGATATACATTAGGTATACATAACATATACCTATGAGAGAGACACTATCAATTTAATGGCATTTTAATAGTTCGGTTCTCACATGCGAATTATTTATTTTATTTCTATATTTATTAAAGCCAATTTTTATGGCGTACACACACTTTGTAGGAATTGTATTTATTGTAGGAAGTTTTTTATTTATTAAATAACGATAAAAGAAAGTATTAAAGTATTAAAGTCTAAAATATTATAGTATTAAAGTCTCCCTATCTCCTAGGACCTAGGTATCTAAATTCGCTTTATCTAAATTCGGCAGCGCAACTAAACTTGTAGCACCTATGAGCGTTGTCAAGGCGTCAGACTACTAGGCGACCTTTACATTTAAAAAAATGTAGTCCTATACCTTTATAACCAACGAGCTGGTGCTCGCGACTTCGTCCGCGTGGAATAGTTATTTTGGGAATGATTTGGGTATCTCGAACGGTTTTCGCAGCGCACGCAACGGAAGCCCTCAAAGATGAATAATTTTCCCCGTTTTTTCCACATTTTCGACTGTTTCTTCGCTCTTCGCTGTTTAGTCGCAACGTGATGTTAGCCTATTAGCCTATTAGTCTAAAGCCTTCCTCGATAAATGATCTATCCAACACAAAAATAATTTTTCAATTCGAACCAGTAGTGCCTGAGATTAGCGCGTTCAAACAAACAAACAAACTCTTCAGCTTTATAATACTATTAGTAGGTATAGATATAATATCCCACCTGATTCTACCTACATCATGTTCACATGGATACCTACTACTTCGTGTGAGTTAAATGTTCTTGGAGATTTCTTGGAATCCTACCCACAATGTGTATGAATCATGTCTTAACTTAGAACGATTGCGTTAAGTAGACTTGATTTTAAGTCTTTTGATTGGCGAGTCAAACCACGGTTATTAAAGTAGAGATTAATGATTGTTTTGTTTGATACCTATTACTTATTCTTGCAATATTTTTTATATAGTTTACTGAACGATAAAACTTAAGTATAGTTTAATTTATGTTCTGGTAGGTACCTATTATTTATTTTCATATCTTATTAGAAAAATTGTATATTCATATATTGTTAATTCATATATTATTAGACCTGACATTTTTATTTTTTATTTTTTTCGTAGTTGTAGATTTAGGGTTGGATTATGTAGATTTAGTCAAGGTATGGGATGTTACTTGTAGCTCTTATTGGCGCATGCTGAGCCTCCTGTAATGCGGCGGCATCCGCCTGGAGATAGGTAATTTTGGTCGGAACTCTTATTTTAATTTGACGCTTGCCTTGATGGGGGCCTTGTAAAATAAATAAATAAAAATGTTGAATAACCTCTTCATTGTGCTTTTTAATTTTTAATTTTTGACAGACTATCTTCTTCTATAGGTATCTAATACATAGCAACAGCCCACAGGTGTTCCAAATGCGCTGCTAAACATAGTAGGATTACCTATGGATAAACATTAATTCATTAATTAATAAGTACAATTTTTGAATTAGGTTATAATAAAAGAATTCAAAATTTTGAAATTAATTAATTTCAAAAAAATACGCACCTTCCTACCTACGCGCGAAACCAGGGCGTGTTGCTGTACTTACTTACCTATATTTATTTTTCTAAAGTTGACGGGTTGGACGTTATGTTATTTTATTATGTTATTTTATTTTAAGGACTGTATTAAATTAGTGTAGGTAGGTATAGTTCCTTAATCAGATGGGTTGTTCCAAACAATTCTACTATTAGTTCTACGATAGAACTGTTTGGACAAAAAAATTCCAAATAGGTAGTTCTACTGCACAGTATGTGACATAGGTTTAGAAGCGAACACATCCGGTGACATATCAGTTCAATGCTAACAACTAAGTAGATATTTCATTTCGCAACCTTGTCTCATAATGGTGATAAATTTGATGACGTCATTGAAGACCTGCACTTTTAATGAGCAGGTATATTATTAACCTTCAAACAGTTTTTTGGTCTTTTTTAAAATCGAAATTTGATATGGGATGGAACGACTTGCATTGCATAATAAATAGCGTTTGAAAATTCTTTTATGCCATTAATCTTTTTTGTGTATCTTTTCTGTATGATCTTTGTGTTTTATTTTAGAACGTTTTTTTGTCAATATTGTCATAAATTTTATACTCGTAGTTAACGATTTTTATTTTTATTTGAAGGCTTTGACGGTCCACTTGATTACCATACCTTATTTTTTTTATTTTTTTTTTTGTCGAGGAGAAATCCGCTTACAGATTCCCTACCGCTGGCTAGGCGATAGGGATATATGGGGGCCGCCCAGCACCTGATGTTAGGATGTTAGCGGCACTGGGAATACCCACTAAAACTCCCCGATGCCTCCTTGCCCTGTGAGCGGGGTGAACCGGGTTCTGCTGAGGCACTTAACTCCGATCCACAGCAAGCACTCGAGTGCGGAGAACACCAATGACGGGAGGGAGCCCGCCACTCATAATCCGCACACATACCTCGTGTGCGGAACAAACAATAACATAAGGCCGCACTCAGGAGTGCGGCCGACCTCCAACTGAGAGACCCGCGAGGGTACTTCCCGCGAGCGCTCCGCTACGGACTCCCGCTTGGGAGCCCGCTCGGAACGCTCGGTTGTACGCCTCCTTAGCACCCGAGGCCGGCCCAAGGCCAAGGGTGAGCCCCCCCACCGCGACAAGGTCTCGGCGTACCCAGGGAGGGATACCTAAGTATAACACAAGCAAGGCCACAGGTGTTGCAAATGTGGATAAAAGATTGGGACTATCCATAATATCCCCATATTGAAAATCTGCTTGTATTAAATTTCTAATAAATCGAGTTTCATTTAAAATTTTTACATACCTACATATAACTCTAACTTTGCTCTAACCTTTGCTCTAACTCTAACTCTAAAAAAGTTAGAGAAGAATTTGCTCAACTTTTTAAGTAGAATATTCTAGAATCTTATTTATAAGAATATTATTTCTAATTTATTATAAAAAAAGATTCATTTTTTTTGGATTGGATTGCATTTGGAGCGCGGTTCTGGGTCATGTTATACCTATATATTGTTCTTGTTATACTAATATTTTTTAGTTCATACTACTTAGTTTACTACTAGTTAGTTGGGATCTTAGACCAATAATTGTTGTATTTTTTACAGATAAAGATATTTGTATTGTCACTGTTGCCACCCATCATGATTCCACCTTAATGCGAGGCGAAGTTCCAATGGATAGAAGATGATTACCGTCCCCTATAAAGACTATTATTTCCTTATTAGACGTATTGTTATTTTTATGTTAAGGTTGACAGACAGGCTGACGGTCCACTATCTTGATGGTAGGTGGACACATAGGTTGCGTTGCCGACCATAGAACTTAATCCTTCTATGGTCGAAAGGGATAAGGAAAGGGACAAGGAAAGGGACAAGGAAGAGGACAAGGAAAGGGATAAGGAAAGGATGGTGGGCTCTGGAATTACTTACTCACTCACTACAACAACAGAAAACTCATCAAAACGTTCCAAAGTGACGAACTACATTTGAAAACGCCGTAGCGTAAAATCCAGGACTCAGACAAAATGCATCCGGAATGCATAAGATAAAATTCATCCCTCTCGCTGTTTTAATAAAATTAGTGGAGGGTGTGCGGGAGGGTTGTAAGGGGGGTTAGGAGAGGTGAAGCAGCGGAAATTGAACCCCGCGGGGCATACATCCCCCACTCGCTTATCTGTGGGGAAGACTCGTCGCACAGTTACGGGTTCAATGAAGTGTTCCAGAAATTGATGCGTTTCCCAACATGGATTAGTAAAATGCAAAGTGCTCGAGAAAGGATTGATAGAATGGAAAGTTTAACTAGGCGTAACTGGTATTATACTACAATAATTATTATTACAAACTGAAATTTTGTAATAATTATTATTGTTATGGCTTCGAAATTTAATTGGAATATGCCACGATTTACCTAGGAAATATTTTATACTATACCTACCTAAGGTGTAGGTAGATGCACGCTTTATTAAGTGCTTTATTAGAAGTAAGCCAGTTATATCTACAATATTATCTAATACTAGTTGACCCGGCCAAATGTTGGGGTGGACCACCCTTAACATTTAGGGGTATAAAAAATAGATGTTGACCGATTCTCAGACCTACCCGATAAGCGATAAGCACACAAAATTTCATCAAAATCGGTTCAGCCATTTCGGAGGAGTTTGGCAACAAATACCGCGGCACGAGAATTTTATATATTAGAAGAAATTCTTATAAGCAGTGTGCGCGTACACATTCTTTCTATTTAAAAACATCTTTCTTTTTTCTTGTTTAAAAAAATATTTTATTACTAGCTTTTATGGAAGAGCGAAGGCTCCTGCTGGCTCAGGCTTCCGCTTAAAAGGAGTCTTCATTCAGGGTTATTTATTGTAAAAACACTTTTTTAGAAAAACTGTTGATAAACATTTTTATTTTTACTCGCATAATACATTCTAAATCTGGTTAGGAATAATTATATCCAAACAAATTATACATAAAGTCGCTCTCCGCCTCTGTTTGTTTCTTCACTAACTTTTTCTAAACCATCCAAAGGATTTTGATACAATTTTCACTAATGGATAGTGGCTAGTGCAATAAAGTTGAAAGTAAGTAAACATGCACTCCTACACCTACAACTATGTAGGTACTAAAGGTAAGTATGTTCGTTAAGGAGTGCGGCCTAATGTTGTTGTTTGTTTCCGCACACCAAGTTGTGATTTTCGAGAGGCGCACACCAAGTGCGGATTTTCGAGAGGCGGGCTCCCCCCCCCCGTCACTGCGGACTTTTTTGAGGCCTGGCTGTCTAGAGATATCAAGCCCGTCTTCTGTAGATGGGCCTTGCGCATATGGTTGGCTAGCTGTGTGTGCCTACACAAAGTCCCCCCCCCTTCGCGTGGGTATTGCCTGTAGTGTCCCTGGGCAGTCCCTTTCTTTGGCGATAGCCTAGCCAGTAATGGCTAGGCCGCCCTGGGGGTGGATCGGAGTTAGTTGCCTCGGCAGAGCCCGGTTCGGCAAGGAGGCATCGGGGAGTTTTAGTGGTATTCCCGGTGCCGCCAACATCAGGCGCTGGGCGACCCCCACATGTCCCTATAGCCTAGCCAGCGGTAGGGAATCTGTAAGCGGATTTCTCCTCGTCAAAAAAAAAGTATGTTCGTAAGGTATGTTACAATGGTAAACTAATTTTTATAAATAATGTAGGAATATACACCTACCTATTTGGTTATGTATATAAAACGCTTAAAAATCGATGACTGCGTTGATTTATAATTTGCTTTTTTACTGCTAAAGTACAGGATCGATTATGTTAAAATTTAACATGACGATAGCTCGAAACCTCAGAAAAGAGATAGGCTACTTTCTAACTTTAAACGCAAACCAAGCCTCACGTGAAAGCTAGTTAATTGCAAAATGGAATTCTGCATTTTCGCTTTCTCATACTGTGTAGTACAGTCGTAAGTTTATCAAACAAGCGAACTGTGACTAGCCGACAACTCACGCTATTGTTGTTCGAGTTATTACAGTAATGCACGTACTCCAAGTGACACGTCAACGACGTCCAGTTGTTCGAATATAAACCTTATTACTATATAGCATTAAAGTGTCTCAACGTCGCAATTTCATACCTATATAGGTAGGTACCTACTGCATTTATAGAGCGTTTACCGAGTGCATGACGTCAGTCTTAGATGCGGTCTTTTATATTAGATACGCATTGTTTTATTCGTTTTCTTCAGTTTTTTGATACCGATACAATTTATCGATATCAAAAGACTGAAGAAAATTTGATGATGATGAAATTAAATTATAAGTATAATTTAATAATATGACGCATTTATAATATAACTTATATTATAAATGCGAACTTAGATATGTATAAAATAAGAAAAGGTGGCGCGGACGAGGTCTCGGTTAAAACATAGCCTACTTATGAGATATTTACTTAGTTGTTTCATCGCGAGACGCGTTAACGACAGAACAATGATTGATTGTGACCCTTATCTCAGCTCTGTGTTATATTAGAAATTGAGTTATATGTAGGCTCCAGCCAGCCTTACGATTTAAGGAATCTAAAATTTTCAAGTTAGGTAAGTTAATTTCAGTTTTATGAGTGTTCTCATTAGTTTTTAGTTTAACAAGACAAGTAGAAAATATTAACTGTAGGTACCTATTAGTAGCAGGTATTTGTCAAGAAGTCAAAACAGAGAAGTCCCATTAAAAGCGGAAAAACCTTTAGCAACTATAGTCATGCACATTTTTAAGAATAATTAAGACTTAACATGAGTAAGGGATGCCAGAGCCCATTTCTCTTCCTAAGCCTTACTTCTACTAGGACAGTAAACAGACACTCATACAATATATATTTCTTTACCTATATATATTGTTGTAACATTCCCAACATAACTCAAATAACAGCAACATTTATAATATTAGTAAGGATAATTGATGTTAAAACATCACACTATGAAATTGAGGAGCAAGTTAAAAGAAAAAGTCAAAGAGAGCGCTAACCGAAAACGTACCTAACAATAGCCTACGATGCGATGCGGTGCCTTATTGTTTGATTGAGTGCTGACACCCGACGGGAACCGAACATTACCGAGAATAACCGAAACGTTCATAATTATCCATGTCGATTTAAACCATGGGTTACGGTTACGGTAGTAACTCTTATTTAATCTGAACCATGGCGCAAAAATTGAATTTTATATTCTTCCAAGAATCAGATCATTATAAAGTTTTCCTGATTTCCGTATTTGGAGTATAACTACCTACTTATTAATAAATCGCTGATTATGCTTCACGCAACATTTGATTTCCTATCACGCGAATGGTTTTTCAAATAAACCATTTCATTGTTCGTGTCAATAATTTTATCTATCTGTACCTAGTTGTGTGATGAAAACGCTGTAAAATAAAAAGATTTTTTCCTTTACATAATTTAGGTACATAATATAGGTATAGCTGACTCCGCAAACGTGGTTTTGCCAAAAATTAAAAAATAACATTTAGGGGTATGAAAAATAGATGTTGGCCGATTCTCAGACCTATAAGTCTTTTTAACATATCACGGCCTATAAGCACACAAAATTTCATCAAAATCGGTCCAGCCGTTTCGGGGGAGTTTGGCAACAAACACTGCGACACGAGAATTTTATATATTAGATTATGTCGGTCTATAAACATTAATGTACAATATATTTCGTGTTCTTGTTCTAAGTCGTTTGAACAACGCTGCTGTTATAATAGTAAATGTATAGTATAGAAAAACCTCAAATACGACCACTAATTACCTTTAAGTAATGATTGAGATAAAATAACAGTCAAAAACAGATTAACACCCTGTAACAATCGTCAGACGCATTCTTCCTTCTTTCTCTAAATACTCAAAATTTAAGCTTTTCATTAGATTATCATATCACGTTAAGGTAGGTACTTAGTTAAATAATTTAAATAGTTGATATGTATTTATAACCTATACACTCATTTATGTTGCTATGTATAGCAATTTAACAATTTAACCCATTGCTTACTTCTTAACTTTTCTTTCTTTCATAGTTGTTAATTATTTTTTGTCTAATTAATTTTTATTTCAGCTAGGTAGGTCCTAGGCCTAAAATGGCAACAGGACTTGTAGGCGCTTTGGCGAAATTACGCCCTTGCAGATTCTGTCTCGTTGAGAAATCAACAAAGTTAAGTATTTTTAAATTAGTCCAGTCATAAAATGGCCAGTTCTAAAACTAACAAAATATTATACAGACTAACAATTCAATCTAGTCATCCTAATTAGGCGTCCACAAATTGTATGAAGAATGGCTTTCTTATCTAATTTCTTCGAATTACGTCCAAGTGGCTCGGGTCATGCGTGTGCGCAGCTCGTTAGCGCGCGTCGGAATCTCGACCAGTTCGACCAGCTCCGCTTCATTACATATCTATACATTTGCAGCTAGTAAGCTGCGGTGACCAAGTACCCAAACTACAGATCTCGATTTAATAAACAATAACTGTTCTATTAATTTATTTATTAGTAGACCTAGGTGTCCTAGGTATTATAAAACATTTATTGACTGTCATTTTTTTAATGAGAATTACTGGGCAGCTCTACTGGCAGAAGAAAACATCCTCTTCATCATTTTGAAATTACTGCACTTGCGTAGGCGCTCTTATGTTACAGTGAATGAGCGAGGGATACCAAAGTTCTTCTTATCACTCCTTCACTTTTATGGTGTTATGGTAATCCCTAAAGTAAACAGTATAAATATAAATATAAATAATAATATTCACACATTCCACACAGCACCATCTAGTTCCAAAGTAAGCAACTTAATGCTTGTATTATGGATACCAGACAGTTGATATACTACATACATTACTTCTTTTTTTTAAATACGTACATTACCTATTATATATAAATATAAAACATCCATGACTCAGGTACTAAGGTAAATGTTAACACATTTTAAACATTTGCCCCTAGCGGGATTCGAACCCGCGACTGCTTGGTTAACAGCTAGGGTTACTAGCCACTAGACCACACGTGTCGTCAGTAACCACTTACCCACCATATTTGCCGCTTTAAACAAATAAGTCAGTAAAAAAAGTCCGCGTCGTCCGATCAGCGGACGAAGCAGTCGGACCATGCGGTTATGTGCCCAGATAGATCTCGATCGGCCCAGTTAAAGTATCCGCCGACGACATTATTATATAGGTAATTACAAAGACTATATAAGTATAATTGGGAGTATAGACACGGCGTAGCCCACAAAAAATGGTAGTAGTAAAATTCGTCCACTCGAGCCGAAGTGGACGAATTCGCACATAGTCACTCGCTAGTCGTAAGCTAGTCAATATCGTTGTGTAGTATACATTGATGCGTTAGTACAGAAGACTTTTAACTAGTTTCTTTTTACAATAGCAATATTCATTTGGAATTGCGTGTCAATCTCTCAGTAAGTTCGTAAGTATGATTTTAATACTACCACAGATTTCGGGGCTTTTTGCTTGCTACGCCGCATCTATAGTTTAGATCAATGGGTAATTAGAGAAAAAATGGCATCCGTGCGAAGCGGATAGTGGGTCGATAGTTACTAATAAAAGGGACTTATAAAAGGTAAATTAGTATTAATGAAAATTTTCAAAGTCATTTATTTCCTTTAAGCTGGTGACAAAAGATCAATGAAACCAATTTAAGTAGTTCCTCTTTTCGGGGTGTCAAATTGTAAGTCGCATTCGCCACATGGCCGGCATATGGCCAACCAACAACGAATTCCACGCGTCTTTAATGACAGCGTAAGAATACAAAACTACGTAACAATACTTCATATTGTGCGCCCTAATTTGCTTGGAGGAAGTAGGTACTTACCTACTTTAATGTGTTTTTTAAATTCTATAAACCACTAAGTACTTTGACGTTTAATTTATGTCTATTTCATATTATTGTTTGCCGAGTCATTCAACAATGGTCTATTATTATTTTTTTAATACAGTATCTAGGCATTTGTTAACTATACCTAGCCTTAATGAGGAAAACCCTTTTAGTATTGATTCTTGAAACTGATAAACTACCTTAATACCTACTGTTTCTGAAAACTGTGATTGATCATCACTAGAATTATGCATTTCAGGCATAGTTAAACATAAAATAAAAATAAAAATAACAATAAAATAGAAAGAACATACAATCAAATGTAAAATATAAAATTAAAATTCAAACTTAATTAAAATTTAAGTAGAGTAAATTTTTTATTCTATAATTGACTATAAGAGCGGAAGCAGCTTCTAATACATAATTCAACAGGAAAAGGAAACACAAAAGAAATACGCATTCATAAGGATTTTTATCTAACCTGTCTAGGAATAATCAGTTTACTATTACTCAAGTATTAGGTAGGTAAGTATTTTAGCTTAGTGTTTTAGCTAGTTGTTTTGGTTTAGGATTAGGATCTCTACCATAAAATCAGTATTTCACATCAAGGGTCTTTGTTTAATATATTTTTTTAATATATTTTTATGCATGCTTTATAATAAGCATTTGTTTAATATATTTTTTAAAAGCACGTTTATTACTAGTCATTTGTTTTGGACATTAATAATTTTATTCATTTAGGATCGCTTCTTGAAGATGATATGCGTAGTGCGTACCTAATTACCTACAGCAGATGGCGCAATGAGTTCGTTTTTCAGCATTTTCCGTAATTTTACGAAATATGCTGGCTCTATATTTTTAATATAGGTATAGGTACATATATATTATAATATATATTTATCTGTTTCGCATAACATAATATAGGTAAGTAGGTATTGTGTGTTTAAGTTTTTTGACATTTCGTTGCCAATGCCGTAGTTTTGAAGACTTTAGAAGAAAAAGTCAGTCAAATCGGGCGATCTTAGTGACCAAACTAAATTATCACTAAATCAGTATAAATAATTTTGGAAACTAGGCAATCAACGAACTTACACGATAGTAGCTCGGGCGGTGTGGGTTGTGGCTTCGTCCTGTTTGAACCAGAAGTTGTTTGCCATGTTCAGCTAAAAACGACTCCTCGAATGCAAGTTGTTACAATCCGATCTGAAAATTAGTGTCAATGTTCTAATATAGGTTTCTAAGGAGCTTTACTTGGGCCGAAATGTGTAGGTATACAACCTAAGTGCTGCAACTGAGCCTATAATAAATGTCTTTTGCTGAACTTAGCATCGTATGTAAGTATTTTGGGAGCTTTATTTGGTGAAAGGACAAGCGGTGCTGCAATGCGTCAATGCTGCAATGGCCGCCGTCGTGTGCTATCACCAATAATAATTTCACCAATAACCTGCAGCCTATTTTGGTTACAGAGCTCGACAATTCTGTCAGTATGATTGTTTTCATCGGTCTTTCTCGGTTTTATCCCACTTCTGAACTGTTCGCACCCTCTACTTCGAGTACATTAATTGAACCACTTTATGTTACCTAGTCCAAATACTTTTATCGTCCGACCGATATATCAGAACTACAATTCCAACTAAAGATGTGCGGACATATTATGACGACAACCTCTCTTTACGAACGCGTTCTTTCAACTGACTGATCTGATACCCTTTTAATAATATCATACTAAGTACCGAATGAATCTGAAGGTGTCCGAGACTTCGTCCGCGTTGAAAAATGAGCGTTGAAAATATAAAACATATAGAAAATAAAATAACCTAACACGTGAATAACGCTTGATATCTTTATCGCTGTGAATACAGCGGCACCGCCACCAGATTTTTTTTATATTTTTAAACCATTCCTTGGGGACCTAAAATTTTTCCAGGATAATAAGTATCTTAATAGTTAATCCAAGTAATAAATTATCTGTTTTCAAAATTTCATTCAAATCCGTTCAGTCGTTTTGGAGTAAAAGAGTAATAAACCTGCGCATGTATAATATTAGTAGGTAAGTACCTTTTTTTTTACAAGAGGAATCCATCATGGATACCTACCGGCCTGGAAACAGACCGGTGGGTTATATCGGACTCCTGCCCCGAGATGGTATATTGGGGAAGACCTACTACAGACTAAACCTCTTGGCGTCCTCCGCGTCCGCTATAAAGCGAAGTTGCGAGGTCGGACGAACACTCTTCCGCAACTCCGCCGCGGGGATCCGTAACCGGACACTACTCATATAGGTAATAGGTATTAGTCCTAGGATATGGGCGGGGGTCGACTGTGGATCGAGGCTGACTTCTGACCGGTCCTACTGAAAAACTATGGATGAGGCGTATGTCCAATAGTAAATGTCCTACAGCTGAGATGACGATGATAATGATAATAATATAGTCCTATTATCTACATAATTACCTATATTAGACAAAGCATTACACAATGCAACGTATAGATTACCTACATTTTTTTGTAATTTTAACCAAGTATTAGGTATAACGTAACGAAATAACTAAGGCATATTGTTTCTTGACAGATAGGGTCTTTGTGACAGATAGGCATGTTGTTTCTTGACAGATAGTATATTTTTGTTTGTGCATTGTTATAAGAATATTTATTAAATAAGTGACCTCAGAAATTACTGAATATTTTGTAAGAATCATCATAGGTATTTTACAACACCACTAAGGTGAATGAACAAAAACAACCTAAGCAACAGAAGTAGGTATTGAAAGAAAAGATTCGATCTTTGAATACATCGCGCACAACGCAGACGGTTCATAAAATCTAAAACGATAAATAATAAACAAACATAATGGATCGTTCCCACGTCACCTCACGACAAACGTCTTTATAAGCCGTTCATTCACGCACTTGACCCTTTCAGCGCCGCAACAACAGCGCCGAGAAACAGGGACGCGGGTCGCCGAGGCCGAATCAAATTATTAAAACGAATAAAACGTTACCCTCTCACGCTCGCGACATGCCAACAGCACACATGCAAGCGGTTGATAACCTCGATCGCTCGTACGAGGCGTTTGTGAACACCAACACTATTGTCGCCTTCCCTCGTCTCACACACACACTAGCACACGAAACGGTCGACACGGTTGTGTGGCTTCGAATTTCAAATGATTCGATGCGAGAGGCAGGCTTAAGTTGGAGTCGGCCCCGCGATTGCGCAGTGGTTTTCTCGAATTGCCCGATTTGTCCGGGTATTTTTAGAGCTGATGCGGGTTTCGGTTTTGCCGAGAGCGTCGATATTTGCGGGTTAAGTAGCGTTACCGTTAATTTGATGTAAACGCGTTTACATCAAATTAACGGTTTCCAATGTTCGTTCCAATGTTCGTGCAATAAGAAGCCACCGTTGGGCCGATCAAATTTTATGATGACATTTTGTTTTTTTCTTTTATTAGGCAGTAGCTAACATTTATAAACAACTCATTTATGCGTTCCACGTGTTTACCTACAAGACGGTCGTTCGTGTATAATGATTATTACAAGTTCATTTATATAGTTTTATCGATAGGTCGCGCACAGATCTATGATTAAGATAACTGGGCATGGGGGAGACCGTAATTTTAAAGACATCCGCCAGGAACATTGTTCTTATTGCCTTGACTACGATTACAATTTCTTCATTTTCGTTAATATTCATTGTTATATGTTACCTTATACTTAATTAAAGAGCAATTGTAGTTAGGTATTTTTTTATTAAAGATGGGTTAGATCTTGACCAACAACCAGCCATGTGGCAAGGATGAGGCCTAAGATGGAGCGAGCTCACCCAGAAGATGCCTATTCACTCGAACCTTAAAAAGATTAGGGTTATATGTGCTCGAAAATACAGACGCCGGCAGGGAAATCCAAACCCTGGCAGTGCGCATTATAAAGGATGTTTCAAACCGCTTGGTCCGAAAAGGAGGGATTTCGACAAGATGACGATGATCGCCAGACGTACGTCTGTATGTCCGATGGAAGAAAGGGGAAGGCGGTATGAGCTCTTCTTGCAGCTCCTGAGCACACTCTCCGAAGTACATCTTATAAAAGACACATAAACTGGCAATTTTGCGTCTATCACCTAAGTTTAAAGGTGATAGACGCAAAATTGCCAGTTAAACCAGAGCCTTTAACTGCCCTAACTAATTTCCTAACTTCCTAACCAGAAAGCCTACCGTAGCGAGCTCTACTCACGATAAAAACCCTTTCAATCATGACTGTACAGATTATTCTGGAGTGACGGATTATAAAATTTCGCTTCGCAGTGGTATCTCGCAGGCGTTTCAAACTTACGTTAAACGATATAATAGTTTCAAAAGGTCAGACTTAGGTATACCTTACTCGATGAGAAAAACCATTCGTCTAGACACCAGCAAATAAATGGTTTAGTCCTGCCTATTTTACCAACTTATTCCTCAATAACACACAAATGTCTTTGGACGGATTTGGTTGAAATTTAGTAGGTACATAGATTGTTTATTATGTACTTGGATTAACATAGGTAGGTACCTATCGTTTTAAAATGCTACTTTGGCTAGGGCCCCAGAGGCCGTCGGCTCTCCGTAGGATAATATAGGTATGTATCCTGCCCACTGCCACAATAACATACAATCCGCTGTGTTATGTCGGTAACTTACTTTTTTCTACGGATTTCTCATTCCCGATTCCATCACGCAGAGTAATCCCAAACAATAACTCTTTGAGAGACGTTGAGCTTTCTTATGAGGTTATTTGGCAATATAAGTAGGTATTTATTAGTGTTGTATTATTTTACCAAATAATAATATTACCTATACCTTTTTAACATATCACTCCATTATACGTAGTAGGTATTTTTTTTTTGGTAATATAAGTATTAGGGTTTAAGGGTGAGTGATGCGTAATATATGGCTGCTTAAAGAAGAACAGCCACTTAGCCTCTCACTAACTCCACTCCCACCAACTAGCGGTGAACCTTGGTACGACGAGTAATTTATCGTTAAGATTAAGCTAACCAATCCCTTTTGGAGACATAGGTCGACAAGCATACGGGAGAAAGGGGGTCCAAATGTCTATATAGATCACTCAATTCGGATGTCGGTCGTTGGCAGCAGGACGCACTGATCTAATACTAACAACACTGCGGTGCAGAAGGCAAGGGGAAACCACTGCACTATCTTTCCTAGAAACCCGCTATGAAAGTAGGTACCGCAGTGTCGGAATGCAATCCGGTTTCATGCCGAGTCCAGGTCGTATGGTGTGAAATGTCATACTGGCCTTACTGCAGTGACTCGCCAGGCACAGTATGGAAAGGATGTTACTGGTGACAATACAGCTCCAAAACATCGAGCACAACTTCGTAAAAAGACCAGAGTGGGAACCTGGAATGTGCGAGGCATGATCCAGCCTGAAAAGAAGGATATAATTGGTCAAGAGCAGATCTGCTACGGCTTGGAGATACTGGCACTAACAGAGAGATGGGAGGCTCAGGATATTGCGCAACCTCGGCGGCACACATTCTATAGGTACTACTCCGGCTCGGATAATGAAAGTAGGAATAGAGTAGCGCTCTCACTGTCTAAGGATATTGATAAGGATAAGTATGTTTTAGGATACGACCTACCTATGATAGGAGGCAGAACATTGAAAAAAGCTGGGAGTTTAATATACCAGTGTTGATGTGCTTTATTGACTACTCCAAGGCATTTGACTGTGTTACACTGGAATTTTTTGTGGAGGATTTTTCTCGAGATTGGCGTGCCGAGGCACTTGACAGCACTCATTACAAACTTTTATGATGGTGGAGTGTCCATGGTGAGAGTAAACCATGTCGTTTCACGGCCGTTTAGGCCTAGTGCGGCAGGGGTGTATCCTTTCCCTCATTCTATTCTATTTAATATATACGGCGAGTACATCATGAGGAGAGCCTTGGAGGAGTGGGAAGGAGGTATCTCCCACTCCTCCACGGCTTATTTTTTTGTAAGCCTGTAGCTGTGTAATTATTTTGTAATTTATATTTATTTTGTATAGTGCACACAAATCAGTAATTTAAGATACGCAGATGACACCACACTCTTTGCAGCTTCGGAGAGGGATTCAATCTATGGAGCGCAAAATGATAGATGCTTTTGAAATGTGGTGCTGGGGACGGATGTTGCGCATTCCATGGACAGCCAAGAGAACGAACAGCTCGATCCTCAAACAGTTTGCGATTTGGACAAGGCTATCCGCCACTTACTTTGGGCACATAGCCCGCAGAGAACCAGAAAACTTGGAGTAGCTGGTGGTGGTTGGAAAAGTGAATGGCAAGAGATCTCGATGGCCGATCTCCTAGCCGATGGACTGACCAAGTTGTGCAACTCACAGGCGTTACAATTGCGAAGGCTCTGAGAAAGGCTGACGACATGGTAAATCCCACCAAGGCAATTCAGAGCGGGCACGACCTTCAGCAATGAAGAATCCGACTCTATCAAGTATTAGTAGTAGATATTATACTCAGAAGTAGCTACTATCCTTACATAGTACCTATAGATTGAAGCCGTGTCGTCTGTACATTAAATCTTAAAAAAAAATTACAGCGCGTACAAAGTTGGAGGCATCATAGCATAGTATATAAATATACTCGTATAGTGGGAAATTTTTGGATTACTGTAAGAACATTAGTTTATATAGTCTAAAGTATTTATCTGTCAGCAGCAGTCTGTCATCAGTCAGCCTGAACCACATTATGGAGTCAAGCGAATGTTCGTCGAAGATGCTCTGCCTTGAATGACAATTGATCGGCACAATTGTCTGCGTTATCGATGCACGATCACGATGGCCTCATTCACATTGAATTTCAACCGAGTCTTGACGCAGATCACAGCTCATCTGCATTGCACATTTAAATTTGTAATCAGATTTGCGGGACCCTCGCCTCATCCATCATTCATTGCCTCCACTCGTAAAGTTCGATTCCTATTAAACCCGAGTTTGAAACTGCCTTTGACGGTGCCTTCCTCTAATCAATTATGGGATTAAGAAAAAAGAAATCACCGATCCTGTATCTCGACTCGCGCCAGTAACCGCTCATTATTTCTTCTCGCACGTTTTTTATTGCGGCAACATTATACGTGGGTGTGGTTGTAATTTCCTTTCACCGACGTAAGGGCACACACGCAATCCTAAATCGGGGCCTTCCACTATCGACCCTAAACCCTAAGTTTACGTTCCAATTTCCAACGGTCATTTATTTCCTGATGAGAAGATTGCTGATAAAATATTAAGGCATCCGTCCTTTTCCTTCCCGTAGGGCCGTTCTCTTTTGCTCGTACGGCGAGAATTTCTGTGGATGTTTTTACGCGCGCCGGGGGGCAAAATGTTCGTTGTTTTGGCGGCAAAACGCTCCGGGGACCGCGTAACTCAATAACGTGAATGTTTCCAAAGGGATCGAAGCAACATGTTTTATTTACGGGCGTTTCAATCGAATTTAATATGTGTTTTCCGCGATACTATATCATTGAATCGGCCTTTCTTGCAAACAGGACGTTATTGATTTATGTTAGTATTAGGTAGTCACAAACCTATAAGGAGTTCGTTATCGTTTTACTGATAAATAATCAGAATATTTTATCTACAGCCAGGCTGACGGTCCATTTTGATAACAGGTGGCCATAGCCGTCTTAAAAAGCAAAGCCTTAAGAAGATATAGAGCAACAGGCTCTGGCATCACTTAAGCACTCACTGAAACACGACAGCATTCGTGCTGTCATTAATCTGGTCTTCTGTAATGTGGTTACTGCCGCCAGACGGGCTACCAAATTTTTAATTGCCAAACACAGCGTGCTTTGATACCAAAACTCAGATATAAATTGTTTTAAATTTTTTTTTTTAAATTTTTGTACAATATTCTATTTAGAGTGCATAAACTAGTTATATGAACTGAAAAAACCAACTTCTTTTCATTACTATAGCTTGACGCTGGATTAAGTGCGTCTATAGGTAGTAAAGCTGGCTAACTAAAACAAATGGCTGCTTTGATCCTGTGCACACGAGACTCATACTTTATTAAAATCCCGGGCGTTTCATGCATTACCCCAATTTAAGCGCGCAATTAGTGTACGCAATCCCGGGGGGAGTTAGGGAGGGTTCTACCTCGAAGCTTCCCCCTCCGAGGGGTTGTCGGGTGAGGGGGTAGGACACCCGATGCTTGCGGTGAAGGGGGACACTACGGCTAGCTTTTGTGATTCCCTTTTGTTCTGGTCGACAACTCGGCACCCATAGCACGTTTGAGCGGAAATGATATTGGAAAATTATTTGGCTTTTAGCTGATTGCACTGCGTTGCGTTTGTAGAACAATTAGTGCAATTAGCGTACCTACGGTTAACGCAGGAAGCGCATGTTACAGTTACCTAAGTCGGACACAAGCACTTACCTAATTGTTACCTAAGTATCTTAATGGTTAATGAACTTAAAGTCAACAAAGTTCTACTACAAAGTAGATAAAGCGTACAATACAAATTAAGTAAAGTAGAACACAAACTAGGTAGGTACACACACTCTATGTAAATTATTTTAGTTGCAGCACCTAAGGCTTTCTTTTAGGCCACGGTAGCCACATACCATCAAGTGTACCGTCAATGTCTGTGTGCCGATCTATACCTAAAGAAAAATCCTTAACTAAATCTATAAGTATTACCTTAAGAGGATAAAAGTTAAAGGACATGGACTTTGGCATATCTCACAAACTCACCGAAATTATTCCATTATTTTTTTTAAAAAGTATATACAGGAACGAAGATATAGGCAAACAACCAAAAAAAGGTAATTTTTTTCACCGTTTTTTGGCTGTCAAAAGTTATGCCCACCCCTGGACTCATGGGACTTTTCAGAAGTTATTTCGGGAGCTAACAGGTACCTTATACAAATTTTCAGCTTGGTTGGAGTTTTTCCGAAGTCATGCCCATTTTCCGTCTAAAGTTACATTATCCAGTCATGTGTCGTTGCTGACACAAACTTTTTTAATTACTTTGCAATTTCATGAAACACAGCCATATCACGATCTGCCGGATTATATAGGATCGGCCGTCGACATTAAGACAATTGACACGGTAATAATTCGTCTATAAACAATGTTTATTTTGTGTCAGAAGCATAACTATGTTGTCTATCAGCGCAGTATACAGCAATAAGTATGCTGTGATACAGCTATGCAAGACCTTAATCTTGAATCACTATGCAAAAACATTGAATGCAAAACGTAGCATTAGGCGAGCCAATAACTGTACTGGCCAGCGGTTTGCTGGAACAGTGTGTAATTTAGTAACATTAAACTCGGTTTATGACGATACTTAACTGTTGTCAAGCATGACACGTTAACACGTAGGCACTAGGTATGTCCATCTACGAGTGCCTCTCAGTAAACAGAGTTTCGCATTAAATTAAAACAGACAACTTCATTTTGGTTTTATTTAAAATAATGCCAAATAATAATTATTCGCTTAATAGATACATTAAACTTTCTATGTCTTTTTTTCCATTATTAAAGATGCGTTTGCTCTTGTCCAGCATCTAGGTGCGTACCTAGGTACCTACTTATCTAGTGAAGATAAGGCCTATGATGGAGCGAGCTCACCCAAAAGACGCCTATTCACTCGAACTTTGAAAAGATTTGGCTTATATGTGCTTGGAAACGTGGGTTTTATGGTTATATGAGCAATACAAAATATTGAAAAAAATATTTCTACTAATATTATATTTGTTTGTTTGTTACGTATTCACGCAAAAACCACTGAACCGATCACCATGAAATTTTGCATACACTTTGTCTGGGACACCAGAAAGAACATAGGGTACCTACCTAGTTCATCCAGAACGCGGACGAAGCCGCGGGCACCAGCTAGTATTGCATAAAAGGCGATGTTCGTGTGTGTATGTTCCCTATGGACTCCAAAACCGCTGAACCGATTTTGATGAAATTTTCAAACAACCTTCAGATTAGTAGGTACAGCGGATAATCCTGTCCTATATAGTCAGCGATCGGACGCGGACAAAGTCGCGGGCAAAACCTAGTTGTGGCTAATAAAATAAAATAATTTGTTTGATGATTTAATAGGCCCTCGAAATCTGTTACAGAAATTTCTGATATATTTTTTTTGAGCCTCTATGAACAGATCATTGGATGTGTGTGGGTGACACAATATTAAATGAAGGGGTTTCCCTACCCTCGCCTCTCTCGACCACCCAAACAACTGAGATTACAGTCATGTGTACGTGTAATGGGGTAGATATGTGCAGTTGGCTGCAGGCGTATGAAGAATGCTTTTGTTTGAATATTTTCAATACGGATTAAGAATAACTGGTTACGAAATAAGAAAAGAAGAAACATTTGGTAATTGATGATGTCTATTTGGTAAGAAGAGACTTACCTAATACGATCAGTACCTTTACCATGAGTTTACAATGACCGCACTCGCTGGCGAGAGCATAAAATATTTATATGGAAAATTGTCATTTTGACATTGACAGTTGAAAGTTTTCCATATAAAAATTTTACGCTCTCGCTACCGAGTGCGGTCATTGTAAACTCATGGTAAGGGTAAAGGTCTGTATTAGCAATGCTCGTAAGTCGAAATAAAATAACCCATATTTGCGCGAAAGTTTCCTAGAAGGCCGTAAGCTTTAAAAATGAGAAATGAGAAAGTTTCTCACTTCACCCCTCCTTCTCTTTAAAAACAAGTTGAAAAGTTGAAAGTTAAAAACAACAGAAAACGTGAACAACAGAAGTTAAGTTAAGTTAAACAGAAGTTTAAAGTTTAATGTAACAAATATATCTTTATTTTGTTCGAAAGTAAATCTCTGAAATCTCCGATGAATGTTTCTTAATCAAAAATCTAAATTACATATGTATATATTTACATATAATCTACCTAAAACTAAAAACCTTAAAAATAATAATAATATAATATAATACTTAACTAAAATATATTTCCAAAAGTACCTAGTCCCTTTAGGCAAGGTTCCGAAGATGCTGGCAGCATTCCCCCTTTGAATTGCTAGGCTAATTCTTTATGCCGCGGCGCACGTCGCGTGACAACTTCAGGGCGTCAGAAGGGGACATGTCTGACGCCCTGAAACACCCAAAAAAGTTGCGTGGCGGCTCACGGCTTTCCAGTGGGCCGCCACATTTAAAGTGAGGCGAACCCATCGCCCTGAGCTGGGTTCGAATAGAACTTAGCGGTGTGTGGGGATCCGAGAATAGGGCCTCGGCTGTCGTCTCGGACCCACACGCCACCGCTGATGGTGGGATCAACCCGGGGGGGTTATAGTGGGTATTCCCGGTGATAAGTCACTTCACCGGGCGAGTCCCACACTCCCCCTCGTCGACTTCCCCGTCGACGAGGGATAGTGCGTAAATGTCATTTCCCCTCCTCAACAAAAAAAAGAGGCTAATTCTTTGTCCGAGGTAGATGTCTTGTCTAAATTATATATCATGTCACGATCGCGCCAAACGCTGAAATGCAGTCTGTATCTGGGTTGCCAAATTGTTGCCAAACGATTGGCATTGCAACGTTAAACAGCCGAAGTTATGAGCGAATAGCGGTTATAAATTAAAGCTAATAATTAATTAATAAAATAATCTATTATTAATTTAATTTGAAATTGTCTATATATTCGTAGTGAATTTGACAGGTAGAAATGATTCTCAAAAGTATCGAAAAACTTCCTGTACGGCAATCATGACTGAGTTATTATATTTAAATATAATAACTAATTATTAATAATAATAACTAATAACTAATTAATTTTTTTTATATATTTAATTTTTTTATGAGTTATTATTATTAAATTTGGTTCCACGGACATGCTCTTATTTTGGAAATAAGTGGAAATCTGTTTTAGAAATAAATGGAGAGTTAAAAAAAACAAAACCAGGTTGGCGGATTGCTGTGACGGCCAATAATAATTGAGATCGATGAATTGAAATCGTAGAGGAAAATAGAGCACTGTCTCTATTTTCCTCTACGATTTTCTTTAATCGCTTGACGCACTTTTGGGATCAATTGAGTGTATTCCTTATTCCAAAAAACAGTTGCGTCTATTAACATTAGAGGCCATCATACCAAAACTTTCTGTTAAAATTGATTGCAAACTGCCGAAAGAAATGCGTTGATTCTCTGTTAAATATTCACTTAATATTACAATATTTACCTAATTGTAATATTCTTTTATCTTCCAATAATTTTTTTAAACTTTTTCCACATTTTCACTGCGTCGTTCCAGCGATTAAGATGTCAGATATTTTTTCAAATTCAAATTAAAATTATTTATTATTTTCAAAGATTTTACAATATTTTTTTATGAACAAATAGGTACATATTTCTCGGGCTTTATATTTTTCATTTTTCAACGCACAAGTCGCAGACACCAGCTAGCTTATAATGCAATAAGATCTTATAATAAGACACATATTATCCTAAATAATACTGCTCGAACCTGGCGAGCCAATAATTGTAAAATTAATCATATAAAATAAAGAAATTTCTATTCTATTCTATTCTAGCTTATAATATTTTTATATGTCGATGCACTAATGAATTTATAAAGCAGGAAGTCGCATCAAAGTATAAAAAATTGTTAATATAATTGTGTGAGTATTAAGTCGTTTGGTAAACAGTAAGAACGTGAAGCAAGGCTGTCGGCCATCGGTCGGTCTAATTGGCCGCAGTCTGGCCGTCGCATACTAATGGACGGATTAAAATAGTTTTATGGACAGTAAACGTTGCTCCATACTTCTTCACTGAGCTGACCGGATACTTTGCCTTGTCTGTGCTATGATTATAAGGAATCGGAAATTACGTTAGCTGGTCCACATTTATAAGAAATAAAAAGTTGGCGAATTGTCTGCATTTTTAACTTATAACCCAGAAATGATAGCTTGTATTATCATGCAACTTAATAAATCAAAGCTTATAGATGTCCTTGGATTTTTATTTTATTTTATTTTTATATTATTTTGGATAGCCAACGCAATAGTGTAGGTACCTACATATACCATTTTTAAAACAAATTGCATAACACAGCTAAGCTTGTACAAATTACATTTAGCGGCTACCACAGTATTAAGTATTAGTAAGTTGCTATTGGTACCTATATAAATATATATGTAAAAAAATAAGATAAGTATCTACTAGCGGATGCAATTTTTATTTATAAAAATCTTCCCAGCTTATCATATTATCTATTATGTGAAAATGGAATTAAAATGGGTCTACCCATTCTCGAGTTTTTGAAGCTAACAAAATCTCACTTGTAAAAAAATAAGTATGTAACGATATTGTAATGTGAAAGATGTTCATAATGTCGCCAATAAATTTTATAAAATAAACAAGCGTCCCGCGCTCCTTCCTGATCATCAGAAAAAAATCCGATCTAGGTAAACTATTATTTAATCTGTGGTAGTCTAGTGCAATAAATATAGGTATGTCTAGACAGTCGTTACATAAATTTATGTGTTTTTAAAAACGTTGATAACAAATAAACACATTTTACGAGTACATAGATAATACTCATTCTATTGAAAGGAAAATCTTGCTTCAAAACCTTGCTATTAAAAACCTACGGTCTTACTACAAAAGATTCAGTAAGCACTGTTCAAACACATGCTTAGTTAGACAAGCATTAAGCATTTAAGCATTGGTCAGCGAGCGTTTAAAATGTCCCTACCACAAAACCTTATTTAGCGCTTGTTTCGGTAGACAGTGTTAAAGTACGTGAATGTTATTGAATTATGGCAACCTTGGCAAACATTCATTCAGTCACTCGCCCTGCATTCATGTCGTTTTCATTTTACGCAGATCTGATAGGCGTATACTGATGAATTTTGGTTTTCACAAGCTATTATTACGGACTATATTAATGATATCAGCAAATTATAAGATTGGAATAAGTAATAAATTACAACAAATACGTTAGATTATTTATAAAATTTCGTAATACAAAAAAATATTGAGCATAATGGAACGTAACTAACACTGACGTAATTGTCAAATGTGGTCAAATGTAAAGTTTGATTTGTTAAAATTGTTAAATAAAATTTTTATTTGAGGATCCACCTCTAGCATCACATGGTAGATCATCCTTTAATAAATAAATAATCTTGTTACCAAAGTTATATATTCGAATGGATTAATTCTCTCACGATGTATTCTATCTCAAAAATTATCCATGTAATCAATATCCTCCATGTCAATTAAATTTAAAATATCCATACTCATTTATAAAATCAAAAGAAATCTTTAATATTAACTATTAAGTATATGCAAAACGAAATTTGACACAATACGTCAGAGGAAGAAAGGCTGTTAACTAGATAGACACTCGTTAAACTAGCATATGGCGGTGGTTAAATTTAAATAATGCTCAAGCATTGTTAAACCCTAAACAATGCCTAGACACTCTTTTGTAGTAAAGTTTTTTTTTAACACGTGTTTTAAGCCTGATTAAACTGTGTTTAATGTTTTTGTAGTAAGACCGATATAGTTTACAAAGATTTAAATCTTTGATAGTTTATTATTAATTTTTGGGACATATTATTGCTTGTGTGATAATTAATAAAATTTTGGGACATTTGCGTAGACATGTTAATGATGAGAAAAATATATTTCATTATTCTTTTCACTAAACTCTAAACTTTAGAGTTAGATTGATGGTTTAGAGTTTAGTATTTTTACATTTATTTTTACGTTTTATTATAAACTAGCTGCTGCCCGCGACTTCGCCCGCGTAACTTAGTAAATTATGTACTTATAAACCTTCCTCGAGAACCACTCTACCCATTAGTGAAAACCGCATTAAAATCCGTTGCGTAGTTTTAAAGATCTAAGCATACAAAGGGACATAGGGACAGAAAAAGCGACTTTGTTTTATACTATGTAAAGATACCTTTAGGTAATTTTTGTGTTACCTTTAGGTACAGTTGGAATTTTTGGAAATTACTGAATAAACATAGGGTTGTTGTTCAGAATAAAAATAAAAATAAAAATAAAAATAAAATAAAATAAAATAAACAAACACAGATTTTTTTTAAATATTCATCTAACCTTATATCTAATAGATACAAGCTTTTGGTCTTTGTATTATGATGACCTTAAAAGCAATGTTTATTTTCAATTCTTTACTACAATACATTTTCCTATTATTTTATTGAGTAAATATAAAAGGTATGAAATATTTCTATTTTTTTTCTATCTATATTTTAGTGACATTATTAATGAGGTGGACCACGGGTACTACCCGGCTATAAGTAGAGGAGTTAACTCGCTCGTTATAAATATTGTACTTCTAATATTAAATGCGAAAGTTTGTGAGGTTTGTTATTGTTTGTTACTCTTTCACACAAAAACGGTTAAACGGATTTGGATGAAATTTGGCACACAGATAGTTTATTACCTTGATTAACATATAGTATATATAGTAGTCTTTATCCTGAAAAAATGTTAAATTCCCGAGGGATCGTGTAAAAATATAAAAAATATGGTCGCACTGTCGCCGATAAAGATGACAGGCGTTATGATTGTCTTTTTCAACGCGGACGAAGTCGCGGTTAGACTATATAGGTATCCTATCATGGTCGCCAACACATTTTCTACATCTATGGTGTAAGCAACGGTAGCCATTTACAATCAAGTGAAACGTAGTATGCTCTTGATGCGTGATTATTCTTTTAAAATTCGAATTATTGTAATCAATACAAATTTCTTTCTCTTGCAGAATATTAACAACTGACAACTGCGCATAGAGCGCATGCGTGGACGATCAAAAAACTCGAGCGCGGCCGCCACCAGTCCTGTTGGACCTGTTTTGTTCTTCGCAGAATCCGCCAACTGTACAAAAAAAAACAATTTGCCACTTAAGTTGCGGCCCGAGTCAAGCCGTCAAGGCTTTCAACTTTTCAATAAATATTTATTTAAATTTTATTACTTTAAACTTTAGCCTTAATTGCTATCAGAGGATATAATATTGCGAATGGCCACAGGGTACGATTTATGTGCTGCAAACTCATAAACATGGATGTATTTACATCAAAAGATTAACATACTAATGTTTATTAGGTACGTATGTATGTACCTAATACGTATATTAAGTAGTATGACCATAAGTTCTGTTGAAAAAATATGGCGTGTGGCTCTATATCTAGTGGACACGGCCGTGTGTTTTACGTGAATACGTGTAGGCCTACGTTACCAATAATATTTTCTTTAAACGTATTATTATTATATTAATATCTAAATAGAACGAAATCAAATCCGTACTAATATTATAAATGCGAAAGTTTGTATGGATGTATGGCTTATGTATGGATGTTTGTAACTCTTTCACGCAAAAGCTACTGAGCCGTTCACCATGAAATTTTGTACACGTTGTCTGGGATACCAGAAAAAACATAGGGTACCTTTCATCCAGAACGCGGACGAAGTCGCGGGCACCAGCTAGTTTGATATAAAATATTCAACCTCAAGTAGGTTTTCAATGAAAGTTTATGTGCCTCTACACTACTCTATAGGTCAACCATTTAGGTATCGCCATCTACCTAGATTTACTATAGGCCTGGTACTTCATTACTAAAAGAAAAGGAAGAGCCTCAAAATTTGCCCGTCATCTCCACGTCAAAAAATATTTTAGGAGATTAGGTACTTACGTGACAGAAATAACACTGTCGACATTTTAGTTTTATTGAGAAACTAGCTGTTTTGCACGCGACTTCGTCCGCGTAACTTTATAAAATATATTCTATGTTATTCTACGTTCCTTTGATAACGTAGTTTTCTATAGGTGTAAGAATTTAGGTTTAGGTTTATAAGTATTTATTCTCATTAAAGCTTAAAGCTAAGTTACATGAGAAATATAATAAAAAAATAAAAAAAATAATTAAAAAATAATAATTTTCAAATCAGTTCTGAGTTTTGGAGTTTTTTATTCAATTCAAACAAAAAAACAAACAATCAAAATCTATCCTGTTTATAATAATACTACTAGCTGACCCCGCAAACGTTGCTTTGCCAAAAAATAAAAAATAAAAATTTGGGGTGGACCACCCTTAGGGGTTGATGAAAAACAGATGTTGGCCGATTCTCATACCTCGGGTAGGTATGAGAATCGGCCAACACAAAATTTCATCAAAATCGGTCCAGCCGTTTCGGAGGAGTTTGGCGACAGACACTGCGACACAGAATTTTATACCTATATTAGATTAGTATAGGTAGATAAGACTTTAATACGACTAGATTAGTATCAACGAGAAATCAAAAGAGATATAATAATTATGGACATTTCCCAAAGGTTGTGTAACATTCGGCCTAGCAAAAAACCTTGATAACACTAACTAAATACCTACTTATTACTAGTTGCGTACTACTTACCATTTATTGAAACGCAAGTCATCGCCACGACAGTAGCCCGACTTGCATCTCGCGCATTCTAGCGCTTCTGTTGATGACTCGACTTATATTATTTTATTACATATGCGGGTGGTCGCGGTTGAACTGCGGTTATTAAATTCTCTCTTTTTATTATGGATGGAACAATTTATTTCTTACACTCTTTTACAAGTTACGTTGAAAACATTTTTTTTTTCTCAAGTTCAACTTCTATCGGGTTTGTGTGTTTTAATTTAGTCGATAAAGTATAGGTACAACTTATAATGTCAACAAAGACTTGAATAACTAAATCACGTTTTTCACTACATATATCGACGTAAACTGCAGACATTAACAATTTCCATAGAATTTCTAAACAGTTTTAAAAAGAGAGGAATTAAGCAAGTGTATATATAATTATAGGTACTTATATATATCATCATACAAACATACAACTTAATAAATATTTAATCAACTTAGTAAAAATCTATAATTTTTGTGTTTGAATGGTTCAAACATTTTGTTAATGGTGCAATATACCAATAAGTAATAAGTTAACAACAAACCATTGCATGATGATCTAAATAATATTTCGTGGTTTCATTTTCGATACAAATTAACAGGTAGTCCTTTGACCTACAAGGCAACACTCGCACGCTTTAAGAATTTTATATTTATTTATTAATTTAGTATCGAATATTTATATCTCGATTAAAAATTAGTATTCGAGCTCCTCACTATAGGTACGTCGCCATGACAGTCCATTCTTTTTCCGTGCGAGGCAACGAGCGCACGCGCTCCTACCTTTGAGTTGTTAATAAAATAAAACTATTTTCAATTTTCAATGTTCACGATGCCTAAACGATAGTTCGACGAGAAGATGGAATATTATTTGCAAAAAATGGAAAAATTGAGAGATAAACATCGACATAAACGTCGGCGTTTGGATTTGTTTAGATCTAAAAAATAGATGATGTTCAAGGTAAGTGCCAGTGCCTTATTAAGATGCGCGGGGCCCGTAGCAAATTATGTAAAATGGCCTTTGGTTTGAGTATTAGGATCTCCAGTTAAGAGATTACGCGGATTTCAAATGTTAAAATAAAGCGTATTTTCTCTAATTTTTCTTAATATAATATAAAGATAATTTAATTGATACTAAACTTTTAAGTACATATATAAAAAGAATAATATTTGAACAATATTTTCTGAAATGTTCATTTCAAAATATTGAAAATGGATATATATGTTGAGATCTAGTACAAGGGGCCGCCAATGCGCGGGACCCGTATAACCATTGCTACTTTTGCTACGTAGCTAAACCGGCACTGGGTAAGTGGTGTACCCAAAATCATATTATTGCTAAAGAATCGTACAAATACTGTTCAATTTGAAAGTACCTTATGTTACGATGATTTGCCATAGATTCCAATTAAAACTCGGCAAAACTATTCCACCTACCTGCCATAGTTTCAAAAGTGAATAAGGCGTAACTATTCATGTTTTTTAGGCAGGTTATAGATTCAAGTTATGAACTATTCTAATTTTGCCATAGATTCTAATTAGAACGCGGCAAAACCTACCCGCCATAGATTCAAAAATGAACAAGACGTAACTATACATGCTTTTTATGATTACTTAAGGCCTAAAAGTTATATCGTTAATTAATGCATAATTTCAAATTAAACTAAGTATTCATTAATTCTAGAATACTTATAATTTCTTTTTTCTTCTGAATAACATTGTGAAATGTTTACGTATTCAGTACCTGAGTCATATATAAATAATATATAATTCCTATTATTCAATTAAAAAGGTTACATTATTATATACTTATATAATGCTTTTTATGAAGGTTATAGATTCAAGTTATGAACTATTCTAATTTTGCCATAGATTCTATGTAGAACGCGGCAAAACCTACCCGCCATATATTCAAAATGAACAAGGCGTGCGTATGCATGTTTTTTATTCAGGTTAAAGATTCAAGTTATGATCTATTCTAATTATGCCATAGATTCTTATTAGAACCCGGCAAAACCTACCCGCCATATATTCAAAATGAACAAGGCGTACGTATCATGTTTTTTATGCAGGTTAAAGATTATGAGTTATGAACTATTCAAATTATGAACTATTCAAATTTTGCAATAGATTCTGATTAGAGCCCGTACCAGCCATAGATTCAAAAATGAACAAGGCTATTCGTGTTTCTTAAGCAGGTTATAGATTCAAGTTATGAACTATTCCTGTTTATTGTCATTTTACTTTTGACTTGGCTATGTCGGCATTGTTGACAAGCGACATTAAATTTAGATGCAATTAAAATGCTCAGTGACGGTTGTCGCATTCTAAGTGATTTGCATCATCATAAAACCCAGGCTAGGATCAAAATGATCACACCAGGGCCAGGTAGGGTTTCTTGAACCTCATTCAAGAATGTGAAAGACGTTGTTCGGTGTCACCAGAGAAAACTAAAGCTTCTAAGACTATTGAGAAGCAGGGATTGCAGATCAAAAAGACAGTGCCTCCGCCAAGGTCTAATCCGGTTGCTCCCAGCACAAGTGGATCCCGTCAACCATTCCAGGAAAACTGGACTGGGCTTTCTCGTTACTCGACAAACAGGGGGGGGCGAGGAGGCCACAGGAAGTTACCCACGTCGTAGAGACGACCAGTCGAGACGACCCCGTTGGCACAACTTGGCGTACAAGAGAAAGTCACGTGCCACACAACTTCCTGTGAATTAAGATACATGCGGATTGTGTTTAATTTTTCTATAATTGTTGGCTAAACATTACAGACAATGTATTTTTAGCTGTATCAATATTCTTAGCTGGGTTCGTTCATAACCAAGGCGTATAAATCAAAAGTACCGCGTCTATAGTGGTCATCAAAAGAACATCATGAAATGTACATGGGTGTCGATAATTTACTTAAACTATAAAAATTATTATTAAATAATAGTAATAATAATAATAACAACTTTATTTGTATGAGAATGTGAGTAGATATAATGATAGATAAATATACAACACAGTCCTAGCACACTCTGTCGTAATTACGACGTACAAATTTTTACTTTGATTTTTGTAATAGTTAATTCTTTGTAAGAATAATAATAATAAATTGAAATTAAGCCTAATGGTACTAAAACGTTTATCTATCTTGAATCTAAAATTATTAAATCGGTTTATACTAAAGACCCATTTTAAAATGGAGGATTAACGGACTGCCTGCAAGTTATTACAAAACAACTTGTTTATGACTAGGAGTCAATCTATCGATATAGAATCTCGAAAATACCTTCGATTCGAGTACATCGCACCAAATTCAATTTAAACTAATATAACGTACGACCTAGGGATAGCACCTAGGTGTTTTACCGAGATAGTCAAACAAGTCGTATCACACTTACGTGGTCGGTCTGCTTGACGACATTTGTTGCTTAGCAAAGAGCTATGATGAATGCCTTGGTAATGTTCAAGAGACGATAGCATAGTTTGAGTATTTAGGTTTCGTAGTAAATTACGATAAAAGCCAATTACAGCCACAACAAGTGTGCAATTTTTTATGATTTGTATATGATACCAATAAATACCAAATGACGGTAAACATAATAGATAGCCTGTATGGTTCAAAGATTTGCTAAATTACCCATTGTCACCATCCGTGAGTTTTCTCAATTAATAGGCGTCCTCGTGATGCTTGCCCAGCAGCACGCTATGGTTGACTGTATATAAAAATATTAGAACGACTTTTTGTCGCTAAGAACGACTTTAGCGACAAAAATACATATTTTTAAAACAACATAGTACATTTGAAGCTAAAGGTAAAACTACCAAAAAATATTTTAAACAACCTTAACGGGTGGATTAATAATATTGACAAAATAGACAGGCCTATAAAAAATAAATAAATTAATTAAATAAAAAATAAACGAAACCTATGCTATGAAAATTTACACTGACGATCTGTTCTCGGAAAAGAGTGAACTTCAGTTCCATATTAATTATTTAGAACTGTTGTCTTTCTTGGCTCTTCAATGTTTTGTAAAAGATAAGTCTAATTTTGCTATCTTACTCCGCGTAGATAACACTATAGCTATTAGTGTCAATTAAAACAATATTATTAGTTATATAACCGCATTATTAGTTATGAGCCACATAAACGCTGGTATACAATTCCAGCGTTTGAACACACTGTGTCGTGATATTTAGCAATGATGCGAGTCGAGATAGCTGTGGCTATTTGCCTCGCATATAAATACGAAGGTCAATATCGAGGCTGAAAAAGAGTCACGCAGAGTGAATCCTGAATCAGTGAATCACACAGAGTGGGATTATCAGAAGCTTTTAATTGATTCGTTAAAAAGCTTGGCAACCCAAAGATTGATTTGTTTGCTTCTTGCACTAACGCCAAATGTCTCGAATAAATGTAACTTGAAGATAGGATTCAGGCACTATTAGTGTGGACGTATTTGCAATAGGCTGGAGTGAGAAGTTCTTTTACGCTTTTTCCCCATTTGCTTTATTATTAAACTGCATAAAAAAGATAAAGCTACATATATATTAGTATTTCCAATGTAGCCTGTACAGTCTTGGTACCCTCAATTAATGAACTTATCAGAATTGTTTGAAAGTGGTGCGTCCTGCGGCACGCTTAATATAGTCACCGTTCAACCCTGTCATTTTTCCTTGGCAATAATCTAAGTTCGGATGACTGTATCAAAAGGGCTAACGAAAGGAATATTTAGAATGGGACCGTCCTTGCCGAAATACTCAAGTACTTTCAGACTGGGTCAATTAAGTTTAGAAAAACTAAACAAAAAAAAAAAAAAAAAAAAACTAGTCATTTTAGTGGCCTTATGTACGACATACAGAGTCCAAACGTTTTCTTTGATTAAAACAGATAACATTAAAATAAAAAGTGACGGAGATAAGATTGTAATATACAGATATGATTATCAAGTCAGTTTTGTGTTTGCCCTTTTTCCGCGAAATTGTTTCGATTTGTCTGGCCACAACAATGGTTGACTTGTCTATGACTCGAGACTTAAGATCTTCGAGTATCATGATCATCTCTTAATTACTATGAAGCGTCCCCACAGGGGCGCGCGCGACAGCACGCGTATAAGTTTCAGCGTCCGCGCCGGCCGCGTCTTCTGCGCGTCTACGTAATCCGCAAAATTGCTGGCTGGACTGCGTCGTCTTTTGCCAAATTTTATCATAGACCCCTCATACAGGAGTAAATCTTGCAAAATCCGTTTGTTTGCCGTCCAATAATAATGATTCAGAATTAACTTAATCTTCCATTAATGATCAATTGTATTGAAATAATTTATATTATTGAGTTTTTTGTATGAAAAAAAAAAAAAAGACATTGATTTTTCACTCTTCGTATTTCATTTATCGTGTACAGATAAACTCACGATAAATACCGACAAAACTCAATCTCTAAACATCTACCTGTTAATTTGTATCGAAAATGAAACCACGAAATATTATATATGATCAAACGAACTTCTCAAGTGAAGTTCGATCAATATAATATGAGTGGTTTCATTTGAAGATACAAATCACCCACCCACCCCTATCCCAGTTTTGTAAAATACGGAAAGAGTGAAATTAAATCGTTACTTTAAAAGAATGAACTGTCATGGCGACGTACCTATAGTGAGGAGCTCGAATACTAATTTTTAATCGAGATATAAATATTCGATACTAAATTAATAAATAAATATAAAATTCTTAAAGCGTGCGAGTGTTGCCTTGTAGGTCAAAGGACTACCTGTTAATTTGTATCGAAAATGAAACCACGAAATATTATATTGATCGAACTTCACTTGAGAAGTTCGTTTGATCATATATAATAGTCTACTAACGTCTAACTAATGTTATAAAAATATTAATTTTATGAATAGTTTGAACGAATATGTTATGAATAGAATGAATGGAATTATGAATAGAAATGATACAACCCACTGACTGATGCAATCGTCGCGCGGCTTTGTTTCCATTTACGTGTTTCCTTTGCTTATCATCTGAATATGCCATTGACTCACCTTTGAGTCACTGAGTCGGTAGCTAGGAAGCTATCTACCAAGAACCCACTAAGTACATTTACCTATTTTATTTAATTTTTTTCGTTTTTCTATCTTCACGTTCATGCTTATTAATGTCCAAAACCGTCAAACCCATTACAAGGAAATTGTGTGAATGACATTCATTATTACCTACACATTCAGTGAATGTGTAGGTAATACAACACAAGACTGTGTATTGTTGGTTCCAGCTCGAAAGGTAGGATATTTATAAAGATATGCGGTAAAACATATAAATTTGTAGGAGGTACATATACACTGGATCGCAAAGAAAAAGGGTCGGTTAGAAAATCTTCAATATCTTCAAAGTTTTATGAAATAAAGACTAAAATTAAAGAATATTTTGATGTATTTAAATAAAAATAAAATTTATTCAGTTTAGCTTTAATTTAGTCTTTATTTCATAAAGGCTGGGTCAGGTAGGGGAGAGCGGGGCTGGTTTTAACGGATTTAAGTATTATTAAGAGGTAGGTAGATATACACTAATCTCTTTTGGCAGCGTACTTGCAGCACCTGTGTGGTATTGCGGGTGTTATATGCGCCAATTATACATACCTACCTACCTACTACCAAGTGTACCGTCAGCCTGTCTGTAGACCTTATATAGAATAGTTCAAGGTTTTTTCTTCAGAAATAAATTTTCTTTACAGAAAGCATTTTTACGCCATTATTCTTTAAAAATACCTACTTCGGCTATCTTCAAATATTTTCCAAAGGACTACAATAATTGTGATAATATTTAGCGGCTTGTATTGCAGCTGTGCGCATGAACCGGATGGCGATAAGAAATATATCGGCACGCGATACTGCTCTTATCGCGTACCTATACTCGTATACTGATACCTAGGTTAGCATAATTCACAAAGCAGTTAAATTACATTAAAACTCAGCCGGAATCATTTGAAAATAGCTACTTTCCAAGGTAGAGTACAATCACTGGGAAGTAAGTAAGTATTTTGCCAATCATCATTATCAACACAGCCTGATCTCTCCACTGTTGGATAAAAGCCTCTCCCGAGACTCACCACCACCACGCACGGTTTCTGGTTTCTGCCCCCCGCATCCAGCCGCTTCCGCGAAGCCTTTCAGGGGGTCTATCCAAGTGTGCTTTCTACAGTCGTAAACGCTACGATACGCTAAGAGAAAACTTGGTGATTGGTTATTGCCCCTTAGCCCGTTTTCGAAGTACGCAACGAAGCGTACTTCGAAAACGAAGAGAGAACGCTAAGAGAAAGCTTTGTGACAACCAATCACCAAGCTTTTCTTTTAGCGTTCTCTCTTCGTTTACGAAGTAGGTACGCCACGAAGCGTTTGTATCTTGGCTAGGGCCCATTGTAACGTCAAAATAAAATTTTCTTAGCGTAGCGTAGCGTTTACGGCTGTAGAAAGCACAACAACCAGACGCTCCCTGGTCGTCTGTCCACCTGACAACAGAGCCTCGCATGTCTTTCAATTCTTGGACTCCATTGAGAACTCGTCTACTCTACTCCATCTGCGACACAGTCATGTGACCGAATTATTGCCACTTCAGCGTGCTAATTCTCGACAAATTTAAGTTTAAGTTAAGTTTAAGTTAAGCTCAAATTAGTTAAAATGTATACCTAATATAAAATTTTTACTGCGGCAGAACGCATTGCGTTCCGTAATTGGGCACCACTTTTACAAAAAGATCCCCTGAAATAACAGCACGTGTGCTTTTATTTTTCAGTGAGTGAGTAAGAACCGGTTCACACATGGTTTACAGTAGCCTTTTTAAAGGATACGACAAAAAATTATGCTGTGTTCACACATAGGCGTTCAACGTATCCGTCGTTACTGGATGCGATGTTCACAAAGCAAATTCGCAGTAGGTATATAACCGCTACTCTACAAAGATGGACGTTGTCGTGTTGTATTGGTATCTCCGGCGAAGAAGGAAGAATCGTCGTTATTGGCAGCATCCACTCTTGGCGCAGGCTTAGAGAAGGCGCTTACAGTTTACTCATGAGTCAGTTGCGAGGAGACGACTCGAAATTTCATTTAAAATATGAAAATGATTGTTGCCTATTTTTATAAAATATAATTGAAAGAAAATAGCAGTTAATAAAATAACTAGTTAATTCTTGATACCTACCTAGTTAAAATGAGGTCGTAGCATAGTTTCCGATTGAAATTTCGAAAAAAAAAAAACTTTTCAGCAGAATTTTTTCAGGTGACATTGTTGATCTCTTATCTATTAGTAGGTATTAATTTAAATTAAATTTTACTACTGGCTTCATAAATAGAGTTCATTTAAATACTAAGGTAGGAACTCTACCTATATATTTTTTACCTCTACTTTTATATAGGTAACGAAACGAATTAGAGTAGCAGGAGATTCTGTTGTGTTAAAAGTCTACCTATAACGTTTGTTTAGTAAAAGAACGCTGTCGAAGTCAATGACTGGCGCAGGCGAGATTAGACACGCGCCGCTTTCTATTCGGAGGCGGCCTTAATGTAGACACTTGACAACCATGCTCTGCGACGTTGCCAGATCGACTATTTTGACTTTTGATCGTTAATGCAATCAAATTGAACTGCGTAATTTCATGCAGGTAGTGCTAGCAAACACAATAACATGACTAAGGGCGTTTGTTCACCGCCCTACTCAAGATAAGTACAAATACTTAGGTCTTTACATTCGATTTTCAAATATTGGTTGGATGGACAGTTCTCTTGTCTTATTCTGATCAAAATAAATCAATTCATGATTCGTCCTAGGACATACATAGGTACCTAATCGTATCTATAAACGTATTTCTAATTATTGAATGTTATCTAAAAGGCTACCTTACTTTTAAATATTGGTTCATTGCCTCATTTGTTTTCTTTTGCTCTCTTCTTGGCCAGCATTTAGCCGTGTAGCGGAGATGAGGCTTATGATGGAGGGAGCTTACCCAGAAGATAGGTACCTACCTACTTACCTATTTACTCGAACTTTAAAGGGTTATTGGGTTATATGATCTCGGAAACACAGACGCCGGCAGGGAGTTCCAAACCTTGGCAGTGCGCATTAGGTAGGTAGGTATAAAGGATGTTCTAAAGCGCTTGGTCCGAAAAAGATGGATCTCGACAAGATGAGGATAGTAACCAGCCGTAGGTACGTCTAAATGTCCGATGGAAGAAACGGGAATGAGCTCATGCAGCTCAGTTTTGAATAGTAATTTTTCCAGTTCAAATAGTGAAAACCGAATTAAAATCCGTTGCATAGTTTAAAAAATCCACGCAGAGGGGCAGACGCCAGGAAGCCACTTTATTTTATACTATTACTTAGGTATATGTTGGAAAGTTTTATTGATTCCGATCGTAAAGAGCAACAAACTCGGCACACGCTGATATTTCATGGTGTAAGTTTGTGGTTTCTGCCGTCAGACGTGCAGTCCAGTTTTTGATTTTAGAACACCATTAAAACAGAAACTAATCTGTTACCTGAGATGATGTTAAACATTATACTTACTTGAAATTTTTACGTAGGTACCTATAATATATTCCTTATAGGTAGGTATTTTTGTACTCTCCACATTGTATAGCGCTGAATCTTGGACGATTCGATCTCTGTAGCGCAAAAGGATAGATAGATGCCTATGAAATGTAGTGTTAGAGACAGATGTTGCGCATTCCATGGACGGCCAAGAGGACAAACAGGTCGATCAGAGAACCAGAAAACTTGGAGAAGCTAGTGGTGGTTGGAAAAGTGGAAGGCAAGACAGACCAAGTTGGATCTCACAAGCTTTACAATTACAAGAGGGGGTACTGCACTATCTCTTTTGAGGCGGCGTGTGTATACTAGCTGGCACCCTTCCGTGGGAGTTGGATGCAGAAGTGTTGGCGGCGGTGTACCATGAAGTCGCGGACGCGCGGTTGCGCGTCACGATTTTGACATCGGAGGAGATCGTCAGGTCGAGGAGACAATCCCAGACAATCCTCCTCCAAAAGTGGAATGAAAGGCTGGCGAAGCCCAGTGCGGGCCGCCTGACAATTTGAGGCCATTCGCCCCTCCCTAGAGGGATATGGCTGGCGAAGCGGCGTGGGGCCCTCACGTTCCGCCTGGTGCAGGTGCTCTCGGAGCATGGTTGCTTCGGTCATTACCTTCACCGGGTGGCCGTGAGAGAGTCAACGGAGGAATGCCACCACTGTGGCTGCGCGGTTGACATTGCGCAACACACTTTGGCTTAACGTCCCGAATGGGCAGATCTCTCGCTGCCGGCCGTTGTGAAATCGATGGTCATCGTGACCTTGCGTGGCAGGCGATGCTCACGTTCTGTGAGGACGTTATGTCGCGCAAGGAAGAGGCGGAAAGGCAGCGGGAAGAGGATCCCCTCTCCCAGCCAATCCGCCGGAGAAGGCTCGGGCGCAGGCGGGTGGCTTATATCCGCCGCCTTCCACCCTGACCGGGACCTGGGCGGTGGTCTTAGGGGAGACTGCCGCCCGTCAGGGTAGAGGCCGGGTAGAGTGGAAACAGCTGGTGGTTGATGGCTCCAAGGCATTTCAGAGCGGGCACGACCTACAGCAATGAAGAAACCGACTCTATCTAGGTATATATATCTATATTCCTTACCTATATATAATTATCCACGTCTGTCTCTGTCTTGTATAACCGCTAACTCCTCCTAAACCTCGCAACGGACCATATTGTAGTTTTCATCATCAGTTAGATAATTTTTCACGGAAGATAATAATAAAACTTTATCAGTAGAAAAGAACAATTTCGTAACCAAAGGGATCGAATAATTGTTAATAGATAGGTACATAAAAATGATGTAGGTACTAGAAGACTGTAGTTCTTCTAAATTCCTAAAGAAGACTCCGGGATGGCATAGGTATATCTCTATCTGTTACGGTTGACTCCTACTAAGTTACCATTTCCTTTCATTTTCTCCGTTTACTTCTTCTAAACCACCCAACGGATTTTCATACGGTTTTCAATAATAAGGTTGGAATCATGTTGGAAAAATATGGTTAAAGGTTTTAGGTTCAGAAATTCAGTGACAAGAAAGTAGCTTCTCCTTGTTACTTAATTTTAAAATTTACTTATATCCAATGTCATATGTAAAACTGCATAGGTACGTACCTAAGCGGCGTCTGTATAGTGTATACCTACCTACCTTAATAATTTTAATTATAGGTAGGTAGGCACCATTAATTCCCATGAGAAAATAACGTGTTTCCGTAAAAAACGTGTTACTGCTGGTCTGATCAATCATTTTAATTGGTTCCCCAACTGCCTACGTAATTTGTAGGTACTTAATTATAATTATTCATAAATTCTACATTTGCCCACACAAAACCTTCAATGTCTAATTAGGTACTAATTAATTATTACTTTTGAAACATGCAAGTCCAGGTTAAGCCCGCCGCGTGTTATTCAGAGCGCGTATTGAACGGGCCAAACGACCTATACATAGCCACCTGGACGGTCACATAGAAAAACATCTTACAACTACACAGTTATTCCACTTTCTATACCGTTCAAAAAGAACCTTATCGCATCAAGTTAAGGTAGAAATTAAAAGAGTGATGACGATTAGAACCATGTCACCCTAAATATTCGCTGGTGTTCTGTTAGTATACAATAAATATTCGGCGCCAGTTGTGTCAGAACACACATATACATAGAAAAGCGACGTTGCTCGCCAAGAACGGCAACGTAGCATTTGCTTTACCAGCGGATTCCGAGCTTGTTTAAATTTAGTCCGTTAGTGAAACATGGTTCTTACACTATGAAAATTATTTGATGTCAACTTTAATACTAACACGATTGGGTTCTAAATTCCAAATCAGAATCAGTTATAACTTTGTCTAATTGGATTGGGTATGCGGTCCACCGACGAGGGTAGCGGGACGCGTGGAGATGTCGACGCATTGTTCGCTTTTTCAAGCCGCTATAGAATCGATGTCAGTTGGCAGATTTTTATTTTACCGTTTTTTGGCCTTGTTCTGTTGAAATAGCTAAACATGGACAATAGCGTTGCAAAACTAGCTTCAGCACAATACTGTGAGAACAATACTATGTAGAGATATTGTTATTAATCTTTGTTATTATTTATTTAAAATTGATTAAAACGCCTTGTCCATCCCTTTAGTTAAAAAGCTTTGGGAATTCTTCTTAATGATACCTACAGCTATCAGTTACTTAATAAAATAAGTCAACCAAGTCAAAATAAATATTCTATATACCAACACTCGCTCAATCACAATCAATAACAAAACTTATATGAACCTATATATTAATTAAAATTACAGTACCTAACTTAACTAAATATCATGCGTAGGTTGATAAGGGCTAATTCAAGCGTGCGGTAAACAAATTCCTGCAGGGTCCTGGTGTTCCTGTCTGGTAACCATCGTTAGTCTGTCTGCTACCCTTAATAATATTTAAAAAAACAAAAAAACAATTTGTCTAAAAGTGTTGATGTTCTTGTTCTCAGAGGCAATCCTCGAGCAATTACTGTCGAATATCTTCATTCTGTATTTTTTTGCTATTCTTTTTTATTTATTTAAGAAGAAATAACAACTATACAGTGTAGTAAAATACATGACAGTGTCGCGAGTTCAATAGTTTTTTCCCATCTTAAAAATGCCCAACGCGCCTAAAGAAGTTTTCATTTTAAAAATCTGAACTTAAAAAGATGGAAACTGAAAAATGAAATTGAAAAACCCACAGTCTTGACATTTCTCTTAAAATTCTTGTTGAAGTCACTGCACACTCTTTTAACGGGAGCTTTTAGTTAGACCTTGAATTAATTCTACACATTCTTCATTTGATAATTAATTTCTGTTAAGATTCAACCAAAGAATGTTTTCTTATTTAATACCTATTAACAAGTTACATTGTTGAATGTTTCAACTTGCGTAATTTCTAAATCTCGTGACATGTTTTTTTGCAATATAATTATTAGTTACTTAAGTAGGTACCTACCTAATAATGCAACAGAGTAATGACTCTTACATCTCTTACATGTTTAATTGATCAATGAAATCATAAAAAATACTGCTTACCTTCAACTTATGAATGAAGATGACGTTTGGCTGTAAATAATTTGATTGCGAAGCCACAACAATGCAGAGTTATTTCCTCGCTTGCAATATTCCGCCCATTGTGTCGTTCGAGGAAACGGCTACATCACATCATTAGAACCGCAACAGGTTGCTTTACAACACATCGTTGACGTGTTCAAATATTGCAATATTACCTACCACCTTTCATTATTTAATTATAAAAATGTAAATTTATGTTGTTTTTGAAAGATTCCGTACTTATAAGCATTCCATGAAAAGATAATCACGAAAAGGCAGAAAATCAGTAAACACGCTATCACAGAAGACCACCGCGAAGTGACAGCGTGTCTGCTTTTTTGTTTTGATGTAGGTACTAAAAAATCCTTTCTAGGGATGTCTAGGCTCATTTCCCTATCCACTCCTTGTTTCCTAACCTTTATTGTGAGAAGTTCGGCAGCGCCTTTGCATCATCTCTTGGTGTTGTAGGTGATGGTAGGTGAATCCGTCGCTTATGCACAAAGGTTTTTAGGAGACGAAGTCACCCACAGTCAAGTCAAATGGGCAGCCTGCTTGCAGATATTCAGACAAAAAATACCACTGTTACTTATACTGTTACTATTGGAAAATAAAAATAAGAATCGAATGGATACCTATAGATGCTTACTCATTGAAGAAACGTTCAAAATGCCGCACGAACAGTGTTGGTGTAGGATGTTTCAGAGTAATCAGTAAGCAAGCGGCCCTGAGTGACAAAGAGGTAAATGAGCGATCCCGTGAGGTTGACCCCCAGCAGGCCGATCCACTCAGGCCCCGAAGAATCGACGTGCCTGAGCGTACGCCGCGGCGAATGTCGCATAAACAATTTCAGGGCGTCAGATGGGAAATCTGACGTCCTGAATTACCCAACAAGGACGCTCACGGTATTCCGTGGGCCCCACTTATAAGGTGAGGCAAAGCCATCGCGCTGAGCTGGGTTCAAAGAAAACGTAGCGGTGTGTGGGGATCCGAGGATAAGGCCTCGCTGTGATCTCGGACCCGCATAATCATCGCTGATGGTGGAATCTTGGAGGTTTTATTGGGTATTCCCTGCGATACAACGAAGGCTACGAGGGATAGTGCGTAAACGTTTTCCCCTCCTAAAAAAAAGTATCAGTAAGTACAGTGTCACACAGATATGAAGATACTTTTTTTTTTTTTTATATATATAAGTCAAGGCAGCGCTTGGCCGCGATCTCACTTGATGTTAGGTGCAGATGCGGCCGAAGGTGGACCACGCTTACCTAGTAGATGCCCATTTACCCTACGTTTGAAAACCCCGAGGTTGTAATTTTGGGGAAACACAGACGCAGGCAGTGAGTTCCACTCCTTAGCAGTTCGGACAAGGAAGGTGGAACTGTAACGCTTCGTGCGTGACCGAGGAACTTCAACCACGAAGGGATGAAATCCCCGCCCGCGCCTCGTGTTTCGCAAGTGGAACGGTTCCGGTTGGATCAAATCGAAGAGAATGGACGCACACTCTCCATGGTGCAGACGATAGAAAATTGATAGGCATGCTACTTTTCGGCGATGCTGCAGGCTTTGAAGTTGAGACTCCACAAGGGAGTCGTCGCCAATGAGTTTCTTAGCTCGCCTTTCAATCAAGTCCAGTGCAGCCAACTAATATCGGGCAGACCCATCCCAGAGGTGGCAGCAGTACTCCATGCAGGATCGAACTTGTGCTTTACTTAAGAGTAAAAAGAAAAGTCTTTTAATTAAAGACAAGATTACTTCAGATAGCTACCTAGGTATAATATCATACATATACCTTCTTATGAAGCATACGAAACATACAATCTTTCGGATTTATAATATTGTTAGTTAAAATAAAAAAGTACTTAATAAAAGTATTTTTATTTGAATACTTTGAAGGTAATGACACTTTCCAAGTTTTTTTTTGTATGAGATAATCTCTGACACCACTCTTAAGTAAAAGACACATTAAGTAAAAGTAAGTCTCTTTTCATATTTAAATGTCTTTGTATTTCATAAACTCATTTTCTTAGTGAGAAAAAGATGTTGTATTCAGCCAAGGAAGTCGGTACTAAATTGTGGCTCTATCATTGTTTATTGTAATAGGATTTCTGTTTTGTTGGTCTTATTTCAGTCATGGATGACAAAATTATGGTCTTCTGTTTTAGAGAGACGGCGGCCTGAATACATAGTATACTTTTCCAAGGCTAAGGACTCCCTATAAAGCATTTTTACGATCCATTGTAAGTGTTTTACGACGACAAAAGCCACGATTGACTTCTGACCATAAAATAGGTTTTCTTTGCTGCCTTTGATTTTAGAGATCCCTATTATTTTTTACCGTATATTCAATATTTTATTAATTTTGTGCCTATTATGAAAATTAGTTGATACCAGAAATATTTTTCATTAATTTTCTAAGGGGATTTTTTTAAATTAAAAAGGGCGTCAGTCAGGCTGTCGCTTCACTTGATGGTAGGTGGGTCATACTGTCGGTCCTGCATTAATAAATTTTGGTAAGTAAGTAGTGGCAGGGCACGCTGCGTTTCGCAGTCATTTTGGCAGCATGACTGGCGGCAGTAACCACCTCCTTACCACAGTGAAATAACAGAAAGTGTGCTGTTGGGCTTAGGCAAGTGAGTGAGGGATGCCAGAGCCCATTTAACCCTGTGCCTTTTCCAAATCTCTTATACTTGATCCTGTGGCGTTGCTTATAAAGCAATTGAGGAATGCAAGTAGGTGACCTGAACAGCGCCCTGGCTTTCCCGTTATCTGATGAAGCCAGGGAGATGTACAATATTTACCACTCTAGATTTAGTGTTTAGTAATTGTTTACCTAGTTTAGTTATGTATATAAGACCTTGCCCGATGAGGCGACATGTCCCTAAGGGAAAAAAGCCTTTAAATAAAGATTAAAAAAAAACTGAGGTTATAAAATCGTTTGTCCTGGCCGACCATCAACCGACTATCAACGGACAGTCAAAAATAAAACATATAAAATACTGAAATTTGTGAACATAGGTTTATTCTATACCTAACGTTAGTAACTAGTAAGCGTTCACTAAGAAATAATTTTTAAAAATTTCAACTCGAAAATAAAAATTCAAGTATATGGGGTTGGGTCGTTAGTTTGATAATATGTAGATATATTATATAGATACTAGGTAACAATAAAGTCAGTTAATTAAGAAAACATTAAAAATATGGTATGTTAATTTTTGTATTACGGATCCCATTTGATGTTGTAAGATGTGGCTTTACTTTACACGTACAATCAACTTCTGTTTAACCACAAACGCAGGCCATGTGTTGCGGTGAGGTCAACAAAATTTAAGGACATGCTTCACTGTACAGCCATGCTGGTGTTTATAATGACACATTACTTAGTTACTTTACTGATTTATAATGTACACAGTTTCAACGATTTCTCTGCATAAACATTTTATAATTATCTTTTAAAGCTAAAATAAGTCAAGCTCTGTGTTCTGCTGTTACTGGGAATAGTGTAAATGTTGGATAACTCTCGTAAAGTTTAAAACAAATTAAATTAAATTAAATTTTTAAATAAAATAAAATAAATGAAACTTAAATTATTTAAAAATAAAAAATATTAATTATTATTAATTACTTTCCTTTTAAGTTAAAAGGAATTAAAAGGAGTTCTCCTTTGGGAGTTCTTTTCCTTACGCTACGAGAAGTCCCGGGTTTACACCCCGGACGAGCCCGGTTTGAAACTTGCAAGGAGTACCTACCTACCTATGCACTTATAATACATTTTTACTTGCCTTATCTTATTTTATTGATTCATAATATATTCTTAGTTACCTACAAAATCAAGTTTTTAATATCGCATAAGTTAAGTTAAAGTTCTGCCACCATATTGTTATGCCGAATCAAGTGTGGTTGGTTTCCAAATTTGGTCCTGCCAGTCCAGACCCTTAAGACAGAGCGCTTTGATCAAGTGTTTTAAAAAAAAGCCACTCGATCAAGGGACATTAAAAATGAAATATGTATAGGTAAAATTTAAGTCCAAGACAAATTAGTTTACCGCTATTTCTATATACTTAACAGCTGTCAAAAACCTAATTTTTCATCCACTTGACAGTTGCCACTTACAGTGAAGTGCTTAATAATAATAGTTTATATTGAACAACGAGTTGTTTATGAAAAAGTATCTATTGCGTAATGTCACTCGGTCCGGTCGTTTGAGACGACTTATAACTTTGGCACTGACAGACAAGATGAAACTTTGATGGCGATGGCGATTGATATGAAATAGACGATTCCCACGAATGGTCCCCAGCTAAAATTAAACTCGCATCCATTTGAGAATTCAGTTAATTATCGAAGTCACATAAATCAGACCACAACGAGAAGACGGCGTTGACGTAACATATTATTATTATAAATAGATTAGAAGATGTCCTAATAGATTAGTAAGAACGTAGAATTCTGTCTAAGCGCAATAGCGCTAAAAAAATAAAATAAAGAGAAAAATAATAAAGAGAAATATCTCTTACAAAAATTGACTTAAATCTTTTAAATATTATGTAAATGTTTTACCTGCGACTTCGTCCACGTTACTTACCTAATAAATTTTAACGTATTTTAATATAAGTAGGCGGACGATCATATTATCCGGCAATTCGTGATGTGCCTAGGCAGACCGTGAAATCGTGATATAGCGCCGACATAATTATAGACTGTATATTGCAATATATTAACAATATTAATTGTTATATATTTACTATATATTAACAATATTAATTGTTCCTGTGAAATAATAACAAACATACATATACATACATCCATCCCTATAAAATTTTGCTTTATAATATTGAACTATTAATACCGCGCCTTAGATTAGAAGCTATAGGAATTTTTTTAAAATTATACGTAACTTCTGTGTTATTCAGATTCTTTAACTACTCTAAAATTTTATTAAAAGTCGAATCAAATTTATATATAATATAAATGGCATACTCACAAATGTTAGTACAAACCTATACATTATCACTCTTATTTTAATATCATTTACTAATATGAATAACGCAATTGTTATATAGACATATTAATCTTTAAAATAAATGCGATATTTGATTTTAAAGGTTGAATGATACGGAATAGGGCTGAATGTCAATGTTTGGTCACCTACAAAATACCTAGGTAGGGTAACCTATAAAATATCTATAAAATATACCTATAAGTAATTATAGGTATATTTTATAGGCAAATCGTTCAAAATATTTTGTTGCTTTTCAAATTTTTGGAGATATTTAATATCCTTATTTTAAAATAACATTTAACAAAGTATAATACCTACTATTCGTAATAAGTATGTGATAATAATTTACCTACAGATAAAAATATCATTAATTTGATAACCTCAAGGCTTCTGAACTAACGATAAGTTCACATAATAAACATTCCATTCCACAGCGTATAATAATCATAACTTATACTTACTTAATTACTTTTTTAACGAGGACAAAACCTTGCATAAGATAACCTATGTATCTACACACAGGTGCCTTATTTTTATTAAATCAAAGCAGCCATTGACCACAATCTCACCTAATGAGAGGTGCAGTGCAGTTGCAGATGTGCATAAGATGTACCACGTTTACCTAATAAATACCCATTTACCCTAGTTTCGATGACCCCGAGGTCCTCTAGGTTGTAGTGGCTATGTGTATGCTGATGAAGCCCAAGCCTATAACCTACTTAGGTACTTAATGAGCAATGTAAGAGTTATGTGAGATTCTTACTCATTAAAACCTTGTTTTTGAGTTTGGTATCACATAAGTATACCTTTTTTTTGACGAGGAGAAATCCGCTTACAGATTCCCTACCGCTGGCTAGGCGACAGGGATATGTGGGGGTCGCCCAGCACCTGGTGTTAGCGGCACTGGGAATACCCACTAAAACTCCCCTGTGCCTCCTTGCCCTGTGAGCGGGGTGAACCGGGCTCTGCCGAGGCAACTAACTCTTATCCACCCCCAGGGATCACATAAGTACCTAACATAAAATACTTTATTATTTAATAAGAACTCTTATGATGAAACCTTTAATTATGATCGTCATTATAAATTTAAATTTACCAAAGTTTTGGAAAAAACAGACATATTACTAAGTCCTCGTTATCCTTAATTCTTCGTTATCCATAATAAAATATTTAGCTACTCGTATAACCGTAAATGGAATACGGTTCATGAGCTACACGTAATAAAACTTATGTAATAGAAGTAAACAGTGTGCATAGTAATTATCAACCTTCGTTACATGTTCGTAGCGTTACATGAATGAATGCCTTGTGTGGATTTATCAATGTCGTAATTTAGTTCTGTTAGGTAATTTAGTTACTATCTAATCTAAGCGATATCAGGCGATTCGTCATTGGCAAATTAATTCTTTAATGATAAGAGTCGGTTTTTTTACGTAAAACGTTATTGAAATTTTTCATGTATAATTAATTATTATTTATTGTTTTTTTTTTTTTATTAGAGACTAGCTGGTGCTCGCGACTTTGTCCGCGTGGAATAGTTATTTTGGGAATCATTTGGGTATCTCGAACGGTTTTCGCAGCGCATGCAACGGAAGCCCTCAAAAATGAATAATTTTCCCCGTTTTTTCCACATTTTCGATTGTTTCTTCGCTCCTATTAGTCGCAACGTGATGTTATATAGCCTAAAGCCTTCCTCGATAAATGATCTATCCAACACAAAAATAATTTTTCAATTTGAACCAGTAGTTCCTGAGATTAGCGCGTTCAAACAAACAAACTCTTCAGCTTTACAATATTAGTAGGTATAGATTGGTTTGCTCTTGGTCAGTCAGTTACTCGAATTTTGAAAAGGTTTAGGAGATTAAGATGTAAAAGTGTTTTAGGAGATTTTCAATAAGCCAACTTTCGGAAGCCTTATTTAGAGAAAAGGAGTATAAAATAAGGTAGGTTAGGCAGGTATTATATTTTAAGATGGTATATGATAACAACGAAGAATAATAATTCAGAAAGGTTAACTTCAAAGAGGCCGCTCTAAAAGAAGGGAATTTGTGAAAAAACCTTTTATTTTGTATCAGTGTGCAAATATACAACTTGAAGGTAAAGGCTTTGTTGTTTTGTTTTATGACCCAAGTGAGTGAAATATTAATAGCTAAGGTCTTTGCAAAAAGTTGTTCGGCTGTTCTTTTGAAAATTTGTGTGTGAAGTTTTACAATTAATAAAAATTAATTAATTATAATGTTATATGAAATTATTTGAAAAATACAACCTGCTGTTGCTGTTACTCAAGTTTCATTTGCATATGATACAGTTGAGATATTTTGCGATTGAAATATACCTATATTACCTACCTAGCAGAACACAATTAATATTACCTAATGATAATCACCGCTATCACAAAAATATCTTGATGACGCGCAGTTTCGATTTAGTATGACTTTTTTAAGTAGGCAAACCAGATCCACACCGACTGTAGGGAAATTGATGGGGTATGTGAGACTCTACCCATTTAAATCTCACGATGTGTTTCCTTTTCTCGCCGATATAAGCGGTGGCACGGGATAGCTCATAGCGTTTCACCGCACCACCGCCGGCTATTAGGTGCAGAGTTGTCTAACTCTGCATATTTCCCCAAATGCCGAAAGAGTGGCGGATGACTCATGACTTTGGCATAGGTCGTGCAGCTCTGTATAGCGCCCAATGACAACTCGTTCCACCACTAAACCTCTTCATGACAAGCAGCAGAATACCCAAACTACCTCAGAGACAGGCCCTAAATGCTCTCGGGACCGCCGCCACACTTTCGACTGATGGAGAGCAGAGTTGGCCCTGACTACTACTACTACCCGATAGCAGAACCGACTTCTGTTCATTCACCCACAGCAGACAGAGTTTGCAGAACTTAGTCCAGTCACCGTAACGAGTAACGACGCGTCTTTGAGCTCACTAGGCGCAGAGGTCCAGTGCTCATCGCTTATATCGCTCATCGCTAACTTCTTCAAAACTACTTATCCAACAGATTATGATACGGTTTTCACTAGTGAAACGAGCGATAAACGAGAAAGGTTTGGTATACTTTGTAGATTTGAGTTGGACACGAAATCGGAGACGGGTAAGATAAACAGGGTCATTTCAAATATAAATTTAGTATGAAGGTAATAAATTCATTACACGTGAATAAATAGGTAAGTATATTTTTTTTTTATTACATTTTTAATTTATATACATTTTAATTCATTTCTTTGCATTTAAAATAAATATCATTTTTTTTTCGTATTTTTTGTAGGTTTACCTAGGTAGGTACTTATCATGTACTTATAAACAAGGGAAAATGAGTAGTCATAATTAAATAATTAATTAATGTTCCCTATTCTATTAATTAATTAATATTCTTTATCTATAAAACATAACTGATTCTATTCAGACATTAGTAGGTACTAGTTAGTAAACCGAATACTTAAATGTAAGTAAATCAGCCCCACCATACACTATCACATTTTCTCTTACGCGTGTGAATGCGAATCGCAAATATGTCCGCTATGTAAATTGCATATTCAAATTATCCTCCATTGCAAATAAAATAAAGAGAGAAACAAAAAATTACGAGTGGCACGCTTCATATTAATAGTGCCCCACCCGCTAGGGGGAGAGAATTTTCTATAGATACTTGGGCGCGTCACCCTTCGCAATCAATTACATCCCTCTTCTATTGCTTGCAACTGTCCTGTACTAGCACGTGATAGGTCACAAAATGCTGTCCCTTTCTAACCCCCGAGGTAGTTCGGAACGAGAAGTTACGAACTGCCCCGGGCTGCGTTGCGGGGATTTAAAGTTTTTAAATTAAGCTAGTTGTTATACTCATCCTGTGCTAAAGATCTATCAAACAAAAATCAGTCCTGAATCTTGCCGGACTAGCTTTGGCCATAATAATGATTGAAGACAATTTTCTAATAGGATTCTAAATGCTTGCCACGTGCTTGCCACACTAATGATTTCTGAAATTAATGCAATATTGGTTTTCTTGTCATAGATTTGTATTTTTGATTGATAGTCTTTTTGTTGGCCTGTGTCAGACGGATTGTTCAAAATCAGGCTTACTTAACACAATTTATTATTAATTATTATTTCATAAAACTTTATTTCGTTTATTGTCTAATTATGAAATTATTTTGTTCACATTAAAATCTATTTTAATCTATTAAATTTAAATCTATCTATCAACGAGGCAAATGCGGTATTTGATTTTGGCAAAACTCTTAGCACCATTTCTCGTACCGGCTGAGAACTCGGTTAGCCTTGCAATTCAGCCAGGGCCCTGATTCTGTATGCCCAAACCACATTATTTCCTTAAATTGTTACGACAGGCTAAAAACCTATTCTCTATCTATGACATGTTGTCAGTGGAATTGTCAAATAAATACAATAGTATACTGTGGTTTCTGTGAAATCCATGTGAAATCATATCGTGCCATAGATAATTGTCTTGGGGCATAATGTACTGGAACTTAGCAGGGACATTTTGTTTTTTCGAAAAACTGAATATTGTGCTGACTTGTGCTAGGTTTGTGCTGCGTTGTGCCGTAAACCGCGAGTCTCGATCTCAAAAACCGGAGCGGTAATGACGAAAAATCGATTTTTGCCTCAGCATGGACACTTGGTTTTTTCGAAAATCTAATGAATGTGCTGCATTGTGCTAGGCTTGTGCTGGAGTGTGCTGCAAACCGTTTTTGATTATCTCAAAAAACAGAGCCGCTAGAGGCAAAAACATTTTGTAGGCATCATGGAACTTGGCATGGACACTTTGTTTTTTCGAAAATCTAATGAATGTGCTGCATTGTGCTAGGTTTGTGCTGGAGTGTGCTGTAAACCGTTTTCGATTATCTCAAAAAACAGAGCTGCTGTCGGCAAAAATGTTTTCTAGGCAGCAAGGAACTTGGCAGGGACATTTTGTTTTTTCGAAAATCTAATGAATGTGCTGCATTGTGCTAGGTTTGTGCTGGAGTGTGCTGCAAACCGTTTTCGATTATCTCAAAAAACAGAGCCGCTAGAGGCGAAAATGTTGTGTGTGCTTCCCTAAGGAAAAAAGTCGTTAAGAAGAGCTCCATATCTATTTTTTAGTGTAAAAATCATTAAAATCGGCCCAATATTCACGAAGATACAAGCAAAAATACCATCTTATAAATTCATACCATAACATTCGTGAATCGTGAATTGTGGGGTTTACGTAATATAAATATCAAAACAAATTTCTTCAAAATTTAAAATTTAGCAATGAAATTGACATCATTAGAAAGATCTTGCCAAAAAAGTGAGAAAACTGAAAGAATCGAAAAATTTAGACATCATGGTCCAGAGTTACAGGGCACCGAACATAACGTTGGGAAATCCTCTTGGATACCCGGCAGTGAAGGGGACACTGCGGGGTTATGCCGGATTCCTACCGGCTAAAACCCAACGACTTTCTATCTATCGCGGCCGTTGATGGGCAGGGTCGTGGGGACGTTGTTACACGACTTCGCGGTGCCCCGCCACGGCTATCCAACGCGGGGAGGCCTGTGCTCCCTGTCGAACATAGGGGTCCTGTGAACTGGTGATACTAAAAGTCTACGGCTGTCCTGGGGTCCAGGAGCGTCGGAGAAGAAAAGTAACTGCACCAACGGAATCCTCTCGGAATACTGTATAAGAAAACACAAGCTACTCCAGAATCGGACTCGGCTGGACGTCAGCATACCCCAGAAAAACAACAGCACCAAACCACGCTAAGTTGATCCGCGGCTAAACTATCGCCTGCACCCGGACGTGTCCACTGGATTCAATTTTAAGATATTTAAGCGCTATTTATCAGCAACCAGAGGCGCTTAAATTCAGTGAGACGCTTAATTGGATTTGGAAAATTACCATCTTTTTTCCCAACTTGGCGTGTATACTATTATCCTCATTATTTATTAATTTTCTTAATTTTTTTTTCGAAATTCGTCCCTAAACCGTCTTCTTTCCTTTAAGACCCTTCCTCCCCCTATTTGGTTACCCCAAACTGTTTCTGGGGTATCTGGGCGACCAAAAATCAAGTCCTGGTACTGGCCAAATACACAAAGCTCCCGAAAACATTTTCGCCTGTAGCTGCTCTGTTTTTTGAGATAATCGAAAACGGTTTGCAGCACACTCCAGCACAAACCTAGCACAATGCAGCACATTCATTAGATTTTCGAAAAAACAAAATGTCCATGCCAAGTTCTTTGCTGCCTAGAAAACATTTTTGCCGACAGCAGCTCTGTTTTTTGAGATAATCGAAAACGGTTTGCAGCACACTCCAGCACAAACCTAGCACAATGCAGCACATTCATTAGATTTTTGAAAAAACAAAATGTCCCTGCCAAGTTCCTTGCTGCCTAGAAAACAATTTTGCCGACAGCAGCTCTGTTTTTTGAGATAATCGAAAACGGTTGCAGCACACTCCAGCACAAACCTAGCATAATGCAGCACATTCATTAGATTTTCGAAAAAACAAAGTGTCCATGCCAAGTTCCATGATGCCTACAAAATGTTTTTGCCTCTAGCGGCTCTGTTTTTTGAGATAATTAAAAACGGTTTGCAGCACACTCCAGCACAAGCCTAGCACAATGCAGCACATTCATTAGATTTTCGAAAAAACAAAGTGTCCATGCTGCCATACAAAATATTTTTTTCGTTTTTTGCCTATACCGGCTTTGTTTTTTGAGATAATCGAAAACGGTTTGCAGCACACTTCAGCACAAACCTAGCACAATGCAGCACATTTATTAGATTTGCGAAAAAACAAAGTGTCCATGCTGAGGCAAAAATCGATTTTTCGTCATTACCGCTCCGGTTTTTGAGATCGAGACTCGCGGTTTACGGCACAACGCAGCACAAATCTAGCACAAGTCAGCACAATGTTCAGTTTTTCGAAAAAACAAAATGTCCCTGCTAAGTTCCAGTATATTGGGGCATAGACATAAGAATTTCGTGACAAGACAAGGCAAGACGATAACGTATCTTGCCTTGTCTTGTCAAGAGTAGTTGTCATACAGAATCAGGGCCCAGCATTGTTTGGTACCTACCATTGTTAGTAGCGGAGCCACTAAACATTTTTCTTAATAATTGATAAGAATATTAATGATATTTAGTTTTCCATTTACATAATAAAATAAAATAAGATAAAACTTGTTCAAAATTCAATTCCGAATTCAAGAAACTGAAATTACTAAAATACGCATTCTTAAAAATAGGTTTGTCAGTTACATTGAAAATAAAGTTGCCTTTTTACAATGTAGTTTGCAGCCTATGTTTAATTTATTAACTACGACTCAAATGGAGAAAAATAATTTTTTATTCATTAAAATTCCCTAGGGTTTTTATTAGTACATGTGTGAAATTCTTGAAATAAACTAACTGCTAGTTGACCGGCAATTACGTTAAATAGAAAATTTGTGTTGAACGCCATCTGCAAACCTTTGTCATGCACAAAGCTAGGAAAAGTTTAGTTTAGATTCATTCATTCATCAAAACCAGTTTGATTTGATACTTTTTAATATAGTTTTACTCTAATTTATCTTGATTTTTTTCTGTGCTTAATTTTAAAAAAAACAGCGACCACCCTAGAACAAAAAGAACGCACCGCCGCGCGCCACCGCCGCGCCAGAAGCACCGCCGCGCCACCTCGACCGACACGCAAGCGATCCCAAGTACTAGGATTACATAAACAACAAAGAGGAAAAGAAATAATCTTAACTAGTACTGTTTCACTCGCACCTATATCGATTCCCATTGGGTTGAATGAGATAAGGGGTTGTCTGTATCTTTGGCTGCATTGAAATCCGTCCTATGCGCTTTCGCGATAAGGTTCGTTATGGATCACATTTTTAGAAGTCGTAACTTCTTGTTTTTGAAATCCATTGTAGCATCCAAGTTGTTTTCCAAAGCATGTTAAGAATTTGTACCATATTTCGTAAATTTATGTTTTCCTAATAGACTTGCTGCTTAAGGATCATTTTAGCGTAGTTGACATTCCTTTTTTGGTTTGTTCGTTCGATCCCGGTTGCGGTGGATGTCCAAACCACACATAATTGAAGTTAGCTCACGGGGTTCTTAGGCCCACAAATATTTTAATAAAACAGTTCTTTCATGAGTTACTAAAGGTACTAAAGGAAATATTCTTAAAACTTCAACATCGTAGTATAAAAATAAATCAAGTTTAAGTTTTAGAGTGCTACAGAGAACTCCGTTCAGCTCATACAGGCTTTTTAACGTTGGGAATAATACTGATTACTGATTGATATAGGTCAAGTCTGGAAATTGACCATCAATTAGTCTCATTGAACATGGAAAAACTTCATGATTAGCTTTTTTCATGACGTCTTTTTAAAAATCTCAACATGACAAGGTTATGCCATATTGCTATTCCGTCCTATTGGACGGACACTTTAGCAACATAGCTAAGGGCCTCTTTCACCGACTACAAGTAAAGTGTTGATTAGTTACTTTTCAAGTAAAGCTTATTGGCGAGTAAATGTTACGAGTATCTTGTGTCAAATATGATACTTACTTATTAGGAGTAGAATAGGAGTTAGATAAAACTGTGCGGTGAAAGCTTCCGAAGAAAAAATTTGTGCAAAAAATTGTATAATAAAAATTATTGTAGTACATACCTACCTACCTGGTCGGTTAAGCGAGCCGGTCGATTTGTGTGTGTGTCAAATGTGTGTTTTCAAAGTTTCTTCAGACGCTTTGATATAATAAGAAATACTACCTATTAATTATTTTTGTGTATTTCTTATCAAAGTTCAGACGTTATTATTTAATTCTAAAATTATTGTACGCGATTATTTTGGCGGCGGAACTTTAAAAGTCTGATTCTACCTACTATTATTACGAGTTAGCGTACCACTGATCAGTTTCCTTACATCAATTTCACTAATTCGCAAATTACGGTAAAAACCTATCTGACGGATGGAAAGAAAGATGGCGCGTGACGCCACATAGCGGACATTATTATCAGGAGGCCATAAACAAGAGAAGTTCAATCTGTGAGTTCTACATTGGTTTCCTATCGGAGAACGACTTTGCAGTGTCTGGTTGGCGCACCGCGGCGACACCGTAACGAGTATAAAAGGGTATAAAAACCATAGCATTAATTTTATTCGTTATTGGAGTTGTTTTAAAGTTGATATTGGTTATTAGTTTCGAAGTCGCCTGCAGTCTGATTAGGTTTCAAAGTGAGGGCACAGGCGAGGGGTAATGTATGGAATACCTTGGCGTAGTATGATATCCGAGTACGTAGCGCGCACTGCGCAACTCCCCAGACACACGACGTGTCACACACTCCGCACACACCGCTGCGGTCGCCGGATCCCTCTCCCCCGACTCTAGCGCCTCAAAAGCCACAGCTAGCCACATGAAATTTAATTCATAATCTCTAAAATAGACAACTAAAAATTCATCCATGTATGTGTATCCATGATATTTTTCTTAATTTTTAATTTATGAAACGTACATATTTCTAAATAATTTTCTTCAATAGACAGTCTCTTCCTAAAGGAACACTCCTCTACTTAAAATAAAATCATTTGTCCTGACAATTAACGCACTGCCAAACTTAAATTTGGAACCAAGAAAATTATTTTTGAAAATTTCAACACCGCACGAAATCGGTGCCGGTGGCGGTGGTACCGCCTAATATACCTACTGGGAAAGATATTGTCCAATTGACAAATTAACAAAGAGCTCTAAAATTTAGTTAATCCCGCGTTGCATTTGTAGCTAGCCGTGTCAATTTAGTTTGGACAGCGCATTATTCAATTTCTTAGCAGTTATGATTTCCTAGTACATGGCGTACAGTGTGGCCGTTTTTGGTCGCTTCGGAAACCGTGGCGACTCCGGTTTGGCGTTTTGCTCCGCAAGGGCACGCAAGGGGGAGGAGGAAGAAGATAGAAGATTAGTAACTTCACGATACCACAGATCAAATAATAGTTGACGATACGCTAACCTTATTAAAGACTTCTTTAGCGAATGTCAATTGCCTGATTTTGCTGCCTAAGCTAGCACTCCTTCGGACAAGACGGTTCCAAATTTGCTTTTACTCAACTCCATTCCATGCATGATCCGGACACATCGATGTATATCTTGACAAGATTCATACCCGTGCCGGGTGAACTGTCAGAGCTTAATCAGCAGAGGTAATATTTTCTGCCTGGCTATTTTACTACCTTTTGAATCGGACAAATCTTGGCTAGATGTGAAATGTGACAGATTTAGTGTCAAGGGTTAGTTAAATAACCACAGTAGGTATGTGCTGCCCAGATTACATTGCTTTGCTTAAGTAGGTAGGTACATTGTCTTGGTTAAAATACATATTTCGTGACCGAAAGCGGTGAACCAGAAACTTACTAGCCACTACTGCGTCAAGCATCCTGATTTCGGTCGTCGTTGGTTCTAATTTCGAAATTGTTAGCTTGCTGTCCCTTTTTCACACAATGAAACGAAAAAAGAGTGAGAGAAACAGCTGCGTGCCAAGGGACAGGGGCCCGCGAAGGGAATATTGGCAGCTGCGTTGTTAATGGAGAAAGAAGTGACATTTACCTGCTAAATTAATTTATTTGTAACCGAAACAACCTAATCCTAGTTTAGGTTAAATCTTATTTAATTTTATATTAAAGAAATTAAAAGAGAACGTTTTTATTTATGTATAATTAAGTACCTAGTTCATAGCTTAGTAATTTAATTTCAGCTTTCTACACCGTAGTAAGTACCTAAGTAGTTTTGGCTGTGCGTTTATAGTCAGTCAGGACAAACTAAGATAAGTAGGTATGATATAGATAAATACTGACAATAAGTAACCTATTATATTTATATAGTTTTAATACCTATACCGAAGGATATATTTCAATACATTTCCATATTTATATTCAGTCTTTGTGAACTAAATATAGATTTGAGCTGCAAACTCAGCTTAATGCGGGATATTCTTTTTTTCTGTTTTCGACACGAGCCAGTATAACCTGGCTTCTGAATTGTGTTTTTATAATATACAACTGACAGAGTTATCTAATATGTTATATAACTTCTAAACCGTTGAGAACTATCTATTTCCATTTTAAACTTAACCTAACCAGACTAGTCTTACCACACCGATTTAATTTGGGCCTAATAAGTAGCATATTAAGTACCTAAGTTACTAATTAAGTACCTACTCCACATGAGTTTATTTTAAACTAGCTGGTGCCCGCGACTTCGTCCGCGTTCTGGATGAAAGGATATTCTTTCTGGTGTCCCAGACAACGTGTAGGGTGCAAAATTTCATGGTGATCGGTTCAGTAGTTTTTGCGTGAATGCGTAACAAACAAACAAACAAACGATCAAACAAATATTAGTAAAGTAAGGATGTGCTTAAATATAAAAGCTAGATAGGCATAATAATTCTGTCATTTTCATTTCTATACTACTGATGATTTAGGTATATGACCGAACTATTAAAATTTCAAAAAAATGGGTAAGCTGTAGTATATGTTACTTAGGCAGGTAATCTAAATTGGGTACCTGTATGTACCTATATGTTACTTAATCATAGTGTAATCAATCAAGCTGTGTTAATCAATAAGCTAAATTGGGAATGGGCGTGACATATTGTCAAACACAAAATATGGGCGTTTTGTTAGACGATTCTTGAAATGCAGGGCTGTGTTCCAGAAGTCCTTTGAACAATTATATTATAGGTACAAGCTAGATTGATGAAACGACCTATAAAATAGAGCTACGGTCTATTTTATAGGTTTTTAGGCGTTTTACAGTTGACCAAGCAGGCCAAGATTTGGCTTATTCTAAAAGAAGAAAAATTATGGCCAAGCTGAGAATAATTAGCTCTGACAGTTCTCCTGGAACGAGTATGATAAAATTTTGTCCCGATCAAATTATGTGCGAATGGAGTGCTAAGAACAGCGCTTATAGCAAAATTAGCCTAGACCGAAGGAGTGCAGGAACTCAGCTCAGACCACGGACGAAACACCCCGTAACGTGGTCCGATTTCAAAAGAGCGGCTGACAGTGGAATGATGCGGATAGCAAAGGACTGAATGATGACGCTTAAACCATATTTGAAAACATTGAAAAACAGTTTTTCAAATATGGACGTAAATTCTTCTGACGGTTCTTCCCTTGTTCTAGTATCTGTTAGTACCTACCGGTGATTGGCTATCATAATCGCAACTTTGATCTTGTCAGTAGCCGCGCTGAACAACAGTCTTGTGCTCATACATTGAACTATATGCTCATAAAGGTATTTAAGCTAGGCATTACCTTGACCAGATTTGGCTAGTTTTAATAGTTAAGTTAACTAGCTAAGTCTAACACATATATTTAGGTATATATTTAAGTTATAATAAATTAGTTTTAAAAGAAAAAAGAATATGACGATAATTTTTATCAGGAGGTAATAATAAAAATATATAGGTAATATAGGTACTGAAATTAATGTAGCGTACAAACTCCAACGGTCTTTGAAATAAGTAATCAGTAAAATAATAATAAAATATTCAGTAAATAAAAACCCTTCAGATATTTTCAGTGTAATCTTTACGATTTCTACTGTAAACGAAATAAAACACGTCCAAAGTAAGGCTGCCTTTCACTCCCTTGTTATTATTAGTGGAAATAGAAGCTCGAATAATCCCGGGCCGAGGGTTGGGGGTTGGGGGTGGCAGTGCGGCAACATCGCACGCTCGCTATTGATCGCGGCATAGAGCTGACAGCGCTTCAAGCGATGTAACATTCAAATGTTGGTTGAACGCTAACTTAAATAAAGCGACTTTCATAGCTGTATTGTAATATAGTAACGGTATTCCAGACTCATACCTATCTATACACGAATATGTCTATACATTCTTGTGCACGCACTGTTTGCTGAAATTTGTATTGGAACACAGTGCTTTCAAGTTTCGAATTTATCATCATGCCAAATTAATACCTACATAGGTTCAAGATTTAACTGATGGTTTAAAGTCGAAGTCTCAAGGGATTTTGCTATTGTCCCAATGTATGATGGTACATTGTAATACATCAAAATTCAACTTACAATAATTTTCATATAGGCTGTACCTACGTTGCAATAGCTCACACTCAAAAACATGGTAAACTTTTAAAAAAGAGTTTACGGACATTCGCATAATAAACAGCGCAATGTCCCCATTTCCTGAGGTCCTGAGGCTCATCATTAAAATTAAAACGAAAAACTGCAAAGGGCCAATTCCAGAGGCCCTTGGCTATCTCCATCCACAGGTACTAAAATATTATAAATGCGAAAGTTTGTATGGATGTTTGTAACTCTTTCACGCAAAAACTACTGAACCGATCAGCATGAAACTTTGCATACACGTTGTCTGGGACACCAGAGAGGACATAGGGTACCTTTCATCCAGAACGCGGACGAAGTCGCGAGCACCAGCTAGTATTATTAAGTATGATTAAGACTCCGGAATACTAAACCCTGGTTTTGTGCTCGGTGGGTTCAAATGTTCAGATATCTATCAAACATTATACGAAAAGGGTGTTCAATAAAAAGTGAGAAAGACAATCTTTAAATATAACTTATTTTATTTTTCAACATACCTAGTCACCTTTTAAGATAATACACTCGATATATCTTTTTTCTAGACTTATATTTCCCTTAATAAAAAACTCTTCATTTTGAGTCTCTAAAAACCGTGTACTGCGGCGACTACTGCCTCATCGTCTGCAAATTTTTGGCTTCTGAGCCTACCTACTCTTTCAACCGCGGAAAAACAAATCACTAGGGGCGAGTCATTAAACCAGCATCTTTAATGGCAGCAATCGCAACGTTAGACTTTTCATTTGTCTTGCACATACCTAAATTCCACGTAATAGTGGCTACATGATTGAGGTAGGTATTCGATCATTACCATACTTTGGCTATCGCACCTACGGATTCTATGTAGACGCATAAATTGAAAGTGAGGTGCATATTAATCTATACTTACCTATTTTGCATTACAAATGCAATATGCGACGATGTTTATGGTCTTCCTTGTCACTGAGTACCAGTTCAATTGTAAAGGGATATGTTGAGATATACTATTTCGTTAGTTGTTTCTATTTCAGCCATATATATACACCTACTACCTTTTTTTTTACAAGAGGAATCCATCATGGATACTCACCGGCCTAGGAACAGAACGGTGGTTTATGTCGCACTCCTGCCCTGAGATGGTATTGGGGAAGACCTACCGACTAAACCTCTTGGCGTCCTCCGCGTCCGCTATGAGACGAAGTTGCGAGGTCGGGCGAACACTCTTCCGCAACTCCGCCGTGGGGTCCGTAACTGGACACTGCTCATTTGGAACGGCGTTACTGAGAACTAAAATAACCTAAACTATCACTATGGAGGGGGCGAACCTGGTTAGGTACCGATTTTTAAATGAATTCAAAAAAGGGGAAGGTTCTCAATTCGATTGTATTTTTTTTATGTTTGTTACCTCAGTACTTTCGACTGGGTGAAACGATTTTGATGATTATTTTTTTATTTGAAAGCTGATGTTTCCCGTGTGGTCCCATTTCAATTTTGTTCAGTTCTGACAATGGCATCCATGAAAAACCATAAGTAAATGTGCGCGACAAATGGACGAATAACTTAATATCACGCCAACCGATTTCGATGATTCTTTTTTTGTTATATTTGAAGTCGGATAAAAATATAGCCAATCTTAATAATACATATTATTAAAAGTACTTTTTAGCAAGATTTGTTCGTTTATTTGATTTTTCATCCGCTCAAAGCGTTTTAAAGCCTGAATTCGTTGCTCATTTGTTTTCCATTTTACTTAATTTTAATTTCTAGTATATAGTCGATAGAATATATATTCTATACGAGTATAGTTGTAGAACTAATAACAAAATCTAAACCTATTCTAGTTCGCATGCAAAAGTAGGCAAAATAAAGGAGAATTAATCAAACATTTGCCTTGGACGATTTTTATAAACTACTAGAGATCCGATTCCCGCGGCTTCGCACATACCTACCTATCCATTTTTTTTAAAATTGCATATGCCTACATATACATAAACCAAAACTATTACCTACCTACTGAAAGTCAAAATCCGTTGGGTGTTTTAGTAAGCTAGAGGAAATACAGAGCTTATGTTACTCACCGATAACTAAGCTTTCTATAGATGAAAGAATTTTTAAAATCGGCCTAGGTATAGTTTTTGGAACATACAAAAATACAATTCTTCTCTCTTTATAATACATATTATTAAGCATACAAGTAAGTAGGTATACCTACCTATATAGAGAAGACATAGATGGATATAGATAACAAAGCCTTTAAAGAAAGAATTCCCAAATTACTCCAAAACGGTAGCAAAAGGTAACATAGATAAGTTAAGATAGAGAATAAGTTGTTATTTTCTAATAGCCGAAGTAATCATGTTAATCTCCATTACTTAATCAATAATAACACGTTATTAAAGTGGCTAACTAAAGGATATAAGTAATATGGTTAACTTGAAAATCCACTTTACACTGTATTCTAATTGCTTTGCAATATTGTAGATTACGTATCAGGCAGTTTTGCAAGTAAAATACAGCCCACGCAAAGCCCTTAGGTACCGACTGCCAGATCAAGATATAAATTATCGCTTTTATTGCTCGCCCGCACTGGAGAGCGCTCACGCTGGCCATAAACACGTAAAATGCATGACCAATCAAAATACCATAGTCGGGGTCACACACACGAACCGGCATTATGCCGTCAGCCCTATATCTACACGGTTCCACCAAAGTGTGTGTGAAAAATGCATTAAGATTTGCTTGTGTGCGTCCACTCACACAATTACAAAGTCCGCTGAGATGGAACATTCGTTCGAGGGATAACGGAGGGTTTACATCTATTACACGTGGTCCTAATATGGATAAGACATAGGAATAATTCGATAATAAATATTTTGCTCAGTCATTTTGATTGTTTTGATATATTGATATTTTGATTGTCAAATGGCATTCCGTAGATTCTTTTCCTTTCCACAGCCAATTCCGAATTCACTTGTCCGGTGATGCTTATCTTATTGATTGGAATCCTGGTCATAATGTTTAATAATTATATTTAAGCCCATTTTAATAGTTATGAATTCCAAATCCCCAATTCGTTTATTAATTAAAAACCGGCGTATCGGGCTTCGTTTAATATCTGGGGTTTATTAAAGTTCATTATTAATCATCATCTTCATATTGTGACCTGAGGCGTAAAACTTTATAGGTAATTGACGGTGTAATCAGTAATTAATTAATGAGCCCTAATTAAACACGATTCCGGTATTTAAGTATAGCAATTTTTGATTACCTATATTATAAACAAAATACTTAAAACAAATAAGTTTCTTTGTTAAGTCCATTCTTTCAGCACACAGTAGATATAAGATGTTAGAAGATACAGTAGATAGGTATAAGTAGATAGAAGATGACTAAATTAGAAGCTGTTATAAGTCTAATATTGCTTCGTCATCCGCCAAGTGCTAATTATTTCGAACGTTGCGATATAGTTTGATGCCTGCCTCGTTGTATAATAAATAAATAAATAACAATGTTATTTATCTATATTAAATTGGTCTAAGTAGTTTAATAACAATTGATTGAAATCTATCTTTTTTAAATGTAGGTTTACCATAATATAAAGATAATAAAATAAGGTTTAAAAATATATTACATAAAAATATTAATAAGGCATGTCCACACTATCCAGGGCCAGGCGTCTCACACTGTGAGCCCCCGCCCACATAAAAAATGACATCTAAATAAATCCATTAAGTCTCGAGCTGCGGCAACGGCGCGTTCTTCCTGTCTCTAATCCTCTTGGCATTTGATTTCCTCCGCTTGTCTGTTGGTGCCTTTATTTGTGTTTTGACAGTGGCTTTTGTAGCTTCAACTAAATGATATGTGATGAGAAACATATTTAATCAACACTGTTTTATAGCCCTGCATAAAGATGTCCCGACGGGATGATGTTATGAGTCGGTCCTTTGTTGGCTCCGACTGTTTATGGATTTAATGCGTTTGACGTCCTTATTTGTGATCGTATTGGAGTATTTTATGTTTTAAAGGTAGGGAGGTAGGGCAGTATGGCAAAATGTGTTTTAGTTAGACAACACAAGTTACGGTAAACAAATGTCATTCAACCTAGCTTCTTTTGTAACACAGTAAAATTTAAAACCACTATTAAAGAGTGAAAGAATAAAATGGCAATCACCAAATAAGTATACTAGCAGGATAAATTAGGTAATATCCTCATATTGTTATATTTCCTCTTTATCGGACCAAAAATAACTCATTTGAATGCGGTTTTCAGTTTTCACTAATAGAAACGATAAACGACGAAGGTTTGTGTAGGTAGGTATTAATTTGCAAAATATCTAGGAATTCGTGCGAAGTCGGGAGCGGGTCGCTAGTCTATATCTACTTTTTCTACTATTATATAAAGCTGAAAAGTTTGTTGTTCGAATTAAAAAAAAAAAAATATGTTGGATAGTCCATTTATAGAGGAAGGCTTTAGGCTATATTATAACATTTTGAACGCAAACGAAGTCGCGGGCAACAGCTTGTGGGGTATAATTCGGAACAATTAAAAATTACTTCTTCGAAGACACGAGATTGTAATTTGTTACGCGATCTTTTATTATATAGGTATATTTTTACAAAAGAAAGACCCAAGTTCACACAAAATATGTGTCCGGTGCGAGGTCCGACCAGAATTTGAAATTGCGTCTGCTGTTTGGCAGTCGAGCGATAGCCCTATGCCTACTGAATATGAGAATACCTTATTCGGTTGGTCCATAATTAACTTGACACTGCGAACGGGGTCAGTGTAAATGTGCAGCTAATGAATTTGGCCATGCGTGCCTAGTCAATGAGCTCCATTCAGTCTAACTACTCACTAGTTTAGATTATTTTAAATCACGACTTTTTAAATAATACCAGATGCAACATAAATAGGTGGGAGTTGCTATTCAATCTATTTTAAGATTAAGATTATTTTAAAATTTTAAGATATTTAAGATGAAGCAGCTTATCTTGCTTCTTCCTAATGGTAATGGCAATGGTAACCTGAATGGTAACTAGGTATACCTACATTATTAAATTATTAAATTGAACATTTTATGCTTCAACAATTCAACAATCCCTTCTTATGGATCCCAAATTCTTCTTACGGCGTCATCTCCTTCGGAAGTTTAGCGATAATTTTAACTTTGTCTGCTCATCCCGAATCACTCGCGGAGGCTTTTAAGCCAAGTCATTTTACTTCTGCCTGGTCTTCCGAGCCCGTGTAATCTTATCCTGTCTATTTATCAAATGCAAAAGCTCGTATTAAAGTTTTTGATTTTGGTGATTTAGGCATCATACTAAGTCATTATTGTCGTAATGTCACGTTTATGAATGAGTTTCGTGAACTTAGACCTTGTTTAAAATAACGCAAATCATTTTTGTTCCAGAGAACCGTTGTTTCCAGATCAGAGGCAGGTTTGGACTTATGTATTTTGTTTAAAAACTGAACGGCAATGAGATCTATTCGCCTTATGCACCACAAAAAGTCTGTCGATTGCTCCGAAGAAATGGTAGAAATATGAGATCGTGGTGCTTTAAAGATGTTTATAAGATAGTGATAAGTAACGGCTCATGTATCATCTATTTGTATAAATCTGGAACTCAAAAGTAGTCGACACAAAAACAGAACTTGCTCGAGCGGAAAGTAGGTACTATTTCGAAATAGTCGCCTCTTTTTTCCGGGAAAACTGGATCTGAGCTAATTAATTTGAGGATTATTTATAATTGTCAGTACGCCATATATCACCATATCCTTACCAGAACTATTTATAGAGAGGTATGACGTAAACCAACCGCTAACGTGGTATGTATCATTTTTCACCAAAGTAATGCGAGCTGCGAGCTTTCAATAAAAGTCATATTAAAGAACTCAAACTATATGAAATTGATGGCTCATCCGTCAAATATTAGGAGATCGACAAAGACGCATAAAAGTGGTAAAGGTAAATTCGTTCAAACTTTATAGTCATTTTATATTTTTATTTATTTTGTTCAAACGAATACAAATTAAAAGGGTTTTTTAACTTAATATCTCTATACCTATGTAGGTATAAAAATTTCGTGTCACGTTGTTTGACGTCAAGGAACTAGGTACTAAACTACTGAACCGATTTTGATAAAACTTCGTAATTAAGTATTTATGTGTAATTTGGTCCAACTTAACAGTTTTTTATTTTGAACCCGGACGGACGTGTAGCTAGTAAGTATATATTTTTAACTGCTTCATTTATAATATAACCTAGTAGCTAGTGCCTGCGACTTCGTCCGCGTTCAACGATGAAAGGTACACCCTATGTCCTTTCTGTTGTCTCAGAAAACGTGTATGCAAAATTTCATGGTGATCGATTCAGTAGTTTTTGCGTGAAAGCTTAACAAACAAACAAACTCACATTCACATTTATAATTTACTAGCTGATGCTCGCGACTTCGTCCGCGTGGAATAGTTATTTTTGGGAATCATTTGGGTATCTCGAACGGTTTTCGCAGCGCACGCAACGGAAGCCCTCAAAGATGAATAATTTTCCCCGTTTTTTTCCACATTTTCGACTGTTTCTTCACTCCTATTAGTCGCAACGTGATGTTATATAGCCTAAAGCCTTCCTCGATAAATGATCTATCCAACACAAAAAGAATTTGTCAATTCGAACCAATAGTTCCTGAGTTTGTTTGAAACAAACAAACAAACTCTTCAGCTTTATAATATTAGTATAGAAGTATAGATTAGTAAGGATTAGCTTTGTAACAAGGTGGCTCGGCCCATGGCCTACTATAATCCTTTGAATTGTTATAGGGTACGAATAACATCTAAATGAAAATTAAGTAACATTCTGCAGTATTTTAGTTGTTTCTAATTTCTTTCTTTTGCTCAAAACAAGAACTCTTTCAGACATATTTTAGTCAGATTTCATGATTGACACAGCAGTAATAAAAATACGAACGACATGTACGTGAAACCTCAGAAAGTTAGACACGTTCGCGCAATACCCGCTAGTGCTAACGAAGCCACTAGTGTACGGTGAGCTCCCTCTCCTTTCGTGTTATTCGCCAGGGCTGGCAACAGAAGGGTGAGTGGTGCAGTGGAGAGAGTTCTAGACGTATTGGTGGCAATAGTAGGTAGTAATCTAAGCGCATTAGAGCGCGCGCCGTCGCGTGACGCGCGGTACATTGACCGCACCGCTCACTACAGCAATTGCTGCATTTCTAGGGTTGCCACCTCATTTCTTTTGTGACAATAATTTTTTTTCAGTTGTAAATAACAAACTTTTACTTTAGCTTTAGCTTAGTACTTAGTTTTGTTTTTGAATAATTTCCTAACAACTTTTAAGTATTTTATTTTATTTTTATTTTTATTTTTATTATATTTGGGAAACAAACAATATCACGATACACATTACACATACACATAAGAAAAACATAAATCAGCAAAGTTTCCACTAAATTACTAAAACAAATTTTGAATTGAAGCTGGGAGAAAACATACAAAAAGGCAAACAAAATAAAAGAAAGAAAGAAGACAATTAATAAATAACATATAACTACAACATACAAAATAAACAAATAAACTAATAAACTGGCTGCTATAAAAAGAACACTACATAACTAAATTATCGAGGACCTGTTTAAGACTTCGTTTATACGCTCCTATAGGACAACTGAAAATATCTAGGTATATTATGATATATTATGATATATCTAGGTATATAAATATATTATGATCATCTAAAAAATATTATCACCTGTCTCCTTGCATGGTGCAATAGTTATTGGATCACATTATGCTATTAGGTATTTATAAAATATGGTTTTCTTTTTATTAGTCAGTCATGACTTAGTTCGAATATTTCGAACTTACCTATTCAATTAGTAGTTAACTGTTTAGAAAATATCCAGAAACATGATTTATAACTTATAGGTAGGTAAGTATTATATAGAAATGAACGATAGCAGTTTGTGATAAGTAAATTATTTAAAATTAAAATAAATAATGAATCTTGTATGCTAGTATAATAAGCAAAACCAGTGTCAACATTAAATATGTATCTATATGAGTTGCTTGGTCTTACTGAAGAAGACACCAAAGCTGGCTGTTAGCTGGCTTATACAAATAATAAAACCTATAAATTTTTTGGAATCATAAAATAATTTTTAAATTTATAAAAAAAACCTTGATTTTAAATTGTGATTTCATTCGAAGCTGTGACTCAAGATTGCCGAAGCGCAACAAAAAATATATTAAGGCTTTTATTTTATTACAAGTTTTTTTTTTCAGGTTTTGAATAATTTGAAAATCTATTTCTTCTAGATTCTATTTTCTATCTATTTTCTTCTAGATTCTATTTTCTAGGTTTATTTCTATTTTTTTTAAAAGTTTTCTAAAAAAATAATGTTATGAAAATTTGTGAAAATTTATCAGGTACGCATTCGTCCCAAAATGAAGTAGGTAAACCTTTGTGACAGCCCTGAAGCAAAAGCAAAGGTAATTTAAAACAAGTGGGTGTACAGGTTAACGAATATCAGGTTGTGTTCTGGTCACAGCCCTGTCCCATTAGTCGTTCACCAAATCTGGGAAGTGATTTGTCCGCTCTCGCTCCGCCAATCTGGGGCCAATGACCGTCGCCCATGCAAACCCAGCGCACCAGCGGTACCAGACCAACACTCAACATTAAATAAATAGTAGGGCATACCTACGCGTACACGAGACCAGGATCGATGGTCTTTTAGCGATTACTAACTATATGTAGGTAGGTACTGTTATTAAGATCTAAAGAAACACAATGGCGTTTATACCACCGACCCGGGCATACCTGACTGCCACACGTTCTGAAATAACTAATTTGTTTTTAATAACATATCTTACAAACTTTCTAATCATTTTATTGCTACATAAAAAGTAGAAATCTTTGCATTATTATAAAATAAAGTCCTGTCCGCCTCTGTATGTTTAATTTAGCAGATAACTTCTTGTAAAAAATCCGACTGATTTGGACATGGTTTTCGCTAGTGAAAAAGCTATTTAGAAACAAAGATGATTTGTCCAAATAAATTGCAAAAAAGTCGTGGGAAGCAAAGCAAGATTAAAGATATAAAATTTTCATAACTATTTTCTAAAGCCATTTATATAAATAGTTTACACTTTACAGAGTATTTAATTAAGAAAGTAAAAAATAAAACTAAAATTAAAACTCTCACCGCCGTTTTGTTGATAATATAGTTATTTTGGCATAGTCGCTGGACCAAATCAGAAGGATGTTGGATATCCTCAATGTCGTCTCTTGGTGCGTAGAACTTGGGTTTAATTTGGACAAGACGAAAGTCATGTTCAACGAGCATATTCTCCAACCACCTGTTACCGTTGAGGGTGTAGACTCTTGAAGTTGTGCAGGATTACGTCCATTTGGTACAAATTTTAATAATCCAGTTATAGGCAGAAACAGGTTCGACAAAGGGTATGACAGAAGAAATCGGCTGGGTTGGGCTGCATTCGGGAAGCTAATATGTCATCTCTTCTTGCCGCAATGTCTGAAAATCAAATTATATAATCAGTGCCGAAACCATGTTAATCCGGGCAATAATTATTTGTGTGCCAAATTTCATCAATCCATCCTCATAAACTTTGCTTTAATAATATAAGTGGGATTAGATTCCTAAAAGTATAAAACTAATACAAAATATTTAATTAATTCGAATTAGATGTTTATAAGCATTCTTTTTGCATAAATGAAACCTACTGTATAATTGATGTAGGTGGTGCGAAGTCACCGCTCCGGATCGAACGTGCAGTTATTTTGATGGTCCGAATGCTATTAGGCTAATGACTTGACAAAGTTCTTAATTGAAAACAAACATAAAAAAGTGAGTAATTTCGGAACAGCTAATCTAGATGGAATACTCTTATGGCAATATTCAGAGTCCATTTCCATATCCCATCCTTAATCATGCTATGGTCTGCTGCGTAGGTACTTGCAGTATACCTGGTAGCGATGCTTATGTTATAAATGATGGTGTTGATTGTAGATGGCTACCTACATTTAAGTGGATTAGTAAATAAAAATTCTTTCAGCATTAATAATCGTAAATTAAAGACATTTTTATCACACTTTTAAATCACAAAATAAGTGTCTGCGAATTTAAATCACCAGCTAGCTGTCTTTAATATTGCGGTCACATTTTTGCGTTATGTGTGCAGAGTCGACGAAACACAATGCAGACGATGCGACACGGTCTGACGCAATTTTGTATCTGCTATGTGGCAATTTATTTTCGCGTTAGCATTAACAATCAAATGAATTTCAAACAAGTGAATTAAATGAATCTGTTTCATTAATTGACTCTAGTATCCCTGCTTTCATGCTGTGGTTACTGTCGCCAGACGGTATGCCCAAAATATGACTGCGAAACGCCGTGTGGGAAAAACCCCAGCCCAGAAGTTTGAAATTTCATTTCCAAAGTTGGCCCTGTCGGGAATTGACTCGGGACCCTCCGAGTTAAAGCGATAAGGCAAACATCTATCATTGCACCAATCGTTCTTGCATTAGTATTGACACAGCCATTAAGGTGACTTGTAAAGAGTGGGACATTTCGCTTTTGTGACATTTGCGCCGCGAGGAAATTTAGTTTTCGCAAAGCATTTATGTTTGTTATTTACCAACACTGTACTGTTATGTTAGGTAGTGCTGTTAAACTGTACTATTACCGTTGTCTTGCTGAAGATGAACACTTTTATGTCTAAGAGTCACTGCACTTAAAAAATACACAATATTTGAAATAACTAGGTAAAATTTTTCGCTGACTCTCTTAATCTTATTAGATACCTATATACCTACCTACTGAGTTAAGCTTAGATTGAACCTTAACCCTTGGCCACAGACAACTAGGTTGTCTGTGCCCTTGGCTAAAGCTCAAGTCAGCGACATTTGATTATAAATAGGTTTAGATTTATTAAATACCTACGCTTCGGTTTATGGAATCGGAAACATCATAATGTTTGAATGGTCACTGCATTTCCATTAATTGCATTTCCATCATTTCCACAATTAGTTCCTTGTGTCTGCTGATTATGGGGATTCTGGATAGTGGAAAAGAGCTGCTAGGCAAATTTACATTTACTGTGGAGGCTATTCTTCCAGTGTTGGACGAGTGGCTCAAGAGGAGACTCACGTTCCGCCTGGTGCAGGTGCTCTTGGGACATGGCTGTTTCGGGAGCCATCGGGTGGCTCGTAGGGAGCCAACTCCGAAGTGTCACTCGTGTGCGTGCGTGTAAGGATAGCGCACAGCACACTCTTGCGGAGTGCCCTAGATGGTCGGCGCAGCGAACTGAGCTCGCTGCGACCATTGGACTTGACCATTGGACTTGACATTGGCATCAAAGCCGCTTGGCGAGCGATTCAATCCTACTGAGAAGATGTAATCTCCTAGAAGAAGGCGGCGGAGAGAGAGCGGGAGGACAATGTCCTGTCCCATCCCCTCCGTCGCCGACGAACTGGACGCAGGCGGCTGGCGAACGCTCGCCTCCTGGATCACTGACAGGACTAGGGCGGTAGATGGGGATTCTACCGATTCTTTCCAACCCCAACTGGACCCAAGTGGCGTTGGAACGTCGATGGGCTGTGTCGACAATAATTGCCTAATGTGAAATGGCATTTCTTAGATGCAAGTCTTCTTTAGAAGTCTTCAGCAATTGGTCGCTTTTATAATTTGCCGTAGCACGTCTCAAGTATTTTTGTGGTCGTCGACGCCGTGCCATGGATGATAAAATAAAAGCGTCTGCATACAATTACATACATTTTGCTTTTCTATCTTACCGTGACGGTAAAAACATGCCGTGCCGTGCCGTGCTTCGGCAAATTATAAAAGCGGCCATCCTCTCAGATATGTAAATTTAAATATTATTCTTCGGCCTGCGGCCAGATTGACAGACGACCTAAAAGGGCTTAACATGAATTATGCAAAAAACAGAAGACCGTGCTTGGTGGCGAGCCTTGGGAGAGCATCCAGCAGTTGAGAGACACAGGCTGATGATGATGATTATTATGATTCTTCGCGTCAAAAGAACTTATCATTATTTCTAATCTACACATGAAATTTAATAAACTGATGCTTATTTGATTTTAACTATACAAAAGATTACTTAATACTTAAACATTAAGAACTCTAGCACATTTTATGCAAGGCCAAATTCAGGTGTCACTTAAAAAAGAAAATTCTAGCTTCGAAAAAAGTTGGTGTGCTAAAACACGGGAAAGCAATTATGTATTTTATTTCACGACTGATCGGCGTCTAACTCCTCTATAAAGCCTAGATTGGGCCCTATATGGAGTATACTATACTCCCAGTTCTACTTTTACCACAGTACAGCGTCGAATGCGAATGGTTGAAGGTCCGCGCTCACACATAACAGTTAGTAGCCTTTAGTTTAAGAAGAGTTATAGTTTCTCTTTGTGTGTTGCTTCGATGAGTTATTCCAATTAAGTTCCAATTAAGGCTTACCCGCATCCACATTATTTGGATAAGAGTTCATCATATGCTAACACAGTAGCCATGGGTTTTATCTCTTTTCGGAGGTATTTCCACCTAGTTACAATAAGAGCTTCTTCAAGCGAGCTCTCCAAACAAATTCTTGCAGAGTGCATTTGCAACTTCACAAGTTAGTTCAGGAAACATTAAGGTAACTTAACTACGTGTTATGCTGGGTATGCTCCATAATATTTCTTCAAGTCCAACGCGAAAGCCTCGCGGCCAATGCAAATTCTATACAAACAGAGATCAAACAAACTGGACACGTAATCTGTCATAGCGACCTCGGTCGTTGCCGCTCTTTGTAGAGCGAGATAGCAATATATTGTTACAGTGAATGAGAAAAGGAAAGCTAATGTAAAACAGTCAGAATTGCTTCATGATTGGATAATTATTTTATTGATACAGTTAAATGCTATTAAGGACAGACCTCTCAGACGGACTTTTAGGGAACGGCTTTCGGAAAGTTCGATTTCAAATTATTGGAGTAATAAATAAAATAACTCCTTCTTTGTATTTATTACTTCTGACGAAAATATTTTTAATATAAGAAGGAATTTATTACTTTTAGTTATCTCGAATATATTCAAAATATTTATCCTCTTACAAAAAGGCGAGGGTCTGAATGTGTCTCATTACAGTTAAAAATTGACTATAGCTTTATCACTAACATAGTATAATGTTAAGTAATGATATTATTAGTATATTAAGCGGAATAATATAAATGTTTGTTTTGTATATAAGTTAGATTAGAATAGTTAGTAACCACATGCTCTAATATTATAAAAGCGAAAATTTGTGAGGATGGATGTATGGATGGATTTTTGTTAGACTTTCATACAAAAATAGCTGAACGGACTTGGATGAAATATGGCACACAAATAGTTTATTACATACTTGGATTAACATATAGGATACTTTTTATTCTAATACATTAAATTACTATCCCATACATCTATTAATTACGTCACATCACTAACTTTTGAGCTTGAAATCTCTAGAATATCAGATTTCTAGCAAGTGCTATTTACCCATGTACCTACTTCTATATTTTTCTATGATATTTTTGTTCTATAATTTTTCTAGTACAAAATTTAATGTTTGATAAAATGTTTTCTTATGGTCGTATTTTCAGCTGGATTTACATTAACCTACCGTAGAGCTAGCTGTAATGTCTGCTGGCGTAAATCGCCATTAATGGCGCATGAAATTGAACACGCTTTCTAAAATTCGATTTTGTGACAATTTAGTCGGAGAAGTAACTTGTACGTATATATAAATTTTGTATAGATGACTAGACGGGCCCCGGTTTCGGTCTTATACAAAGAGGAAGTTAGTATAATATACAAAACTAGCATATAAACATTTCTAACATTTTTCCCGCAGACCAGCTATAGTTGGTCCGTGGGTCAGGAAAGTTTTATTTAATTTGACAAAGGTCTAGAGTTTAGTGCGTTCAATTAAACAAATAACAAACTATTCAACATGATTATCTTATTAGTGTAAATACACAGCTCATATCCAGAGTTAGAATAATATTTATATAATTGAATTAATAAGAATACATATTTTTATTATTCATTTTATTCTTCTTGAAATGAAGAATAATTAAATAAAAGAAAGTAGGATTAGGAGAAGATACGAAAATATGCTTAGGCATCTTTCATTCACTCACTGAAACTTAATGCTATACCTACTTTTAGGGTAAGTATATACTTAGTCTTGTGTAATTGGGTGAGTTCTGTGATGCTGCCAGAGTGTGTAATGCGAGTTTTACTTGATAAAACACATCAAACTCGTAAATGTGAATGGGTATGGGAATGAAGCAGCGCCACCTAGTGGCTAACGTGTAGAGCTACACACTCAGACGGACAGCCTAATTTTTGACTAAGTTTTCCCGTCACAGCTAAGATTTATGTATGTACTAGTTAAGAAACATAACAGTATTGTATAGGTACCTACAATAAATGTAGGTATCTATATTATTTCACGGTAGTCTTCTGTAATGAGATGATTCTGTGGTTCTGCCAGACGAACAGCCCAATTTTCGACTACAAAAATTAGTGTGCCTTTTGTCACAAATGACAATCTATACTAATATTATAAAGCTGAACAGTTTGTTTGTTTGTTTGTTTGAACGCGCTAATCTCAGAAACTACTGGTTCGAATTTAAAAATTCTTTTTGTATTGGATAGATCATTTATCGAGGAAAGCTTTAGGCTATATAACATCAAGTTGCGACAAATAGGAGCGAAGAACAGTTGAAAATGTGGAAAAAACGGGGGAAATTATTCATCTTTGAGGGCTTCCGTTGCGTGCGCTGCGAAAACCGTTCGAGATACCCAAATGATTCCCAAAATAACTATTCCACGCGGACGAAGTCGCGAGCACCAGCTAGTTGTTTATAAAATTTTTGTACCAGCTAATATATATAAATCTATTATGTAATGAAGTCTCAAGATCAAGGACTTGCCCGAAGCAAATTAATTACGATCTGATATTGAAAACTTATGTGGGGTGAAGAGGATGAAGAACACCACATATTTATATATATAGTATTTATATATTTACAATTACACATATATACATATTAACAAATCGTGAGTGGCGAGAAGCGAGAAAGCGCGTGCTTTCTTTAGCCGTGTTGAACGCCAACTGATTACGACAGACTGATTTCCGTGCCTTCTTCTTTTAAATAAAGAATGACACGGAAACAGATGGAAATTCCAAATAGGTCTCATTTGAAGGAGGTCGCCACATCAGCCCCCCCGGAGACCGTAGGTCGTAACGAAAAGTAGACTCGAAGAAGTGGAAAGCACTCGGTGGCACGTTGCTGCGTAATGGCACCAGCAGTGTCCATTATCTGAGTCGATGTACCGGCTGCTGACATGTATCCGTGTGCAGTGTGCGCTAGCCTGTATAACGCTGCTAGGAGCGCGCGGTCGCGTCGACTTTTTCAGGCACGAAATCTTCTGCACGAAATCTTCAGTGACGTCGTAGTTCGTTTTGCAATTACGATGAAAAAACTTTTGTTTCGAATGTCACTTTGTCAACAACACGGTCGGTAACTATGGAAACTTAATATTCAATGTTCGTTTATCACGTCGGGGTCACCAATTATATGTGGTGACACCATTTTACTATGTACACGCATTTATATATATTTACAGTTATATACATAATGTACATTATTCACATATTAACACATGGACAAACGGTGAGTGGCGAGAAGCGAGAAAGCGCGTGCTTTCTTAAGCCGGTTTTAACCGATCAACTGAAACATTATTCATTTTCCCTTTGATGTCAAGCTTAAAAAATTTTTCTGCGCGGTTTATTACGCGATAGGGTCCTGAAAATGTTGGCTGCAACGGTTTTCTAACAGAATCGTCTCTTACAAAAACGTGAGAAGCTGTTATTAAATCTTTATGCACGAAAAATTTTGACGTTCCGTGACGAACTGTTGTCGTAGGTCGCAGTTTTCGCATTTGTAATTGCAGTCGGGACAAGAAATCTGTACAGTCGATTGGATTTTTATTTGAGCTCTCAAAGAAATCTCCAGGTAAACGCAATTGTTCACCATACACCAGATCTGCGGTGGTAGCTGAAATGTCCTCTTTATAGGCCGTTCTTATACCTAAAAGAACAAAAGGTAAGGCTTCCACCCAATCTTCACTTTCGTGACACTTGATCGCTGCTTTCATTTGCCTGTGGAATCGTTCCACTAAGCCATTGGCTGCAGGATGATAAGCTGTTGTCATGAAATGTTCAGCTCCAATCATCTTCGCCAAACGTTGAAATGTGTCAGAAATAAATTGACGTCCTCTGTCCGTTGTGATTCGTTTTGGGCAACCAAATCTGGAAATCCATCCGAAAACAAATGCTTGAGTGATGGTCTCCGCTTTGATATCTGCGATTGGCATCACTTCAGGCCATCTCGTAAATCGATCCACTGCAGTTAAGCAGTACTGATAACCGCGACAAAGCGGCAGGGGACCAACTATATCTATATGTACATGAGAAAAACGTTCGGATGGTGGAACAAATGTTTTTATCGGCGAATGTACATGTCGAGAAACTTTACAACGTTGGCACTGTAGACACGCTCTTGACCATTCACGACCGTCTTTATTACGACTGATTACGACAGACTGATTTCCGTGCCTTCTTCTTTTAAATAAAGAATGACACGGAAACAGATGGAAATTCCAAATAGGTCTCATTTGAAGGAGGTCGCCACACTTATGTTCAATTTGCACGAACACATTTTCTATACACTTGTTTAAACACAAGTCAATAATAATAATAATGGAATGACAATTTTAAAATGACCTCTCTTGCGTTTACATTGTCCCCTCGGAGCACCACATTGGTTTAACAACAAGAGGAGTGCGGTGTGCCAAGTAATGTTGGTTGCTTTTGAGCCTTCATGCATGCGTCAGAGCCATCGAAGTAAACATGATAAGAACTTAGCACCGCATTGTAGTTGATAAGATATACCTAACCAAACCAATTACAGGCACGAACAGAGCGCATGATAGAGATTATTTAGGTAATTTATCTATTGCTTTGTTAAACAACAATGTCTTATTTACTTTTAAAAGAGGAACTGGATTATTTTTCTATAAAACATTATTTATAAATCTGATGACTTCTATGATGGAGCGAACTCACCCAAAAAATGCGTATTCACTGGAACTTTAAAAAGATTTGGCTTATATGAGCTCGGAAATACAGATGCCCGGCAGGGAGTTCCAAACCTTGGCAGTGTGCATTATAAAGGATGTTTAAAAGTGCTAGGTCCAAAAAAGAGGGATTCCGACAACCAGCCGTACGTCTGAACTGAATGTCCCGTTAGAAGAAAGGGGAAGGCGGTATGAGCTCATGCAGCTCCTGAGCACTCTCCGAAGTGTGCTTCGGAGACATAGATAGATAGATCTATGTGTCTCATAAAAGACACATAGACAGCGTCTATGTGCCAGGCTCTGCATATTAGTTTTTAAAAGCGTATTGCTCCTATGAGTCTCCTAAATCTGCGATGTCTGTTGATGACTGTATGTTGTCTAAGATGTGATTTCCTTTTATTTATTACTTTTATTCTATTTTAATCGCAAACATATTTCGAAGAAAATATCCTTAACTCGTTTAAGAGTTAAGAATGTATTGTTCATCCTTAACTCTTAAACAAATTAACTGTTCTTTTTTTAGAGATGGGTTTGCTCTTGGCTAACAACCAGCTATGTAGCAAGGAAGAGGCCTATGATGGAGCGAGCTCACCCAGAAGATGCCCATTCAAAAGATGAACCTTGAAAAGATTCGGGTTATAGGTATTAGCCCGGAAATAAAGACGCCGACAGGGAGTTCAAAACCTTGGCAGTGCGCATTATAAAGGATGTTTCATGAAACTTGGTAGATAAACATTTAGACGTACGGGATACAGAATAGGCTACTCTTTTCACGCAGGCGAAGTCGCAGGCGCCAGCTAGTATAAAAATAAAACTGTAGACTGTGGGGTAGCTACTTATATTATTTCCATTAAAGTTAGGCAGAAGTTAGGCATCTAGTTTTATTAAATACATTGGCAAAGTTGGCTATGGAGACGAGGGTCCTACACCTTGATTACGCCGAGAAGAGGGTGTGACATAATATACTTTTAAATGACCGTCTGTTTACGCTGAATTTATACAATTATCTAATATTATATTTCTATTAGCAATGTCTAATATTATATTCAGGACCTTCCTTGTTAATTTATAGGGAAAAAAATAAAAATATTATTGTCGTATATTGAGTGCTGTGTGACTGGGTTTCAATAAAATAAAAAATAATAAATAATGAAACAAAAAAAAAATAAAGTGGACACGTCCGCGTGTTTTACGTGTTTACGTGTACGTTACAAGTAGGTAATATTTTCTTTAAGCATATTATATGTAGGTATTATATTTAACGAATTCGAATATACCACAATAAGTAGGTACTTAGTTATATACCAATTAAAAATCTTTGTTCGTTTAGCTATCGCCTGGTGTAAATTTTAGATATAAAACGGATAAATGGAAAAATAAGGTTTTTATAAAAAAAAATCCTTGTGTTGATGGTGTATTTGATTTTATTATATTATTTTATTTTTAATATTAAAAAAATTCTTGTTAACTTATTAACAACAAATTATAATTAATTATTATATTATTGATAGCGACAAGAAAACATAGATGATATCCTAAAATTGTAATATTATATAATATTATGATTTGCTTATATTTATATTTTCATAATAGCATACCTACATATTTTTTTAAACATAGATATTATTTGACTTAACTTCGAATTCGTCGTAGTGAGACGGCACCTTTGTTAGTATAGAGTTTCCCCTCGCCCTATTTGTAAACTCTGCTTCAAGAAGGGAGCCTGTAATCTGATTTAGTGATAGTTAGCGACAGGTAAAGTGCTTTTTACACGCCGATTTAAACTTAATTTATTGGCGATACATTTTGTGTGATTACAAAAAAATTGTCAAATTTTTGTTTTTATGCTAATACTAGCTGGTGCCCGCGACTTCGTCCGCGTTCTGGATGAAAGGTACCCTATGTCCTTTCTGGTGTTCCAGACAACGTGTATGCAAAATTTCATTGTAATCGGTTTAGTAGTTTTTGCGTGAAAGAGTTACAAACATCCATACATCCATATAAACTTTTGCATTTATAATATCAGTACGGAATGCTAATATGCTTACCTAGTATACGTGACTTTTATTTCCTGAGACCTATCTAAAAGTAAACAAATACTTTTCCACTACTTTCCATAAGCATCAAGTTATCTCCATACCTTTTTTTTTACAAGAGGAATCCATCACCCCGGTGGATACCCACCGGCCTGGGGACAGATCGGTGGGTTATGTCGGACTCCTGCCCCGAGGTGGTATTGGGGAAGACCTACCGACTAAACCTCTTTGCGTCCTCCGCGTCCGCTATGAGGCGAAGTTGCGAAGTCGGACGAACACTCTTCCGCAACTCCGCCGCGGGGGTCCGTAACTATACCTAGTACGGAATTCCGTTGCTATACCTAGTATTTGATCAAAAAAATGTCGATATGTAGGTAACATATGCGTTAGATTGAAAACATCCCCATTTAATATGTTTTGCCATTTAGATAAAATATATTTTTACAAATATCGCATTCGTTACGACGGGGGAGAATTCTCTAGCAATGACTTCCCCTTTTTTACTATTCAGCAAATCATGTCTCCAACCGGTGTTGTTTGTTTAAAGAAACATAATTGGGTTTTTGTACTAAACGTCAATTTACGATAGAATTACTGCAGTCACACCGCAAAGTATCCTTGTCACGCAGCCGTTTAATTTACGGAGCTCGCCTCAATTAATCAGGTCTCCCCTCGGATAATCCTTGTACCTACCGCGGTTTTCCCTTGACAGTTATACACTGTATAAATTGGCTTGTGTTCGCATTAATACGTGTTTTTTTTTTAAATAAAAAAAATAGAACCGATGGCTAAAGATATATTGAAGAAAAGGCTGCTGCATTTGAAGTTTGAAAACTTAATCAGAACAGTAGACTCTCCCAACAGCGAGGTATACGCAGTTCTATATATACCTAACACTTGCTAAATGAAGCCAAATAAAAAAAATAAAAAAAAGATAGTAAATAATAGAAATAATAAAAAAAATAAGAATAAAAAAAAACTCCACAAACTCCACAAAGGCAGTATAAAACGCGCAAAGCTACTAATTCAAGGTCTAAGCTGCAAAGCTCTTAGACCTTGAATTAAGTAGTTTAGAATGATGTAAAGTCATCTAAACTAAAGATTTCTAAATATATAATTACGTAAGTAAGTACCTACCTACCTACTTACTACTTATCAAAATAGTAGACTGTACAGGACGTATGTGATCAATTATACCCGAGATATTTTGACATACGAGTAAGCGAAGCGAGCGAGGGTGCTAATGATAGCAACGTTTCAACGTGAAATTTTCCTTGTGTTTAATTTCTTGGGCACGTTTCTACACAGCTTGGAACAATTATTGTAGCAGCTAGGTAGTTACTAAGTAGTACGATTACTTTAAAAATAAATGTTATTTATTCAAATAAAACATTTCATTCAGAATTTAATACAACGTTATTCCTTGGAAAATATTCGCCTAAAGTTAAAGATAATCAAACTATAGGCTTGCATAATTATAGGCCTACCTAATACACAGAATAGACGCGATTATAGCAATTACGAGCAATTTCATGTATATAAATTAGTCTGCAGGTAAACTGTCGGTCCACTTGATGGTAAGTGGCCACCATTGCAACACTCATAGGTGTCATAGGTACCTAAGTGCGCTACTAACATTAGTATGATAAAGGATGGAAGGAATAGAAATAAAGGATCTTAATCTCTTGGGAATAAGAGTGGATGAAGAAATAAAAACACGAAGAAAATGTTTTTTTATGAAAAACCCATTTGCATTTGGAACCCTCGCCATAGCTCGCTAGCGACTTGTACGCTACAAATAGGTATCTGCATACATAATTAAGTTGGTACCGCTAAACCCTCAGGGCACGCGTTTTAATTCTCATTTGTCAGTTTTTTTTTCTTTCATAGCTACTAATAGGTAACAATTACAATTCTGTGACATTTTACTGCCCATTAAAGAATTAATTTACTGCCCATATTTGAAGGACGTTCGAATGAAGTGATAATTTAAAAGACAACATCTGTTTGATTCCTATAAAAATTCAACGTTCACTTTTTTTTTATAAAAGTCAACGCAGCGCTTGGCCGCGATCTCACTTGATGTATAAGGTGCAGATGTGGCTGAAGGTCGACCACGCTTATCTAGTAAGTGCCCATTTACCCTACATTTGAAGACCCCGAGGTTGTAATTTTGGGGAAACACAGACGCAGGCAATGAGTTCCAGTCCTTAGCAGTTCGGACAAGGAAGGTGAACTGTAACGCTTCGTACGTGACCGACGAACTTCAACTACGAAGGAATGAAACTCCCGCCCGCGCCATGTGGTCCGCAATGTAGGTAAGTATAATATATTATTTTAAAATTAATGTTTATTGCTTGTAAGGTGTTATGAATTAACAAAAAGTGAAGCATAACATTATTTTTCTGCTTGAATTTTGCATTTATTGCATTATTTGCAATTATTGCATGAACAATTTTGCTAAATCAATTTGAAAAGGACAAGACGACTGTGCAGTCAGTCGATTTAATATATATTTTTTTAATATTTGGTAGTGGCAGAGCACACTGTGTTTCGCAGTATGTACCTACTTAATTTGGGTACACCTTCTGGCGGCAGTAACCATATAATATTAAATACAAAAGACCATATAATATCAAATAGAGATATGTAATGAAATTTTAGAAGCAATTATCATAAAAAAAATACATAATTTAGCTTCAATGAACACGAAACATTCCGTTGTCTTTGATGCCAGCGAGCACAATGTTTTTTTCATTCCTGACTAAAGTGACCAATTCCGGACTATGCAATGGATTGTCAGAAAAAAATGTTTAATCTTGTCTCACTGCCAGAGCAATTCTTTAGGAATTCCAATGTTATAATAGGCTTAGTGACGTAGGTAGGTATAAATAACGTCATGACATAAAAAAAAAAAACTATTGTCCCTCTGTCGATTCACATAAACACGAACGGTAGAAGAACACTTTTAATCTATAGTTAAAATAATAATGGTTATGCCCAACTATATAGTTTTAATAAGTTACTAGCTGTTGCCCGCGACTTTGTCCGCGTTCATAAGGGTTATATAACCTAAAGTCTTTCTCGATAAATTGGCTATCCAACACAAAAACAATTTTTCAATTCGAAAGAGTAGTTTCTGAGATTATCGCTTTCAACCAAACAATAATTAGGTCATAAGTTATTAAATGCTCATACATAATATTAGGTCTAAGATATTTTTTAGGATAGCTCGGCAGGTTATAGGTAAGTCATCTAGATATACTAATAATATTATAAAGAGAGAAGATTTGCATTTTTGTATGTTTGTAATGAATAAACCCAAAAATGACTAGTCCGATTTTAAAATTTCTTTCACCTACAGAAATCTATATTATCAGCGAGCAACATAACAGCTATATTTTATAAAGTTACGCGGACGAAGTCGCGTGCAACAGCTAGTCTATATATAAAGTAATAGAATTGGGGTTGCGAGTTTGCTGCTGACAGGACAAAGGATAAGAGATAAGGAAGGAATATAGGAATGTGGTAAGGCATCCCTTAATTACCGACATCCTTGGGTTTTTACTGTCAATCGCCCAATTTCGTGACTGAAGAACGCAGTAAACTAATCTTCTTAATATATAAAAGGCGATGTATGTATGTCCGTAGGTATGTCTCCTAGAGACTCCAAAACCGCTAAACCGATTTTGATGAAACTTTCAGACTAGTCCAAAATTTCAATGTTTTTAAAGTGTTTATTTATATATTTTTTCTTTTTTATTTGAAATTAAATGGTTTAAGTAAATGATAAATTAACCGAAAACCTCATATAGGCGCCCATTTCTGAAACTCTAACCTAACTTGGCCCTTATCCTTTATCCTTTTAGATTTAACAGCAATCTTGTGTCTTCCTCTGTTTGTAATTTACGGTAGCCACCTAGGTATACGAATAGGTGTAGGTACCATCAATAGTGCCGTCAGCTTGCCTGCCACACTTTCTAAAAAGAATTATATCATTTAAATCAATTAGTATCAGGTACATACTACATACCACCTACATATAGTAATATCTCATATTTTAAATTAAAAACTATTTCTCAATAATTATTATAATGCCATGAAAAAAATATGTGAAATACAAATTGAAGCGGCCTGTACCTTAACAGAGCGTGTCGTCTAAATTTGAAATTGAATGAACGTCAATGATTCCAATCATTCCACGGCTTTCCACAATGTTCACACAGTCGCACAACTGGTTATCGTGGGTGTCTGTCTCGAGGTATCGATTGATGTGGAAACGAGACAGCAACATCACAACCGCCGCAAGGGTGAGCAGGACGGCCATAGGGCCTTCTGAGAACAAAGATAGCATCAAGAGTTACGTTGGGAAGAAACGGGACGACGACGCTGGCGCACCATCAATAAACTTTTTTCTTTAACTTTTTTACTGTTTTGTTAACTGTTTCATTATTCATAACACCTTTGTCGGTTTTTTGTCGCTCATTAAATGGAATTAGTTCAAACACGCGTGCAGTCATCATTTTCATAATTTTTATTACTACCCACGTCTTGGTGCGAGCGGAATTTTAAGTAACTGTGGAAATAGGTACATACATTAATTTGTTTTTATGAGGTCTAGACTTTGTGAAACGATTATTATTAGATGTAGAATCAGAAATATTTATTTGTGGCAAAAGTTAATAAAATTATAAAAATCCTATTTAAATAAATACATAATATTTTGTTTTATTAAAGGGGTACCTATATATTTTTTAAATAAAAAAATAATTTGTTTAAAAAGTTAATTGTAACCATTATCTTAAAAATACAAAAGATCCCTAGTCCTGTCAGGGATTTTTCCGGCACATGGGGACTCTACTACCGCCCGCTTCATCCTGAGAGGCACGGCGCACTTTGGTAGTTCGGGTGCGTCATCCCAATGAGCAGTGTCCGGTTACGGACCCCCGCAGCGGAGTTGCGGAAGAGTGTTCGTCCGACGACCTCGCAACTTCGCCTATAGCGGACGAGGAGGAGGACGCCAAGAGGTTTAGTTGGTAAGTCTACCCCACCATCTCGAGGCAGGAGTCCGACATAACCCACCGGTCTGTCCCCAGGCCGGTGGTTATCCATGATGATTTCTCTTGTAAAAAAAGGTACCTTGTCTTGTTACCTACCTCTTGTAAATTTTAAAAAGAGTTACTATTACAAGAACTCAACCTATATGATACTGTTATCCTTCCCTTCCTTATCCCTTGTTCTTAATCCTTCTATGGTCGCTAGCGCAACACCTATGGCGATGCTTGTGTTAAAGGCGACGGTAGCCACCTACCATCAAGTAGACCGTCAGCCTATCTATCGATCGATCTCAACATAAAAAATAAATCTGGTTGCCGTTTAGATAGTGTAAGTAGAAAAAGCTCTGCAACTTCCAATCTTACGAATCAAAAGTTTCAAAAACTTATTCAGTTAGTCCATTAAATAAAAAAAAATAAACATAAAACATTTCATGTATATTTTCATTTTCTATAAATAATAATTAATTTCTTGAGATCGCCACTGCACAGAAGTATGACCGAATGTATTTGCAAATTATCTTTCACATAATTAACATAAACTCTTAGCAAATTTTACTACCTACTTGTTTAATATTCCACGACTAAGTATAACTTTATCTACTGTTGTAACAACTTCTTCATAAAACTTTACCGTACAGTGGATATCAATGGGACTTAACTACTTCATTTTATAGCCAATTTCATGCAACATAAAGTTTACCGAGTTGTTTTATTTCATATATTATCTTTCTTGTATTGGTACCTACCTGTGCTAAACCGGGTGAGCAATCGAAACGAGTTATTGAGAGGAAATCTCAAATACTTAGATCAGAATCCCTTATCCTGGCATAGCTTGTGTTAAACGCAGAATATCGATAAAAAATATTACTTAAAAGTTAAGTAATTTTTTCGATGGTAATATGAAGACAGGCATAAGTGAACACGATATTTACCTATTTATTTTTGGAGACTTTTATTTTCGGTATACCGGAAATTGAAGATAAAGATCAGCTCGTATGAATAAAAGATTAGTTCATAATTAATATGATTAAAACCACTGTTCCCGTGGTCCCTTGTCACACAAAACTACATTTATATACCAAATTAAGAAATACTTTTTATTTTTAATTTACTTTTTTATGTTAAGGTCGACAGACAGACGGTTCATTCAATGATAGGTCTTAACGTCTATTTAGATAGATAGATAGAACGGTAGACGGGGACTCTACCGCCCGCTCCATCCTGAGAGGCACTTTGGTAGTTCGGGTGCGCCGTCCCAATGAGCAGTGTCCGGTTACGGACCCCCGAGGTAGAGTTGCGGAAGAGTGTTTCTCCGACTTCGCAACTTCGCCTCATAGCGGACGCGGAGGCGCCAAGAGGTTTAGTCTAGAGGTCTTCTCTAATACCACCTCGGAGCAGGAGTCCGACATAACCCACCGGTCTGTCCTCAGGCCGGTGATCATGTATCCATGATGGATTCCTCTTGTAAAAAAAGGTCTTAACGTCTATTACAAATAAAAAAATGTTCGGGTTACACTTCGCACGGATGCAATTTTTGACTCTGACGACTGCGGTCGTCAGAGTTTTGAATGGTGGCTAGGACCAGTCATGGGAGAGCCCACGGGCCTAAGTTGGCCATCGCTGTCCAACTCAGGCGGTAGACTTGACGCCGGAAGATTCTCTGCACCAGCCCAGATATCCCTTAGGTATAAGACGTAGAGCGGTAGATGCGGACTATTGTCGGCTAATATTACATAGTGTAAAATAAAGCGGACAGCGGGAAGCGATATTATTTTATGCTATGTAAAGATAGATGTTAGAAAAGATACCTATATGTACCTACTAACTATGTATAGAAATACAAAAACACCCGAATATAACACGTCTCTAAAGACTATTTAATAAACCTAACCAGTCTTTACTTACTTAGTTCTAATTTTCACCTGACCTGATTTTCGTTTATAAAAATATGTATTATGTCCGCCAAGAAAGTATTTAAAAAATTTTTAAATCCATGCGAAGCAACAGGCGGGTCGCTGCTTAATACAATTTAATAATGTAAGTTTTAGATCCCTGAATTAATGATTTTTTTAGGATGAATGTATGAAGTTTTTAAATGTTTCTTAATGGATGGCATAAAACCATAAAACCATAAAAGCAAAAGATAATTACCCGAACTGGTTCACATGCTCAAAGTGGTGGTGAAACTTGGCTTTCTCGGCATGCTCATTCTCGTTGCTCGTGGCTGCGCACGATTCGCGAAACTCAACTCATTCCAGTGAAATATGTAACAAACATCACGACATGCTTATGCACATTAAATCTGTAGTTTCACCATAATTTGTAATCATGAAAAGGTTAACAAAGATTGATTTATTTTCTAAACAATCTTCTAAGTATCTTCTATATTCACAAGATTATTTAAAATGTGTCGGTTCTAGTTTTAAAATATTATTTTAATTTTGGTCTAGTGACTAGTAAACCTAACCAAACGGTCGCGGGTTCGAATCCCGCTAGGGGAAAATGTTTATCTGTTAAGTAACATTTACCTTTGTACCTGAGTCATGGATTTTTGTATTTATAATATTATTTATGTATGTATTTACAAACAAAAAGTAATGTACCTATGTAGTATATTACCTAAACTGTGTGGTATCCATAATACAAGCATTAGTTGCTTACTGTGGAACTAGATGGAGCTGTGTGGAATGTGTGAAAATAATATATACCTATTAATTTAGTTTAACAGATGATTAGGTATATAAATAAAATTGTTTATTAGTTAGTGCCCGCAACTTGATCTGCGTTGAAAAATTGAAAATATATTTATATCGCGAAAATATTTATTATGTGACGACGGCGACAGTAGCGCCCATTTTTTTTATAGGTATTTTATATAAAGTATCATAGGTTAATCCTATAATTAGCCTATAAAAGGTTAATTATAGGTTATATGTTTAACCCATTCCACCGAGGTAATAAATCCATTCCATCGTTTTGACGTTATTAAAAAAGAAAAAATAAAATAAATTACTATATTAACGTAAACACGTTAATATAATATGTAGTAATTTACACTAACAACTTTTTTTTATTTAGAAGCAATATTTAGTTTCCACTTTAATATTTTATTAAGATTTTATGTTCAAATGTACAGAATTACTTATTGTGAGCGAGTTGTTGAAATAATATGTATAAATATAACAGGATAACTAGCCGGTTCGAGCAAGATAAATTCCAGTGAATAGTAACTATTGGTGGCGCGGTGAAACCCCTGAAGGGGTGGACGAAATCTAAATTTCGTTGCGGCGGGATTGCGACAGAATCACGCCATGAATCCCTGAATTAGCGGTTTAGTGGACTGTATATCTGGTTGCGGCTGTAAGCGAACAATATGACCGTCTGAAGGACAGGATTAGAAGCAGAAGGAAATGCACATACCTTATACCGGTGCTCTGGTGCGCTCTGCTGCAGGAATCTCTGAATGTCCAACTGGCAGACACTGTTCACATGTATTTAAATGTTCAGCGATAAGGTGCGGATGAATCACTTCACTTCCGAGAACGAGTTAAGGCGCGGATTAGGGATAAACCCATATATACTTGGAAACACAGCTCAAGCGCGGGCGCGTTCCTTCTTCCTCGACCTCTCACGCGGCGGTCATCGGCAGTAGTGCATTATTTTGATAAGAGGGTAAAGAGGAAAAATGTGAGGGCCATATTATTAGGAAGGTGGGTATACGTGAAAGAAAGAAAGGTACTTGACAGCCAACTATTCGATCACGGCGCAACCATCTCCCCCGGCCTTAAAGGGTCACCTTTAAAGATCTCACAATGCGAATGCGAAAGAAATGCGGTAAATAATGCTAAACGAGATGCGGTTATTTTAACGATATACGTTAATTTATACGAAAGAAGATGCGGTTATTCAAAATAAGAATGCGGTAATTTACGCGAAAATAAATGCGGTTCCTAATAACTAATCCTAAAACTAGGTGATAATAAATGCGGTTACATAACTAATAACTATCTACTACTAAACGACTATACTAAACTATTACTAATCCTAATTCCTAACTATTATTCATAAATGAGTATAAATGAGTAGAAATGCTACTCTGCCTATAAAGGATAAGACGGACGCGGTTTAGCTCTAAAGCAAGTGTTACATTTATGTATGCGGTATCGAACAATATTTCGTGCTGCAATTATCCAGTACTTCTGTCTAAGTATGGACACAAGAAGCTCTGGACCTGCGTGTAAATGCGTTTTATGATAATAATCTATTATCAGATCTATAACGTGGTCGCGTCGCGGGAGTAGGGACGGATATCTTTGCGAATAACTAACGTCAGCATTTGATAGCCGACCGCCAACACGCATGATAACATTTTCGTCAAAAAATGGGTGTAATTTTTGCAAAGCATTCGAACAGCTTTGGTTACATTTCAACTTAATTATGTCATCAGCAAAATATATATTCTGAAGTACGAGTATTATTTTATTTTCAGCGAAATTTAAATCTGAACTTGTCACATGTGTTCTGCGCGGTAATACTTTCAAAAAACGATAAATATAAACAATTATGCGTAGTAACTTCGACCACGAAGAGGTACGAGTAGCGAGTACATAAATTAAAGAGTCAGTCGAAGTAGCGGTGACTGTGTGTGTAAGCGGCTTTAAATCGGGCACTTCACCAACATCTCCATCAACGAATTCCGCGATAGGCCATTCCTTTGGATCCTTAGATGCCCATGGTGGTCCCGAAAACCATAGAGGATGGTTTATGAGCATTGCTGGAGACAACCCACGTGATAGGCAATCTGCGGGATTGTCGACTCCTGCTATATGATGGAAATAGGTAGCAGAAATATTTTCTACTATCTTTACCACGCGGTTCGCAACAAACGTCTGCCATCGATGCGGAGAGGAGTTAATCCAACAAAGGGTGACCCTTGAGTCTGTAAAGGCATATACATTCGAGATCCTGTATCGCGGTTCAAAAATATCAAGCACTCTGCGTAACAGTTTAGACATTAAAAGCGCGGCGCATAACTCCAACCTAGCGATCGAGATTGTTTTAAGCGGTGAAACCTTGGACTTAGAACAAACAAGTCGTATCGTTCTACTATTGCCAACAGTAACATGAAGGTATATGACAGCGCCGTACGCACGCTCGCTGGCGTCAGCGAACCCCACTAGGTTAGCGAGGCAGCCCTGAACTACACCCAGATGTCGCGGTATACGTACATTATTAAGAGCAGGCAATTCGCGGCAAAATTTAGACCACAGGGATATAATGCGTTGAGGCGGGACGTCATCCCAATCGCATTTCAGCAACCAAAGCTCTTGTATTAGAAGTTTGGCATGCAATACGACCGGAGCCACCAAACCCAAATTATCCCATAAATGAGCGACAACGGATAATATTATTCGTTTAGTGCATCCCAGCTCAGGTGTGACTATCTTAAAGTAGAAGACATCGTCTGACCTGTCCCAATACGTGCCCAATATTTTTTGCGGTGTGGAGTCCTTATCTATCTCTAACTCCGAGGAGGCGCGATGCGATGCGGGAATAGCGCGGAGTACGGCGGATGAGTTACTGGTCCACTTGACGAGGTCAAATTGGCCACCTTTGAAGAATTCGATGAGCTGCGTACACGCGGCTATAGCCTCGGCTTCGTCATTTCTCTTTACGTCCTTGGCCATTATGCTGAAGCACACGTCATCCATGTAAGTCGAACTAGATGCTATCGCGGCAGCTGTGGGGAATCTAGGTCCCTCATCTTCAATTAGTTGATGCACAACGCGAACAGCGTGAAATACGCTTGACTTCATGCCAAAACAAACCCTATTAAATTCATAAACTGATATTGGGTCTTGCGGATGGAACCTATATAGGATCCGTTGAAATTTGCGATCAGCTTCGCGCATGCCAATCTGCAGGAACATCTGACGACAGTCTGCAGCAATCGCGATATTAAAAAGCCGAAAATTTAAAATAATATTATTTAAATCACCCTGTATTTTTGGGCCGGAATGCAATAATTCGTTAAGTGACAACCCTGTGGTTGTTTTGCTACTTGCATCCAAAACCATACGAACTTTCGTTGTTATTTTATCATCGCGTAATACACAGTGGTGCGGTACAAAATAGGATGCGGCGGGTACTGTTAAATCAATAAATCCTAATTTTGATAAATAACCCTTATCAACATATTCACGAATGATGTCGTCATAGGCGGAGCGCAGCATACTCGAACACTCTAACTTCCGTTCCAAACACAGAAATCGTTTGCGGGCGGCGGAGTAAGAATCTCCTAATTTATATACGTCGTCTCTAAACGGCAACGCTACTATGTATCTTCCATTATCCTCGCGCGTAGTGGTAGTTCGAAAATGCATCTCACATTCAAGATCGTCTTGACTGTGGGCGGGCGGAGCAGAGACTTCCTCTAACTCCCAAAACCTTTTAAGAAGGTTGTCCAATGAAGACTGTTGCATGACGGTACAACAGGCGGATGCGGGTTTTAACAATGACCTACTTCGAGGCATAAGGACTGGAGCTGCTCCCATAATTATGTATCCTAAAACAGTTTCTACGGCTCGCGGCATTCCACTAATATTACCCTGTACCGTGCCCGGTAATAATAGGTGTGGGAAAATATCAGCTCCAATCAGGACTTCTACTTCCGAAGGAGTTGCGAAAGTACTATCCGCAAGCGGCAATCCCCTTATGTGCACGAGCGTGGATTGATCGACCGGACTAGAAGGCAGCTTGTCCGTTATCCGATCGACAATAAGCGCCGATACGTCATAATGAACGTTATCCGGATAACGAGAAAATATTTTAAAGTCCGTTGCGCCTCTAATAGATTTCTCTGTACCGCCGAAACCGCGAACAATCGTTTGTATATCTTTATTACAATTCAAACCTAAGCGCGCGCAACATTCGTTAGTTATAAAGTTACGCTGCGATCCCGAATCAAGCAAACACTTTACAATGTGCGAGCGCCCCTTACTATCATAAATAATAACTTGAGCGGTTGATAGTAATACAGTAGTTTGTAGCATACATTGCGCGTTCAGACCGCTACTATTGGCGGCATTCTCAACCGGCGCAGCGATGAATGTGTGCATCGACGAGACATTCATATCACGCGCATCAGTAGGCGATCTAGCTCGAGGCGTCTGTCTCGCGTTAAAATGTGTGGGCTGAGGGCGAGTCGGCTCGTCCATTTGCGATGCGGTTTGAACCTTGAAATTATGATTTTCAAAATGTAACGCGGAATGATGTTTTTGATGACAACTACGACATCTCACACTTGAACCACACTCTCGAGATTTATGTTTTAAACTAAGACAATTTATGCACGCGTAACGTTCTTTAACTAATTTAAAACGTAATGAAGGTGTTAAATCATTAAACTGTGGACATTTGTAAAGGTGATCGTGCACAATGTTTTCACAGAGACATGTCTTACGTGCAGGTAACACTGCTACATAAGTGTGCGGATTTTGTATACGATTTCGCGGTTTATATGTACTACTACTGTAAGTAGGCGGGCTCTGCGCGTTATGGAATATTTTATGCTGACTCCTAATAAAGTCAGTTAGTTGCGTGAAAGTAGGTATCTTATACTCGCGATACTGCGATTCAAAGGCGCGGACGGTATCCAAATCAAACTTCTTTAATGCCATATGTAACATAATAAAATCTGACAAATCTTCGAGTTTCAAATTTTTCAATGCGTTCGCGGCAGTTACAAACTGATCCATAAATAATTGGAACTTAGACTCCGAGGCGGGACCGTTCAACTTAACATTCATCATCTGTTCCAAGTAGGTATTTGCAATCGTACGAATATCCTGATATCTATCAATGAGACACTTTAATATTGTATCATAATTATCTGCGCATGGTGTAATACCCGAAAATACTGATTGCGCCTTACTGGAAAGCTTGCCCATCAAATAATATAATTTTTCCGAATTGTTTAAATGCGGATTATCATGTACCAATGACTTAAAACCTGCATAGAACAAAGGCCAGGTACGTATGTCCCCATCAAATGACATAATTTCTATAGGCGGAAGGGCAGGCATCCTATATCTCATATCTGCGCGGTCAGTTGAACCTTTCTGGTCGTGGTCAGCGCTGTCCACCCTCGACGGTACGGACTCGATACGCTTCAATACGCGTTTAATCCGACAGTAAAGGTCTTCGAAGGCATTCAAACATTGATAACTAGGTGCGGTTTCCGGGTCTACCAGGAGTAATGTTTTATTTAAACGATCAACAATACTCTTAAATTCAGAGCGCGTATCTTCTAACATTTCTACGGAACACAAAAAATTCTCTTTATTTTCATCGTTAATATGAACCTCTTTTGACAAATCATACACTCGTTGTATATTTTCAAAAAGTGCATCAAGTTTCGATTGTAATAGCACAAGCTCATTATTATGTTTTGCGTCGGTTGCTTTTGTTTTAGACATTTCGTGCGAAAAGCGAAATAATAATAATACAAGTAGGTAGCTAAGAAACAACGTTCGGTGCGGAGCGCGCGAAATTCAAATTATTAAACTAATGTAGGTATATGAATACGGATGCGTGCGTACAAATAATTCTAATGCGTTTATCTAAATAAATCTAACGGGAATGCGGATTAATTATACGAATGCAACTAAATTATATGAAATATTAATTTATACTAATAGGTATGAATAAACTCGACATCTCTTCGCGGTAACGTATGATAATGCGTTTCGCGGGAAACCTATGATTCGAAAAAAAACAAAAAATATCCGGTTCGTAAGGACCAACAAATGGTGGCGCGGTGAAACCCCTGAAGGGGTGGACGAAATCTAAATTTCGTTGCGGCGGGATTGCGACAGAATCACGCCATGAATCCCTGAATTAGCGGTTTAGTGGACTGTATATCTGGTTGCGGCTGTAAGCGAACAATATGACCGTCTGAAGGACAGGATTAGAAGCAGAAGGAAATGCACATACCTTATACCGGTGCTCTGGTGCGCTCTGCTGCAGGAATCTCTGAATGTCCAACTGGCAGACACTGTTCACATGTATTTAAATGTTCAGCGATAAGGTGCGGATGAATCACTTCACTTCCGAGAACGAGTTAAGGCGCGGATTAGGGATAAACCCATATATACTTGGAAACACAGCTCAAGCGCGGGCGCGTTCCTTCTTCCTCGACCTCTCACGCGGCGGTCATCGGCAGTAGTGCATTATTTTGATAAGAGGGTAAAGAGGAAAAATGTGAGGGCCATATTATTAGGAAGGTGGGTATACGTGAAAGAAAGAAAGGTACTTGACAGCCAACTATTCGATCACGGCGCAACCAACTATAGTATAATAGTAACTAGTAACTCAAAAACTGTGGATGGGCGACTATCATGAAATTCGTCAATGAAATTGACATGACCGCGTTTAAATTCTGCAAACCAGCTACAAATACTCGTCTTGCATTCTGCTTCATCGCTGAAAGAAGTTTGAAGCCGAGCAAAGCACTGCTGAGCTGTGAAATTACATTGACAATCGTAGAAAAAAAAATCATGAGTTAAATCCATGGTAATGTGAATACGCAATTTTTAAAATGACGCTTCAATTTAAAAACCAGTGACAGTCAGATGAAACAAAGTGTTTTCTACAGTCAAAGAGTTCCATTTGCAAATGTTTTTAAGAAGATGAAGCGCTAACTAAATTGTACATATCAATTATTGTAATATAAACAATTTTGTTAGCAAGCGTCAACTAAAATCGTATTACAATAATTTAATCAATAGGTACCTTATCGTATTACCACAGCAGCGTAGTAATCCGTATAAGGCTTGGCTTGGCAACACTTTCTCAATAATATAAATTGTGATTAATAAAAGTAATAGGAATTACTAGAGAGCGGCACCTCAATCAAATTATTTATAAGGTGTACAAATAATTGGATACAATAACTTATATACAAATATACAATATACAAGCTACCTACGTGTACAAATAACATATTTTATTTTATTTTTATTTTATTTTTATTCTGAACAACAACCCTACAGCAAAACAAAATAATATACAATAGATATCATATTACTGCTTCATTGCCAGTTACAGGGCTCTACTGTGTAAGACGTAAAAAAAAAAAGAGAAAATTACAGTTATATTACCTAAGCCTAACCTAATTAATAATTCTAAACAACGGGGAAGGGATGCGTGCGTGTGTGTGTGTGTGTGTGTGTGTGTTTGTGTGTAGTTCCATTTAATTATCTTTAAGTGTATTCGCGACGCTGCGCTTGAAAGATGTTTTGGGGAGGTGGAAAATATCTAGGTGCGTGAACTTATCGTTATAAGTTGAGGGCAATCTATGGTATACAGAGCCAAGGTCGTAATTTGTTCGTGATAGCGGAACGTGGAACAGTTTTCTCCTTCTACCACGCTTGGGCCCGGCCCGAAGCCGCAACATTTGAGATAGGAGTGCCGGACAGTTGAGCGCCCCAGAACAGATGTCGTGGAGGAGCGACATATCAGAGACTGTGCGTCTGTCCTCCAAAGTCATCAAATCGTGACGCTTGCAAGAGTCGGCGTAGCTTAGGGAAGTGTGGATATATAAATGTTAGCTAATTGAAGCTTTATGTATCTTAATAAATACGTAGCAGTGTCCTTTTGCGGACCCCCGCGGCAGAGTTGCGGAAGAGTGTTCGTTCGACCTCGCAACTTCGCCAGCGGATGCGGAGGACGCCAAAACCTTTAGTCGGTAGGTCTACCCCAATACCATCTCGGGGCGGGAGTCCGACATAACCCATCGGTCTGTCCCCAGACCGGTGGATATGCATGATGGATTCCTCTTGTAAAATAAAGGGTAGGTACCTACTGGATTAGCAAGTTGGATGGTGTTACTCTGATTCAAATTTAATTACAAAGGAAACATGAATTGAATAATATTTCTGGTATAATCAAAATATTTGTGTTTCTATAGTCAATATTGGCATGTTCGTTGATACCGAGCTTGGCCGTGTCGACTGTCGAGGCAAATCACTTATGTTTACCAACACGCCGCCGCGCGCCTCCATTACCAATGCAAATGACTCCCTATTGAGTAGTGAGTGAGGCAGACTATGAGTACGGATTGAATAAAAAGCAAGCATATTTAATATATTTTTCTAGTTTTTGTATAAGTAGGTATATTATACTGTTCTCTGTTGTCTATTTCTCTGTAAACTTCTTCTAAACCACTCAATGAATTTTGATACGGTTTTTACTATAAAGTTAAGTTTTTGAATTTTAAAGAGCGATAAACGAGGAAGGTTTGTGTAAACAAAAGCCGGAGCGAGTCACTAGTATTTTATGAAAATGCTTAAAATATTTGTAAGTTGGTCTGAAAATATACTTTTATTTTATATAGTTAAAAAAAATGAATAGTTGCAAGCTGTCAAAGTGAATGCGTTATAAACACGCGATACGCGAGCGTCTCTAAACATAAACACGCGTGACGTCACCAACCGCCCGGCTGCTGTGCTCCTCTAGCAATGAAGTCGCAGTGAAGCAGTCGCCGGGCGGGCGATAGTCGAGTTGATTATGTCGGAACGCTATGTAATTATTAAAACTTTGACTGCTTGTAACTTGTTTCGTTCATGCCAACGGTTGCTAATAACGGAGGTCAGCATTAATTTCGCAATGTTTTGAGATATATCTAATCTCTTTATACATTTCTCATTTCTATAAATGTAGGTATTTATTATTATATTTAATTTAATTTTTTCATTTTGTATTAATAAACTATAAATTTATATTATAATATTTATAATAAAACCTATAATATTCACATATAAATTTTGTGCACTAAAAATTTGCACTATTTTTAAACGTCCGTAATTTTTTTAAATCTTATACAAAAAGTTTTAAATTCGTGAAGTTAAAAGGGTAAAAACTAATAGTTTATGGAAATAAAAACAAATTATTCGAAAGTAATTCTTATTCAATTACATAAATACATAATATTTATTACATAAATAAAACATAGAATAAAATTTGACTTGTCAATTTCGCTGAGATAAATTTTTCCATGGGTAATATGTGATTTATTTTCACCTCAGACTAGCCTCAGACAAAAAAAGACAAAATTCAATTAAACTTAATCCAAATTCTTTGCACGTGCTGACCGTACTCGAAATTTTCGACAGCATGTTTTCTTTTGCGTGCTCACTGCGCTTGTGTGTGTACCTGTTGGACTATTCAACTTATATTGTACATACGGCACACATACATGTATCGACCAATTTAAGATGAGCTTCCGTGCCTCTCTTTGTCGCTTACAATATGATCGGTTGAGGGGTACGGGGAGCTAGATAGGAAGGTCTAATAGCAGGGAATATATGCATTCCTGGATGTGTGCGTGTGCTCGTGAGCGACGTGTTAGCACTCGGCTCACCTTCGCACGACCTCGTGTTTCGACACCGGGCAAACAACTAGTTATTGTTCTCCTGAAGGTTTGCATCGCGTTGCGTTCCGTGGACTGATTACTGATGAGCTCTCTCGTTCGCTGGCCGTTTGCTGGTGTCTATTTTTACATTTCGATTCAGGTCTACTTGGAAAACAGAAAGCGAAATTGCGAAGCGAATAATAACTATGATGTTCCATCAAACGTTTTGTTTTTGGTCGCCGTTACTGACTGACTTATAAAATGCACATTTTTTGCACACCAAATGTCTTAGTACTAGCTGGAATGCTAATATATTTGTTGGATTGTTTTAATACTAGCTGTTGCACGTAACATTGCACGTAACATTTAAAAATATAGCCCATGCTACTCGCTGATAATATACCTAGAAGGAATTTTTTAAGGAATTTAAAATCGTTAAAATAGTTTTTGAGTTTATTCATTACAATCATACAAAAATATAAATCTTCTCTCATTTGTGTAATCTAAAACAAAAAGTGGATTAGTTGAATATGGTATCAACTAAGTTAATTAATTAAGTTTAATCCAAACTATTTACTAATTACAAACCTCTTCGCAAACTCTTACATAAATAATATTATTAGTAGAAGAACAAAAACTGCGTGCAGCGATAATTAATCTTTGTTCGTAAGCGAAGAATTCATAGAATGTCACTGGATGCATTTTTAACTCGTTAATGTCATACAAACAGATCAGTATATAGCAATGGAATCTTTCATTGAGACACCGCAATTTAAACACAGCCAAAAAAAATGTTTTGTGAGTAGCTGACTTGGTAACAAATTAGTGTTTATAATAAGCTAGCTGTTGCACGCGACTTCGACCGCGTAATTTTATAAAATATAGCCTAAGTTACTCGCTGATATAGGTACCGCGCAGCTTTCTATAGATGACAGAAATTTTAAAATCGGTCAGGTAGTTTCGGAGCCTATTCAATGCAAACAAACCAATCTTTCCTTTTTATAATAATAGTATAGTATAGACACAGATTAAATAATAGTTACTATCGTAATATATAAGTTTAATGTAAGTATTATATTTAAAGCGTTCGATTTTAGAAAATTTAATTACCTCAGTCATACCTATATACCTACCTCAAGCCCATACATACAATATTATCGATGTAACAATATTGAGCAAAATGTCATCCATGTAACCTTTTGCTCAATATTGGCATGCAAATTTGGCCTTTTAGTTGCAATAAAATTATTCAGCTTTTTTTTTGTAAACTAATACCTACCTAAAATGCCTGGATATTTGTTATTTTAAAACATTTAGAAAACTGTATTTTTAAGGTGACGCTCCCAAAACGCTCTCTGTGGGCGCACAGCGCGGTACTGAGGAACACTCGTATGCATTCCCTTTCAAACACAAATGCGGTTCGAATAAGGTTGAATATCGAATGATCCATTTCTCTGTTTTTCTTGCATAGAACTAAAGGACGTAAGTCTCAAATCAAATTTAATTTATTATGAGAATAATAATCGTTCTAGGTAAATTTTGTCTTGAGAATAACTAATAAACCTCATTTTCTTTCTATGAGTATTTATTTTGCATATGTAACTAAAGTTGCTTCTGAGATAAAAGAAAAAATATCGAAAAAATGACTCAATTTAAAAAAATAAAAGTATCGAGTCAATTTCCACTAATTGTGTTTCTGTCTTGACATTGACTAGAAAAAGGTTTAAAATATAATATTATTTAAGTTTTACATTGAAGTGATATTTGGTTTACTTACAGTTTTACGGCAAACAATCATAATGTTTAGGGAGCGGGGCCTTAAGCTAAATTTTACTCATTACATCGAGGGTGCCGAGATGGGAAGGTGCCGAGATGGGAATAAACCTTAAAAACAACGCACAGCCAAAATGATGGAATATTTTTTTTGAATTTTTAAATATTTTATGCAATTTTTGAAAATATCAACTTAGTTGTGAAGTCGCTAGTCCCGTATAAATTTATTTTTCTAATTCACTGTAATTAACTCAAAATATATTATACTATATTCACAATAATAGATGTTTCTGTATAATTGCTTATTTTTTTCATTTTAAGGACTTAATCATCAAGAATTCTTAACAATTAATTATCTATTATTATTAACAGAGCTATCAGTTGATTGAAAGCTCGTATATCGTACTCCTGTTAAAATAGTCGCGAATAATGGCTGTACTTAACTCTAATAATGAAGAATAATTCTTGGTTGCGTAATTCTTGGTTGGAAAAATAATAAATAATTATTGCTTGGTTAAACGAGTTTAGTATTTATTTGTAGAGCGTTGCAATGCGATCAGTTTTATTGCTTCCGTAAAAGATTCACTCACCCTTGATCGTATAAACCAGTTAAAATGATTACATTTTTATGTAATGCCTGATCGATAACATTTTATGGCGTATTTCCCGTTAATTTTATATCAAAACTAGCTGTTGCACGTGACTTCACCCGATTTTAAAGAATTTTTAGAATCGATCAAATAGTTTTGCAGTTTATTCATTAGAATCATATACAAATCTTCTCTCTTTATAAGATTCTAAATCTGGCTATTACCTCGGTCAACAGATTAGTATTGCTATACAACAAGGTAATGCAGCCAGCATGCTTGGGACCCTGCCAAAGGGACCGATGCTTTATAATTTATAATATTAAATATTAGTATATAGATACCTACCTATAGATTAAGGTACCTTATATCTTTCTAAGTTCTCTTGGGTAATAGAAATACTGATAAATAAATTCTCAAATAAATTTTTGAATATTTCGCCCGTTCCGTTCCGTATGCCCAAGTGGGTAGTGAAAATAATCACGGTTAGCCACGGCTATTATCCACCGCGGGGACCGGGGAGGGCTAAGGCTCCTTGTCAGAACTTCGGCGTACCCAAAAGTGGAGGTACGCTGGCTACCTTACGACGGGCGGTATATAGTCTCCCCCAAGACCACCGCCCGAGTCCCGTTCAGGGGGGAAAGAGGCGGACATAGGCCAGCCGCCTGTGTACGAGCCTTCTCCGGCGAATTCCCTTAATGCTTAATACCATCTGCTATTTATGTCGACTGAAGTTGATTGAAAAGTGCTCTGTGACATTCCAAAAAGAGGTGTTCATTTGTTCAGATTCATTTGATAGTATGGATATTAAAAGTGTATCAGTAGACACCATTTAATATAAAAAGTCCATACCTAAATATAAAAAAAATTGTGCCTGATCGATTTTTATCATGAAATATATACCTATTTGAATCGAGGAGCAAAACAAAGTCTGAATTTAATCTGAGTCCCACATGACGATACTCTAGGGAGATAACCCTTTTCGCAGCACGACCATTTTAAGTAGAAACTTAAACATAGGACATAAGTCGAATTACAGGGTTTCATTGAGAGGTTTTATTATAGTGGTCTCAGTGTCCCGTCTTTATTATTTTTGCCGAATTTGGCCGTATTGTTAAATCTTAACTATACTATCAGCTATAGTGAAATGCAATCACTGTTTAAACCTTTCATTAAAATGTGGAGTTTATAATATTGCTAAAGTTAGTTACGTGTAAGTAAGCTTCCGAAAAAAAATGGCACAATTTAAGATAATTCCTAAAATTAATTGGTTATACGACAAAGTCCATAAGGCAAATAAGAAAGGAGATTGAATAGAATCATTTTTATTATAATAATATTAACTAGCTGTTGCATGCGAATTCGTCCGCGTAACTTTATAAAATATAGCTTATGTTACTCTCTGATAACATATTAGCTTTCTATAGGTGAAAGAATTTTTCAAATCGGTCCAGTATTTTCGGAGCCTATTCAATTATTCAAACAAACAATCAATTGTATGGATGCAATTTCTGGATTCGTATGGATGCAATTTCTTTTGAAAATTATACACACCTTTTTTTTTATAAAAATCAAGGCAGCGCATGGCCGCGATCTCCTTAGTGTAAGTTGCAGATACGGCCGAAGACACAGATTAAATAATAGTTACTATCGCTGAAGGTGTTTACCCTCGTTTGAAGACCCCGAGGTGGTAATTTTGGGGAAACACAGACGCAGGCAATGAGTTCCACTCCTTAGCAGTTCGGACAAGGAAGGTGGAACTTTAACGCTTCGAGCGTGACCGAGGAACTTCAACTACGAAGGGATGAAACTCCCGCCCGCGCCTCGTGGTCCGCAAGTGGAATGGTTCAGGTTGGATTAGTCGTATTGAATGCGCGCACACTCTCCATGGTGCAGACGATAGAAAATCGTTAGGCCAATGATACTTTACGGCGATGCTGCAGGCTTTGAAGTTGACACCTCGTTTATTATCGCTCTTTCTATTAATGCAAACCGTATCAAAATAATTTAGGTGGTTTATAAAATTGCCGAAAAACAGACTGAAGCGGACAACGACTTTGTTGTACGATATGATATTAGATAAATATTTAGAAAAGATTATTATTATTAATAAAGATTATTATTATTAATAGTATAGGCAGTTGTAAGCAATCAACAGCTATTCATTATATTGTCAGATTAAATAGCTGCCACCCGCAGTTCTTCCCGAGTAGATTTTTATTTCCGAAATAGGCTTGCATACCTACTAAAGAGTGAAATTTTATTTTAATATTAACATGTTAGAACTTATTAGTAAAGCAACCAAAGGAAGATTATATAGCTTGATAAAATTACACAAAAAATGGAATCTAATTAACTAAGGATTAAAGATAAAGGACTTAGAAGGGATAATGTAATGGACTCTGGCATCCCTTATTTACTCACAGTGGTCTACCGTAAGAGGAAGGTTACTGCCGTCAGACAGGCTACCCAAATTATGTCTGCGAAACGCAGTGTGCTTTGCTACTAAGAAGTGCCATAGGTGCTCAGTGGTCGCAGTGGGCGAAGGAGAATGTCGTGGCTCAGAAATATCAGAGAGTGGACTGGAATTGCCTCGGTCGAGCAGCTATTCCAGATATTCCAGTTGGCTCTTGACAGAGACCGGTTCAAAAAGTTGACGGCTAACTTTCAGGACTGAAGAGGCATAAGGAGAGAGAGAGAGAGAGAGAGAGTATGCCACTAGAGAGTATGCCACTTACTAGACTCAGACCAGAGCAAACTTTGAAAAGTTCATTTCCAAAGTTGGCCCTGCCGATAATCGAACTAGGGTTTCCTGAGATAGAGTTTTAAGTCAAACACCTTAACCACTCTACCAATGGGCTTGTCAAAACATTGAATAAAACATTGAATGAATAATTTAACGTATAATATTTTTTAAGAAACTCACCCTCTGTGGTTCTTTCTCTCAGATCTCGACTTTTGTTTATATGTATTATAACATCGTCAGGGTTTCTTTCAATTTCACGGTGGATACACAAATACCCGACTTTTCCTTTGTACTGAATAATTTGTCTTCACACCTCGTAAAGTTTGCAGATCCGATTTACTGAGTGGCTCCCTTTTTGAAGTGCGTAAGAGATTTGTTTTTCTTTTCGCTTTGACTTCTCTATAATGCATGTTTGTGGCTGCTAATGTGTGAAATTTGTCGGTGAAAAATTGAAAGAAAAACACCCACCCTTGCCTTCTTACAGGGGCATCTTTCGTTTTATTTTATACCCTTTCCTTAACGCTCCGTCTCAAGGATCCCGAGTTCGATTCCCAGCTGGGTCAACTTTGAAAATTTGAAAACTTTTCAAAGTTGGCTCTGGCAGCCCATCTGGCGGCAGTAACCAACTCCTTACAGAAAACTACCTACAGTGAAATAAGAGCATTGTGTTCTCTTGTGTTTCTGTGAGTCGAGTGGTCTCTTTGATATTAAATATTCTTGATCTTTAGAATATATATTTACCCAAACCTATGACAATAAGTAAAATTATCAATACAGAAAGGAGTGTTCTAATAACTGTTACTTAGGCTCTAACTATTGTATTACACTAAATAAGACACTGAAGGTCTTTTAGGTCTGTTTGATAAGGCGGTCATAGCCAGATACGGTCAGCCAACCGAAGCAGAACGGTTGAGCACCGATTGCGTTAACTTCAACGATTGAAGCAAGAGTGAGGAATCTTAAATTGATTGCACTAATTGTTTTGTAATCTACAACACTAATATTATAAAGAGAGAATTTTTGTAATTTTGTATTTTTGTTTGTAATGAATACTCAAAAACTACTGCACCTATTTTAAAAATTCTCTCACCTATAGAAAGCTACATTATCAGCGAGTAACATAGGCTATATTTACATAGGTTATATAGTTAAGTTACGTAGACGAAGTCGCGTGCAATAACTAGTATGCAATAAAATCATACAATCAATGCTTTTTTAAGGTTTCATACAACGAAGAAAAATTTTGAAAGAAAACTTGCATCTTCCTAAAGAAGAGAAGGAAAGAGAGAATCTTTAGCGTCTGTTTATAGCAATAAAGACGTTTTATTAAGTGTCAAACAACGAAATCAATGATTTCGATTATCTGTCACCAGCCATAGCGTGAACTGCAGTATAAAGAGTCGGCGTGAATTGCCCCGAACTTGTTCCTTGTCCGACGGCAATTCATTATCGGTTTTCCAGACGCAACGTGAATATTCAGAACCCCTTCTCTAAATCTGAACTATAAAGTAGGGTGCATAAGGTTTAAATTTGATTAAAAATGTGTCCTTGATAAGACAAACTGGAACCCGACATCGAATGATTACTAGTCTCGTGTGTTTGTGTTTCGAACGACGTATTCCAGACTGCCGTTGTTAGAAATTCAGCCTTGAGTCTCAAGCAGTGGAGGTAATTTTTGCTTGTCGCTAGCGAATGTAGGTTGTTTTCAAAGCGTGCTTCGGTGAAGCAATGAGAGAGGGCGTACGATAAATAACGGCCTTTGAGCCGTCACCGCTCGGCTATTAAAATATATTCAGAGATTGCTTGGTTTTTTGCGGCGGGATCCGACCGAGTTCTCTGGGTTAGTTGTCAGTTTCAAGTATGCGGACCGAATTAATTTTTTGCCAGACCTTCGATATACATATTTGGACGAAATTACTGTGTGAGGTGGTTGAGAGCTATAAAATGTTTCGCATTCATTGAATGCAAATCGACATAGCAATGTTAGCTACGTAAGAACACTAAGAAAAGGATCTAATGAAGTTCTTTTGGTTTTTATTTTATTTAAAAAAAATTATGAAAAAAACCAAGCACTTAAAAAAATAGTAGTAGATAATAATAATATGATCCACGAAAATATTTAAGGAAGACTTGTTTATCGAATCAAGACTGTCTGATGAATCTGATAATGCTATTACCGACGCCATCTGTAGTTGGAATTTAGAAAGAGAAATATAAAGCAAGGAAGTAAGCATTCCTTTCGTTGTAAGATTATGGTGGGGTCTTTGATATCTTGTCCTTTTATACTTTTATGGGGAATAATAGGAATATTAAAATTTCTAAAAGAAAATAAATCAAAATTGTGTGTTGGTTTATTAATTGCAAAATTAATTTCTGTTGTCTTTAAGAATATAATAGATAATAATATTGCTCCGCTATCTATTGCTAAGATATGTTTAGGTATACCTACTTCCATGAAGCTTTTAAGCATTGTCATATATTAGCTCAGTTACTTGTTGTTCAGTACAGCTCAGGGGATGAAGGTGCTGACATAGCTTTGTAAGGTAAAAGTCCCAAAATTAAAAAGATAATTAAGTCTCGGAATGAAGACAACTGTTAAAATGCACCCTGTCACTCTTTCACTGGAGCCATAGCTTCAAAAGAGCGGCTCACAGTGGATTAATATGCCTGAGGATTGAGTGAGGATTATTTCTGTAAAACAAAAATAATTTTTTGGCCAAATTTGCCGACCCCTAAAATCTGCCGCCCCAGGCTCCAGCCTACTCAGCCTTCTGGTAAATCCGCCACTGTGCCAACGACTTTATCCGCGCTGAAAAATCAAAAAACACAACACCAAAAAAAACATAAGAGTAGGTCCTACCTACTTAACTATCTGTGCTCGCGCCTTTGTAGGTACGCACTGTTATGTAGCGTACGGAAAAGTAGTATTTCACATCGGAGCACCACCTTATCCATATATACTAATATTATAAAACTGAAGTTTGTTTGTTTGTTTGTTTGTTTGTTTGAACGCGCTAATCTCAGGAACTACTGGTTCGAATTGAAAAATTCTTTTTGTATTGGATAGATCATTTATCGAGGAAGACTTTTGGCTATATAACATCACGTTGCGACTAATAGGAGCGAAGAAACAGTCGAAAATGTGGAAAAAACGGGGAAAATTATTCATCTTTGAGGGCTTCCTTTGCGTGCGCTGCGAAAACCGTTCGAGATACCCAAATGATTCCCAAAATAACTATTCCACGCGGACGAAGTCGCAAGCACCAGCTAGTTCTTCATAAATCCCAGATGAGGCTCCACATGGAATACTGCTCTCACCTCTGGTCTGGCGCGCCTAAGTACCAGCCAGATCCATTGCAGTTTTGAATTGTTTGAATTAGTGACGATCCAATGCTTAGTAGAGCAACTGTGTAAGCATTGGATCGTCAACAATTATAATCTAATCATCTAATCTAATCGTTGTCTTATGGATAGTCTAATCGTTGGATTAGAACTACTTAGTTTAAGAAGATATGTAGCCTCTCTGTGTACCGGCTGTACTATAATGAGTGCTCGGATGAGTTGTTCCAATTATTAGCCTACCACAAATTTTACCACAATACTGCGCGCCATAGATGTAAAAAAAAAATTATCTTGGATTCATTACTTGGATAAGGTACTGCAGCGCACAGTTCGGGTGGGTAAAATCTTTATTCTAATATCTTTTGTATATTTTTTTTAATACGCGCAAATTTTGGAACAATCATTTTTCTAAGCTGTTTCCATCTAGCGACAATATGGGCTTCTTCAAGCGAGCAGTACCCCTTCTGATGTCCTTGTGCCTTTGACTAGCCCATTGGGTTTGATTCCCGGGAGGTCAACTTTGGAAAGTTTTCAAACTTGGCTCGGGTTTGGATTTGGAACGTAGTGGCAAGGCAAAAGGCATTTAGGGATGTATTACCCTATCCCTTACTTATGTCCCTTATTCTGAGGCAGCTACTATCAAGTGGACCGTCAGTCTGTCTGCCACTCTTAATATTAATAAAATAATATAAAATAATATGACACCTTCTTTGAATTTCCTTTGAAATTCATACAGTAGATACAACCTGCCAAATATACTATGTATGTTATCGAACTGAACTACCTTAATTACTTAGTAGTTTTTTTGAGTTTAACGAAGAATAACCCAATGACTCACTTCCCATCTAGCCGCACCCCAAGAGAAAATACGTATTCTGAAACATTTCGTCTAATATAAGTGTTATTGTCCATTAGCCTAAAAGTCCATATAAATCAACAGGCTCGTTCTTTGCTTTTTCAAGTGACAACCCTACAGATATGGATAACGTATGGAGTGAGGTGGTAAATCACGACAGCAAACGACATTTTTTCCGGATATCGCCCTCCGACCGCGTCGAGTGCTGTCTCGAGAGATAGCAATTCGTTCCGTAGGGATTGCAAATAAATCAGTCACGTTTTTGTGAATTTTTTGAAAGTTTTAAAAATGTTTCTATTTATGATTCTAAGCATAGGCCTTTTAGGAAATAGAATTGGTTAACGACTAAATGAAAATATTAACATATTATATTTACAGTATATTTGATTTGCTGCACAGTGTTCCGCATTCATAAAATAGGAAATCCCTCATGAAAAATTGCTTTTATGCAAGGCTATATTTTGTTACCTAATCATATAGTAATATATTCGATTTTCGCACTTTTTTCTTTATATTTTATCCTACGTCTTAATATTATTTTGTTAACTTTAAAAAGAAAAAAACTCCTTGAATTTTTTCAACGACAACAGTTTATAGATCTGTCAGTGAGTAACATCCTAGATAAAATAAGAGATTAGTAAGTCGAATTCTATTAAAAAAAAATTTTTCTTTATCATAAAAAATATCTTTGGTAATGTCAACATTATTTTTTTTTAATTATGTGATAAGGTCAGAAATAATATACGGATGGAAGGACACCAAGAAAAAAGGTTTTTTAAAGATATTTTAGAATCCGAACATACTTCGGATTGTTTTGCTATCGCTACTTAGGGCGGGGCAGCAACAGTCTCATTATTTAGATATTAATCCTGCACGCTCCCTCCGTCTCTATGCTTCTTGACACACGGATGCGTCAAGTTCATCGCTACTACAAGATTTAGACAAATACATTCTCTATTACTACCTAACATAAAGCTGAAAACTTTGTAAAGATATGAAAATGATAAAGTTTATTATGTGGTGCAATGTACCGCTCCTTGCACGTCTCGTCGGCTGTTTTTAATTAATGCACGACAGTTGTTGGGAAAAGTTCTGATGGTGGGTAGGTAAGTAGGTACTGTCGTAACAACTTTGAGAGATTTTAAGAGATTAATTTGTCGTTTGACAAATTAGTAAGTTACATTTTGCCACGTAGTCAGTCGGCACTTTTACTTTAAGATTTTATCTTCATAATTATTACTATAAGTAGCTTTTTAAGTGACTTTTGGGAAAATATCTGACCATAGGTGAATGATTGGTCTCGCTGACTAGATATCCCCGTCGTACTTGTAAAATGCGGCATAAAATAATACGCCGAATTCGGCGTACCCGAGCCAGTCACACTGCAAACTGTCTGTGATGTATACGTGCCGAATGTTTTATTAAATTTTAGGCATAATAAAATACCAGTTTGCGTAGTGAAACTGTGTAAAAATATAATAAAACTGGGTAAAAAGTGATAAAAAGTGACGGTTTTTTACACACACTACAATAAAAAGTTGCCACGTTTTCGGAGCTATTGCTTTTGTATAGCGCTCTATCTAGTCGAGCGCAGCGAGACCAATCAATTATCTTTGTATCTGACATTAATCTGATCGCTGTGAGGACTTTAGCCTAACTTTAGACGAACTCTCCTAATTTTTTAATCCTAATTTTTAATTATATTTTTAGACGATCTCTCGGGAAACTAGCATGTGTTACTGAGGAACAAAGATCCAAACATACAAACTTTTGCATTTATACTTATAATTCGGCTTTATATTGTTTTAATATTGTTAGAATTTAGAAATGTGTTTCTATTAAGTTAGCTGATGATATGACTGCGAAACTGAGTGGAAACTGTCACTAGATATTATAATATTTGAGTAGGTAAGTCTTTACTAAAAGTTTTTAAATCATTTTTAGGTAAGTAAGTAAATCAAATGTAATTCTGCTTTATTTGTTAAATTTATTCGTTATAAATCCATATTATGAGTATTAATTAATTATAGATATTAACAAAACAAGACAGCGCAGCGTCATTGAAACATTGAGCGCGCAGTAAATTGCTTCGACCCGTGTGGTCTATATTTATTACTTGTCTTTTCGGTTGCCTACGGGGTCGTATCGGCTCGAGGCCCGATCAAAGCGACGTGTGGATTTTATTGGTCGGTTAAATGAGACTCGTTAATGGTACCCCATTTGATTTCCGCCACGAGGATTCTTTTGAAATATTAATTGAAATGTAATTGAGTGCATACCTACAGTGAATCAATTAGTAGACTGACATTGCATATTAATTTTTAAAGAAATGGATGCTGATATTTTTTTATAATCAAGTATCTTGCGATTCAATTATAAATATTACGAGGAACTTGTGCGCTCGAAAGGTTTTTAGAAGGGGTAAAAAAATGACTGTATTTTTCAAAAATTTACAAAAATAGTAATTTACAAAAATAGTAATTTACAAAAAAAAAGTCTCAAACAAATATTGTAGAGAAGTTAGTTTTATGTAAGTAATAGTAGGTATTTACTTGTATAACTTTTTTGATAAAATTTAAATTAACAAAAAGGCCCTTCAAGTGCTTCAAATTTTGATTTGTTAGTTTTTCCAGAACTATTATTATAATAAGTAATATTCTATGTACTTATTTTGAACTCTTAATTTATTACTATAGTCTTCACTTCGAGTCGATCATATTACTAAGTGTGAAAATAGTTTGTTTGATATGCTTTCACGCGTGAACTACTTCACACATCACAATGAAATTTTTGTACACACGTTGTCACAAGGAGACAGAAAAGTATTTTTTTAAAATATCTATCTAGTGACAGTTTACACTGAGTTTCGCAGTCATATTATCAGCTAACATTATAAATGCAAAAGTTTGTATGTTTGGATCTTTGTTCCTCAATAACACATATAGTTTTTTTACCTGGATTAACATACAGGATTCCTTTTATCATGAAAAAATATTAGTTTCGCGAGGGATCATCTAAAAATATAATTAAAAATTAGGATTAAAAAAAGACCCTTTTATCCAGAAAAAGTGCTGTTTCCGATCATATAATAAAAAAAAGCACTTGATATAAATATATATATGAGCAATAAAAATTTAAGAAAACAAACCTTGGAATAATAACTAAAGAAAGGCGCGGGCGAAAATTCATAAATAGGATTTCAATTTAGCTTTCGATTTTAGGTGACAAGAAATTTTGTCCCCTCTTGCTCCTAAAAAAAAACACAATTATATAGAAGAATTAATTGCCTACGTCGTTAACACGCAGTTTTAATCGCCACTTCGACACATTTTCTCTTCGGTATTTAATTGTTGTACAATTAATGTTTCCGTTTCCCCTTCGAAGTTCAATTTAATGTCAAACTGTGTCAAATATTGATTCCACCCCTATGTTAATAAAAAATAATATTGTATTAATAAAAATAATATTGTATTTTGACAGTTGCGTACAATATTATTGTTTGTTATGAAGCAGTCTTTTTTATTATTATTAGAGATTGATATGCTCTTGGCCAACATCCAGCTGTGAATCAAAGATGAGGCCTAAGAAGGAGCGAGCTCACCCAGATGATGCCTATTCACTCGAATTTTGAAAAGATTTGGGTTATATGAGCTCGGAAATACAAACGCCGGCAGGGAGTTCCAAACCTTTGGCAGTGCGCATTAGAATAAACTTTTAAAGCGATGTTGTAAAGAGATTTCGACAAGATGACGAGGTTGGCAATCAGCCGTACATCTGTATGTCCGATGGAAGAAATGTTGAGGATATACAAACTTAAAATAGTTACTTTGATACTGTCACGTTGTAAGTATGTACCTACCTACATCTGATATATAAAATTCTCGTGTCGCGGTGTTTGTTGCCAAACTCCTCCGAAACGGCTAGACCGATTTTGATGAAATTTTGTGTGCATATCGGGTAGGTCTGAGAATCGGCCAACATCTATTTTTCATACCCCTAAATATTAAGGGTGGTCCACACCAATTTTTTTTTATTTTTTGGCAAAACAACGTTTGTCGGGTCAGCTAGTAAGGTATTATTATAATATTGATTTTTCTGTTTGAATGAAAAATTGTACTTGTGTCAAATGCTTTGATTAGAAATATATAACTAATATTTTAATGTTTTCACAATGAATTGAAGATATTTTTACTTTACAACAAGAAAGTGGAACGGTGACGATGAAGCTAGGTTCAATTTCAAATTGTAGGTTTTTTTATGACATGGGCAGATTTCATTTCTACAGAATTGCCATAATCCCTTATCCTTGATGACCTTTAGTGACCGAGAGCGTCATTACCCTCATTGCATATCACAAAGAGCATGATTGAAAACAAGAGACTTAACTCTTCAATCTCCAATAGTTTTGCACCGACTTTATCTTGCTGACGTCTTTGACTTTTTCTGTGGAGATTTGAATGATTCCTTTGAAACTACTGACGTGCAAATTGTCGAGATGAAACTACTGACGTACAAATACCAGCCGTGTATGTCACGTTCATATCGGGTGACTATATTTGTCTAAGTGAGTCTAATTCACGATAAAACGTGTCCAAAGTGCGCGGTCTTTCTATCGCTACATTGAATACATACAAAGAGTATAAGTAGGTATACGCACCCCATACCTCCGCCGTGTGCCCTTTCTACCCGCTGCGGCACTTATGGCACCCTTTTATGATTAATAATGTGGACATTTTTATCGAGCCACAGCTTGATAGTTAACTTTTTTTAATTGAAAGGACATTATAATTAATTACTACTAATTCTGAAAAGCTAAAATCGAAAGAGTTTTCATTGAACGCTCTTTTTTAAACTCCAACAATTAGGTAAGTTTTAGAGATCCGAGTTTTAGAGGATATAGGTACAATTTCACAATTTCAAATATTATCAATTTTCCAAAGAGAACTTTCACTGTTGCTCAATTTAATCAGATTTACAAACCAGTAGATATTAAAGTTGAATGTGCATAAATACCTACTAGAAAATTGTTAGTATTTTTTTTACAATTTTAAAGAACTAATTGTTTTATTTAGTTAATTATAATTAATTAGGTTATTGTTATTTATAGTTAATTGTTTAATTTATTACGTTTAGATAAGTTGACATAATGTTTTATGAAATAGATTTTATAATCTCTGGAATAAAAAAAAGTGTTCTAAACATTTTTTCACGCTTTAGACCATCTCTTATTAACCGCGATATACTGCGATATACTCTTATACTGCGACTTCGTCCACGTTCTGGATGATAGGTAGGTACCCCTATGTTCTTTCTGGTGTCCCAAACAACGTGCATGCAAAATTTCATGGTGATCGGTTCAGTAGTTTTTGCGTGAATGCGTAACAAACAAACATTAGATAATTAGATGCATCAAACAATTTCATACAGACAGAAAGCCTATTGGATAGGATGTCTTCAGAACTGTTCCAAACCTGAACCTTTACACAGGGCATTCAGAAAACGGCGCAGGAAAGAATAAGGATAAAGCGAAAATGCGACAACAACATAACGAGAGGATAATGACTATCGCGCACCGAAATTTGTATTCTGAACAAGCCTAGCGGCGGAAGATAATTGTAATTATTTTGTTTAAAGGGATAGTAAATAAATATAATTTACCATAACTGTTGGAAAATGATGGAAGACGATTCATTTTATGTAAAAATAACTACTAAAAAAAATAGATGTTGCTACGAACATGTTTTTATTTATTATTTGGAGACCTTGGTAACTAAACATCAGATTCCATATAGATATTCTTAATATTTTATAAATAATAAATAGAAAAAAGAGTTAACTATTCAATTAGTATTTACAACAATAACTATACCACAGCTAATTATATACTATTTAAATAAATACCACTAGGTAATTACAAAGCATTATAAGAAACGTCTAATTAGGTACCTAGATACTAGGTATTTAAATCCTACTTACGTAAATATTTTTCTTTTTACTTGTTGCCAGTAAATTTTACAAACTATAAATGTTTCACGTTAATTATAAATACTAGCTTTTTCACGCGATTTTTATTAACTAGGTGTTGAAATATTTACCTATTCAGTTATTAGGTTTTGCTCATAATATATTCTTACCAAGTATTGAATATTTCACTTGAACATGAGACAAAATTACCAAAAAAACAAAAAAAAATCGCTGTTTATGCGATAGCTACTAAATTTCCTGAAAATTTCATAAAAATCAGGTGAGCGGTTTTGGAGTCCATTAGAGTTACCTAGATCCCTTTAGCCCACATCACTGAATCCTGAATTTTTTTGCTATGCCATACGAATTTGGGGAACTTTGTAATGAAAAATCAGACATTTTTAATTTTTCATGGAAAATTAAAAATTTACCTTTACCGCCTGTAAGAAAAACGATACTTCAATATCGCATATTTGTATTAGATTTATAGTATAAAATACTTTTTGAAACTCCGCGCGTAATGCTCTATTTGCAATACCTAGGATCTATATAGTGAGAAAATTCTTCCATACTAGATCGAATAGTTCAACTTTTGTTTTTACGGTCGCGTTCGACGTACTCCACACGTTCGTCCGTCTCGCTTCCTCGTATAGCGTATTGTTGCTGCTATCTCCGTCGCACGGCCGTCGACCTGACCGCGGCACCATTCAATTCTCGCGGTAAAAGTACAATTTACTAATTTTTTCGTTTGACATATTTTGTACATAAATGTTGTACACTAAAGTTATTTACAAAAAAAAACGAATTAAATAATGTATTTTGCTTGAAATTTAATAAATATTTTGTCAATATTATGAATATTATCTGTGTCTAGAATATTAAAATGTAATGCTTTGTTTCCAAGGAGTAACTATAGTTACTCCTACTATAGTTAAAGCTTTTTTATTTAAATTAAATTAATTTAAAATTAATGTTTTATTAATTTTAAATTTAATTTAATTTTTTTGATTTTTAATGTTTTAATTTTAAGAGCTCTTGGTAGGTATCGCAAATCGCATTCCTATCACTTTGGCGAAGTAAATATTTTCATGATTCTAATCTCTAATTCTGATTATTTTATAGGTAATATTTTATTTTAATTGCTTCACCTATTTTTAGTTTTTTTTTTTAATTTAAAAATAATTGTTGCATCATTTTTAATTTTACTTCTACTTTAGTGTCTCCGTCATTATCTCAACCTTTAGCCTCTGTCTGGCAGTCGTTAGCAGTGCTTGTTTATACAAGCATTGTTAGGTAGGTATAATACTTATGACGTGAAGTCTTTGTCGTTTTACGATAGTACCTAACTATTACTTAATCTGTACTTTAAGTGTAATTATGGGAACCACCACAGACATAGATAAGAAATGTGAACTAAGAGAAAAATATGTCTTTGTAAGTTTCAATTGAAATACATATTTTTAATTATTTTTGGAGTTTTTTTTTGGAGCTTATGAAGACTATTTCCAGCAGTGACTGCTGGAGATGATGAGATTTACATTTCCACCTTATCTACTGCAAATATGTAGAACTGTTCTTAAGTGACCTAATTCTTAACCTAATTACTTAACACTTGAATAAATTTAATTTAACACTTAACCGTGTCTTTATATTAACGACGACAGTTTGAAAGTGCTAATAGCTTTCAGCTGTCTTCAATGCTATAAATAATCACAAATGTTTTGATGCAGTAGTAAAATATATTATCTTAAGCACTTTGATTTATCTTTTAACGGCGAGCGAGTTGTGTGATGTGATTTAATAACACATCCGTTGAGAAGTTATATTATCCAGATATACACTGGAACTGTAAGTACTTAGATTGGTACCTACCCTACTTACTTACCCTACCCCTTTTTACCCTCTTTTAAAGAGGTCTTTTGAAATTTCTTGTATTTTATCAATCGATACATAAACAAATTATTTAATATCAAAAAGTTTAAAGTGAGAATGAGAATATCGTTGTCAAGAGCATACAAGTAGGTACTTATTGCATTGTATGCTCTTGACTACAACACTAACTTCAAAAGGCTTCGGACCTTTTTGATCCTCAAGTGGCACCATTTTTGACCTGCTGAATAAAAGTGCCCGTTGGACCCAATTTTAAGTGCCCATCGGACTCACTGTGGGTCAGAAAATATTTTATTAAGTTTATTTATTGATTTTTAGTGCCTTTCTGACCCGTTACTATTAACCTAGCTAAACCAGGATTATTGGTTGTGGATTCGGACCCTTTTGAGACCCACCAGTGGCACCAGTTTTGACCTGCCGAATAAAAGTGCCCGTTGGACCCACTTTTAAGTGTCCATCTGACTCAGTGTGAGTCAGAAAATATGTTATAAAGTTTATTTATTGATTTTTAGTGGCTTTCTGACCAGTTACTATTAAACTAGCTACAGTCAGACTAGCTTTAAACCAGGTTTGGAATATTGATTAGTATTCCAACCCTGGTTTAAACCTATTATTGTTATTTTACTTAAGTCTATCAACTGGATATCCAAATATTAGGTTAAGTGATTTTGAGCAAGATGAGTATTACCTACTTTATATGTTAATTAGCCACAAGACCGCTGCGGCAAATAATTACTCTGTACATTTTCATTGTGTCGGACCGACATTCTCTACTTTCAAATACCCGCTAGCCTCATGTTACGCAATTACGACTTTTTTATATTATTTTCATTCATTCCGATGTTACGGCGCATTTTAATCGGCTCCTGAACCATTCATTTTGTCCGGGACCCGTCAACCGAAACGACTTGTGTAATGTTCCGGTCCTATATGTGTCTCTCTTTCTCTCCTGTCGTTAGCGCTGTCGTTGTCCTTTTCTAAACACCGCACGACTCCTTTGTAAGATTAGGGGGACTTGGCACGTTCCTGAGAAAACGGCAGATGTTTGAAGTTTTTGGGACTCTTTCGCTAACAAAACTTGTGATAAGTAAGCCGTCGACGCGCGAGTAAGATTTTTTTTTAGATTACAAGTTGAACTATTCTATTTCTTTTAAGAATAAGTATAAAAGTTTGTAGAGAATCTTTAATAAATATTTCTTTTAGTTGTAATTTTTTTTATGCAAGGTTAAAATAAGAGGTAGGTAATAATTTGCAGAAATTTGCATTTATTATTTGTGATTTACCTAAGTAAGAATCTTACTTTAAGATTAAGTAATAATCTTACTCATTATTCTAGTTCTTAGACGTCTTAGACATCCACAGTGTTTTGAGTTTATAAATATGTTGAATCAATAGGATATTATTTAATTTTGTGAATGAAAATTGAATTATGTGTATCTTTTATGAAAAAAAGCCAGCAGGCAGAGAGATATTTTGCTGACGGTTAAATAGATTAATAAATTGATATGGCTAATGTCAATTTATCAATCTATAGTAGAATTGGGCTAATAGATATAAAAACATCAAATTACAATTAAAATTATATTTTACGTAATGTTTTTTTTTTAAATCGATATAAGAATATGCATCTTTATAAATTACTAGCTGTTGCACGCAACTTCGTCCGCGTAAATTTATAAAATATGGCCTATGTTACTCCCTGACAACGTAGCTTTCTATAGGTGAAAGAATTTTTAAAATCGGTCCAGTAGTTTTTTAGTTAATTAATTACAAACGTACAAATCTCTCTTTTTACTATGAACTTGCGTCTAGCAACGACATTTGTGACGTCATCAAAGTTCGCGAGTAATATTAAAAAATTCGAAAAAAAAATTTTTTAACACAAATCGGTCCAGTAGTTTCAGGGCCTATTCAATTCAAACAAACAAACAATCAAATATTTCCTCTTTATAATAATTAGTATAGAAAAACAAATATTTAAGTACATTCAGATAAATGTACCTAAATCTAAAATGATAAGGTGAAAAATAGAATGCAGTCTAGGTATTAACTTACTTCTACTTAGCTGATCACTAAATAATTCTTTGAGCCATTTAGTCCTAACACAAACAAAGCATATATCTAACTAGCTGGTGCTCGCGACTTCGTCCGCGTGGAATAGTTATTTTGGTAATCATTTGGGTACATATCTCGAACGGTTTTCGCAGCGCACGCAACAGAAGCTCTCAAAGATGAATAATTTTCCCCGTTTTTTTTCCACATTTTCGACTGTTTCTTCGCTCCTATTAGTCGCAACGTGATGTTATATAGCCTAAAGCCTTCCTCGATAAATGATCTATCCAACACAAAAAGAATTTTTCAATTCGAACCAGTAGTACCTGAGATTAGCGCGTTCAAACAAACAAACAAACAAACAAACAAACTCTTCAGCTTTATAATATTATATAGTATAGATTAATGATTAAAGCAACCACACGTAAGAGGGCTCAATAAAGTCTAAATGCGAAATACAAACAAACAAGTTGTTAATAGCGATAATAAATCAACACCTCCCATTGCGAATGTGTTACTACGCCCACCAACAATCCCCTCTTTACAATTTCACGGGTTCCGAGAAATACAATAAATGAAATGACTGACTAATTTTAACTACCAAAGACGCCTACATCAAACTATTTTGTTATGTGTCATTGGAAATATTTATTTATGGCTTTTTATACCATCACAATTATCGTTTTACTTAGGTAAATACCTACCTATAATAATAAGTCATTAGAGTTTAATGCATAAATTAGGTAATGCATGGGTAACATTATAGTTTAATTAGTTAGGTACGAGTATGCTGAGAGGATTTTTTTTTTTGGGAATTTCACCGGAACTGATACTTATAAGAATTAGATAAGTACAACTGGGGCCTTAGTCAAAGTAACAATTTAAAACGATAACGAAACAATAACGAAGTTCGAAAACAATAAAATGTATTTGGATTGACATATTATGCCGTCGCTAAATCACGTGACACATCCCATACATTTTATTCTTTCGAATCGAATCGCTAAGGAGCGAATTGCACTTGTCTAAAGGCCCCGGTAGTACAAAGGAAAAAATGATGCTAGAACACATTCCTTTATATTATGTCGATCCGCAACGGCTGTCCAGCCGGTACGGCGGACTTCTTGTCGGTACCTCGGCGTACCTATACCTACCCAAAAGTGGATGTACGTCGGCCATCCAGGAGACTTTAGAACGAGCGGTAGTATCCTCTAAGCATTGTGCCATAGATGAATGATTGGTCTCGCTGCGCTCGACTAGATACCGCCGTTGTACTTGAAGAATGCGCCAAAAAATACTACGCCGAATTCGGCGTACCCTAGCCAGTCACACTGCAAACTGTCAGTGATGTGTACGTGCCGAATGTTTTATTAAATTTTGAGCATAATAAAATGCTAGTTTGCGTAGTGAAACTGTGTAAAAATATAATAAAACTGTGTAAAAGGTGATAAAAGTGACGATATTTTACACAAACTACAATAAAAAGTTGCCGCGTTCACGGAGTTATCGCTTTTGTAGGTATAGCGCTCTATCTAGTCGAGCGCAGCGAGACCACTCAATTATCTTTGCATTGTGCAATACGATCGTATATTATTATGTAGCTTTCGCCAATAAATCCAATATATGGTATCACATACTTGTTTAAAATATTCGATATATTCGATGCAGCATTTACATTTCTTCGATCCATAATAACCAGCTCAGTGCGGGTTTCCAAACTGATACCTCCCCAGAACAGCAGACAACGATCTATATAAAATTTATCCTTTCAGATGTGTCATAAGTATTAGGATGCATACCTACTAATAGTTCTTCTGGTTAATACCCTTTTATGACTATTAGACCAATAAAGAGTCATTGTCCGAAAGACCAGCTCCGGTTTTCACGGGAAATTTAAAGCATATACCTACATAATTATAATCTTGTTGCCATGTGGACTGAGGTAAGTTTGGAGCTCATAGCAAATAGTTTTACTACTAGAAAACTGTCATAGTTAGTTTTCTATCTTAGTATTTACTAACAAATGTTGACATAAAAACTATAGACCAATAAAGAGTCAGGCTGTCTTATGAACTGAGATAAATTTGGGGCTTATAGCAGTTCTGTAACTTCTGTAAGGCCTCAAATCATTTTCTCTAAGCCGTATTCTAACTCTCTGCTAACTGATATTGACATTTCTAACGTTTCTGAGGATATGCTTCACCGCGACAGCAAATCGGCGACGATTTCTTAAACTTGCCTGGAAAAAGGGAAAGGTCTGAAGATCTACTGGAAGATCGGAAGATATCTTCTTTCTGGGGCCGGAATTACGATAGTAACTATTATTTAATCTGTGCCAGAATGTGCAAGGTAGCCACCTGTGCTCATACTGAAAGCTAAACTCACTTCGCACTTAAGAGTAGGTACGTGCGTCATGTTGCTGACTCATTGCCATTTCTAAAAGTGTGATACGAACGACTTCTAATTCTTAAACATCCATTTTTAACAGTCAATATTTTATGCAAGACCCTACAGTAAGTAGGTAGGTAAGTACAACAACACAATACTGAACAAAAATCTAAAGCGCGGGTAACCAATGTTACCTTAAACTTTGGGTTAATTAATGATTAATGAACATTGTACTTCCCTAAAAATGTGTTAAATTTATAGTGATAAAAAATGCGGTCTTATATTCATGAAGTTGAAATATAAAATAAGCAATTTTTTTTTATTGAAACATAGTCACACAGCACTCAATACAACAATAAATACATAAATCATATTTCCAATAACGGATTTCTTTTTTTAATACAAAAATTTGATTGGACTGTTATTAAGGGTGGCCTAATTTAAATTTCCTCCGGCGTAATCAAAACACCTAAAAGTACCTAAAATTACACGGTACCTACCTACCTTATTTTTCAGTGAGAAACATTTCATGTGAATCATAAACATAAAGTAGATATAACAGAGATAAGATAAAATTATAAATTTTCATATAATTAAATTAGATATTTTCATAGGCAATAAACTAAATATAATGTTCCTGTAATTAATTAAATAAATACTTACCTATTTGATATGCGATAGTTAATAATTAAGGATTTTTATTATGCAAAGATCGTCAGACAAGCTGTCGGTCCACCTGAAGGCAGACTGTCTATCTAGTTTATGACTGTGTAGCGTGTGTGTGTGTGTTTTAGCCTGTGTTTTTTTTTTTTTTTTTTTTTTTTGACGAGGAGTAATCCGCTTACAGATTCCCTACCGCTGGCTAGACGGTAGGGATATGTGGGGGTCGCCCAGCACCTGATCATAGCGGCACTGGGAATACCCACTAAAACTCCCCGGTGCCTCCTTGCCCTGTGAACGGAGTGAACCGGGTTCTGCCGAGGCACCAAACTCCGATCCACTCCAGAGCAGCCTAGCCGACTGGCTAGGCTAACGCCAACGGAGGATTGCCCGGAGACACCCAGGCAATCCCCAGACGGTGGGACCTAGTGCAGGCACACATAGCTGGCCAGCTATGTGCGCAGGTCCCCTGGGACATTCAAAGACGGGCTTGGTATGCCCGCCTTCTCCTGCCCAGCCGCCTACGTCTGAGGGAAGCGAGACCGGCCTCTTCCTCTCGCTCCCTCTCAGCTGCCTCCTTCTGCGACATTACATATCCGCAGAAGGCGGCAGCTGCTTTCCAGGTGGCCACACTGCCAAGCATGGCTGCGACCATGTTTGGCAGTGTGACATCAGCTCCACCCAGCGCCACTTCTAGCTCGTGACGCTGAGGACTCCAGGCCGGGCACACCTGGAGCGTGTGCTCGGCCGTATCGTCTGGGTCGCCGCAGTGGTGGCACCGCGGCGATGACTGTGTAGCCTAGCTTTCGGTACTTCGAAACTATTATACATATTTATACCATCAACCGGGGCTAGTGCAACTATGGGGATATGGCAAATACACATCATAACTCCTTTACATGGGCTCTTAATAAAATTAAAATATATTATAGATGGCGAGGTTATAAAGAGCCCATGTAAAGGAGTTATGATGTGTAGTTGCCATATCCCCATAGTTGCACTTGCCCCGGTTGACCTTATCGAAGTTAAAATTATAAATAAAAAAAAAAATAAGGCAAAATCAATAATTCTAATTCAACAATTTTCCTTATTCGATTAAAATTACTATAAGAGAAAAAAGGAATGTGAATTTTCTCAGTTGTCTCAGTTTCTCCCAGTTTCTTTCGAACGACATTGACAAAAACATGCCGCGCCGTAATCTACCAATGATATCAAGAGACATTTCCCCGGCTTTCGACGCTCTCATCGCACGATCGATTAACTCTGTGTTGTTGATGTTGCCCTGGTATTTGTCACCAACTTTGAGTGAGCATTTTATCACTCTTTTTTTTTCTGGCTCAGCAGCAATTTTTTATTCTATGAAAACAGAATGTATAAACGGAACCAACACGACTAAAACAAAATGTAGCAAGTCAAGTAGGTACCTAATTAAAGTTTTGTATTAAGCCTTCTTGAAATAGCTGAGGTAAGAGGTAAATTAGAAAAATATTTAAATTATGACAATTCTATAATTTTTTTACAATCTAGAAATTAAAGCCGTGTTTTACCTATTAGTTAATTAATATTTGTTACAAATATTTTTTCTTTTTTTTCTTCTTTTTATAATTCGAAATTTAGGGCTAGGCTAAATTGTAAAAAAGTAACTAGGTCTGAACCACAGAATAGCAATTGTACCTACAAGTATCTGAACTGAAAAAGTTTCAGGATATGGCGTTTTTAATATAAGTAGGTACAACTAGCGACCCACACATAATTCACACCGGATTCACACTTATTTCGGGCTATTTTTCCAATTCCTCTCTTCATAAGAACCTCCCTCAGACTTAACGAATATTTTAAAAATTGAGTTTTGCGCCGAAAAGCGATTATATGACATAAATATTGATTCGTGCAGCCAGACTCAGTGGGTTCATTTCTTGGTAATCCATGTAAATTTATTGAAATATAGAACTTAGCAATGTAAAGCGTCATAAGTCATAAATAATACGAGCCACGCTCGAAACTCGGTCCAACCAAACTTCGCAGACGCTTAACTTTCTAAAGCAATAAAGAATGAAGTTGGTTTTCGAAATAACTATTGCGGTTGTTGGAAAATTTGTGGCTGTTTAACTGCAGTTCTGCATTCGTTGGAAAGTTTTCAAAGCACCATATTATTAGGCAGGCGAGATTTTTTTGGTTTATTCCCATCTCGGCACCCTCGATATGCTGAATAAAATTTAGCTTAAAAGTACAGTTTTCTAAATGTTTTAAAATAAATGTTTGAGTGTGCAACGTACCTACATTTTAATAATATGTATAAACATATATATTTTTTATTATACAAATAAATTTTGTTTACTTTTTTTAACTCCAAAATGCTGCCAAGAATTTCTCCCAGTAGGAGCTGAATACGTTTTTATTAAAAAAATTGTTAGAATGACTGTCAATACTGTCATTCTACTTATTAATTTTAAAATTACTGCACTTAGAAAGTTAATAAAAAGAACAATCTATAGAATTTTGGACTGTTGTAGAGATTCATTATAAAAGGGGTATTTTTTACATAGAAATCAGTTCTTAACTCTGTAAACCCAAGAAGTAAGTACTCGTAACTTAATAATCACAGTAGGACTGAAATTTAGCAGTAACGTGAGTAGATTTATGTTTTGAATTTATGTAAGTTCCTTACTTTAGCAGCACGTAATAAGACAATTAACATTACCTAACCCCTTACACAAGACCATACTTATAGAAGATTCCTGCGTGACATGTCAGATCCTAATCACGTAGGTATGTCCATGTCCCCCTCTTGTCTCTCATTCCTTATCCTTAGAGACATAAAGTTAAAAATTACTGTTGCTTGAGAGTACCTATATATTACCTACTTACTTAGGCAGCAGAATTATTTTGCTGGTTTTTCATGTGTTAGACGATGTGTTTATACACAATCATATAAACACATACAGCATACCTATATGCTTAAAATTCCTATGTCTTAAAATTGAGAATGTTTGCCCGAATCACCGAAATTTCATGAGCCTTCAAGTCATACAACTCAAATTCAAAACTAGGCCTAAGGAACTCCTTCGTGCATCTAATTCCTGTTATAGAAGTAAATAAGAGGTCGTTTTGTATTATCCAAGTTATATAAATAGCTAAGTACCTACCTACTTGTTTATACAGAGAGATGGCGGTCAGGTACCTAGGTAACGAGAGAGGCTACGCTTAATGGATTGGATTCCCATTCCGTTGGACGACATACGTAGATAATGATGATTATGACAATGAGGTCTTAAATCAATGAAAGAATTTAAGCTTCATTTAAAAAGAAATAAAGAATAAATAAAAAAAGCCATATAAAAATAGCATTACTTTCTCCGCGTGTATGGAAATCTTATTTACAATATTTAAAATATTTTTTATCAAATATGGTGTCATGTCATTTGTTCTTATCAGATCAAACCTCTCTATCGGGGCATCTACAACTTGCTCACGGTGAACGGATAAAGTGTACCTAATTGACGTCTGCTGCTGGCGGCCCATTTAACTAACTCGTCCGCTTCTTTAATTCTGATGAAAATCATCCCAAGCGAGAATACATCTTAGGTGCTGTGTTTAAGGTTGCAAATAGCCTGGTGTTAAAATATTGCGTCATTATGGACTACGAAGGTAATTCGAAGCCGTATGGCTGATGCGGACAAACATATGATTTATGTCAACGTGGCGCAGTGTGCGTGTAATGTGACAACGTGTGTGTGTCCGGTCAATAAAACGACGCATGCGTACTGGCGTCTACCGCCATCTGTTGACAGCCACGTGGTTATGAGCGTAATGCGCAAGCGGCATTACATCGATCGCGCGCGTCACCTTGACGGGTTAATAAATTCATGTGCGCGATATCTTTGTTACGTTTTTCTTTTCATAAATATGAAAGGATCGTATATATCTCGAAGAGAATTCGAATTCATATAAAGCACGTGCCTTTACATAAATTCGAATTCTTTGAACATTTGTAAGTACTTTTAAGATTCAAATGTCGCATACCTATTATAATGTCTATTGTCTACGTAAGCACTTAATTAATTAAAATCTACATAATAGTCTACTTATTTATACAGATCTATAAATAAATAAAAATTAATGTAGGTAAGTATGTTTGTCCTCTATGGGCTCCGAAACCCCTTAACCGATAAGTATCTAAGTACCTACTTACCTAAGTATAATCGGAAGGTTTCTGTACGTATATAGAAATATTTTCATGTCGAGCGAAGCCAGTTGCGGGTCATTACCTATAGATATAAAAAAATATTATAATTAGTTATATTAATTTGGAAAATATGTACCTTTAAACTAACAGGTTTTGTTTGATGAATAATTTGAAATTCGAATTCGGACAAAAATTCTTACAAACGTGAAAGTCTTATTTGACGGAGAGGTGTTTTTCATTACTCCAATAAAATATCCCAACGAACAACCATTCTAAATGTATCGTCGGCACTCATAGGTATAATTACGTATAGGTAAGATTAAGGCCGGGTTGTATGTCTAAATCGAAACCAACACAAAAAGCTCCTGCTTTGTATTTACAGACACAGAAGGAAAAAACGCCTCCTTCCACTTGGATCCATAGCTTACCACGGAACTATACAACCATATACTTACTTATAATCTGTTAACATAATTACTGGAGCACGCCGTATATTTCCAACTCTTTTAAGCTATTTACAGCATGTGACATCAAAAGGCGGAGAATCTTGTGGTCTGAGATCTAAAGAGAGATCGTACTAGAACGCTGTTAGGTTATAGGTAGATACTAGACCAAGGCTGTTTAGCAGACGAAAAGTAATATAAATATTTTATAAGAAAATAAATTGCAATTGTTTAGCCAATTTAAATTATGCTCATAGACGTCATTGTTAAAAAAAGAACTAGCTGCTAGGTACCTATGCTAGTTTAAATTGAAAATCATAGAAGAACTAATATACCTAGAATGACGCAAAGCATTACAGCTAGTTTTTTTTTTAAATTAAGGATGTCCATGAGCATATTTTAATAGGCAACACAATCGCGATAGATATATTTTTTCACAGATAAGAATTGATAAAATAAACTTTTCGTCTGGTAAACACGTCATGGGTGAAAGTTGGTCCGCCGCGTCCAATAAGATAAACAACATAGACTTCTTTACCTACAGTAAGTAACTAAGCAATACCTACTAAGAACTAAATAAAAAGTTTTGGAGAAAACAGGTAATGAACTTGTAAATGGGCATTTGTGTGTATTTATTTGATGGCGAGGTGACTCTAAAAAGACGAAGTTGTGGACATTGCTATTCAGGTAAGTAAATTCGGGCGGCGAAACTTGTGTTCAGTTCAGGTAAACATAAGATTAGGTAGGATGTTGTGTTTAAATAAGTGGTTGAGGGTATTATTGAACAACATTGAATTTAAATACAATCAAAATTTAGAATTAGTTATCTCAGTTAAAGCGGGTATCAGAACAATCAACAATCAGAAATCAAAATACTTATTCATCAAATAGTTTTCCAAGAAACTCTTCTAATGGTCATTCATTAGGTATATGAGTAGGTATACATTTTACCAGGGTTTCGGAAAAAAATAGCCAAGATGATGACGACCCCGAGAAGAACTTTTAAATTTAAGAGTTATTTAAGAATCATTTATTTATTTATTTTAAGAAAGACAATTCTATTATTTTAAGAAAGAACTCTAAAAATAATAAATATTTTTTATTTTAAAAGAAAATTAAATAATAAAAATATAGTTATTAAGATATACAGTTATTAAAATTAATTATACACAAATTACTTACTAAAACATAGAAGATATGAGTCAAAATCGTTTAAATTCAGAGGCTTTTATTGCTTAAAAATCAGCGTTTTCATAATAACTTTTCGAATTCTGAATGACTCTTAGTAGTGATACTTATTTACTACTTATAGTTGTTTTCAAGGATAATTAAATAGGTAACTCGCGTGAAAGTCAGAAAACTTCAGGCTTCCCGAAGATCTGGAGTCTTCCAGATAAGGTTCCAACTAATGAAGAGGGAACGCTGCAACGTAACAAAAACACTACGCTGCGCTGGACGATCTCCCACTAAAGATTTCCTCGACTTTAGTACCTACAGTTACTAGGTAACATCACATTACTGATGAATATTTTTATAGGAAAAGATATTAAACATAGGTAAGGTACTAAAAAGTCCAAATTAGTTCAATCAATTGAACTAGAGTATATTATTAAGTTGTTTTGTTAGGTATCAAATCACTTAGATTTTATATAAAAAAAGAACTGCCTAGTGAACGCCTCTTGATTCGCAAGGATTCAATTTTTTTTTAATAAAGGTTACACAAACCACCAGGTTTATCGCTATTTCTAATAACAATTCGTTGGATAGTTAAGAAGAAGTTAGCGGTAAAACAAACAAAAGCGGACAGCGACTTTATTTTATAATATGCCTACTTCAAATTATACTTATTAGGTATGTTTTCCTTCCTCACGCAGTATAATTTGAAGTATAAATACGCTTTCCTCGTCTGCCGTCTCTCTGTGGATCCGCTAACTCCTCCTAAGTAAAGCAACAGATATTTTTCACTTTCAACACTATCATCAAGTTGAATAATTAATTTTTCACGAAAGGTTTGTATATAGATAATAAAACATAGATGTTTTATGTAAGTAGATAAAAACAAATAAGTAGTTTTAAGTCGCCGAAACTTTCCGCGTTGGTCTATTTCTCCGCTAACTTCTTCTAAACCACCCTGAAAGTATTTCCGTACGGCTTGCACTAATGAAAGAAGATAGAAAACAAGCAGCAAATTGCTTTGCATTTAGCGTTCATTTTTATTTATTTGGATATAATTCACATACTTAGTTATAATTTAAAAAAACAAAAAGTGTAAAATTTAAACAGACACAACCCGAAATCGAGACCGAGACCGAAAAAAAACCGTCATTTTACATGACAATGTAAAAGTGACGTCATATTACCAGGCGCCCATAAACATACAAGAGGTAACAGAAAGCCCTCTTGCTAGCTAATCGAGCAGGAGCGGCACGCCCACGCCCTGCGCCCCCCTCTACCCTCCCGACCGCTGCCTTTTGTTACACGACCGAATAAAGGGACGAATGGGACATACCAGCACACATTGAATCCGATTTTCTTGCCTAGCTTCTATTTATGTTAAATGAATATTAGAAGATAAGAAACGCAGACCCTAACGCACTTAAATATTACCTAATTTTCAGATGAAATTTTATCAGCTAGGTACCTACCTACTTACGAAAAAAAAAAGGAAACTTACATGCAGATCCAAAAATATAAAGATTTTCTAAAATAAGTATGATAAATATATGATAAAGGCAAATATAATTGATTGGTCTCGCGGCGCTCAACTAGATAGAGCGCTATACAAAAACAATAGCTCCGTGAATGCGGCAACTTTTTATTTTAGTGTGTGTAAAAAATCGTCATTTTTATTACATTTTACACAGTTTCACTATATTTTTACACAGTTTCACTACGCAAACTTATTAGGTATGCCCAAAATTTAATAAAATTTAATAATTCGGCACGTCACACATCACTTGCAGTGTGACTGGCTCGGGTACGCCGAATTCGGCGTAGTATTTGTTGCCGCATTTTACAATACGACGGCGGTATCTAGTTGAGTGTTGCGAGACCAATTATTAATCTAAGGATAAAGGCTTCAAGCATCAAGCACTCACCATGTGTCAGTAAGGTATCAGAAAACTGTCCAACTCGTGTTGTCGTCGCTGAAGGGTTATCAAACTGGATCGCACGGCCGAGTGTTCATCCGGACTCTTCCGGAAGCCGGACGGTTACTAAGCCGGTCCCCCGAAACCGAGTCTTTACCACCCTCTGTAAAGCCACGATTACCAGGCAGTCCTTCCCTGCCGTATTAGGGCCGGTTCCTATATCCCAACAACGAATCGTTTTTGCCTACAAACGGTACTTATAGCCACGAGGTGTAAGGGTGACGCGTTCCTATATTCATCTACTTGTAGAAAACTTGTGGAACGCTTTGTTACAATCCGTTGAAAACGAGTAGTTATTATAAACAGTGACGAATGGTAGATTATAGGAACCCGCTGTTAGAGCTCCGTCTTCGCGTGCGTTGCCTAACTACTTTACTAGGTAAGTAGGTACTCATTTATGTCGCGTTTCCGTCTGTGAAATGTTAAGAAGATATGTTTATAGAACTAAGTAACTATCTGATGCAGGGGCTTCGTCCATGTTGAAAAATGACTAGGAAAGTAGGTATTATTACCTATACTTAAAATAGAACAACTGAATAACTCTTAAATCTTTATCGCTTGACGACATTGGCGCCGACATCAGATTTTTTATATTTTTAGACGATCTCTCGGGAACCTAATATTTTTTCAGGATGAAAAGCATCTTATCCTACCTACCTGTATGTAAATCCAGTTATAATAAACGTCTGTGTAGGTAGGTAGGTACCTACTAAATTTTATCCAAATCCGTTCAGCCGTTTTTGCGCGGAAGAGAAACCATCCATCCTCACAAACTTTCCCATTTAGGTAGGTATATAAACGGTACGTTGTATTCGTCCTTTGCGTTAAAAAATATCTGAATGTACCTATGTAGGTACCTACCTAAAGGGTGAAGCCAAAGGAACCTATTTTTTGAGTTGTGAGTCGCGCAGAAATTCTGTTGGGCTGCCAGACGGGCGCATTTTATTCAATTGCTATCCAACGAACGTTTAGGTTGAAAATGTTGTGTAGGTATTTACGAAGCATATTTGGAAGATACAGAAGTATACTTAGTTCTTGCATTTCACGAAGGCGAGTGGGATTTACTTGTAGTAAACACTTGTCTGTATATGTGTCACAGTGTGCGTGAGATCGAAAGAGAGTATGGTTTGTATAAAAAACAAACGCAACTTACCGCTCCGTCAGACACGCACACTATCGCAATGTGCGTGTACACGTTCAACCACAAGCAAAACTCACTCGCCTTCGTGAAATGCAAAGAGTATACAACTTCTACATATTTCATCGAACTACCTTTTGTTAGTGGATATTAGTGAAAACGAACTAGCAAACTACCTTTTGTTTTCACTTCGATAATAGTTAAGGGATTCACAAAGGCCAATGACATTGACCATTTGACCTTCACGTAATCCACACCTCAACGCAGTCACTGAGACACTGTAGCTCCATATATTTAGAGTTCCGAGGCGGCGGAAACAATTCAACAGGCCTGATAAATGTGGTTTTTTGTACTTTTCATTAAAACAACATTAAAAAAAAATAAAAAAATCAATAATTTTTTTTTAAATGACATTGACTTATTATTCGGTGCAGGAATCATTTTCGCGCAATAAACCGTTTTCGAAACAAATTTCAATATAAGTCAAATTCTTCTTATGTTCTAAATTTTATTGTGGGGTTTCTACTACTTCGATGGAAATTCTAAACAATAAATTTTTTTCTTCACATATTTAAGTATAACATATATTTTTTTCAAACCAATTGCATTGACAGTTTCTTGTAACATATTTTTTTAAAACTGCAAATATTTAAGATTGGCGTGTGTTTACACCTTAAGTATTTACGATACTTTTTATATTCCATTTGTAAGAAAACAAAATACAAATGTTGGATTTTTGGAGTTTACTCCTTAAGAATCGATTTGCATACTCGTATATTATTATATAATATGTTTGAATTTGGATTTCCTACTTCATATGAGAACCAAGAAATGTGTTGAAGGGCCGCAGAAGGGCGGGGCGGGAGGCGGGCGCAGGCGGACACCCGCCCTAAGGAGTGGCCCTGCGTCTGCGCGCACGCCCCGCCCACTCGCGCGGACCTTACATTTGAGGTTTTTTTAACTTGATATTGATAAGTATGTGTGTGGCCTTTGCGAATGGTGTGAAAAAATTTAAAGATTCATTCATTTATTATGATTATTTGTTAAAATTAATATTTTTCTTTTTTTGGTTGGTGAACGTGGGCGTTTCTCTCTGTTAAATATTATAAAAAGTCATAGAAATGGGAATTCATATGACTGTGCGTTACTTACGTAATAAATTCTTAGGTATCTTGTAAAGACAGACAGGGTTTTGTGCCCGGCGCTGCTCTTCTAAGTAATTCTAATACCTAAAGGAAATCTAGATCCGTTTCAAAACACTTTAGCTATGACAAAAATTGACATAGATACCTATACATAATGGATTTCGAAACTGATTCCTTTCATTATAATTTTCTAGCTGTTGAACGCCACTTTCGCTCGCCTAACTTTATAAAATATAGCTTTACCTATACCTAGGTATTATACTTACTCGCTGAAAACGTTGCTTTCTTATAGGTAAAAGAATTTTTGAATTCGGACCAGTACCTACCTACCTATCTACCTACTTTTTACGTGAAATAAGATAGATAAGTAAAGAAAAGAAGGACAAGCAACACATCGAATGATTCGCACGAATACAAAATTTCCAAGAAATTTATCAAATACGTACGAACCTTCCTCAGATTGCAATAAATACCTATGTGAAAAAATTCCGAATTTAGTATTTCCGCCGTTATCAAGTTTTGCGATTCATTATTATTTCTATAAATTAATAAGGTTCTGAGTACATATTATGTAGGTAGATAATTTATAAATATATTTTATCATAAAACTTTCTAGAATTATTATATTATTCTTACTAACTTATCTAGTATTGACCACTAGACATTGGTATTCTGATTTATTGTTTTTGTATAAAAATAATGCTTAGATATCCTTATCATCTGAACTCGTAAGACTAATTTTAAAATATCTTACTTACTATGTGAAAGCATTGATGTAAGTATGTTTTTAAAGAATTAAATAAGTAGATTTTAAGAGATATGAGACGAAATTGACAGATCGGTTACTGCGACGCCAAACGACTCCGAATCATTTAGGCCTAAAGTGGGTTGCGTTGCGCGATTCGAACGAGAATTGTACGACCTTCCTGTGCGCCTGGTACTACTGTGCAATATTTACTTGTTCCTCTTTCATCCGAGCGACACACTGCAAGATTATTTTTCTGTTTAATATTTAATAAGACTAGCTGGTGCTCGCGACTTCGTCCGCGTGGAATAGTTATTTTGGGAATCATTTGGGTATCTCGAACGGTTTTCGCAGCGCACGCAACGGAAGCCCTCAAAGATGAATAATTTTGCCCGTTTTTTTTCCACATTTTTGACTGTTTCTTCGCTCCTATTAGTCGCAACGTGATTTTTATATAGCCTAAAAGTGACCTGTGTGAACCTGGAACCCGACATGACGTAATCGATTTTTTTTTTAATGCATAGGTTTATACTCTGTATGTACTGGTATGTACCAACTTTTTTTTCGTTTGTACCTCAAGGAGTTTAGGAGAAATTTTTTTTTGAAAATACTCAGAACCCGACTTAAAGGAATCCAATTTTTTTTAATTGCATACGTTTGCACTCGGTAAGTACATGTTTGTACCAATTTTCTTTTCGTTCGTACCTCAAAGGGTTCGAAAGTAGAGGCATTACAAAAAGTGCCAAAATGGTAAATCTGTCATTTTTTGAGATAATCAAAATCTGCAAGCGGGAATAGATTCCTAGTCGTTAGTACCCAAACAAACCACTGAAAGATTCGTTTTTATCTCAAAGGGTTCGAATGTAGAGGCATTATAAAAGTGCCAAAATGGTAAATCTGACATTTTTTGAGAGATAATCAAAATTTGCAAGCGGGAATAGATTCCTAGTCATTGGTACCCATCCAAAACAATAAAAGATTCGTATGTACCTCAAAGGGTTCGGAGGTACAAAATTTTCAAAATATAAAAAAATCAGTTAATCAAAATCTGCGAGCGGAGATAGATTCCCAGTCGTTTGTACCCATCGAAACCACTGAAAGATTCGTATGTACCCTAAAGGGTTTGGAGAAACTAAATTTTCGTGATATTCAAAAACCCTATGGTAAGAATCGATTTTTTTTGAATGCATACGTTTGCACTCGGTATGTACATGTTTGCAGCATTTTTCTTTTCGTTCGTACCTCAAAGGGTTCGAAAGTAGAGGCATTACAAAAAGTGCCAAAATGGTAAATCTGTCATTTTTTGAGATAATCAAAATCTGCAAGCGGGAATAGATTCCTAGTCGTTAGTACCCAAACAAACCACTGAAAGATTCGTTTTTATCTCAAAGGGTTCGAATGTAGAGGCATTATAAAAGTGCCAAAATGGTAAATATGACATTTTTTGAGAGATAATCAAAATTTGCAAGCGGGAATAGATTCCTAGTCATTGGTACCCATCCAAAACAATAAAAGATTCGTATGTACCTCAAAGGGTTCGGAGGTACAAAATTTTCAAAATATAAAAAAATCAGTTATTCAAAATCTGCGAGCGGAGATAGATTCCCAGTCGTATGTACCCATCAAAACCACTGAAAGATTCGTATGTACCTCAAAGGGTTCGGAGGTACAAAATTTTGAATATCACGAAAATTTAGTTTCTCCAAACTATCTCCGCTCTGGGATCTATCTCCGCTCGCAGATTTTGAATAACTGATTTTTTTATATTTTGAAAATTTTGTACCTCCGAACCCTTTGAGGTACATACGAATCTTTTATTGTTTTGGATGGGTACCAATGACTAGAAATCTATTCCCGCTTGCAAATTTTGATTATCTCTCAAAAAATGTCAGATTTACCATTTTGGCACTTTTTGTAATGCCTCTACATTAGAACCCTTTGAGGTAGAAACGAATCTTTCAGTGGTTTGTTTGGGTACTAACGACTAGGAATCTATTCCCGCTTGCAGATTTTGATTATCTCAAAAAATGACAGATTTACCATTTTGGCACTTTTTGTAATGCCTCTACTTTCGAACCCTTTGAGGTACGAACGAAAAGAAAATTGGTACAAACATGTACTTACCGAGTGCAAACGTATGCAATTAAAAAAAATTGGATTCCTTTAAGTCGGGTTCTGGGTATTTTCAAAAAATTTTTTCTCCGAACTCCTTGAGGTACAAACGAAAAAAAAGTTGGTACATACCAGTACATACAGAGTATAAACCTATGCATTAAAAAAAAAATCGATTACGTCATGTCGGGTTCCAGGTTCACACAGGTCTAAAAGTGTTCCTCGATAAATGATCTATCCAACACAATAAGAATTTTTCAATTCGAACCAGTAGTTCCTGAGATTAGCGCGTTCAAACAAACAAACAAACAAACTCTTCAGCTTTATTTATAATATTATATGTATAGATTATTATTTAATCTGTGGTGCAAGTAAGAAAAAATCCCACTTATGTGGTGGGTAAGTTTGGAGATAAGTTCGAACGTTCATTCCAAAAGCATAGATTTTTTTAAATAAAATACTTTACTTTGTCAATAAAAGTTCTGGCTGGGTTGGATAATTCTAGCTTAAAAAATGCATTGATATAAAAAAGAATGTTAAAAAATCTAACTCGGATGGATAGTGTTCGGGAAGCTCTGAGAGTCCGAGATTCCGAGACACCTCGTCCAAAATTCCTCAGTGTCTCAGAACAAAAGTTTTTGACCAATGTGTGTTGCCAGTGATGACATATGGCGCTGAAACGTGGTCTCTAACTATGGACTTCGTAAGAAAGCTCAACGGTGCTCAACGAGCTATGGAGTGTGCTCAGGGTTATTACTGCGTGTTCGAATCAGAAAGTGGACGTCCTACGGCTGAGATGATGATGATGTCAATAATTTATCTGAGTAGTAAAAAAAACTTGTTAATTTTTTTGCTTGCAGTTTCACTCGTCTGTAAACCTGAACTTGCTGAGAAAATTATGGAGTGTGCTCAGGGTTATTACTGCGTGATCGAATCAGAAAGTAGACGTCCTACGGCTGAGATGATGATGATGTCAATAATTTATCTGAGTAGTAAAAAAAACTTGTTAATTTTTTTTCTTGCAGTTTCACTCGTCTGTAAACCTGAACTTGCTGAGAAAATTATGGAGTGTGCTCAGGGTTATTACTGCGTGATCGAATCAGAAAGTGGACGTCCTACGGCTGAGATGATGATGATGTCAATAATTTATCTGAGTAGTAAAAAAAACTTGTTAATTTTTTTGCTTGCAGTTTCACTCGTCTGTAAACCTGAACTTGCTGAGAAAATTATGGAGTGTGCTCAGGGTTATTACTGCGTGATCGAATCAGAAAGTGGACGTCCTACGGCTGAGATGATGATGATGTCAATAATTTATCTGAGTAGTAAAAAAAACTTGTTAATTTTTTTGCTTGCAGTTTCACTCGTCTGTAAACCTGAACTTGCTGAGAAAATTATGGAGTGTGCTCAGGGTTATTACTGCGTGATCGAATCAGAAAGTGGACGTCCTACGGCTGAGATGATGATGATTTCAATAATTTATCTGAGTAGTAAAAAAAACTTGTTAATTTTTTTGCTTGCAGTTTCACTCGTCTGTAAACCTGAACTTGCTGAGAAAATTATGGAGTGTGCTCAGGGTTATTACTGCGTGATCGAATCAGAAAGTGGATGTCCTACGGCTGAGATGATGATGATGTCAATAATTTATCTGAGTAGTAAAAAAAACTTGTTAATTTTTTTGCTTGCAGTTTCACTCGTCTGTAAACCTGAACTTGCTGAGAAAATTATGGAGTGTGCTCAGGGTTATTACTGCGTGATCGAATCAGAAAGTGGATGTCCTACGGCTGAGATGATGATGATGTCAATAATTTATCTGAGTAGTAAAAAAAACTTGTTAATTTTTTTGCTTGCAGTTTCACTCGTCTGTAAACCTGAACTTGCTGAGAAAATTATGGAGTGTGCTCAGGGTTATTACTGCGTGTTCGAATCAGAAAGTGGACGTCCTACGGCTGAGATGATGATGATGTCAATAATTTATCTGAGTAGTAAAAAAAACTTGTTAATTTTTTTGCTTGCAGTTTCACTCGTCTGTAAACCTGAACTTGCTGAGAAAATAAAATCTTTATCGCTGTGACCACGGTGGCGCCGCAAAAGCGACAGTGGCGCCCAATTTTGTATACAAACATACATCCATTCTCACAAACTTTCGCATAATTTAACATTTAAGGGGTAAACAAAGGCTAAATCCTAAAAATATGCATTGTTTAATAAGAAAGATTTGAAAAAAATATATGTTATACTAAAACATGTGAAGAACAAATTATATTGTTTAGAATTTACATCGAAGTAATAGAAACCCCACAATAAAAGTTAGAAATTTGACTTAAGTAAGTATATTGAAAATTGTTTCGAAAACGGCTTACAGATGACAGCTGTACAGATTAATAAGTCAATATCAATTAAAAAAATGTATTTTTTTAAATATAGTTTTAATGGTAAATGCAAAAAACCACAATATTGTCAGGCCTGTTGAATTGTCTCCGCTGCCTGGGAACTCTAACTAAACTGCGTTGAGGTGTGGACTACGTTTGTCTTTTTCGTGCCGAATTAGTTTGAAATATATAGACATTATATAGAAATAAGTATATAGACAAGGTCAAACCGTCAATGTCATTTGCCTATGTGAATCCCTTAACTGAATTTTTTACTATTTTTTTATTTAATGATAATAAAATAATTTAATGAAAATAATTTTTATTCATTTGATGCGACTGAATTTTACGATTATAGCTTTAGCGAAATTTTTAATAAATAGCTTTTCGTTCATCACAGTCTTTCCTTGTAATGGGCATACGCTGTATACCTACATAATAGCTCTTTAAACACAAAATGATATGTTCTGCAAGCTTTCTAATTTATTCTTTTTACAAATTCGTCTTTTCTCAGGGCCCGCTTTCTCGCGGGTCACGAGTTGCACACATCCACATCCGTTCTCATCTGAATGGACAATAAGAAACTTGACGTCTCTGTCTCACGTGCAGCGAAAGTGATGATGATGTCTCGCTCGTTGCGCGACGTTGTCAATTCGCCGTGCCTATGCCGACACGAAGTGACCTTGTTATCGCGCTCCACTGGTTCTACGACGACGCGCGTCGCGACTCGTTTCCAGACTAGGTATAATTATTTCGGTTTTGCTACTGCGTTTAGCACTGTTATAAAATCTACAAATGTTTTTACGACGACTATCATATTCAATGTGTATTTAACATGAACACAATCTGTAAAGATTTTTGAGAAGTTTTATTTTTAAAACCACGTTTTTGGACCCCTAACTCTATTTCTCTTTAATGAATTTGTCACACAGAGAAATTAAGAATAATGAGAAATCTCCTGATTTTTTTATATATTATAAAGGCCGACGGTCCACTTGATGGTAGCTGTTTACTGTCACCTTGCTGTCCCCCTTCTGTCACCTAAGCAAGTTTTCCGTAACAACTGTTTGTTTCATTCAATTCAGTATTTATACAAAAAAGTTTGCGCTAAGATTCAATGGCGCTAATTAGATATTCCTCATGTTTGTGTTTGTCTTTCTATCTCTGTTAATCTATGTTACATGCAGGGATTTGAATGTCCTTAGTTACAAATAAAATTTATTCTTATTCTTATTCTATACCTGTTGAGGAAATTAAACGCTGGTGGGAGTCAAATTGAACTCATTTATTATTTCTCTTTTTATACATTTTTAAAATATAAAAACATATTAACAAAAGAGGTTTTCAACCAAAGAGTTTTTAAAAAGAACGCGGTCTTGTCACAAGGTCTTGTCGAACTTGTACTCGTAAAGTCAGTGTGAAAATGGAATTGACTCGAAAAAATTCAAGAGCAATGATTTATTATGACTTTCGAAACACAAAAACAGTGTGTTGATCGGATGCTTTCTGCATTTGGTGATGAAGCCCCGTCTAAAACCACAATTTATCGCCGGTTTGCGGAATTTCAACGTGGACGTGTCAAGCTCTGTGACGATCCCCGTGAAGGTCGCCCAAAAACTGCAGTCACCAAAGATAACGTTGCTAAGCGTAAGCTGATTGAGGAAGATCGACATGAGACATATCGCGAAATTCCATGAGTCAAATACAAATAATCTTGCATGAACAAAGAGGTGTAAAAAATTTCCCGATGGATCCCGCATTCGCTCTGTGAGGAGCAAAAAACGGCTCGCGTTACTTGCTGCGTCAGAACTCTCGAGAGATTCCACGGAGGATCTTCAAATGCTGTACTTATACAGCGTCGTATTAGGCGACGAATCCTGGATATATACGCATATGAACCCGAAACAAAAAACCAATCACGGGTGTTCGAAAATGTGGTTGAAGCCAACAAAAGTTGTTCGTTCACGGAGCGTTGCAACAAAAATGATGGCCACGTTTGTCTCTAAAACCGTCCATGTTGCGACTATTCCTCTTGAGGGACAAAGAACGGTCAATGCAGAATGGTATGCTAGCATTTGCCGCAGGTCGTCTCTGAACTCCGTAAAGAGAACTGCAACCGCCGCATCATCCTCTATCAAGACAATGCGAGCTCTCATACCGCCCACAGAACAAGAGTTTTTGGAGCAAGAAAACATTGAATTATTAGACCATCGTACGGCCCTGACCTAAGCCCGAATGATTTTTATACTTTCCCCAGCAAAATTAAGAACAAATTGCGCGGTCAACGATGTTCGTCACCTGAAGAAGCTGGTAGACGCCTACAAAACGGCCATTTTGAATACCCCAACTTCAGAATGAAATGAATGCTTTAATAATTTGTTCCATCGAATGGAAAAATGTGTCAAGTTTCAAGGAGAATACTTCGAAAAATAATAAATATATTTTCCACCAATAATGTATCACTTCCTTGATTCCCGAAATTTTCAGTGCCGCCCTCGTAGTAGGTTCCTATGTTAATAAGAAAAGTATGCTCCGAAAACTATTACCTACCTACCACAGTTTTATTTGCTATTTTTATATATATTTTTATTGAGACCTTACCTCGGTGAATATGTACAGGAAAGAGGAAAGTTTAGACGCGATTTTTACGTGGAAATAATTACGCTCCACAATAATTTTAAACCAACTATGCAATAGGTAGTTGATGAAGGTTGAATTCATGGTGAAAAAACTCATTACAAAATACCAGAAAAAAAAAAAACAAGATATAAACGAAACTACTTACTATCAAGAGTAGACCGTCAGCCTGTCTGAAGATCTGTATAACATAAGAAAAGTTCTTACCAATTTAATAGATTTGTTGAATTTCTTGGTTTCTCGATTCATGATTATCATCAATAAATGATAGTGATAGGTAACGATGACATTTTAACAAATTAAAATAGGTTGGAACTCCCTATGGTATGTTGGCAACTGGCTGGTTGGTGGCCACAATAGTTTTAAATAATATTAGAAACATGTTATGTAAGTAAAGAAAATACAAGACAGTACCAAGACAGGAGTAGGAGAAGAGAGTTGTCATTTGGTATTTGTGGTTGTGTTAGTTTATTAGACAAACATATCGCTGCTTATAAACTAAAGGGCCATAAACAAAAAAAATCCAAAAATGTTTTTATTGCAAAAATACAATCACAATCCTTATTATATGTTGCAAAAAGACTTATAGTTGTTTTATTCCATATTTAGTATATTTTGATCATTTTTTATATATTCAAAAGTAACTTATATGCTTATAGGTATCTCTTCTAGTATTCAGTTTATTATAAAAGTACTTAGAAAATTAAATGATACTTAAAAAGACGCTTCTAACGATGTATAATATGCATATACATATTTGATATATATTTAATAAGAAAAAAAAATAGACAAAAATATTTTCTTTTTTTTCGAAAAAAGTGTAATTTTGATTTGTGCCCCTTTAGTTTATAAGCAGCGATATATTTCTTTAATTTATCATCACCGTTTTATTTTCATAGTTACAGTTCTCAATATTTGGCGTCTGTATTTCCGAACTCATATACTTAACTCAAATCTTTTCAAATTTCGAGTGAATAGGCATCTTCTGGGTGAGCTCGCTCCATCATAGGCCTTATTTTCGCTGCACGTCTAGATGCTGGTCAAGAGCTCTAATAAAAATTAATAAAAAAATAATAATAAAACAAGGAACTGACGTGATCCAACTCTAACCATTCATTGAGTAAGTATTACCTAATGAAATGCTAAAACAGTTTTTTGTTAATTTAATAGCTTTTAAAGACACTACACTTTTAATCGTCACTTTAATTTAACATGGGCTTTCGAAAAAAAAAAATAGACATCAAGATCCAGAGAATGATTTTATTACCTATTTATTTGTTTGTTGAGCTAAGCATATAACTAGACCAATGTTCACTTAAATAATCAGCGATTATCTCCTAATCCGTACTAATATTATAAATGCGAAAGTTTGTATGAATGTATGGATGTTTGTAACTCTTTCACGCAAAAACTACTAAACCGATCACCATGAAATTTTGTATACACTTTATCTGGGACACCAGAAACGACATAGGGTACCTTTCATACAGAACGCGGACGAAGTCGCGGGCACCAGCTAGTCAATAATATTTACCAAGTAATATGTAAAGTGTTAAGTATATTTATCAAGTAATACTTTTACAAATGCAAAGAACGAATGTCAAGCACCTTTGACTTATTCGGTTTGTATTCGGGTTACATGTGAATAACACACGAATTATAAAGTAAAATTTATCAGTACTCCGAAACAGCTCGGGAGTGCAACGTTATTTAAAAGTTACTCGAACGAAAACGTCCAGGGAATAATTTCTTCTGCCAACATGTAAACACGGATGCAAGCGTCCACGATCACCCAAAATGAACCAAGTGTATTCGCATTGTTTTAGGAGAACGGACCTTATGACACAGTAATAGAGATAAAATTTCCACGCACCTTTGAATGACATGCGGTAGTTTTCTGGGATCTTGCATTCGTAGTCTATTTTTGGCTGCGGTAGGCGGTCGCTCCAATGCATCGTAAGTTTTTTTTTTACTTTTTAGAAGCCCTCTGTTACTTGAGGCTACGTCTGGATTTAGCCCGTATTTCCGGCTATTGTGTCGAGGTAATTTTATAGTTCGATACCTGAAACGATTAAGTCTAAATTTTCTCTTTGTTCTTAACATAAAAAATCCTCAGTCATTAAAATTGTGCCACTGTGCCGCCGGTTTTGCTTTAACGATCTGCTTAATCTACAATTGGCTATTTGGCAATATTAAAAATATACTACAAATTTTGGTCACCCTATCAGAAAATAGCGTCAAAAAATATATGTCACTTTATTTTAAGCTATGTATATTTTTTGCAAATTGTATGAAATAAAAATCATATTTTTTGAAATTTTATCTTGGCGCTGAAACGCCCAGTGACTGGTTACAACTCTGATGACGTCATAATGCTTGTGAACATATCAGACATAGACAAATAAATAGTGTTTATTCACTTAATATTAGTTACCTGTGTCATCATTCAATTCTGTTGTGTGACGTCACACGTATCAAAAACCAGCGCCATTACAGAAACAGCGTTTTTGGCGCGGTTTCGGAAATTTAAACTTTAATATTGATTTTTTATTAATAATAATAAGTACAGTAGATATCCCGGAAATATCAATGTAGTGTGCTTATTTTGTAATAAGGAATAATTTAAAACTATTTTCTAAAATTAGTCAAATACCGGATTTAAAGTGACAGGGCGCACTGCGTTTCGCAGTCCGTCTGGCGGCAGTAACCAGCCCTTACAGAAGACCACAGTGAAATGTGCTCTTGTGCTGTTTCGGTTAGTGAATGAGCGAATTCAGAGCACATTACCTACCCTATCTCTTATCTTTAACCCTTCTATGGTCGACAGCGTATACTTGTTGCACCTATGGCGTTATAGGCGACTGTAGCCACATACCATCAAGTGGGCAATCAGCTTATCTGTCGACATTAACATAAAAAAAACATTGAAACGAACGTGATTTTTCCGGGATTCTACAGGCTGTACAATATGGTGAGTGCTCTCATGAGTTGTTTGAACTTATGTCGTCGTATGAAGGCACACAATCTGGATGGGTAGAAACTTTATCCTCATGGAACGCGAATCGAAAGAAAAAGTATCATGTAAGTAGATTAATTAATTATTACTATTAAGTACATATCTATAAAGATCATCCGCGGTCTCCACTAGAGAAATTTCCTTCCCCAGCGGATGTTTAGCCTTCGAACTAAGTAATACCTCCGTAACTTTCTTCGTACTAAGTAATAGTAATACCTTTTACCCATTGCCACTTCAACTTACTAAATTAACCAGGTTATAACGGTACAGATTTTTTTATTTCTGCATCTCTATTCATAGCCCTCTCCACAAAGCCATGTTATTATACCTACCTACATCACTGGGCCACAAATATTGGTCAGAGGAATTTTGTACAAGACATCTCGGAGCTTCTATAGAACACTGCCCATCCGATTTGGATGCGATGATTCTTGAAGTTTGTGTTATTAGTGTTTGTCCTAAGTAGGTAGGTAAACCTACATACACTGCACACTTCCCGAACGCAACCAATTTAATCTTATAAGAGTACTAGCGACCCGCTTCGGCATCGCCTGGAATGTAATTTTTTATATAGGTACCTATACAAATTTTCACCTATACAAGTTATCCCTCTTTCCATTAGTGAATACCGTATTAAGAACCGTTGGACAGTTTAGCACAGAAAAAAACTGACGCGGACAGCTTCGGCGACTCGGTTTCAAAATTTCTACCTACTTACTTACCTATATAAATTTATTATTACCTAGGTATTATATCTACCTTCCATGAAAAGGTAACTAACTGATGGTGAAAACCGCAAAAAATCCGTTATGTGAGGAGTTAGCGGATATACAGATAGACTCAGGGACTTCAATTTATACTAGATATCTATGTAGGTAGGTATAGGATGTATTATTATGTTTCTACTGGGCTCTACTAAATAGAAATAAGAATAAATAATAGATACCTACCTACCTTCATACACCTAAATGAATAAACGCATAACATTCAATGTTTATATGGAAACACTAGACAAAATAACTTCGATATTTTACTGCACGAATATGTTGTCGGCATAATACCTAATTATTGTTTTATCTTTAGCCTTGTAGCGCCATCTGTCAGTCTTTGCTGAAATTATTAACTCCACGCGTCAAGCTTCTTATTGGTGTAGGGGGAAGTTGCCGTCATCTGGGCAAGTGAGAGGCAAATAGACTGTATTTGTGGTGCGTGAAAGGGACAGAACAACAACAAACGCCGTTTCCATCGATTCGGAGGTCACCCGGCGCGCATGTCAAGTGCACTCCGATAAAAATAAAATTGAGAGCGCTGCGCTGATTACAATTACTGCTTCAGTTAAAATCACAAAGCGAACCGTAAAAATGTTATACTCGTACGCATATACCGTTAGGTATGTTTTACTTTTTCACACATAATACAATATCAACCTAGAGCCTAGGTCTACTAATCCTACTGATATTAAATGCGAAATTTTGTGAGGAAGGATGTATGGTATGGATATATTTTGTCATTCTTTCACGCAAAAAGAGCTCAACAGATTTCAATGAAATTTAGCACACAGATAATTTATTACTAGTATTAACATATCGGATACTTTTTATCCCGGAAAAACGTTCGAGTCCCGAGGGATCGTTTAAAAATATAAAAAATCTAAAAAATATATACTGAGGATGGTTTATGTGTATGACTCATAAATATATACCTCGTATTTATTCATGACTCACGGTTTGCCTATATTAAAATCTAATTAAGTTTTTTCCTGGGCGAAACCGGAAGCGGGTTGGTAGTTAGGTAGGTAGGAATAAGTAAATGCGAAAGTTAGCTTGTTTGTTACGATTTCACGCCTTTGACCATAATTAAATTATGTATAGGTACACCTTGCCAGGGATACATAATATAGGCCATAAAAGACATACTTACATATAGAGTAACTTTCATCTAGAAAAAAGTACCGTTCCTGAGGGATTCGACAGAAGTCGCGGCAAAAAGCTAAGAACACAATATTTTTACTAACGTTTTAGCTTTTGTTAAACAACTAGCTGGTGCCCGCGAATCGACAGCATTGAAATTACATATAAGTAAATGAGTAGGTAACGGTGGCGTCACCACTGCTACAGTGGTTCTCTTTTTATACTTTTAGACAATTCCTCGAGAACCCAACATTTTTTAGGATAAAAAGTATCATATACTTACCTATGTTAATCCATGTAATTAACTATATATGTGTGTCAAATTTCATCCAAATCCATTTAGTAGTTTTTACGTGAAAAAGTAAGTATGTAATACCTACATTACCCATCCTCACAAACTATTCTAACAGTATTAATAGATTTAGTGAAAATTCCGGCGCAGCGCTCCTTTAATTAAATGTACAGCAGATAATACAAGCCGAAGATAGGTCACGTTGAACATTGAACAAACTCAACCAACACCCACATAACTGATAAAAGCGTCACACTTCTGCTCCTGCAAAGCATTTATTCACTGTCCTTTTCCAACAAACTAGTTTCCATAATTCCCTCTCTATCCTACACTTTTCACGCACCCACGGACATAAAGGGAAATTGTATTATCCTGTATTTCATTCTAACTGTAACAAATAGAGTTCACTTTCCATTGACAACGCATTTAGGGAATAGAACTTTTTGATTGATTTGGTTCTCTGTGTTAGTGTCTATTCTTATACATATAGACAGATATCGTTGAGTTACCATGAAATATCACAGTTCTAAGTCAAACTCGAGGAGTAAGAAATGTCAGGAGACATCGCGAATCAGTCATAAGTAGCATAAAATAACAACGCGTGTGTTGTATTTCGGTAATGAGTAGGGGATGCCAGAGTAGTGGTAGGGAACTAGGTACATGTCTAATTTAATAATTACCCTTAGATGCTATTGTATATCGTTTGGAGGGGTTCAGATCCAAGCTTTCAAGGCATGTGATTTAAAATTCTTGAATGAGATGTTTTGATAGTACCTAGTGGTCCTGAAAAAAAAAAAAAAAATATTTTTAGACGTTAGTTCTTATGTAAGTAGCTTTAGAGCCTTATCACTACATAGTATAAAACAAAGTCGCTTTTTCTGTCCCTATGTCCCTTTGTATGCTTAGATCTTTAAAACTACGCAACGGATTTTAATGCGGTTTTCACTAATGGGTAGAGTGGTTTTCGAGGAAGGTTTAAGTACATAATTTACTAAGTTACGCGGGCGAAGTCGCGGGCAGCAGCTTTAATTTTATTAACACGTAATTTTATAAACTATAACTAACATGTAGTGCCATCTGTTAACAGACTTTTTCCATTATTCGAAGTGAGATTAGATGAATTAGAGTACTACATTGCTTCAAACAGAATTCCCTAGATGGCGTTGTAAATTTTGCAAACACGTTGTCTGGGACTCCAAAAAGGACATAGGGTACCTTTCATCCAGAACGCGGACGAAGTCGCGGGCACCAGCTAGTTTAAAATAAAATAAAGCAATAAGAACCCAAGCAGTATAAAATAAAATAATTTTAGCCTGTTAAAATAGTCAATACAATATTTTGTATATTTCAGAAAAAAAATTCTATGAGAAAAAGAACTGGAAAGAAACTTCTGAGTTGCTCGTTTTCAATTTTCAATACAATTAATATTACAGTTAACCTTTAATATTAATTTAAGTTAATATATAATTAACCTACAGACTTCAGTCCCATAAGTTTTTTACTCGTATGTTTTAACTTTTTAGACATAATTTGTTAAATTTATACCTTTATTTTAAGTACATGTATATTCTATTTTTAAATTTTAAAGAGTTCGCAAAACGTAGTAACGCAGTTCACGGTTTCTGCTTGTTAGACAGATACGCAGATCGATCTTGCTAGCAACTATGTGCACGGTGTACAAGAGATTTAATTTCCGGGTGGCAATTTCTTGTGATATTTTTATTGAAAGTCTGATCTCAGCTTGATAGTTTTAGAATTAAGTCATGGCCGTAGTTCACTGATAGCTTTGACTCCTTTGTCAGCACCGGCGGAGTATTTACAGAAAACATGAAAATAATCATTTTTCCGTTGGCCTGCTTACCAAGTATGGCACTTAGTTTGAGCGTAGACGTACTCGCCAACTTTCTTGTTTTGAATACTTTTCTACTTACTCCTACATACTTAATATGGTCCTGTCAAATTTCTTATTTAATTGTGGTTGTAAAGTAATTTTCTGGTAAGTAGTTCAATTTTCTAGTAGATTAAATTCAGTATTTTTGTTTAATTTTTGTAATATTTAAAACTAATGTAGGTAACCTTATGTTATGCAAAGAAACTTAATTGCTAATATTTTCTTCTGTTCCAGTACCTACCTATGCATCAAAAATCCATAAATGTCGTTTTCACCCACTACGTTGCTTTTTGACTTGAGAGCTGCAGCTTTTCAATGTTGAAGTAGGTAGAAAATTTTTCTACAATATCTATCAAAGTATTTAATGTAATAATTAAGTAAGTAAAGGTAAAAGAATTGCACTATACAAGTCATGGATGTTTATACAACTAAATATCCTGAGATCTGCCCTGAAAATTTAATTCCGTGTTGAGCAATCATTACACACACGCGTTAATATCTACACCCACACACATGTATATTTATCAGTACAGTATACGAACAAAATGAACACACAAATGCAATATATCTACAAACACATACACGAATCGTTACTACAAAGCTGAAAGCCACACAAGCGCAATGCGAACTTTAAGCCAAAATAGACCTTACAGCTTCGTAATGTGTCCTACATTTACCGATCCGAGAGATAACCTCAAAATTTGAGTTTTTGACTTAACAGATCATGTTATCAAGTGTTAAACGGCTAATTGACGTTTTAGACTGTAAATAAGGTTCACTTAAGGGTTAATTTGGGTTATTTCGTTGTTTGTTTTGTGATTCAGTGTGTGTAGGAAAGGTGTATATCGAATTTCGTGTGGTTCTCACTTTTGAGTGTTGCGTGAGGGATTTTGTTCCGCATCCCGTTGTTAGAATGAAGTTGAAAACTAACAAATACATTTGTTTTTGTGATAACACAGTGACAGTTATGTGAAAATTGTTTTGTGGCCTGTTGTTTTATAGGAAGAAATGAGTGTGAGTTTGTTTTTATTTTTTGTCATTTTTTATAGAATTCTTTTATAAATATTTTATGTGCTTACTAACTATCTAAGTACAGTCAAGTAAGTAAATAATTTAAAAAAATGGCATGACGTCAATTTGCAGAGATTAGGTAACATCAAGAGAGTCACATTATAGTCTATTTTAATGGACATAATATTTTAGGTAGTATAATTTTTTTTTATTACCTAAGTAGGTACCTACACATATCATATTTCATTTGCAGACACAGTCACCAAATAAGCATTAGTGCTATTTTTAATGCCTAATCTAATTCTACTGAATTAGATACCTTAATAAGAGACCAATAATTTTCTGTTCTTGCTGTACAAGTATTTATTTATTAAATTTATAACTTCTAATTTGAAATAACACATCTTTGTTTCTTTCAATGCTTTTGCGAAGGGTTTCATCATTGTTTCTCACATTTTATTCTATTTTCACCCTACTTCTATTCTCGATCTAAGGCGCAGCTGCGAGGTCCGTATAAGAAGAATTAAGGTCCGTAGAACTAATTAAAAAAAATAATTATAATTTCCTATTTGTTAGAAAATTGCTAAAGATGATTCCAATATCCATTTACAATATTATAAATCTGGTCCCCAGAGGTTCATCTGAGCGACCAAAAATAAAAATAAAATATCAACGCATTAGGTAGGTACCTACACAATCAAAATCGGTTCAGTAGTTTAGGAGTCCATCGGCCTCAAACAATGTGACACGTAATTTATATACCTATAGCTATATAGAGATTTGAATGTGACAATGAAGCCAGAAAATGAAGCACTTTGAAGAAGACTGTTTTAGGGAGACATCATACAAAAGACAGTAAAATAATAATTATAACAGTGTCTGTAGTTGAACTTGTCAGAGATTGAACCCCAGATCCGCCAGTGAAATATACTTAACAAACATTAAAAAAAATGTTCAAATTTTTCTACCACGTCTATAAACTGTGTAGACAATGTAGATAATATATAAAATTCTCGTGTCGAGGTGTTTGTTGCCAAACTCCTCCGAAACGGCTGGCCTGATTTTGATGAAATTTTGTGTGCTTATCGGGTAGGTCTGAGAATCGGCCAACATCTATTTTTCATACCCCTAAATGTTAAGGGTGGTCCACCCCAATTTTTTTTTATTTTTTGGCAAAACAACGTTTGTCGGGTCCGCTAGTATATCTACTGAGATATATATTTTTATTAACTATATTATGTACTTTTATGAAACTTATATTGAACTCTTAAGAATAACTCTTTATGAAAGCATTTTAAAATATTCAAAAGACATAGGTACTCCTATTTGAACAAAATCTAACAAACAAATAGCTAATCAACGGGCGGCAAAATCAATATCCACACTAAATAGGTTCAATCACGGGCTTGAAAGGGGAGGCCGGGGTTACACCAGTTGAATGCCGACATTGACCTACATTCGCCCTCTCCCCTCCAAGGGCGTTAAACTCCCCAATCTAAAAATATATTCTATGATGATAAAGCTGTTTACATCTCATTTTCGGTGAATATTGGATCAGACTGTCCCTTGTTGGATTGGATCATAATTAATGTTGATTAGTACGAGTGACATGTTATTAAAGTTGCAGCGTTATAGAGTCTAACTAGGATGAGTCTAAGATTACAGTAGCAAATACAAAATCCTATATTGTGAAACATTTTGTTTTAATAACACTATCACTATCACAACTTGAAGTTAAAATCAATGATAAATTTTACTGTGACCAGAGTTTTCGATTTCTCCATATATTTTATTTCTCTAGTTTTCTCTAGTCTTGACACTCGTTTCTCGAGTTGATTAAATACGAAAATAAAATGAAATTTAAAGTCAACATAATTACTTATTTAGGTACCATTTATTTATGTGATCAATTTTTATCTGAAGATTTAATATACTTACCTAGTAAAGACTTAGAAATGTTTAAAATAATCAACTTTATATTTATAGGAAAGCTAATCAACTAAGTAATCAATCAGTAAAATAATCATTAGATATCAAATAAAGGAAATGACTCTTAGGAGACTTTAGTAGACTTGAAATTGTAGTCATACAAACTTTTGAACCAATTGAAATATCAAATTTTTAAAATTCTTAACAATAAACATTTGAAATTTTATTTTATTTTTTTCATTTTAATTTAGTTACATAGTTCGGAAGTTTTAGGTTCTTGACTGAAAGCAAGCCAAAGTATACACCTATCCCTCGTCCCGCTTCCCCATCTTTACTATGATACCCCATTCTGGCGTAGAGTAAGTACGTAATATTTAGTTCCAACAAATGGCGGCGCTCCCTTCCTAAATTGTCTTTTGCAATTAATAGGTAATTTGTTCAATTAATCAAAATAGAGGGATGATTCGGTCTCCATGCGTGAAACCTGATGAAAGTAATGGATTCCATTTCATCGTAAGTATCTACTTTGAAGTACCTAAGTATCTACTTTGAAGTAAGTAAGTATTTACTTGAAGTAGGTACTTACAAATTTCGAAGTAGGTAGGACTATGAAAATATACTTGCTTTTTATATAATTTATCTTCTTCTTTTTATATAATTTAGAATTGTGTAAAATATAAGTAATGTGAAAAGTGGCTTATGATATTTGTACTAATAATTTGACAGCTGTCTTATGAAAATACATGTCTTATTAAAAATCGTAATTATAATGAAATCCTGACATCGTACGTGATACAGTAGCACTAAAATGTCTTAAAACTTCTTATATTAGTAGTAACTACGAAGAAAACTTTACGCACGGTGTAACATTTTCTCCTCCAGACTCCTGAAGCTTTCGTGATGTTTTAACTGAAAATCAACAGGTGGCGCAAATGTGCGAGATAGGTAATTTTCTCGCAAGAATAATAAAAGAAAATGTCTTTCTCGCAAGAATAATAAACATTTAAGTAAATGTAGGTGTCAGATATTACTTTTGTGAATTTTGTCTATATACTTAGGTACCTACTATTCGATTACTTAGGTATACTATTAGATTTATTTGAGTTTATGATAAAAACAACATTTTCAAATAGAAATTTGAAGAAGGCCTTTTACTTGTTATAAATATTGTAATTTTAACACATTTAAAGTTGTAAATAAGTAATTGATTATATCTATAACTAATCTTTAAATAAATAAATATGATAAAATCAGAAAGAAATTCTTAATATTATGTTTTTATTATATAACAATATATTATTATAAAAGGTGAAGGATCCAATATAAAACCATGTTTCCTCTACGATTTTCTGTCATGCCGCACGCAAGAAAATATGTGTGCGAGATGACTACTAAAAATATATTTAAATTTAAAGTTGGCTCTTCGCACATTTCGTACGAAATATAATCGTACAATATGACAACTAAACCAATCGTTTACGTAATCGTTTACCCTACTGTTACTGTCGCCAACACACATTTTGGCTCCTTTTTATATAACTACATTACATGACTAAGCATGCTAAATATAAATGTTCAATTTGCTTGTCTCTCAGATTCAGATACGATGTTATTGCTATTGCATAACCTAGTATTAACCTGCTATAGTAGGTATAGGTATACTTAGAAAATTTTAAAAATTTAAAAGTTTTAAAATAAATTTGAAGTTTGAAATTGAGTCAAAGACAGTGTCCTTTGAGTGACTTAATGATACTGAGTTTGGACTCAGCATATAATAAATACTAAATTCAAAAATAGGTATCCGAAAAATGTATTCAAATTTTTCCACAAAACTTTGTCCGTATTTATCATATTATACTTATATAGTTTTTGGTATTTATAACGTGTGACGTGTATGCAAGAAAAGGACCTACCCTTTGAGCGACTTAACATAATACTGAGTTCATTGGACTCAGTATTATGAGTATTTAAAGTAGTACTCTCACTATGAGTGCATGCACCATGCACGGATAGTGAGTCACTAATCTCTGTTTTTGCTTCCATCTACGAGTATAAAATAATAATTAGATAGTCGGTCTACCTAAGTATATGTTATGAAACAATTAATTCTACCGTCTGACACAGGGCAACAATGCGAACCGATTATAGGCTTAATTACTAAGTAATTTACTAGTGCAACGTTCTATTTCGATCCACAAAGTGCGTTATGGTCCTGCGCAAGTAAATTTCTTCTTTTTTTTTAAATTTAAGATTAAAATAATAACAGTATTAAAAAAAGGACTATTAAAAAAAAGAGCGGACGCAGTATCGACAAAAAAATGGAATGTGGCTGTCTCGTGGCTGGCCGTTTGTTTTACGTGAATACGTCTAAGTTATGAGTAATATTTTCTTTTAACGTAGGTATTATATGTACCTACCTATATACCCAAATTAAATTAAGTCTACTGTTAAGAGTACTTACATCACCACGTAACAGTGTACCGTACGTAAATACTGAGGTTTCAATAAATATTCTGTGACAATAAAATTGGGACAGCTATGTCTCTTCCAACTTCCAATTTTATTGTCCCCCGAAGCAAACTGTCTTAATTCCCTTTTGTCTTTTAGCGGCTCATTAAACAGACTGTTGTAGCGAAAATATTTAATGCCGTCACAACAAACATGGATACTTTTATTATATTGAACGGCAAACAAGGAAATAATATGTAAGATTATTAGACAGGTACCTACCTAACTTCAAAGAGATTTGGACTCCCTATAACATCAAAGAGAGCGATCCATGTTTATTAATATCCATTAAAAATGAGAGTTGATTTTAGGATAGGGATACATGGATATACCTACATTGGGCTACTCCAGTGTCCAGTTCTTTTGCTTATCATCACTACATAGTATAAAACAAAGTCGCTTTTTCTGTCCCTATGTCCCTGTGTATGCTTAGATCTTTAAAACTACGCAACGGATTTTAATGCGGTTTTCACTAATGGGTAGAGTGGTTCTCGAGGAAGGTTTAAGTACATAATTTACTAAGTTACGCGGGCGAAGTCGCGGGCAGCAGCTTTAATTTTATTAACACGTAATTTTATAAACTATAACTAACATGTAGTGCCATCTGTTAACAGACTTTTTCCATTATTCGAAGTGAGATTAGATGAATTAGAGTACTACATTGCTTCAAACAGAATTCCCTAGATGGCGTTGTAAATTTTGCATACACGTTGTCTGGGACTCCAAAAAGGACATAGGGTACCTTTCATCCAGAACGCGGACGAAGTCGCGGGCACCAGCTAGTTATAGATATAGTTAATTAGTTTTCGGTCACAGTGTTGGGATGCTCGAGTTAATATTATTTGAAACTTTAAACAGTAAGTCAGAGTAAAACGTGCGTACCACATTAAAGTGTCATTAAAAAACTTTTTTTTTTGTTATGGTAAGGTTCGCAAAAAAAAAAATTTACACATATTGTTACCATAAATAAATGATTGGTCTCGCTGCGCTCGACTACTTAGATGGAGCGCTATACAAAAAGAATAGCTCCATGAATGCGGCAACTTTTTATTGTAGTGTGTGTAAAAAATCGACACTTTTTATTACTTTTTACACATTTAATTTCCTAACAGTCAACCTATTTCCAAAATCATTCTTCTATTTATTAAATTAACAAACATCCTACGAATGAGACATCTGGAAGAGCAAATCTCAATAACATATTATATAGTCTAAGGTCTTCCTACAATGACTATACTTTATCCATACAAAAACTTAATCGAAGCTTTTTAGCGGTGTTACCTAGTAAACTTATCATAGTTAGTTTTACTGTTGATGAAATTACAGAAATGTGTTGTGGTTTTTCAGCATATGACAGATGACAGCATGAGTGACGACGTGTTTGAAGAGGACACTTTACGAGCACCCTCAATTAGAAATACACCTTCGCCTACTGGTTATAGAGACTACCTTCCGCCTACCGATACTCCTCTACGACACCAACATGATGATGATATGCCTATTCATAAGGTTAGTATTTTTGTAATTTATTGTCAATTTAGATAGGATGGAAAAGTGTTAGAATTTTCCTATTAATCTCATCCCATTAAATATTTTGCAGTGTTGCAGTTGCAGTGTTTAAGCATGCATGAAAATTATTGTGATAACATGTAGGACATCTTTTCTTTATGGTATTTATGACATGGATGGAAGGTACCCTATGTCCTTTCCAACGTGTATGCAAAATTTCATGGTGATAGGTTCAGTAGCTTTTGCGTGAAAGAGTTGCAAAAATCCATACATACATCCACACATCCATACAAAATTTCGCATTTATAATATTAGTACGGATTTTTTGTTCCCGGTCTCTATTTTTATCGTCTTCTTAAACTGTATTAGCAGGATTATTAGAAATTTCTAAATGGGATTTTGTATATTGAATATATATAGTAAGCTTAGATATACCTACCTACATAAACCAGAAATATAGATGATTCACATGTATATATTTCTTATAGTACTTTATAGTTCTTATAGTACTCTTATTTACTTATGTATTGATTGAACGATGGAAAATTTTTCTGAAGCATTCTGAATTATATTGTTATGAATTTTTCATTACTCGATACTTTTTCGATATTTTTAATTTACATAATTTTATTCATTTCTGATCATTTATTGTGTCAGAAAGTAAATGTGCACAAGCAACAATCAACTATATCTATTTATACACATTATACTTAATGCCTTGTTAACGTCTACTGACAGATGTCTGGAGGGTTTCAAAGGAGAGCTCTTGTTCTAAGTTATGATGAATTTAACTTGAAATCTAGTTGAAGTCTAGTTGAATCAATTTTTTTTCGATATATTTATTTTAATGAAAAAAAAAAAAAAATTACTTATTTTTTATATTTCTATTAGCCTTATAAAAATACAAAACAACTAAAAATCAAAATAATAATACCTAATTAAAAAACTAAACTACTATTTTAGTTCCATTAAAGATTAATTTTCTGTTTACTGATTTCAATTATAACCAACGAAGCGATAGATTACTAAATCTCCCCGCATCAGTATTTTGGGTAGCAGGAAATTATTGTTGTATGTACCTATTTGCATCTCATTTCTAATTGTTGCGTTGGACTTAAATAAAACTATTTACCTACATGGATTTAAATTTTTTTTTGTTTCCAAACTGTACTACAATACTTCTACTATGCTTGGTCCAAAGTGGAGTTTCAAGAACAATTTTGTGCTAAGATCAGCAGACAGCCTCAAGGTCCATTAATGGTAGGTGGCTAATACCGTCGCCTTTAATACAAGCTAATATAAGAATCGCCACAAGTTCTGTAAGTGTACTACTTATACTGCTGCATTGTATAACTGTGCCATCTAATAATATTACTCTTTTAGAGAAGAATTGGCTATTTGACAAGATTTAAAATTTACTACTAATTGTGGTTATACTATTTATTTATTTATTAATGACAAAATCTACAGCTCTCAAAAAAGAATTTACACACAAAAAAAAATACAAAAAAACATAGAGCCATTTACAGATTTTACATTTATAAAAATAACAAGTAAAATTGTATATAAAAATATAATATATATATACTCAATTACTCATATACATAAAATATAACAAAACTATACAATTATGTGCCTACAAATTATACAAATCACATATTAAAAAAGTAAAATAAAAATATGCACACATATACACAAGTTTATCCCAACTGCCAGTGCACATTATCTTAAAAAATTGTAACAAACAAACATAATTAATAATTAATAATCGCTAGCCTGCAAGAATGTTGACAATGCTATTCCTGAATGAAACCAACGACAAACAGAACAAGTCTGCTGAGGAAAATTTGTCATTGTACGACTTCTGAAGACGGCGTAAGACCGAATTTTGAGCATAATTACTATGGACGAACCTACAATTAAAAAGTCTCGAGCGTCTCGTTCCAACCGCTGGTGCCCACAAATTCAATGTATTATTTATCAGGTCAGTGCTGTCAACCATGCCATTGCAGATTTTATACAAAAACATCATATCAAGGAGAGTAGGTCTATCCTCAAGCGACACTACCCGGTACATGCTACAGGCATCTCTGTAGTCCGAATATGTGCGAAAGCTGTTGTTTGAGAAACTTTCGCTGTATTTTCTCTATATGCGAGACATATAGAGGATTCCATATGCTACTACAATACTCAAGGTGACTCCTAACGTATGTGCAGTAGAGAATCTTTAAACAGTGTATGTCTGTAAAAGGTCTAGTCACTCGCATAATGAAGCCAAGGTTCTTAAAGGCTTTGGATGTTATCTTTTCAATATGGTCTGTAAACGTTAATTTAGAATCCAATAGAATACCTAAATCGCTGATCCGTTTTGTCTCTTGGATAACTGTACTGTTGATACTGTAATTAAATTTTATAGGCTTTAGTTTTCGACTGAAGGTTATGAAGGAGCATTTATTAACATTGACATTAATTCTGTTTTCATTATAGTACACACTCAATCTATCTAAATCATCCTGTATGGCGCGACAATCACCAATGTTCTTTATTTTCTTGTAAATTTTTATATCATCTGCATACATTAGGAATTTAGCACATCGAAAACACAGCGAAATATCGTATAAATAACAGGAGTACAGTAATGGCCCAAGTATAGATCCCTGAGGCACTCCTGATGGAACTTTAACATAATTTGAACGATACCCACCCAAGACCACCGCCTGGCACCTATTTCGCAGATAAGATTCGAACCACCTGTGGAGGTTCCCCTTTATACCCAACTCACCAAGCTTTTTAAGAAGCAGTGCATGATCGACACGGTCGAAAGCTTTTTCAAAATCAGTGTATATAACGTCAACCTGAGAGACACCATTCATACCAATCAAGACGTCATTTGTAAATATAGCCAAGTTTGTATTTGTAGATCGATTTTTAAAGAAGCCGTGCTGCTCTGGCGGTATCAAAGTTGACACCACCGGATACAAATGGTTATGCACAACACGCTCCAACAACTTTCCAAGTACATTTAGAATAGATATCAGAAATTAGCGTAAAAAACACACTTTATTTTAAGCTAAATTATGTATATTTTTTGCAAATTATATGACAAAAAACATAATTTTTGAAATTTTATCTGCGACAGAAACGCCCTGTAATAATTGGATGCAACTCTGATGACGTCATAAGCTAGTAAAATGCTTCCGCAATGTTTAGGTTATTGCAGATTATTGAGTTGTTTACTAGCGTGTGACGTCACACGTATCAAAGACCAGCGCCATTACAGAAACAGCGTTTTTGGAAATTTAAACTTTAACATTGATTTTTATTAATAACTAGCTGGCGCCTGCGACTTCGCCCGTGTGAAAAAAGTAGCCTATCCTGTGTGCAGTATGTCTAAATATTTATCTACCAAGTCTCATGAAAATAAGTTAATTCGTTTTAGAGTTATGGAGAAGCATATATAATACACACATGCATACATACAGTACTACACTTACAGATTTATTATTAGTATAGATACAGTATAGATCTCCCGGAAATATCAATCTAGTGTCCTTATTATGTAATAAAGAATAATTTAAAACGATTTTCTAAAATTAGTCAAATAGCGGATTGAACGGCGCTTTATTGAACGCCACCTTTAAAAGCCTTTTACGGTTATCTACGATAAGTAATTCTATTCTTAGTTATTGTTAGCATGAGTGCAACCATGCTAACATGTCTTCGTCATTTAGTGTGAAAACGTTTTATGTTTCCATGGAGCTGATATACCTACTGTTTTTTTCGTGTTTTTTTTTTAATATGGAATGCAAATTTCGATATAGAATCGGTCAAATCAAAGGTTTTGGGGAATCTTTTTTGGAAAAAAAAATTCAACAAAACGTATAAACGGGCTGTCATTGAAAGTATTAGGTTTACACACAAAATATTTATTGCTTAATTCGTTTCTTAATGAACTTTGTAAAATAGCTTATAAATGGCACGGCACGAATCGCCTACATTGCTTATTATGTTAAATGTTAATATATATATATAAAAAAAAAGATAAAAATCTTATTAACATCGAAACAAGTGAACAATTAAATTAAGATACCACTAAAACAGAAAAACCTACACTTGGAACAGAGAATTAGCTTTTATTTTATTGTGGCTATAAAAGCTAAGAGGATTTGTTTGGAAAAAACGTTGTACAAAAGCGTTGTACACGTACCTACAATTTCGCCTATACTCATTCTGGAACTGTAAAAGCTCACTCTGAAATTTAATTAAGTTGGTTCTATATTTATATATATATAAAATACGTGTCACATGTTCCTCCGCGATGAACTCCTAATCTTCTGAATTGATTTTGATCAAACTTCGTAACTATCTGTAACAAAGATAATTGATTGGTCTCGCTGCTAGACTAGATAGAGCGCTATACAAAAGCAATAGAGCTACGAAAATGTGGCAACTTTTTATTGTAGTGTGTGTAAAAAATCGTCACTTTTTATCACTTTTTACCCAGTTTTATTTTGGGGGGGGAAGTCAGGGTTTGGTCTTGGTGGGAATCGCTGCATGTGAGAGCAGCATTACCTACAAAATGCCAAGAAACCATCTGCTGTGTTAGTGGCGGAACACCGAGATAAAGCAGAACCCTGGCAAGTCCGAGTCACCCACGTCCCCGCCGTCCCTCCTGGGAACTGCTGCAACCGCGCCGCCGCGCGGCCGCCAACTCGAGTTGCAGATGAGCTAAGGGTGCAGGGCGAAAGGCGAATATTCTGCGCCTCAAAACAGAATCTACTCACCAGGGAGGAAACCCGAAACAAAACTGAGCCCGCTCACAGGCTCTAAGGTGGCAGCCCCACCAGTGGGCTAGGGTACAGTGGGCTAATCCCTCGCTTACCCGAACCCTATAAACGATTAAAGAAACTGAAACAATGCAAAACCGGACCGATCATAATACGATGACCTTTGGCATGAAAATACGGACACGAATTGCTTGCTGGAATGTGCGAACACTGAGCGTAGATAGCCGACTAGCCCAAGCAGAAGCAGAAATGCTCAGATATAGACTGCAAATACTCGGTCTCAGTGAAGTGCGCAGAAATGGATTCGGGGAACTGAGAACGTCGAGAGGCCTTACATTTCTTTACTCAGGGAAGGAAGATGAAGAGGACGTCTGTGAAAACGGCGTAGGACTCCTCCTTTCTGATGATGCGAAGAAAAGCCTTATGGACTGGAAACCCATCTCAGAGCGAATCATTACAGCTCGGTTCAACAGCAAAGCCCGCAAGATAACCGTCGTTCAGTGTTACGCGCCCACAAATTTGGCATCAGAAGAGGACAAAGACGATTTCTATAGTGCACTTAACCTAACTTTGAAGAATACCCGCAAACAAGACATAGTTATTGTCATGGGAGACCTGAATGCCAAGGTTGGCGCAGATAACGACGGCTGTCAAAGACACATGGGCAGACACGGGCTGGGAGTTCCTAACGAGAACGGGGAGAGATTTTTGGGGTTCTGTCAAGACAACGATCTCACCATCGGAGGTACTCTTTTTGTCCACAGAGAACATCACAAGTACACCTGGAACTCACCCGATGGTGTAACCAAAAACCAAATAGACCACATTGCCATCAGCTCCAAGTGGCGCTCATCGCTGCTTGATGTTCGCAACCGTCGTGGCGCGGATATCGACAGTGATCACCACCTAGTCGTAGCCGAGGTGCGGCTTAAAGTAGCCGTAGCTCGAACGGCTAACGCGACCACCAGGGCAAGCAAACGGTTTGAGGTGAATAGATTACGAGACCCGGATGTGGGCGAAGCTTTCAGGCTAGAGCTGCGGAATCGCTTCACGACACTTGAGACGGACTCTACTACTTCTGTCAACGCGGAGTGGAACCACATCAAAATGGCCTATGTAGAGACCAGCTCCGTCGTTCTTGGACACAAAACACATACACGCGAGGACTGGATGTCACAGAGAACCTGGAACCTCATTAAAGATAGGCGCGAACTCCATCTTCAGCTCCTGGCAACCAACGATGTGGCGGTGCGTGAAGATCTGAGGCTGCAGTATCGACAAATACGCAGAAACATCTACCGCAGTACCCGGCATGATCGGCGAGTATGGGCGGATAGTGTGGCGGATTGCGCCCAACGTGCTGCTAACTCCGGTAATCTAAGAGAGATGTACAAGGCGACGAAGGCCTTGGCCGGAAACAAGAACCAGAGGAGAAGGAAGCCCTTGAAGGACAAGGGGGGCCAGCTGATCGTGACATCGGAGGGACAGCTTCAACGCTGGCGGGAACATTTCGAGGAGATCTTCCGAATCCCAAACGACCCCATCACCGTGACACCTGCTGCCAGCTTGCCCGCACAGGACCTCGACATTGACGTGTCTCCTCCCACTAAGGAAGAAGTAGTGAAAGCCATCCGATCACTCAAAAACGGTAAAGCCCCGGGAGTCGACCTCATCACGGCGGAAATGCTGAGAGCGGACGTGCCTACAGCCGCGAACGCGCTGACACCCCTCTTGCGGAACATCTGGTCAGCCGAAGAGTTACCCGACGACTGGAATAAGGGCCTTCTCATCACCGTGCCTAAGAAAGGAGACCTCAGTGAATGTGGCAATTGGAGAGGCATTACCTTGCTCTCGATCCCGTCTAAGGTGCTGTGCAAGATTATCCTAGACAGATTATCGAGGGCCGTTGAACCTCTTCTTCGTAAGGAACAGGCTGGTTTCCGACCCAACCGATCGTGTACGGACCAGATCAATACCTTGCGCATAATCCTCGAGCAGGCATCAGAATGGCAGAGGGAAATGTATTTGACCTTCGTGGACTTCGAAAAAGCCTTCGATACGCTGAGCTGGTGTTGCATCTGGGACCGATTGCGTGAAATAGGGGTCCCCGAGAAAATTACCAACATGATCAGGGCCATCTACGGGAAGTATTCCTGCAGAGTGACACACGACGGCCTCGTCTCGGAGGATATATCGGTACATGCGGGCGTGCGACAGGGATGTCTTCTCTCACCTCTCCTATTTCTTGTAGTTCTTGATGGCATCATGAGCAATACAGTGCGTAACAAGCGCCGCGGCATAGAGTGGGAACTATCAAGCGTCCTGGAAGACCTGGATTATGCCGATGACCTATGCCTGCTGAGTCACACAAGAGCCGACATGCAAGCCAAGCTGGACGACCTACAGCGAGAAGCAAAGGAGATGGGACTGAAAATCAACACCCGGAAGACCCAGGAAATGAGGTGCGGGGCGACAAGCTCTTTGCCGTTGCTCGTTGGGGCAGAGGCTGTGGAAAGGGTCCACAAATTTACTTACCTCGGTAGCGTGGTGTCAGAGACTGGTGGGACCGAGAAGGACGTCGCTTCGAGAATTGCCAAGGCAAAAGCAACCTTCGCACAGCTGCGTCCTGTGTGGCAATCACGGAAGCTGACTAGGAGAGTTAAGCTCAAGATATTCCGGTCCAACGTAAAAACCGTGTTGCTGTACGGATGTGAGACGTGGAAGGTTGCTAAGGACATCTCGCACCGGCTCCAGGTCTTCATCAACCGCTGTCTTCGCCGTATTCTTGGTATTAACTGGCCCGAGAAAATCTCCAATATAGATCTGTGGGAACGCTGCGATGAGACCCCGATCGACCAGCAGATCAAACGCCGCAAGTGGAACTGGATCGGCCACACGCTCCGTAGGGCCCCTAATCACATACCGAGGCAAGCCCTAGACTGGAATCCCCAAGGAAAGCGTAAGCGTGGCCGCCCAAAGCAAACCTGGCGGCGGACGATCATCGCAGAGGCGAAGAACATAGGGAAGACTTGGAGCGAATTGAAGCGCGAAGCTCTAAATCGAACGGGATGGCAGCGCATTGTGGAGGCCCTCTGCCCCATCTAGGGGACACAGGAATACAGGATGGACCCAGTTTTAGTGAAACTGTGTATATTTTTACACAGTTTCACTACGCAAACTGGTATTTTATTATGCCTAAAATTTAATAAAACATTCGGCACGTACACATCACATCACAGACAGTTTGCAGTGTGACTTGCTCAGATATGTCGAATTCGGCGTACTATTTTATGCCGCATTTTACAAGTACGACGGCGGTATCTAGTCGAGCGCAGCGAGACCAACGAAATACTATATCTCTGCGAGCAAGCGAGACCAATCATTTATCTATGTGGTATAGATTACAATTGTTTTGTCCACAGACAATCTTACTCGGAGACAGCGGCGTGGGAAAGACATCGCTTTTAGTGCAGTTTGAAACTGGGAAATTCCAAGCGGGGAACTTCTCCGCCACTGTCGGTATTGGATTTACGGTGAGTACACATTCTAATCGCTTTTAGATTGAATTATTCATTACAAACATTCAATGCAACGTACGTTTTGTATTTAAAATGTAATAAGTTGGTATTTTTTTTATTTTTTATTATGCCATCACTTTTTCATAAAATCAAATTACTTGAATTCTTTAAACACAGCCAGTTATTAACGGCCTTATTCATAAAAAGTTATAGAAGGCTTATTAGCTTGTTATAAGAAATTTACCAAAAAGTGTTATTCATAAACGTTCAATAGCAGCAAACCGCTTAATAAGTGTTTCATAAAGTTATTGGAGCATGGACCCTACTATAAGCCTCTAATAAGGGAACAATTCAAGATGGTCGACTTAGAACAGCTGACCGACTGACTGATTTCTGTTGATGTTTGATGTGGAGTTTGAATTTTGATTGATGTTTGTTTGTAAAGGAATTAGCAAATAATAGTTTAAATTACATACTTATGTAAGATATAACATAATAAGTGATATGTAGTAAAAATACAATATATTTTTCAAGTACATAATTTATTTTTTTCTCATAATAAGCAATTTTCTTTTGCACTAAAATTTCTTTTAGGTCCAATATTCTCCCTTTCTTCTCTTCATTTTTAATTTGGGCTTCATGAAGCTCCTTCCGACACTTCATGTCATGATTCGCAATATTTGCAGCATAGTTTTCTGGCTGAAATAAAAGTAGCACATATTATATGTGGTGATGAAATATTATGTGGGATGTTTATTTGGCATACAATATTTTATAGATATGAAGATATTAGAGCTATGTGAGCCCGAAGGCTGTGGTGCAATAACACACTATCAACTTTGCATTGTCATGGTGTTATGTGATATTGACCACACATAATTATTTATTATTTCTCCACTACATATTATAATACAAAGTCCTCCGCCCCATCTGTCTGTCTGTTTGTAATAAACTCAAAAACTCCTGCACCGATTTTCAAAATTCACAGTTAGAAAACTTTGAGAAAAATAAAAGTGGTTCCCTCATGACAGCAATGCTTACAATTTCTAATAAAATAATAATAATATTTTTTTGTTTTAAATTTGCATCATGCGATCAGTCCAAAGAATATGAGCAGATTTGTTGAAGGTGTTTTAAAAATAATAAAATAATATATTTATAACAAATAAAAAATATTTAATAAAATAATTTGTTTAGGTTAGGGAATATTTGAAAGCTAAACATGAAATTACCTGATTTATTTGGTCTGAATCAAACTCGTTTGTATCTATAATGAATTCGTTTGGGAGCCACGAACTTATATCTTCAGCGTTGTCTGGCTTCCTTGGCGGCGGTGGACCACCACCAGTCACAACAGTTTGTTTTCTTTCTTCTACTTTTTGTCGTTTTTGGGTCATCTTTAAAATGCCCCAATGGGATTTCAGCTGAGTAATGGAACGTGTGGTACCATTGCACATACCTACTATTGAAGCTGGAAATAATGAACAACTTTAACAAACATTTAATATAACAATAACGTACGCATTAAATATGTGTTAGTTCATGTCTTAGCAATTGCCAAACTAAGCTATACATACCTGACTTGTAAATCCGCCCACGCTGCTTGTATTTTGTAATTGCAATTAGTGTCCGTATTTTTATTTTTGATCGCTTCAACTCTCTCCCTCACCAATTCCAACAATAGATTCTACGGAAGTAAAAGTAAGAAATTAATAAACAGAAAATACTACATAAACACAACTAAGTAATGGCAAATAAATATTTTTAAAAAAAACACTCACTTTATCTTCCTCTGACCAATTTAGGCTTCTTTGCCGTTTTTTATCCACTTTTGGATTCCATAGTTAATTGCGAATCAAAAATTTGTTAACAAAATCACTTATTTATCACACAAGTAAATTGGGTTATATTTTCAATTTTCATAAGAAATGTCAAAATATGAGGTAATATGAGGAGGTGACTTTGAATAGTAAATTTTGTGTTACTACCTCTGTTAATGTTAAGTATTTATAGTCCTCCTAACTGGAATATTGTGCATCGTAATATTACTAGTATATCCGTTATTCTAAACATTAATTTCCTCATCTACAATCACTCACTCCTACTACCTACACTCCTATTATTTGGCAATCCTTATTAATTTGGCTAATAAATAATTAATCCTCGACCTTCCTATATTTTTATATCTCACCCACTCACTCACTCACTTTCTCTCACATACTACACACACACACACACACACACTAATTACCTAATTTATTTTTTTACTTTTTTTTTTTTATTTTTTTTTTATTTAAGAAAAACAATTATACTACATAAAAAGATAAAACACACATATATATATATCTATTAAACATTATTATTATTATTGTAATAAAAAGGTAACAGTGTCATCACTGTTACCTAATACAGTGTAATCTTCCACGAATTAGTAAACTAATATTAAACAGATAAAACCTTATACATATTTATTTATATATAAGGTACACCAAATTACAAAAAGAAGATACAAACAATACCAAATAACTACAAGGTATCAATATTTATTTTTATACTTTTTGTGAGCTGGTTGAATTTAGATCAACACGTTTAAATAAATAATTTATACCTACTTGTGCATAATAATGCGACGTAAAGGTGCACGTTAACTAGCGTTTGGTCTTGCAGTGCTCCGGCTTAAATAGTTTGTTATTATTACTTATTAACATTGTCATTCCTGCTCACTGCTGCTCGCTTCGTTAGTTTGCCATGTGAAATGTCGCAATCTGTGATAATAATTGTAATTTATTTGTTTTCCAGACAATTAGTCCATAGTAATTGCATAATTGGTTAACATAATTAAACAAACTAAACTAAACTTAACTATTACACATTTATATTATATTATGTTACAGTAATGTTATATTATATTATGTTACGTTATACTGTATTGTAATGCATTTATATTTATAAACACACGTATATAAATATACATTAGACTAATGGAAAGGTTGCGTGTACTATATCAAAACGTAAGGGGCCTTCGTACTAAGACAACTGACTTTTACAGCAGTGTTGTATCTTCAGATTATGATATAATACTTATTACCGAATCTTGGCTGTGCGAGGGGATACTTGATTCTGAATTAACGAACAGTAAGTACAATGTGTTCAGGCGGGATCGTGGCTCGCGTAGCGCTGGTGGCGGTCTTTTGCTGCTGTGTAGCGAACGTCTGGCCGCTCGTGCACGACCCGAATGGCAGCGTGACGACCTTGACGTGGAATGTCTGTGGCTCACAATCGATGGACGTTCTCTAGGCACTCGCTGCGAGCTTCATATTGGATTGGCTTATGTGCCGCCTGATAAAAGGTTGGCACAGCGCCTTGACAGGCTTGGCTCGTGGGTCTCTGATGTGGTCGGTTCGAGCGAGGGTGACGACTTTCTGATTGCCGGAGATTTCAACCTGAGTTGTTTGGACTGGCGTGCGGATGAACCAATTTTTCTAAAAAAGGGCAGTCTTGACGTACAGTGCTCGGCTTTCGATCTTGTTAACGCGTTCAATCTTCTGGGTTTTACTCAGCATAATAGGCTTGCTAACGTGGCTGGGAACACATTAGACCTAATTTTTTCCACTTTTGCCTTAAGTGTCACAGCTTGTCTTGATCCCTTGGTTAAGGAGGATCCTGCTCACACAACTTTAAATATTGATGCTACGGATATTTTCGCCGTACCCCTCGCGAGGCCGCCGCGGCTTAAATACCTCTTCCGGAAAGCAAATTACACAGAAATTAATAAAACACTTGGAGCCGTCGATTGGGATCGTACTCTGGACACGAAAACGCTGGACGACGCGGTGGACGCTTTTTATGGCGTCCTGTACGCAGTTATAGACAAATACGTTCCACAAATAACGGTCAATCATTCCACACGTTTTCCCTTGTGGTACAGTCGCGCTCTGATTGCCGTCATCAAGGAGAAGAAAAAGGTCCATACTTTATGGAAAAAATACAAGAACCCCATGGACTACGACACCTTTGCACTCCTCAGATCTCGTCAAAAGCTGTTACAGAAGCGTTGTCGGGCTGCTTTTTTGTCTAGATCTCAGGAACTTATAAAGAAGAATCCAAAATATTTGTGGTCCTACATTGCTGCTAAACGTAAATGTCGTGCCGGGTATCCGAGTACTATGTTTGCCGAAACGCTCAAGCTTCAGAGTGAAGGGGAGATATGCGACGCGTTTAACAACTATTTCCACAACATGTTCTCAAAACCCGCTAAAAGCTACCCATCCGTGAGGTTGAAAAACAATTATGCTGATGGCATGCACACCCTTTCATTCAGTACGGGCGGGGTACTTGCGTCGCTCAGGAAGTTGGACGTTGACAAGGGAGCAGGTTGTGACAGAGTTCCTCCCTTGTTCATATCTCACTGCGCTAAACTACTGGCCGTGCCCTTAACATCAATCTTTAACCGATCCCTGCTGGAAGGTGTTTTTCCTAAGGCTTGGAAGGATGCCTTGGTTGTGCCCATTCATAAGAAAGGTGACAAAACTCAAATTAAAAATTACAGACCAATATCGCTTTTGTCTACTTTCAGTAAGGTTCTGGAGCGTTCTGTTTATGGCTACATTTATCAGATCATTATGCAAGGCGTGCCTCTGGAGCAACACGGATTCGTTAGGGGGAGATCCACCACAACCAATCTCGCTGAGTTCGTTGGTGATGTTCTTCGTGGCATGGCTGAGAGCGGACAAGTGGACGTGATTTATACCGACTTTGAAAAGGCATTTGATCGAGTGGACCATGTTATCTTGCTTCGTAAGCTGAACGAACTAGGCATCCACGGTGACTTGCTAAGATGGGTTGAGTCCTACCTGACTAATCGAAGGCAGGCGGTGGTGCTTGGTGGTCATAGGTCCGACTTCATAGGCGTGCCTTCGGGAGTGCCTCAGGGATCTTTGCTGGGACCCCTCCTGTATATAGCCTTTATTTACGACATAAAGAGCTGCTTCATGCACTCTAAGTTTCTCTTATATGCAGACGATAAAAAGATTTATCGCAACATTGATAATCTCGGAGACGCTCTTGGGTTGCAGGAGGACCTCGACAGACTTCAGGAGTACTACATTGCTAACAGAATTAATGTCAACGTATCAAAGTGTACGCATATCACCTTCACAAGGAAGCATAAGCCCCATGATCACACATATAAAATAGGCAACACATGCATTCCTAGAGATAGCGTGGTAAGGGACCTTGGCATAACACTGGATGCAAAACTCACTTTTAATTTTCACCTAGATAACATTATGAGCAGAGCTTTTAGAAATCTGGGCTTCGTGTTCCGAGTCAGTAAAGATCTGACTGACTTGTCTTGCGTGAGGTTATTATACAATGCCTATGTGCGTAGTGTCCTTGAATTTGGTAGTCCGATTTGGAACCCGCAGTATGTCACGAAAAGTAATCAAATAGAGCGTATACAAAGAAGGTTCGTGAGATGGCTCAACCTCCGCTCGCACCACACTTCCCTAAGCTACGCCGACTCTTGCAAGCGTCACGACTTGATGACTTTGGAGGACAGACGCACAGTCTCTGATATGTCGCTCCTCCACGACATCTGTTCTGGGGCGCTCAACTGTCCGGCACTCCTATCTCAAATGTTGCGGCTTCGGGCCGGGACCAAGCGTGGTAGAAGGAGAAAACTGTTCCACGTTCCGCTATCACGAACAAATTACGACCTTGGCTCTGTATACCATAGATTGCCCTCAACTTATAACGATAAGTTCACGCACCTAGATATTTTTCACCTCCCCAAAACATCTTTCAAGCGCAGCGTCGCGAATACACTTAAAGATAATTAAATGGAACCACACACAAATACACACACACACACACACACACACACACACGCGCACGCACGCACGCACGCACGCATCCCTTCCCCGTTGTTTAGAATTATTAATTAGGTTAGGCTTAGGTAATATAACTGTAATTTTCTCTTTTTTTTTACGTCTTACACAGTAGAGCCCTGTAACTGGCAATGAAGCAGTAATATGATATCTATTGTATATTATTTTGTTTTGCTGTAGGGTTGTTGTTCAGAATAAAAATAAAATAAATAAATAAAATAAAATGACATAAAAAAAATCACTTTACTGTCATTTGGGGCATGGATACCGAGATTTTAGCTTTTTTGTCTATGAATTCATCAGAACGGCAACATAACAATGATAAACTAACTAATAGCGACATATTAGTTATGACAGGCTTATGGAACGTTTATGAATAGCAATTTTATAATAAGCTTATTAAGGTCTTATGAGCGTTTTAACTATTGAACGTTTTAAGCCTCTAATAAGGGATTTTTATGAATAAGAGCGTTAGTTAGTATTTAACTTATTTTGTATTTTTAAAGTAGTGTAACATTTTTTGAATATTGCAACGGGTGATAGACAATTTAACGCAGGCAGGCAGAATCGTACCTGTGGAATACCTATAGTGACATCCCTACGTCAACTACGAAATAGGTTGATAATACTTACCTACTTAAACACCTGAATAGATCTTCTTAAATTATAACTAAAAACCATATACCGATCCTGTCAGATTTAAAAAAAAAACGAGTCAGAACTATACCTATCATCCATTTAGGAGCTACGATTCCACAGACAGACACATTTATATCGAACTTATAACACCCCGGTTTTGCGTAGGGCTTCGGGAGTTAAAAACGAAAACCGACTTCGTATTCAAACTATGAGAGCAATGATTATTGCATTGGTCTCGCTACGCTCAACTAGATAGAGTACTATACAAAAACGATAGCTCCGTAAATGCGGCCGGTTTTTGATTGTAGTGTGTGTAAAACGTCGTCACTTTTTATCACTTTTTACACAGTTTTATAATATTTTTACACAGTTTCAGTATGCAAACTGACTTTTTATTATGCTCAAAATTTAATAAAACATTCGGCACGTACACATCACAGATAGTTTGCAGTGTGACTGGCTCGGGTACGCCGAATTCGGCGTAGTATTTTTTGCGCATTTTACAAGTGCAACGGCGGTATCTAGTCGAGCGCAGCGAGACCAATCATTCATCTATGGATGAGAGCTATGATAAATGAAATACAAATTGCTATCGAGTTCAACAGTTAAATATAGGTAGCGCAGCACAGCAGCACTCGAATGAAGTGCCCTCATGTATCTGTTTTAAATGTTTTTAATTTATTTGGAACCTGGAATTTATTGGAATTTGGAATTTTACATTAAAAATAATATTTACGCTATTCATCCCATTTTAATTAACAAAATATTTACAAACGATTTCAGTTTAGAGAGTGAGCGAAAAATAATAATACCAATTTCTGATTCAATAGTATCTATCCTGAAGAAAGAAAAATTATTGGAAAAATACAGCTACAAAACCACTCCATGTATTTCTATGTTTTTATAATTTGTAAATAAGTAGGTATATAACTATAAGTATCAATAAGTAATTTCGTTGATTGTCTTGTAAGGCCTCTTCCTTTGAAGTACTTAATTAAAATATTATTTTCTACTTTTTAGTTTAAGTTTGTACACGTATTAGGTCTTGAAGTCGGTCCATCGTCAGCACCACCGCATATCTTTACGCTGAAAAATCCATATCGCAAAATATTGTACGAAATTCACTGGATTCCATACACGACAGATGTAATATTTTTATTTTATTTAACCCATATTTTGTAGGAATACGAACATAATAAGAGTTTTTTAATACGATAGTTTACCATAGCTGGGTACTGACGCAATATGGTCTAATTTCTCAAAGCATGTTAATGTTAGTTGAGTTAACGAAACCTGTCTGTTCGAATTCAGCATTCGATTCAACATGGCGCAAATTGGGATATTTCCCAAATTACTTGGATATTCGTGCCCATTTCACGGTAATTTAACTTGCTTTAACAACGTACTTCATAATGTTAAGCATTAAAGAGAATTTAACAGCCTAGCTTCGTTTCAAATTCATTTGATTTTCATCTCGTGAATTTATTATGTATGGAACAGGTATTAAAGAGTTTCTGAAGAATTTAAAATTTTCTTATTGAAGAAATGTCGTCTACGAACGAATAAAAAGTTATGAAATTTATTTTCTTGCTAAATAAAATTGTAGACACTCGTATTTATTCCGAGTAAAACAATCCGCTTTATTGGCAATTCGAGGCTCGATATTTTCCTCGTCATTTCACAATAGCTTTATAAAGAATTTGATTTGAAGCACATAAATGAAGTTAATTATATTAGAAAGGTATACTTACCACATTGTCATGGGCAAGTCAGTCTTTTAAATATAGATCATCACGAAATAAGTAAGTAATCGTGTTTCTTCAGGTTTAGAAAGTCAGTTTACAATTAACTTTTTATTAGGAGAATTTTATCTATATATTTTTGACTGATAGGTATACGTAATTATTATAATCATAATATTAATCATTAATCGAGATATCAATTATCATATTTATTAAGTCGGGCCAAATTACACACAGTGAGCAGGGCCAGTTTTATAAACGACATAACTTTTTCCCGGTCGTTATAGTTCTTTTGCATTTCATGAAGGCGAGCGGGATTTACTTGTAGTAAACACTTGTCTGTATATGTGTCACAGTGTGCGTGAGATCGAAAGAGGGTATGGTTAGTATAAAAAAAATAGGATCCTACAATGCTCGCTCGCAATGTGCGTGTACACGTTCAACCACAAGTAAAACTCACTCGTCTTCGTGAAATGCAAAGACTATACAGTGCTGCGATAACGCACGGTTAACGGTCCGTCAATAACGTTTACTGACGGTGGTTCTATGAAAGAAATTAAACATTTGGTAGCTGTCCGTAAATAATACGCCGAATTTTATGAATATTGTCAATGGTTTCGTTGTAGTCTGTCAAAAACTGTCAAGTGTTACTGTTACGTCACAAACACATTTATTTAATATTCTAACACTGACACAATGACACTGGCAAAATCATCGGAGAAGATCTGATCATGATGGTGCCAAGACATTAAAAGAGAAGAAGAACCTCAACTTGTCACTTGTCAAAATAAACCGACCCTAATCATAGTCAGTAACCAGTAACGAGTAAGTAAACGCTAGCTGTCAAATTATTCTTTTGACTAACGAACAGTTGTTTATAACAGTTGTTTGTACGCCGGAGTTTATGTCAAGAATAATACAAATTACAAATCCAACTTACAGACTTTAATATTTTCTAACCTCAACTTGTCACTTGTCAAAATAAACGATACGTGAGATAAACCGACCCTATCATAGTCAGTAACGAGCCAGTAAACGCTAGCTGTCAAATTATATACTGTTGACTAACGAAAAGTTGCTTATAATACACTATTAGATCATTTTTTCGTTTATTTGATATAAAATTTAAGTAACGGATCGTTATAAAGCTGGCCCTAAGAGCGATCAAATCGTTTCCAACTTTACCGCAGACAAACATCTTGACATAAATAATATAATATTATAACTACTATTTTTATATATAGGTAATATAACTTGAACATGAATTGCAAGTTTAAGTGGATAAAACATCATTCGTATTTTACAGAGAGCGGAACTCTAGAGAACTTATAATCACTTCGTTCATGTTGACATGCAATGCAGAGAGATGTTACATTATTTATGTAATACTCGTACGAAGTTTTCACAAAGGACAAAATAGTGTGAGCAATCTGCACCCACATGGGTAGTTGACTTTAATAGTTAATACTTAATTTATTCAACTTAAAAGCCTATGTACAACTTAAGTATATTATTAAACTAATATGTAATCTATATTTAATATATAACCTAACTAAAAACCTTAAAAAAATATAATATAGGTAATAACTAAAATATATTATTAAAAGTAGTCCCTTTAGGCAAGACAAGGCAAATACTTAATTAATTCTGCAAATGCAAAAGAAATGTTGCAAATTTACCTTATTAAATGATTCACGGAAGCAAGTCACATAAGGGTACATCAAAGACTATATAAGTATATTTGATGGGGTACATAGGTAAGATGTTTAAATACAGTCATTACTATAGTTGACTTCTAGTAGTTTGGCTTTATGACTACTATGCAGCGAATCTAATCCAACAAATCAATTATGTTTCTTTGTCGTGTAATTTATTTCAAGCAAACACTTTAAAAAAATTTCAATTCATCTAATTATTAAGATAACTAATTACATTAAGAACACAAAATGGAAGGTTAATACGTACGCTATAAGTAGAGGTATATGTGAGAAGGATATTTTATGTAAATAAGGGTATAACACCCAAAAGTAAATTTTGCTAATAAATAGACAGTTTGTTAGCAAAATATGCTAACAGTGATGTAGAAGTGCTGCAATTTTAATATTCTGTAGAAAAATGTATACAAATAAAACTGGAACAACGATCTTTAAGAAAGTACATAGGTAGGTATAGTAGGTATTCTAATCTATTCCTGAAAATTCGTAAAAAAATGTAAATTTTAACTTCGCCACAGACTCCAGAGATCCTTAAAAATTAATAGGATTTCTTTACAGGATTACTCGTTTCCTCGTTTAAATATTTACTTAGTTACTTAACAACTTATCAATGTAACCTTAAAAACGGATTTGTATGCTTAAATCTTTTAAATTAAATTAGTTTCGACTCAAGGATCTCAAGGACTTAGATTTTTTTAGATTGTAGATTCTACTATATTTGAACTAGAAGCCCGATTAATTTTTTCTGCCATTTTTTTTTCTAAAAATTGTATATACAAAAATAGATTTAACCGTTTCTGAGATTAATCCCAACAAAAAGATATAGAAAACAATCTATTCAGATAATGAATAAGTTTTGAAATTGTAGACATTTTTATCTTTTTTTGTATTTACTAGATATATTAGTTTCATAATAACTTTACCCACTTGGTTTTATAATTACCCTAGCTTACCCAGCAAACGTTGTTTTGAGAAAAAATTAAAAATAAATTTTTGGGGTGGACAACCCTTAACATTTATGGGTAAGTATAAAAAATAGATGTTGGCCGATTCTCAGACCTACCTGATAAGCACACAAGATTTCATCAAAATCGGTCCAGCCGTTTCGGAGGAGTTTGGCAACAAACACCGCGACACGAGAATTTTATATATTAGATAGCTACGTCCAATTTGTGACATAAAGCGTTCAGTTATTTTATCTTTTTTTAGGTATCTAGTCATTTTATCTTTTTTTTATTTATTACAGTTTCATTGATTTTGTAATTACCGGTAGAGCTACGCTACGTCCAATTTGTGACATGAAAAGCGTTCAGTTATTTTATCTTTTCATTTAGGTAGACATTTTATCTTTTTTTTATTTATTACAGTTTCATAATTATTATAAGTACCCACCTGATTTTGTAATTACCGGTAGCTTTGTCCAATTTGTGACATGAAAAGCGTTTACAGGTGTCCATAGTTTAAAGCGTATCCAGAGAGACGAGGAGAGAGGGTTGTATAGGGGGGAGGTATGATTTTCCCGGCGGGATTCAGTACAGGAGTGTTCTAGGAAAGGAATCAGTGTGCACAGGACGATCGTTGTTGGCCGACGTGTCCCAATATCGGCTTCTGTTTGCGGGAATTCGCGCGTGAACTTTGTGCGACGAAGTGTTAGTGTGTGTGAAAAAATCCTTTTCTCTAATAGTGTCTACATTTTATAAAAAAAATTCAGCGGTGATTTTAAATTTACATTTAGCTGAATACAAATTAGAAATAAATAATAATTGGAATGTTCGTTTTTCAAAATCAATATCTTAGATAATAATTTAATACTATAGATATTGATTTTGAGGGTGATCTTTGGAACAACTGCATCTAATATATGAAAAAAAAAATCTTTTAAACATTTTTTAAGGGACATTATTCCAAACTCTCTAAAAAAAAGCGAAGTTATAAGCAAAAACAAAAATCTTAATCTTGCAAAACAAAATTAAATATTATGACAAAATTAAATTAAAAAAATCAAAACATTTTAGTTGGTTTTTTTCTGATCAGTTATGATGACTATTAATTTTCCCGCGTCGTCCGGTTATTATAGTCTATAGAAGTCTTAGAACAATTAGTCTTTAGAACAAATAGAGTATTATTTGTTCGTAGATTATAGTCTGATTATTTAATCGGAGCAACAGGAAAAAAAGTCCGCGTCGTCCGATTGATCGGACGACGCGGACTTTTTTTCAGTCTCAGGTGAATTTTGACTAACAAAATTAAATGTGAAAAACTAGATAGCCTTTCTAAATTGCTACGCACGGATTTATTTATTCCTGCAAATTTTTGCATCTATTTCTGCAAATTATATACACAAACTTTTCTCCGGAACGAAGTTTTAATGAGGAAACAGAAGCCGACTGCTACTTGATTTTATAATTATGTAGCTGTAGCTACAATTATTATTTTATAATACTCTGCTGTTTTTGATATGTAGGTCATTGTAGGTATTATTAATGTTTAAGCATACAACATTCATTGGTTCAAAGAGTTTTCAAAGATCAAAGCAAATTAGAGAAATGAAATATCTGTACTTCCGTACTTAATATTACAAATGCGAAAGTTGGTATGGATGTATGGATGTATGTATGGATGTTTGTAACTCTTTCACGCAAAAACTACTGAACCGATCACCATGAAATTTTGCATACACGTTGTATGGGGACACCAGACATAGGGTACCTTTCATCCAGGAAAAAGTAATGCTCCCGAGGGATTATCTAAAATTAAGGAAACTAACTCCTGGCAAAGTATAATAGCAATAACGATGTCAGGCGATATATTGCTTTTTCAACGCGGACGAAGTTGCGGGCACCAGCTAGTTAGGTATATGTTTTTGTAATAAGATCCATCGTTTATTGTCGTATTAACCCATAGATAGGTTGTAATGTATGCTTGGATTTTTTGACCATTGTCCTAAATTGCGTGTCAAATAGGTCGCATCGTGTCAAGTAATAAATAGAGCGTGAAGGGAGCCGAGTTGTATTATTAGTTTAGAATCCGTTGCTTTAGAATTTTGAAGAATTAACATTTTTTTATATTTTAACCGTTTTTTAAATACAGATAAAATATTTTTTATTTTATATTTGTGATATTCCGATATAATATCTTTGAGCTGAGTTGAAATAATAAAAGCAAACGTCAGTGATAATATTCCGTATACTTATTGCTTAGTTAGGTTTTCGTCGAGATTCGAGGTGAATATTGAGAACAAAAATTACAAGCAAATAGGTACAAAAAGGAAGAAAGTAATGCTTTTATCTTGTGTTATCGCATAATTCGCATTTTCAAACACGGAATAAGGGTGCCGCATTTTATCAAAGCACAATACTTACTACACGAACAATACATATTATAATGAACCAACCCGCCTCGTCTCAATAGGGGAACCAAGTTGTAATACATTTTAATATACTCTGTTCAATGAACTTGGCACACTCCCTTTTATAATTTTAGCTTTCATAAAGGATACCTTATTACTTAGGGCTTATGGGTATAACAATAATTTACGACCTATTCTCCAGACCTAGGTACCTAAACAAAAATTTTCATAAAAATCGGTCAAGCCGTTTCGGAGGAGTTTGGATTTTAAATTTAAAAAATTTGAAGGAGTTAGAACTATAAAAATAAAATTTTTAATTTGTATTGGTTTACCTACTCTAGTATTTAACACTCATTACATAAATAAAATGTTATTATGTATATAATAAAATTGTTCTACGAGCATAAAATCGCTTCGCGTCACAAACAGAGGGAGGCACGAGATTGTGGCTAAATTATTGCGCCTGATTAGGTATGTCGGTGTTCATTGCCCACACACTGATAATAAAATTCTAACGGTCATTATTACATAGCAATTTTGATCTGAACATATTACATTTAATTTACATAAAGGTTCTCTCTAAGTGATATATCTCTATAAATTTACATTTACAAAATTTAAACATTCCAAACGTGAAATTTATTACGATTTATCTAGGTAGTCTTAATTAGTGATGTGCCGGATCGTTAAAACTGTGGATCTGCGGATCCGTATTCTCAATCGGTGTCGGTGCGCGTGAACTTTTGAAACGGTAGTTGACGCCCGTTACTTGACGCTTGCATTATAAAGGTGACAAATGTTTGATTTAAAAAAAAAAAAAAAAATTTGAATGGAATTTAATAGTTTTTCATTGCTACCCAAATTAAAAATTAATAAAGGAAAAGATTCGTAAAAAAGTAGGTAAAAGATACTGTTCACGTTGCTTCCTTATGCATAGTTCCATCTGCTTAATAAGCTAATTTCTTTAACATAGGTAGGTACTTTTTATCCTGTCCTGTCTGTCAATATTAATGTACGAAAGACCTAGCTACCAATATTAATGTACCTACCACAGATTAAATAATAGTGGTAGTTACACAAGGTTTGGAACATACATAATATGACTTGTCAAACAGATGGTGAAATAGGTAGGTACATAAAAATAAATTAAAAGCGATTTTCTATAAAAAAAAAATAAAAAGGAAAATATACATTCGTTAATTTGTCACAAGAGATAAGGAAGATAGAAAAAGCTTAGGAATTTAAAAATGTTTTTGAAAAATACGATACAAAGTTGTCATTAAAAAGGAATTGTTCCTGTTTTAGAAGGGGGACGCTCAGCATGTTCGCTCAGCCGTATATTTCACTCTTCCGACGCAGTAGCGCGCGAAAATCGACTACCTACTGTACCTACACATTTAATGCTAACCTTCTATGTAAGGTGATAAACTTAGTAACATTATTGTGAATATTAATTACTAGCTGGTGCTCGCGACTTCGTCCGCGTGAAATAGTTATTTTGGGAAATCATTTGGGTATCTCGAACGGTTTTCGCAGCGCACGCAACGGAAGCCCTCAAAGATGAATAATTTTCCCTGTTTTTTTCCACATTTTCGACTGTTTCTTCGCTCCTATTAGTCGCAACGTGATGTTAAGTATATAGCCAAGCCTTCCTCGATAAATGATCTATCCAACACAAAAATAATTTTTCAATTCGAACCAGTAGTTCCTGAGATTAGCGCGTTCAAACAAACAAACAAATAAACAAACAAACTCTTCAGCATTATAATATTAAGTATAGATTAAAGTTCGAGTCAATAGACATCTTTTGGGTGAGCTCGCTCCATCATAGGTTGGTTTCTGTGTGATTTTCAAGAAACGAACTACAGCGCTTACGAAGTCGCGAGCACAGCTAGTAGATACTAAATATATGTGCAAAACAAACAAACCAATGAATATCGGGTTCAAACTCTGTATAGCAACAGTTATTTAGAATTTGCTTTCTAAATGGTCACTTCACATAAGGAATCATTAGCGCCATCTAGTGAACTCTAATAACAATAAATTTAAATGTGATAATATCAATACAAATCAATATTCGCGGGTATAATAATATAGGTACCGTTCTTCATCCAAATTCGTTGTTCAACCCCTTACTCGTGATTAGGAATCTAATATCTAACTAAACATATTCACATAAGATCTCAATAATGATTACCTATATTATTACGCCCAGTAAGAGAAGTAAAATTACGCTTACAAAGTAGTCTGAAACATTTCAGGATTTGCGCACATTTTTTTTATAAACCTCATCAGCCAGCATCAAAGGTTTCGCAAAGTGACTTGTCTTTTTTTTTATTCTCTGTGAAAATTACAAACTTCTCGCTGGTAGGTAAAAGCCTTGATTGCTTGCTCTGAAGTTTCATTTATATTTGTAAACAAAGTTTTGTACTCAACACAAAGTTAATAACTTGTATGGATTCAGTTATTTTAAATGGACTGTAAATGTTTATGAAGAAAATACAACCTGATTATTGACAGCACATATTTTGTTCTATAGTAGTTCTATAGTGACCTGCTTCTCACTGAGTGGAAATTTTCAAAAACCTTAATTTAGCGGATTCTTACATTACAAAGCAAAGAACATAAATGTTCATAAGTATATAGATTATTTGAAATGTCATTGTCATGATTAATCTGTGATCTTTGTTTACGACTTCCAAAAATATATCATCACTATTAGGTATACATAGATATAGATACTACCTTAGGATATTTTGAATATATAACATTTCAAAAGATGTAATACCTATTTAAAGTAGGCAAACTCTTATCCCAATAAGTAAGGAAAAAACCGTAGCATAAAGATGTATTCTTAGTGTAGCAAAAATTCAATTATAATTCAATTTAAAAAAATTCAAAATTAAATTAAATAAAAATGTTAATTAAGTTAAAATGTTCAGGTTCACACGTTAGTTCTATTTAGGTATTGTTTTCATGTATGAAAACACAAAAGCAGTTTTAGCTTTGAAAACATTGTTTTAAAATACAAAATACCTACTCATATTTTATTATCTAACGCATATTTTCAATGCAGACACAAGTTTCCTCTTTCTTTTTTTCAAAAGGAAATTTCATCCAAATCTAGTTGCAATTTTTCCTTCTCCTTTATCAAATACAAAGTGTTGTCTTCGCGTAGATAATAATAAATACATTTTATGAGAAATAAATAAAAGCAAGAAACTGAGGAATTCGAAAGTGTCACTCTCTAACTACTTTGAAGTCGCAAATGTGTCATGTATTTTCCCATCACGTTTCCATTTCATGCATCGTTGACACTTCATACAGTACAGATCACAGATAGACGTGTTTACGGGTGGACCGTGTTGATAAACAGGTTAAATAACGTTAACTACTTTGAAAGCGTTTCTCGATACAATGCTAAATACAAAATATTAGATTTACCATTTGATTGTAATAGATTGTAATTAAGTTGATGTGATAATTTCTTTACTTACGTTCCAAGTTACGTTCCAAATATTGGACTCCTGTCTATTATTTACTTTAAATTTTTTTTTGTGTATAGACACGACGTGTAGGATTTTGTAAATGTAGAAATGTGTTACGTAATTAAATATTAAAAACTTATTAATGTAAGGTAAAAGTCGTAACCATATATGAATTCTATGATCATTCAAGGTTCAGATATCTTATTTTACCAGAGGTTTATTTAACAGTAGATCTTTGTTTTGACGTATATTCGTAATTTTAATGTTTATAGGTATGTATTCTCTGTATTAACAATGAATTTTTAATAGTATGACAGTGATATTTTTGTAAAAAATATTTACAGACACTGTTGACAATACACTTTCGTCATTTAAAATTACTAGAAGTATATTTTTTTGATTAAATGAAGACTGAGCACCATGTAGCTCATGTGATGATATTAAATCATTAACTCATTGCTTGTTAGTTAACTCATTTCTTGTTAGTTTTGATAGATACTCGTACCTATCAGAAGCAATGAGTTGTCATAATAACCCATAATTAGTTTTTTGGACCCTAATATTGATTAGCTTGTTTATGTTAGTTTTTGGGTTAACAGTTACCACATAAGTTAGTCATAGGACCATCCCTAGTCGTTTCTAGAATATGTGTCTGACAAAAATATCGTTTGAGTTTCTTTAAACGGTCCTTGCCATTGTGAGTAGCTCCGTAATTATAAACGTTTGCGATTTGTATAGACCACCTCACCTGTTATTAGTAACAGCTGTTTCACTTCAGTTTTTCTGCAAGTAATTTTACCTACCCCATGTTGAATAGGGCACGCTCTCTCTCCAATTAGAAAAATCTCTAGAGGATGCTCATTTCTTATGTTGTATAAATATTTTTGGAAATGTTTGCACTGAAATGTAATTTTATTAATCGGAAAATACATATAAGTAGATAGAAGAAAAATAATCCTCGAGTATGACCTAAAATAAATATCACTGCTTCAGAGATTTTATTGGTAGGATATGAAGAAAATTTGGGACCGGTCGATTACCTTCTGTCTGACCATGTGTGTGCAGGTCTCGTATGTTGATTTGATAGCACTCTGAATTACCTTTGGGGGAAAGTATTTTAAATAAATGTAAAAAATATTTCATGAATTTTATTTTAAGCGTGTTGTATGTGAATTTTTAAGCGACTTAATTTGAATTTTTGACAACTTCTAGGTATGTATAAAAATACATACCTAATACAAAGTACGATTAAAAATCGTACTTACTTAAGTAACATGAATTTCAATTTAACAGTTTGCTACACCCACAGAGCACTTTGGCTACACCCATAATTAGTAAGTAATCTTCCTATATCAAGAGTTAAGCGTTTATAATTTTTTTTTTACTTCATCGTCTGTATTTTACCTTTAAAAAAGTAACAGAAACCGTGACGAAAGCCAGAAAAATCTAGAAAGGCGATATTACTTAAGTATGAAAAACATTGTATATATAAATCTGTATCTTAAAATCTTTTCTGCTAAATTGTATAAATTCTCTAGAAAAAGCAGAGAAAAATTAATTTTATAAATATAAGGAAATTAAAACTTTATTGTAGCGCGACGTGATTCCAATAACGAAAGTCGCGAACAAACTTTGATTGTGTTAATTACAACTCTTTTTGTTGTTAACGGACGAGTTGTAAACTCACTTAATTTTTCTGTTGTTAATTATAAAATAACTAAGTGAATTTAATAAGTTCAGATTCAGTTTTTTAATATATTTAGAATATTTTGTAACTTGCAAATTTGTTCAGTAGATCAATATTGGAAGCAATATTTGGAATTTAATTTTTTTTTGTATAAATTGAGAATTAAAAAAAATCTACACATTCTGTACAAGTCCGTCTAAAATTTCTTTCACCCGTCGATATTAGTATACATATTATTATATTCCAGAAACATATCAAAAATTTCCCTAAGGATCTAAAAGTTTGTTAATTTGTTTAATAGTTTGATTTCCTGGACTATAAGATAGATCGCTAGTACAAAATATATCTATAATTTTGTTCAGTATAAGTACCACCGATTAGTGCCAATAGGTATACCTACTTTAGTACGGTTTGTGTCAAAACATGGTCGTCATAACTTAAAACAAGCACACTTACAAGGTACTCAACGTTCAATTCATTGACTTCACTATTTCAGTATCTACAATGTATTACGAACACTCTAAGTGCCGAATTGAGTGACGTCACTCGTTTGTAAAGTTTGGAAATACATGGTCTTGTCACAGCATACTTATTTCGTACAGTAGGCCGACGGAGATGTCTAGACAGGGCAATCGTGAGGGGCGTGAGGGGTGAGGCGCGAGTGGGACGTGCCCAAGCTGCATACTTCGTCGTTCTTAGTAGCTTGGGATAAATATTCTAGGGCTATCGCGTCTTTCAGATTTTAATTTATTATATAAATCAAAATGGTGCATACGGCTTGTGCTGTAAGTGCCTGCAAATCTTTATCTCGCATAAATAAAGAACTGAGCTTTCATCAATTTCCGCACGATGAAGAAAGGTACTTAATCACATTTTATATTACTTAATTTGTGTCAACCCTTCCGTAATTTTTAAATACCTACACAGGCGGCGGTATCGCGCAACATCAAAGGCGTCGGCCTACTGTAGGAAATAAGTATGCTGTGGTCTTGTCGTAGTCGCAACCAAAATAGTCTCCATATTTACCTATGCATTCATCAAAAGTTTTTGTTTCTGTCAATCTCCTCTCGAGTAATATTGTTTCTGCGTTTATGTAGGTATAGAAAATCAAACTTGTCAAACCTGTCAAACTATAATCAAGTATCGGATATTGAAATTCAGTCAGCCGCAGTTTTGGTTGAAAAGCTCCCAGTGTAAATGACGCGATGAATGGCTGTCAACAAATTCTTCCGGAACGCTTTAGTTTGAACACAAACTCGTGGTATTAGAAATTAAAATATTAGAAATTGAAATACCCATAGTTGACGCAATATAATCAAACCCTTTTCGTCTTATTCTTATTATTAATAAGAATAACTGTCTTAAAAATTATAATGCAAGAAACATTTTGATTCTCAGTTGTAAACTAGGCACTAATATCAATAAAACTCTCCAACCGCAATAACATAAACAATTCTCCTTATATTGGAGATCACCCGTTTTGTGATGAAATATTTTTTCCATGAAATTTGAGTAAAAAATATGGTAATAACTATAAAATATAGCTTAACTTTTCTATGTTTTCGATTGATTGTTTCGAATTTCTTCTAAATCCATTACATATTTAGATTTTTGTCCCATTCTACATAATCATGGTTTTGTTACTCTTAACGTAGATATTTGTAGTTCAAAATAGAACCTTATGAAGTTTATTATTATGTGCTAATGTTGTGATTGAAATTTTGTTCTATGTTAAAACATATAGAATACTAGTGACCGCTCGGTTTCAAAATAAAAACTATCCTATTTTTTAAGTTGGGCCAAATTATACATAGTTACGAAGTTTTATCAACATCGGTTTAGTAGTTAGGAGTTCATTGGCCTTAAACATGTGCAATCCGCGTTAAACTTTTTGTTTACTTACATTAATCAGGGTTGAACTTTAAGTTTGTTCTAATAGGTATAATTTATCTGGCGCTTAGTTAAAGCTTAGTTGGCAGAGTGTAGGTAGATTTATTGCTCTCCTAATAACTACATAGTTAATCGAAGCAAAGTAATTTAGCCTCGACATCATAAAGTTATCGTGACAATATGGATCTAGTTATTACTCTGTGCGACTGTTTCTGAGCGGAACTAATTTACTGACTACATATACATACATACCTAATCCATTATATCTATGTTATGTTAAGCTGAGTGTCGGATATGTTATATTATGATGTTGGAAAGCCATTGTGTGGTAGCTAAAATTTATCATTGTTTGTACTGCTCTTAATAAACGGTTAGTTCCGTTTTGAACTGCATCACCGCTCGAGTTCCGGCTTTGTTGTATAATTACCTATGTTAAACGTTAACTAAGTTTTTAACGGAACGTTATTAATTTAATATTGTAAAACATTTTACAGTTTATATAGATATTCAAGTGTTTTATCAATAAATTCATTCACGATTTCCGTGATGATACAACAGACTGTCAGAAATGAAAATATTATTGTATAAATAAGCAGTATGTAACAACAATACATCCAGGCTTTAGAAAAACAATTTATTTAGTGTACAAAACAATTATATAAATTGTTTTGTTTTACAACAAAAATAATAGGTACAATTTAAATGTTTTTTATAAGTGATGTTAATTAAGTGTTATAATGAATGCTGTACTGTACGTGTATTAGAAATTTTTTAACGCAATACACAGTTTTATTGCGTACAAGATAAAGTTTAATTTAGAATGATAATATTTCACGGCCGTCTGTGTTCGGTATTGCAAAAAGTGTGCAAGCGACATGACCCGTAAAAAAAATCCTGTTTGCGGAGTGTGATCGCACGAGCGTGAAATGTAAACGCCTCCAACGTTTCATTATTTTTCATAAAATATTTATTGCCATTTTCTTTTCTGTTGCTTTCGATACCTTTAATAATCGCGATGCAGATTCTCTGTTCTCTTCTTTCACAAATATATTCCCTGTTGGGCAAAGACCTCTCTTCAAGATGAAGAGGTTAGTCTATAGTTGATTCTACGTGAACTAAGTATAGACTAATCTTCCTTTACGGCATAGGATTAAATAATAAAATCGAGTCTAACCTACAATATAAATATTTAAAATTTCATTACAATCCCGACCAGGATTTGACTTCTCAATCCTGGTCGGGATCTTCTCTCTTTTGCTATGTCTTGTTTCTCAACATCCAGGGGTGTGTTTTTTATTATCATAAAAAAAAAACATTGGTAAAAACATTGAGATGATATAATAATACATAACTACATTCATAGAATTTTGTATTTTGTTTTTGAAGTGAAACTTCCTTTGCACGTGACTAGAGTAAATTTTCTAGGTCGAATATTGTGTGACGCTCAGTGTAACGATCACGTGACGCTTCTTGTAACGTTTCCGCAACCGGAATCTATACTTATATCCGTACTAATATTATAAATACGAAAGTTTGTATGTATGTATGGATTGATGTACGTATGGATATTTGTAACTCTTTCACGCAAAAACTACTGAACCGATCACCATGAAATTTTGCACACACGTTGTCTGGGACACCAGAAAGGACACATGGTACCTTTCATCCAGAAAAAAGGTACTGCTCCCGAGGGATCATCTAAAATTAAGGAAACTAACTCCTGGCTAAGTGTAATAGCAATAACGACGTCTAGCGATTTATTGCTTTTTCAACGCGGATGAAATTGCGGGAACCAGCTAGTATACAATATTTTTAATTTTTTTTTATTATATTTTGACTTTGATCGAAAAGGAAATTTCATTTCTGAAACTTTGTACATGCGCATTTTTTTTTCAAATTTCGACAAGTGAGCGAACACTAGCAAATAAGATAGGTAGGTAACAGTAGAAGTTTTGTAATCGGAGTCGCCAATCAAAGAAATCTCGGATCCGGTTGCTAAACACCTTAATTATCTAGCTAGGGGTTTCATGTGGCTTAAAATTAACCTTTACTTAGTTTCAATTGCACCCGTGCGAAGCCGGCCACGTGAGGTATTATAGGTACCTGTATAATTCCATTAATTAACATTACAAGATTCCACTTAAACTCTTTTGTATACTATTACTTTATACTGTTATCTTTTTGTGAAGGTTGACAGACAGGCTGACTCTCCACTTGATAGTAGGTGGGTACTGTCGCCTATAACGCAAAACAACGCCACATGAGCTACAAGTACGTTGCCGACCAGCATGTACAAGGGATTGTATGAAGGGATAGGGCTCTGGTTTCCCTTACTCACACAAAAGCACAACAGCACATGTGCTGTTATTTTACAGTACAGTAAATACTGTACTGTAAATACTGAACTAGTACAGTAAATATTAAGAATTACATGCGCTCACATTAATTCTTAATATTTACTGTACTAGTCAGAGTACAGTAAATATTAATCCTTCAGAGCAAAATGTACAAAAGGCAAAATGAGCACCACACTCAACGCATACTCGCATTGGGGGCCTCGGCCACGGGTGCGTCGACCACTGGGGGTTTAAGCCACGGACCTTTTTCGGTCACACACGGTTCGTCACGGTGAACCCTTAATTAAGCGCCTATCTAAAAATACATAGATATTTTTTACAAGGATGTTTTTTAAAAGTGTATCTAACTCAATAATCATCTAGTGAGTAATCATGTAACTATTAATCAGCTAACTATATTGATATAGCAGTGAATCTGACTAAATAATCAGTTGTAAACAAAAAAATTACCATGAATAATATGACCAATTGACAATACTTAAGACATTGGTATTAAATAAGTTAAATAAGTTATGTATTTGTAACAAAAGTAACAAATGTAATGTAACAAAAGATTTGTTCAAGTTGGAATCACTTTATAACTTTATTAGGAAGATTCGATTTCCGTTTTCTTATAAGACTGCGGTTCAATACTGTTATATTTTCCTTTGAATAAGAAACTCCTATTTCTGACTCAACTTAATGTTTTAAATAACATTAAGGGCCTCTTTCAGCAACTTCAAGTAAAGTGTTGATTAGTTACTTTTAGAAATAATTTTATGTTTTATTAAATTAAATTAAATTAAATTAAAAATTCGGTTTAAGCTGTATTAATATATTTGATCGCTAAAGAAGTTTCACTTCTGACATGCGTATGTATAGGTACAGTACACGAGCAAGTTTTTTGTTAAATATCCGTTTGTAATTTTTTTAACATTTATTTTTTAATATCAAGCCACATACATGGTCACATATTATCTACTTTAAAATATCATATCGAAAGTATCTCGTACACGATTAGACAAGTACCTACCTACCTATTACTGTGCACAAGTAAGCAAGGTATAACCAATAGTTACTTAATGTTCGACCGAAACAAAGCACAACCGCTGTTATCTTAATGTTAATTAACTATCATATGTTAATTAACTATTGATTAAGTAATCACCCATGTCTTAACAATGTTAATAAATGTTAATAAGTTGCATAAAACTTTTTTTAAATGTTAAGCTCGGCAGACAGACTTTATGCAAATCGGGGGCGTACACCATAGGTGCGTGGACCACTGGGGGCAAACGCCACGGACCCTAATAGCTACTGCCGACCATAAGTAAGATTGTAAGGGAATTAAGGCCCCTTACTAACTCACTAAAACTTTTATTTCACGGTGATGTTCTGTAGTAAAACCGACGTAGGTCCTCTTTCAGGTCGGGTGACGGGTGTTAATTAACTCGCCTCAATATGCATCACTGCTTCGATTGGTAACTAACGTGCGTACACTGAACTACTCTGTAAATTGACGTCACTGTCCATATACCTACCTAGCGCGAAACAACATGCCAACCAGGTCTGTAGTCTGTTTTACGGTATTATACCTAGTAGAGTTATAGGACAAGTTTTCAGCTTACCTCATTTTGGGAATTACTCAAGCGCGTCAGATATTGCCATGTATATTTCCTACGTCTTTCCGATAACGGATATGTATTAATCTGCCGGTTTGGTTGGTGGGGTTGGTGGTTAGGGTAAAAATTTAAATATAACTCGAGCGCGTCAGATTTTCAGTAGGGATGTTAAGTGAACCTAAACTAAGCTCCCATTTAAAATACAGACGATTCGGATGTGGCAGCTTTTGGAAAATGCAAAAAAGATTTTTGGTGTAGCTATGCCATAATTTGTAATACTCGAACGCGTCAGATTTTTGTACAGACGGTTCAGCCTGAATTCCTGATGGTGCTGATTCTTAATCTGAAGTTTTTTTTAATATAGCGTCTACAAACTTTTAAACGCCTGTAAAAGCTCACCCTACCGTTGAAAAGAAAAAACTTCATATAACCTTTTTTTCTTCCTACTTCCTACTTCCTACCATGTAATCTTCAAAATCCAATAGGTCCCCACGATGCTCGAGTGACTCCACATTTAGCATTGAGGGCTCCCCTATCATAAAGCTATGGTCCCCACACACTCGTGTTATGTTTATAAATACGAACGAGACTAAACTCAGCGGGTTGTATAATTTAATATGCACACATACATATGTTGCTCAGGCTCCGTAAGTCTTTTAAAATGAATCTAGGTAGATCTATGTCTATCCTGTAAGCGCAAGACAGGATATTACTGTGTAAGAATATTTAACTAGGTACCTACTTAATACCTAAACAAAGGTTGTAGGTACCTACTTGTTATTGGTTATTATATTTTTATTTATCCCCTTTTTAGTAGGTATTAGTGAATGTTACACGAAAATGAATTCGACATAATTTTTCACTATTGGAATGAAACATTATTTAATTTAATATCTAAGAATATGTTTATTGCCCTAAAATTTGATATATTTAAATTTGTCAGTTTGATACCTATATTTAAATTTTAATTTTTTCTATTTTTGAAGTCATGATTATTATTAGATAGACTAAGGGCCTCTTTCACCATCTGTCAAGTAGGCTAACCGTCATTTAAAGTCACCTGTCACCGGGAATAATTTAGCTGATATACCTACCTTTGTTTGTACGGTAAAAGTCCCAAAGTTTAAATAGAAAATAATTAAAAAAAAATCACCTATCGAAGGATGCACTAAACCGAGTGCATAATTTAATAAAACATAAAATTATTTCTAAAAGCAACTAATCAACACTTTACTTGTAGTTGGAGAAAGAGGCCCTTAATTAACTTAACTTCAACATTAAAAATATCAACATTTATGTGAGTAAAATTTAAATCTTAACTCTTAATCAACAATAACTAATTAGGAGAGAAATCGTTCTGTCAATTACCTACATTAAGAATTACCTCATTACTTAATACCTACTTACTGTACCTACTAGCTCCAGCCTACTACTCAGTTCTCTTTTTTTTACATCAAAACTACATATATAAAAGCTAAAAAAATAAAAATGCTTAACACCTGTGTTCTGTCTGTGTTAAACCAAACCGCAAGTGATATATAGATTTACCTACCTGTAGGTATCTACTTTAGCTTGTGGTGAGATCACGTCTTTAACATACTTAAGGTGACATGTGAAGCAGGCATTAATACAATTCTACAAACAAATTTAGTAATTTAGTAAATTCTTAAATATTTTTTCAATAAAACAATTTGTACACCTTGTACTTATGACTGAAGTCAAAAAATACTATTTAGAATTTATGTTTTTGTATATTAATCTGTTTGTTTGCATGTTTGTGCACGACAATCTCAGAAAAGGCTTAACGGATTTGATGAAATTTGGCACACAGATAGTTTATTACCTGGATTAACATATAAGATACTTTTTATCCTTGAAAAATGTTAGACTTAGCTGTTATATGTAGTTTCAATATGAACACCTACTAAGTTATAAACATAGAAACATCTAATAAAGAAACTAATAAAAATGGTAGTTGACAGCCTTCTCAGGTGGATAGAAGCAATATAGGTACAAGTAGCTCCCATATTGCGTCAATCGGTACTAAGTAATCTAATTTCGGATCAAAGGACGCCACGAAGCGTCCAGCCCGAGTCGGTACTTGTATGCCAATGTCAGTTTTGGAATTTCAGCGATAGCCTTGGATTATGTCGTTATAAGTCTAGATTTATAAGTACACTTGCGACTCGCTTCTGGTTTCGCACGTTATCTTAAATCATTCTCGTTCATCGCTTTTTGCATTAGTGAAAACCGTAACCTATTTAATCCGTGACGGTTTAGAAGTTAGGAAAGGAACAGAAACTGTATAAAGTATATGTAATATGTATAAATTATAGATATAGGTATATATTGTCTGTTAACAATAGAAGGAAATATAGGTACTGAACTGATATAGGTAGGTACTGGAGTTAGAACTGATGTAAAAATGTAGGTAAGTAAGTATGCACTTTAATTGAGAGAGTAGGTACTATAAGATACTCTATAGAAAATATGTTGGTACTCTATAAGTTTTTAGTAACATTTTACACCTCGGTCGCTAACGAATATTAATTAGAATGTGGATATACAATATGCAGCGAACTTGAATACATTTATAAATTGAAACTATAATATAGATTAATGAGAAAAAGTATTACGAGAGTCATCACACGATCAAGTCTTCGGTATGACACGTTTGGCTTGATCCAATTATTTATTGTGCCGTTAATTCTCAATACACCATACCATACACGGTCAAGTTAACCATCCAATTAGCTTGATGCAGGCCTAATATGATACATTTGAACAAAGATAATTGATTGGTCTCGCTGCGCTCGACTAGCTCCGAAAATGTGGCAACTTTTTATTGTAGTGTGTGTAAAAAATCGACACTTTTTATCACTTTTTACCCAGTTTTATTATATTTTTACATAATTTCACTACGCAAACTGGTATTTTATTATGCCTAAAATTTAATAAAATATTCGACACGTACACATCACAGACAGTTTGCAGTATGACGTACAACCTACTATTTTATGCCGCATTTTACAAGTAAGACGGCGGTATCTAGTAGAGCGCAGCGAGACCAATCATTTATCTATGCATTTGAACTTATTGCGTCACAAACTACGTATGAGCATAGAAACTATAAAATAAAGCGGTCTATACCTACTTAGATTTTTTATTAAATTATTATTGACTGTCATAACACCGGTTAAGTGAATTATTAAACCTTTGGTCGAAAGGTTTAAAGCTAAGCCCGAACGAGGCCTTTGAAAGCACCACACTTTATACATTAAATCATTTACATAGGTAGAGGTACACAAAATATAAATAGCAACCGATGTATTCAGATTTTCGCGCAAAAGTAAATTAATTGTGTTTAGCTTTGATGATTTAAATTAATTTGTTTTCTGTTTAATTATTGTTTCTCTTTCAAATCAAAAGGAGAAATTTAATAAGCCTTTGTTTACTAGATAAAAGAAAATAAACAAAATCAAAGCTATAGAGATCATACGGCAGTCTGACTCCGCATCATTGGGGGGACGTTATGAAAATCCCGCCAGACTGTCGCTCTGTATGTGTGCTTAGATCTTTAAAACTTCGCAACGCAATGAGAAAGGTTTCGATATCTAATATGTATATAAAATTCTCGTGTCGCGGTGTTTGTTGCCAAACTCCTCCGAAACGCCTGGACCGATTTTGATGAAATTTTGTGTGCTTATCGGTAAGGTCTAAGAATCGGAATATCTATTTTTTATACCCCTAAATGTTAAGGGTGGTCCACCCCAAAAATTTATTTTTAATTTTTTCGCAAAACAACGTTTGCCAGGTCAGCTAGTATAATTATATAATTTGAAAAATAAAAAGCCAGGGGCGGCTTTCTAGTGTTATATAAAGTAGATATCTGTTATGAATGATTCACATGTAATGTAATAAAATGCGAAATATCTGGAATTTCGTCAACAATATGCGAAACACGACACATAAGAGCTCGTTAACGAGATCTGAGTGGCAAAAATAAAGACGAGTCAAAAATTTTGACGAAAAATTTTATTATTTTGTCAATCTCTGTTTCGTAACTTGATATATTATTTTGGAGATAAATCATGTCATGAAGAACGCCTCAAAAATCCGTCCCTTGTAAATCTAATTTAACAGGAAGTTCTTTATGAAATATTAACTTCATTTATTTCGATTCTGTATATTATAAGGAAAGGAAAGGAATGAGACGTGTATTATATGAATATAAGTAAATATACTTTAATTGCAATAACTTATTAATAAGTATAATATACATATCCTATACTTTATTTAGAAAATTTACTTTAAAAGCACAGCACAACATAAAAGCACAAATTTTGTTATTGGATGTCAAAGTTAATCCCCTTATTACCTATGTCCCCTTTTCCTAATTCCTAACGGGGTTTTTAGTGAACTTGAGCTACTGGTATCAGGGTATCCTTAGGTAACCGTAGCTCTACTTACTTTGGTATTATCTATGGTATGTACATACTTAGTTAGTATGGCACTAAGTAGAAGTAGCTACGGTTACCTAAGGCTACCTAAGGATACGGTTACCAAAGTAATCGTTACCTTGTTTTTCGTCTTTTATAATAATAACAGGCTCGGAAAGGTTAAAGCCATTAATTATTGTGAGTGCGAACAAAATGCGAAAGTTTCTATATTGATTATTTTGTAAGACTTTCAACGCTTCAGCTCTTCAATGTAAAATCTAATGACCTGACTTTTGACCTGACTAATGAAACTACAGCTATACCTACATCAAATTAATATAGTTTATACATCAGAACAATACCACAGACAATACCTGACCTACACAGGCTATAATAGGTAATCATACTTACTTTAATAATGCTTCAATAAATAATTAAATGCTGTGGCTATTAATTATGAAACGTTTCATACAAAAACACTATAATTTACCTAATGCTGTCTTACATCGGCATTCAAACTAACTTTCGTAACATACTCAAATATATCCTCTGATTTTTTTACTCGCGCACTAAAATAAGTAAGTACAAGTAAATATTCTTCATAAAAGTCAAAGAGATCAACGGACCGTCAGCCTGCCTGCCGATACAAAAAAAAAACATCCTTCAGGTAGTTCGCACAATAACAAAAGAGCCGGGCTACATATTACTTACAAATGCTCGTTCACCTACGAGAGCTTATTGGGACAGGGCAGTGCTTTGTAAACACATCCCGCCACCCTTCCCCCATTCCCGCTCACCCCAGCCCACAATCTCGTTTTGCACCTCATTTACCTGAAACTGATGAATATTGGCCTCTCTTTGCGTGTTCGGTGTTACGCCATCCCTCATTGTTTATAAGCATAATAAAATCCTCTCACCAGTTGAATGCTAATTGGGTAAATGTTTAATGAAATAATATAGCCATAGAAGAATATCGGTTACAATATATTATATGATTATAGGTTTTCCATTATAATGTAAAGGGATTTTTTTTTAAATGTATTTTATAAGTAAAAAGTTGCAGTAAAATGTCTCTGGTTGTATTGTTTGTATCTGGTTGGTTAACCTTTACATAAATGACATTTAAAAAAGAAAAATAAAAGTACAAACAGTTACCCGTTATATATTGTTCTGTCCGCCAAAATAAGTGAATCTATAAAAGATATTCCATAAATTTTGAAGTTTTATTGCAGTGGGATTATAATAATATGTCAGTAGCTACAAAATTGCAACAAATTATAGAACCAAATTGAACAAACTCGTATATATTATAATCAAATCTATATATATATAGATTAAAAGTTATTCATTAAAGTTTAACTTTATTTTTCACAACTAAAGATTTAAGGTTAAATCTATAATACAATCTAAAAATAAGCTTATTTAAAATAAAATCTAATTCTAAATTATGTAGGTATATATATATAAACTATTTTATTTATATTTGGGAAACAAACAATATCTCGATACATATTACACATACATATAAGAAAAACATAAATCAGCAAAGTTTCCACTAAATTACTAAAACATATTTTGAATCGGAGATGGGAGAAAACATACAAAAAAGGCAAACAAAAAAAAAAGAAAGAAATAAGACAATAATTAACAAAAAACACATAACTATAACATACAAAATAAACAAATATCTTAAATATCTATGATAAAAAATGTATTTTTTTTTTGACATAAAATAAATAAGTATATGTATAATTATATCAATTCAGAAGGTAATCTTCGAAACTACTGTTTTGATTTAAAAATAAATTAATTTCGGGATGGGCGTAGGTTAGGTAAATATAGCAGGCGAAGCCTGTCAGCTACCTACCTAATATTAGATTAATATTACCTAATATTAGATCTATATAAAAATATATATCTAATGCTTAGAAAAAATATAATTTCATATATATATATATATTAACAATCGATCTATAAACAAATGAAATTACTAAGAGCAACGGACTGAGAAATAATATTAAGACTTAAGATTACAATAAAATCAATACATTTTATGGCATGTTGTTATATATTTTTTTATATTGTTGATGATATCTCGGTAACAGAACATTGTTATTGTATGAAAGGCTAGTATTTTGTCACTAATATACATAATATGATGCAATCATTTCTTTCTAAATAAATATATATGTAGGTACGTTTTTCTTCAATGATTTCATTACATTTAAATAAATAATAAGTATTTAAGTATTATTAATAATTATTTAATAATAATTTTAATAAGTATTTAAGTTCTTTAAATACTTTTAAAGCCACATATTATTATGTAGGTAATATAATATACTTATGTATGTTGTATCTATGTCTAGTGTTAGTTAGTATTCTGTGGTTGAATCATGTTGGTTTAATTAGCATCTCACAGGCGTATCACATGCTAATTGGACCTTCTGACCTTCTTGTTAGAAATCTTCTTAATTATGATTTCTTGTTGTTGTTGGTCTTATTGGAAGCCGAATACTTTATCATTCTAAGAAATTTGTTCTAAACTAGAACTAGACGACCTGATGCCCGCGACTCCGTCCGCGATTAAAAATAAAAAAGTCTTGTTGCTATAGCACTTTGGACAGGCGTTAGTTTTTTATTTTACTTATATAATATTAAATTTAGATTATCATCGGGGATCTTTTTCCTGGATAAAAGGTTCCTTTCCTGTATTGGTTGAGTAGTTAAGACGTGAAAAGGTAAGAGACAGACAGACAGAGTTACTTTCACATAATATGTATAGATAATAATTAGTAGGTATGGATAAATTAATGTACCAAATTAGAGCTAGGTAATTGTTATTTTATATTTTAAAGATGACAAAAAGATTAGTATCCTGAGTTTCTTTCGGGGTTTCTTCACTCCTGTGAATCGTCATCTTGGCCTTTTTTTCCGAAACCCTGGTAAATTTAAATTTATAAATTTAATACCCAATTCGTAAATTAATATTTTGATTTGATTTTGAACTAAATCATTTCGCAGGTGTTTTTATGGTAAGATCAACAAACAGGTTGACGGTCCCCATGATAGTAGGTAGCTGTTGTAACACAAGCAACGCCGCAGGTGTTTTAAGTGAGTTGGAATTTGATTGCAACTAAAAACTATTTGATGCAGACTGACTAATCTATACTAATATTATAAAGCTGAAGAGTTTGTTTGTTTGTTTGTTTGAACGCGCTAATCTCAGGAACTACTGGTTCGAATTATTCTTTTTGTGTTGGATAAATCATTTATCGAGGAAGGCTTTAGGCTATATAACATCACGTTGCGACTAATAGGAGCGAAGAAACATTCGAAAATGTGGAAAAAAACGGGGAAAATTATTCATCTTTGAGGGCTTCCGTTGCGTGCGTTGCGAAAACCGTTCGAGATACCCAAATGATTCCCAAAATAACTATTCCACGCGGACGAAGTCGCGAGCACCAGCTAGTTATAAATAAAAAAAGCAAATTGCTTATAATTTTCGTCTTGCTTATATTTGTCTCAGTATTATTGCACCCAAAAAAAAAACAAATATAAAAATTAAACACGAGCTGTCTTGCAAAGTCATGCACCACTGCTTCACAAGCGATCATAATTTCAACTCCCTCAGGCTTGGAGAGAAAATTCTCCAACTTTCGTTTGTACTTTTAACATTTTGTTATTCTTTGCAGAAAGTGCATTTGAATTTTTTACGCGAATGCTTTTTTAGTCTAGTCTTTTAATTTATTTTCAAAATTTTTATTACAGCTTGTGATGTTAAATATCAAATTGCTTTAGGACAGATAAGTATTAGGTATTACAAATGATATTACGCTTGTTTGATGAAAATGGTTACGCTTTTTGCATTTTCACAAAATTTTGGATAAACGTTGTCAGAGACACAAAGTACGATAGGTACTATTTAAAAAAGAAAGAAAATCAATGATATATTTTTATTAGTCATTGATTTTTTTTCAACTCTTAAGAAAATGGAGCGGGGACGAAATCGCAACAATAAAGCTGATATTTTATATTGACTTTTATAAATTCCCAGTAAATGTTTAAACGTTTAAACCTTTAATACCGAAAGGAAGCTTAAGGATTTATAATATGTTAAAAGATCTTCTTATGTTGTACCCAAAGTTACTGGAAACAGGTACGAATCAGTGATATGAAGTTAACTTAAGAACATTTACGTCAACAATATCGGATTACTTACCCGACAAACAGGTTCGTCCCAATTACCCTTAAGTCGAAATGTAAATTTACTCCGAATACTCTCGTCTTTAATTAAATCTCGAGCGGAGATTTTTATTCAAAAATTTTCAAGAAATATTCAATTTCAGATGATTATGTTTTTATTTGAATAATTTTTTTCTACATTATTTTTTTGTATTGCTCTTCAGCCAAGTCAAAATTTTTTATTCTAATTTAAATTAATCATTTAAAAAATTCAGTCTTCCTAGTGAAGTTAATACCTATGTGTTAATGAATGAAATAATATGAAACAGTAAATAAGTTATGATCGCTACAGAGTCTACCAAGAATATTATTAGTAATTGTGATGAAAATACCTTTTAATACGAGATAATAAAAAATTAAAAAAAAAAAACAATTTAGACACCATAATGTGGAATCCGAACGCCATAGACAACAGGAACTTGGAGAAACGCGTAGTGGTGGGCAGAGTGAGACCAACATGGGCACGAAACCTGCCCGAGGCGAGGGAGGATGACGAGAAAACAGAAGAAATAGGAGCTATGCCTCATAGTGAACCTCCATCGCCTACGGAGCATTGGGAACAACGCATCAAAACCGAAGAAAAGTTTGATGCATTTGGAAAAGTAAGTACCTACATTTATCTATTTTACTATTAGCTGAGTCCATGCGCATGCGCGACGGGGTAACAATTTTAAATAAGATATTCGTGAATAAACCATACCCTCAGAAATTCTTCTTTCCATCGACTTCCGAAACGCAATTGCAAACTTGGTGTTAAATAATAGCATACCAGTAGGTATACCAATTGCATAATTTTAGTGAATATTTAAAATAATAATAGTAGTAAAAATATAATAATAAAATTAATAGTTTAATATTTAAAATTTCAGGGAGTAATTGTCTAACCATTGAAATACAGGTAGTATATCTTTGCAAGGTTTAACGTGTATTTTTTGTTCAGGTGATGCTGCTTGGTGACAGCGGTGTAGGCAAGACTTGCATGCTAGTCCGCTTCCGAGACGGAATGTTCCTCGCAGGAAACTACATATCAACTGTCGGGATCGATTTCCGGGTACTGCTCCCAACGAGCGAATATCCTACTAAATATCCGTTCTTTATTAACTTGAAGGCAGTGGTGAATTTTTAGAATAGAATACTAGGAGTACCTACCTATTACATTATTGCTATTATAAGCACTAAATTCCAGCCATAAATAACTATTTATAGGCAGGTATATTACAGTATTACCACAGCATACCTACTTATTTAAGTATTATACTATAAGGCATATCTAAGGTTAGATATTAAGCTATAGCATCTAAAACTAGTTTTAACTAAAAAATAAAATTCTGGCTGAATTTGGTTTGACGATCGTCATCCAGCACCTTTTTATGGCTGTTCCTCACAAAATTAACTTATGTTATGCTCTTGACTTGTTTCACTTTGTCCAATTTCTGAATTGTACCCGAAAGGCTGGTTGACGTTTTGATATTATATACCTACCTATTTGGGGTGTAACAAATGGCTGCCGTCGGTCAGGTAGTTTCCCTAACAATTAATAGAACACGTCATTTCCTGCAAAGTTAGTGACGTTTCACAGTCATAAACTGGACAACCCATCAGGGCCCTGATTCTGTATACCAAAATTCTTGACAAGACAAGGCAAGATCCGTTAATGTCATTCCTTGTCTTGTCATGAAATTCTTATGTCTTATATTCCTCCAGCTGAGATAACATAATATTATCTGTGTTGTCAGTGGAATTGTCAAATAAATACAATAGTATATCTACTGTGGTTTCTGTGAAATCATATCGTGCCATAGATAATAGCATAAGACATAAGAATTTCATGACAAGACAAGGAATGACATTAACGTATTGTCTTGCCTTGTCTTGTCAAGAGTAGTTGCCATACAAAATCAGGGCCAAGGAATGACATTAACGTATCTTGCCTTGTCTTGTCAAGAGTAGTTGCCATACAGAATCAGGGCCCTAGCGACAGTAACCATCCCCTTAGGTACCTACTAACTATAGAAATACCCACCTCGCCTTTTCTCCTTTATAAAATCAAACTCCTATTGCATTTTTGCATTGCTCGTGTTATAGGCTAGGTACGATAGCCACCTAGGTATTTGTAAGTGGACCGTCAGCCTGCTTGCCATACTTTACATTTAAAAACATAGGTACATAACTGGATTACCTATGGGGTTTGGACGAAAGTTTTGTTTAAAAAAATATAAATGTTAAAGGAAGCCTAAAATTCGGTTTATGAATGTTAAAAATGTTAAAATAAGCTGTTTGTGGATAGTTAGGTAGGTATGTTACCAATAAAGCTATGCGGGTGGATAAAGTCTGCATGATCCTACTGTACCTTAATGGGAACCGTCAGCAGGAATTCTCAGATGTTAAAGAAATTGCCTATTGACGAAACCTATTTAGGGTTTATTAGCTATCTTATTGTCATAGGTCCTATATAACTACATCCAACACTTACAAACACCAAATATTGACTTCTATATCCGACATCCCGTCATATTTTTATCTGGCTGCCTAGAATTACTCTGGACCTATAGGTGGTTTACCTATATAGGTACTTACCTACTTAACACACCACGCTCTTCGGAATTTAATAACATTGAAAGAACTCATGATACCAATCAGTGAACATTATGAATATGGCAAAAAAGACAATTAATTGATCCTCAAGGGATTCTAAGTTGAAATTGACCAGTGATGGGTGCACGCGACGGTTCTGCCTCCACGCCATTGGCGTTCGAAGTTTGGCGCGCTTTTCTGTTCCCGCCCCTTCGCGGCGTCACAGCTGTGATTGAATCGACTGCTCGCCTGAGTGATTTATTGTTGCCAGATTTTTTGTTTGTCCCGTTTTTGCAAATTTGATTTATTACCTCACTCGTTGACTGTTATTACGTATCAACTTTATTGGAAAATTTATAGCTTAATTTCGAACTGTAGTGTAGACATTCTCAGATTTAAAGAGTGCTATGATACCTGTACCTACTTATTTTTCAGTAAAGTATAGTGGCAGTAACCTCCCCCTTTGAGAAGACCACCGTAAAATAATAGCACGTGTGCTTTTGTATTTTGGTGAGTGAGTAAGGGATTCCAGAGTCAATTTTCAATATTCCCTCCCGATACCTTATCCTAATCCTAATGTTCGGCATCGAACTCGCAGCACCTGTAAAATTGCTGTAGGTACCTAAACTAGGCGACGGAAGTCACCTACGATCTAGTCGACCGTCTGCCTATCTATCAATTTTAACATAAAAAATAATAAAACAATTATAGAGTTTTGATAAGTAAAAGCCTATAAACTAAAGGGCAATAGCCAAGTTTAATCTCTTGGGATTTTTAAACAAGTCTTACCGAACGTAGAATTTTAACTGCCTTGAAAATTAATACCTAACTACTTAGCTGAAATGAACAATATACAAACAATGTAGTGATTAACTTGTATATATATAAAACTATAAAAAGTGATGGCATATATTTTTAGTTATAGTTATAAATAATTAAAAACTTTGTTATTTCCATGTTTTGAATTATAACATTGTAACAACTAGCTCCATCTGTTAACAGAATAAGGTGGTAACTGTGGACGGCATCAAGGTGAAGCTTCAAATATGGGACACAGCGGGACAAGAGCGCTTCCGTAGCGTAACTCACGCCTATTACAGGGATGCTCATGGTAATTTTATTATTATTTTTATACACATAAGATACAAAATGCATCGTCGAACAAGAACATTGTTTCAAGCCTTATCAAAATTAGATCTTATTTGTGTAAAGCGGAATAGGCAAATTGCTCTTTGAAACCTTCTGTCGCCGTCGCGTTCTTCGTATAGAGAAAAATAAAATAAAAACTGAGCAGGTAGGGTACCTCGAAGTATAAGGAAATTAGATATTGATTGGAGACTAGAAGGCTTTAAGAGCGTTTCCGCTAACTTTTGATTAAAAACACAAAGTTTAGATATTATTAAAAAGATATAAGTAAGTGTATCTATACCTAATATGTATATCATAATTCGCATATATTTTAATTAGCAGTAGGCTTCTTTATGACATCAATTTATTTATGATTTGATATAGATAAGAGGTAGGTACCTATATTTATAGGACACACTTGTTTTATTGTATCCTATAGGTATATATATGTACATGTAAATATGTAGAAGTGTATCTTCAAAAATTGCTAATCAAAAATTCAAACATGCAGGATTCCTTGTGATGTTTCCTTCGTTGGACGTCGGAGCAAGCTTTTATATATTTTTTTAAATATTTACTAATATATAAAATTATACATAGAAATTAAAACATCAGCCTTCATAAACTTGCCTGTCATCTATACTAATATTATAAACAGGAAAGATTTCTTTGTTTGTTTGTTCGTTTGAATTGAATAGGCTCCGAAACTACTTGAAAAATTCTTTCACTGTTGGGATGGAAAGTTGGGAAGCTATATCATCAGCGAGTTATACTCGGACGAAGTCGCGTGCAACAGCTAGTTGCTTCTAAACCTTAGCATCATTTCACACCAAAACGCTATGCGACATGAACTAGACTCTAGACAAGTATCTAGTGGTTAATTGAGATTTAGCAAGGAAAATTGGCCGAATCAGGCGGCGGGCGATTGAAGCTGAACCAGTCAAGGCGCGGTCTCGACCTCTTTCACTAACAAACCGGTCTATCACACACTACGCAAGTGTCATGCGTCGCGACCGAACTACATTTTGGTCACACGACACAAGACGTGTTGCACCAGTTCAAGTTGTATTGAATGTTTTAACGCATGATCGTACAGACAGACACAGTGTAGATTTAGCCTGTAATACCTACTATTCCAAAAGTTTTGGAACATGTTCAGAAGTCGAAAAAGTTTTATATTTTACTTACTTACTTTCAAATGTGTAATACACATTTGAAAGAATAAACAAGTAGGTATGATAAACTAATTCTAATTTGATTACCTATCAATTGTAATGTTAAATAAAGTTATTACAATTATTAATGTACCTACCTAATTGTAATTGTATTAAATTGTAATCAATCCATATGGGTCAGTGAGGGCAAATCTTAAAACATAAGAGATATAGAAATGTATTTTCGAAAAAATAAAAACTAGGCAAGTCAGTACATACCTAAGTAGGTAGATCTACATGTAAACTTTCGTTAAATGCGTAAAATGCGTCCATACGCGACTAGAAATCGAACCTGTAAAATATCTGTACTGTACCTAAATAAGTTTTTGTTATCGTTGTTGATAGTGAAGGTCGTAAGAAAAAAATTTATATAGATAGCTGTAAGTATAAATAAGGATAAAAGGTGATTTTTTAAAAACGTGTATTTGTAACTTATATTTATGTAAGTAGGTAATTGTTTTATTACTGTGCGTTCTTCATACAATAGTCAAACCAGTGTTCAATTGTTATTTAATGAATTTACTTTCACCTTATTTAGAATAATCTCTTAGGAGATCTTTTTTGTAAATTGTTTAGACATTGTGTTAGTTTTATGTGCGCTATTTTCGATGAAATCTCATATTTTTGTTTTGTATAGAAACAGAGGATTGCTATATTATTTTACAACAGACTATTATTGTTCTATTTTAGCGAATCCAGCAGACAGTCACTTTTTTGCCTATTACTGCACACCCTTTTGATTCCCATGACTTAACATTTCTGTTATCATTTGCCTTTGAAATGCCGACAGTATTGAGAACGAATGATTAATGGTTTTATTAGGTTTTTTATTAAACTCGACAGACAGGCTGACGGTCCACTTGATTGTAGCTATACAGTCGCATATTGTAACACAAACAACGTCACTGGTGCTGCAAATTCACTGTCGACCATAGTAGGATTAGGGATAGGGACCATAGGACCATAGGTATTAGGAAGGGATAGGGAAATGGGCTCTGGCATCTTCTGTGCTGTCACGAGACTGACCAGACGGTGGTGGATACTGTCACCAGACAGGCTGAACTACTTCTGTGTATACAGACATGTTACATCACGATTGATGTCTGGATCTAGATCTAAATGAAATATAATTTACTGTTGGCTTAATTTTTTTAACGATAATCACATTTAATTTACATAATAATAGTAATATACCTAGATATGCCCATTGTCGCTTATAACACATCACGAGCCACATGGATGATACAAATGCGCTACCTTATCTACGTAATAATGGCTGAGTGACAAGGGTGAGGGACAAGATGAGCGATAAGTATGGGAATTGTGAGCAGAAATTAATGTACTTACCTATCAATATATTAATACTAGTATTTACTAAAACAAATAGGTATTTAGCGTAACTAAAAGTGTTTTTTGAAACCCTTAAACTATAGGCCGCTAACTGCTTTGACTTATTTATTCTAAATTTATTCGTAGTTCTGAATACTTATTTATAATATAGTCTACAGCAAAAAGTACATACAAATAATTAATGGAATATTTTTATTGCCTAATTATAAGCTATATGCAAAGATTACTATTAGCTTTTATTGCTGTTGCTTTTACATAAGGCGCATAGGTAGCAGATCAACATAATATGTATGTACTTTAAGTATAAAATTTAATAGTCTTATCGTTTTTTAACGGCATTAATAGTATCGCTTGCATCTTTTTTAACCCTTCGATACATATATTTAAAATGTGTCAATGCAGTGCAGTATAAGGCTCTTGTTTGGAGTGCAAATTGTTTGGAGTTCATAAATCCTGAAATTCAGTGAAACTTATTGTTCATTGAAATGTCCAAATGCTGTTCTTTTAATGTAGGTATTCAAACATAGCTACAGTGGGTTAGATCATAGTGAGTGGTTAAGGGTTAGTTAAAAGTTGTGTTACAAAAAATTTGGTTGCGAAACTATGTGAATATACCTATATATTCTTACTATATTGTATTATTTAAGTCATATATTATATTGCTGATTGTAATTTTCAGCCTTGCTCCTTCTGTACGATGTCACGAACAAGACTAGTTTTGACAACATCCGCGCATGGCTCGGCGAGATAAGAGAGTACGCCCAGGATGACGTCGTCATTATGTTATTAGGTATGTATGTGAAGTAGGTTATGCTTCTTTCCTGTTTGCTTAACTATTTAATGGAATTAGATGTAATACACATTACTTTAACACAGCAAAAATCTTTTCTCAGCGGCTGCAGCTTATGTTAAAAACAAACTTACGTTCCTGATTTCAGCTTTCTTGACTTAGTAATCAATGATTTTTAAGTTTATATTATAATATCATTGTTAGTAGTAGTTACTGGGTCAGGGCTGTGCATTGATAGTCAGAACAAACAATTTTATAAGTATAGATTGACTGTCGAGTCAGCTAGTAGATAATATTCATAGCGTGACTGGTGAACAGGAATATTGGGTAGGTACCTGATGAGAATGCCAACCATGCCAACTAAACATAGGTAAATTACTTGACGTTTTTGCTTCCAGGTAATAAATCGGACAGCGGCCTAGAGAGAGCGGTAAGGCGTGAGGAGGGGCAACGGTTAGCGAGAGAATACCAAGTTGCTTTTATGGAGACGTCTGCGAAAACCGGGCTAAATGTAGAGGCCGCCTTTGCTAGCGTGGCGCGCGCTCTAGTCGCCAAAGCTAACCCCGCAGACCCCTCTAGACTAGCCGTGCGCGCGCCGCCAGTACAAGAGCAAAGATCGTCTTGTCCACCGTGTACATAATTTCTCGCTACATTTTCATATGTAAAACCATGGAGAATAGAGGTGAAGGGGGACTAAACTCTATAAATGAAAAAGTATCGGTCGGCCACCATTAAATAGGAAAACCAGTAGTACTTAGGTAGCATTTGGGTGCGACGTTGTACCTACTTATTAGCATTTTATTTATGGTGATTTCGTGAACTATGTACGCATCCAACTAATTAATCAAACTCAAATCTACACAAACGCCATTCTGGCCAATGTACCTGTGAAAGATAGTCTAACAGCTTTTCTGTTTCTGTTACCTTACCTTTATTCCTTACCTTACCTTATTCCTACCCTTACCTTTATTCTCCACGTGTAAAACTCAAGTGGACCATTTGACGTTTAAATAAACCTCCTTGCGAGCACGAGGATTCCAAATTTAAAATAAAAATGGACCTTCTCTTTCAGTCAAATAAATCAGCTTGATTATTATTAGTGTCTCGAAGCATGGTGCTTCATTGTGATGGGTTATCAAGTTATTTATCAAAATTAATTTATTTATAGAAAATTTGTTAATAATATTCAGTATTTAGGAACGGTAGTAATACTAAATGTCTAAATCTATAGTATTCATAATGAAAACACTTTTTAATAGCAATAGGTAGGTACCTATGGATGCCGACGGCCAATTTTATTGTAAAATTATAGGCTGATTATGCTGTGTGTGTCTTAGTCACAATCTCTATCTGCATCAATTTCAATCAGATTTAGGAACATAAAATATCATGTTTTTGTTTAATAAGTACCTCTAGTCATATTATAAAATATTCTTGTTTAGGGTTAAATAAAAATTTATCATTAAACTCACTAATGATCACACATTACTACCTATAGGCAAAGACTATATAAGTATAATTGGGAGTATAGACACGGCGTAGCCCACAAAAAAATGGTAGTAGTAAAATTCGTACACTCGAGCCGAAGTGGACGAATTCGCACATACCTAGTCGCTCTCTAATCGTAAGCTAGTCAATATCGTTGTGCAGTATACATTGATGCGTTAGTACAGAAGTCTTTTAACTAGTTTCTTTTTACAAAAGTAATATTCATTTGGCATTGCGTGTCAATCTCTCAGTAAGTTCGTAAGTATGATTTTAATACTACCACAGATTTCGGGGCTTTTTGTTTGCTACGCCGCATCTATAGTTTAGATCAATGCCTATAGGTACCTACATGAAAGTACCTAATCATCACACACTACCTACTAGTACCTACTAGAACTAGCTGTTTCATGATTTGTCCGAATATAAATTTGGCCGCCGACATAGATATAAAAAAGCATAAATAATAATATAAAAAGTTGTACATGCATGTAAATTACTACTGTGGTCTTTCGTAGAAATATTTTCACTATTTAAAACAGATCTAATTTTGTTGAATATACCTATGTTAAACATCTACTATAACAAAATGCACAAAACTTTTAATGACTTTTGGAGGATTGTAATGAAATTTATTTTGATATATATAAACTCTAACTAAACTTTTCTAAATGTTTTGAATTAAAAAGCGCTATTTACAGCTTTAGGTATTTGAGCTATTATAAGTAATATATAAAAATATACAGTAAAGTGTAATAAAAGCTGGTAAAAATATACCTACACTTATTTATTGTGATTTATTATACTTACTCAAAATTAGATAATAAATAAGTACTTAAATAAAAATTAATATTAGTATGATATATAAGTTAACCCAATTCAAAAAACTTATCATATCAATCGTGGCGATTTGTTTAAAGTAAATCCTGTGATACTTCCTAAATTATTTCTAAAAAAATATTATAAATTACTAGCTCACCCGGCAAACATTGTTTTGCGAAAAAATAATAAATAAATTTTTGGGGTTGACTACCCTTAACATTAAATTTAGGGGTATAAAAAATAGATGTTGGCCGATTCTCAGACCTACCCGATAAGTACACAAAATTTCATCAAAATCGGTCCAGCCGTTTCGGAAGTTTGGCAACAAACACCGCGACATGAGAATTTTATATATTAGATAGGTACCTATATAACTACTTATATAGAGAAGCTGTCTTAGTAAACTGTCAAGAAATTAATTAATTAATTAATTAATTATTAACGAAGTATTTATTTAATGTTTACCAGTGAATACTTGAACCTAATTATGTAGGCGTTAAGTAGGTACATTTATAAATTACTTAGTATTTTTTCTAACTTTGTCCAACTTTTGCTTCTGCTTAAGAATTTACTTTTTTATTTGGTTTTTTATTGGACTATTCAACCAAACAATTTAACGATGCCAAATATGCATAAAATGATTGTTTCTAAAACAGTTTCCCTATAAATATATTCTATGGTTTTAGATTCTCAGTATCCTAGAATCCTGTAATCCTAGATTCTTGAAACATTATGAGAACAAAATATCACATTTGGCTTATTAACTTTATAATGTGAAACTTGGAGATTTTCAGGTCTTATTATAATATGTGGTATTTAACTATAAATATGTGTTATATCATATAACTATAAAAAATTATTATCAGCCTTTTCGAAGTGACATATAAGTGAGGCCAAATCAAAAAGTATGAAAAATCGGCGTACCTAATTTTATAAAAAATAAAAATAAATTTAATTATTGTTAATACTATTTAATGTACCAAATGAAATAAATAAAAATATAATGGATTAATGAATCTTAAGTTTAAATTTAACCGCCCAATTTCCTTAGGAAACTTTTTCGAACTTGTGTACCTAGTATGCGTTCCCTTGATCTTTTTTATTGAATTTTAGAAATTTTTAATTTAATATGGCCAAAACACATAATGGGTGTGTGGTCACAAGTGTGGCTATGTGGCCCACTTGATGGTAGGTGGCCTAACGCCTAAGGACATAAAAGCAACACCATTTGCGCTGCGAACCCTTTTTTTTTTGCTTGTATCCAGGTGGAAACAATTAAGAAAGGAGGTTGTTTATAAATTCGCGCGTCCACTGTATAGAGTTACTATAGGTAGGTATGCATTATTCAAGAAATCTGGATGAAATCCGCATCTATACCTAGCGCGCGCTGTGTTATAAATTTGGAACTTATTTAATTGTAACAACTCATCGGAGTACTCACCATTAGGTATACATCCTGAAAATAAAGAGTGGCTACATCCTTTTCTTAAACTATGAGGTTAATCTTTGTTGTGTAATAGTTATTGTAACGTCGGAAAAATATAAGATCGATGAATATAATATTTAATAACTCACGTGACAACGTGACGCTCTACAGTACCTACCTATTATTAATTGACGATTGAACAGGATTGTTACTTGGTAGAAGTTTTTACTAATGTGTATTAGGCAACTCGTGATTCTTTGAGATTTGGTCATAATATGAGGCTTGTATGTTAGTTTCACCAATAATAAAGAAATATTTATTATATTATAATTTACAATAAATTTATAAATTACAGTATACCTACTAGCGACACGCTCCCGGTTTCCCGGCCCCAGAAATATTATATGTTATAATTACCTGAGTACCTATATATTTTTATTTAAAAGTAAATTAGGTATGCATTTAAAGTGAATCTAGGCAGTGTAAGCTTAATTTGGTAAATTGAAATAATTTGCAGTTTTCTAATAAATACCTAAGTAAATGTGTGCGAAAATAGAAAATGTAAGTGAAATAGGTATTTGAGTCCTGCTGTGTATTTTAAAAATTTAATGTTGCCTGTTTGTGAAAATTATTATAATATGTGTAAACATTATTCGTATGAAGTATACAATTTATTTAATTATATAATAAATAATTAAAGATAAATTGTGGTTTCATTAATTTTTGGAAGTACAATTGAAAAAAAAAGTGTCAACAGCTCAAATTATGGTAAGTAGGTAGCTTCAGTCGTCTAAGGACCCGATCAGCAACAAAGGATTGGCACTGCGTTGCCGACTGCCATCACTGGAAGAATTTTACTTACCTTGGAGACCCCGGAATGCAAAAAAAATGTGTTCATAAACTTTCTGGCCCTCCTGTGCAAAAACACACGGACCAGGCAGAAAGGAATGAACTCTAAGGCTGGGTTGCACCATCTTACTTTAACCATAACAAACGCCGCAACTTCAGTTAAAATAACGGTTAGGCCGAAAATAAGTGCGAATTAACTGAAGTTGCGACGTTTGTTATTGTTAAAGTAAGATGGTGCAACCCAGCCTAAGCACACAACTCATGTTCCAGCATAAATTTAACAGAACGTGGTCTTCTGTAAGGGAATGATCACTGCCGTTAAATGTACGTCTACCTACGGAATGCAGTACCTACCTATCACTCATTAACTGCCTGCTTGCCCGTTGTATTTTACAACTTATAACGGGCAAGCAGGTAAGTACTTAGTGGGTCAATTCTGAAAATTTATGAGCGTATGCTTCTGCATTATTCTGTGCTTTTGCTTTCCTGGGAACAGACTACCTTCGCTATATAGAGATTGTTTTCAACACATTCACCGCTTGTCCATTCCTAGGTTCCGCTCCGCTTTCTTTAGGGGAGTATTTTCGAAATGCTGGAATGCGATCTTACATCTTTGGGATATTTCAAGAAATGTCTCCGCTCTTCTACAGAAGAGTGATTCATCAGTAGAGTTGATTCATGGTGACGCATGGTAGCAGATTATGGGGGCGAATCGTATGCTTTTGCTACAATTGCCGGTATGATTTTGCTTCAAAATAATGGAATTGGTTTAAAACCGTGGTTTAAAATTGCTTTCAAATTAAATAATTACTGGCTTAGGTAAACATATTTAAATTATATTGCACTTTAGCCACCTGTATAGGACAGGCAAACTGTAGGTAAGTACCTTCGCATATTTATCAAAACACAATGCTCAGGTTTTGCCTATAAGTAAGATCCGTACTCCGTACTAATATTATAAATGCGAAAGTTTGTATGGATGTATGGATGTTTGTAACTATTTCACCCAAAAATTACTGAACCGATCACCATGAAATTTTGGATACACGTTGTCTGGGACACCAGAACGGACATAGGGTACCTTTAATACTGAATGCGGACGAAGTCGCGGGCACGAGCTAGTATGCCTATATTGTAGGTACAGGTCAGGTACGCTGTACGCTCTTCAAAATTCTTTAGGTAGACAGCAATGGAATTATGTCCACTACCTACAAAGTGGCCAATGTAAATAAAATATGATAAAAAAATCTAAAATTTGCATGTAAGTAATAGGTAGGTTAACTATGAGTAACCTACCTATTAAGTAATAACTACGGGTTATTACCTACCTAAATATAATTATTTAAAATAAATAGTATTATTTATTCGTAGGTAATAAAATCTTTTTATATTACAATAGTAATGGTAAAAGTAGGTACGCGTCGTGAGGATTTAGTATATTTTAAATGTAGAATATTTTTAAATTTAAGCATTTATTTACACACAAAGTATAAAAACTAATAAAGGAATATAGAATTGTGGTGTGCGTAAGCATTACTATTAGGTATTGCGTAAACAATACCTAGTCTACCTTTGCATGTGCGAAGCAGGTAAAATAGAAGGAAAGAAAATATGTACCAGTTCTACAATTCGCAAACCGAAATCTCATTCTTGACTTCATTCACTAATAATCTTCCCCCGCTACCAGTACCATCACCCGCTCGGTCTAGTTGTATGTATTTGAATGTTGGTAGCCCTTACTATTTCCATCTCACTTTTCTATACCTTCTATTTAGTTTTCACAAAATCATAATTTTAAATAAACATGAGAATAGTCTTTAAGATTATTTGCAAGTGTTTTTGATATATGCGTTTATTTGTAAACATAATAAAAATTAAATTACTTACGAATTGCATAAAAGTTTCATAATTCCCGCCACGAGGCGTTTGCTTGCGACTGATTATTGTATTTAAATATGGCGCCATTTTAGTTCCAGATGTGGAAAGAGACAACAAATATGTGTCAGGTGTGAGAAACCACGGGTTCGATAAATAAATATTGTTTTACTTTGGAATTAAACTTTTCGTTATTAAAATTCAATATTCCATTTTAACGAAATTCCAATATTAAGGATATTGCGAGACTATGGGTAACGTTAAGTGCTCGTGGTTGCATTTTTGCCATTTCTGGAAAAAATTTAATCAGTTACTTAATCTATTTATAAAGTTGATAATTATATTCAGTCGTTAAACAAAAAAATGTAATAATATAACAAACAAAGTATACAAAGAATGAATTAATTTAATATTATAATATTTTAAGGTCATAGTTGATTTAAATTTTAAACTAGAGAATTGCAGTAAGCATAATATAGCATCAATCAAAACATTAGAAAAAAAAGACCACGTTGTTTTCAAAATGGTATTAAAATAATGAACCAGGCTACTCTTCGTCGGTGTGCGCGTGAGGTGCGCACGGTACTAGACACGGTGCTTACATAATATATACTATAAATAACTTTATTTTTTATTCATAAAAAATAAAAGTGGCCTAAGTTAGGTCCCATCAAAACCGATCCCGTTGTTTCGGAGATTACTCAGAATAGACAGAGGTAAAAAAAAAATTGGTTTTTTGTTACAAGCATGATAATTATATACCATATTATATACTACCGTTATTTTGATATACATTTAGTAAAAAGCTGTTATTTAGACATTACAAACAGACACTTCAATGTTATTTATTAGTATAGAAGTATAGATAATAAAAATATTGTCATTTTGAGTGGGAATGTAACTGGTTATATGATTTTTTATAACTAAATTTTCATTTAACATATAAAATTTTGACATAATTTGCCAATAATTTTGGTATAATTTTTTAACAAATTTTAACAAACAAACAAAAAATAATATCGAAATAGATTATTTTATAAAAAAAAATCATAAAAAGATATTGATCATAACTGTTTTAGCTAATATAAACAAAATTTATTTATGGTAATATTGAAGCACCTTTAAGAAAGGTTTGTTATCTCTGGAAACTTCGAATTGTAACTTTTGTTATGTTGGTGGCCCTGACGCCATTCTACTCGCACATGCGCAGAACGGCAGGTGGTCGTGCGACCCAGCCGTCTCGAACGAACCTATCGACTTCTCGTGCTCATCATCAGCCACTTTACCCGCTTTCGTGCTCAAGCAAGAACGATGTGCAGTGCTTTGTGTTGAAGTGCTCGTGGTGACATGGCGTCCTTTTTTAAATCATTTTAGACAGTGTAAAACCGTAGGAATCTTTGTTTATTTACAATGAATGTGAATTATGATCGTGTTTGTAGACTGTGCTTGTCATCTAGAGGCGAATTACTGCCGATTTTCCCTACCACCAGTTCGGATGACTCGGAACCTCCCGTCCTCGCTTCGAAAATCAAGGATTGTGTCTCTGTCGAGGTAAGAAATGCACAAAATAAGCGATATTTTAGTGATTCAAGTGAAAGTGGACTTTTGGTGTACGTGAGAACTCGTCATCCGGCCCGTATCGAGCAATGACAGGCAACGCTGCGTTTAGGTGGAGATGTCGTAAGATCGTCCACCATTTTGTAATGTTGAGGCTATCGCTCGGCTCGTGGCGCGTCGCGTCACATTCCGTGCAGCCGGCTAGGAACGGCGCATATCATGAGGGTCGGGAGGGCATTATTGTCGGGCATCTGGCCGGGAGGGGGCCTGAATAGTGCCACCTAGCCCCCGCATTGGACATAAAGCGTATTGATTTATCGGACGAGACCAGGCCGGTGCAGCCCGTTCCTCGAACGAGTCTACGAGTGTCGATGTCGGCGTGCGCTGTAGCTGTACGTGGGATGTAGGTGTGTGCGTATATCGAGCGCTAACCCTCGAGGGGCTCTGGTTGCCACTCGACTCGCTTCTACTTATTCGGTCGAGGAGAAGCCGCCCGCCATCGCTCGCTTATACCTACGCCTACTTAGTTTCTCCTCGCCGCATATCTACCTATATTACGAGGCGCGGTTTCGCCTTGTTCTCATGAAATGTGCGCGTCTTTCGGCCTTCGTAACTTCGTACAATGATTGCGTATGATTATATTTTTTTCAGATTAACGAGAATGACGACCTTCCGACAAATGTCTGCAAGAAATGCATGGACAATGTCAATAACTGGCACATATTTAAGTCAGTGTGTGTGAAGTCCCAAAACAAACTAGAATCTTTTATAAAAGATGGCAGCCAACTAGAAGAGGTTTGTTTCTGGAACTTGTTTCTTCATTTGTCAGTTGTGGTTGGTGACTTCTTTTTATACCTATTGTTGATTTTTATGTATTTTTCAGGTGAAGATAAAAAATGAACCTTTATCAGATGAGGCTTATGAAGATGGAGTAGTTATTGATGGGTCATATCCTGACATTGAGGTATGTATGAGTTACAAGCTGATAACATTTATGTTATTTAATATCAAAGTATAGTTGGTATAGCAAATATAAAAGTATGTATTAAACATAAACATTTTGGTGTCAAGGACATTTTTAAAAACACAGGTAGGTAATTATATAAACATTTAGATAGCTTGAAAGATAAATTTGGAACTTTAAAGTTTTATGTAATATTTAAAATTTCGTTAAAATATTAAAATAAACAATCTGTAAACTGTTTACAATTTAAATATTTACTTACTGTCAAAATATCTGCAAATTTTTTTGTGTAAATTTTGGAATAACAATCAATACTTATCTATATTTTTTTTTTATATAGAACTTAGATTGCATTAGTGACTAATTTAAGATATAGTTACTAAAGCTTTAAGAAAATAAATAAATAAAGATTAGTTAGTGCAAAAACGTTCTGACATGACATTAAGGAAGGATGACCAACGATTTTCTAGTTGTTAGTTGTAGAAAATCATTGAGGATAACTTATAAAATTAATATAGGTTATTTAAAGTTAAGTTAAAAAAGAAAAAGAAATAGTACAATGTAATAAATGCTAAATTGGCCTATTTATTGGTAACATTTTGATTGATAGCTGACCCAATTTTGTTAAAATTTTATAGGTAACTTGAACATTTTGAAAGAACATACAGAACTAACAGAAGTCATTCATTGGTTCGAATAAACCACTAAGGTGTAAACTAACTAGGTTAAAACTGTTTCTGTTTATCAATATCAATTTAATGTAATGTTTTGAAAAAAAAATAAATATTATTTACTTAGTAACTGAATAGTTATGGAATAATAAATGGTATTGCAGAATGGTGGGAGCAAATTGCAGCCTGAAGGCCCACCAATCTTGGCTTCGTTAGGGCTTACACCGAGGAGTGATAAGGTAAAGATTACATGTCCAACGTCTTATCATTTATTAACACAAGCATTGCAGATATTCACTATTGCAGATATACTTAAATTATATTTGATATGACATGTTTGTAGCTCTCTTTTTTTTACTTAACTTTTGATTTTGTTTTAAACGCCGGAAATCTTTATGTCACATAAATAATATTATAATTTAGTTATTGAAGAAAATTTGCAACTTGCTTGGAGAAACAAACCGTTTGAGAATAGTTCATTTGGATTAATTTCATTCGCAGAAATTAGATCCTCGTATGGATTGGCATCGAGTGCATGCAATATTGGATATAGTTCAAGACGATGATGTAATCGATTCACTGCAAAATACAGAGGAGTTTGACGACCTGCAACATTCCGATCACAACTCGGACACTGAAGGTGATTTGCAGTCCGACATTGATGAGGAATATGTGGACTCCAAAGATGGTTATATGTGCAAAAATGGAAGACTCATGGCGAAATTCTTAAACGCAGATATTACAAAAAACTCGCAAAGAGAGTGTGAATCTGTTGTAAATTTCAAAAAGAGGAAGTTGACCTCAAAAAGTTGTCCCCGACCGAGATTCGCATGGCAAATGTTTTTCACAGAGGATCTGTTGAATCATATAGTCGATTCGACGAATGCAAATATATCATCCAGCGTCATGAATATCCTTGAATTGAAGACTTTGATAGGCATTTTGTATTTCCATGGCATCATGAGACCGACTCATACCAAACTATGTGACCTTTGGCACAGTGATTACGGAATCAACTGTGTCATTGAGTCTATGAAGTATGACAGGTTTAAGTTTTTACTTCAAAACATTCGTTTCAGTCAAGAGAGTGACGATAGCGTTATACAGTTGGACGTTATGAAGCAAATGCGTAAAGTGTTTGAAATATTTGCTTTGAATTGTAGAACAGTTTTCAACGTAGATAGAATAGCGGTCATCGATGAGGTCATTGTGCCTGTATACGGACCTTGTCCGTTCCGATACAATATTGATAGAAAGCCTACAAAGTCAGGCATTAAGTTGGCACTCCTCGTGGATCCGTCTAATTTCTACATAAGTAATGTTGATGTAATTGTGGACCGTTATTTCGGTGCTGAAGATGTGACAAAAAAAATGGTTCAACATTTGCAAGGTTCGTGGAGAACAGTCCTAATGGACAGTTGGTTTACGTCCATAAAATTACTGGAAACATTGAAAACCGAACACAGTCTGTTTAGTATTGCCGCAGTAAAACCGTCCGAAGAGTTTATACCGCCAACGTTTTTTTCCCAATATCGAAAACCTCAATCGGTTATGACTGGATATCTAAACGATGAATGTATTTTATCGTCGTATGTTACATCTCAATCGAAATCAATTAATGTATTGACAAATGACCCGGATTATGTAACGAACAAGTATAGAAATGTTGTAAAATTTTACATGAAGAATAAATCTTGCGTTGAAGTCGTGGACGTAGTAATGCATTACTATACGACCATGCAGCACACGAACAGTTGGACGCTCTCACTATTTTTTACTCTTTTGAATATAGCCGCAGTGAATTCGCAAGTCGTTTGGAGTTCGGCAAACAGTTCGTGTTTAATACAGAGACGGTTGTTCCTGAGAGAGCTGGCTTTAAGTCTAATGGAAAATTCATATGTGAATGTAGAATTGACATCAGCTGTGAAACAACAGAAGACATCGCGTTTCGAAGATGTAAAAAGAAGTAATACGCGAAAGAGATGTAGCATCTGCACAGCAACGACCAAACGAGACAGACGGACGCGAATGTATTGTGCCAAGTGTGGTACATCTATATGCAAGGAGCATTCTGATATTTTTTGTATTAAATGTACTAAGTAATATCTATGTACATACTACCAATTTGATGTAAGTTACTGTTAATGAAGAATTCGGATATGACGTCCGATGGCTCTTAAGGAAACTGTGCGACACTGTGTCGTACAAAACGACTTAATGATATTATTATTTTTTATTATGTATTATCATGTCTTTTTATTTAAATTTAAATATATTAAAATCAACAAAAACTAATTTAAAAATAATACACTAGTTGTTGCACGCGACTTCGTCCGCGTATCATAGTATGTCATACTTGCGTTCGCATTTTCGTCGTTAAAAACGGTTAAACGTTAAAAGCGAAGTCGTTATATCCGGTTTCAACTGTATTTTATTTATTAGATGTAATTTTAATCTGGCTTTACCATGATCTTAATTCAAAGTATGTAGTAAAAATAAGATTAAAAAATATTTTTCAATAAATGTAAACTTTTTTAATAGTAGGTATAAAACTTTTAAAGTAACAGTTTATAAATTAGTAAAGTTTTATAAATTATTTTTTATTTTTTTGTAGTTCCTATAAGTGCCTATATACTTTCAGTTGACCAGCAAAGTTATAGCTAATATTATGTTTTAATGTCATGTTAAATATCATTTAGTATACCTATGTATGCTGTGAAATTGATTTAAAACAGTTTATTTGCCAGAGTTATCTTTGTATGTTACATAAATAATCTATTTATTTTTTACTTATTTAATTATATGTCTGCATTGCATAACAAACACTTACACTGTTAAATTCTAAGAGTGAAGAAGAAAAGCTCTACCAACTCGCATCTTTTTGGCATTATTGTTCCTAAAATAATGCATGGACCAGACAACATGTAAGCAAAATTTCATGGTGTTCGGTTCAGTAGTTTTTGCATGAAAGAGTTACAAACATCCATACATCCATACAAACTTTCACATTTATAATGTTGGTATGGATATATATGATTAGTTGGTCTTCTACGTAACAGTTAACCACCGAATTAATTTTGATACAATTCGGTACGGTGATATTAAATTTATACACGCCAGTGAATTACGCAAATACATAATTATATGAGTGTGCATGATCCAGCCAGATGTTATTTTTATGTCAGCATCTATAATTTATAATTATGGTTATCTCATAACTTTACAGGGTGCAGAGAGTGAGAAAGAAGAAGAAGAGGATGAAGAGATGAACGAAGCCGGTGACCAGTACCCCCCCGTAGCGAACATGCCCGAGGTGTCGATAACAGTGATGCGACCCACCGGAGAGACCTTACAGTCTCGACAGGGAATACAACAGCTCGCATCTAAAGATTGTCTCGTATGTGGACGAGCGTACAGATACTCTCATAATGCCAGACGACACGAATTGACTGCCCACAGTTTCGATAGGTATACAAACAAAATTAAGCCTAAAAAAGAGAATCCACATATAATGCTACCAAAACTTAGACCGAATCCATTTAATCCTAAAGCGCGAATGATGCCCAACCCTATTAGCCACAAAATGCAATTTATGCCCAAGAATGTACCTATTAAACAAATGCCAAGAGTTGTTATCCCACCGAAACCTGTACCTATTAGGACTAAACCACAAAACAATTTACCGTATCCTCTTCGAATAAAGGCTTTAAAGGATTTGCAAATTAAGAAGAAGGAGCCAGAAATATTGAAAACTCTTTTAACCACTAAACCGGAAGTGCTCGTTTCCGAACCGGAGATAATAAATTCTGGCCCCGAAAGCCCTGAAACATTGATTTCAGAGCCAGAAATTGCATCGTTTCAAGTTGAAGCCATCCTTTCTGAGCCCGATGTTTACGATCAACAGCAAGGCGACGAAGAAAACGGGGAAAATTTGGACAATAATCAAGGGCACAATTATGACACTGTCGATATGGATTCCGATAATGAAATAGAAATTGCAAGGGAACGAGAGAACGAGAACAATGTCGACGAGAACAATATGGGTCAAGACGGTGATGGCAATTCCATAGAAATCAATGAAAATAACATTGAAGGCCAACAGAGCGATAAAGACGAGGACGACGAAATGGGTGATAGTCAGGACGGTGTGGCCGAATCTAAAGAAGATGAAAATAAAAATGGTGAAACATATGACGATCAAGAACAGCAACAAGGGGACAACGACGAAGAATATGACGACGATCTCCCACCTATGGACATAACACCTGTCGTTGAAATCAATGAGGATATGCAGACAAACTCATTTAATAGCGAAATGAATGAAGACGATGAAGATTTAGACGTATCGGGCGAAGCTAACGATACAGTTGACGGTGAAGAGAATGACGCGAAAAATCTCGATCCGAATAAGCTCTATGTTACGAAAACACAGAGAGACTTTATTAATAAGTATCGCGACATCATAGAGCAAATAAACACCAAACGGTGTCTCTGTTGCGACAGGGAACACCCTCGAAGGAAAGCGGTGATTCAACATCTGCAGAAAAATGGTCATAAGGTACCGAAACATACGTGTTACAATTGTGTCGTTACATTTAGCCATATCGGTGCACTGCTCAGTCATATGAGAGCAAATGTTTGCACGGATCTGTGGAAGATTATCTTTGACGAAAATGGTATTACAGATGACATGGTTATAGAAGATGAACCAAAAGATGCCAAAGTTCAATATAAAGACATTTTTAATGCTCGTTCTTATGCTTGTAAACTATGCCCTGCCAAATTCCAACTTAAACAGTTTATTATGAAGCATGTTTTGGATGTCCACGAGGATGGACAGTCTATGGTGCCGATGGCGTGTGTCCATTGCGGTTCTAGGTTCAAAGACAAGGCCATGTGGAAGAAACATATCCGCAATGGCGAGTGTACGGTTTACATAGCTTGCGATTTGTGTCCTGAAAAATTTATCAGCATGCAAGATTTCAGCGAGCACGCCTTAGCCACTCACGCTGGTAATTTCGAACAGAATGAAAATCAGAATAAATGTGTCGACGGAAGACCGACCGATTGTCCTGTGTGCGGGAAGAAGAACAGTAGCTATCCAAATTTGGTGAAACATTTGAAGATTATACACAACGAAGAGAAACCTCATTACTGTCAACACTGTGATTCCAAGTTCGAACAAGCCACCGACCTGAACAAACATATTTATATGGAGCACTCTGACCGCGTTTTGGGCCTACAAACCACCGAACCTGATATGAGTATCGTCAAGGAGGAGACTGAAGAATATCACTACTCGTGCACTGAGTGCAATGCTATATTCGAAACGGTTGACGCTTGGACCGATCATCAGGTCGCCGAACATAATCAGGTTGCACATCACTGCGATCAATGCGAGAAAAAGTTCTTGCGGCCATCTGAACTCGCCGAGCATAAGAATACGCACTTGCGTGTTAAGTTCTATCCGTGTAGTGTTTGTCCAAACTCGTATAGCACTCCGCAGAAATTGTCCGAGCACGTCCAACAAAGTCACCCCGGAGCGGCTTCATACGCCGCAGCAGATTCCGAATTCTTTTGTGACATCTGCATTAGATCGTTTAAGAGTCGCCAGGCTTATTCCAATCATATGCGCATACACGCTAAAGTGCCCACCACTAATAGGAAACCGGGAGATCCAAAAGGATTCTCCCCGCAGATCATCGGAAAGCCTATTAGACAATTCCCGCAAATCGTACCCGGTTTTCCCTCGTTTAAGCCAAACTGTAATGTTCCTAACGCCCCTTATTCGTGCGATATATGCGGAAAAGGTTTTATGCACAAGAAAAATATATGGAAGCACAAAAAGGTGTTGCACGCTGATATTATTAATGATAGGAACGACAGTGAGGAGAACACTATGCACGCTTCCACCGAAGAGGACGAGTACAATGTCGATGAAAATGGAATCGCTTTGTCCACGCCACAGTTCAATAGTTTTAACTTTTCAAGTTTTACTAACAACACACCCGTTCAACAGCCAGACCCGATGCCGTATGTCTGCGATCTTTGCAGCAAGCGTTTCCCACTGAGAACCAGTTTGTGGAAACACAAACGAGCTAAACACGGAATAATTAATCCCGGAGGCGAGCCACAGTCGGCCGGAGCCGGTAGCGGCGGCAGTAGTAGATCGAGTTGCACTATATGTAAAATTTCGTTCTCAGACAAGAAATCTTATTACCGCCACAGAAAGAACGTCCACAAATCGTCTACACAGATGTGTAAAATATGTGGGAAACCGTTAAGCACCACCCTCGAACTGTACGAGCACTTGAAAGCGGCTCACGCTAGAGAGTTGCTCGGCTATAACGCCAATCAAGGGACGTCCAGTAGACCGCAAACGATTACGCAAGACTTGGATCCCGATTACGAAGCCGAAATGGATGCGACCGATCCTGCGGCCGAGTACCAAGCGCGGTACCCTTGCGATACGTGCGGCAAACAATTTGTCGGACTACTCGCATTGCAAAACCATCAATGTCTCAATCAGAATTCGTCCGATCCGCAAACGTTTGATTGCGAAATTTGCCACAAGAGTTACACGTCGATTGCCGCATTAAAGAGCCATCGCGGTTGGCATTTGAGATCTCCGGACGGCAAAGCGGCCGCTAACAACTCAGGTCTCTGGATGCCGCAACACAAAGTCACCAGTAAGGTCAGCAAATACGAAGTGGTCGATGCGGTGCAACTAGCCCGCGTACAGCACTCGACTCCAGCGGCGACCGTGGCCAAAAGGCGTCTGCCGCCAGAAGTCGAAGTGACAGTTGTCAATCCGAACAAAAAATTGCGCTCAGACGACTCGATGGAAATCGAACAGCAAAGCAACTTATCGGGCACGACAGAGGACAGATATTGTAATATATGCGATAAGGAGTTCACAAAGCGCGCGGCTTACCAGCGTCACATGGACGAAGTGCATCAACCAAATTCGGTTTTTTGTCCGGTGTGCGATAAGAGTTTCACGCGGAAATCTACTCTGCTAGTTCACATGAAGAAGCATTACGAGGGAGGAGAGGGCAGTTCGGGGACCGCCGGACAAGTGGACGACGATAATTTTTCTTGCGATCTTTGCGACGCTCAGTACAATAGCGAGGCCGCGTTGAGGGCTCACCGCGAAAGGCATCACGGCGACGAATCCGGTGAGTCTGAAGACGAGGGAATAGCGAATATACTGCCACCTGGCGAGTTCACTTGCACGCAGTGCGGTGACGGTGTGGCAACACCGCGAGACCTCATCGCTCACCGTTCCATGCATGCGACACCCACAAAGTTCTTCTGCAACATATGCAAGGTGTACTTCACCAGGGCGCTAGATCTCTCGTCGCACACGCGCGCGCGACACGCCGACAACGAGAAGGTTTTCTTCCCCTGTGCCATGTGCGACCGTTTCTACATGAACAAGAAGAGTTTGCAGCGACACATCGAGATGTCTCACTGATGTTGATTATGAAACGTGAATCACAGATTAGTACATCACAGATTCCCTTTTCAACTTGTAAATAGTTTTCGTCGAAACGCCCCGCCGTTGCGTTCCTTATAGGCTGTGATGCAGACAGAAAGCTAAGTTTGTATAGCTTGAGGCAGTTTTTTATGCATAGCTTGCACACAAGTATGAAAAACTGTGTCAGCTAAGCTAAACTAAAGTTTGCTTAGTTTTTCGTCTACTTTCAGCCTTAAACTTAAAATTGCGCGCTATACAAATTTAATTTTTTTTTTTTTCATTCCTTGACAGTTCTGTTTGAGGTTTTCTTGGTATATTGAATGATATAATGTTTTATTTAGTTTTTTCTCGTTTACACTTTGTATTCGTGGTGTAAGTATTTGCTCATCAGTTATATTATTTTAATTTGTTCTGTCCGTTGTGATAATAAAGACTGTGTGGCACATTGGACGAGTTGCGTGTTGTTGGTCGGATTGGATAGTTATTTTATTGAATTTATTTTTTAAACGTGTAGGGCATTTAGTTGTATTTTATTTTAACTCTTATTTCACACTGAACACATTTTATTGTGTTTCATTGTTAACTATTATTGGAATCATGCCAAAATTATGAATCATAGTCAAAAAGTTAAATCTCAAACCCAGTGTTATCACTGTTTGATTGTCATTCGTGTTTGATGATGAAATTTAAACTATTCTATGAAAAATAGTGATCGTGTAAATTCGGATTAAGTTACTTTTTTTTTAATTTTAATTAATTTTAGTTTGTAAATAGTTATTCTAATGAATCGAATGTTAGCTTGACTGATAAAGATCAATCGGTACAATGGCGTTATACAATATATCACATAAATTATTTTCACAGTTTTACATTATGTATTTGATTAATTATTTTTTTAATTTAAACTCCAGCCGTCCAAAATTATATTTGTATTGTGTATGTATTGGGGCTGGAATACTTTTTAATCGAAATAGTAATTTTACTTCTCTGCGTCAATTTGAGCAATTTTCATTTATTATTATTATTATTTATTGCCATAGTTTCATTTTAAAAGAAATTTCTCGCGTCATATTTCTCCTCGTTTCAGTCGACATTTATATCGTTGTAAAATCAAAATCTGCTTTTTATGTAAAGTACATTTTTTGTATAATGCGCTTTTTAGAGATTCCAAAATCAATTAAGTTAATAATTCTTTGCCTTATCTATCATATAAACTGCTAAGTGCTTATTTATGAGCACTGCTTGTCGACATACGACCTCTTATAGTCGTTTTCAAATAGGAAGTAGTCAATTGAAACTCAAAATTACTAGAATATTTATAATATTGAGGAAGTACTGTCAAAAAAAACCCAAAAGTCCAAAATGCCTACCTCTTTTATAACTACTATAATTTAATATACCTAGAATTTCGTAGCCTAGAACGTGTTACTGCAATTTTTTTTTTTAAATAAACATTCCTGTAAAGTTTTTCAGGAAAACTTTTTGTCAAAAAGTGTACTTTTTGCACTTGCAGATTTTGGTTTAACAGCGAATATATATATGCTTTTATAAATGTATTTGTATCTCAAGATCTATTATAAGAATAAATTTGCTTCTTTAAATTTCTTTTTGATAAAGCATAAGCAACGTTTAGGCTATCGGACAATTAAATCGGCGTGTAACTTAACATAACTTGGATTAAGTGAAAAACTGAATGCCTTGTTGCGAATATCGTGAACATAGCCAAATATAGAATGTTTATGAATTATGATATGTTCAAAAATTTTCATAAATACCTACAATTTCCTATTTTGTCGTCTTAATAAAAAATATTTTTTCAATATTATAAAAAGTGATAATTGAGGGGCATATTAAGACAGTGTGAGAAACACATTTATTTTCATTGATTTTCATTGTAAATTTGTACGCCTTCTGTAAATTTCTATTTTACTTAACAACCGTTGACTTATTTGTAATTTCAAAAATTTAATAACGTCAAGATAACAAAGTTCATAAATATCAAATTAAGGATTACAAGTTATATTTTGAGGTTAGGTGTCATTGTATTTAAGTTGTATCAAAACAAAATGTACTGATTACATCTAAAAATCTTTTTCTATGTCAGACGGTAAGTTCAAGTTACTTGTACGTAAAAAAATAAATAAAAAAAATAATGGGTACGGTTATGAAAAGATTGTTGTTTTTATAAAGTAAGTAAGTATATTGGATTTCACTTGAACTTATCATCTCTATAGGTTAAAAGATGAACTATATTTTCTAGTTTACCACTAAAGGAATATATACCCTCATCTATGTGACCATATTTTTTAACAATGGTGGAATTTTTTTTTTTATTTTATTTAATCGTTTTACTATTATTAGGTCCAAGTGTATAATATTTCTTGTGTTAATCCATTATGTATTAATTAATCATAGAGTTCGTTTTAAATATATTTGAATCAAAGTGTTTAATTTTTCTTTTTTAATTAGCAAAAAAAATTAAAATATTTTTATTATTGCAATGGCCTAATTTGTTTTACATGTATTTTACATCTTACTTCTTAGTTACTTAAAGAGATAATGTAAGCTTCTTAATTATTTAATGAGATTTTTTGTATGTATAAAGCCGACAGCAATATATTTCATATTTTTATTCTAAAATCAGTCAGTGCCAAAAAATGGTTTATTGTATGATGAATTTATGATGATTGAATTTATTTATTTATTATTCGGCTTGCTGCTGTAAATTATGTAAAATGCGATTCAAAATAAAGCCATTTTGATATTAAAATAAATAAATTAATATCTTGTTAAATCAATGGATCACTATAGTTATAATAAGTATAGTTTGTTTTATAATTAATAATTATGTGGCAAAGGTACATTGTGCTTGTCCATAGATGAGGTTCATTTTGTCATCTTTGTGGTTTGATAAATAAACTGAATTTAAAATATATATATATACTGAGTTTGGTTTGATCCTTTTAAATTGTCGATTTTATTAAGTAGTATATTTATATTTTTTGTTTGTCCATAAGCCAAACAAAAATGTCAGATGAACAGAAATTAATTATTTATTTATTTATATCTCAAAATCAAAATATGAAGGTAGAAGGCAATTTTTGAAATTTTTACTTATCTGTACAGACTAGATGTAGTATCAAATGCCTCTTCACTACATAGTATAAAACAAAGTCGCTTTTTCTGTCCCTATGTCCCTTTGTATGCTTAGATCTTTAAAACTACGCAACGGATTTTAATGCGGTTTTCACTAATGGGTAGAGTGGTTCTCGAGGAAGGTTTAAGTACATAATTTACTAAGTTACGCGGGCGAAGTCGCGGGCAGCAGCTTTAATTTTATTAACACGTAATTTTATAAACTATAACTAACACGTAGTGCCATCTGTTAACAGACTTTTTCCATTATTCGAAGTGAGATTAGATGAATTAGAGTACTACATTGCTTCAAACAGAATTCCCTAGATGGCGTTGTAAATTTTGCATACACGTCTGGGACTCCAAAAAGGACATAGGGTACCTTTCATCCAGAACGCGGACGAAGTCGCGGGCACCAGCTAGTTCAAAATATATAAGGTATAAATCAGGTTCGGTTTTTGGTATGAAACTAGTGTTCAGAACTAGTGCTTGATATTTTTCTTTCATTAGTTAGGTTAGGTTAGGTTAGGTTGGAGTCCAAATCTATATGCGCCTTAAATATTTGGTTATCATAGATACTCCTAGGGTTACTTTAAGCATAGATAAAATAGGTACTTACTGGAAGTACAAGTACTATTTTCCTCTATGCTTTAAGAAATGTGTAAAATTTTGGATATACAGAAATAAAACACAGAAATTAGATTGCACAAAACATTTTAATATAAACTTAAAAAGTCGTACAACAATATGAAAAATTATTGACTAATTATATCGCGGCATGGAGAACCGCTTCCACTATAATTATTATGCAAATTTTATATTATCTTTAACACTTTCCATCTAATATATTATCTTACAAAAAGAAAGAAAAATAAAAAGTATCTTTTAAAAAAATCTTATTACACTATGTTGCATTTTAATATTATTAAACTTACAATATAGATTTTATCTACAAAATACTGTTGCATTTTGGCCAGTTTTTCAATCGAGAGACCACAAATTTGCCTATGTATTTTAGGTACATAATAGGTAGGCATGTGATTCGAATAAATAGGGAAGGTGAAGAACATTAGTTACCGAAAATGTAGACGCCTAATGAAATTATATTCCTAGACTTAATCTAAATGAAAATATAAAAATAGTAAAAAAATAGTTGCACATTTTCCGTATGACTCGCAACTTGTCATCGTTGTGCATTGAATGTATGTGTCGCAGTGACGTCACGCACGAACACTCCACCGCACCCACATAACACAACAACAAGCTGCCATTTGTACTGCTACCCTCCACCCACCCTCCTACTGGTCTGCGCGCGCTCATTTGCCGACTGTACTCGGTCAGCGCCTCCACAGCCCTCGTTGAAAAACTGAACTCAACTGCCGCACGAAATATAAAAAGATAAATAACACATAGTATTCACGATTGCATGCACCCGTTACTTTTAATGAATTGAAAAATCATTTTTTTCTATCATTTATCCATTAAGTAATGTCTTTTATAACAATATAATAATATAATAGGTACCATACAGACTAATGGCCGCCGCGTTGCGGACGTCCGATAATGTACACGAGGACTAATATCGTTTTAAAAAAATACTGTTAGATTGAAACGTATGTAACTATGCCTATAATATAATATAATATAATATACGTATGTATAGTGTACATTTTGAATGGTACGACGAGTGATGATTAGACACTAGGTGAGATCTGTGACGCCTTCGGGCGGCCACCGCGCCCGCGTCCGACCGGATATGCAAATATTTATTATTACAAAGAGTACAATATTATATTCCAGTAATCTATAATAATAAGTATGAAGTATCAATTTTTTGTCATTATTAAAAATACGTAACTTTTCTCTATTGGCCTTCGTTTTCACGTGAAAAATTAGACGTATATATATCGCGTATGAATATAATACTATATATTGTGTACATACATATTTAAATACAGTATTTTCATAGATCGGAGGACGTATGTTATACAGGCTCGCTCTAGAAGGTACGTCGTAAGCGCATGCGGCCGATCGGCCTTCCCGTTCCTTATCCTACGAGTACGAACGAAGACATCAAAAACGTGACTCGGCTTTAAATATTACGAAAATAAATCGCCGGCGGTACGCGCGGCAGATTATTGCTCCTATATCGATAAATTTACACATCGACGTAACGAACGAGAATACAAAAAGTATGGAAAAATCGTACGGATATCACAAGCGGCGGGCGGCGCGGGGCGCCCCCGCGGAAATTAAAAAAAAAAATCGCGGCGCGCGTCTCTCTCGTAGAAAAGTAAACTCTATGAGACTACACCACACAGCGCTTTCCGTCTAGTCTTGGCGCTAGCGGGGAATAACCGTGTGGCGGCGTCCTGTGAGCGGGACGCGCGGGGCGTCTAGCGCTCGTATAACGCGGTTCAGTTGGCGAGGAGGAGATGCGCGGGCGCGGGCGGGTAAGGGGCGGTAGGGGGCGCGGGGGCAGGGTCGCGTCGCGTCACGAAGTACGCCGCGGGGTCCGCTGGCGAGAGCGCTCTAGCGGCCAGCTGCTGTTGCACCGCACGCTGCTTTATGTAGTTGCTGAACTCCGTCGGCGACATGCGGTTGGCTCTCTTGCTGCTGGTTTTGAGCTTCGTGCTGCCGAATTTAGTTTGCGCGAAAGTGGCAGTAGTGAAGGTCAGGGGCTGCGCGCGGAAAGGCGGTGCCGGCGAGAAGGCAGCCGGCGCTGGTGGTGACGGCGCGGTAGCCGGCTCTACGGGTCGGAAGCACTGCGCTTCAGGGTTGAAAGCACGGGTCACCTGGAACAGTTCATAGATAACTGTAAATATTTTGACAAGCCCAGGATGAATGGATGAATGGTTGCGATTTACGGTAGTCCCAACGCTGTCGCCAACAGTCGATGTCAATTCTGCCTATAGAGGTCACTAATGTTCGACAGACACATTTACGTTGCAAGACAACCAAATGCAATGGGCTATTAGTTAAGTCATATGAGTAGCATATAAAACAAAACTGTTATTGTGTTAATTTAATAAAAAAATAATCACCTCTCTATCAGTTCTCTCATCGGCAGCTCTCTCGTCACTGCTGAATAGAACTTTTACTGCACCCTTTTCACCGATGCGGTACGAAACTTCACCTGAAACGGAAAAATTAGCCAGTTTACTTTTAAGGCACACATTATTAATATGAGTATTAGGTAATCAGGAAATTGTAAATTGGATATGAAAAGAAAATAACAGAATGAGTACTGAAATCACGGTTAGATAGGCCTCTGACCGCATTGCATGATCAAACCGAGGCATACGGCGATCTGCTTTGATCATGGGATACAAATTTATCAGAGCCATGGCATGAAGTAGATAAGACTGGCTATGAATAATGTGTCTAATGTTAAATAATCCTGGAAAAGTTCTTGACCATGCAGTCAAATTTCTACAATGGAAGTTTTTAATTTCTTTGTTCTCTTCATAATATTTAAATGTGTAGATAGGCTTAAACAAATATCTAGTTGAAGAGGCTCGCAGAACCGCAGACGAAAGGTCGTCAAAAGCGTCAAGTCCTGGCGAAATTAATTAAGTGGCAAAATTCTTTCTCCATGTGGCTGATCCAAAAATTTAATAATTTAGTATTTGTTAGACTTTTCTACATTAAATTTAGGTTGCGATTCACATGTTGAGAGAAGACCAAATAAGAAATATAAACCAATTAATGTTATGATATTGTTGATTGATAGTTAATGGATAGGCATAAAAAACCTTGTAAGAAAAACTTATTTCGAAATGAGCTGGAACTAAATTCAGCGAAAAACATGAATGCCAACTAGAATTATCAGAACAATCACAGTCAGGAGGCCATAATGAAATGAGAATATTGAAATTTTTGATGCTAACCTGGATCAACCCAGACGGCGAGGTCTCGCGGGAGGTGTTCCAATACATCTCTTACAGGCACGCCTGATTCTCGCGCTGCTCTCTCCAACACAGGGTCCAAAGGGCCCCCAGTCTTCAAACACCGGAATGCGGAACCCCGGCACGGCCGATCGGGGTACCAGTGACCCCTGAACTTGTCTTTGAGGGCCTTTTCTAGCTCTTCGCCGAAGATGTTCACCCGCCGTCTCGGCAGCTTGTTGTACAGGTACGATATGACGAAGTTGAGTGCGACTTGTACTTCAATATGCATTTTTGGTCTTACTGTAAACAAAAATTTTTTTTATTAAATATTAAATTGAATAAAAAATTTTAACTGAATAAAACAGCAAATTGCATAAGAATTATATTTTTGACGTGCATAGGCATGGGTTTAAAATCAATGTAATTTATACAATCCCTGGCAAGTGCACAATAATTGGAAGGAGAGAAAAAACCATTTTTGAAAAAAAAAAAAATATAATTAGTTATAATATACATATAAGTAGTTGAGTGTAATTAATTACTTATATAATAATTTATTTAATATTTTTTTAGAAGAAGAATATAACGTAGGTCTAAGATACATTTTTCCTATGCGTTGGTCTGGACACCTATACCAGATACTGTGCTATAGTTAGACTTTTTTATGCCGTTCCTATTGATAAACATACCCTGTGTTGTGATTCCTACAATATAAGTAAGTATAACTGTGATAGGTAATATTTAATTTACTACAAATTTTTCATTTTCATTCAAATATTTTTTAAATAAAGAAAAAAAAATTTCCAAAGAAAACAACAATAAATAGAATTATTAACCAGGCTTCCTTAATCGATTGTGTTGCTATTTTAAAATAGCAAATCCATTTACCATTTCCACGTATTGAAACGAATCAATAAAATCGGATCGATTTGCTTCTTAGCATAGGCGTTTGATTAGTACGTAATCTGCGAATCTAATATTTAAATGACTCTGTACCTAAGTATAACCAACTTGATTCCACGTCGATGTTATTTGACGACACGTTTGGTCGTCATCACGACCAAGCGGTCGCGGGTTCGAATTCCGCTAGGGGCAAATGTTTATGTGTTAACATTTACCTTTGTACCTGAGTCATGGATGTTTTGTAATTATAATATGTATAATTAATATTATATTATATACAATTAAAACTAGTAACTATTATCTAAATAAAATACAATTATTAATTCTAAATAAAACTAAACTAAACTAAAATCTAAAAATAAATACGCCTAAAAAATATCTATAAAAGTGGGCGCCCTCGGCATGGTATCGAGGATACTGTTTGAGATACTGTATTATGTTTGCAAAAAAAAAGTATTGTATGTAGTATTAGTAGTATATCAACTGTCTGGTATCCATAATACAAGCATTAAGTTGCTTAGTGTGTAATTAGATGGTGCTGTGTGGAATGTGTGAAGGTATTTATTTATTTATTTATATTTATATATTTTTTCTGATGCACAATTACAGCAATAAGATATCCTATATAGTGGGTATGTATGTAAGTGTCGGGCATAAATATTAGTTGCAGAGTTTAATTAATATTTATTGATGTCGCGAGTACATTTATGAAACACATACGATTTCCACGGTCATTAGTTTGCGTATGTGGTGTAGTTATGTCAAGAATAGTCGCTAGTTAAATAGGTTCAAAATTAATAAAATAAATTGGTCAATCTAATATGAATAATAGTTTAATTAATATTAGTAAATCCTATGTACTCGTTCATAAATAAATTTTAATACAACTTCACTAGAGACTTTTTATTATTCATTATTGATTCGTCCCTTTATAACCATTCGTCTTAGCTTTAGTTTGTGTAGAGTTTTGCTATCTAATGTGTCTTTCTTTAACGTTAAGCTTACTTTGCTATTGACTAGTGACCCTTACCTGGCTTCGCATGGATTCATTTTTTTGCGAAAAGGTTTTTTTATGTTAAGGTCGACAGACAAGTCGGTCCACAATAGTGGTTTAGAATAAATAAATATTATAATATGCATATATATGTAGATAGACAGCGAAGGCTATTATTAAAAAAATAATATCCTACTTTAGATCTACATAAAATGAATAAGTATTTATTTGATATGTAATGAATACAAATACGTCTGTATACCAAATCGCCTTTAAAAATATTTAAGGAATAAGCTAGGAATTTATATTTACTAAGTCTCGCATAGATAATATAGTTTGGTACCTACATTTTCTGTTCATTGTAAAGTCAAGTCGAGTTATTTCTCTTAAACGTGACCAGGTTTAACATGAGATTCTTGGAGTGATCATCACCCACACACTACAATATTGCGTTAGTAGAAAGAATTAAACTGTTTGTTGAATTAGAATTAATGTACTGAAGTTAAGTATAAATAAAACTAAGCGCTGATATGTTATTGATTTGTTATTGCAAATTGAAGTCAATAAAAAAATTTATAATGTGATTTTAAACTGATATTTTTTAACAATTGAAAAACAAATTTAGTCTTTTTTATGAGAAATTGTCACACAATTTCTAAATTTAGGGGGCTTATTTATTCTTTGCTCCCTTCCTAACTGACTCCTCAATTTAAAGCTTTTAGTGTTTAGGTATCGTCCGTATCTTAGAAATGGAAACCGATTTAATATATTTTTTTTAGAAAATTTTGACCTACTTCGTGTTTGTAATCTTTAAGTGCTGTAAAGGTTATTTATACAAAGATGGTTTCATCATAGACACATAACTGTAATGGCAGCTTGTGCTTGTTCCTTTCCTTTCTTGAACATTTCTTGAATCGAATTGTTTTCACATGTTATTGCGACCATGAGAATGTGAGGGTCCTCTAATAAAGTGTGGAGTGTTAGCTTCCCCGTCTAAATAAATGGACGCAGCCAGAATCCCTTGTAAGTGCACTCAACAACTTCGTTAGATAAGAATTTCGGTTCTACAAACTTTCTTGGGAAATAGCGATAATCTTCCAATGTTTACAAGTAATTGCAAGTTATATAATACATACCTACCTATTTCATTTATATATTTTTTCTCTTTGCAAATTCGATTACCACGAAAAAGCCTTTTCATTTTAAGCGATAATATGTAGGCTATATCTTTTTTAATATAGAATTTTTAAAATCGGATGATTAGTTTTACCTCCTACATACAAACATACAAACTTTACCTTTAAAGAGGTATAATAATATAAATATTATTAGTATTTTATATATAGATATATATCGCCGCGATAGACATATTTCTTTAACAACATACATAAATCTTTAAATAAATCCTTTGAAGAGAATCATAACTTTTGTATTGTATTGATGAAAGTAAGACAATGGGAATTATTTATTACACATATACTTATTTCATTTATATATATTATAATGACATAAAAGAAACAACAACTTCAATAGAGACATTATATAAAGCTTTTCTTTGTAATATATCATCTTTGTAATTCTTACAATACCTTTACCTTTTCAGTGGAAAACACTTGGGCAAACTGGCATATTTAATAAATACAGGCGCAATCTTTGCCGCCCCATCAATAGAAGAGTATGGCATCCAGGTAAATTTTCCAGGGAAATGGGTCTCGCCATTATGATCTTGAACAAAGCCACCCCTGTCACTGTGAAGGTCGTCATGAGAAATGGCAACCGTTTGTTTGGTACAAGGCAGAAGCGGCAAGCGAGCGAAATTTAGTAATATTACGAATTTAAACTGTAACCTCTGTAGTGGAAGGTTTATTTCTGTTTTTATTTTAGTTACAGTAAATATTGCTTAACTTACTGGTTAAGTTATAGTAAGAAGTCTTTATCTTGGATTATCAAGGAATTAATTTATGAATATATAATTATTAATACATACTGGTGTAATTATCATTAAATCGAATTAATATAAGTAAGCTTCTTGAGTTTGGCAATAAATGTTAGTTTATTTAGTTTAATAATTTTAGTTAATTTTTATACAATTTTAGTTACTTTCATTTATTTTTTTATTAAAAACTCAAAAGTTACGTAGGTTTTACATTTTTAGTACGTAGATGTGTATTATACGTATTAAAACTTCAACCATGAAATGACAAGTTATAAATTAAATCGGTTTTCACGCTATCGCTTATGATTTGTGTCCGCCAAGCTGTTCCCAGGCAGAGGCAGTTGGCTAAACATGTGAGCCGTGAAGTATGAAGGTCGGATAATTAATTTGCCTTGCGATTAATCACGTTGCTCAGCAAACTCACTCACACAATATCCTGCATTTTTGATTAAAACAATATTGACTGACGAATTAGGTATAGCATTGAGTGGAGAATGTAGAAAATATGACCTAATAAAAGTAATATTAGTCTGGGATTTAACATACTTCATGCATTTTATTGTCTGTAATAATTTTTTAACGTATTAGCTCTGAAAAGGTTCTCTCTATATGACGTAATTAAGTAAAGTAGATCTTTGATATATCAAAATGTAACTCCATCTGCAATTAATATTTTTAGAATTAGACAGGCTGATGGTCCACTTGATGGTAAGTGGCTACCGTCGCCTATAACACAAGCAACGCCACAGGTTTTGCATGTGTGCGTTGGCGACTATAATAGGATTTAGGATCATAAATTAGAAAGAGATAGGAATAAATCTTCGACAAACACTTGAAAACAACATTAAATTTGTTCCGAATGTGACTTCTGTTACAATAATAGACTTAGCTAGTATTATTAATGCCTGCCCGAATTATATAAAAAACATAAAAAAAAACAACAACAATTCAGTCTAATAAAAATCCGTTCATGTAATTATTTATTTATGTATATATGAATTGTTGATTTCAAAACGATTGTTTTAATTAAACATAATTTATGTCAAGTACAAACACACGATAAATAATTTTATGTAAATACCATGTAAATAAACAAAGAAATTTCTGAAACAAATAAGTTGATAATGAGCAAATATAATTTGTAAGAATCTTTTCTTTGCATAACGTGTGTTATTTCTTCAACGGGTTATTATTGACGCGGTCATTCAAGTCATCCATATCTATAGTAGGTATTTCATCAAAAACGGCTGGACCGTTTTTGATGAAATTTTGTGTGCTTATCGGGTAGGTCTGAGAATCGGCCAACATCTATTTTTCATACCCCTAAATGTTAAGGGTGGTCCACCCCATTTTTTTTTATTTTTTTGGCAAAACAGCGTTTGTCGGGTCAGCTAGTAATTTTATAAAGAGAGAAGATTTGTATGGTTTGTAATGAATAAACTCAAAAACTACTGGATCGATTTTGAAAATTCTTTCAGCTACAGAAAGCTACATTATCAGCGAGTAATATAGTCTATATTTTATAAAGTTACGCCGGCGAGGTCGCGTGCAACAGCTAGTTAGTTATTTATAAGTTAGTTAGATAGTATAAAACAATAATGTTTGAGTAATCCGCAATCACAGCATCCGTCGCCGTTGCGTCTTTGAATAGTCTTCTAATAAAACCGAACGAGTCTTGAACCTCGAGTGTCCTATTTATCTGTAAGCCAGTAGGTATCGATCGATCCGACGCCCCACTGCCCGACAACCCCAACAGCCCGGCATTCACGCACACGCAACTTTTACACTTATTCATACAAGCCAAAAGGTCTAGAATTGTTTATGTCCAAAAGCTTCTTTGAATTTTCATTGACTAATTTTGGTCCAGTCACTGTTTGAATTGAATGTTACCCTAAAAATATTCAGTTACATTAGGTATTTCCCTGATAGCATTTTCGACTTAAAAATACTAACAATAAGTAGTGGCTGGGCACGCTGCATTTCGGAGACATTTGGGCATTATTTATTTCCTATATAGATACATATTTTAGGAAATAAATACCTAAACCTGTCTTAAAAGTAAAATAAAAATTTGTGTGTGTTAGCTCCGACACACGACTGGAGTTTACTCATTCCTTACGAACGATTATAAAATTTTCACAATTCCTACACGCTTAAAGAGCAACATGGTTATTTTTTTAAATAAAATTATGTAGATTATGATATTCTAAAATATAAAAAAATAATTGAATGTAACTATAATGAACGCATTTGTGCTTGCAGCTTGCATTCGTGTGACAATTTTGATTTTACTCCCATAAATTCTATATATTATTATGCAAATCGACCAAAAAAAGATTATTTATAGTGTTAAAATATTTATTATTATTTTTATATTTATTGTTATTAATTATTAGTAGGTAGGCACACATATCGAGATTGCGATAAACTTAGAGTAAGTAAATTAAGTCTGTCTCACGTATTCAATGTTCTATAGCATCCCTATGTAGTTGTACGTGTATGTAGCTATATACCACTGAGAAGTTTGCTCAATAATACTAAGTCTGTATCTTGCAGTGACACGGTAACGGATGAGCTGCATTCGTCTACGTTACGGAGCTCTCACCGAGTAATGGTCTGATGTATTGTTATAGCTTAATAAAATACACCTTCCATCTAAGATACCAGAACACCGACCGTCGGTACCTTATACTGTTATCTATTATAACACATTATAGTTTTTATAGTGTTGGAGAGAATATAATGTATTAGGTAGGTAATAGTTTTTACTTATTTCTTCTCTTTGTTCGACAATGGATATTTAATACCCATTACAGTGAAGTCGATGGGCAATTGACGTTAACATTACTTTAGAGTATATAGATAGAGAATGGGCAACACAAAAATTCTGTACGTTTACTATAATACCGATAAATATGAAAGAATATTTTTATTATCTATTTATAAGATAAATTAATCTAAGATGAATTTGGGGTTTCTCACAAATATCAAAAGAGATAGGTGATAATAAATAAAACGCGGAAAGTATACAAAAAGCAGAATATTTGACACTATTTCTTGAAGACAAAGCGAGTTTAATATTGTCTGCAGACGCCGATTGAGGGCAATTTTTCTGGCGCCATTTTCGCGGCTTTCAGAAAGCTTTTAAATACATTTCACGCTTCGATGGCGGACGCGAGTTAGATTAAGGTTATTGCGAATAAGGACTTTACATTATTAAGCCATTAGAACACCATCTTTAGCACAAAATAATATAGTCTGTGCAGCGAACTTTAAGTGGCGGTAGGTATACTTAACCACTCACCTAGCTGCTTAGAGTAGACGAGGACCTGAGTGCCTACTGCAGCCTTGAGATTCAAATAATCTTTAAAAAAATGTAGCACAAGGTAACGGGAAACAAATGCTACTACTTTTCCATGAGAGTTATGGAATGGTTTAAAAACTATTTTGTCAGTTTTAGACTTTTCATAACTACGATAGTATATATAATATATACCTATATGTAGGTATATATTATATATACTATAATATATAGTAGTCTGAAGAGAGAGAGAGCGTAAAAAGTTAAATATCATTTTATTTCATATGCAAAATAGAGTCTACAAAACATGTATTTCCATATATTAGTTTTAGGTAAGTTATAATGTACGTTCGTGTGTAAGTATTTTACCTTATAACGTTCTGAAGGAAAATATAATGTTACATAAGCACTCCCGTGGCACGATTTTATGTTTCACTTTGCATACAAAAGTGCTTTGCCAGTGTAAACTAAGTCAGTGTCAAGTTATTCTCGACTCTGTCGCAGAAGGCTTAGCCTATTAACATGAATATTAGGTTTTTAATGAAGCGTAATAAAGTAAACAGCATTCGTTTAAAGTTAATATGGAAATAGACTTTAATTATTCGTCTAAGGCTTTTTATAGCATTGGAGGGTCGATTTCTGTCTCTCGAATTCTAAATATAATGGCTTTGTATTTGAACACTGGACGAAAGCGGGTTAGAATACATTTGGACAAATATACCTAAATGAAAACGAAATATATTTTTTCTTGTCTGTGTTGCGTAAGGATTTCTTTAATTAGAATGTAAATAAAATATATACTTTTATCCATATGTACATTGGAAAAGTTTTAAAAGAAGTACCTATTAAGAAATACTGTACCTATTAATTTTCTGCTGAGAAGCTTTCTGAAAATGTTGCTAGTGAAAATTCAGAATTTATTTAAATTTTTTTTATTGGTCTAAATATGTATAAAACTAAAAGAATAAAAATATAGTTAATTCTACTAGAAAAATCTGTCAAGTTATCTGAGAGAAAAAATTATTGAATAGAATCTTACATTATTTGAATAAATCATAATAATGACCTTGTAGATGTGTGGGGTCCTTTTTCAATATACACTTGAGTGAAATAATCTTTATTGTCCTAAACTTATTTTAGTGAAATAAGTTGTCCTAAATAAAAACTTATCATAAGTTTTTCTTTAGGACAACTTTATTTCAATTTTTTTATTATAAACACCTCGCGACGGAAATGGAGATTATTTCTAAATACGAAGCGAATTATATGAAGTCACACTGAAGTCTAAATATATAAGTAATTTAGCTAAACATACCAAACCCTTGTAGCGCATCTAAAGTTAGATTTACAGGGGTAGGCATTGCATATTCATTAGCCCTGCTCGACTCTCGCAGGTAAAACTAACGGAGAAAGGATAACCATTCCATAAAACCTTGTCGAAAATTAATCAGGCGCTCCTGTGGTTTTCGTTCTTAGTACATTATATATTCTAGAACAAAGATATATTGTTACCATAGATAGATATGTTAATGTGCGTCCGGCTGACAGCCGACAGCCATGTTTTATGGCGACAGGCAACAGATTTTATGCTTGGTTTGTGTTTTACTTACTTCAAAATAGTTTTGGTTACTATTCTATTGACGTAGATATTCTCCAATATAATAATTGGACTAACTATTAAGGACAATTAAGGTCACAAATATCGTCTCCTTAAACTTGCTTCAGTGTTTGAGAACCGATGAGATATCTACTTTGATTTCTATAATATTATCGCTAAAGAATAAATTTTACTTTGTAACCAACCATACGGTGATTATTTTGTAATAGAGTCAATTTATCTTCGTGACATTTTTAAATTGAATTTGAACACATGCAATTTAATGGTTCAAATAGACTAGTGATCCGTCGATGTCACTGTCCAATAGATTGTTTGGAAGGCCAAATCATCACATACCTACATATTATCATCACATCACATACATAAGTGGCAGTTTGAGAATAAACGAAAAATAGAAAAGGGTACAGTAAAATAGAAAAAGCTAATATTATAAATGCGAAAGTTTGTATGGATGTATGTATGGATATTGTAACTCTTTCACGTAAAAACTACTGAACCGATCACCATGAAATTTTGCATACACGTTGTCTGGGACACCAGAAAGGACATAGGGTACCTTTCATCCAGAACGCGAACGAAGTCGCGGGCACCAGCTAGTCAAATATAAAATTTAGTTATGTCCAATGTTCAAATTCTCATTCAGTTTAAACTGTAACATTGTCAACCCTTAACAATGTATGTTCTTTTGCCTTGACGTAGGTACCGAATAATGAAGCAGTTTTAATTTAACAATACATTCCGCTACACTTCACCAACAAAAATCTATTCAAACAATAACATGTAGGTAGTAATAAATTTGTTATTTCACTATTTCAAAACGCAAACATTGAGGAAACTGTTATCGCAGTGCATGTAAAAAAAAAACGTTATCGCTATGCAAATTTCGCCTAGTTACACTTTCACACGTGTATTTGGGATAAATGCGGCGATACTGATGTAGGTTATCAACTGCCTGTGCTGCGCCTGCGCCTGTGCCCCTATCACAGGTTTTTGAAAGTTACGATATGGCTAACGAACTGTTTTTAAACACACGTGACACCTGTACACGATAAGAGTTACAGTATTAAATTGGTTCATTTAATTTGGATAACAGTTTTTTTGTAACTGTAAAGAAGTTTAAATATTTATTTATTATGTATCTATTAATAGTAGCAAGGAATACTAATCTGTCTTTTAAATTGTATTCTTTAGTCTAGTATTGAGTCTCCTTATAGAAGATCAATATAAAATAAAAGGCCATGGTTTCCTATGTTTCAGCAGAGGTCTGAAATAGGTATGTTTAGTGGTTTAGAAAAAATTAATGGATAGTCTATAGAAGAAATTAATGGAACTAATAGTTGCTGTTTTATAATAATAAATAATTACTAACATTATGTATATGATAGTATTTACTATTTTATATATTATTATAATATCTACCTATATGTATGTACCTGAATGAAAAAAATAAATATTTAATAGTTGCCACATACGCAACCAACAATATCAGCTAGCAATAAAGTTTAGAAGTCTAGCTATAAACTTCCAAAGAGTACAGTAGGTACTTAAATATTAATGCTTAGTGGCCTCGTGATATCTATTCATAGAATAAATACTCATCACGCATCTATGAACAAAATGACTGACACTATCCATGATTTTAATAGACTATTAATGCATAAATGAAAGCGGGAATAGTTTACTTTGTTTCAGTGCGTAACAATTACGTAGGCGTTCCAAAAGCGTTGACGTAAACAAGTAATGTTAGCTAACATTATCAAACACCGCAATAGAATTGTGTCATTAAATAAACACGGAATTTTAAGGAGATATGTGTATTATAATTACGTACATAGAATATACGTGTTTGTAAGATACACCTACGTGATTGTTAGTATGCATTTTTTATCTAACTAGCTGGTGCCCGCGACTTCGTCCGCGTTCTGGATGAAAGGTACCCTCTGTCCTTTCTGGTGTCCCAGACAACGTGTATGCAAAATTTCACGGTGATCGGTTCAGTAGTTTTTGCGTGAAAGAGTTACAAACATCCATACATACATCCATACATCCAACAAACTTTCGCATTTATAATATTATAAAAATATATAAAAATATAAAATATAAATATAAAATAGGAATAGAATTAAGTAATAGGATAAGATGGTAGCAAAAAGAAAACGGTCTGCGTATGTGGTATTGTAATGCAGACAGCCTTACAATATTTTTTATTTTAACTATCTGTTACACGCGACTTCGTCCATGTAACTTTATAAAATATAGCCCAGATTACTCGAAGTTATTTGTGTATAAATTAATTACAGAATTAATTGACAATGTAAAACTTCATGTTCATACAACACTCAAAGTCTTATAATGTGTATGTACATTTTTATCACATGGCAAGACACATCGCGACCAACAAGGTCACAATAATAACCAGCTCATGTAAAATCATTCTTAACTACACTTATTTGTTTGCAACATCGTAAATACCACAACGATCTATATGTCATCCGCTGATAACATGATCGTGTACTGTAGTGCCTAGATTTTATTATGAAATCATAATGAAATCAGGAATTCAGGACATTGAGAAGTAAGAGCAGTCAAACATGTTATTGATTTTATAATCAAAAGAAGAAAATAAATTTTCGACGTCATTTATCCAATGACTTTAAGAAGGTTTTTTTTAAAGTAAAGATCGACAGGCAGGCTAACACGGTTCACTTGTATAGAATGTTATTCAAGCAATGCAATAGGTGCTGAGTCTGCGTTGCCTATATTCATATGTCAAAGGATAGTAGCGACACTCGACAGGGTAATGTGATCTGGTATAGTCCTTTACTATCTAAACTATAGACAGTACACAATACCTATGCTGTTATTTCACGATGTTTTTCTGTAAGGAGGTGGCTACATCCAGCATCTGGCGCCAATAAATATATAATATATCATATAAAAAATATACAATACTAGCTGGTTCCTACGACTTCTTCCGGAAAATAAATTAGTATTATAACGCCTTTATCGTTGTGACTACGGTGGGTTGGGGCACTTATCCTATATGTTACTCTAGCTAGGTAATAAATTATCTGTGTTAAATTTTATCCAAATCCGTTGAGCCGTATTTACGTGAAAGAGTAACAAACATTCATACATCCATATTCTATGTTTAAATCATATTAATTCGGTGGCTTAAAACTTTTAAATTTGACTTACTTACCTAATTTGACGTATTATGCTAGCCATACACGATCGAGCTTAATCTTGATTATGCCAGCCATACAAGATCAAGCCAATCGTAATGTATATGTTATCCTATACTTACGTATGAATTTATTCACAATATACTTACGTATGAAATTATTCACAAGTATGTATGTCTTCTAACACTAGAAAAACAAATTGTAAGCGAATTTCTATATCTATGTTTTATAAGATAAACTGACTTTTTTTAAATAAGTAATCTAAAACATTTCTAATATAGACTGAATTCGAGTTATCTAAGTAGTACCTAACCAAAGTAATCTTCACAATGTGTCGTAACACACAGATGATGGATTACATTTTATCGGAAACTTTTATAACAAGATTACATTTAGCAAGAGAATTTTTATATTTAAAACTCCGTCCGCACTTGATTGATCGAAATAAATGTTATTATGGAATGAAACTTGTAAAAGTCCTCACGACACTGACAGATACTTGGACAATTCATAATATATATATAAAAGTCGATGTGTGTATGTCCCCGTACCTATGTCTCCTATAGTTATAGACTCCAAAACCGCTGAACCGATTTTGATGAAACTTTCAGACAATCGACAGAAAAAAACTAAGCATATAAAAATAGGGAAAGAAAACCCTTTACATATCAGCACAAGTGCTGTTATTGCACAGTAATTAATTGTTAGTTACTGCCGTCAAACGAGCTACTTCTTATGACTGCCGGAACTTAATGTACCTACTGTACCGTTGTGGGTATAGACATTAAAACAGAAAAAAGTCTAACGAAACAGAATTACCAATGAATAATTGAAACAAAATGACCTTTGATTGTTTAATCAATTCGAAATCCAACAAAGTTTTATTTGATCAATCAAAAGAAATAGGCCAAATTAATATCTACCTACAGGTTCTTCGTCGAAAGAATTATGATTTATAGCGATTTAGATATCGACTTTTTAATGGATATATTAGTTTGATTAAGGTTACATTATTTACATTAGTTCAATAGTTATACACTACAAATACTTTATTTTATTTATAATTTTTTCACAGTAATTTTATTCAGATCAGTGGCGTAGTTTGTCATAGATGAACCCTGTATCAAATATTGTCGTGCCCTTCTACCTGTCCTGTAGTCTATATGAAGGTTAAAGATGTTTTTACAAAATAATTAAAAATGCTCGCATGTTTTTAGACGCAATATAGACTTCCAATTCTTAAAAAATGAAAATTAAAAATTAAAAACAGTACGTTGACCGTACTATAAACTCTCAACTTTAATGTAACACTAAGATTGTGGATAACAAATTAAGAATTATTGCTTACACACGTCGGGGGCCCTCTACGTATACTTTAAATTTATATATGTTATAGAAAATATGTTGAAATCAGTTTTTCAACATATGTTGAATATGTTGTAAAACTTGAAATCAGTGCTTTATATTTCAGTTAAATAAAATAGTGTAAGGTAAGCTATAAGCAATGCGTGATGCGGAATAATATACAAACAACTGAAGGATGTTCGTATTTACATTAACCAAAAATATATATATTCAAATTTGCCTAGTTACTTATCTGAACACTTAGCACTTAGCGTATTCGCATCTGAGTTTTTTTTTTTTTTTTTTTTTTTTTAAGAGATGGGTTAGCTCTTGGCCAACAACCAGCCATGTGGCAAGGATGAGGCCTAAGATGGAGCGAGCTCACCCAGAAGATGCCTATTCATTCGAACCTTGAAAAGATTAGGGTTATATGTGCTCGGAAATACAGACGCCGGCAGGGAGTTCCAAACCCTTGCAGTACGCATTATAAAGGATAGCATTAGACAAGATGAGGATGGTAGCCAGCCGTACGTCTGTATGTCCGATGGAAGAAAGGGGAAGGCGGTATCAGCTCATGCAGCTCCTGAGCACACTCTCCGAAGTACACCTTATAAAAGACACATAAACTGGCAATTTTGCGTCTATGTGCCAGGCTCTGCATCGTAGATTTTAAAAGAGTACTGTCGACTACGAGTCTCCTAGCTCTGCGTTCCACCGAGTCGAGTGCGGCAAGTTGGTACTTGGCTGAGCCATCCCAAAGGTGGGAGTAATACTCCATGCAAGATCGGACTGACATTTGTAGTGCATAACATTTGTAGAGATAGCACTACAAGAGTGACGTTGAAAAGTTACACACAATACATCGGCCAGTAACAATAGAAGCGTAAACAGTGGTTCGCTCGGCAACGATGTCAAGGCGTTTCCCTATTACGATTTTGACACGACATCTAGTCAATGAATGACACTGATAAACAAGATAAGGGTCACTACGAGCGTGATGCTTATTTTAATACTCAAGGAATACCTACATTCTGACGCTTCTATAGTGATCTCAAAATCAATACTAATATTATAAAGCTGAAGAGTTTGTTTGTTTGTTTGTTTTAACGCGCGCTAATCTCAGGGATTCTCAGCGCTAATTCGAATTGAAAAATTCTTTTTGTGTTGGATAGATCATATATCGAGGAAGGCTTTAGGCTATATAACATCACGTTGCGACTAATAGGAGCGAAGAAACAGTCGAAAATGTGGAAAAACGGGGAAAATTTGAGAAAATTTTCATCTTTGAGGGCTTCCGTTGCGTGCACTGCGAAAACCGTTCGAGATACCCAAATGATTCCCAAAATAACTATTCCACGCGGACGAAGTCGCGAGCACCAGCTAGTGGAAGGATATAGCTGTATTTTCTTACATTTTGAACGTACATAAGAAAACATGTTGAAAAGTCTTACAGACTATACAGGAATTCAAAGTTCCATCTGCCTTGGCCCCCCTTTTAGACTACCAATGGACTGACTGACACAGCTTTTTAAAGTAAACTTGAAGTGACTTCCTAAAATTAGTAGTAAATTTAAACAAATTATTCATAGGTAACAAATAAAAGCTACCATTCCTTCAGAAAAAGAACTTTTGGTTTGATGATACTCTTACTAAGAATATAAATTATCTTTACAAAATATCACGTCACATGACATCTACATTCTGAGGGCCTAGTCCGAGTTTTACTCTATCAAACTCATCGAACGCGTAAACGTCAATTTGTATGGGACTGAAGCACCTAGTGCTACACATTAGCCACTAGGTAGCGCTGCTTTATTTCCATACAAATTGACATTTACGCGTTCGACGCGTTTGACAGACTCGCAGTAGGCCCTCTGTTGTAAATTAAAACCGAAAAGTAAAAATCCCATTAAAAATGTTCATTATTGTACAGTAAAAAAAAATAATCCAAATTGCTTGGATCGGTGTAGTCCTCTAGTCTATTGTTAGGAAAGCTTTAGAAAGCCTCCCTCGCCACCCTCAATGATCGCCCTTGATCAGAAGCATTCTTGAATCCGGTGTTGTGTTGTGCCCTTGACAACCCCCTTTGTTGCTTTCAAAGGCCGTTAAACGTTTTAATACTTTTTATAGTCTGTCCCTATGTGAATCATAAACTGAAATAGGTATGGCGTTTTAGGTGGATAGGTACTTATTTTGTATTTATATTTTGTAGAGCGACCGTCGCGTTTAGATAAAACGTGATAGTCCCTTATCACGTTTTCAATATTAAACTTGTCTTGTGTAAAAATAATTTTTATACGTAAGAATTCTTCATGGAAAAAGTTATAGATGTCAAATTTCAAGGCGAGCAAAGCAAAGCAAAGCAAATTCACAACGAGTTAGTTATTTTCTCGAAGGTGTTCCAAATTCAAAACACCTCGCAGTTGTTATTCACCCCAGATTACCGGCACATATATTTATTTAGCATTAAATTATAATATGACTATGAAGATGTCTTGTCTGATTTCCTAGACTAGTCTACTAGACCTTCGTCTAGTACAGGCTCAGTACAAGTAATGATGTCATTATTATTCTTATAAAATTTTGTGTTGTATTCAGATTGAGTTTTTTTTGAGAAATAGTTACATCAAAAATAAGCTAAGCTAAAGGCTCATGAGATATTTAAATAAATACGTTTGTAAGTTAAATGTGAAACAAAACTTAATATAGTCTGGAAGCTTCACAAATGATTACTTCTTTGATGACTTAATAAATGTGTTTAACCTTCAACTTTGCCGTGTTGGAACGTCAGCTAAATTAGGACTTGAAGGCACTATTAGTTATCAAAGAAAAATCGCTAAAGTAGGTAATATTATTTGCCTATATAATTTATCTGTTCATTGCAATAATATAACAACTGTTTAATCCAAAATATACGTATTATTTAGTCTGTGCTATCGATGTAGCAATAATGTTGTCTATGGTTCTATTGTTATGCTTTTATCGAGGTCTTTTTCGACTGGCAACTCTTCCGACAATAAATACAAGTTATAATGTGCAATTATTTGTTTTACAAATATATTGGTATTCCGAAAACACAAAAAATATTTTGTCATAATTTCTGCTGAATAATATATGTGTAACTCCATTGCTGAACTTTTAAATTTTTTATAGAATTAGGTACTATTTGTGTAGGTAAACAATAAAATGTTTTGGTAAATAAAAAATTGCCTTTATGTTGTCAAATAATTCAATACAAATTATAGACAAAATTTCTTACTTAGAAATAATAAAGCGAATATAATTATATATACATTTTTCAAGTGCAAACTATTATTACGTTACAAAAATTGAATACGAATATTTCATGACCAACTAATTTGTAATATATTATCGTTGGCCACCATGATGTTTATCTTGTACGTAATATCTTTTTATTTAACACGTTATTATAAATAAATATTTAAAAACATGCATACGGAAGTGTTTTTTTATCACATTACGATAATTATTGTTCAAACGATTGAAAATATTTTGAAAATTTATTTTGTTAGAATGACCTTAATTAGACTCACTCATATTTTCTCATTTCGTAGTCATTAATTGGGTAAGTAATGGCGGAAGTAACCACTCCCTTACTGAAGACTTTATACTATGAAATAACAGCTTGTGTGCTGTTGTTTCAGTAAGTTTAAAAGGGATACTAGAATACATTTCTATATCTCATCCTAAACTCTTATTCTTTATTCACTTGAACCTAACCATCAAGTGAACTAACTTGATCATGAATCAGCTCTCCCTTTAACACAAAATAGTTATCATACTTATCATACAGTGGAAATACATTGTACGAGTATTTTTCTACTACCAGAACAAAATCACAAAAATATCCGCTAATCCATACACGTAAATATTTCAATATTTAAAGTCGCGAAAACCTTTTTTTGTCAAGTATAATTATTGAATATAGTCATTTTATTTCAAGCTTATTATATAGTAGTTAATTTAAAAGTAACCAAAGACAATTTAGAAATGACGGAACGCCGGGAATTCGTTTTTAAGTTTCAAGTTGTATGGTAGGCGGTCTACATTAATGTAGGGCGCTGACGTCAAAGTTTTCGCATTAGGAAAGCTACTGGGTCTCGGTCGATGGGCGGCGGCGGGCGCGTGCAAAGGGGGAGAAATGACGCTTCTCTCGTGTGACGTAGGGACCAAATTCCCATGAAAGTATCACCCTCGTGACGCAAGGCTAGAATGAATTTAACTTAACATGTATCGGTTTGTGACGCAAATTGGTCTTTTGAACGTTTTTTGTCAAATCTATGTCGCTATGTCAGAGAAAAGAGAAAATATACATATATTGAGATTCTGGAATAATTTTAGAGACAGAACACAGTCTCTTTGGAGACATAAACTGGGAAGTGTTCTGAGAACTTGGGAATGTTTCGCCCGCGTGGAATAGGTATTTATTTAGCCTATGTCCATTCTAAAAATCTATTCTAACTATTGGTATAAGATTTTTTTTAAATGCATGAGTAGTTTCGAAGGTTGCCTCTTACGTACAAACACACAAATCTAAAATTTACTTCTTTATAATATTATTATAGATAAAGAGACATTTAAGTATCGAGAACTTTATAAATGAAAAACGGTCAGTAGAGGATACGTTCGTATCCACGTAAATATTTAAGTGTTAAGTAATTATTATGAACTCGTAAAACAATTAAGAAAGCTTGGGTATTAATTTTACGCCTACACACTCTCTTGTGAAGTTAAATCGTCTTCTTAATAAAGTGTAAGTATAATAAAAATATAAGTACCTAAATGTTTACTTAGAAAGGTATAATTGATTTGATATATAAATTTATCGCTTTTCATCTTATACAACACTAATAAAAGAGCAATTTTAAGCAAATAATTGACTTTATCGCTAAAAATATACTTTGAACATCGTCACTGAGTTCGTAACGAGGTTTAGTGTCTATTAGAGTAATTAAAACAATCTAAATTACACTATAACTTTAATGTGTTAATTGTGAACTGTAACCTATCTTAATCATAAATAAGCAAGTAATTATTCATAAGTAAAGTTATTCATTGTATTATTAATACATTGATTCTTTTAATTTATTTTTTATTAATATTAGTAATTTTTAAAAAAATACGTATAATAAAACTCTCTATCACTGTAATTTTAAATTAAAATCTGTAAATGAAAAAGTTGTTTTATCCACAATTTAGGAAAATATTTTGTAATACATTTGACTGAAAGTCAATTTTTTTGAATTTTTTTTTGTATAGATAAAGATTTCATTAGTGTCAATTGTTTCATTTGTTTCATTTGATTCTTATTTTTAATTTATAAAAAAAAACAATAAATGTCGTAAAAATTACATCGTAAAAAAACATCTTTACATCTTGACGTTCCGTGTGAAGAAGTAGCGTTAATCAAGTCATCTACTTAGTGAGAGCCTCTTGAGGTGTTAGTTGAAGCACACCGAGACAACTATCGGGGCGATGATTGTCGAATCGACATACATGAGGTTACCTCGTGAGTCAAGTCTATGTACTTGCTAAGTCATTATTTTATTATTATTATTTTATTAAATATATCAATAAAATAACATTAAACATAAAAGCAAACAATTCAAAACTATAAAAAAAGCTTTACTAAAGAACGAGCTTAGTAAGTAGCATTTTTTTGCCTTATAGATGCCTGCTTAGATTCGATATTGTCTTATCGCTGATACAATATTGAGGAAAAATGGTGTTACATAAAAATGGCTATCCCTTTCCTAACCCCGTGTCACGTTATATCTGATAAATGGGAGATATTCGCGGAGACAGAGGCCACTCTGAGTACGTATAGGAAATAGGTCGAGTACGTCCATCTATAATGATTAATGTTGCCCATTTATTTAGTAAAGATCCCCAGAGGATCGTCGGGTGAAAAACTTGATTGATGTTAGGACCGTATGTCCGAGGAGCAACACTAATATTTTTCTCATTTCCTTGTTACGCGCACTTTCAATGTACAGTATCGTATTAACAGTCATACTTTCAGATAGTTAATAGTGATTTTATTAAAAAAGTACAAAAATTGTGTACAGACACATATTAGGTAAGTATACTAGTGACCCGCTCTGGCTTCGCACGGACATGAAACTCAAAAATCCGTAACGGATTTTAAAATAAACCTATGTTCCAATTGTTAAAATGTAGCACTGAATTAATATTTCGATATATTAAATTTTGATTTTATTATATATATTTTAATATATTCAGGCTCGGATCAAAAATACTCTTTACAAAACCAATAAAAATCTTTTAGTAAATATATGTTAAACGACATTAAAAATTACGTCACTAGGATATATAAGTAGGTATATATTATATGTAACTATGTAACGAGCGAACAGCTCCTGGCTTCGCACGGTTGCAATTTTTTTTGCAAATTAATTATATTTAAAAACCTTGCTCAATAAATGTTTTAATGGAAACATGGAATTATTTAAATTTTATTTTGAGAGGCTAGATTTAATTATAATTAATTAAATTAATAAATCGTGAGATAAATAATCAAGTTAAATAACTTTAACCTGGTGAGTACAGCAGTGTGCAAATTCAACTGTTTTTGTAACATCATTCGTTCTCTTGTAAAGTAAGAAAAGAGTAAGAATTATACAAATGGTTACATGATTAACAGAGCGGCGTATTTTTAAATTTATCTAATACGCAATGAAACAAAAAAATAATTTTGCGATTCAATGGAACGATGCGGTCTGCTTATTTTAGTGACGAAAAGACAAAACGAAATACATCTTTATTTTTTTTAGTGCAATCTATTGCATTTACAATTCACAGATAGAAACGAATTAATTACGTAAATGATTTATTACGTAGAATGTAAATAGTACGGTATCATGGCGGTAAAATTTTAAATCTAATGTCGTTTCAACAATGAGCACTTATAGTTATGTTTTTATAGTCATATATTCAGTGTACATATATACACTGGAGCGCAAAGAAAAAGGGTCGGTTAGAATATCTTCAATATCTTCAAAAGTACCTGACCTAGCTTTATGAAATAAAGTCTAAAGTCTAAAGTCTAAATTTAAAGAATATTTTAATGTGCTCAAATAAAAATAAAATTTATTTAGTTTAGCTTTGCCTGAAACTTTTTACGAGTGTAGTTACTTTTTTGAAAAAGTCGCAAGAAAAAAACATTTTTTTCAGGATAAAAATTATCCTATACATCTAGGTAATAATCAATAAATCAGTGAAAACCGCAATAAAATGGGTTATGCCATTTCTGAGATTAGTGTGCACAAACGCACAGACATACAGACAAAAGTTATTTTAAAAAACTATCTTTAGACCTAAAACCAACCATTTTTTTGTTTAAAAACAATTTTTTTGACTTATTTTGAAACTATTTCGGTAACATAAAGACAACATACACAATATTTTTTTTAATATATTTAATGTTACATTTTGATTATATGTATATATATATATATATATATATATATATATATATATATATATATATATATATGATAGAATAGAAAAGCAACGAATCCATTAGTGCAGTTTAATAACTTTTTTCTAAAGTTGTACTTTTAGCTATATTTTTCATGTAGTTTCTTTTTTCCTATATAAATTTTAACATGAGTAGGTACTGTAAATCAGAGCGTTCTAATAAAATACAAACTTTCCTGTTTGCATGTAAGACCAATAAAAAGGTCACGTTCACTGATGCAAAATATTCCTTATTAAGTTGAAACATAGTTCAATTTGCTGTGCACCGATCGTTACGAAAACTCAAAGCTGTTAAGTCAATTTTCTAAATGCATAAGCCATCAGTTTCTATTTATAGTTTAACCCTCGCATGCATGTGTAAGTATTCAACACCGCCCTCCCCTAACCACCCCTTCGTCGGTGACTCGACAATAATTGCGGAAGTAATTTAGTTTATTGTATGTATACCTATATACATTTTTGGCTGAATGACTTGTATTCTTTATCTACTGACACAGTGAGAAGCGAGGTCGTGTATTGAAAAGTTAAAATAGGTTTTGTTTAACTAGATAATATTATGTAAACTTCTTTTAAAAAGAGTATAATAATAATTATGGTAACGAACGATAATTATGTTAATGATTACATAGTATAATTTTGAAGTCGCTGTCCGCGTTGTCCGTCTATTACTAAACTCCTCATAAACCACGCAACTTATTTTAATGCGGTTTTTTAATTTAATTTTAATTTTAATCAGCTCGGTAATTTTTCATGGAAAGTTTAAATATATAATAAGACCTGATTAAATTTTTATTTAAGTAGGAAATCAAGTCAATTCGCCGAAATGTGCCGAAACTGACCAATGACCGAACGTCAGTCTGTTTTTCCGCTAATTACTTCTAAACCACCCAACGGATTTTTATACAGTTTTTATAAAAACAATAATTAATTAATTAATAATTAATTGATTTTTTTATACAGTTTAGTATCAAAATCGAATGATGGAACGAGGGATAAACGAGAAAGATTTGTGTGATTTGTGTATGCATCCCAAATGAAGCCGGGAGCGGGTCGCTAGTAAGTATATAATTAAGAACACATTTCTAACACATAAATTTTCAAATAATAATTACGTGGGATACCTATTCATGCATGGCTTGCGAAATGATTATTATTGATAATGAAACATCTAATTTCACGCACATTCAGCCTATCCGACTAAAATTAATGTAGGTGTTTTGGTTATAACGAATTTGTGCCAGTGAGAGGATTCTTGTTATAATTGAAATCGCAAATCTCTTCAACGCTAATGAAAACGTTTATCAAATGTAATATTTCGTCAGTGAATAAATTTACGTAGGTTAAAATAACGTAAATGTTATTTTAACTGTTTTATATTTTTAGTTTTTAACTATAGTAAGTAGGTACCTATAAATTAGTATGACATTAAAAGTAGCGCCTTCGTATGTGATTACACCTTTTTTTATGGAAAGGTCAGCAGGCAGTCTGACGGTCAACTTGATGGTAAGTGGCTACACGAACAACGCAATAGGCTGCATGTGCACTGCCGCACATATTAGTACCTACTTATGAAGAATACGAGATTTGGAGGTGATATGGAAGTATGCTCTGGCAACACTTAACTCATAGAAAAATATTCACGCCGAGCTATTTCAAGTGAATTATATTGAACTGTGTGCCTTTTAGTGTAGTAAATAAGTGCTATATGAATAAGTGCTATATGACGACACGTTTGGTCTAGTGGCTAGTAACCCTAGCTGTTAACCAAACGGTCGCGGGTTCGAATCCCGCTAGAGGCAAAAGTTTATGTGTTAATATTTACCTTTGTACTTGAGTCATGGATGTTTTGTATTTATGATATGTATGTATTTACAAAAAAAAGTAATGTATGTAGTATATCAACTGTCTGGTATCCATAATACAAGCATTACGTTGCTTACTTTGGAACTAGATGGTGCTGTGTGGTATGTGTGAATATATTAATTTATTTATTTATTCAATTGCTATCTTGAAAAGTGCTCGCCGCGCCGCGATCCGGTCTGAACTGACCCTTACTTTACATAGTTTTGCCTCGCAGCTTCGCGATACGCATCGTCAAACATCTTGCTTCTTCAAGCATCCTCGCGTCACGTCGAGTTTCAGTGTGAACTGCCCATTAGAGTGAACGTCGTATTTCCTAACGCGGTCACAACTCGTCCGTGACATTGACGAGGTCGTCCATCGCGAACTTGAAGAGGTAATGACAATTTAAAAATGCATTGAGAAATACGAAAAATAGTCACGCATCGAGTTGCACGTACAATCTCATCGCACGCAACTGATAATAATGGCACTCTGACACGCTACAAGGTCACGAAAAAAAGTATCCAACCCACATAAACCTGTGCCATTTGATATTAGACTTTATGCGACAGTAATAAGAGCCACTAGAGAATAGTTTGAAACGATATTCCCGACCTTTATGGGCTAAGGTCATAAGGAGGTCGGCTTTGATTAGAACCAGAGGTTTAATTAAATGCAATGCGTCACAACAAACAATGCTTCCAAGTAATATTTGTTTGGAGAGTAAACATAAGATTATTACGAAACAGAACTTTGAGAAAGGAGATTGAAAATATTTAAATTCTTTACTATAGTTTATTAAGAAACATATTAACTAACTACACAACAACTTAGTTGTACCCGCGATTTCGTACCTACGTGCTGATCCCACAGGATTATCCAGGATAAATAGTATCCTATATGTTAATCCAGGTAATAAACTATATGTGTGTCGAATTTCATGTAAATCCATTAAGCCGTTTTTGATATTAGAGCCCACAAACCCACAGACAAACAGACAAAAATTATAAAATAAATTTTTTAGACCCCGGTTTTTAGACCAATTTTTTAGTAGGTACCTATACCGTGAACAAATCGGTTTTTGATTAAAAAAAATACCTACTCACATAATGTACAGAAACAATGTTTTATTACATGCATATAAATAGATTAAAGTGTTTATAGAAACTGTAAAATAACAATGAAGAAAAAGACTTCCCTATCTACCGACATTTACCGAGTATTACTGCAATTCCCAGATAAATATAGGCTATTATACTATAACAATGGAATGTTATTCTATTTCCAATAATAAATACTTAGTCACGTGTAGTTGCATATGTTTGCTAATTTCAACTCTAGTTATCTACAATCAAGGCAAAAGGATGTAACAGATACAGATAATATGCTGAAAGGTTATCTTTATTAATAACTAGCTTTTGTTCCTTTGCCTATCTTCATAAATTATAGCCTGTGTTATTGCAATGTATGAAATATGGTTGAAACTTTACGGTAACTATATTAAATATTTTTACTTACTTAATTTCATTAGTTCGTTCATTAGTATTCCTCAATAGTCAATACATGCTTTCAAACTTTCGCATTTGTTGTAATGTTCAAATAATAATTAAAATATGATTAAATAATTATTAATATTTGAAATTCAAAAAGCTACTAAAATGACCAAATACTTATACTTGTTTTTCAAAGTTTCAAGTTATTCATTCTACAGTGTCCATTGTCTTTTTTAATAGGTCTGCATTAGTGTCTATAGGTTTGTAAACTTCATAGCATAACCCTGACAAATGCAATAGCCTTGGCGTTGCAAGGTGCATGCCAATGTCACGGGCCCATTCATCTCGACCGCGTTGGCAGCACGCATGGTCTCTGATGCGTGACACCGTTTTATTTTTGCTCTTTTTTCCCACGTAGCGTCCGCGTGACGGCGCTAGTATACGGCGGAAAATCGAACTGTCGCGAACTGTATCGTTAAGCATGACATACGTACATTGTTTATTTTTAAAATTCACGTATTCGCATACGCATATATTGGTATTACGTCTGTTTTGTTGTCAAGGCCGTTGCATACACGTTATAATTGTCGCAGACTTTAAGAGTGTAATCTTAGTAGGTTCGTTACGGTATGAAAAGTTTTGAAAACCTTTTAGAGACTGTATAATTTTTTATATTATGTAAACTTGATGTTTATGAAACATGTTCTTAGTCGTTAGTCGAGAATCTCCTTCATCGAAGTTGAAACGTTTGAGGTAATTTTTAGAAGAATTTTGTTTGTTATGCAGTTCATTTTGTTACGAGATAGTTACAGTTCGAATAATTAAAATGGAATAAGGCCATTTTTTTGTCTATATTTTTGGTATTAGCTGATTGAATTGGATTGGTTCCGTAAGGTTCCAAGTGCAATCCGACCATTGAGATAAATCATAATAAGCAGCTATAGGGTTTAGAATACTCTGGCATCACTTATTCGATTAAAAACACATGTTGTCATTTAGGTTATTGCTACTTAGGGCCGGTTCCTATATCCCAACAACGAATCGTTTTTGCCTACAAACGGTACTTATAGCCACGAGTCGTAAGGGTGACGCGTTCCTATATTCATCTACTTGTAGAAAACTTGTGGAACGCTTTGTTACGATCCGTTGAAAACGAGTAGTTACTTGTAAACAGTGACGAATGGTAGATTATAGGAACCCGCTGTAAGTGGGCTGCCCAGTGTATGAATGCGGATGGCTGAGAGTGCTCTTCCCCCACAATATTCCCATCTCGAATAATCCTTGAATAGAAAACGTATGTATAACGGATGTCTAAAAAAACCATTGTAGTTTAAATGAATACTGCTCTTTGCCTGAAAAGAAAGACGCCTGTCGCTTTTCCTCCTACAGCGTTAATGACATGAATTTATGATTCAAGAGGAAGCTCTTTGTTGTTCTCAACGGAACCAGTTTCATAATATTGCCTCAACGTGTTCGTAGTCATCCTTGACACAATTTATTTCTAAAAGGTAATCAAGGTAATTCTAACTTAATTCGGAATGTCCTCACTAAATATTTAGTTCTATGATCAAGTGGACAATGTATTCAAAGACAAACCCCGAAGGATAACTCGATGTCTTAATCACTATAAAAATTATACGATTAAATTTATTCTATATATCTGGAGGCGCAGTGAAACCCCTAAAGAGTGGACGAAATCTAAATTTCGTTGCGACAGAATCACGCCATGAATCCCTATTAGCGATTTAGTGGACTACATCTGGTTGCGGCTGTAAGCGAACAGTATGACCAATGACCATCTGAAGAACAGGATAAGAAGCAGAAGGAAATGCAGAAATTAATTTTGATACATAAAACTTAGGTTACATACTATAAGTAATATTATGTTTCATGAACTCACATGACTTGCTTATAAATTATCATCGTTAGCAAGTTTTCAGAATAGTATCGCATTACTTATCTAGTACACATAGGTTTTATCTATCCATTACTCAGTTATGTATATAAATTCAATACATGTATATTTTTTCGCAAAATAATATTAGAGACAATTCATTTCCGAAGCTGTAAGCTTTAATAATGGTTTCAACTTATGGTTGATTCGATATTATGACGTTACACTAGTAGTTGTTCCGGCGGACGTGCACATTAGCGCATCGTGTTACATACAACTCATCACAAATAAGATCATGCGCATTCATAACCACAACAAAACCATAACATACATGTAGGTTTACCAAGTTCTCCTGGATACAGTTTACATAGTGAAATATACAAATCAGTTGTTCGGTTGTTAGGCTCACGTTGAACGTAGACGGATGCACACCGAGGCCAATGGAAGCCGACCTCATCATCCAATATCCTTGTTTGTGTCACCAACTGGTTACATCTGACTACGGCTTACTATCTAATAGATTAAGCGGTTTTATGAGTTCCTTCAACTCTGCTAACGAGCGATGTTATTAAGGATTCCTATTGAAAAGTATGAAATAAAAAATGCGATGCATTTTTATTTTATATGTGAATATACCTTAGATGTTAACTCTACAAAAATATAAAAATAAAAAAAAATTCAGTGATCATAATTGATTTAGATTTATAAATAATAATCTAATTTTACTCATACAACCTAAAATAAACCTTAAATTTAAATTTATCCTTGCAAGCCTTATAGAGTTGGATACTACGGTAGCAAAATAACGTTAACTGTAGAGTCAGCCTGCCAGTCAAACTTTACTTAAAAAAAATTTTTACATAATAAACTTTTTTCGACATAGTCTCTTTAAAAAGCGACACTTTATTTTTTTTACATATATTTTTTGTACAATGTTTTTATATACCTTATACCATCAGAGGTAATATTTATCGCAAACAGCTACTTGTCACAAATCTTCTTAAACTATAATAATTATTATTCAAAAAATTTCTTTTTAAACTCAAAATAACGCTATAATTTGTCCAGACGTTTAAAGTTTCGCCTATAAGTTAGCTATAATCACCTACAAACATTACAAGTAAATAATTACAGTAAAGTAACTGCCTACATTACACATACATGATACATGTATAAATATGCCTATACATAGACAACGAGGTGTACCCGATGGCTGCCTATTGTGTGCGGTAGTTCCCAATCAAGGCACATTGATTAATCCAGCGGAATAGGGTTGGGAAGTGTTGGAATTATGTGTGAACTGACTTGTGTAACAAGGCCACGATGTAGCGATACTGTACCGTATTTGAGTTTCCTATATATACTATAAAATAATTGTATTTCTATTGTCGTATGCAAGTTTCTGTCAGTCGGGATAATGGACATAGAGAAGGGAGTTCTCTAATCCGTACTAATGTTATAAACGCGAAAGTTTGTATGGATGTATGAATGTTTGTAACTCTCACGCAAAAACTACTCTTTCACGCATACACGCTGTCTGGGATACCAGAAAGGACATCCAGAACGCGGACGAAGTCGCGTGCACCAGCTAGTATTACATGTATTTTTAATATAGGTACTAGCAGTTTTGAGCAAATTCGCCCGCCTTGGAAATTGGCAACATAAGTATATAACTTTGAATGTCTTCATGCCAGTTAACAAAGTAAGAATCAGAATTAAGCGGTTTAAAGTTAAATAGCAGTGTTTGTGGTAACTAAAAACAGGACATTACCTTTATAACGAAATTTATATTTACACAGCGAAACTGTGTAATGGTTTTCTGTATTTCCTCATATATTTTTTATTTTTATACTCAAAAGTAATTGTGTATATATATGAATTTGAGTTTACTTTTGAGTTTATAAATGTTAGTAATAATTTTTAATTATTAATATTTATAAAGGTAGACAGATGATTTGATAAGGACCGAGTGTCGACGGTCTTCTGATCGGTCCTTTTGGAAAATTATTGGGAAAGCCTATGTCCAACAAGGGACGTCCTACGACTGAGGTGATTGTGGACTATTATTGATTATATATAAATAGGCTGTAGAATAAAGTTAAAGTTGTATATCTTTGTAAAGTTGTGTGATTCATGTGTTAAAATAACAAAAGCTCGATATTCAGTCTAACGGAGTTTGTTGATGAAGCATAACACATATCTCCTATCACACTTTGACTTCACAACGACGTTCTATTCAAAGAATCTACAATATATCTTATTTTAAAGGTATCTTAAAATATTCTTTTTTTAAATATACGAAATACGTAAACTAAAAAAAAAACTGACAAAAAAGTGTTGCCTACATTTTACGTCGCACCGTATGCAATTTGTTCCCGTTGTTTCAGATGCCCACAGGGCAAAGTTTGGATGGACCCGGCGCAATTTGCCTGACATATTGTTTGTTTTTTGTACTAACGAACGCTGTGTTTGCTATTCTGCCAAAGGCCCGCGTTGGACGCGATAAAAAATGTTACAGTTTTCCCATCCATGCGTAAGGAACGGATGTTTCTCACGTGACGTTCTCAAATAGATATAACGTCAAAACAACTCAAGAGAGATACTTACCTATTAATATGATTGTATAATGGTTATCTCTAAGCGCTGAAGCTTGTTTATTTTGGCACTATTTTATACATAAGGTGTTAGGCACATATTATGTCAGAGTTGGCTCATTATCTTAACGGGTGGCGATTGTCGAAGTAATTACTGTCCAGATTTTTTTTTAATTGGAAATATTTTTAGCGCGCAAAAGATATCCAGTGAAACGTGAGCGATGATGGAAATAAAAAACGGACGCAGCTTGTATTCATAGTATCTGAGTGGAAAGTTTTTTTAGCCAGTAGGTGACAAATATGCATATCGAATCGCCTGTTTCAATCCCAGAGTAGAGTCGATAATAAAACAACAATTCTTAATAAAATCCTTTAGACTGTTTTGACTTAGTTATTTTTGTAGTTATAATATTACTTACTATAAAAATAAGTCAGTTCCGATCCGAATCTCACTAATATTAAAGTTCGTGAAAGTTTGTGGAATAAACGCGAATACTGAGGAAGTGATTTCATTATATTTATTTATCAAAAACCATTGGATATTTATCTAAAAAGTTTATAGTTTATACGCGGATAAAGTCGCGGACAAATGACAGTATCTCTTAAAATATAAATATTCAGACATTCCACACAACACCATCTCGTTCCAAAGTAAGCAACTTAATGCTTGTATTATGGATACTAGACAGTTGATATACTACATACAATATTTTTTTTTGTAAATACATACATATTATAAATACAAAACATCCATGACTCAGGTACAAAGGTAAATGTTAACACATAAACGTTTTCCCCTAGCGGGATTCGAACCCGCGACCGCTTGGTTAACAGCTAGGGTTACTAGCCACTAGACCAAACGTGTCGTCGTTGTCAAAAGTTAAAACATTTTTAATAACATGTTTACGTATCAAATTCAAAACACTTAACCCTAATGACATTAGTGGCTATTACGTCAAAATAAAACTAATGACTAGGCCATGTAGTTAATTATTTAGAAGGGAAAAATACATCGGTGAGCGTAAGTAGTACAATCGATACGAAATAAAATAATTTCATTGACTAAATAACAGTATGGCGTGCTTATCGCATCATCAAACGGTACGGACTTACGTGTTGCTTTTTATATTTTTATCCGACAATGATATTTTGGTCACGTAATATTTTGTAAGAAAAAAAAACGCACCAAACCAAACATTGATTGAACGAAAAATACGAACGTTCTTTTATAAAGATTTTATAAAGATAGCAATGTCAAAAGTTTTCAATTTTTTTTTGTTCCGGAACAACAATGTTTACTGGACGAAATTTACCCCTCTACGTTCAGCGAAAACAGGAAATCATAGAAACCCAGATTTTTTTGGCGATTCCATTGTAAAATTTATTGAGAATTTTTTTATTTAGAATATACTGGGTGTTGACGTAAATATGTCATTAAATTTGCCTCCATAGTGGAAGGCAATTCGGAAAATTGATAATAATACTACTAGAAGGCGTTTTGAAACAATTCCAAAATTATTGACATTAAATTTATTGAATTTGCGGTATTCTGTAATTTTAGTTGTAGCCAATAACTCTTGCGCTGTTTTCATTTCACAAGATCAAAATTAAAGGAGAATTATAATTGCATTACACCATTACATTTATAAATAAAAATTACATAATTAAATGAGCACCTACCTACCTAATTTATTTTAAATTGAGTTTAGATTGAGCTAATTTAAAGCTGTTCTCAAATCACGAAAATTTGATAAACGTCTAAATTTTAATATTTGGAGGAAATATATTATGTTCAAGAATAATTATTTTAATGCTTTTTTTTTTGCAAATTTTGTACCTACACAAACCTTTTTATCGAAAGTTTATCGCTCTTTCCATAAGTGAAAACCGTATTAAAATCCGTTGGGTGTATCCGTAAAATCAATTGAATTTGAATTATGAAATAAAGTCTAGACCCGCCCCCAGTTATATCATACATAAACCTTCCTTATTTATAGCGCTTTTATTATTGAAAACTGTATCAAAATACCTAACCCCCAATCGGATTTCAGAGTTAGAGGAGTTAGAGGAGACAGAACTTTTTCTGAACCATAGAACAGAGTGGACATCGATTTTAATATTTTATAACGTTTAGATTTAGATAGACGCCTATTGAGAGTACCATAATGATTGAGAGATTCTTGAACAATGTTTTTTATAATTTACAATTTTGTAATAGTACTTGTGAGTGAATAAGTATCGATTTTCATAAAATACGAGAGCAAAACTAAAGGTACTGTTCGGTGTTCATTTGTAAAACACACAGAAGAGAATATAATTTATGTAAATTCAAAACGCAGTCTCGTTTGCTCGTTTGGCTTATCGCTGAATACGTGTTCGACAATGTGGTAACACTATATGTGAATGATATATGCACACAACTTCTTTATTGTACTATTAACGTGTAGATAATTTAATGACGACGTCACGCGCAACGTCATGGCAACATTAGCAACTGCCAATAGCGATGTACGAGATGTAAAAATAATATAGATACTTAAAAATCTCAACTAGCGGTATCTACCGATGTAACTTTTTTGAATAAAAATTTAGTAATTTGAGACGTTATTAATTAGCATATTTTTTTTTAATTGTAAATTTCAATGATTTACAATGTATACCTATATACTTAAATAAATTAGCAGTCTGGCAAAAATAACTTAGAAACTACTCGTATATATAAGATATTAAATATAAGACAAATATGTATATAATATAATACATACCGCATCAGACATACATCAGAATTGTTTATAAAGCGTTCTCATGTGATGTAAGCGATATTTTGCTTCGACATTGATTATAATTTCGAATAAGTTACTCAGTACTTTATATGATACAATAAAAAAAATATGTTAGTTATTTCAAAACTGCAAATCTCCGAAAGTATTAAAAATATATAAAAATGAAAATAATAAAAAAAATTAACGCTTGATGAAAATAACAGCAATAAGGATATGAAAAAAAAAAGTTTTTTACTTTTTCAAAAGTCTATGAAAAATAGGCGCGGGCGAAGTCGCGGCCAAAAGCTAATATTTTATATATAGGTAGTAGACAATCTTGGTCAAAGTTGGAATGTATATATACTCACGCTGAATATTTCAGTTTTACATTTACGAGATATGGTAGTGGAGGCGAATCATAATTCATAACTAAAAGTAATAAGCCTTACTTTAATGAGATAAATATAAGTTATATTACATTTGTTTCTAAGAAAACGCATATTATTTATATTTATGAGGAATTTATTTTAGTTAAAATTTGGCATACCTATAGATAAATTTTATTACCTAGATTAACATATAGAAGTATCCTATTGTTTAAATATTAGGTTCTAAAAAAAACGAACTACAGCGCGTATGAAGTCGCGGCTAAAGCTAGTATTCAATATAACACTTTATCATACAATATACTAATATGTGCATGTATGACATTAATTTTTGGCGATGCATACAGCCGGGCGATGCCAGACAGGGCGGTGGTGTACAGGTGCCCGACAACATCGCGATGTACCTTGACACCGATACTGCACCATTATCATCTAACTAACCTCCGCCCATTGAGTTTGGATACTGTAACTGGCCCGATTTTTACTTTTTGGCGTGTATGCAAGGTTGTATAGCTGTAGAGTCAGCATAACACTTAAAATATAGATATAACTGGTTTTGGCCCGCGACTTAGTCCGTACCCTATTTTTTTTATTAGATGTTAAAACTTATTATCCAATCTTTATTGCTCATATATTTTTATATTTTTAAATAATCCCTCGAGAACAGTACTACTTTTTTTAGTCTAAAAGTTGTATGAAAAATTTAATGACTATGAGTTGAATAGGGTATAAACAAACAAACTCACTTTCGTTTTTATGATATTAGTTAGGATTATAAAGGCTTATATTGACATATCTTTACTCAAGATTTAAGATGGAAAAGTTTTTTTAAAGAAAAGTTAAGTATTTGTACCTACATTATTATAAAATTAAAATCGCTGTCCGCTTCTGTCTTATTCTCCGCTAACTTCTTCTAAATCAACCAACGGATTTTGAAACACGTGGCCACAGTACGATTTTCACTAATGGTAATGGGACATTTTGGTAACAATAAAAATATTTATTTTCGAAATTGTAACAATATTCGCCCGTTTTAAACACCTAATTATTATGGGAATCAATTTCGCGAAAGTAAAGCGTACGGTACCTATAACATGATATGTCCTTTCTATATTTAGAAAATAGTAAGAGAAATAGCAGGTACACCTAGGACCTCTTTCACCAACTACAAGTAAAGTGTTGATTAGTTACTTTTAGAAATAATTATATGTTTTATTAAATTATGCATCCCTTTTAGTGCATCCTTCGATAGGCGTTTTTTTTTTATTTTCTTTTTAATGTTTGGGACTTTTAGCGTACAAACAAAGGCACATCAGCTAAATTACTCCCAGTGACAAGTGACTTTAAATGACAGTTAGGCTACTTGACAGATGGTGAAAGAGGCCCTTAATATAATAATATAAAAAGTATAATAATATTTACCTAATATTAAAAGTATAATAAACGTAAGTTTATATGTTCTGATATTTAAAACTAGACATAGTTTTAAGGTTGTATTTAAGTCAGTAATTGTACGATTTATATAATTATTAAAATTGTGCCAAAAGGTTCATATTTATACAACACAATGAGCCGCTTGTGACATTCTTCTTCCAAGCTCGTATAATGCGATACGTTGCAAATTAAAGCAAATTAGTGGTCAGTACAATAAATGCAATCGTTTTATGAGATCAGCAGTGTTCGTTGATTCTGTTTTATTGTATGCTGAATAACTTTTCATATAATAAATTTATCTATGTATAAATAAGATTGATATAATATAATTTCTTATTTTGTATTTAATTTTTCAGTAACCATGAATTTTTTTTTCAATAAAAAATGCACAAAATTCCTTAATAAAGTAATAAAATTTACTTCTCAGGATAAGAAGAATTATTTTATATGTATTCGTAAACATAAAACTTGCTGTTTTTATTATGTATGGTATAGTAAAAATAAAATATTATTTAAATATTTCATATCGAATTTTATTTGATTTTTTTGCGCTTGTAAATAAAAAATGTGATAAAGAAATAGAAACCTAAGACTTGTAATAGACTTTTTATGGTACAATTAATCTTCCAATAAAAGGAAGAAAAATATGTAAGAGCAAGAAACCATGCCAAATTAAAATAAATTTTGAAAAAGTTTTCTCTGTGTTATGGAAAAATTAATGTTAAAAAAAATTAAAAAACTGTGTAAAACATGTAATAGTATTTGTATGAAAAATATTTAGAAAAACCATTAATCACTTGGGTTCTTCTGAATGAACGACTTTCTGAACTGTTGCCAATCTCAACGAATCGTATTCAAATAGATTTACTGCATGTATCTGTAGGTCATGATCATTTTCACGATCAAACGATCATCGTACAGATGGCGGATTACGCGATAAACATTTTTATATTTACTGCCAAATTTTGTTTGTAAAGAAACCAAAACAATTATTCATGAATTAAGCTTATAATATAAGCTCACAATTAATGCTAGTAATATTAATGTAGAAGAAACTCTCGAAAAGCTATTAGCAAATGCAAATGACCACGCGATATTATAATTAAAAAGTATACGTAGTTTCAGAAGTTTACTTAATCTTATCGCATAATTAATTCTATGCACGAGGCGGCGAGCGTTTAACCGTGAAAATGATTCGTTTTCCTCTCGTAAAGGAAACATGGAAAAGTAAATATTACATTGCATACAACCCAAACAATATAACGAAAACATTATAGTGTACTCGTTCGACACGTAAACGCAGATGCGGCCTTGAACGTTAAGCAGATTGCTCAAAATACGCGTCGCATGAAAATAGCTGCGATGGAAATACGGGCACGTGATTCTACGTACCTCGTATATAGTTGTATGGAGAAAATCGATGGTGCTTGCCACTCGGCGACCGGCAGCCGACTGAGCCACTGTGTCAGCGGAACACGCCCCGCCCGAGCCTCCGCCCGCCTGAGCTATCACAGAGTAGTTTAGAAAAATATTTTCACCGTACTGGCACTTTATTAAAATAAGGGTTAACACTAGAAAAAAAATTAATCAGGCGGTTGTTTTTAATTTTGCGTGACGGGGCGGCGTGTAGATCGTCCGCGGAGTCAGTCGCGAGTGGCGCGTGTATTCCGTACGCTGGTCGGCGGAGGACTGATCGTTCGGAGAGGCAGTACAGCCGGCTAGTTGCCTCCCGCCCCTCTGTGACGTAGGCTACAGGCCGCGATGGTGGAAATTAGCAGCTTCCCGAGCGAGGGTCGCTATATGTAGGTCACGGGGACTGGGCCTGCACTTGCCTATTCTACCGTGCCGATACACTTGACAAGTTTAAGGACATAATTCTTAAACTACGTCCAATACATTGCAAGCGATGCACGTTCTAGCCATTAATGAAGTCATTGTCAACAGTTAAGTAGTCGTAGGAGGTGAGGCAAAGTTTTAATATGAATCTGGGTTAAGAAGCGACAAGAACAGATCAGATCTCGTTTAGAAGTGGAAATTGAAAAAGTTTTCAGACCTATTTATTTTAAATGTAAATGCAGATGTGGTTCAATTAATTTTGTTATGCAGATGTGGTAAATACCTGTAGGTGTTTTTATAAGTAGTTCAATATTGAATTCTAAATTTGAATTTTGTAGAAACGGTTCCTTTGGAGCGTCAAGAAATTTTCGTTCGTAGCGGCGTGCTACGACGGGCTACGTAGAGGTCGAATGACCAATTAACTTAATATTTTAATAACTTTTTTTCGAATTATGAATAAATTTTCAACAATATAGCGTTATGATTTATTACCTTTGCAAATTAACCCAGTACATGTAAACAATAAAATAAAAACAACGGTATAATAATAAACAATATTTTTTAAGCAAACCTACGCGCAGGTTAAATTAGAGTTTTTAAAGAATTATTCTTAATGCTCAAAATATTTTATTTATGTTTGGATATATTTATTACTAGCCCGCAACTCCGCACGCGCTGTAGTTCGTTTTTTGAAATCCCACTGGAATCAAACATTTATCCAACATAAAAAGTATCCTACATGTTGATCCAATATAATAAACTATTTGTATGTCAAATTTCATCCGAATATATTCAGCCGTTTTTGCGTGTTTGAGTAATAAACATTCAAAAAAAACTTTAGCATTTATAATGTTTTTAGGATTGTTGCTCGTAACTCTTTTCTCTTGAATACATTTATCTTATAATCAAGTTATATTAATAATAATGTATTATCTTATCAAATAAAACGTGCGTGGAAACTGTTTGATTTATCGTTACGCTGTCAATCACCATCCATACCATTTTCTGATCCAAGTTTAATTAATCAATTAATTAATTATATTTTATTTTGAACATAAACCCTACAGCAAAACAAAATAACATACAATAGATAGGTACAGTGTTACTACTTACATTGTCAATTACAGGGTTTTATTGTGTAGGACTTAAAAGACTTTAAAATTATATTACCTAAGTTAATTACTAATTATTAATTCTAAACAATGGGGGAGGGATTTGTGGTATTTGTGGTGGTTAATACTTAAGGTACTTAATACTTAAGGTATTCCAGTGTATATTGTCATAATTATCTCTACCTCTTTACCCTTATCAAGGTTAGCAGTGCAACCACCAACCACCCTATTGCTTTTTTATGCTAAGGTAAGGTCAGCCATTAGGCTGACGGTCAACATGATGGGCTAACCGTTGCCTATATAACACAAGCTACGCCATAGATGCTGCAAGAGGGCTGCCGACAATATAGGGTATAGACCGATAGGGATAGGGTAATGACCCTATCCCTTATCTTTAAATCCTTACTATCTTACTATCCTTACTCTGGCATATCTACCTTACTCACTAAACGAAACACAACAGCAAATATGTCGTATTTGACGGTGATCTTCTGTAAGGGGGTGTTTACACTGCCAGACTAGCTGCCCAAATGACTGTGAAACGCAGTGTGCCTGCCACACTTTCCAAATTCAGACCAGGGCCAACTTTGAAAAGTTAATTTTCACCCGGAATCGAACCCGGAACCCCTGAGACGTTACCACTCCTCTAACGGGCCATCAAACGGCATATGGCCAAACGGTACGGATACAAGTTATCGCTAAAATTAGATTATACAAGTTATCGCTATCAGTATCAGTACTTTTATCATGGCTCCATGAGATAATTCTCATACACATCTTTGACTAAAATTTTAAAAGTGGACAAATTTTTGTTTAGCATAATCTCTTGTAATGAAAGTCATCTGGTAAATTTGCCATGCGCTCTTAAAAGTTTAGCCGTTCTCAGCATTAGTGTTCAGATGGACTTGGCAGTACATTATGGTCGTATGTGAAGTCCTGTCTGCAAGTTTAATTTAAAAGTTTCAGCTCTACTTATGCTTGCAGCGGGTTCATTCGCCGGTTTATTGTAATTTCTGATGTTTCATTTTTTGCATGACGTGACTTTGTTATGTTGCACAAACTTATCTCTGTCTTCACTGAATTAACAGTATTTAAGTGTAGACAGAGATATTTTTTCAAGAATTTAAGTGCGGACTTCTCCTAAGTACTTTTAAGTATAAACTTAAAAGGAGATTCCAAACTTTTGTATATTGTATAAATTTGTAATTCTACTTGTGATTTATAATATATAATAAATATGTAATAATAATAATAAATAATCTGTTCAGGTAATTTTCAGGTTTTACCTTCAGGAAAAAGGTCATCAAGTTTCATCCTTAAAAAATTAGTCAATGTTCCGCCTCAGTTTCTCAGAACTATATTAATTTTTTTTACCTTCCTTATTTACCGCTTTTACCATTAGTGAAAACTGTATCAAAAACAGTTGGGTGGTTTAGAAGTATTTAGTGAAGAAACCGACAGGCGACAGGACCAGATACTTGTAGATATAGATAGAATACTATTATATATATTGTTATACATGGACAGTATGTACACTGTACATTAAAAAAAATATGAAAAATAAAAAAAATTAAAAAAACTTTTTTGAGCCATGAAATAAATAAACACTTATGTTGTTTGTTTTACAAAATAAAGCGAATTGGACGATATAAGCATTAAAAAATAAGTTTCACATGTGAAGCGGTTACGAAACTGTATCTATCATTTTAGATAAGGTCAGCTGATACCTAGATGTTTTATCTTGATAAATCTGGATGTATTTGCACATCACGAGAATGATTCATTGCGGAATTTTCTACTTGGACAGTATCTATCCAGTTTTATACATTCAGTGTTCTATATTATTCCTTATTATGTAATGTTTAATTAAAATAATAAGTAATATTAAATAAAAATTGACCGACAAAAAAAACGAATTCAATAGGATTTTTTTATATAAATCAAACTTCTCATCTAATTCTAAAACATCAAAATTGAATTTCGAAAGTTGGTATATAAATCAAATCCATTATTCGCATTACTACGCTGTCAGTTTCACCATAGAAGTTTACACCTATACTTTCGCAAAGATTTTGTTTGTAGCAAAAATCAATTCACCAATCAAACGCATTTACTATGAAATATAGCAACAATTCTTATCAAAAATGTTTCGAAACGAATTGTGAACTACCGAGTCCGTCGGAATAAACAAATGCATAATTTGAATTGTTACTTTTTTGTTGTTCATTGTTATATTATTTATGAAATATTTATGATTAGCTTTTGCCCACGACTTCTTCCGCAAAGAATATAAGATACCCTATGTACTTTTCTGAAACCCTGACAACCTGTATGCAAAATTTCACGATAAACGTTTGAGCGGTTTGGAGTCCATGAGACATACACACACACATCGACCATTATTATATAATACGTATTTCCTACGGTATTTAATAATAAAAAAATAGCAAACTATCGCAAAATGCTAATCGAGAAATTGTAATATTTGTTTAATTTAAAATCCAATGTTATAGTTTTTAATAAGTTAAAGTAACAATTAGACAAGACCAACTAAGGTACTAAAAAGACAATCCCACAATTAGTGCTTTGCGGCTAAAGGGTGGTTGTTTGAAGAGTTAGAATTTCTATTGTCCAAATTATGAAATGAAACCGCAATACCTACTGACCTGATTCCATTGGAAGATAATTTGACGATGAATAACATACTTCATTATTAATTATTTACAGCTGGCTTGACAAACAGCCTCGGTTACATTCCACATTATCCCTATTGTTCTACGTTTGTGGAGCATAGCGAATAAATTATACATTTCAACGAATACACGGCTCTTTTTCTATTATTTTGTGTAATGAGGTATCAACATTGTATTAGAAACCATATTCATAAGTTGTGTATTAGTATTATGTATATGTCGTCGGCACATCGTAGAATTGGGCAGATCGTAGAAAGTGTGAATTCAAAAATCTTTCACCAAAAGTCAAAAATAGGTGCCACGAGAAGTTGAGCGAAGCAAAGCGAGGAGGAGCTTGTTAGGTTTACATGGAAATAAATTTGGGGAGCCGAGCGAAGCGGAGCGGAGTTAGGCGACCCTCACTCCGCTCCGAGTGAGTGAGGAGTTTTAACAGAAATATGATCTGCCCGGGAATATCATGATATGCCCAATTCTACGATGTGCCGACGACATATACATAAGCTGTTTGTGTAGGATTAAAAGAATCTTAATATTTCTTAACATATATAAGAGTCAAGAGCTACACGATCTTGGCTTCTTCAAGACTAAAAAGACGCCCGGGTTCAAAAACTATCCTATCTTTTAAATTGAACCAAATTACACATAGTCACGAAGTTTTATCAAAATCGATTCAGTAGTTTAGGAGTTCATTGGCGTCAAACAATGTGACACGTAAGTGTATATTTGTTTTCTTTGTAGTGTTAACTTGTCGCTTAATTTCACTAAGAGATTCATGAAACCCTTTCGTGTATTAAAATTTCCGAGCCCCAATTCATGTTTAATATAAATGTAAATAATGTAAAATCGAAAAGGTTGTCCGTTGGGAATACAATTCATTATTGTGAATAGCGAATCCCGAATCAATACTGATTCTTGGTCGAACAACTTTCAACAATACATATTGTACTGACAATCGTTATTATACGCACGAGTAAATGTTTTTCGATTGTATTTGTCGTCTATTTATTGTGTCTTTTGATGACTGGAATAATATGTTTAGATATGGTATTTATTCAACTGAAAATTGATATAGATAAAATATTATTTTCCAACTTTCTCATATTATAAGTCACTAGCAGCTTGACGTGGATTTTTTTTCCGTAAGTTATACATAAAAACCTTCCTCGTTTAGCGCTCTTTTTAATAGTGAAAACAGTATGAAAATCCGTTCAGTACATTTTGAGACTATCGCCAAAATACATTCGCACACAACACACATATATACATAGATGAATGATTGGTCTCGCTGCTCTCGACTAGATACCGCCGTCGTACTAGTAAAATGCGGCATAAAATAGTACGCCGATTTCGGCGTACCTGAGCCAGTCACACTGTAAACTGTCTGTGATGTGTACGTGCCGAATGTTTTATCAAATTTTATGCATAATAAATTAAAAGTTTGCGTAGTGAAACTGTCTAAAAATATAATAAAACTGGGTAAAAAGTGATAAAAAGTGAAGATTTTTTACACACACTACAATAAAAAGTTGTCACATTTTCGGAGCTATTGCTTTTGTATAGCGCACTATCTAGTCAAGCGCAGCGAGACCAATCAATTATCTTTGCATATATACATACATACAGAAGCAGGCAGAGACTTCAATTTATGTAATAGTATGATGTCAGAACCCATTTGAACTTGCTTTATCTTTGGCGTTGGTAGTGTTATTAGATGATAATGAACACGAGGTTATTGTCATATTTGGAAAAGGAAAATACATTATCTGATAATCAATATGGCTTTAGAGCAGGAAGATCGACGTCACAAGCAGTCTCAGATTTAACTGAATTTGTTGGCTCACATATAGATATGAAAAACAAATGTATAGGAGTTTTTCTAGACCTGGCAAAGGCTTTCGACACGGTTTCGGTCCCAATCCTTCTTGAAAAACTGGACAATATAGGTGTTAGGGGTAAAACTCTGGAATTATACAAGGATTATCTTAACAATAGGATTCAAAGGGTGACAATAAATGGACATTTTAGCAGTGATGCCCCTATTAACTATGGCGTACCTCAAGGCAGTGTTTTGGGGCCCACCCTGTTCTTAATATACATTAATGCACTGTGTGACCTTAAACTTAACAACTGTAGAGTGTTTGCATATGCTGATGATACAGCTCTTATCTTTTATGGCGGCACGTGGACTGAAGCTCAAATTCAAGCCGAGTTCGGACTAAAAATAATAGCAGATTGCTTAAACAAAAATCTACTAACGCTTAATGTCGCTAAAACAAAATTCATGCTATTTTCTAACACTTTACGTACACTCCCAAATGAAGAAACATTTAAAATTCAATTACATTCTTGTTACAACAATATAAATAACACATGTAGCTGCAGTTATCTAAACCAAGTGAAAACACTTAAATACTTAGGAGTTCTCCTTGACGAAAGACTGACTTGGTATCCTCACATCAAGCAACTCACTGAAAGAACTAGAAGATTGATATACGTCTTTAAAAGGTTACGCTCCGTTGCTGACGACAAGCTACTTAGAACGGTTTACTTTGCCTTAGCAGAGTCTATCTTGACTTACTGTAATACGGCATGGGGTGGAGCATGCAAAACTCATATGTTAATATTGGAAAGAGCACAACGAGCTTTACTAAAAGTAATGAAACTAAAGCCTTTTAGATATCCCACAACGGATCTGTACTTGGAATGCGACGTTCTAACAGTGAGGCAGCTTTTTGTGAGAGATACAGTACTATCACAACATCGAAAACTTTTGTATAATAAACAAACTATAAATGTGAAGAGACTAAAAGGAAAGGTATGTCCTACAATACCCTTTAAGACATACTTTATCAATAAATTTCAATGTTATCTTGGTCCAATGCTATATAATAAATTAAATCAATTTCTAGATATTTACTCCTTGAATAATTATCAGTGTAAAATGAAACTAACAACCTGGTTAAAAACTCAAAATTATAAAGATATAGTGCTTATTTGCAAATAAAAGATGATTATTTGTGGTTAAAATAAAAAAAAAAAAAAAAAAAAAACAGATATTTCCATTTATACTTTAACTTATTTTAATTTTTGTTTCTTTTTGTCTTGAAGTCCATAATTTCAGTAGTGTAACTTAACTTATTTACTTAACGTATACTTTAACTTATTTTAATTTTTTTGTTCTTTTTGTCTTAAGTCCATAATTTTAGTAGTGTAACTTAACTATATTGTAACTTCCGAGGGTAATTCTTACTTTTATATGTATAATGTTTGTTATTTCTATTTAATTGTATTACTTTTTATTTTACCCTCAAATTTTTAAATTTTTATACTTGTAAATTTTTCATATAATATTGTTTATTCTTATTTGTAATATTGGTGTGTACTATCGTAGACATGTATTAAAAAAAAAAAATGTCCTTGAAAGAATCCAGCGTCTAAGATACAGGCTCGGCCTAGTTTAGACGCTGGTACTCAATATAATTGTATGTTTATAATAACTCTGAATTATGTGTATTGTTTTTTATGTGTTTGTGGGTTTGTGAATAAATAAATATTATTATTATATTATTATTCTATAATATAATACCATCAAGTATATATACTTAATCCTCACAGTTGTCCGTTAATTTAAAAAATAAATCTTGTGCTTATCTCTCTCCATGGAGCACTATGAAATTTAATATTAAGCCTCTTTATAAATCCAATATAAGTTCTCAGAGAGTATTTCGATTTCATCAATAGGAAAAAATATCATTTGCTCTCGTGGTGCAGGAAAATATTGTTAGGTTTCTTCACGGTTTCTTAGAATACTAGCAATCTTCAGCTACGAATATGAGCATAGAATAATAGCAATAGAATGAGTTCGGTTCTGCAATTTTTTTTTTTAAATAAATATCTTCAATAAAATGTGTTTCCTGAATAAATAGATAGAATTTCTCAAGCCCTGATTAAAATCATGGTAAACACAATATGTGATATAAAAATATTCAATTTTTAACTATTTAAGTAATTTGTTTGATCGCAATTAAAATTGCATTTTCCTACTGATTTCAATTGCGGATATGTAATTAACTTCTTTTATCATCCTTTGCCCTTACAAAGCTTTTTCATTGTAATAGTTTTTAGTAAGGAAATAAGGTTTAGGTTTAGGAAGGAGGAAATGCATTTTGTTTAACCTCGATACGTGTTTTTATGCGTCACGGATGAACACCTTCACCTTCGGTACAGTTATACGAAATTTGTATAAATAGTTCAATTATTCCATTCAAAATTTCTGCCATAGATATTTTATTTTATTTATTTATTTATTTATAATTTTAACAATATTAAGGCTAATAATATAATACAATGTAAAATGATAACACTAAAAACTACTCAGTATTAATCATTACTTATTTTAATCATTACTAAAATTTAACTATAATTAACTACAATTACAAATAAGTATAATTTAACTACAATTTTTTAAAAAAATATTGCTTTTTTGTTTTAAAAACTCGTTTTTTTTTTTCAAAGGTCTCTATTACCGATTAGTGATATACGATTATATTTTCGACTATATGCTGCCCGCGACTTTGCCCACGTAACTTTGTAATTATATACTAAAACCTTCCTCGAGATCCACTCTATTCATTGGTGAAAACAGCGTGAAAATCGGTGCACTAGTTTTTGAGTTTATCGCGAACAGACAGACAGACAGACGCGGCGGAGGACTTTGTTTTAAAATATGTAGTGATACGTACTACTGATTATGTTACTAGATTACATACTAATTGAGAACATACATAATATTACTAGTTGAACCAACAAACGTTGTTTTGCCAAAAAATAAAAAAAAATGGGGTGGACCACCCTTAACATTTAGGGGCATGAAAAATAGATGTTGACCGATTCTCAGACCTACCCAATAAGCACACAAAATTTCATCAAAATCGGTCCAGCCGTTTCGGAGGAGTTTGGCAACAAACATCGCGAAGCGAGAATTTTATATATTAGATTATAAATAAGAATTTCTAGCAAAAGATATTTGAATATAAATATTATAATACAGAAAGGTAAAGATAATGATGCCAACACATTCGCTGAAGTTAGATAAAAGGAAGGAGAGGCGTTACCTACTGTTTTAGTAAAAGTGTGCCCAGTGAACAATGGAGGGAATAAAACACAGGTCTCTCTTTGAATAGCAAATGGAGCGAGTCGTGAGATGTATGTTAGGTTAAGTTTAATCTATCTCTGGGAATATCAAAGGTGGGACATCAAAGGTCAAATCTCAGCGCGACTCGGAAAATGTTTGCATCCAATACTCCCTTTATTTGCACAAGCTGTGCCGATTGTGATTTGTTACGTGTTTTGAAGTGTCCCCCGTATTTACCTTTAATGTGTAATGGAGTACAAGATTAAAGGCCTCGACTTTTCAGCGAGAATGTTTGTTTAATTCTCTTAGAAAAGCCAAGTTTATTTGAAAGTAAGTTAAGCAAAATAAATTACGTTTATTTTTTTCAAATAATCAAATATTGTTTGACGTAAACGTTTTTTTTTGAAAATGTTAGTATTATACAGTAATTTAGTTTTAATACTAAAACCCGCTCCCATTTAGCGAAATTTTGTAGTATTTTAAAGTAAATCTTCTTTTCGTTAAAATACAATATTTTATATATTAAAATATCATGTTTTAATAGGATGTATATTTAAAAGGCATTTTATTTCTATTTTGGAATTTTTTTTTTTCGCGGAAAGTCGCGGGCGCCAGCTAGTATCAAATAAATTCATTATTTATTTATAAAACCTCTAACCCTATATTTCGAACTAATTTATAATGCTACATGGACACGACCTAAATTGAAGGCATTATCATAGAGCAGGTAGATATTATCCAGAGAGCCGTAAAAGGGGTCCCGACTACCGATAGGTCAACGCGTCAGCTTCCCCGCACAGGGACTTGTTGGGGTCATTAGATAACTCTTTACCTACCGCACCGTGGTCGATAATTATTATACCTATGAGAAATTTATCATGAGTTTCAGACAAGTAAAATAAAATTAAAAACTGGGCGGTTTGTCGTTCTCAGCTAACCTTTTTAATTTTGAATATAATATGTGCGTATTATAATATGTGCATATTAACTAGCTGACCCGGCAAAAGTTGTTTTGCGAAATAATAAAAAATAAATTTTTGGTTAACCCCAACATTTTTGGTCACCCTTAATATTTAGGGGTATAAAAAATAGTTGTTGGCCGATTCTCAGACCTACCCGATAAGCACACAAAATTTCATTAAAATCGGTCCAGCCGTTTCGGAGGAGTTTGGCAACAAACACCGCGACACGAGAATCCTATTATATTTATATAATATTATAAATGCGAAAGTTTGTTTGGATGTATGGATGTATGTATGGATGTTTGTAACTCTTTCACGCAAAAACTACTGAACCGATCAGCATGAAATTTTGCATACACGTTGTCTGGGACACCAGAAAGGACATAGGGTACCTTTCATCCAGAACGCGGACGAAGTCGCGGGCACCAGCTAGTTTTATATATTAGATAAAAAGTTATTCCCTTTGACTTTAAAACGCATCTGCTTAAAAAGAAAATACATAATATAATGATAACGTAATGTGATATTAGACTTGGAACATACCTATATAGGACACATATATAGGACTCACTATAATACTAACCCCTACCTTTATAGCATTACATATATATTTGAAGAATGCGGTTTTCCTACGACGTCAAAGAATTTGATGTTTACGAATTAAAACGAATATAAGTTAACATCTTTATAAACTCAAACTTCGTTATTAAAAAAGCAATCACGGACCCTCTATATGGATTAGAAAAATGGCGGCGGAGATTTCCACAAGTCATTGGAGGACCATTTATAACTCGAGGCGAAAGGGCTCCCTTCCCTTATCCGCGTGGCCAACAATGTGAAATCAATATTCACCCGGTAGCAGAGTAACACACATCCGAAGTTACATTTTTAATTTTACCTCAATAGAAATGTGCGAATATATTATCAATGTAGGGTCTGAGATTGGAAGAGCGCGTATAAATTAATGCGGCGGTGAAATATGTATAATGGAAGTCGAGCTCCCATAGACAGAAATTATAATACCTATGTATGTAGGTATATATATGAACATGTTAAGTGTAGTTTTTTTTTTGTATTTTTTTATGTTAAGGTTAACCGATAGGCTGACGGTCCACTTTATGGTAGATGGCTGCCGTCGCCAACACAATGCAAGTGCACAGCCGACTATAGTAGGATTAAGGGCTTGGGATGATTCACAAAAACACAACCGCACTTAGAAGCATATGTGCTGAAATATCGTGAAATAGATTTCACGGTGGTCTTTTACAATGGGGTGGTTACTGGGTACGCCAGACTTATTGATATATTATATATAGGGGAGAGAGGGGCTTGTTCTAACAGTTTTCAGAAAAACGAATATATCTTGAGAACCATCGATTTAATTACTACTAAATAAACATAGATTTATACATTAACTATTCCTCTACCAAATCAAGTAAAAATAATATCATAACTATTGGTTATTATTTCACAATTAACATTTTTCTAGAGAAAGTGCGGTGTTACAATTTACCCCGTGCTTGGGGTTAGTTGTAACATCTACTGGGGCAAGTAGTAACGATATTAAAAAAACAAAAATATGACACTTATTAATCATTGATTTTTTGTTGGCAACAAAAATAATATCCTTTTATAAATACTATGTAATTTTTAATCAAAAAAATCTACTGAAATATATTTTTTAGGCAATATAATTAACACAAAAGGTGTATGCTATTAATCATCTATTAATGTTAACATGTTAGACACTACTTATGATTAAAATGGAACTTTAAAATTAAATTAAATTCTTTGTGTAAATTAAGTCTCGTAACTATCTCTTTCTAAAACCTCACATTTAACAAAGTATCGTATATATACCTATATATATATTAATTAGTCTTTGGATAAGATTTTTAAAATAAAATTCAATCTTCATCTGAATTACAGTTAATACAAATAAAAGAAATGTCTCCTGTGACACATCCCACATGTGCTCACATCTTACAAACGATACATTCTACCCAATTAACTTTCTTTGAATCACTATAAGCTCCACCACATTTTAGACAATAGCACTCTTCAGATTCAGATTCAGAATCTGAACATAAAAGCTTTTTTAAACCTGTCCACTCCGGTTTTATTTTTTGTTACTTTACCTTTTCCTTTTACCTTTCTCTTAATATTTGCCTTTCCTTTACTCTTGTCTTTGTCATCTTTTTTCTGTTTTTTCTTAGCTATTCTTCATATTCCAGTCGTAAATTTCTTTTTCAGGAGTATCTGTTAAAACAGTGGATTTTCTTTTGCATTTAATATTTTTCTTTGTTTGCCTCGGTGGCGGTAATGGTCTAATCTCTGATGGCGAAAAACTTTTTTGTACACATGAGGAACTTGGAGTTGGTTCTTTCGCAGTTTCAATCTAACGTATGACTTCTGTGGTGCTTATATCTATTTCAAGAACATTTAAGGAATTAATATGTTTTATACACTCTCATTCTATAATAAGAAAAAAACATCTTAAAAAAACGGTACCGATAATACTCGGGGCAAGTTGTAACATGTTACAACAAGCCCCGAGATTTTGTTACAACTAACCCCATTGTATGATTTTTAACATTTATCAAGATAACTATATAATTAACTTATCAATCTTAAAAACTGTTACACAATATCAAAGATAGATAAATTTGAATATAAATAAAATAAAGAAATTTTCAAATTATTCTATTATAGTTACGACAACCAAAACTTTTTCGAAAGTATAATTTTACATCACCTGGCAAAAGAGAAGCGCGTATACACAGCCACTTACTGGGCCCTCTTACCGGACATTAGCAATGACAACATGATGTGGCGCAATATAAAGGTATGATTGAGTGAAAGAGAAATGTTAATAAAGTTAAAGATCCTGGTGAAAAGGGCATGTTAATACTTACCCCCGTAACAACTAGCCCCTCTCTCCCCTATGTAGTTAAGAATTAAAATTAGAAATTAAGTGTAAGGTTTCTATGTAAGTGATGACAATCTCATGTGTAGCGCAATAAAAATTACAAAAGCAAAGATAAAATTAATGCGCAACTTCTCACTTATAGGTATTTTTATCTCCGATATCTCGATGAATATCGAGATAATGTAGTATGTGTAGGTTTTGTGAAATTTTATTACATGCATAAATATGATTCTTGTTAATATTACAAAATTCTAGAATAGATTACTTAACTTACACACTAGAATGAGATTTAAGAATTCTCTCTTTAAAGTAAGTAATAATAATAAATAATAATAATAAAGCCTTTTATTTCCACATCTCAAGTATTACATATAAACAAATATTTAAATGTTGTACAATTAATTAATTAATTAATTATTGTTTTTTAATGTACTTAGTTTACAATTATATATTTTATTTATTTATTTTATTAAACTAAGTTTCCTAAATTAAGAAATATGGATCCCTCTTTGGGTGAAGGCCTCCTCCAACTTCTTCCATGACTCCTTTTCCTTTGCCCTGTTCATCCAATTCCTCCCAGCTGTTAGAATGATGTCGTCAGTCCACCGTGTGTTCGGTCCTATAATATAAAAAAAATGATTAATTTATCATATTAAAGCTAGCGAATTCGTTAGTAAGTAAATCGAATATTATTCGTGTGTTTATCTGTCTGTTGAAAAATTATTGATTTCTTTTATTTATTCGTTTAATTTAGATTAAGGAATTGAAACATGAACACGTTGACTGAACAGTAATCAGGAACTGCAGTACGTTTTTTATGTCCACTTTTTATTCCAAGGCTTAAACTCTACACTTTGTAACTCACAATCGTCACGTATTTAACGATGTTTTATCTAGTGTTTAACTTGTTCGTTTAAAAAACGTTAAAGAGTACTAGATTTATATATAATTATGTGAAAACTAACGACCCGCTCCCGGCTGTGCCCGAGGTTTAATTCTTATATATAACTAGCTGGTGCTCGCGACTTCGTCCGCGTGGAATAGTTATTTTGGGAATCATTTGGGTATCTCGAATGGTTTTCGCAGCGCACGCAACGGAAGCTCTCAAAGATGAATAATTATCCCCGTTTTTTCCACATTTTCGAATGTTTCTTCGCTCCTATTAGTCGCAACGTGATGTTATATAGCCTAAAGCCTTCCTCGATAAATGATCTATCCAACACAAAAAGAATTTTTCAATTCGAACTAGTAGTTCCCGAGATTAGCGCGTTCAAACAAACAAACTCTTCAGCTTTATAATATTAATATAGATGTGAAATCTCCCCCGATTATCCCTCTTTCCATATATGAAAACTGAATTAAAATCGGTCTACTCGTTCTCGAGTTTTTGAAGCGTACACAAACTAACTTAACATTTTTATTTGTAAAGATTTTTTTTCTGTGTTTTGTAAGGGGATGGCTGCCCAAATACACTACTTTTCAGATCTAGCCATCTATTACAAAGCCAAAAGTTCATTTCCGAAGTTGAACCTGCCAGGAATCAAACTGCGAATCCCTGGATCGTTAAAGCAAGCGCCTTAAACCACTTGATCAAGGGTTGTCAAATGATTTGACAGTCTTCTTCTAAAAAATGTATGCAAAATCTACGATATATATTTCTATCGAACTTATACCTCTATACGAGTATAGTACCTACAACGTAGTGTTAGTTTTTCGTCGATCGAAGCCTTATCGCGTTAGTTATTAATACTTGTGCAACAATCGTCTATGTTGACGTTAAAGTTGTAACCAGGCATTGAGTAATCATAGAAGTACTTGTTGCTTTGTTGATACTGTTATGCCTTCGTCGGTTTTTTCGTTTACATTCCCAATCGATACGTGTAGCTATTTCAATAAACTGATGGGTTTGATTGCCCTTTACAGTTACATTCGTCCTTCAGCCATAGCTGTGCTCGGTAGCAATCTAATATTTACTTTGAACAATGTTTCTACTATTTTTCTAGAACAATTTATTGTTTGACATATTATTATGGTATATGGTAACTCTTAAAAATAACTGTTGCTTAAAAAGCTTTAGTAAAAAATAATCACAATTTGTAGTCAATCCTACTAGTCCTACTAATATTATAAATGCGAAAGTTTGTATGGATGTATGGATGTATGTATGTATGTATGTATGTATGTATGGATGTTTGTAACTCTTTCACGCAAAAACTACTGAACCAATCACCGGGAAATTTTGCATACACGTTGTCTGGGACACCAGAAAAGACATAGGATACCTTTCATCCAGAACGCGGACGAAGTCGCGGGCACCAGCTAGTCTAATATATAAAATTCTCGTGTCGTGGTGTTTGTTGCCAAACTCCTCCGAAACGGCTGGACCGATTTTGATGAAATTTTGTGTGCTTATCGGGTAGGTCTGAGAATCGGCCACCATCTATTTTTTATACCCCTAAATGTTAAGGGTGGTCCACCCCAAATTTTTTTTTATTTTTTCGCAAAACTAAGTTTAGTAGTATCTTTATAAAAATAAATTATTTTTACGATTACTATATACCTACGATCAAAAGCAAATAAAATTACACCTTTAAAAATTAGGTACCTACTAATGTATTTTGGTACCAATCATAAATTGGTTTTTTAAAATATATTATCATAAAATCTGCTAAAAATAAAGAACGAAAACAAAGGACATGTGTGAAATATAATTTATTCCATTTAAAGCAAATTAAAAAAATATTTCATTTCAGACTCGACAGAAATGGCTCCAGGGAATAATAAATCAGCTCTGAAATGAATGTAGTAATTAATACCTACCTGAAGGCATTTATTTTAATTAAGTCATTATATGAAAATTATGCCATTACGTAGGTAATTTAAATTATGAAAGACGTTATTCGCAAATTTTATTATATTATACATTTCAAATAAGTCAGACTGATAACCATCATATTAGTTATGAATCTTGTTTTGAATTACCATATTATAATTTTGAGTAATTTCAACAACTTTGAGAAGACTTCAGAGAAATGATATAAAACGTTAGAAGCTTTATAAATATTTTTTTCTTCTCATTTTTTATTTATTTCGAATTTTCTTTATATGTTTTTTATGTTTAAATATGGCATACGATAAGGTTCAAATATATTATTGTTTATATCTTTACTTCATATCAAAGGGTATTTGGTACCCTTATTTTTAAAGTGTTTTTACTTCTTTAGGCGCGTTGTGAAAGAAAAAAAAATCGTCATGTAACGTCATAATTATCACGTCATATCATATCATATGAAAGTAAACTTACTAGATCAATATGCAAAGCAGATAAGACATTTTTGAGTTGTTGAGATATCAATGTTATTAATTTGTGGAAAAACTAGCGTGCAATAATCAATGCGAATCTTTTGCGTTTTCAGATATGGAGCTCATTCTGGCAGATTTCCTCATGAAATTATTTCGGTCATTTAATTTAAATTGTTTAAGTTTTCTGCTAGAAGCAAATAACTAACTAACTTCATAGAAATTTATATAAGTAAGTAATCAACTTCAATATATTTTTTTATTTCAATCATTCATTAAAAATTTAAATCTATCTAATATATAAAATTCTCGTGTCGCGGTGTTTGTTGCCAAACTCCTCTGAAACGGCTGGACCGATTTTGATGAAATTTTGTGTTTATCGGGTAGGTCTGAGAATCGGTCAACATCAATTTTTTATACCCGTAAATGTTAAGGGCACCCCAAAATTTTTTTTTATTTTTTCGTAAAACAACGTTTGCCGGGTCCGCTAGTTATATTATAAAAATTATGAAATTCACAACCGCATTCGCATTCGCGGATATGATCCACTAAAAAATCCGCAATTATATCCGTATCCGCGGATGTAGTTGAAAATTCTGCATCCGCTGCTGCATGTGAATCGTCCGCGCTTGCGCACAGTGATTTTCGTTATTTTTCAAAATTTTGTAGTTTTGTGAAGGGATTGAAAAACCCCTTCAAAAATATTTTCAACAAGTCCGCCATAGTATGCTTCATGCTTAATTCTCGGTTCTGTGACGGGGTCTTTAATCGCGATTGTACGCGTGGCATAATTTTAACCCAGATTACAGATGTTGCTTCGTTACAGTGTAATACAATACAACGGTTAGACATATTTTAATAACAACTCCACTAAAATTGTGATTACATTGTGGTTCTACTGTTTTGCACACACCAGATGCCAGTTATATCGGTGCCCGCCGACCTTAATAATTCCAAAGGGCTCGATAATAAAATTTATTGAACCGTAAAAGGTATGTTGGGGGAAATGGAGCAGTTATTTGGGCACTCACGTGGATTTACAAGTTTAGGTATACACATTTTTTGCAGAAAAACATATACCTACTTACTTGGTACCTATTTATCAAATCTCAGTTATTATCGCAACGGTTCCGAAGAACAAACTTAAAATCTAACAATTTGTTGTCAACCCATTCTGATGTTTGGTTTTCAAATCGTCGTAATTATACGACGCCTACACGTATAATTTCATTATTTTCAACTAAGCACTTAATGGTCCTTAATTGCTTTCGGTAATGAATCCGATTATATAAACGAAGAGAAAACAAAATTTAATAATTGTATATATATATATATATATACAATTATTTATCCGAATTTACTCATACCTAAAAAGTAATTATTTGGTACCCTTAGGTGGGACTCACCCAATAATTTATTTTTATATATACTTACATATAAGGTTATAATACTTATATATACTTATACCTCTTTGCTTTAGAGACTCTAGTGACAATTTTCCATCCCTGATGTTTTACAAATCAATAGGTTATAAGGTGACATCTTATCTAAAGACCTGCCTGTCTGTACTAATCTGTTAAATTGACATAATACTGAGTCTTTTTCACATTCACAATTTTGCGAAGTGTAGGTATGTTTGATGAAAAAAAATTAGGTGTACGTATGTATGTAACATGACACATACATACGTACGTACATACATACGTACGTACATACATACGTACGTACATACATACTTATGCTCAATACTAATAGATCGATATGTATAAATCAGTCATATCAATTCGATTGGGTCCAAACTTCCTTATTAATTAATGTAAATATGTTTGAATATTCAAAGGCTATGGAGTTGCCTCTTCAAATGAACCATTGTTATTGTTACTCAGAACAACTCTGTCCCCTTACCATAAATTTTTAAGACAATTGTACTCACTTTCTTTCTTTGCTGTTTACTAAAAAAATATACCTAAGTATGATTTCTTTCAAGATTCATTTGTGTTTGTTTCAGTGTTGGACATTTTTGTTTCAGTGATATTATGAACATGTTTAAATTACATTAATCTATACTAATATTATAAAGCTGAAGAGTTTATTTGTTTATTTGTTTGTTTGTTTGAACGCGCTAATCTCAGGAACTACTGGTTCGAATTGCAAAATTATTTTTGTGTTGGATAGATCATTTATCGAGGAAGGCTAAATAACATCACGTCGCGACTAATAGGAGCGAAGAAACAGTCAAAAATGTGGAAAAAACGGGGAAAATTATTCATCTTCCGTTGCGTACGCTGCGAAAACCGTTCGAGATACCCAAATGATTCCCAAAATAACTATTCCACGCGGACGAAGTCGCGAGCACCAGCTAGTATAGTAGGTATATATAGTAGGTATATACAAAACTCATAGTAGGGGTATCAAGTTATACCATACACACAAGTAAGGAAATTATAAATTAGTCTTAGGCGCTTCGAAACTTGTAAACATACGATTGCTGAACTGACTTAGTAATTTGAACAAGGAATAACTCTCTTTGATGTCTTTTGAATTATTCTAATAAAATATGAGAGCAGAGTTCGATAAAACTCAATTTATATTACAAAGAAATGTAATTATAAAATGCAAATCGTTTCATTTTATTGATGAAACATTTGTATCAGCTAAGCATTGATAGAACAATAATTATTCCGGTCAAAAAAGAATATTTCTTTTTAACAAACTGTATACAATTTCCATAAAAAAACTAACTATTGCACATTAAAATATGCAAAAGAAATCAATAGATATCAAATATTTTTTCAACAGATCTGTTCTAAATAGCAAGTAATTTAAGTGACTTACAGAATACCAAGGTGAAATAAATAAAAGGCATAATATGTACACTTAGGAGAGTGCACATCCCTTTTCCCTTATCCTTATCCTTAACGTACTTGCAGCACATGTGGTATTGCTTGTGTTATAGGCGACGGTAGCCACCTACCATCAAGTGGACCGTCAGCCTGTCTGTCGACCTTAACATAAAAACAAAATTAAGATCAAATAGTTTCATAGTTGTAGAAGGCTAGCTTCTAGTTACGAAATTTTTAAAAAGACCTTACAGGTTTTACATGAGTACTGCAATAAACTTGAGTTAGCTAAACACTAGCCTAGCTACTTTATAATATACACTAGCGACCCGCCCCACTTGCAATGAAACCCCATGGACCTTTTTTTTTTTTTTTTTTTTTTTTTTTTTTTTTTTTTATGGAGGGGAAATGACCTTTACGCACTATCCCTCGTCGACGGGGACAGTCGACGAGGGGGAGTGTGGGACTCGCCCGGTGAAGTGACTTATCACCGGGAATACCCACTAAAACCCCCCCGGGTTGATTCCACCATCAGCGGTGGCGTGTGGGTCCGAGACGACAGCCGAGGCCCTATTCTCGGATCCCCACACACCGCTAAGTTCTACTCGAACCCAGCTCAGGGCGATGGGTTCGCCTCACTTTAAATGTGGCGGCCCACTGGAATGCCGTGATCCGCCACTCAACTTTGTTGGGTGTTTCAGGGCGTCAGACGTGTCCCCTTCTGACGCCCTGAAGTTGTCACGCGACGTGCGCCGCGGCATACGCCCGGGCACGTCGGCCGGCTCTTCGACGCCTGAGTGGATCAGCCTGGGGATCCAGCTCGCGGGCCCGCTCATTGGCCTCTTTTCCACTCTGGGCCGCTTCACAAAACGTCTTGACGGCATTCCAGCCGTCAAGACTTTCAATCATTGCCCTGACGACAGCGGGTAAGGACAGATCTTGTCCCACGACTGCCGTCAGAGCCGCCCTCTCATTGACCCAACCTGGGCACTCGGCCAGCGTGTGGTCGGCCGTATCGATCGGCGCCCCACATTCGTGGCAGGCGGTGGTTCGTTCTCTCCTAGCGATTTCGCACAGGTACTTACCAAAGCATCCATGCCCCGTAAGCACCTGCACAAGCCGGAAGGAGAGCGAGCCGGTCCGCCTGCTCACCCACTCCTTCAGCACCGGTGCGATTGCAGATGTAGTGCGGTAACCCCACCCCGGCTGCATTGCCTCGTCGCGCCATCTCTCGAGTGCCTCCTCCTGAGCCTCTCTTCTCCATCGTGCTACCTCTTCTGGGGGTGGACTCGCGCCGCCGGCCCTTGCATTTGCTGTCTGATTGTAGATCGCTGCAAGGACCTCGGCATCCAGCTCCCAGGGAAGTGTCCCTGCGACCACGCATGCCGCCCTCCACGAGGTGGTGCGATACGCTCTGATGATCCTGGTCGCCATGACACGCTGCGGTCTTCGCAGCAGGGCCAAATTATAGGCAGACAAGGAGTCGACCCATATGGGCGCCCCATACAGGGTCATCGAGCGTACCACGCTCGCGAAAAGGCGACGGCACCCTCCATTTGGCCCACCCAGGTTGGGCATCAGCCTACTCAAGGCAAATGCCGTCTTTGTCGCTCTAGGAGCCATTCTCCTAAAGTGCTCTTTGAAGTTCCATCGGCTATCGAGAACGAGGCCGAGATATTTCAGCGTCGAACCGATGCCGATGGAAACTCCGCTCACTATAATGTGGGCGTCCGGCGGTGGCGCCTTGCGAGGTCCGTGGAAGCAAATTGCTTCCGACTTCTCAAGGGCCACCGTCAGTCCCAGGCGTCACCACTTGTGCAACTCCAGCGGTTGCCAATATGGTTGCATCTCGGAGCGTGCTTCCGCGGGCGACCACTAGCGTGTCGTCCGCGTAGCACGTGAGGTAAACTCCGGGAAGGGTAGCGCCCCGCAGTACCCAGTCGTAGCCGATGTTCCACAGGAGCGGCCCGAGGACCGACCCCTGTGGGACGCCGCACGACACGTCCCGTCGACATACTCCAGCGCTCGTAGGATATACGATCGACCGACCCGTGAGGTAAGCGTCGACGAGTCGACGCAAGTACCCCGGGAAGGCGTGGTAACCCATGGCCTCCGAAATTGCCTTATGAGGGAGTGTGTTAAAGGCGTTGGAGATGTCTAGGGACACCGCCAGGGCAACCCCGCCTTTCCCAACCTCCTCCTTCGCAAGTGTCCTCACACGCGTGATGGCGTCCATAGTAGACCTGCCCCGCCGAAAACCGAACTGGACATCTGCCAAGTTAGGCCCGGTCTCCTCCAGGTGTCGAGTAAGGCGTTCGGCTATTACACGTTCGCTGTAATAGCCGAACGCCGAACTACAATAACTTCGCGGCCTCACTCAACAACACTATTGGGCGGTAACCCGATGGGGAGTCCACCGGTCGCCCGGACTTCCGGATAAGGACCAACTTGCCTTCCTTCCACTGGCTGGGAAATTGGCCGTTCCTGACACAAGTGGTGAGCAATGCACGAAACCTCGTTTCCAAGCCGCCTTCTTTCAGAGCCAAGACCCAGGCTTTCCCCGGGATACCGTCGGGACCAGGCGCTGTGTTCTTTGCCTGAAGACGAAGAATCGCCCTATCCAATTCTCCCTCGGATACCTCCGGGGCGTCTCCGATCGAGATTGGCTGCGCAGCAATTGCACTTGTACGTGCTGCCGGAGCATCACCCACTGTCCTGGCAGGGAACAGAGCCTCCACTATTCTCGCGAGCATACCCGCCTCCATCGTAGATGTTAGCGGTGGGGCCCAGGGGCGAAGCTTGCTCATGACAAGCTTATACGGCCTGCCCCATGGGTCCCGCTCGAGCGTATCCACCAATTCCTGCCAGGCGCGCTCCTTGGCCGCACCAATCTCCACTCTTAATGCTTTCTTGGCCCCTTGGAAGGCGGCGTAAAGTCTATTCACTGTATCTACGTCTCTGTGACGTCGACGGGCTCGGGTGTACTGGCGTCGTGCCGAGACGCAGGCCGTTCGGAGCCGTTTGAGCTCCGGCGACCACCAATACACTTGTCGACAAGGTGGCAGAGTTGTCGCACGGGGCATGGCCGCATCGCAGACACGGGTCATGGCCTCGTGGAACCATTGCGCCTCCAGGGTCGCATCCGTTCTTTCCGGCATGTCATTCCAGCTTTCTACGAGGGACGCCTCTATTAAAGTGTCTCGCTCCAACCGTTTGAGGGCCCATCTTGAGCCAATCTCCAAGGAAGCACGTCTCGGGCTGTTCGGGTCCGTCGAGTGGGGGGAGATGGAAAAACGGATATACCGGTGATCCGATAGAGTCTCGACCCCCTCCTCGACAACCCAGCCTTGAACACGGCGAGCCAGGGCGGGAGACGCGAACGAAACATCCACGACTGATCCGCCCTGTTGTCGTACGCACGTGTTGGTCGTGCCCCTGTTTAGCACCTCCAGATTGTGAGTGGAAAGCCACTCCTCGAGAGTTCTGCCCCTCGCATCCGTACGAGAGGAGCCCCATACTTTCGACTTTGCATTCAGGTCTCCGGCAAGGAGCACCTGATGCGGACGGCACCAGCCCAGTATGGTGTCCATTTCCGCCAGAAAGCTCTCGAAGTCCGAGAGCGGACGATTTGGCGAAAAATACACACCAATGAACATGATATCGTCGCACAGGACTGCGACATGACCGTGACCTCTATATGTTCGGCCTAGAGTAGGGGCCCCCTCGCCCGTCGTCAAAACAATGGCGACTAGGCCGTCGAGGTCACCGACCCAGTTATCTCTAGAGACAACCAAATACGGCTCTGCGACGACCGCCACCCGTATCCCCCACTGCGCCAGAGATTGGACCAGCAAGTCCTGGGCTCTAGCGCAGTGGTTGATATTCGCTTGGAGACATCCTATGGACATATTGATTGAACGTCCATCGGTGTCTCTTTGGTCCCGTTCGGTTGGGGTGCCAGGGCATCCTGAGTTGGAACTACAGGACCCGCCGGCCTTCTCCTGTCCAATTTGCGCTTGGGGGCCGAACACTTTGCGCTCCCCAAACGATGGTTGTGCCGTCTCCCTGCGTCGGCACACAAAACACAGCGGGCCTCCGAGCGGCAATCAGCTGCTCGATGTCCCGTCTCACCGCAGCGGTAACACTGCTGACTCCTGTCGACGGCCGCGGTGCACTGCTCCCTGACATGCCCAGTTTCCAGGCACCGGAAGCACCGCAGCCCTCGGGGCTGCAACAACTTCACCCGTGCTGCCGTCCACCCGATCAGCAGTTTCCCCTCCAGCACTTTCTTTGCAGCTGCCACCGGGCAGCTCGCCCAGACCGTGCCCATGCCGAAGCGCGAATGACGGATTACTCCAACCTTCGTTGCTTCCGGAACGCAACCTCCAAGTTTGGCGATGGCCGCCACCACTTCGTCTGGAGTGACGGAGTCGTCCAGGCCCGAGACCAGTAGCTCGGTCGTTTTGACCGGCCTGGAGATTCGGACCGACCCCGCACTCGGAAGGGCCCTCATTTTGGCTGCCAGCGCATCCGCCTTATCGTTCGTGTCCGCGCCAGGGATCTCCACAATTACGGCCCCAGTCACTGCACGACGGAACTGGACATTTGGTATACCCAACTCTGTCAGCGATATTATTTCTCTGGCCTCCGTTATGAAGGAGCCGTGGGTCACCCCCTGTTCGGCAGCTCCTGGCTGCAGGGTGATGACCACAGCGGCGGTCTTCGGAGGCTTCGCCATCTTGGGTGCCTGTTGAGGCCGTCTTTGCTCCTTAGGAGAAAGGTTCTTCTTGGGAGGGTTGTTCTCTTTGTGTTTTCCCCCCCTAGCCACCGTATTCCATGGGCGATCCATAGTGACAGGGGCGGGAGGGAGAGAACGCGGCTTCGACGGGGCAGACCCTTTTCCTGCCTTCTTACGGCCGCGATTATTTCTTCTTCGGCGGGCGCTTTTCGAATGGGCCTCGCCGTCTTGTCTTGTCTTGTCTGCCCTCGCCGTCGCCTTTGACCCGCCGGGGGCGGGTTGGGGCGGGGCGGTAGGTGGGCAATTTGGAGCCCTCCTTGGCGCTGGTTGCGGTGGAGGTCCCTTTCGGGACGCTAGAGGAGGGCAAGGCTGCGGCTCTTTGCTCATCAACTCTTCCATCCTCACGTTTACCCTCTCACTCAGGCATCTCAAGAGGCGCGCCTCGTGCTCCTCAAGCATCGCCGGAGTGACGGAGCGAGGAGTGTCCGACGTCGGTTGAGGCTGCTGCTGCTGCAGACTGGCCTTGAAGTCGGCGAACTCCTTTCGGAGGTCCGCCATACCCGCTCTCAATTGGGCGTTTTCGCGCCGCAGCGCAACAACTTCTTCTGTCAGCGTCATGTTTGAGATTGCCTCGATGTCCCCTCGGAGAGCTTGAACCGAGTTGGTAATGGTCTCAAGATTTTCCGAGGCAGAGGCGATATTCTCAATAACCTCCAGGCTGGCCATCGCTCGCAATTTAAGTTGCGCCACTGTTGTTGCCAGGCGGGAGCGGGTGGCTCTAGCCTCTGAGGAGGCGAGCATGTTCCGCTCCGCTTGCAACTTCATTTCCACCTCTTGGGATTTCACCAGGGCGGACTTGGCCTCAGCCAGTGCAGCCCGGCCTCTCTTGCCATTTACTGGCTTAGTTTTCTCCGGCGTAGGGGCGTCGCTGTCGTCCGTCGATTCTGGTTCCGCGTGAGCGGGGGCATCCCTCTGCCTCTTACACCAGAATCGTGTCATTCTCCTGCCCACACAGGGGGAGGAGGGGGTCGACCGCGTTTTGCCCCTGCCGGGGTTCACCATTTCTTCGCCGGAAGCAGAACGGACAGTCCGCGCGCTGCCCGACGAGGAATCCTCTGACATTGAGTCAGGCTCACCGGTTGCATTCTCAGCTCTAGACGACCCGGGATCCATCGTCTGAAGCTCTTCCTGCCTGGCTTCACACCAGACGCAGGGGTGGTGCTTCTCACCACATTCGCAGTTGCCGGTAGCAGATTTCACATCAACCGGCCCGGATACCGGTTGACGCCGCTGGCGAGGCGGGTCGCATGCGCCGCTCGTAGCAGATTTCCCACTCGAGGGCCGAGCTACCCTCGAGCGCCCGGCGTTAGCGGGATTGCTCAACATATTTTTTTCCGTATCAGACTTTTCCATTATTGTTTGGGAAGGGATGCCTACGGCCCTTTCCCAAGGGACCGTAGGAGCGCTTGGGACCGGGTCCCCCCCAGCCATACAACCCATCGGCACGCTGGACCTTAAGTTTTAGGGTAATTTTTTATAGTGGTTTTCTTCCACGCGGCCCGACGCTCAGTGCGCCAGACCCCCGGCCCCGCAAAGTGCAAGGTTACGGGTTGCCCGACGGTGACATAAGCCACGCGCCGCGCCCGCGGTCCTACCGGACCGCCACTACGAGCCGAGGCTCCGCTGCCCCTGGCGGGGCCGTAACAAAAAGCGCCGAAGCACTGTGGTGCAGAGGCGCCTCCATCACCGGCCGGCCAGCATCAGCCGGTTTGTCCGTCATCCCGACCCACGAGGGGTCTCCTAGCGACAACGTCTGGCTTCTTGAGTAAGAAGCCATAGCTTCGCCCTCGAGGTTATTTTTTAGAGAGGTTTTCTTCCTCGCGATCCAACGCTCAGTGCGCTGGACCCCCGACCCCACTCACTGTGGGGCTACGGGTTCATGTGGCTGTGCAATGCCCACCCTTAAAAAGACCAGGCAGCCACATGCCAGTTTTTGTCCACCCGGCCGCAGCCGGTACCCCCCATATCTGGGGGGCGTTCCCCTATCCGCAACCTGGGGACGCGTCCGATGGCGGGACTGGAAACCGCACACGGAAAACCCCATGGACCTAGCGGTTCGCCATTGATATTGCCGCGATTGATATACTGATGAAATACAACTATTAAGGTAGGTACTATATAATCCGTACTAATATTATAAATGCGAAAGTTTGTATGAATGTATGGATGTATGGATGTTTGTAACTCTTTCACGCAAAAACTACTGAACCGATCACAATGAAATTTTGCATACACGTTGTCTGGGAGACCAGAAAGGACATAGGGTACCTTTCATCCAGAAAAAAAGTTGGTAGGTACTGCTCCCGAGGGATTATCTAAAATTAAGGAAACTAACTCCTGGCTAATTATAATAGCAATAACGATGTCAGGCGATATATTGCTTTTTCAATGCGGACGAAGTCGCGGTCACCAGCTAGTATAGGACATAATATTATTACTTCTAATGATGTTAATAGATTGCATGTTGCAAATTAATTATATTATTTACTTGACTAACTTTTTACTAGGTTTTCCGGTTCTTGCACTTTGATGTAAAAACAACATTAAAAAACATTATTCAATGACGACAGACCTAGGTCAACTTGGGATGGTAAGTAGTTTTGATATCCAATGAAGCGTACATGAAGCGTAAATTAAATGAAATTACGTACACAAAGGTCTTTTACGTAAAGGTTCCTTACGTATACACAAAGATTTAATCTGTGGCAAGTTTAAGTGTAGATGTGTTTTAATAATCTATGATTAATTATTATATAGAAGTAACAGAATTATTGTTAATCTAAATAAAATAAAATTAAACTAAACTAAAATCTAAAAATAAATAAGCCTAAAAAATATCCATAAAATTGGGCGCCCTCGGCATGGTACCGAGGATACTGGCAGCATTTCCTCGCTGTATTGCAATGCTAATGCGTTGCGCGAGGAAGCTGCCAGCTCGTCGGTCACCAGTGGTGTCAATAAGCCTTTTCGAGAGGTCTTTGAGAAGTTGACGAGCGCTGGGACCCCACGGACCAAGGGTCTCGACTCCGAAAGGCACAAAAGTGTATCCGGAACCGAGACCCCGGTATTTCGCAGTCTTTAATTTTTCGGCTGCTTTAGCGGCCGCACCCCCTTGCCTACTCGTTCCGTGAATGTGGGAAGGAGCCAGTGTGTCCACGCAAGTAGCGTCCCACACTAGAACCCTTCCCACACTCCAGGGAATCAGGGACATGCCGTCCGGTCTCTTGCCATCGTCCCTGGCTATGCCAGTTGGTTCCATTAAGGTAGGCACGTTGACGGTGGCAAGAGACCGGCGGATTATATCATTGAGTGCGGCGTGTCTGGAAAAACGGCCGGCACTTTTCTGGCATGAAAGCCCGTGGTGACCCAACTCGTCAACCTCGCTGCCGCAGGCGCACCTGTGTGGAGCACAGACACGAACCCCGAGACGAAGACACGTTGCCAGACGAAGTGTGTCTGGCTCAAGAAATGTGCCAATGTTTGGCGACGGGTAGGCCCGGAGCCAATCTCCGGACTCCTTCGCCCCTGCAGCTAGTAATCTGGCCTGTTCTGAATCTGTGTTTTGATCTAGGAGCGACTTGAATGTTATTTCACAGATTGTGTCATCCCAGCTCCTCTGACAATTTGGGTGAGATGGGAAATCCTTACTCGGGCAGGCAACTGACCAAGCCTTTCTGGCCTCATCCAAACCCGCAGTCTCATAGTTTGAAGGAAGATCCCGTAAGATTTTACCTATGAGGTTAGCGGAGCTGTGGACGGAAGACAGAAAAGCTGGTAAGGACACACTAGAGATTTCTCGGATCCCTAACCCACCATGTCTGATGGGTAGGGATGCTTGGGTCCAAGACTTATCGTTGAGCTGAATGTTTAAAATCGATTCCAATGTTAACCTTATAAGGTCATCTAAAGGTGATAGAATATTTTTAAATTTCCAGAAAGGGCTACATCGAAGAACATATGTTAATTTAGGGACGAAAAGACAAAATTTAAGGACGGATATTGCATAATGGGGGCTTATTTCGAGTAGGCGGTCGGAATATTTTTTGAATTTAGAAATGGAATTTTGTATAAAATCAGAAAAGGAGTCTTCAAAAACGGGAGACCCTAGGAGGTAAAGAGAGTGGTTATATACTATTTTAATGTTAGGTATAATTGTATTGAATTTTTGTTGAATTTCATCGTAATTTGGACAGGAATTTGGGATGTATAACTCACATTTATTGAAATTCAGTTCCAAACCGATGTTTTTAAATTCCGTCAAGATTATTGTAAGATCAGACAAAACTGTGTGTACATCTCCTCCTAGGGTTCCATCGTCCAGGTACCATATGTTGAATTTTGATTTCAATTTTTTAATAACAGGGTTGATTGCCAGAGAGAAAATTGCGGGCCCGAGAGGATCACCCTGCTGACAGCCAACTTCGGATGATAAAACGTTTTCTCGGTAGAGTAATTTAGTGGGATCTGCGTACGAGAGAAGAAGATAATTGTAAATTTCAGGAATATTATGTTTTGCTTCTGTCAACAGAGTATCTCTGTTTACCGAATTGAAGGCGTTTTTTACGTCAATTTTGATCAACACTTCGGACGTTGTATTATTAAGGAAGGTGCGCAGTGTACGGCTGCTTCGCAACCCCTTTTGGTGCCAAAGCCTAACTGTATTGGTTCAAATTGAGATTGTAGTTTTGTTTTAATGTGTTGGACGGCTATTTTAGATGCAAGACGCCGAAGTGTTGTACCAACGGCTACAGGTCGTACCCCACCATCTTTTTTAGATAAGGCGATAAGATTGGCGCCGAAAAGAATTGGAACTATATCGGAGTTGATGTTGCCAGAATACATTTTATTTATTAATTTTGTTATGGAATTTAGGAGCTGTTTACCGGCATCGCCAGCAGAAGTTGAGATAAGGTCTTTAAGATGTTGGGGTGAGATCCCGTCCAGGCCTGCCGCGGAGCCGGTTTTAAAAGAAACGATCGCATCAAGGGTGTCTTTATTGTCGATCGTTAAGCAGACCTGTGTAGCCGTTGGTGGATCCAGGAAATACGGAGTTGAAGGAGCTGGGGGATGTTTATCCTGCAGGGACGAAAGAATTTCAGGGGTGTCTGGTGACAGCATTTCGCTTGTAAAAAGGAGGCGGGCAGCACTTTTGAGATCCCCATCACTAATTTTGCCTTCTATATATTTAACACGATCATAAGAATAACTGTTTTGTTTATTAGCTTTTACGGAATTTACGGAAATGGGACATGTTTGAATAAAACAATTATTTTTAATCTTTTGTGTAAGGGAGATGGATGAATTGTCGCTATCGACGTGAAGCGTGCGGAAGGAAAAAAGGAGAAGGTTATGCCAGTCAAGAATGTTATTATGTTCTAAACATTTTTCTATTAATTTGGATAGATGAGTGGCGACGGTGATTCTAGCACCACGAGGAATTCTCTTAACTAATTGTATACTATGTTTTAATTTGCTAATATGAAGATGGAATGGAATGACTGGATCGTTAGTATGTGCAGGTGCGTGCGGAGGGCTATTATGGCTGCAGGCTGAAGGTGTGACATTTTGACTATTACAATTTCTGTGTGATTTGGTAAAATGAATATTAAGCGCTCTTGCAGATTTAAAATATCTGGGGCACAGGCTGCATGTGTGATTTGACGATGTGCTGTCACCAGGCAGGGAGGAAGGTTGCATCCACACGTGTTATAACTTATAATATCATACAAACTTAAAATATAAAGCTTAAGAAACTTAAAATAAAATATATTAAGAAAAATAATCAACTTAAAAACGAGAACTAATAAAATAAACAAAATAAACAAAATAACTAAATAACTAAAAGACTAAATAAAGAAATGTTCGTCAAACTTAGCGACTTAAAATACAAAGCTTAAGAAACTTAAAATAATTATATTAAGAAAAATAATCAACTTAAAATCAAGAAATAATAAAATAAACAAAATAACTAAATGACTAAATAAAGAAATGTTCGTCAAACTTAGCGACTCAGTTGGGGTTAGGCCTTTTGCGTTGGCGAAGCGTTCTAGGTTTCCGAAATGTCACAGCTGCAGGCCGTGCGGAGGAACATCTCACATGGATTAGGCCTGTGGTTTGCAGCGAGATACTAAGTATGTAGTGCAATCCTTATTGTTGTGTGTCTTTTATTGCTGTTTTTTTGTAGCAAACAGCTTCGTGTTGTAATTTCACAGCTTCAATGTATTCAAGTAATTCAAATGATTCTGATTTAATACTTTTATCATCGGATATTTTTCAGATCAGCCTTCCACAAATACCAAGAATTTATCATAAATAAGGATATTTATGTTAAAATTTAATTAAAATACAAATAAATAAATATCTTCACACATTCCACACAGCACCATCTATGCGGTATCCATAATACAGCAACTAATGCTTGTATTATGGATACCAGACAGGTTGATATACTACATAGATTTTTTTGTAAATACATACATTATTATAAATACAAAAACATCCACGACTCAGGTAGAACGGTAAATGTTATTAACACATAAACATATGCCCCTAGCGGAATTCGAACCCGCGACCGTTTGGTTAATAGCTAGGGTTACTAACCACTAGACCAAACGTGCCGTCAATTAATTCGTCGTGCCGGTTCGTCTTATTTTTAAGCTAATAATTTATTTTTAGCCAAATTTTCTTTTTATTATTGCCTAATTTACTAACATAAAACCAAGCCACATTTTAAAAGCAACAAGGCAGTAGCTTTTAGCCTTAATGGAAGTTTTATGAGATTGAAACGTAATTTATTATCTTGTCCCCACGTGCTCTCGGCACAGCTCCTACATGACTTACCATGGTACCAAATTTCAAATATTAATTACTAGCTGTTGCATGCGACTTCGTCCGCTTAACTTCCGCAAAATTTCATGGTGATCGGTTCAGTAGTTTTTGCGTGAAAGCGTAACAAACAAACAACAAACTCACATTCACATTTATAATATTATAAGGATGTTTTGACAAACCTAATAGAAGCTTATTAGATAACAAATAAATTATGAGGGAAAATTTTACATTAAATTATAACTTACTTTACAAAATGTCCGGACAACTATTAATCATGAACATTTAGTTCAAACGGAAACAAGAATATAATTAATAATGAAACAGAACAAAGACTATTATATATTTCAATTTCAACTGATAACAAAACATTGGACGGAAATTCACGGATTGACGTAATCCCAAGTTTAGGGGATTATATAGCGAAGGAAAATTGTAACCAGACAAACAAGATCTGTTCACTTTCTCACTTCAACAAACTGTCAACGTATAACAGACAGCGTCGAGGTATTAATATATATGAGGAGGGGTCTTGGTAAAATGGACATATTTGGACCTTAAAGTTTAGTCAGATCAACTCCTAGCAAATCTTTCGCGGTGTCTAGTTAACAAACTCTCGGAGATCTTATCTGTCTCCTTTAATTAAAGAACAAAAAGCGCTTTAAATTATGCTCAGGTAAGCCAGAGCGAACTTGGAGACAAATACTTGGAATTAGAATTTGTTATCTTTACAACTATCTGAGATATGGTTGGATTTTAATTTTTCGAAAAAGAAATTAGAAATATTTTTGAAGAATAGTTGGTATTACTCTAAAAGAAATATACGGCCTTTTGGAAAACTTAATGAGGTCATCGAAATAATATATCTTAATGAGGTTTACATAAATATATTCAACATAGAAATATTTTATGATATTTTCTAAGATCTTTATTCAATCTGTCTCAGAACATGTTATATTAAAATCAAAAGAAAAGGCCTTTAGGTTGAACATATTAGTAAACAATACAAAGAAAAAATTATCCCAATTCTGTTGGCGACTAAGTTTTGTCTTTAATAAAAACTGATCCTAATTCTAATTATATTATAAATTTCAGTTTGTATATTAGTTTGTAACTCAATCACGCAAAAACGGCTGAACGAGTTTGGATGAATTTGGCACACAGATAGTTCACTATCTGGATTAACATGACTTTAGGATATGTTTTATCCTCGAAAAATGTTAGGTTGCTGTAAGATTTTCAAAAAAATAACTACAGCGCATACGAAGTCGCGGGCACAACTAGTAATATTATAAATGAGAAAATGTGTAAGTTTGTTTGTTACTCGATCACGCAAAAACGGCTGAACGAATTTGGATGAAATTAGCCACATTAGATAGTTTATTACCTGGACTAACAACATTTATCCAGAAATATTGAAAAACTAATTAGAGCGCATATGAAGTCGCGGGCATAGTTAGTTATATATTATAATCCCTTGTTGTTGTAGCAGTTTAGTGTTAAGTAATCAAGCAAATAAATGCTATCCGACCGAAATACAAATGTAATCAGAACTACCCTAATCGATTTAGCGCATCGTTTGGTAATAAATCTGCAGGGGATTAAGGCTAAACGGCCTTCGATATCAGCATTAAGGCTGATCCTAATATGGTCTATACAGATAAGTAGTGAAACTGTTAAATGTAAGGGATGTTCCATATCTAGGGTACAACTCGATTTATATTTCATACTACTTAGTAAAATAATGATATATATATTAGCATAATTCTTTTTTGCTTATCCAGCCCTGAGACTGGATTTTTCTTTTGCACCGTAAAAAATTACCTACATGAATATACAAAATTATGAGGGTTCAGAAAATTTTTTGACTTTCCTCTATAAAAACCAATTTTTTATTCAATATTGGGTAATAATTGTATTTATATCTCGACGTTTTCCGATAAATCTCAAAAAACTGCGCCGAATGCTGTAAATCCAATCAAAATCAGTTAATCCGTTCGAAAATATTGTTGGTGAAAAGTTTAGAAAAAAGTTTTCGTCACATATTTTTGTAAATTAGGCTCTGATTCATATTTTTGACAAATTAAAATTAGGACGATGAAATCAAACCTAGAAATTAGGAACTATTGAAACATTTGAAACTTACGAATATTAATTCCCCGCTGCTCGAAAACAACCCAAGCCCTTTTGGCAATGTTGAAACTTTCAAATTTTATGGATTCTAACTTTTGGAGCAAATTTATTCTTAGTTACTTTGAAATTCCTTTCAAATTAAATAAAACCGAACTTTACTAAATACCTACAGTTCGAGCATAATTTTTCGAAATACTAATAAGTACCTATTGTTTTTTCCCGAGACCTATCAATCATAACACAATTTCTCTGATGACAGATAAAAATGTTAACGTAATAAACGTTAATTACCTATTATATTGAATATTAAGAGGATTTCACATAAGGTTATCGAGGCTAAAGTTTTTTTGCCTGCCACCTTAAAAGGTACTTATAAGTAGATAGAAAAAAAAACATATTCAGAAGTTAGAGATTAAACATTACAGTAGACATACAGTCATAATTATTTTATCTTCACGATTGCTTTTAACTGCAACCCCATGACAGAATACTGCCGGACCACTATATGGTTGTGGCTACCATCACCATTAAATGCAACCAATATCAGAAGGGATCCAAGAGCTTTGCTCGTATCCAGGCATCCAAGCTTAGTATAAAACAAATGTATTAAAATACTAGCTGTTGCATGCGAATTCGTCCGCGTAAATTTATAAAACATAGCCTATGTTACTTCCTGATAACGTAGTTTTCTATAGGTAAAAAAAAATATTCAAATCGGTTTAGTAGTTTTGGAGCCTATTTAATTCAAACAAACAATCAAATCGTTCCTCTTTGTAATATTAGTAAAGATAAATAAGACGAGGGAAAGAGAAATAAAATCTAAGTATTATATTCAAACAAATGTGAAAGTCCGTTGGTTAGACGTCTACTACCTAAGACGCATTATTGTCATACTAGTCCTAATATTATCGTTTCAATATCGTTACGTCATGATAACATACTGGCTATTCATCAAAGTGCGTCAATCTATCACTGTCGCGATGTCGCGGCTGCAACGGCCTTGTGAACTTGCTCCGATAACGAACAATCGAAGAGTTCGAATAGGTTCGAAGATTAATTGTGCTCGTGTAATGGTGGTAAACAATGGGACTAGTATGAGTTTATTTAAGTTTCAATTCAAATTAACTGACTTCGAAAGGAATAACAGTAGGTACCTATCATCAAGGAAATAGTATATCTCTGGTCATCAAAATATGTGTCGTTGTTCAAGACTGCGTAACGAGAATTTTTATAAGGAAAATAGACCGTATTTTATAGACCGTAGTCAAATAGCGACTCGACTCCGACTCTGCATGGATGCAATTTTTTTCTGCAAATAATATGTATTAGTGACAACCGTATCAAAATTTGTTAAGTGGTTTAGAAGCATGCAGAAGCGGACAGAGACTTTATTTAATAATATGTATAGATTAGATAAATAGTCTAAAATATATTAGATATAAATAACGCCTTGCTTGAATTTCGTGGCTTCCTTTTAGAAGCATATACTTAGTTACTACAAATAATCACCAGAAGGCGTTAAAGGTGTTCTGTATGGAATTGAAGCTAAACTCAAATCATATGCAAATCATAATCAATTTGCACTCACACTAGATCTACGATTGGTTTATACTGTTTTTTTTTTACATTTCTTATATAGATAAGCATAGAAAGACCACGAACTTTCTTTTATAGATGCTCCGTTGGTCAATTAATATTTATGGTGTACGAATCTCTTACTTTTTTTATTTTACCACCTAACCTAGGATTAAATAGAGACATTACAAAGTACATATTTTGTTATTATACCATTGGTTACGTTTCATGTTCAGTAATTTTAGACGATGATTGACTGAAATATATATAAATGTGAATATTTATTCGACGACGTTTGGATATTCGGATATTTCTTACTTAATTGTGCGTAAACCATTATACGGATTCGAATGACTTGGTACACACATTTATATCATGTCCCGGATTAATATATAGGATAATTTTTATTCGAGACATAAATTTATTTCTGAACTTACTCGATGCTGGCCCGAAGAAAACTGCCTGACACATCTAATCTAATAATCTATAAGAGGATAATGACGATAATATAATACAGAATAAGTAACAAGTTAATAATAATAAATTAACTTTAGAACATTACACTCCGTTACTTTGAATATAACAACTTAAACGCAAGCCAAGTTTAAAACCACTGAACTAGAAGTGAAATTAATCCACTTAGATTCACAAACACCGCTGACAACTTGTGAACAAAACCGCAACTCAACACGTTAATGAGCTTTGCTCTTGTCTACAATTTTGGCAAGATAATGCAACATTGATTTTTTAAATAAAGCTAGAGTCTAAACTTTGGCGAGTAGGACATGGCGTGAGAGGAACCGTGGGCAACAGCCATTAAATGAAGTAAAAAAAACACAATAAGTTTTTTATAATATGTTACATTTAAGTGTGAAGTCTCATCACACCCCTCAATATAAAATGTAGTCCACCACGCTAGTTTACTGCTAATCCCATCTGGACGACTTCACATATCGTCCTTGATTTCTCATTCTTTGGGACACGTAGCTTTTCTCGAGATGTTTTCCTAGACTAGAGCCATAACTTAAAATATTAAAATACTCAAAGGTGAATTTCGACTGAAATTCGAGCCTACATCTGTCGTTTCTATAACCACTCATTCAATTTTTCACTGGCCATAATGTTTCTCTTAATTGCTTTGTTTCTTGTCTCTTAATGCTCAGTCAATTATCAAGAACTGTAAACCTCTGTGAGACCTTTGAGAAGACCAACTAAAATTTCTTCATACAAGGAAGAGGACATGTAGGTGTTCATATAACAATTACAGACAGGGACAAGTTAATATGTCCTCTTAACAAGATATAGAGGTTAAGTTCTATCTTGTTAAGAAGTCAAGAATTTAAATGTGAAAGATTTAACAAATTTTTAACACTGCTTCCCTAAGGTAACTGTTTCAATTATTGCAGAAAAACGACTAAAAGTGATATCTATAAACTCTTTCTAATTTATTTTACTTCTAAAAAGATCGTATTTTTTAGAACGCGACCCATTTTGCAGGGATCGGAAATTCTTCTTTCCCCTTTTGGTAAGGTATTAAGTCCGACATCTTTATATAAGTAAATATTATAAATTTCAATTTCCTTAAGGATATTGAAGAATATTATTTTCCATTTCAACTCAGCTCATTCCCGAGGTGAGTGCTTATACAATCTACATAAATTACGAAACTTACCCGTTGAACACAAAATTTAGGAATTAAGCCAATTGAAATTTTTTTCTAAAGTTACAATGAATAAGGACTTTTATAAAAGTATGTATTTATACATTTTACTGTTTTTAACGAATTACCCACTTAACATTCGCAGACGACCTTGTATTGTTCTCTAAAACTGGTTGACACTGCAGACAATGCTACAATAACTTTCCAGTGAAAGTGCAAAAGATGTGGGTTTTAGTTGGTAGAAGTCCCACATACCCCACTGATCTCCTCATGATCGGTGAGGATCTGATTCGCTGACTTTCCCCACGAAAAAAATGGTATGTAAATTGTCAGTGAACAAAGACTTTTTAATCTAATTTCTTTATTTATTTTTATGAACATCTTATTATTATTGATTTTCACAATAGACTATTGCCACGACTTTTTACGACAAGTCGATTAAGGATTCCGTTTACATACTCTGCTGTGTACTCAAATTTAATGGAAATTAATTTTTCACTATATTATTTCTAAAAGAGCCACTTTGTTGCGAAAATCCATTTTCCCCTTTGATTAACAATATTTTGAATTTAGAACGCTGCGATTTTTACATACTGTAGGTAGGTACCTATTGTTGTTTTTAAACATATTGATCATTATTGTTACAATATCTACTTAATTATATGGCTTATTTTGTGCATCCTGTGTGGTAGGTATAGCAAAAAGTGGTATGTGGTATTTTTAGTGTCTGAATCTCTCACTGTCTGTGCTGTGCATAGGATTCTAACTTAAAATCGCTAAGTTCGTGATTCAATCACAGAATACTTGCTTGTAACTCGATACTTAGTTGTTAGAAAATAAATTTTATTATTTTGTTAAATGGTTTAGTCACAATTCGTATAAGATTTTCTAATATAATTTTAAATAGTTAGCAAAATTCAAAGTTTCCGTTCAACGTTCAAAAATATACTAAAACAATCAAACTGAAGAGTTTTCAGCTGCCTGTCGGATTTTTATCATCACGCTATGACCCTTCGACGCCGAGGTAGGCGAAACCACGGGACACGGTTAGATGAAACCGTGAGATATGGTAAGTATAAGTTAAATAGTATGAGGATACTATGATCTGTCACATTTTACGCCGTATCACAATCGCACACATGCTTTTTATATTTTGCCGTTAGTCTTATTCCATGTGCTTATAAAATCATCCATCTAAAACATAAGAGGAATATATAAAGTGGCACATAAATAATGTGATGCTAAAAATAATGAACCAAATTCGACGTGGCCAAACGCAAAAGATATTTGAATCGAGAAAAATGATACAGCCTTTCATTTTATATCACATCTACATGCAGATCAAGTTATAGTGGTTACCTTTAGTATATGTATTCATTCAATATCGTCTTTGGTATGAGATCTCATTGACTGTGACAGCCCGAAGATGGGATATTGTATCTATTATGTAAAATATCTACCTACGTAAGTAGGTGCTTTTTGTGAAAATCAATGATTTACTCTGGAGTGGAACAGAAGTGGTATTGACATTGTAAATATAGAACGAGGGTTTCCCGTTTTTCCTTTTTTTTTAAATTATTATTGAGCTCTTTCGTAGGTAGTTCGGGTGAAATTTATGGAACAAGGAACCAAGGTCTCGTCTCACATCTAAGCGTTATATATAATAACTAGTTGGTGCCCGTCCGCGTTGAAAAAGCAATATATCGCCTGACATCGTTATTGCTATTATACTTAGCCAGGAGTAAGTTTCCTTAATTTTAGGTAATCCCTCGGGAGCAGTACTTTTTTTCTGGATGAAAGGTACCCCTATGTCCCTTCTGGTGTCCCAGACAACGTGTATGCAAAATTTCATGGTGATCGGTTCAGTAGTTTTTGCGTGAAAGAGTTACAAACATCCATATACATTCATACAAACTTTCGCATTTATAATATTAGTACGGATTAAAGCTTAATAATAAATTATATTAAGCTGTCTTCTAGAATAGAAGAATTCTAGCATAGGCGTAGGCAAAGAAACCTAGCGCTAACACAGCAATTTTACTCGCTGGTTACTTAGCAAAGATTGTAATACAATTATCTTATTATAAATACTTGCTTGACAACAAAGTCAACGTTTTCATGTTAATCTTATTCACAACCTTAATGTAATGTGATTACAGAAAATAGGGAGTTCCAAAATTATACTGTGCTTCGTTCCTTTTCTCAATACACATTTCCTCTTTGTCGAGGAAATGTATTCGGAATTACATTTTAGAGATTTCCTTTTACGGTTTACTCTGCGGTCGGGATCAAAGTAGGACTAAGTAGTCCTACTTTGATCTGAACTAGCACTAAGTTATTTTATTTAAATGAATAAAATTCCTTAACCATTGACAATTGTTTAGTCTATACTAATATTGTAATTTAAAAGTATGTTACTAACTTTTATTGACAGCCCTGTGTGGATCTAATACTAATAATGTCTTTAGTTATTATTTTATCCTAGTTTGTCAGCTAGTATCGATTTTAAGCTTTCAACTTCGATTTAAAGACCTGTGAAGGTAGGGTGGTGGACTTCTTACACTGAAGATAAAGACTACGTAATTATACATGTCGCTCATACCAGATAAACAGATACATAATACGTATGTCAGTGCATAATACAGACGTCAGGCAAATACGAAACATCCTGACGTAGCAGCAATTCATTTTAAATATTCACAGAGAGGAGATGTAACAGATTATTTTCGCAAATAATATTTGTGTCCCTTCTCTGTATTCTAAGTTGTAGAGAAAAACATGTAGGTATTACGGACATAAAATTTTAATAGCCGACGGTAAGTATTAACTTACAATACCAAAACGAATTAAATACCTTATTGCTTTTCCTAAAGTATAAAAAAAAAAAAAAAAAAAAAATATCTTGAGGAAATATTTCAAAAATAATTCGTATCATTCTTATTTATAATGTTACAAAATGAAATGTTTCAGTCCCACTGCTGGTCAGAGGTATCTAATCTGGTTAGAAAATATCTGGTTATTTATGTTATATGTAACTCATGTCAAACATATAATACTTGTTTCCAAAGTGAGTGGTAAAAGTTATTGGATTATTGGTTATTGGAAAAAATAAAATACTTTTCTGAAAGTCTAAGTAATAAACAAACTTTCTGAAGTCGTGACAAATTATATTCATAGTAAAATAAAGACGGTGAAAAGTTTAAGTAAACCAAAATAAATTTATAAACAAATATTGAACAAAATTTTATCGTATACAGAAATCGTTATAATGGCAAATTACAGGCGCAATACTAACTTATACAGGGCGTCCCACGACGATGCCACATGGAGGGAAAGTACCTTGAATATTGTAGATGGAACATTTTACTGAAAGAAGACATTATTTTAATTTTAAAAACAGTTTAAACTGCATTCATACATTTTTAAATAATCACATGGTTGAACCGGGAATCGAACCCGCTGGACGAGAAAAAAAATTACCCTGTAGCTTTATTATACCGATCGAAAGGGTTCATCATAAGGATTATTTTTTGCTTAATAACATAGTGTCAGAAATAAAAGGAAGACCATGAATTTTAACATTTAATGTGAAATTTTGTTCCGAAAAATGAAAAGCTGACATTGCCGTAAGGCGGTTGAATACAAAGTCGCACTCTTTTGATTATTTCACTCCCTGTCGATTTTTTTATCTTGTTGTGGTGGATATTTAGAATAATATGTCTAAGTTCTGTTTGTAGCTCGTGAACACTTTCATACTGGTTCTTATAAACTAAATTTTTTACATAACCCCATACATACAGTATGGGACTCATTTTGAGCATTTGATAAATTGATTAATTTTGTATTAAAATGTTAAAATTCATGGTCTTCCTTTTATTTCTGACACTATGTTATTTAGCAAAAAATATTCCTTATGATGAAGCCTTTCGATCGGTATGATAAAGCTACAGGGTAATTTTTTTTTCTCGTGTAACGGGTTCGATTCCCGGTTCAACCATGTAATTATTTAAAAATCTATGAATGCAGTTTAAATTGTTTTTAAAATTAAAATAATGTCTTCTTTCAGTAAAATCTTCCATCTACAATATTTAAGGTACTTTCCCTCCATGTGGCATCGTCGTGGGACGCCCTGTATACGTTGTAAAGGTATTATTACGTTAAAAATATTGTAAAATTTTGTCACGATGTCCCGTATCATATACGGGTATCATGTCGTATAAAATATATCACATACATGTTCACAGATCCCGATCAGGATATATAACCAAACATAACGGAGGTCATAACCGTCAGTACACACAAAATTTATGGCACCACCATAATTTTTGTTACATCCGCCGTATCTGCGCGATTTATTGAGAACATTAGAGTAGTATCCGACCCAAGATTATTGCGGTCGCTCTGATTGTCTCTCTCATCGACGCCATTACATAAAGTAACCCGTATTGTCATCTCAAAATTAAAATTCCAGCTTAATCCGAGGAGAGGTCGTTCGTTCTTCGCCCATGTGTTTGCCAAACGAAAACATACCTACAAACATACAAAAAATAAATATTTCCTCTTTATAATATTAGTGTGAACTAAACAGTAACAGTCATTTGAATATTTTACTTCATACATAATCTCTTTAAATATATACAGCTTTTCATATAAATGATAAATTCTAATTGAAAAATATACAATAATAAAAACATATAACAGTAGCACACAAAGTAGGGAAGTTTATTCCCATTATAAGTTCGCTATTTCTCTTTAAATACTAATAACGATCATTCCAGTCTATACACATATAGGTACTCACTTCTACTTACAATGTCGCAATAACAGTTAGGAATTGAACTCTCGAGGTTGTTTACGAATAAAATTAGGCACTTGGGACAAACAGTCCAATTAGGTAGAGACAACTTCGAGAAGGAGGTCAATTGAAGAATCCAGCTCGGATGGGCAGCATTCGAAAAGATCCGCGACATCTTCTCTTCCAAAATCCTTAGTTTATCAAAATAAAACTTTTCTACTATTTTTTGTTGCCAGCGATGTCATAAATGACGCTAAAACGTGGGTTTCGAACTAATGGGCCTGGTAAGAAAGCTTAACACCGCTAAACGAGCTAGAATATCTCTTCTTATAATATAAAGAGCTATAAATTATAGCCTATAATATAACTATTATATATAACTACAAGTTTTTCTTTTATATTTAATTAAGTATTATATTTAAATAAAATATAATAACATAACATTATACCTATCTATATACAAATAAAACATTAAAAACAAACTTAACATTAAACCTAAAATATCAAACAATTTATAAAAAGAATACCCCGTCTAACAGGTCCTCCTGCGGCATGGACCCCATTATGCTGGCGACGTTACCCCTCTGTACTGCCAGAGCGATACGCTGACAGAAATACGTGCCAGCCCTGGGATCCCCTGTAGACTCGACCAGTCGTGACGACAGTGCCCTTACAAATTTTTTCATATCTGCTGACCAGGGGCCCAGTGTCTCTATTGCGAGCGCCGCAAACTCGTAGTCCTTGAGTAAGGATGAGTATTTGCGGAGCTTGAGAATTTGGGCCTGATCAGCAGCAGCGCCGGCCTGTGTGCAGGTCGCTTTGATGTGGGACTGTGCGAAGGTGTCTACGCATGTTGCGTCCCACACCAGAGCTTTTCCTAGATTCCATGGCACTAATGTGGCTCCGTCGGGACGTTTGCCATCGTCCCTCGCCATTCCCACGGGTTCAAGGATCGCAGGCACAGAGACGGTGGCAAGCGAGCGACGGACCAAATCATTAATAGTATTGTGTCGATACAAGCGGCCAGCGCTCCTCGCACAAGAAAGGCCATGTCGTCCGAACTGGTCTACGTTTTTACCGCAGACACATGCGTGAGGGACACACATTTTGGACCCGAGCCTTAAACATATTGCTATCCTCAAGCTACCCGGGTCCAAAACCGTGCCCAACTGCCTCGACGGGAGTGCTCGCAGCCAATGACCTGATTCGGGCGCTGATACTGCAAGGATACGAGCACGTTCAAAATCGTCCTGACTATCAACGAATAAAGAAGTATGAGCTGCCTTAAGACGGGGCGAGTCCCAAGCCCGTTGAATATGTCGAGAGACTGGTATGCCCTCACCCGGGCACGACTCGCACCAGGCTTCCCTGGCCTCCTTCAAGCTCGCTATCTCATCGTCGAGTATCTGAGGAATGTTTAAAATAATACTATAATAATAAATAATATATAACTATTATAAAGCTATAATATAACTTTATAACTATAGAGTTATAATACAGCTAGAATAGAATAGTTCTTAATATTACAGTAATTCTAACAAGAGCTAGTTTGTTGGAACTGTAATATTAACTAGAAGCTATGAGATATTATTGACACAAAGAATCCTTCCATATTATTATATCCAAATAGCATGTCAGTAGCTATATAGGTATACCTACGCGGCGAACCGCCATATTGATACTTTTTCGAATATACCTTAGCAGGAATAAACCATTTTAAAGTCTCTATTTAAATTTAATGGACCCAACACACTTTATATCCTGAATAATAAATATGGTCTGTAATGTACTGTCTTCAGAAGTGAATTAATAAATTACTTTTCACCCTGAAACCATTTCCTTCGCCCACTTGTTCTTTTACAAAGGGAAAACAAGGCCGTAGACAATTTTACGACAAAGGAAGACGGAATGTCTCAAAGCTTAAATATTCAGGTTACTGAACTTCGAAATGTGGTTTGCATGAGATACCACAATTTATGGAACGTCAATATTGCTTTATCAAGGATACATCACGGAACGTTATGATATTATATTTCGTGACTCCAATACCAAACAAATTTATTTTTAGTGCGATTATAAAAGATCTAAAATATATAAGAAGAATAAACCATAGAACAAATATTTATAAAATTATGTTTGGCTTAACTTAGCTTTAACTTTGAGAAATAATAGATTAATTTTTATTTTATTTTATTGTATTTTATGCATTGATACCAAAGAGGCACAAAACTCTTAAACAAAGTTCAATGACAAAAGCAAGCCCAAATTTAGGTCTTTAGACTATTTTAAAACATGGTTACAGTGAGTTAGAGTTCACTAAAGCAAACAAGATAAACTTATTTATCGACGGCTTTTCTCCTTTCATTTTTTTTTCGTTTTTATTACAGATACCCGAGAATATTTCCCCAGAAATAACACATCGTCAAATTTCAGTCTCGAAACTGCCTACTTATCAGGATCCGATAAGCTTCTCTTATATTATGATTTATTCACTAACTTATTATTCAGGCATTTGTGTGAAGGTAAAATAATACTATTTTACGTCGGATTAAATTCACACAGGTAAGGAAGTCTCAGGAAACGACCTATACCGGGAAACGGAGATTGTAAATTATGAATTGTACATTTGTGCTGGATATATGTATATTTTTATATTTAGTTCATATTAATACGCGAGTACAACCAACGTCATGACTGATGTAAAATTAATACGTCACAACGCGAAGCGTATCATTAACACCTAGACAAAGTGGACAATTTTCTTGTATATCACTTTACTAAAGCCGTGGTCACAGAGACGACGAAATATGGAAATAGATGATACAATTTATTAATGAGATTTACTAAGAAGTATTTAAGTGGTGGTGATATTACGTCATAATCAACTCAGCCATAGGATGCTCACCCCGCTAGGGGCAAATGTTTATGTATTAAAATTTACCTTTGTACCTAAGTCATGGATGTTTTGTATTTATAATATGTCATGTATTTCCAAAAAAAAGTAATGTATGTAGTAAATTAACCGTCTGGTATCCATAATACAAGCATTAAGTTGCTTACTTTGGAACTAGATGGTGCTGTGTGGAATGTGTGAATTTTTTTAAAAAATTTCTATAAGTAATATAATTTTTGAGTAGGAGCGGTCAGAAGCAGCCTGGATCCAGCTTTGATCTGCGGCTAGTATCCCTACTGTGGGTGCTGTAGAAAGCTATTAGGGCAGTACCGCTCTCTGAGGACATGTATTAAACTTTGCTCACCAATTCGCCTGCCAAATATGGCTAATTTTGGCAAATGCCCATAAGATGGCAAATCCATTTACCTACTCACTTACCGAAACACAAGAGCACAATCGCCGTTATTTCATTCTACTTATTTATGCAGTCTTAGAGTCTTAATTATCATTATATCCCAAGAAATCATTATAATTAATATTTTTTGATAGTCCTAATCGTCTCCAGCAACATCTATCAGCAACCACTATCGTCCTTGTAATAAAAAATGCTATTATTATCAGTTCTAATCCCAATTGTTCTTCTTTATCGCAAAATGAATTTTCTCTAGATCTCCACATAAAATTAATTTTAGAAATGCCCCGTTCTGGAAATGTTACAGTGCTATGATCGGTAACCAACTCATATACAATACATGCTAAAACATACAATTTTGTCTTGTCAATGTGAATACAATCCTATATGCAGCACCCCTGTTATCAAGCGATGTTGTGCAGCCTTTAATTAATGAACGTTGGTCTCTTAGTAATTATATTGCAACATCATGTATGTACATACCTACATGGATATTGTTAGAACAAACAGAAGCTGTAATTATTACACGCATTAACAAGAACGGTGGCGGTGATATTGTGAGGATCTATTGTTGATGTTTAAATAATTAATTTAATGTAAGCAGATGCGTACATTGTAATGAACGTTTAGTGCGAGCGAAATTGTTGAAGGAGAAAAATTAAGTTAATGAACACGATTTTTCTAATTAAGTACTAGAAAAGTGGATGATGCTATAGAGGAGTGTCATTTCAAAAGAACTTATTTCCACCTTATCCGATTTTTCAATAAAGTGCAAAAACCTTAATGTGGTTTATTACTAAATACATAATATATTTTTTCACTTCACTAAAAACAGACTCGTATTGAGCTGATTCTGACAGTAGTACATTAATTTTATAGTTTATTTATATTAGGAAAACATTACTCAATAGTTTGGAAATAAGTCACATTGTTCAGAATTACAGGAAATAAGCCTTTTTGTTAGGTACTCTAAAGGAAATAAGTCACTTTGTTAGGTATTCATACATTTTCTCTATAAAATGTATGAAATGGAAATAAATCAGTTTGCTCTAAAAAAAGACTAGTCTCGAATTATGTATTGGAATTAAGTCGGTTTGTACAAGAATTTTTTGTGTCTTAGATGGTGTGAGCAAATTACGTGGAAATAAGCGTATTTGTTCTGGACACGTGAAATGAAAGTCAAATGTAGAGAGGAATTAAACATTATTGTTACAAATAATTTGGTATAGAGGTGCAAACGAATACGAAAAATGGATTCCAATCATTACTTCATTTTTATTCATAAGTGGAAATAAGTCCTTTTGAAATAACACTCCTCATATATAATAATAATAATGATAATTTTGGTGTTTCTTAGATGCCAAAAATAATTTAAAATGTCGAAAATACATCCATTTTTTTTTACTTTTAAAGTCCAGGGTCACAGGACGAGTAGGTGGCTTCAACGTTAGTTTTTAAATTGAATGGCAACTCAGTGGCCAGTCTGAGCAACTACGTAATTAGTTTCGGTAGTAAACTCGAAATCGTCGTGGCTGTTATCGCGCTCCGCTGTTTTTAAATATCCTTAAAGAGTCTCCTTCATTTCTAACGTCTAATATTTGTTAAAAACTGTACTAAAATAAATTGGTCCGTTATTAAGTTCCTAAAATCAAGACTCTTCAAATGAATGTGTCTCGTGTATTTAGCAATAAAACTGTCTGGTTCATTTGTTCTAATAACAAACAAGACTAAAGTAGTTGCCTCATTTACTCATTCATATTACTTAAGTACAACTTGTTTTTGTTTTGATGATGAAAAGGAAGAGATTTATATTGTCTGTTTGTATGTCAGCAGTAAATTACATGTTTTGTAGTCAAAACATGTCTATTAGAAGTTCTATATATCGACAGAAAATCATTGTACTTAAATTTTTTGGTCTTTTGGGAGTTTAAAAATATAGTGTTACTTACCGTCTTGCTAACTCAGGATAATAACGGGAAGATGGAAAATAAATAAATAAAAAATAATAAGGATAATAAGCTATAGAAGGACCACTATCTCATAGAAAATCTTGAATAGCGAGATTATAAGCCGCTTTTATACCTACTAAAAGGAGTAGCTACTCGTATGTATCTTACTTCTGTTCACCATCTTCCATAATCGTCATAATAATTGGCTTGCTCGGCATTTTCTACTTTCTTTTATACCCCTTTTTTGAGGAGGGGAAATGACATTTACACACTATCCCTCACTATCCCTCGTCGAGGGGTACAGTCGACGAGGGGGAGTGTGGGACTCGCCCGGTGAAGTGACTTATCACCCCCCGGATTCCACCATCAGCGGTGATGTGTGGGCCACTTTCTTTCTTACCCTAGCTTCTTACTATTAAACTATCGATGGAGACAGCATTGTGTAATAAAGCCACAAAATATTGAAAGTTCTATTACTTTTATACTTTTGAGAGCGAAACAACATTCCGCAGGATTAACATGTTATTGCGGCTACGGCATTAGAGACAGAGTGTTCTAAGACTTTAACTTCAAAGAATATTCGTATAAAATGTTAAGTTTAAAATGTAATGAATATACGTATATATGTTTAAGAATAATGTATAGCTACGTATGTTATTTAAATTTGACACTTAAAACAATTGATTTTTTGTTGCTTTGTAAGACAAGATTTATCTTAGTGATTCATAATTTTAATACCTATAGAATCACAGAAATTCTCATTTAAAGTTTATCGTGTAATACATTAATGGACATTCACTACAATTATATTACAAAAGATGTCACTAGAATTACTTACAAACCACCCAACCAGAATCAAACTGTTTTATTTAACTAAATATATACACTCACGTAAACGTTTAACAAATCATAGAAAAAGACAAAATTCTAAATTAAAGAACGCGTCTTGAAACATTAAGTTATCGCGTCGCATCTCACGTTTCCAAAAACCATGTATCAAAAAACTTTCAGTGGTCTCAATAATGAACCAGAAACTCCAGAAAGCTCTAACATTTCTTATTAATCTTTATACCGCAATACTGGTCAGTAATAATTATGGGAGGAATACTCTTACATTATAATCCAAAGAGGTCACGGATAACGTTCATTCTATTTATTTGTCCCACAGTGTATCACCCCACGAGAACTGTATTACGGCACGGTTTGTTTATTAGTTAGATTAAAATATAACATACCTACTTTTGATCCTGGAAAAATGTTAGGTTCCATCTACCTGTTGTGAATTTTATATATATTTTTAACGATTGTGGCGAATTTACTTTCAATGTATGGAAATAAAAAAGTGTGGCAAATTAACTTTGTTAAAACCAATTAAATTAACTTACAATAAGCCCCCTTTTTTAACGTTGGGAAATCCTTTTGGATACCCGCCAGTGAAGGGGACACTGCGGGGTTATGCTGGATTCCTACCGGCTAAAACTCATGACTTTCTTTCTATCTCGGCCGTTGATGGGCCGGGTCGTGGGGACGTTGCTACACGACTTCGCTGCCCCGCCACGGCTATCCCACGCAAGGAGACAAAGACAATAAGCCCCCTAGGAATCGTCTAAAAATATAAAAAAATGAACACCGCTGTCGTCACAGCGATAAAGATGTCAGGCGTTATTATTATTAAGGTACCGATATTTTATATTTTTCATTTTTTTAACGCAAATGAAAATATGGGCACCACCTAGTTTGTACATAAAGAACACTTCCAAGCAAAACAAGCGTTATAGTTTCTTATTACATAAGCGTACATGGAATATTGTACCAGGAGATTTACTATGAGTATATAAGTAGCATTATATTTCATACATATGTGTAATATGTATGAAATCTTGGACTACTTGGAAGCAACGTTCGGTGTCTGCACTGTTAACTAGTCCATAAAGTACACAGTTTGTTGCACAAAGTCGTGATATTCTCACATGTTTGAGTTTGTTAGCACTTTAATTAATTAGTTTGTTATATTTACTATATTTTCTTATGGTAAATTAACTGTAGTACGTTACATATTTGTTTTGTTTATTTAAGACAGCTGATGACCGCGCTCCATCTGCCTTGATCGTAATATACGTTCTTTCCTCTTTCTTTCTTTCCTCTTTGTCGTATTATATTCCAAGTCTCTTTAATCAATACTATATCGCGTTCAACGTTTTCCTCTAGCTCCAGTCCTTGTGTTTTTTGGCCCATTTATTTTTTCCGCTCACTGATTACGCTAGGATTTCGTGCCTGAAATATTTCGACGTTTGGTTCACGAAACTTTGAAAGAGATTTTCTTTGGAGGCGATAATAAAAAATCATAAATATAACTGTTCGAACACTAGTAAGACTAGTTTTTATAGTTTTTATAGCTTTTATAGTTTTTAAGCTAAGATTTACCTTTAGTAAAATTTGTTCATCGCACGGTGACGAAATCTGAATGTTTGTCTTCTGAGAAAACTTTGCAGATTATGACATTAATCGTGTAGTTGCCAAAATCCTAGAGATATTTAATAAATAATATGTTATAAAACATAGTCATATAACAATTATTATATCTGTAAAAGATATGTGTTATAAAACAAAGTCATATAACAATTGCGCAACACGAGTCACGTTATTACGTGTACTCGTGTTGCGACCGAGAAAATGTTATTGTAAACATGTTAGATAACATTGTTATATTGCAATCTTATTCAACATTTATACTAATATTATAAAGAGGTAAAGTTTGTATGTTTGTTTGTTTGTATAGTAGTAATTATGTTTCTACTTTTCCATGAGCCTATCTTATTTATACTTATTTATAAATGTTTTTAATATCCATTATACACGTCCAATATTAGTAGTCAGTGTCTATATGTCGTCGGCACATCGTAGAATTGGGCATATCATGATATTCCTGGATTATTCATATAATCCAGAAATCATCATATTCATGATATTACTCATATATTATTATATGAGGACAGTATTCTCACCCCCTCATAGTTGATAAGAAAACTATTAATGGTATTCTTATAAATACAACCTTTATTCACCATGTTTTCTTTCGTCGTTGAAGCAAGTGAAGATCGTTTCAAATCCAAACGTGAAAAATGAAATAGACACAGAAGCTGCAATAGTCCAGGTTTTGAACTTCTGCTTTGACGTTCTACTGGCAGCTGCATCTTTAGTCCTAAGTAGTTTCAAATGATGACTGAAAGTGTAAACAACTGATTGTACAAAGTTAGAGAGTAAAATATGATGGTTTAAATCCACAGAACGAGGTACGAGTGTAATAGTGATTATTATTTCACGGCTTCCCGCCAAAATCCTGCTCGTTCGCTGAGTTAGAGCCCCGTTGGGAGCTCATCTACTTCCAAGCTTATATATTATTCAATCTTTCCTCAGGTATGAATGTTCATTAGTCCGAAAATAAATTCGCTAACTCCGCTCTTTCATGTTCACCGACCTTTCTAGAAATCCTGCTTAGGGTACCGCGACCGTGAATCGGAAAATTTATTTTTAATCTGACTTACGCTTTGTACATATGTAATATCCAGTCTTTAGACGGTATCTGCTGGAGCATGAAACGTATACATGGAGCAATTTTTAACCGCACCTGGAGCAAAAGTACCTACTTTAAATTCTGGAGATAACAAGTTTTACTCAAATTACTTTTGCTAATACCTATCTATTCTCTGAACTCAAAGGATATATTTCTAAAATTTTTAAATAAAGCAAAACTGCATTCAAAGACTTTTTAATGTAGGTATATACGCTTGCTTACCACACGCGGGAATCGAATCGGCTAAAATCCGAAAAAAAATTCCACTATACTTTTATGGTCAATCTCTCTAAAGAAACATTGTAAATGGATCGTAACAATTCTCTGATTATTCTTATTTTTTCGGATAATTATTTGCGTGTAAAACCGCAACAAATAGGTTGTTGTTTTAAGTCTTAAGCAAGTTTAAAGCTTTGTAGTATAGCGTATTATACTTAAGTAAGTAAAGTAGTTGAAATCTCTAAATCCTTTTATAATTTTCAATGTGTCTTTTCAGGTATAATTAAATTATTCTACTTGCTATTGAAACAAATGCATTGTTTTCGTATTAACCGACTGAGCTCAACTATTCTTAGTACGTTAGTAATTCTAGTTGAATGCACTCACTGCTCACGATTTCAACGGGGATGCAACTGCTTTCTCCGAGCGGAGCTATGTAGGTACTGTTTATAGTGTCAATGACACTTTACTCCGTACGAATTTATTTTCAAAGCAAGAACAACACATTAATATTAATATTATTAACAATATTATGTGTAGATTAAACTGGATCAATTATTGGAGAAAGTCTTTGCACTTGCAAAACCTTCCTAGCTATTTTGCAGACTTCGTACTTAGTTTTAAGAGATCGTCATACGTTTTTGCCTGGGAAGATGAATGTGTTCGTAAGATGCTTAATACCGAAGCACAAATTAAAGAATAATTCTTACAGAAAATTGAGTATTTTATTTTTTGAGAAGTCGTTAATTTATTTATTTTTAATTAATATAAAAAACGTAAAAAAAGTATAAAAAACATTTTCTTAGACTAGTTTCAGCAGTATTCATATTTGCAAATATAAAAGTGAAACTGTTTTTCATATTAAAAAAATATATTTAATATCTACTTATATTTAGTTTTTATTTCAATTAGGTTTAATAACCAAACCCTCTTTTATAATACCAAGAAACAGTCATTCCCAATCAATTACCCAATACTAAATATTAGCTAACGTTATTTGTTAAATTTATTACAATTTCGAAGAAAACTTCACCATGTTTACTATTTATAATAATAATAAATAATAAATATAAATAAATAAATATTCACACATTCCACACAGCACCATCTAGTTCCAAAGTAAGCAACTTAATGCTTGTATTATGGATACCAGACAGTTGATATACTACTACATACAATAATTTTTTTTTATAAATACATACATAAATATTATAAATACAAAACATCCATGACTCAGGTACAAAGGTAAATGTTCACATAAACATTTGCCCCTAGCGGGGTTCGAACCCGCGACCGCTTGGTTAACAGCTTGGGTTACTAGCCACTACCACCGTGTCGTCATCTCTCGTAATAGCGCTCATTTGTGTAACGAATCATTTAAAAGAACTTTCTGTTTAACAAAATTATTGAACTAGAAATTAATTTATATAAAAAAAATCTTCTTAGTGAAATGGCAATGCAAATAGAGAAGTCCCCCACTGATTATAGCTAGTTTAAAAGAAACAAGCTTTGTTTCTATTTGCTTTAGCAATATTTTCATACCATTATATATAATGAGAGGATACGTAACAGGTTATTTGATCCAGTGGAGTTGTTACAAGTTTTACTTTCCTAACTCTCTCATAGTGCAGATGGAAAAATCTAAGGGGTGTGCGCATTACATAGAAACTTTTAATTATACTTTTATAACTTTTAATTAACATGTGTTTCTATACATATTTTTTTTCACTTAAACATAAAATCTAATATATAAAATTCTCGTGTCGCGGTGTTTGTTGCCAAACTCCTCCGAAACGGCTGGACCGATTTTGATGAAATTTTTTGTGCTTTTCGGGTAGGTCTGAGAATCGGCCAACATCTAATACCCCTAAATGTTAAGGGTGGTCCACCCCAATTTTTTTTTTATTTTTTCGCAAAACAACGTTTGCCGGGTCAGCTAGGGTATATATAGAATTTAATTGAAACATGTTTAGATATTGATAAGCACATAAAATAAAACGTAAAATGTAGTATTTTTATTTTAAAATTTATTTGGGTGAAGAAAAGTATTACAATATAATAACAAACATTAATAATAATAGTCAGATTTTATTCCTATATTTTCTTAACGCCATTTACTCTTAATTTTAAATTATAATCATATTAATGTGAGTATGTGCGTGTGTAACAAATTATTATATTTGGTGAGTACCATGGTACCTGACATAACTTATTTTGATATTGCTAATCTACTCAAGTTAAGCAAATGTGACCACTTTCATCAAAACACGATTAGCGGTTTTACTTACGCATAATTGATTAATAAGCATCCAAATATTATCAAAAACTTTTACATTTATAATGTTAAACCTAAATCTTTATATGGTTTAGGTTTAGTGAATCTCTTCCAATACCTACACTGTTTTTTTTCTATATAGTAAATCTAGTATTAAGAAGGTTAGTGTGAACAGTCCTTAACAACAAGCTCAATGCACGTTGGGTCGGCGTCCCTTGCACCTCGGCCGAAGCCCTCCCTTACGTCATTGCATGCACTCTGCTTACATAGAGATTTGCTTTGTGTTATGAAACGTTTTGTAGCGCACTGAGAATAAATGGAAATTGTGAATATAAACTCAGATACGACTATAATGTGAGAGATATGTGGTTTCATATATTAATAAAATTCTTTATTATATATTAATAGTTCATATATTAATAAAATAAAAAAAAATGAAATAAAAAAGAAACGGTGCTTTCTGTTTTTAAGTAATCCTTAATAATCCAGTGACTTTAGACGAAAAATGGGCATGACTTTGGAAAAACTCCAACCAAGCTGAAAATTTGTACCTGTTACCTGTTAGCTCCCCAAATAACCTCTGAAAAGTCGGTTTTTTTTCCAAAAAAAAAAAAAAAAAGAGTTATCCAAAGTGAAATGCTAAATTTACTGTATTATAAATAAAATATTTTAATAAAAATTTAAAATCAAACTTTAATAATTATTTTATTTGCTTTGATTGATTAGTGGTTGATTTGTAGCCTTCCTAACTCTTAAACGAATTAACTGATTTTCATGAAACTTGGTAGATAAACATTTAGACGTACGGGACACAGGACACTTTTTTCACGTCGCGGGCGGCAGTTAGTATTTAAATAAAGGTCAAGATCTTTTAGAGCTTTTATACAAAGGTTAAATTATGCCTGGCATGAATAAAAAGAAAAAAAAAAAAGAATGAATAAAAAAGATGTATCTTTCGATCGAAGAATGTTACTGTATAAAAAATGAATCAACTCTATTGATGAAACTTACTTACTAATTAATTACAAGATTTTTAAGCTACTCTTTAAACTTTATAAGTTCTACTAATTTGGATTTTAACGTTTATAATCCAAATGAGTAGAACTTCCATAATCGCGTTATCATTAAATTACAATATTAAAAACACATAAATATAGAGAATATCGTAAATAAGTAATAGAAAAATGAATAAATGAATATAAATTGAACTTGTGTTGTCAAAACACGTCTTGTCCCCCTTTTCTGTCTGCGAACCCGCAGTTGGTTAGTCTACACTTAGTCTACAGTAATCGCGTATAAATTGAAAAATACATACAATTTGCTAAGTGGATTAGAAAGAAGCTTATCATCTCAATAGTATGGGTGCAACAGACGTCAACCGAGGACAGTCCTTCAATCGTATCGGTCATATCTCTCGTGGTCCCACCCTGTGCCACTCGCTAGGGGTGAACATTCGTTTAACTGACCTATAAGTACATACAGCGTTGACGTAGGACCCCACTATCAACGATCTAGGGAATGCAACTTGCATTTCAATGTTTCGTGCACTGTATTTTTGTTGAGGTTCAACGCCCGAACAACGTTTTCGCGAATATGTTTCAAGATTCCCAATGTAATGTTTTATCCATTTTATCGCACTTGTCACGCTCGTGTGTACCTTTTAGAATTGGGACGTACCTACTTCTTGTCAGATAAAACGGATATTAGGTATTGTATTGTACGAATCAGTTTTCTTTTCGAGACGATAAGTGTGAAAATAGTTGGTTGGATTTCAATTTTCTTTTATTTAATTTTTTTTAAACGTACAAAACTAGCAAAATTTACACGTTATATATTCGACATAATATATATGTAGCCAATATGAGAATGGAGAAAATATGGAGAAAAAAATAAAATTAAACAATGATTCCCGAGGTAACATCCTACATATAAGCAAACTCCCTGAGACCATCACAAAATCCTCTCTCTCTCTCTCTCTCTCTCTCTATCTCTCTCTATAATATTATTAGCCGCTGGACGTGGCTTTGCCCGCGTAACTTAATAAAATATGCATTAAGTATTTATTAAATAAACTTAAATAAATAATTAAGGTTATGTTACTCGCTAATAAAGGGGTTCTATAGAGTATTAGTATAGAAAGATAAGTACAGAATATATGATCCCAGTCAAATCGTATTTTTTTCCTGACCCGTCACAGCAGGAATTGAGGTAAGTACATAGGTGTATCTACATGTCCAATTTTTAAACGAGGGTCATACTTGTGCAGCTGACAATTTGCGTTAACTCTTCAAACGAAGCTGTTTGGCTGATCATAACTTTGTAGAAGTTTGCGCATAGAATTTGCGTTGATGAAAAAGAATTTGGTTGAAAATTATGAACAAAAAAATAATACTGGAATTGTTTTTTATTTATAGGGAAGTTATAAAACTCAGTCCAGAACTTTCTGGACTTAGTCTGATAAACAGGTTATGAGACCTCTGGTTCTTAACAGGCCTTCTTGATGAAAGTATCAAAATTTAAAAAAAAAAGAATATACTGAAGATCTTTTCATCTTAATAGAATAATTTTTAAACTGTCAATTGTGTCACTAAACGATATAGCTAGAATTTAATATTAATATATTTTTATAGTATTTTTTCATATTAAATCGGAACTCCAATACAACGTGAAATGGGTGACGATGAAGCGAAAACCGTTAACATTTCGACATTAAATTTAAAAGATCAGTCAAAAACTAAATCTCTTGCAGCTTTGGGATCGAAGTCGATGAGTAGAATGAGATTTCGTAAAGGTTCCTACGGTTTTGGTGGTGTTCCAGGAATAAGACCCGTCGAGAGAACTTCACAGGTATTTCAGTTAATGCAATATATATCTGTGTATTTATACATAAACAAAAACAAGAAGCCCTGTCAATTTCATATGAAAATACCATCCGAATATCCGACTTACCTCAATTCAAAAAAATTCTTTGATGCAAACCTTGTCCTGAATGAACACATCCAAAATAGGTGGTACCGTTCTCGAGCGATCCTCTGTCTTACATGTAGCAATTGATTTTTATTCTTAAAGGATACACTAGAATCTGGGTTACTTCACTAAAAGTGGCATAGTAGAATATCACCGCACTCACTGCTTGGGGTGAGATTTCAAATTAGTTGCACAAAGTTGTCCTTAAGGTGAACACGTGTTAAAACTTGAACCATCACTACATATTATAAAGCAAAGTCCTCCGCCGCGTCTGTCTGTCTGTCCCTATGTATGCTTAGATCTTTAAAACTACGCAACGGATTTTAATGTAGTATTCACTGATGGATAGAGTGGTTCTCGAGGAAGGTTTTAGTATATAATTTACAAAGTTACGCAGACGAAGTCGCGGGCAGCAGCTAGTTATTACTAAATGTTAAGGTTCAAATCAGTCATGCAAGATTCTCGCAGTGATTTTGTTTGAGACCCCGAATCTAGTGTATCCTTTATAAAATTTTTATTTATATAACTAGCTCACATGGTGAACTTCGTACCGCCTTGGATTTAAAACCTTTTCTTTCTTCACATTTTTTTTACGAATATTTCCTTAATTTTTAATAGTTATTTATATATTAATTAATAGTTAATAGTTAATTTCTGTTGTTTTCTAGTTATAAATGGTGTTACTAATACGACTTTCTTAATTATAAGTAATATTGATGTTTTAATGACCTGTTAAAATATTTTTCCCTTACTTTCAATTCAAAACGCTGAATGAAGCGGTTGATGGATATGTTTTTGTTTAGCTTGCTATAGAATTTAAACGTCCTCCGCTGATATATTTGAACACCTATCAATTGGATCCACATCCACATGCCAAGTTTCATTTGCCAAAAGTTAAACAAGCTACAGATGAAATTTTAGATGAAAATTGGACTGGACACAAATATAATGTTCAGGTAAAATGGATAATACTTATTTCTCTCATTATATTAGTTAGCTAGTTCTTCGGTTCTAACAAGTTATTGTTATTTAGTTTTTGTGGAGGGGTTAAGAGTTAAGACAGAGTTTGACCTATAAAACTAGGGTAACTCTGTCTTAATATTATATTTGAATTTTTATAATTATATTATAAATTTCATAAAGTTTTGATTATACAGTATTTTGTAATCCACTATGGCGGAGGTGGTCATTATGTGGGCTTCTCAGGTGCAAAAATACCAACGAATTTGTCCCCATAAAACTATAAAACTGTGATCCTATAATTTATTACTCTATTCGAAGTATCAATGAATGTAATTTGTTGTAAGCAATATACATTTTTTTTTCTAGTAAGAATACTAATACTTTATTCATTATATCTACTTACTATACATATTAAAAGAGTTAAGTTGACATCGTCGTTTAAACAATCATAATATTCAAAAATAAGGCTTTAATTAAGTTTATTAAAGCTACAGCCTTAATATAAGGTAATCCTTTCTAGTATCCCCTTACCTTTACATATTCCTTATCTCCCCCGATATAACTATACATACGGGTTTGTAACAGTTATAGTAATAGGGGTGTCAAAGTTTGAAAACATTTTTGGTATGGACACTCTTCGATTTCTTAAATATCTAATTTATTTGTGACGTAGCTTTTGCACGCAACTTCGTTCGCGTAATTTTATAAAATACTAGCTGATTCCGCAAACGTTGTTTTGCCAAAAAATAAAAAAATAAAAATTTGGGATGGACCACCTTTAACATTTAGGGGTATAAAAAATAGATGTTGGCCGATTCTCAGACCTACCCGATAAGCGCACAAAATTTCATCAAAATCAGTCCAGCTGTTTCAGAGGAGTTTAGCAACACACACACACACACACACACACACACAGCGACACGTGAATTTTATATATTAAAGATTAATTTAGATTAAAAGTAATATATATATATTTATATATATATAATTTTATATATATATTACTCGCTGATAATATAGCTTTCTATAGGTGAAAGAGTTTTTAAAATGGCCCCAGTAGTTTTTGAGTTTATTCATTACAAACATACAAAAGTACAAATTATCTCTTTATAATATTAGTTATTTACCTACTATGCATGATGGTTCATGATAGTAATTATAGTTGTGAAACAGTGAAAGTTCATGTGAGTTTAAATTAATTTACTTTAAGTATGCTCACATACCAGCTGTTGTAACTTGAAACACTTAAGTAAACCTTTAACAAGTATTATAAACGCCGTAAATTAAAATTTACAATACAACATTATATATTTATTTAGCATTCTTATTTATCGTTTATTGTTTTAAACAATATGAATTAGACTTTGATGTAAATTATAAGTTAACCGTAACTTTATACCTTGAACAAATACAAATAACCTTTTTAACCTTGTTTATACATTTATTCAGTTGGTTATTTTATCACTCTGAGGTGAGCCTGTACCGAGCCAGTTAAGACATCCTACTACCCTCCTACTAATATTATAAATGCGAAAGTTTGTTTGGATGTATGGATGTTTGTAACTCTTGCACGCAAAAACTGCTGAATGGATTTCAATGAAATTTTGCATACACGTTGTCAGGGACACCAGAAAGGACATAGGGTACCTTTCATCCAGAACGCGGACGAAGTCGCGGGCAACAGCTAGTAACGTAATATAATAAATCTGAAAAGTATTTTTGCTTGAAATCAGCTGTATTTGAACTGAGAATTGAGGTTATGACAATTCTTGAGGAATGTCATTAGGCTATTTAATATCACGTTGAGACCCTTAGAAGCAGAGCACAAATAAAAAAGTCAGAAAAAAAACAACATGCATAGGCCGCCCTACGAAAACTGAGTAGGTAATGATTAGTGACAGAACTGAGTGTGGGGGAGAGAAAAAATCGATTTCTTTTAAATTTTCCATTTCCATATCCCTTCCTAATCTCTATCCTTAATTCTACTATGGATGGCAGAGCACTTCGAGCGCCAGTGGCGTTGTTGTAGGGTGACTGTAAAACTGGATTCTGACGGATGAGTAACAAATCATATGTTACACTACTCGTATTTGGTAGAAACTGTCGAAAGTGTCAACATTCGTCATTCATGACCAAAGCTAATTAAATTTTTATAAATTTCGATTTATGACGAAACTGGAATCTTATGGATATGTACTAAATCACTGTAGCCACCTACCACCGAGTAAAACGTTTACCTGTCTGTCGGAATTAACATAAAAAAAAATAAAAATAATTAATGCCTTGAGTAAAACTGCCAGGTAAAATAGTAGTAGTAGGCTTATAAATAAGCCGCAACAATTACCAATAGATAATGTGAAATGAAAATTAAAGTGTAAATATTGAAAATCATTTGCTTTATTTTTTAGGAATCTCCAGCTCTAGCTCTAAAACTTGCTGGTGAGATAATGCGAAGAGTTAAGGCGATGCAGTTCAATCGATATCGCATACTTACAATTGTGACTATTGGTCAGAAGAGAGCTCAAAGTTACAACAACGCCATTTCGTTCTTGTGGGACCACGAGAGAGATAACTATGTGGACATACAAAGAGAGGAGAACACTGCATTCATTCAGGTCACCACTTTTGGTATTTACCTTGATTGAAACTAAAATATTTGCTAATGCACTAACTAAACTATAACCAACCAAGCTTGGGTCGTTTATGACATTGGATTGTAACAAGCTTGTAATATAAAAGTAAGCTCGTGTTTGAGAAGAATGTTTACTATATGTATACTTACTTGACGATTTCCAACTGTCAACACATTTATGTGAATAAAATCCATTAAATAAATATTAATAAAAATTGTTTGATATTTTTTTAATAAATATTAAGTCACACTTCTCAATAAGCTGAATGGATTATAATAAATTTGGAATGGCAACATCTAATGGGTCGTGTTTCTTTTTCTATTTTTATTTAAATATTATTCATTTGAATTGGCATATTTAATCTGACTTTTACTAAGGAGCCATTAATCTTAAAAAAAAAAAAACGAAAAATGGTTTTTCTTTTAGAGGCAAGATTTACCATAACTTGAACAATATTAAATCTATCTAATATGCTTTCTTTGTACTATTCCATGTTATTAACTGGTTTTTGTAAACATTACAAAATACTTAATTCTCAAAAATAATTGAAAGGCTAAGAATATAAATTTTGCTTCATTTCCAAAGTATTCTGCAACGCTATTCTTAGCATTCTCCTTCTATACAATCTGTACCTACACACAATAGCGCAGGCTTTGATATCTAAATACATTATATCAATAATCACATAGAAATTATTTTAGTGATATTTTTCAAAGAGGACGACATTTTTATACAACAGTCCATCTAAGACAATATTACATAAATTTATACTTGCAAGTGTCCACTTTAGATAAAAAAATCTAATAATAGCATGGCTGAAAAGGTGGAGACGAAGGTTGCCATCTTCCATCAAATGAACAGTCAGTTTTCCTGCCAAAATTTATTAAAAAAATAATATGTTTTCACTATTCGTATGAAGAATCGATATCATTTATTCGAAATTATTCGAATAATTTCGAATTATTAAAATGAAAATTAAAACAAAAGTATAAGTGCCTGATTTGAATTTTCAAGTCATGAAAACCAAAATGTAACGTAAAGATGGTATTTGAACCGGTCAACCGTTATAAGAAGTTATTCATTCTAACAAATTTCACGTAGGTAGGGTTGAGAATGCGTGCATCATAGAATATAGGTCACTCGTTATCTCGGTCGGAAGCTTCCGGGAGATTTATGATTTCAGGCAAAACTTCTAAATCTAGAAAGTTAGTTAGTCTTGACGGTATCGTATACACTTTTGGAGATTCATAAAGTATCAGCGTATATGTTACCATATTAAACCTATTTGGCACTTTATAGATGTTTTCATAACTATGGTTAGAAATTCTCCAATTATTACTTGACGAAGTACTTATAAATCTTGTATTGAATTAGTGTTATTTTTTTAGTGGCACATTATGAAGCACATATTATATAATATAATATAGTGATTATTGTATACATTAGTGAGTTTGTTTTTGAATGTATATTTATATTAATTAATTAGCTAGATCTGACTAATTAAGAAGTCTCACAACTGAAAACAAATTATTGTCACTATATTTGTCAATTTGTTCATTTCATTAATTAATGTTCCTTTCATTTAAATTCAAATTGTTTATTTCATTAATAATTTATAGGTAATTAACGATTATGACATTTATCTTTATTAATAATTAATTAATCTGTTAATAATTAAAATGAAATGAAAGTAAATAGCTACAAAACTCAAACTTTATTAAGTTGCAGCACAAGTTAATAAAAATTAAGCATAAAGAATAGAGCGTGGAATTTCAGTAGAAACAAAATAAACTTCCTTTTAGTGCTAAAAATGAATTATTAAGTAAGCCTCGAGTGCAACAGCTGCTATCTAATTAATTTGAATAAAGTGAAATAAGATGTTAATATTCTTATAATAATTTCAAAAGTTTGAGTGGGACATGTAATATTTTACCTTTGCATCCATAAAAATAGTTAAAAATAAGATGAAATAATTTAACTTATAAATTAATGCACTGATACATACACTGCACATACATACACATACATATGATACATGCACTGATTAAGTTTATGGTTGGTAGCTCAGCGTGCAATGGAGATATCTTTCCTATTGTACGTTTTAAATTTCTGTGGAATGAAATAAAAATTCTTGATAATTAAACTACGACAAGCACAAAGGAGACAGATAAGTCGTGATGCTGTCGGGTTTCACTGTCTTTCCGACCCACTTCTATATAGTCGGAAGCGGGTGAGACAGGTGGCGGTTTAAGTGTTTAGCGAAAAGAGAATACTGAAGGCAAAACTTTATTCAATGTAGCAACCGCTTTTTGTGCCAATTAAATATAATATGTAATATTAGTGCATTCATCATCATCATCATCATCATCATCATCATCATCACATTAGCTCGTGTCTCTAAACTGCTAGATGTAGGTCTCTCCCAAGCTCGCCACCACGCACGGTCTTCTGTCCTTCGCATCGAGGGGTGCCCTCGAAGCCTTTCAGGTCGTTTGCCCACCTGGTCGTATTAAGGCGTCCGACGTTACGCTTTCCAATTCGTTGCCACCATTCGAGAACTCTTCCACTCCCATCGGTTATCCTATTGGTTAACGACTAGCTAGTAATACATAAATTTATTTTTAAAAAATCCAACTGATTTAATGCTCATTATGTGTATCAAACTTCAAAACAAAGTTGTAATATCCAAGCAATATTTAATACCCAACCTCACTTCAATATTTACTATCTATCACATACTCTTCCTCTGAAATTATGTAATATATAATTCTTCGCAGAAAATTACATTAACTTGGAGTAGGTACGTAAAGAAAGAAAATTGAAAATTCTTTCGCTTTGTTTCTAGAAGGCATTCGGCTCAGTCCTGTTTCAATCTAGTTTCTTTAAAATTCATACCTTCATTCTCAAAGAATCCAGTCTCGATAACTCTCTAGTGTTATGAAGGTTTTTTTTATTCAACCTCCTTTTAAGCGAATTGGGATAGGAATTTATTCATTGCTGAAGGTAAGCGTTGAGAAATGCTTTTACTAGACGCAGACTTGGTGTTGCCTTAATGCATATACAATGGGGCATCCAATTATTTTGAAACTTTGAAATAGGGTAAAATTGAATATTGAGTTTTTTTCAAGCGTAAGAAATACTCAGACTATCACTTCTGTTTTGAGGTTTTGAGGCCTATTCTATTTTTAAACATTGGGATAATTTAAAATAGTGTCAGCAGCACCAACAATACTTTTTAATTTTATACTAAGATATTATTTTTATTTTAACAACAATACCATAATATATTAATCATGTTAGAAATATGCGTTCACTATAATTTTACAGTAGGACTTGTCAGAAGAAAGAAAGAAAGAAAGAATGAATTTCATTCACACAACACGAAGACACAAATATTATACAAAAACCATAAAACAGAAATTAATAAACAAGTACAAAATGTATGTGTGCTCGCGGCAGTGAAGTTAGCTCAGCATTGTGCTGAGGTGCTAGACAAGCAGCTTGGATAAGCATTAACATCTGTACTTATGTATATAAAAATGTTGTTGGTTTGTGTACGCTTCAAAAAATCGACAATGGATAGACTAATTTTATTTCGGTTTTCACATATGGAAAGAGGAATAAACTTTGGAAGATTTGTATATATAAAAATTGCGACCTGGGTAAGGCCGGGAGTGGGCCACATCTTAAAATTGTCCACACTTGTCCATCAAAGAGAATATTTTTTTTACTAAATAATATAAATTGAAATAAATTAAAGCTGAAACCATTAGAGATAGAGTGTCCCATGAGTGATGAGTAAGACGTATAAGAATAGTCTGTTGAACAAAGGTCGACGCGTGAGGGTGAAACAGGTCGAAGGGTCGAGACATCCCTTAGCGGTTACTTCGTAAAACGAAGGCTTTGTAATATTCCTTATCTATTCCACCTTGTCTGTTGCGCAATATGTCTCGCACTACCTTAGTTTTCTAACTACCATTACCTATCACTACTAAATGACAAGTAATGACAAGTAAAGCTTACATAAGCTTACAAGTAAAGTTTTCGAAACTAATTTATAAATTCGAAATAATCGAATAATTTAACTATATTTCTCAATGATATAGTTTTTGGTTTAAATAATTTATTATTTCATAATTAAATTCTTATACTACTATACCACTAATATAAAGTAGATTGATTACATAAATCATTACAAAGAAAGATTATAGCTTTACATTTTTTCTTGATAGTGATACTTATTTATTTTTTTGTATTTTAGTTTTGCATTTGTACATAATGTAGTACATTAATTTAGTACCTAACATAAGTCGAAAGTCAGCTTTACCACCGCATATTCCATTTTAATGTGCAGTAATATTTGTGGTTGTAAGACTTTATTGGCTCTCAGGTGATTGCATGAGAAAACATCGTTAAATTTCACATATGTCTGAGAGTATTCAGAGACACGTCCTGCACGTTTCAAATTTTTATCCGCGCTGACGATGCGAATTATTTAAATGCTAATTCCGGATAAAATTAAATGTAAACAAATCTCTATAAATGCAATTCGAATAATAAATAACAAATAGATAAATAATTTATTCATCATCATCATCATTCACATCTCAGCCGTAGGACGTCCACTGCTGGACATAGGCCTCCCCCATAATTTTCCAATAGGACCGGTCAGAAGCAGCCTGGATCCACCGCTGACCCGCGGCCTTTATTAGGTCGTCTGTCCACCTTGTGGGTGGACATCCTACGCTGCGCTTGCTGGTCCGTAGCCTCCACTCGAGAACCTTCCGGTATAATTTATTAGGTTATAGTAATATAGGATTTGTAACTACAAACTTATTTATTAAATAAAAAAACAGGTTGTTTTTTTTCGACTTCACCAAATGGCGGAAAATCTTTTTCGAAAATACATAAAATGACAGATGCTTAAAATATTCCAAAATTAAAAAGGTCATAGAGGTTAACACCGAATAAAAAAGAATTAGTTACATTGGATTTAACTCAGAGAAAATTATCTCTTCAGTTAAAACTCCAACCACAATCATTAAGAATTCAATGTCGAAGGATTAAAAAGATTTATCAATCACTCACTGGAGCTTACTAATTTACAAAAGATCGCAGTATTCAAAGTTAAATGATCGTTATTAAGTTTTCGATTCATGTTTAATGTTCAAGATTTCCAAGCGATATTTTATCGGTCCTGATTTATCCGAACATTTTCTAAACAATTACGTACCCATCTGAATTGAACTGTGTCTATTGCTCAGTTAGATTTTCTTATTTTGCAGACTTATTGATTTGTAGGCGACGAAGTAACTACTGTCATTAATTTTGGTGATTGAATTATATTCGCTATTGCCCATTGCTCGATAATAGGTTAGGTAATGTTGAAATATAATGTATTTTGGCAGATAAAATATATTTATCAAAAATAAATTATAATTTACTTGGGCCCCAACATAAATAACAATAAATAAGGACATTAAAAACATTTAGATATTATCACTTGATGCATTAAAATAGTAAGAACTTAAATATAACCGTACACTTGTTTTTCTATAAAAACACTTTTCTTTATAAAATTATAAAACAGCTGTCTATAATATATTTTGGGCCTCTTTCACCAACTACAAGTAAAGTGTTGATTGGTTACTTTTAGAAATAATTTTATATTTTATTAAATTATGCACTCGGTTTAGTGCATCCTTCGATAGGCGATTTTTTAAAATTATTTTCTTCTTAATGTTTGGGACTTTACCGTACAAACAAAGGTATATCAGCTAAATTATTCCCGGTGACAGGTGACTTTAAATGACTTTTAGCCTACTTGACAGACGGTGAAAGAGGCCCTTATAATATACTTAGCTAGAATCTAATATATGCAAAATTTACTCTATTATAAGATTAGTTTATTAGCTTTCACAGTTATAATATTAGTGCGGTTTTTTGTATAATTCGTACATTGCGTGTTAAATGTTATCTAAGTATATCAGTCGTAAATTGTACCTCCGGTTGAAAACAAAACCTAAATACGCCTTATTATACAAGCGATTGACCCATTTCTCGACAAGTAAGATCACGTGACTGATGCTACTTTCAGAGTTTAAGGTCAGTGTTTGTCATTGAACTTGAAACCTTTCTAGTGTTGACCACGTGGCCAAGTGACTAATTGATTCACGTAATAATGTAGGCGTAGTTCTAGTTGCTAATCCGTCCAGTTGAGAATCTGTCCACATCAGAATCTGTCCAGTTGTTACGTAGGCGTTTTAATGTTGTTAGATACTTATCACTATTAATATTGATTTTTTTTGAGTACTAGCTAGTTTTTGCGATTCGTATGCGTTGAAAGTGAAATAATATAACTAAGTAAAATATACTGTACACTGTAATTTGGCTGCCTTCCGATCTGTCATAAAAATAAAATCATTGTTAGTATAACTTTTTTGGGACTACAATTATATATTATATACTCGTTTGTAATATAACACTCCTTCTTATAGCATCGGGCGTCAGTGGCCATGACACATTGAAACACCACCTCTATACACCTCCGATCAGGCTAAACCTTAGTCTATATTAAAAAAAAATATTATTATACCTATCAATTTTTAATAATTTTTAATCAGGTTTTTACTAGATGCTGGATTTATCAAATTCTATATTAGTTAGAGAAGTTGTCGGCAATATTTTGATTCTAGAATATTATATTTAGGTCAGGCTTAACCATGTACTTAATGTTTAAGTATATGTATACGCCCGGCAATTACTCGTGTAATCAAAAGCTTTGAGGGAGCTTTACTGACGCAAATTAAATGAAAATTGTAAATAGGCACTAATGCTAGGAGTAAATAGAGACTCGGAATTCGGAATAATTCATATTTGTGGAATTTGAAAACATAGTTCGTACTTGACAGGATGTGAAAACCATTCTATGAAGCCAAAAAAAGCGGCTAAACTAACAGTAAAACAGTATTTGCGAATATATTATATTTCATTGCTCTCAGATAATTTATTAAGGCTTTATTGGTTGATTTGATTGTTGGTAGAGGTGATTACCGTCGCGTTTAATCACAATCAAAAGCAAGTGGGGAAGCAAGAGCGCTACTGAAGTGATAGGATATATAGACAGATCTTTATCCTATTACTTCAGTAGCGCACTTAGCGATAGTGAGAGTATGGAAAATACTTTGACACTTCTTATTTAAGTACAAACATCAGAAAACACTTTGTTATTTCCCAATGACATTCCCCACGTAACGAGATGAATTTTCAATGTATGTTTTATACTTATTTCATTTAAAATACAAAGGGATATATTTATATGCATATTTTACGAGTTGGAATGGTTTTAAGATTAAGCTGCTTATACGTCGTGTCAAACTGTATGATCGCTCTGAAAAATAACACAGTAATAAAATGAGTAGATTGTAGAAAGCTTTATGTAATGTTTAATAGATTAATTATTTCCTAAGAAATCAATGGAATAAAATAAATAAATAAATAATAATTTATAATGAATAAATGGAAATACATGGTGGAGGAATGGGCTCTAAAGCAAAGCTCTAAAGCTGAAACTCTGTGTGTTTTATATATAATACTTTCTGGTGTTACATAGGTGTATCTACGAATATACGAATATGTACCTACGAATAGTTCCAAAAAAGCCAATAGCGATAAGTAGCCTCCCTCCACTTGGCTCCCACGTCTAGGATCCTATGGGATCCAAAGATATATTTTTTGGATTTTGGCTCCCATTGTCATTCGATAGGATTCAATGACTCATTATCCTTGTTACTTTCAATCCCATTGTGATTCGATAGGTTCCATTCGATTCAAAGATAATCACTTTATTACTGTGGTAGAGGAGAGAGGAAGCTGTGCAATCACAATTATTTGCACAGTTTCCTCTCAGCTCATCTTTGAAAATACCCAATCTTTTTTTTCATTATTCAATAATATTTATCTTTTTTAGAAAATTTCAAATAAACGAGTTATTAAGGTTCAAAAAGCGGTAACCTTAATTAATCAAAACGAAATTAAGATAATAATTAATCAAATACTTATATTTAACAGTATCGTATAATTTATTGACTCGTTGACCTAGTTAGCATATCCTTTAATTACTTACCGGACCTAAATTTTGGTTAACAAAGATTAACGTCTTCAACTTGTTTGCTAGAAGCTTTCGTCCATAAAACTTTTATTTTAATGTTATCTTTATTACCTTCTACTTAATTCTTACGAAAAAATATTATATCTACTTATCTACCTTGTTACCTTCATTTGTACTTGAATACATGTAATAAATCACTGAAAATGTAATAAAGAACTGAATAAACGAATCTCTTCGACGTTTGACTAATAATAATTTATCTCTTTTTTACCACGAAATGCTCGTAATGAAAACACATTAATATAATATGACGAAATCTGAAAAAATAATACCTCTTATGTTAGATATATGAAAAATAGATATTTTATTTGTTAGGAGAACGATTCTTTTGTTGTCGGAAAAAATAATATAACAGAATATTTTTAAAAGATGTGATAAGCCCTTTGCCGCCTTAAAAGGACACCTAAAGCATCTTTTTTATGTTTAAGTATATAATATGAAAATGTTAAGTTGAGTTACCCTCCAAAATCTAGACAATGGGTAGACCTATTTTAATTCGGTTTTCACATATGGAAAGAGGGACAGACGGAGAAGATTTTATATATAAAAATTACACACCGGGCGAAGCCGGGAGCGGGTCGCTAGTTTTTTTTATAAAATATTTAGAGAAATACTATTTAGAGAAAAGTAATGTACAAATTCTCTAATAAAAATTTCTGCTTATAGAGGTGACATGGCTCCTTGCTGGGTTTGTAATAGTATTGCTTCCAATTGTACAAAAAGAGGTCTTATAAATCCTAGATAAATATATAAAAAAATCATTTTGTATATTTATTTTTAGAAATATTGCATAAATTCTATAAATTACATTTATATAGTATACAAAAACATACAGTTGTAGGCGATAAAGATTGCACATCAACTTTTAGAGAGATATGGCTAGTTTCGTCTTTATCATCTTTGTAGAGCGTTAACTCTGTCGCTCGAAGCACTAACGTCACATAGGTACTGTTGCTCATTACTAGCATGCTTTAGTGCTAGTAATGAGCATGTCTGTCAGTACCTTTACACTTTTAATATTGTTCAAGTAAATTCAATTTATGATAAGTAAAGGTTTATAAACACAAACAACCATGTCATTATGTACCGTTTTTAGTATGTACAAGAATGTGTTTATTTGCTCACATATTACTACTTACTTACCGGTTACATGGTATCGGGCCTAGCGTACATCCCCATTTGGTACCTATAATTAGGACTGATCTTATTTATTATATTTTTATCATTAATTTGTAAAATGCCCTTTAGCTGAAATAAGATCAAAAGGTACAAAATAAACGAATTTTTGTGTCTTCTTAGTAATTGATATAATTGAGAAAATAATAACATTGAACAAAACATTAATTCTAACATTATTATTATATTACTATAAATAGGAATTGTGCGAATATTCAGAGATCTGGGCAGACGTCTTTCTCTCAATGGGCTATGGCACATTACGCCAGCATAGAAATTTACCAGTCTTCGTTTACCTATTACTAATAGTATGTTAATACAACACTTAGTATCCTAAGACGTTTTCCTCTGTTAGTATTATAATTGCGAATACTTGTATGTACCCAATATACTTTAAATTTTCGAATACTCAATGTACTAACTGTCTTTAAGTTGTGAAGAAAATAAAAATATTTATCTTTTTTTTTAATCGTTAGTGAGTTTGTTAGTGGTTGTGTTACTACAAAATAAAACATTTCTTCAATAATTGTAGATACGAATGCTCCTAACTAGATTCGTCGGGAATCGAAAACAAGGACTCTAACATACCAGAAAGGGCAGAACGTCTGTCAGACTAACAAGATTGTAGACTAACTAGTGTTGTAGAACACAAAAAAAATAGTTTCTGAACATCGAAAGCCTTGCTACTGAGACTTCAATGCACGGTTTAGTGAATATAAATATAAGTCTTGAATTTGAAGCCAACAATCGCAATAATTCTCGAGTCAATTCTATGTCGCTCACCTTTACACAATAGTATTGCCGGTTGGCTGAGCACAGATCCAGGAGCAACGTGCCGGTGTGGAAAACATCAAGGAGGTTCTCCGGCTTTGTGAACCCTTTGAGTGAACGTAGCCGATTGTCGCCTAAGCCCGTACCGAGTTGCACCGCAAAATGATCTAATTTATAGATAGCTTTAAGGTTTACGATATCTGCAAATAGCTTCTCAAACAGAGGTACTTGTGAACAGTTTAAATCGGTATCTCTTGAACCGATCTATTGTATTTGCATATCTTTTTTTTATGTGGGATAGTTTGTTACTTAGATTAACATACAGGATATTAATACCCGTTGGTCCACCCAGGTGATCAAAGTAGGTAGACCACGGGCAATACCCGTATTAATCCTGGAATAATGTTAGGTTTCCAAGGAATCGTCTAAAGATTTCAAGCCCTTTACTTTTATATTTATTACTCCCTAGCTGGTGCTCGCGACTTCATCAGCGTTCTGGATGAAAGGTACCCTATGTTCTTTCTGGTATCCCAGACAACGTGTATGCAAAATTTCATGGTGATTTGAATCCTATCGAATGACAATAGGATTGAAATCTAAAAAAAACATATCCTAGGATTCTATGGGATTCTAGACGTGGGAGCCAAGTGGAGGGAGGCATTGGTTCAGTAGTTTTTGCGTGAAAGAGTTACAAACATCCATACATACATCCATATATCCATACAAACTTTCGCATTTATAATATTAGTATAGTATAGATATATTAACTCATTTTTCAACGCAGAAGAAGTCGCGGGCACCAACTAGCACAAAATAAGTGGATCTTCTTACGAAAATTCGTTTTTCTTCCATTCTATTAAACCAAAAACTTGATATTTTTGCATAAAAATATCTGCTGTTTAAAGTGCACATATTCTACATTGACGTCCACAATATTTAAGTAAATCCGCTACCATTGTTTTATGGCAGCATTCCCAATTTATATTGTATGCACCGTCGTTGGTTAGATTTGGCCTGAGCACAGTCTGAACATAGATATACATATACATACAGACCAGACACATTTAAAGCGCTCCGCATCGCACCCGTTTTTATTTCTTCTCAAAATTGGAATACGAGACGAGCTGTTATTGGTACAATATGAAAGGACTCATGTAACAACCGTGTCTGGCGATAAGATTGTTTTGTTTATCTTTTCGTAATCCAAGTTTATTAAACTAAAAAAAAAGTTGTATGAAGAGTTTCCGATCAATCCAATTATACCCATACGATACGAGTACGATCGTAGATAGACTTTTTGATCGACTTGCTTATTAGTTGAGTGCGATAAAAAAAATCTTAAAAAAATGTTATCTTCTGATCTACTAGTCGCCTACAATTAAAATCTGAAGAAAAAAATCTATGCTATATTATCAATGTAATGTAACTCTGTATGTCTGTCTGTCTGTTAACTTGTCACGTTTTAACTATTCGACCGATTATCATGAAATTTTGCACACACGTCAAGAATACCATAATATCGTGCATAGTCAATAAACAATTTTATAAGTATGGGTATAGATTAAAAAAATAGCACTTGACTAAGTACTTGAGTTATACTAACAAGTTCACCACAAAGCCAAAAAGGGTTCATATTATAAAAGTTAACTTTCCATTAAAAAATAAATAAAAACACACTCCAAAAATCATACATTTTACGCGTTTGGTATATGCTTTTCTACTGAACAAATTATTGGATAAAAATATAAAAGTATCCACATATAAGCTTAGGATACGTACATAAGTTGGGAAAGTAATCCGTAGTAGTTTTATGTGATGGCCGATGGGACACGATGTCCTCACAGCACTTATCCCTAATACAAGTAAAGCCATGTTGAATGGACTATGATGTCATAGACTAGGTTACAGAGAGGATATTTTCATAATTTCGCTTAAGTTTGACTTTTCATTCTTGATTGTACTCTGACTATTTGTAACTTTGACGATTTGAAAAACTGACCAATTTGAATGTCTGACTTTTGAAAATCTGACCTTTTGAAAGTAATTTAAAAAAGAAATTAATAACTCGATTATTGATACTGTCGAATAGAATACTGTAAAATTCGATAGAAAACGAATTATTGATCAATTTACTTGTACTAGTTACTACTACCATTACTACTAATTATTGAAAAATTGTTCAGTTATTCCGTTTATCCACTCCAATAAATCCACCCTAAGGGAGAATCCAATTATACTCGGAAATGCATATCCGAGAATCCACCCTAGTTCATCACACCTCCACTGATGTTCAAAATATGATAATGTATCTGGATGACAAAAATATCTGGATTGCCTTATAGGATACACTTACTTACACTTAAAAAAAAAAACAATATAAGGCTACACCGTACTACTGATACCAGCCGCAATCATTCAGTATTGAATCGATCAGTTCTGATTTATTTATATGAGGCTGTCGGTTGAATTCATATTGAAGTATGGTAAATTTTTATTGTACACTAGCCTAGCTCACGACTTCGTCTCGTGAATTTATAAAATATGCCTATAAGTTAATAAATTTTCCTATGTTACTCGCTGATAATGTAACTTTCTGTAGGGTTTTTTTAATCTGTCTAGTGGTTTTTGAGTTTATTCATTATAAACAAAAATACAAATCTTTTCTCTATACTAGCTGGTGCCCGCGACTTCGTTCGTCCTTGGATGGATGAAAGGTACCCTATGTCCTTTCTGGTGTCCCAGACAACGTGTATGCAAAATCTCATGGTGATCGGTTCAGTAGTTTTTGCGTGAAAGAGTTACAAACATCCATACATCCATACAACTTTCGCATTTATAATAGGTATACTAGCTGGTGCCCGCGACTTCGTCCGTCCTTGGATGAAAGGTACCCTATGTCCTTTCTGGTGTCCCAGACAACGTGTATGCAAAATCTCATGGTGATCGGTTCAGTAGTTTTTGCGTGAAATAGTTACAAACATCCATACATCCATACAAACTTTCGCATTTATAATATTAGTACGGATAATATTAGTATTTTAGATAAATGTGATGTCTGTTAAAATAATCTATGATGTCGAAGTCGTAGCAACTTTGCAAGTAGTGAAAGCTTCGATGAGCTGAAAACTACATCTCGTCGGAAATCATTGGACTTTTTTTCTGTGCAGAAACTAATGGATTTTCGAACGAACGGAAAATAGAAGGGCGAATGAAAACAAAACAAGACGTGTCCAACCGATGTTTCAAATAATTTCATTCTAAAATAGGAAACGTGGAATTCGTTGAGAATTTTTAATTCGCTTTTGTACAGAGTAGGTATAAATTTTAAGGCAACTTTATACTGTGCACATTTTATTTGAATCTTCTATAATAAGTGCACTTAGTATGTAATTTAAGAGATTAGATAAAACTTAAATTAATATCACAAACACTCGACTGTTAGAATTAGCAAAATAGTGTTTTAAATTTTTGCCATTATAAATCAAATAACTTTTCTTCTCTTGTAATGAAGGAGATTTGTTTACAGCGGGTCAACTTGTACTATCTTAGTATCTTTTTTTGTTGAAAAATATCATCGAAAAAATATCGATAAAATCAAACCTATACCTATATTTATATTTAAAGCCGAATAACTATAATGTGTAATAAAATATAAAAACCAAATTAATTTAACAAAAAGAAATAGTACCTAAGACAATTTTATTCCCATTAATTAGCTCAACAAAGTGTGAGATAATTATAATTATTTATCAACCATGACGTCATGAGTTAGTGACATTTGATACGCTTATTATTTTCTTGTAAAATCAGGGAAAATAAAACTTTTTTAAAAAAGAGTACAGTCTTGTTTCTCTTAATACTTACACAAACGAAGTTTATACTTTTATATAAAAGAAATTGTGTCAGCCATTTTTTTAAATTAGTATACTTAAATAATAATTATATTATACGGAGTTTGATGTAAACTCCACTTAACAGTGAGCGTTTGTACGAATAGCTACGCTTTTTAAATTTGATTTGCTTCACTTTGCTTTTCAAAGAGTCTCGTTGCTTAGAAAGAATTGCTATTTCAAATTGAATTTTTATTAGACTATATACATTGTTTGATACTTATTAAAATTATCCATTTTAAAAGTATTGATTCTGTACTAATAAATAAAATTTATTAACAAACACTTATGAAATAAAATATTTTTAAATTCTCTTCAAGCATTTTATTTTACATCGTTGAACATTTGTGGAATTGAAAATACCCAAGTAAAAAATTAAATATTAATCAATAAAATATAAAATAGTAGCTGGTGCCCGCGACTTCGTCCGCGTTCTGGATGAAAGTTACCCTATGTCCTTTCTGGTGTCCCAGACAACGTGTATGCAAAATTTCATGGTGATCGGTTCAGTAGTTTTTGCGTGAAAGAGTTACAAACATCTATCCATACAAACTTTCGCATTTCTAATACCTATTAGTACGGAATAGTACGGACTATGAACTAAATAATTCACTAATCACTAAACGTGTGTTAGATTAGTTTAGATAGTAGATTACTTAATTATTCTTTTAATTTCCAAAAGCGATTATTGTGATGTGCGTAACAAAGAGCAGCCTATAGCTGTATGACGTCATAGAAAGCGCTGACGTCAGTCCCTGCGTGCATATAGGTCAGCAGAGCGCTGGCACAGCCCGGGTATCAACCAGTAGCTCGAAATAGGTCGCACAACTAAAAATATCGCCCCACGCCTTAAAGCCTTCTTACTTTATCCGGGTTATATTAGCTTCAACGAAAGATTGGGTCAACCTTGGAATATTTCAAATAAGTAGCACCAGATTTCTTACATGTATTTTATTTCAAGTATACTTAAATAGGCCACATTTTATTTTCAATAAGTCAAAATCGTAATGTCTAAATTAAATTTATAAAATAACTGGCTTTTACACGCGACTTCGTCCGTATAACTTTATAAAATATTGCATGTTACTTGCTAATAATGTAGCTTTCTAAGGGTGAAAGAATTTTTAAAATAGTTTGGAGTTTATTCATTTCAAACAAAAATTACAAAACTTTTCTCTTTACAATATTACCTATAGTATAGATATGGATTATTGTACATTACTGGATCGTTAGAACCTCCATAATGCTAACATAAGCCGAATAGATTGATTGATCACGACATATGTAACATTAAGACGAAGCGACGCCACCCGGTTAAAAAATATTTCGCGAACATCATAAATCATATTTATTGCGTAATACGTCTACACATCTTCTGGTAGTGACGTGTAAGTTACGTTGAAAGCGCCATTAATATAAAGCCATTTTGCAAAATGTCTCTCTTAGGGCCTCTTGGCAAATGTAACCGTGAGCATTAGGTCGAATTAGTAGAACATTCTTACAAATACGTGATCACATTAAGGCTTACCAACCAAAAATTTCCTGTCTATTTTTTCCTTATTTAATTTTATCTATGTTCATTATAATTCAATATTTTTTTATATTTTCGAAAGATACCCTTTCGCCCTTCGGTGGTATTTCCATGACATGGTAACCTTGACCTGATGCTGCAACATCAAGTAGTCTGCGGGACACCCAACTTGTTTGGGCGTGTTTGGGTTCAATACAAAAGAGTCGGGGTAAGTTTATAATTTTGATTATAGATTGTTATATTTATACTCGTATATTAAAAATTCGGCAAACAGACTCGATGTATGTCGGCCTATAAAAAAATGTTCACTGACTGACGAGATAATTTTGTATTTAATCACAATAAAACTATAAGTTTACCATAACATTAATTCAACTTTATTCATTTGAAGACACAATTTTAATTCATAATTTTTATTACATTTTTATTTACCTAGTAAAATGTGTCTCATATAAATCTAATATTATTTCAAAGTTTTTTCATTATAAAGTTGAATTTTATATGAGGTACCAACTTGTCGAGGTGATGTGGCGAACCAGCTTGTGAGAAACTTAGTCCTTTGAGTAACTTTTAAGCATAATAATCTTTGAAAAACAAAATACCTTACAATTTAATAAATATTATGATCATAAAGTTAAATACGATTCCCATAACCTTTTTAATTTTATAACAAAATCTTCTGTTTTTATATTACTTTACTATTTTACTTGAGTTTTATTTGATTTTCTAATTTAAACTAAGGTACTAAAGGATGCCCATATATCGCTTTTGAAACAACCAATTCAACCGCCCACGTAATTGATAATTTAAAAAAAAATTACTGAAAGAAAACTTTTATCAACCTGTCGTTGAAGACCTTACTTTTCGTTTCCATTTCACATAGTTCAGAAATAAGCGAAGCTGTCAAATATTTACTATCCCCCGGCTTATTTTTGAAACAGACGGGAATATATCGAGATTGAACACCCTTTGGTAAACTGTTGGAAATGACATGAAAGAGGTCAAAAAGTGTACTAAATTCTACGTTATTTTATTTCGGTTTATTTCTCTATATTTAACACGTGTTGTAGTGAATTACCTTGATCAGCTTGACGTATACCTATGTGATCAACCGTTGCGTTTATTTTGGTTCTTTTTTAGAGTTTTTTTTTTTTTTTTGGTTATTTGTGATTATTTTGGTTATTTTGTGTTCGGTCTGAGGTTAGTCCTTGTGTTAAATTACCTTTTGAGAATCTGTTTTAGCGATTCTGTCTTTTTGCAAATCTCTCCTTATGCGAACAAACCTACAAAATCACTTTTTCAGAAATTTTATTCATGAGACTTGGATAAAATAAAATAAATCAAAGATTTTTTTTATTACATAAAAGAACTTTTTCTTGTTATTTTTAAATATTTCGTTATTAAAATACAAGTGCTTTTACTGGCCTGAAGTTTAAGCTTCAGGCCCATAAATTATATCCTAAAGGTTTATTGCTAAAGCAGAATTAGCACAATACCGCTGCGACCTCAAAAGACTCGGATTAGGGAGATCGTACATTATCCCAGCGTACCGCCTCCCTGCGCCTACTTTTGTAACCTACGCGTAGTACATCCTTTCGAGGTCTGGCCTCCTTTAATCCTTGACCTCTTTCGAGAGGGGGAAATGAATAAATGTCCTTGAAGGAAAAGCAATAATCATTCTTCAACCTCATTTGTAGACGAAATAAGGATCCGTAATTTATTCGATTTGAACCTGCCTAAAATAAATTAAATATAATATATATCTCTTAAGTGTTGTTCTTTGAATTTAATGTCTAATATATTATACATATTGATGCGTATTAACAAATCTATGTGTAGTTTGAAGTATGCAATCAAGACTTTATCATATTATGTCCAGAGCTTGCAACCTCCTCATTACGTTATATATTAATAGGCAGTGATAGTTACCTCCAATAAGCCTACCTAAAAAAAGAAAATAGATTTATTTATAAAATCACCGTCTTAATAAGACTAGCGTCCCACTATGCCGAACCGGCGTATTTACCCGCTGGTCCGACGTGGTGGGAACCAAGTCTAATTGGTACTAGGTAAAGCTACCTCCTGGTTACAAGGTACAAGGTGTCTAACCTTGTAAAAGTTCTTTCAATATATTTTAATTACGTTTTTCAATATATTAATATACCTACTAGCGACTCACCCCCAGCTTCACACCGAGTTGAAATTTTGCTTTATAGACTTTTTAGGAATAGACATAGTAGTTCTGGTTGTGCGTTGACTGTCAGTCAGGGAAAATATACAAATTGTATAGTAAAATACTACGACTTTCTGTATTAGTATTTACATCTGTTGTATTTCACAAACTCTGTCTCTGTAAACACAATACATTATGATGACAGGTTTAATAATATGCGATTAGGTCATTAAAATCCAACCCCACCGATTCTTTGATATTCATGTCATAAGCTACGTCGTAGCAGTTACTTGCTACGTAATTACGATTGTAATCAGGTAGCCGTCGGCACAGCGGATTATTATCTTTTTTCCATGTCACTGTCTATTTTGTCTTTTTTATTCTTTTAAACTAAGCAATAAATTTTGGTCGTATATGGAATTTCTTTTAGGTTATTTTATATCAGTACTAATATTATAAATGCGAAAGTTTGTATGGATGTATACATGTTTGTAACTCTTTCACACAAAAACTACTGAACCGATCACCATGAAATTTTGCATACTCGTTGTCTGGGACACTAGAAAGGACATAGGGTACCTTTCATCCAGAATGCGGACGAAGTCGGGGGTACTGGCTAGTTTACATTAAATTCTCATAAAATTTTCCATATACGTGTTCAGAAAAGGCCATTGAGTACACTTTCAGATAAGTAAATTCCTTAAAAAAATCTACAATGGCTAACTTCATTTTAGTCCAATGAATGTATGCGATCTGGCAGAAAATCATAAGTCTGCCCAAGGTTATAAGCTGTCAGAAAATCTTGAATAAATGAGGAGAATGTATCTGCATGAGTAAGACAAGAAAGTGAACCTTTTCTAAGATTAAAGCTCGACAGTTCAAGTATACAGAGCTTTTCTTGCAAGTAATGTTACTGTTATTGCTAAAGTTTCGCTATGGAGTTGTTAATTTACACCATTAGAGATTTTGCTTCAATTGGGGCGGGATATGACCCAAATTATAAAGTTAAAATATTTAATACTTAACTCCAAACGCGCGTGCAAAAATATAAGTGTTGGTTATTTACGTTTACAATAATTTAACAAGTACTCAATATTGACTTACACTAGCTGGTGCCCGCGACTTCGTCCACGTTCTAGATGAAAGGTAACCCTATGTCCTTTCTGGTGTCGCAGACAACGGTATGCAAAATTTCATGGTGATCGGTTCAGTAGTTTTTGCGTGAGAGTTACAAATATCTATACATACATCCATACAAACTTTCGCATTTATAATATTAGTACTGATAAGGTCGACTAATTAAAATAGTTGAACTACTAACTTCATTTCAATGATTTTTACTAGACGAATAAAACGTTTTGCATTAGGAAATAGACTCTGGTCACTTACGCAGATACACAGACACACGTCATGTCTAACTTATAACACTCCGTCTTTGCGTCGGGCTTCGGGGTTCAATAACACTAAAGAGAACCAACTGTAAAACAGTAAAGTAATTTTACTTTTAAATCGCTGACATTTAAATAAAAATTCCGCAATATTAACTGGCAGCACATAAGCCCTTTGATTCCTCGTGCATTCACTGCGAACGGTATTTAACTTTTACCCCTTTTCAAATTGAACCATGACCTACATTCACCCTTGATATGATTACGTTAAACATATTTCCTACAATATAAATAGGTATAAGACAGAATTCCACAGATATGACGTCATTGGGTAGATAAGCCTCTTAACTACTTATAACTTGAAGTTCGGGTCATAAGTAGGTTAAGTTCTTGGTAACTGGCACCGGATATAATTGAATATTAACGCCGTTATGTGTTTAACCTTTTAACTCATAGGTGTGACAATTTCTGATGGAATTGATTGAAAGATAAACCCTACATCAACCCGACTGAGAGACTGAGGGAGGTCATTTTCTTATGGTATAAGTGATCGCTACTTTAAAATTATGTAGACACTCTGTTTTAGCGAGTATGTATCGTTAGTTGTTTGGCTACCATTATGCTAAAGATTATTTCGGAAATTTCTAGACTAGATTCACTTGGCTCCCATGTCTAGGATCCCATGGGATCCAAATATATTTTTTTTGGATTCTTTGCTTGTCTAAATGCATGTATACGAATTTTGCCAAAAAACAAAGCCCATCTCGGTTCAGCGACAAATGGTATGACAGAAACATTAGTAAAGTTTCATGAAGCGACAGATGTTATTTATTGCCAGTCTTGTGTGCCACAACTGTCGTAAAGCCAGGATTCATCACCGACCTACATACAACTCGGGTGAGAAACTTTACTTGAAACGGATTACCTACATACTCGTACAATGTCTACTGAATGTCAGCTAACTTCCATTTTTAAATTATTGTAAACCAGCGACTTAGTCCGGGCTCGCATGAATGCACTTTCTTTCTGCAAAGTCGTTGTCCGCTTCCGTCTGTTCCTCCGCTAATTTCTTCAAAACCACTCAACTGATTTTAATACGGTTTTTCCAATGGAAAGAGCGATACACCTCTTATTTGACGCGTAGCCAGGGCGGGACAGTAAGAGATAAAAGGAACTTCAAAAGTCTTCATTTGAGAGACCCTTGTAACAATAGCATTTTATAATTTGGCATCAAATTTTGTGCGAAGTAGGTACGCCGAGGCGATAATTTGTGTAATAAATTTAAAATTATCAACAAACCAACGAGCCATTAGTCCGACAAAATTGGTTCATAAATATTAAGGAGCATTATAAAGCTTAATGTTGTAAACTGTTGGTTTTATGCAAATAAAATGTAAGCGGCATGATCTCTTTTTGCAAGATTCCATTGCGTAGTTCTCGCAATATTTTTCTTCATATTTATAAGAAAAGATGACTAGTTCTTGAATAAATCGCAATGCTCGATTTAATTTGAATAAACACATTTATGTTATTAAATGAAGGGAGTGAAGCATAGTAATTACCATATAATTTTAAGTGACATCATTTTTAAATTACTACATATCTTTTTTTAATGTTAAGTTCGACAGACAGGCTGATCACTTGTTGGAAGGTGACTCCGGCATCCCTTACTCACTTACGAACCACAATTATTCACTTTCATACACGCTATTATTTCATGTTGGTCTTCATAAGGAGGTGGTTAATGCTGCCAGACAGACTGTTTAAATGCAGCGTGCCCTGCCACTACTTTCAAATCTAGACCAGATCTAAGTTGAAGACCAAGTTGATCCTGCCAGGAAACGACCCTGCCGGGATCCCTGAAACAGAGCGTTAAGGCAAGCACCCTAACCACTCACGCTTGTCATACATAGAAAACATTGCATTTCATTACATGATAATGTGTCTAACTTTATAAACTTTATTCCGATGTAACTTGAGAAATGTTATGGTCCGCTTTATGTCAATGCTTCCGTTGGCATACTGCCCGACAACCGCTGGTGTGCTGTTTTCACGCCCTGTTACTAAACCTTAGCACTGACCACTATACGTAATAGGTAATATATCTACATTTATTTCCTTGGCTTATTTCTGAATACACATACTCTGTATAGTATGCTATTTTTTTCTTTATTAAAGATGGGTAAGATGAGGGCTATGATTGGAGCGAGCTTACCAAGAAGATGCCTATTCATTCGAAATTTGAAAAGATTTGGGTTATATCTGGGTTATATGAGCTCGGAAATACAATGTGTAATGTCATTGTATCTCTTTGTCAAGTATACTGACCATGGGTTAACTTGAAGATACTAACCGAAACCGATAAGCAATACCTACCGACTATTGATAAGATAAAAAAATGCTTAAAATAATAAATTTATGAATGTAATAGTGAGTATGCACATATTTTTTATATCAGAGCAGTAGGTAGCCCAAAATTGATCTAATTTAGTTACCTAGTTGCCTGAACATTATTATAACTTAATTAACTTATATAACTTTAATTATAGCTTTAATTATTATAACTTTAATTATAGAGTTGATTTAATGTACAAATGGTCAAAGGAAGAATCATAAAACTGTGCACATTTCGCTCACTCTATTCTACGGATAGGGTGTAAGGGTTACAGCCTAAATGTTACTTAAAAGATCCTACACTTCGTCCTGGGCCCTCTAAACGCGTAATTAAATGCGCAACATTTGTGTAAAAGATGAATTGCGCTGGAACATGAAACTGGAAAGTTTATAAAAAACTACTACTTAAAGAGAAAACACTGAAAATTGTTATCATTATTTTTAAGTTACTATCCTTTATATTTATGGTCATTTTAGACGCTTAATATAAATTTATAAACATAAGAGCACTGGTTTGTTACTTTTAGATGATTTACTTTACTTAATAAAGTTTCTCGGCTCATGTTTCATTATGTTCTCATTATTCAAATTCGAAATTTAACGGCGCTTCATTTTATTCTTGTCTTCTATTTCGCTTTCATAACAAAATGCTAATCAAATTTAGATAACTTCGCAAAATTTGGGCGAGTTAAAACGTTCTAAAATTATCCGTAATAATGTATTAATTTAAAATCGTTCACCATTTATGTAAATATATGGAAATCTATTTCGGTACAGAAATTTAAACGACTCTATTTTGAAAAGAAACTTCTTTAAAATAGGTCAATAGAACTTTTCATTCACCGTCGACTCACGCCACGCAATCTTCAGAAACTTAGCGGGTATGTTATTACGAAAACTAGACTGAAATAAGTTCATTAATTTTAAAATTTCTTTAATAATATTCTTGTGGGTTGATGGGTTTTCAAATAAGGAGGAAAAAAGATAGAAGGAAAAAAAGGAAGATCAGTGACTCACTATCCGCACATGGACTTATACTGAGTATAATGAACACAGTATTATTCAGTAGCTCAAAGAACATACCATATCTATGTATTTATTCCAATCCCCTTTCTATGTAAGGAGGTATTATCGCATCTGTGTATTAAGATTAACCATCCAAAAATGATTGAATCATTTTGAAATGATGGATGGAATTTTTGGATGAAATCTTTTTTGGATTACTCTATAACTCATGTCAAGTTAACCTTGGTTAAAAGAAACTTCTCAAGTTACTTTTGAGGGACTTAACTTTTTTATTACATGTAACATAATATAATATATACTTATTACTTTAAGTATACTATGAAGCACTTAAATCTTGTTGTATATTTATTTAGAAGTGATTGTACATTACAATGTTTATTTATTTTGAAGAAAATTAATATTAATTTATTATTTAGGAAAATATGTAAAGCAAAATGAATTTCAATTAAGACACAGCATTGTTTAATTAATAATGTATACGTCACGAGTAAATTAATTACCGTAATTGGAGAATGTAATTTTAACTGTAAATATAATTATATAAATTAATAATAATGTCTATTTTGATTCGTGACTTATAGGCCAATATGTTAAAAAAAATTATACGTTTATTTTTATGTATTATAAATATCTAAAACTTATTTGTAGATACTTTTGATCATGACTGTTAATATATAGGAATATATGGATTTTGCTAAATTAATAATGTAAACAACAAATAAACGAGAATAAACGACGAGAACTTCGTCCCAACCTGTACCAGTTCCAACATTTATCAAATTTTGCAAATATTAAAAAAAAATTTTCATTTGGAAAAGTAGTTATAGAAGATTATATAAATGCGCTTACCTACCAATGTTACTTGCAACCTACAATATATAAATAGATACGTAGACTGAAATAGCGCTTACATCATCTGTAACATTTAGAACCACCTACAAACGCATCCCCCATTCAATGTATTGATTCGTGTTCGATATGACGAAGGGGGTTGCAACAGGTCTGCGAGCTCGAATGCCTCACAGTCCCACAACATCGTATACTATTCCGTTCGCCATTATAACCTACGAGTTACGGTCGAATGCAGATTGTACAACACCTAGTAACAAATTGTGCAATATCTAGGTTTCCCCGGGTCCTGATAGAAAGAGATAGACAGCTACATACAAATCGAAAACTGTGACGCAAGCAAGCTCCTGCAAATACGTGTTCCTGTAACGCACTCTGACCTTTTGAGGATACTTTAAATATTTCCTCTTTGTCAAATCCAAAGTATATAAGATATTGATATATTGACAAAAAAGGTTACCTGAAAAATTATACATGAAAATTTACTTTATAAAAAAGTGTTTTATTGAAAATTTAACGTCGTTATACGCAAACTTATTTGTCTTTTAAGCATGATAACTTAATAGTTTACTTATTATTTTGATAATAGAGATTGCAAACAACAGATTTAGCTACTGCACATAACATATGTCGCAAGAAAAGATTGTTAAGTATAAGAATTTTACTTTGTTAATCTTACTTAATTACAAATTATGGAGTTGGTTAAGGATAAAGCCAATTTAAATTTAAAAATTCATAAAATAATAGGTTGATCACTGTGTAAACGAGAAATAATTACCATATTATATTATTAAAGTTTTTAGTTAGTTCATCAGGGCGTCCTTTCTTCAAATATCCGTATAAATATAAATCTATATATGAAATCGCTAAAATTTAACGCCGTTACAGATTACCATGACAATTGGGAAAAATAATCTTTTTATGAACGACTTTTTATGTTGTCAAATGTCAAGGCTGACGATGTTTTCGTCAGGGGTCTTCACGATTGGGAAATATGTGTATTAAATTGTTAGCACACATATTTCTACACACACACACACACACACACACACATATTTTTTTATACTTACACTGATATCCTTCAATCCGAATGTCTTTTGTGTATAATTATATACTGCCGCTGGACTTGTGTCGCAAAGACACGCCTACTCTTAACAACTCGTAATTGTTACCTACCTACCTATATGAATGTATATTATGTATAATTATTGTAAGGAAAGGTTTGCAAATAAAAGCTGCTAATAAGTATTATACTTATATACTTATATCCAGAAGTGATTGAACATTGATTTCTCCCGAATATGCTGGTATACTTGTGATTAGGCACATATTAAGCTGTTTAGTAAAAATATTAGTCGTTGGCAATTTGTCGAATGTGTTGGCAATTTGAGTTGTATTGCTGTTCATTTTTGCTAGTGAATGCTTGCCAGGGCTCGCGCTATAAATAGACATTCAGATTGCATCTACCTTTGCACTTTACCTCCCTACTTCCCACCGCCCCTCCCCTTATTGATTGATTGTAACCCCGCGACCTTTACAAATAATTTCATGTTAAATATTCAGCTTGAAGCCTTTCAAACGTGTTAAGGCTCATTCCATTAAGCCATTTGTTACATTAATATTTAAACAAAACCTTTGCACTGCACGTTATTACTGTCATTTATTTTACTGATATTATTCTTGTCTATCTGTTAACTACTTAACCTATCATCATGAAATTTTCCAAACACATTGTCAGTAACACAGAAAAGCACGGGTACCTTTTATACAGAAAAAAGTAGGTACTGTTTGGGATTAGTATTTGAAATTGAAAACTTAAATTTCATAATTAAATTTGTCCTTTCAACTTAAACCTCTCAATCAGGAGACTAACCTAACAACTTTACCAATAGCCTCCTTAAAATATTATATATTTTTAAAGCATGAAACTTACAAATTGTGTGTATAATTCATATAAATACTTATATCACAATAATTTTACTTTCGCTGCGAATATTAAATGATGATTTACGTTTTGAGAGGCTTAAATACATATTTCTGGCTGAAAAAGCCTCAGAGTTAAAATATGTATGAAACGCCAACCGAGACAGCTTTTATTTAATACAACAGTGGTATGTAGTGAACGTGTGCTTACATTCAAGACAGATATATCTTGAATGTCGCTATATGTATACTTAAGCCTTTCAAAAACCACACACAACACGTCCATGTGTATTGTAGAAGGTCACCCCGTTGTTACAAACTTTTTAATTAATATGGGACCGGATTAAATTAACTTAACGCAACTTGTTATAACATTATAACAAGTTTAACTAAGTATGTTTAACCGTTAATTAATTAATATTAGTTAACGGCGTTTGTTAATTCAATTTGGAAAACTTCATTAATTGAAACTAGTCTTTTTGTTCCAATTAAAACTTCTGAAAGGTGTTTTCTTTGTAACGATTTTACATCAGCCTGACCTCCCACGGACTTGTAAATGTTACTGGCAGTTATCCAAATCCTAATAATATTTATAAATTTTTAAGTTTGTATGTTTGGATATTTTGATTTTTAGATGTTTGATCCTCAATAACGCAAAAACGGCTGAACGGATTTCGATGAAATGTGGCACACAGGTAGTTAATTACCTGGATTAACATATAGGATATTTTTTATCCTGGAAAAATGTTGGATTCTCGAGGGATAGTGTAAAATTAAACTAAATCGTTTTCACCGTCGGCACAGCGATAAAGATGTCAGGCGTTTCATTACTCATATATTTTTTTCAGATAATATTTTTCAATTTTTACCAGCTACTTTAAATATAGGAAATCTAAATTACTACACATAGTCATGATTATTTAAATTTGCATTCGTCTACTTATTTAAATATACCTCTTTCCGCTATACGCCCGGCACGTTTCGCGGTTACATTTCGAACGGGCCAGGTAGTTACGTGCCGAGACTGCGTAGCCGACAGCGCAATATTCAACGCTTGCGTTTGTAGTTAAAATGATGTATGTGTGAGTGGCCTACATTCGCTTTAGGGCTGCTACGTAGCTTCCCCTATAATAATATAAGTAAGTATACCTAAGTAGAGAACGTATACGGAGCTCGGTTGTCGATTATTTTTATTGTATCCAAGGGAAATTTCGTGAAGATAATTTCAACATTATTTGTATGAACGATTATGTTTCTCGTCTCCTAATGGTTACCGAGACGTGTGTGATAAAGGAACGGCTAGGGCATCAGCAATTAGGGGAAATATTTTTTTGTTTACATTTATCTCTCTTGGAAATTTTTTTCGACAATATTTTATTTACAAAAATGAAAGGTTTTCGTTTAACAAGCAATGATTTTTTAAGTAAAGATGACCCATCTCCATATCGCACGTCTGTAAAAAATGTTCCGCTTTGTACATACCTACTTATCTGTATACTGCTATATACTTATTACGTGAGATATATGAGTAAGCGTGACAGTTGATACAGAACGTATGATACGGAAAGAGATAGCTGTCTGTAAAGAGTTGCGTTTGAAGTACGCTAGCCAAACAAAGCTGAGCGATGCAAACAGAAGCGTCACATCATTGATATTAGAGTCTGTGCGGAAAGAGAATGGACGTAATTATTGAGGGCGCCACTGTGATTAATTATCGTATTTGTTATTTTGAAAACTCTGTTACGTTATTATAGTTCGACTGTAAACATCTTGATACCTTTAAAAATTAGTTAAATTTTTTACTACTCTAAAACTTATTGGTAAAATTATTTATATAATAAAAATAATAAAGTCATTATGGTAGTTCCCTTATACGCCGCGTCCATTCTCTTTCCGCACAAACTCTATAAACGACATAATTGGGGTGGCATTAAATAAAACAACTTATTTGCCAACTTTTATTATTATTTATATATTATTATATATATTATATTATATTAGAATTATGATATAGTGTAATATAATATAATATAATATTTATATAATGGAATAGTATTTCATATAATTCGAAATGAAATCGCCCATCACCAGTTTATGGTTACAGAGCGCGGTAAATTGTGCCTACGGTTTCGCTTCTGACTGTTAATCTATGACGCACGCTATCTGTCCCTATTGCACTGGATCGCCCAATTTTGTATAAAATTTATGTGATTTTTATGTACTTACGTGTGGTATGTAACTCCTTTATCCTTTTTTACTTTTAAACCATAGTTTTTACACTTTCGGAATACACAACTAGGCATTTTAGACAATATTTTAATAATTATGACACAGAGTAGCACACGTGTTCTTTCACTCGCTGTTAGTAAGCGACTAAATCAAATTACAACAATTGTCTTAATTTGAACGCCTCCGTTCCAGGGCACTAGTCCCATATCTACCTCGTTTTATATTATATCATTGTTAACAAGTGGACATAGTCCCTCATTGTGAACGGTCGCGCTGTCTTTCATTTAATGTCAGGGGTCGCGCGATCGATGTAGCAAACGCCTACACGATGTAGCGTTTCTTAAACTATATTGACGCAATTTTTTTTGTTACGATTTAAATATGTTATATTTAAATCCACATTCCAAGGTCTACTTAAATTTTTGATTTTTTTGTTTCATGCCCTAAAGTTGTATCTTTGGTGACAAAAAACGTCAAATATAAATGTCAATAATTTAATATTTATTTCATATTATATTATATTATATTATATTATATTATATTATATTATATTATATTATATTATATTATATTATATTATATTATATTATATTATATTATATTATATTATATTATATTATATTATATTATATTATATTATATTATATTATATTATATTATATTATATTATATTATATTATATTATATTATATTTTACGTTATGAATTAGTAGTACGAACATTACGAAACATTTAATTACAGTATCATACTTATTTTATTTTATGTAAATGTGATTAAAAATGAAGTTGACAAATAGCGAATGTGGTAAAATAGCGAAGCTGACCAAAGCCAACTATGAAAAGTTCTGTTCCAAAGTTGAAACTACCGGGAATCGAACCAGATACCCTTAGGACAAGCATTGAGACAAGCGCCTTAACCACTCGACCAAGGAGCTTAAGAAGTCTATAGTAAAACTAGTCTGCCCTGTAGTCCAAAAATTCAACCCGTGTTTTGGGCCACAATTTGAACATTGGCGTGCAGGTCAAATGGCTGGAAACGCTGGCCTGTCCCGATCCTTTGCGTATGCGCCTGGAAACACTGATGGTATTCGGGAAACGATGCCGTTGAAAGGAGCGCTTTGTTCCGCATGGTAACATGAACATTACTCCCAGATCGACAAACTTTGCTAACTTTAAAATATCTTTGTAAAGTTCGCTATTTCTTTCAATACGAGACCGCGTAATTTGATGGCGGTTACGAATGTTTTTTCATAATTAAAATGATAATTGGTTTTTCATTTATAAACGTTTCCCTTTTCTATAAAGCGTGGATAAAATTACAAAAAGGTTGTTTAATTTGCATTCATTTAAGAAGCATTCAAATAAACAATTAATTGTGAAGAACATTAATGCGTAATTACTCTAATGATAATATTTGGATATATTTTAGTGTAAGGGAGACGCATTTTTTTTTAAATATATATTTGTATGTTTGTAATGAATAAACTCAAAAACTAAAGGACGCATTTTGAAAGTTCTTTCACCTTTAGAAAGCTACATTTATCATCATCATCATCTTCTTCTTATTATTATTTTTCTTCTTATTCTTCTTCTTCATCACCATCATCATCATCTTCATCATCTCAGCCGCAGGACGTCCACTTCTGGACATAGGCCTCCCCCGTAACTTTCCAATGGGACCAGTAAGTACTTTCGTACGTCTACTCTCGTACGTATCTTCTCATTTCTGAAGCATTGCCCCTTCCATAGTTCGTTGAGCGACATTGAGCTTCCTTACGGGGCCCATAGTGAGAGACCACGTTTCAGCGCCATATGTCATCACTGGCAACACACATTGATCGAAGACTTTTGCCTTGAGACACAGGAATTTTCTCTTCTCGGCTTCAGCTTCTCGAACGCTGCCCATCTGAGCTGGATTCGACGATTGACCTCCCTCTCGAAGTTGGCTCTACCTACATTATCAGCGAATAACATAAGCTATATTAAAACAAAGTTACGCGGGCGAAGTCGCGTGAAACAGCTAGTAACATATAATCTTATAACGTAATCCATACGTAATCATTTATAATGTACTCACTATAGCATATTTGACCTGTGATGTTTACATACTTCAAAATGACTTCAATGTCACATGAAGGGTAAGTACACCCCTTAATAATATATGGTTCATATTTGTTAACCAAATTATCGTTAGTGCTTTATTTACCTGTCCAACCAACTAGACACAATTGACCTTAGAATATGGGCTGTATATTAAAGCTATACCTAAAGGTAATGATAGAGCATCGATTTTGAATGATCACGCAAAAGTATTTATGTTATCAATACGAGTACCTAAATCGTTATTGAAGTCATAAATTAATGTAATTTCCAATCTTTTCAATACATGCATGGAACAGCAATTACCTACGTAGTAGCGTTTTAATAAATAATACTGCTTATACTGTTTACTTTATAATATTAGGTAAGTATAGTTGTTTAGAAAGTGATAATATTCATATCATAAAATGAAGGACACGCGAACGAAGTCGCGCGGATCGCTGTCCACCTCTGCCTGCTCATTTTGCTATTTTTGTTTCAAACCATCCAACGGAATTTGATAGGGTTTTGATCAGTAGATAGGGCGATAAACTACAAAGATTATGTATTATATATATAATTTGCAGAAAAAAATTCAGTGCGAAGCCGCGGCAGAGTTGCTTGTAATTTATTATTTCTTATACACATACGTTGCAATTAAATTTAGATCACGTTGAAGGGCGTTTTGAAAAGCAGTTTAATTAATAATGTTGCCGTCCAACGTTATTACCACATCAAATACCTCATAAGCCTTTAAGACTTGTATAAGAGGCGTATTAATGTACAGCATAAATGTATAGCTTTTAACATTTGCTTACAAAATACATTTAGTCGGTTTAACATACGTGAAAAGGTCATGCGGGGCTTTTAAGAAATAAAATTAAATTTATATGTCGCATAAAAGTAAGTTAGTTCGCGGCGCTACATTTAGATAATATTAAAATTGCCGTTTTATGCTTTCAACAGTTTAAAGCCGCAGTGAAACTTAAGTATTTGTTACCTTCAGCCGTTTAATATGCAAAGTTCAAACGGACTCATTTACGATCGTCACGGCCGCCACATTTTGCATTAAAATTGGCTAAAGCTTTCCATAATATGTGAGAATATTTGTAAATTGTGAATAATATATAATAGTTAACAGTCTTTAACAGTAATTTTTAAACGTTATCTATATAATACATAATTTTAAACTTTATACGTTACTTATTAAACTCAGCTACTCAGTTACTCAGCCGTTGCATGCGACTTCGCTCGTTAAATTTATAAAATACTAGCTGACCCCGCAAACGTTGTTTTGCCAAAAAAAAAAATTGGGGTGTACCACCCCAAAATGTACCATTTAGGGGTATGGAAAATAGATGTTGGCCGATTCTCAGACCTACCCGATAAGCACAAAAAACTTCATAACATTCAAAACTACTGACAGATCACCATAAAATTTTGCATACACGTTGTCTGGGACACCAGAAAGGACATAACCTTTCATCCAGAACGAGGACGAAGTCGCGGGCACCAGCTAGTAAGAAATATTAGTGTAAATAATGCGTTGCTAAGGTTTGTTATAAACACAATATAACCATGATAAATACGAATATTCGTAATTGAAAAAACAGATAATATTTGCGCAGCTATAAATAAGCAAGAAATAAAATACGTAGACATTCGATTGTTAATCTCTTGGTGGGTGAAGGCGACAGATGTAATTTATTTCACTCCAATATAATTAATCAGCGGAGAAATACATTACGTCAACGTTTTCGTTACTTAGTACGCATTTTGATTCCCTTTAAAACAGAAACCTTTTTTCATATTGTTCAAGGACGATCGCTCCATTTCTAATTACGCGGCACTATATAATCACATTCGAATATTTTGTTTTTACATCGACACAAATGACGACCATTGTCAGTTAAATAATTATATAGTGGTCGAATCCAAATCTCTTTGGAAATTAAGTATAATCGTAAATTTCAAAGAAATACTAGCGTTTAAACCATTCAATACATATTTCAAAATATATTAAGGCGATGTGTATGTATGTACACATGGATGGACTCCCTATGGACTCCAAAACCGCTGCACCAATTTTGATGAAATTTTCAGACAATCTTCAGATTCGTCCAGCGGGTAATCCTGTGAAGTTTGATAGCGATCGGACGCGGACGAAGTCGCAGGCAAAACCTAGTTTCACACACAAATAGAATCCGAACTAGCATGACTGTCGTTGTTGGCTTCCACTATGGAAAAACTTTGTGGAATGTTATTCTCTAGCAAAAGTGTGGCTACTTGAGAAGAAAGATTCATGAGAGGCATAATGAAATTCTAACTCAAGATCTCTTGTGAGAACTATATTCGGAAAAGTTACTGACGGAAACATAAGTATTCTCAACGTATAATAGTTTGAAAGACGTTATACAGTGTCGAGGTATTGCACAGGCGCTGGGTGCGGCGCCGAAGGCATTTCTAACTAGGTTAACAAGCGTCGGTGGTGCTCACTAATTAGGAAAGACGCGGAAACCGCGACTTCTTGAAACTCTTGCATTCCTAGTACCCACGATAGTGCAAATTAACTGAATATTGATAAAACTTTACTTCAAACAATCAATTTTATTATTAGATTTTAAAGGTTTTAAACACCATAAATAAATGATTGGTCTCGCTGCGCTCGACTAGATACCGCCGTCGTGCTTGTAAAATTAGGCATAAAATAGTACGCCGAATTCGGCGTACCCGAGCCAGTCACACTGTAAACTGTGTGTGATGTGTACGTGCCGAATGTTTTATTAAATTTTAGGCATAATAAAATACCAGTTAGCGTAGTGAAACTGTGTAAAAATATAATAAAACTGAGTAAAAAGTGATAAAAAGTGACGACTTTTTACACACACTACAATAAAAAGTTGCCACATTTTCGGAGCTATTGCTTTTGTATAGTGCTCTATCTAGTCGAGCGCAGGGAGACCAATCAATCTTTGGTTTTACACATTGATTAAAAATAAACCGAAGCAAACAACAGATAGCAATTAGTGCATTGCTGGCCTTAGAGGATAAAGGATAAGGTGCAACGTTAACAAAATGTAACAACCCATTAAAGAAAGAAATGTTACAATTGTTAGCTAGCAGTCAGTATAAAATTTTTCTATAAGCAAGAAATATAGGTATGTGGGTACTTACATCATATGAAAATGTCAATAATTTAGAAAGTGTCAAGATGTCAAGAAGAAGTCTAATTGTTCACAAATGAAATGAAAAAAGTGTTTAATATTAGAGAAAACTATTCTAAATGAAAAGAGAATGCTGTATAAACATGTTTTCGTTTACTTTCAAAATTAAAACAGACAAATTCGTAGCAATCAAAAAATTTAAAATATTCTCAACCAGTTAGAAATGACGACAGATATCTAACAAATTTTAATATTCATGGACGGAATTGCATTTCGCGCTTCCGAATTGGCGCCGTCAGTCAAATTCTCAACATAAATGCAAGCTGCTCTTCATTGTTTCAGCTGAAACAATTCTAGTAAAATGAAATAACTGACGCGAGTTTATAATTGAGTAGCGACTTAACTCTGAGTTTGCATGCATAGACTAAAACAACTCATAACAATAAATCAATTAATTAATAATCAATTAATTAATTATTAATTAAATTAATTATAGTTTAATTATATATTAATTAATTAATTTTATTTATTCAATTAAGAATTGAGTTTCAGAAACACTTAATTGTAACAATAAATTTCAGAATTACAGATAAATACTAATATTCTTAATTGATAATGTTCAATAAGTCCATAGAACACAAAAAGATTACTAATTTCTGTCACTAGGGGTTCCAAACCGACAGTGTGAACTAGCCTTACATATGTATTGAGTATTGTAGATCCTCCATTATTTTACAAAATATGTTGCGCCCTGTCGATTTAGGTCCCATTCGCCCTCAAGATTCTTCTGTCTTAAGCGCAACATGGTCTTAAGTTTTTATGTCTGGCCTGCGCCTAACGACTCGACAAAGCAGTAAAATTATTTCAGCTAGTATTTTGTTAAATAGCCTAAGGAATGCAAGCACTCACTTTGTCTGAGATCTCATTGATATCTAATATATAAAATTCTCGTGTCGCGGTGTTTGTTGCCAAATTTTGATGAAATTTTGTGTGCTTATCGGGTAGGTCTGAGAGGCCAACATCTATTTTTCACACCCCTAAATGTTAAGGGTAGTCCATCACAATTTTTTTTGTTTTTTTAGCAAAACAACGTTTGTCGGGTCAGCTAGTACCCCAGTAAATAAAGCATTTTAACTTTGCACTATCCTACCGATCCAATTTTTTTTTCGATAGAGAAGAAGATGATGGAAATATTTCTTTTTAACAACATTAAAAATAGCACAAGTTATAGTATTACCTACATTATCATAATTGAAATAGCTTTTTTAATACAAAAACAACTTGTGAAGAGGTGAAAACCCATTAATCGTCTTTCGTTTAATTAAATAACCAAAGTTCTCTCCCTTTGCAACAAAGTTCGGCTCAGTTGTTCATTACGTGACTTTAATAAGAACGTAAACAAATAAATCGTGTTCACAAAGTTCTACCGTGTTACGTTACGTAACTATATATAACTGTAGAGTAACTTTTCATTATAGACAATACTCGGTCAAGTTGATTCCGCACCTCGTTGGAATACGGACCATTCACCCTCAACCCTGCTCAGCCCTATACTGTATTATTATGCCAATCAAAAAAGAAACAAAAAACACATACTACCTACAAGTTCTTCTTTCTTTTCTTTATAATAAATCTATTCTATTGAAATCGTAACCGCGCCGTGACTGAAATCCCACAATCCAATCCAATCCAATCACGCAATCCCACAGGAAACTACTAGCTGATGCTAGTATAACGCTTTGTGGAAAATCACGAAAACCATTGCATACCAATTAATTAAATATAAAGGACTAGCTGGTGCTCGCGACTTCGTCCGCGTGGAATAGTTACTTTGGGAATCATTTGGGTATCTCGAACGGTTTTCGCAGCGCACGCAACGGAAGCCCTCAAAGATGAATAATTTTCCCCGTTTTTTTCCACATTTTCGACTGTTTCTTCGCTTCTATTAGTCGCAACGTGATGTTATATAGCCTTCCTCGATAAATGATCTATCCAACACAAAATTAATTTTTCAATTCGAACCAGTAGTTCCTGAGATTAGCGCGTTCAAACAAACAAACAAACAAACAAACAAACTCTTCAGCTTTATAATATTAGTATAGATAGATTATAAAACCCAAAGACCCTTTGTCAAATGGGAGAATCAGCCGGTACGCCACAATTGTTCAATACCTAAGCAATTAATTGCCTAACAATGTAGTCTGAAACCAAAGGTACGTGTTATTGGGGAAAAACAGGAAGCTGTGTGCCGAGGACGATTCATTTATCTTTGCTATTGTTACTTGAATTGGGCACAGAGGAAGGCTTTTACGGGCAGTAATCTCGACCCACTTATTTTAGCTGCCGTTTGAAGTAAACAAACATATCTCCATTAGATAATGGATTCCGGTAGTAAAAGGCTATATTGTTACAAACGGAACTGTTAAGTATATAATATTACTAGCTGCTGCCCGCGACTTCGCCCGCGTAACTTGGTACTTATAAACCTTCCTCGAGAACCACTCTACCCATTAGTGAAAACCGCATTAAAATCCGTTGCGTAGTTTTAAAGATCTAAGCATACAAAGGGACATAGGGACAGAAAAAGCGACTTTGTTTTATACTATGTAAAGATAAGTTCTATTTTCTTGTATTTTTTAAAATTAAAATTTAATTCCTATCCCTGGGAACGAAATTAGTACTAATATTATAAATACGAAAGTTTGTATGGATATTTGTCACTCTTTCACGCAAAAACTACTGAACCGATCACCATGAAATTTTGCATACACGTTGTCTGGGACACCAGAAAGGACATAGGGTATCTTTCATCCATAACGCCGACGAAGTCGCGGGCACCAGCTAGTATAATATCCTACTCAGTTACTACTTGACATTCTCTTGCAGTTTTCTCTTGAAGTTTGTCGTACAGTTGCACTGTCAGATTATAATATTTAGCATCATTTGTGGCGTGAAAAATATCTAATCCTTCCGTATTGGAGGCCATACAGTTTTCACGTGTATTGTAGCACTACGCTACAAGCTCGTACTTAGTCGCAATTAATTTTATGTCTTCAGGTTCGACGTGGAAGTAAATAGTGTTGTTTGATTTGTATTTGTATCTATTTCAATATTTATTTTAAAATAAAATCGATGTTTTTCACCACTTGTTACTTGTACATTATTGAGTTACATTACCAGCAATGTACAAGGAAAAAATATTCTTCGAACAAAACCGAGTAATGTACTAGTAAGGTAAATTATGAGTTACATTTTTCTCTATTTTCTTCTAGACCAACCAAAGGATTTTAATACAAAGTTTACTAATGGAAAGAGCGTAGAACGAGGAAGGTTGTAAATTTGTAGTATGGTTGTAAATTGAAGAGAAATTGTAGGCTTTTGCGAAAAATCATAATACTTAAAAACTAGCTGTTGCATCGACTTCGTCGGTGTAACTTTATAAAATATAGTCTATGTTACTCGCTGATGTAACCTGATTTTTAAATAGTTCCAGTAGTTTCGGAGCCTATTCAATTCAAACAATCAAATCTTTCCTCTTTATAATATTAGTATAAATATGTAACATTATTGAGGTATAAATAGAATGACTTGACTGCTTTGGACTTGACGGGCCTGTTTTGGAAAACTAATAAAAATTATCACTTGACTGGACTTGACTTGACTAACTAGTATCGGGATTTTTGATTTTAATTTCAATTTTGCTACTTTTGATTTTAATTTCAATTTTGCCTGGCAAAATCATCGGAGAAGATCTGATGGAGCCAAGACATTAAAAGAAAAGAAGAAGAAGAAGAGGTATAAATAATTGCTACGTCTGAATTATTCCTATGCCTTCAAATTGGTTCGGTAGGTGTTACAAAAGACAAACTACTCTTGAAAATAGTTATTCTAAAATTGTAGGAATCATAATTAAAAAACATTGAACTATTAAATGATTCAAAACATTAAAATGTCCAGTTGTAAAAGATATTTATATAAACAAAATTTGGAAAAGAGCTTCGTTTAATTCAGAAATGGATTTGAAGTAAATTGCTTTCGTATTTCCCTAATTGACAAATCGACGGCAAGTATCCTCTTAGAACAATAACAAACACTCCGCCTACCGTTTGTTCGTGTTTTTATTACGAAGTTTTTTTTTCCTTAAAGTTGTCGAAAGCAGACGGCTTTTTTTCAATTCCCAAGGAAATGTTTTAAATGTAATTTTCTTAAAACAAAGGACGCTTCAGGTCGATTAAATTCTTTAAAACGTGACACCGTCGTCTATTAAAAGCGTTCGTTCTCGTAAATTACGGTCTTTTATTATGTTTATAAAAATATAAACTTTTACAAGTAGTTATACTTAGATAGTCTAATACAATAAAAGTAATTTAATCTAGCTCTGGCTTAGAAAACTGTATCTAGCGGGAGAAACGAGCAAGATAGCTCTATCGATGCTCTTTTGAAATAATTTGAAAAACAAAAAAAAATAAAAATGTATACATTCAATGTCAACAGAACAATATTGTTAACTAAAACAAATTCCAGTCATTTTTAGTTAAAAAGATAATTTGAAAAACTGACCTTTTGTAAATCTGACCTTTTGAAAGTAAAAGATTTTTTTAATTATTTTTATTTATAATTTTAACAATTTTAAGGCTAATAATATACAGGTAAAATGATAACACTAAACACCACTGAGTGTCTTATAATATTATTTACATACTATTATTTAATTTTATCTTTTGAGACCTAGATTCACCAGTAATAATTGATTTCAATTTCATTCATTCAATTTTCTTTTGATAATTTTTTTGCTAAACAAAATGCTAGATATTTCATAGTTGTATGTTGTTCATAGTTGTATTTTTGGTAATTTATCATGTGCTGTTACTGAGAGCATTTTTGAGAAATGATATGTTATACATTACGAGATATTGACATTAATTTTAGCGTTCGAATTAAGTAAATATTTTCACCGAAAACCCAAAATTTTAATAAATGAACTCCGCTTGATATTTGCAATTAATTTACATTGTTAATGAGTTTACTTTTAAGCCAGTAATGGAAGAGAGTTAATCTCATTTTCATTAGCAGAGTAAGACTTTGTCAAACCCAGTTCCAATTGCTTCAGTACCTGTTCGCTGTAAATGAAAAAGAATTCTTCAGCGCTCCGTTCGAACTGAAACGACGGCAAAATTCAATAAAGTGGTAATAAGTGGATTTCTTCGCAGGAGTCACATTTTCTGAAATTTCCTACACTGAAATAGATAAACGTATTTTATTAACCTCTGACCTTTAAGACTCTTTTCTCAGGTTTGCACGTTTTTCCATACCTACTTTTATTAAGACGTTTTTTAAACTTTCCAAGTGGTTGCGCTAATATTTTATAGTTTTGCAAATCCTCGCTCGCCGCGTCAGCATGTATTTATGCCTGTACGTTCGCAATAATCTCAAAATCTACTGACGTATTTTCATGCGATTTTCACTAATTTAAAGACGAGTAAGGTTTTTGTATATAATTTACTTTAAAAAATTGCATCCGTGCAAAGCCAGGAATGGGTCACTAGTTACATAATAAATACTTATTTAATTTTATTTAAATAGTAATTTGATTGGAAAAATTAATCTTGCTCGAATTGCTCGTATTGAAATAAATTATGTTTTTTTTGTTAATACAAATATTTATTATATTTTTTTATGACATTTGAATGAACATTTCTTATCCCGAATAGTAGGTATTCATACAGCACATTAGCAAATGAATCTGTAATTAAACTTTCTATTCTCCGCGTTCGCGCACAAGTTATTCTTCAGAGAACACTTAAGGCTTAGCAAGCGTAGTACCGTAACACATTTGGCCAACAGCCAAATAAATACTCAGTTCTTGAAACATTGGAAGAGGTCTAGTTTCGTTGTCTGGTTTCAGTCTGCCGACAACTTATAATGGTGTCAGTTAATAAATATAGGAAATAAAGAGACCATAGTAATGCTTTCTGAATTGTAGACGATATTTTTTATATACAGTAATCGGTTTATATAAAACTATCAGCGACTTCGTCTGCGTTTTAAAATGAAAAATATAATACCTAAATAACTAACATCACTATCGCGCGCCCACGGTGTCGTGACTCCATCTTTTAAAATAAAATCGCTGTGCGCTTCTCTTTATTTCGCCGCTAATATCTTGTAAACCATTCAACAGATTTTGATACGGTTTTCGCTTGTAGAAAGAGGTATAAAAGAGGAACGTTTGTGTATTTATTTTTTTAAATGCATCCGCTGGAACCTGGGAGTGAGTAGTTAGTAGATTATGTAAAACCAACTCATTCTTATATTATAAGAAATAAAATTGACAATATAACTCTCACAGAAATTACGTACAATTCAGATATTCCACAGAAGTCTCGTATATTGTTTTTGTTATTAGAAAAAGTTGTGTAAATACGTACATCGTCCTTAGAGCTTCCGTGACACATAAGTCTGGCAATATACTATCACGTACGAAGTTATTTCACTCAGACTATGCAGAGACTTCATCTTCATCAAGGTTTCGACTACCTTGGCACGACGCCAAGCCTGCATCGGTGGCTCCCTCCTTGGCTATGCTTATTGCTGAGCGTTATAGAAAAATATTAAATATTCTTTATTTAAAAACATGGTTAATTTTTTTACGATTCCATCGGTTAATGTCTCGAAACTCTGTCTTGGGGGTCCGTCAGCTTGTCTAACGAACTTTGCATAAAACAAATTTATATTAAATTATGTTTATAACCATAACCATAACTTAAATTAAAAAAAACTCAAAAGCTGAAATGTAAAACTTAAAATTTTAATATTTAAAAAAATGCAAATATTTCAGAGATCAAATATAGTCACAATGTGTTTGAACGGATTGCTTTTATATTGCTTATATACCTAATACGTGATGTAAGTACATACGTATTATTATGCTTATTGGTACAATAAGCATAATAATATAAAGAAAATAACATTGAACTAGACATGTTTTCTTTCTATATGAGCACCAGTGAACAATACATTCGCTTCAATAACTTTGGCTATCACAGTTTAAAACTATTGCATAAAATGTTGTGGCCTTCCGTATACTTTTGAAAAGCGTCGGCAACCGGCGCGGCATAAGTTTTTACCCACGATTCCTATGCAATAATAGTTGGCAATAGTCCAAATGTGTCTGTGTGTACGCAAATCGATCGGCAGTTCGCGACGGGACTGTACGGTTAAACCTAATTGTGTGGGCGGCATATTTACTCGAGCAGCACAATTTTTAAATGGAAATTACGTACATTTATGTAAAAACACTTTTACATTTAAGGCTTATTTTTCTTTACAAAAAAGTATGAGAAAATTGACATTATTTCTTTCGTCGTAAGGTGATGATATTCAAGCATGGTATCGAATAGGTAACGATTCTTTCGTCCATTTAGTAATTAAAAATATTTTAAAACCAGCTAATGCTCTCTAACCTTTCTATGAAATAAAAACCTTAGATTTCTTTGAGTTATTTCTCAATACTACTGTGCCCTATATAACGAAGTCTGAAAAACTCTAAATTAAAAGCGTGTACGTTCTTGTAAGACTTGAGGTATGTAAATCTTTTATCATACCAGAGTGTTATTGTTAAATAATTGTTTAAATTAAATGAATATCTGCAATGATAAATAATTGTTCATATGTCACATGTCATGTGAATAATGTATACGTATACGTAATCTACAATGAATAAATAAAATTTCTAAAAGAAATTCTTAACAACAATAAAATCCTTTGTTCTTTAGAAAAACTAAGTGACAATACAGACGTACCTTTTATATTTTATGTATACCTGCTTATTGTGAAACTTATCAACTGGAAACGTACAGGTATGAACATTTTTCTTTCAGCAACTTAGCTTTGTTACTTTTCAAAATTTTAAAGTTTATTTTCACGACCCAGATATGAGTATTTGTCTACGTGTTATCGTAAACGAACAAATTTATTACAATTTATACAATCCAATACTATAGAAGAATGTAATTTAAACTCGATTACTGTGCTACTAGATGTCATGTGCTTTTGTGGGAAAGGAGGAAATCTGTCACCGCATACATAAACAATTTCTTCGCTCTAGCGAAGGAATTTGATCTACATATATTGAATTTCTTCCTACTACTGTATATGATTATTTGATTTGGGGAATCAAATGTTGCGAGGGCTTTTTTCTTATTACAATATAGTATGATAAATGTTGACAGTCCATTTGATTGTAGATGGGTACAATTGGTTATTAAACCGTTAAACGTTAAGCAACTTGTCATCCATGGAATATGCAAGAACAAATATAATTAATAAACTATACTCGTAAGTAAATAAACCGCAACCGTAACACCTGCCATTGTACCATGGTACAAAAAATGTTAAAAATGTCTGTAAAAATTTTTCACACACACACACACACACCACTTCCTTTTTGTTTACTTTCGATCTGTTTATTGTTTGTTTCTTTTATCTTGTTTCATAATTGTGTTAATTAGTAAGAAAACTATTTCTTGTGTTGTTTGCTCTTTTTTTATGGTAAAATAATGAAGTCCGTTATTGGCATTAGGTATTAAATATACATATGTATTTATTATTACTATAAATCGTTATTGTTTAAGTGCTGTGTGACTATGTTCAATAAAAAAAAAATAAAAAAATAATAAATGTTAAATTTAACATTTTTTACAGATGGAATTTTGTAGGCATCGAAGCCAACTCATTGAAAAACGATGACCGTACTATCAATCAATCAATGTTACCAACAGAAAAATCTAGAAAATGTTAATAAAAAAATTAACGAATATCCGAGTAACGAATGTCACCCACCATTTGAAAATGGAATTTTCATAATACCATTCAATTGTCTAATATTAAAATGTTAGACAATAATAATTATTATTCTATGATTGAGAACTCAATTCGTAAAACTATCTCATTTGATTGGAGAAGTAATATTGTAAAACTCTAAAGTGACTAGAATATAAAAAAAAACGAGGCCAGTATGAAATTACAGATTTCACTTGAACAGTCTTATTTTAGATGTTATGGTACTAGCCTTGAGGGGCACACCAAATTTCATGGTGTAAGATTTTATATTTTCGTGAAACTAAATTCTGGTGTTTCATTCTGTAAAGCGTTGTCCTGTTTATTACTATGGGAATGAAAAGGCGCGTCCCAATTTGATTGTGAACATTTTACGCAAGGATATTTCCATGCAATAAACACAGTTGGCAGTATTCCAAAAGTGAGCGTCGAGTCACATCCAGTACATAGCCTCATTTACTGAATTTGTCAATACGTCTTTGTTTAACCTTATTGTAGGAAAAGAAATAGGATAGACTAAACTAAAATTATACTCATTACATACTCAATGTGACTGATGCAGTACGGAAAGAGCGCGGAGTGACTGTTTTGACTGACATTTATATCTAATATATAAAATTCTCGTGTCGCGGTGTTTGTTTCCAAACTCCTCCAAAACGGCTGCACCGATTTTGATAAAATTTTGTGTGCTTATCGGGTAGGTCTGAGAATCGGCCAACATCTATTTTTCATACCCCTATGTTAAGGGTGGTCCTCCCCAAAAATTTATTTTTTAGCTAGTATTTTTATTTTCAAAGTTCGAGTGAGTAGGCATCTTCTGGGTGAGCTTACTCCATCATAGGCCTCTTCCTTGCTACATAGCTGGTTGTTAGCCAAGAGCAAACCCATCTCTAATAAAAAAAATAAAAAAAAAATTAATACTACATTTTGCCTGCAACTTTGAACGCGTATAATATAATAAGGCTATAAAATGATTTTTTTTTTAAATTAGGTAGTTCCATAGTTTAACGCATTCTGTCAAACAATATTAAAAATTCTTATATCAATATCAGTAAAACTGTTTCAATGCGAGTAATGTAACTCGTTCGGTGCCGTATTTTCTGTAATTTTGCACGTGCTTGTTATTTATAAATAAGGTAAATCCCTAACCCTTATACCTGAAAAGGGACGGTTGGCTATACAAAACGAAAAACTTACGATTGGCAGAATAAATTGGCCCCCTGTAAAACAATAAATAAACGTTCAAACTTTTGGATTGAATGACATTTTTCGGTCAACGTAGTGCGGTCATCATGTTGTTTTCCTCTTTCCAATTTATTTTGGAAATACGTGGAATGTATTGTATAGGTATGTATCTATACTAATATTACAAAGCTGAAGAGTTAGTTTGTTTGTTTGTTTGAACGCGCTAATCTCAGGAACTACTGGTTCGAATTGAAAAATTATTTTTGTGTTGGATAGATTATTTATCGAGGAAAGCTTTAGGCTATATAACATCACGTTGCGACTAATAGGAGCGAAGAAACAGTCGAAAATGTGAAAAAAAAAAAAAGGGGAAAATTATTCATCTTTGAGGGCGCGCGTTCTCGAACGGATTCCGTTGCGTGCGCTGCGAAAACCGTTCGAGATACCCAAATAATTCCCAAAATAACTATTCCACACGGACGAAGTCGCGAGCACCAGCTAGTGTAAAAATAAAATAAGTAATCTTTACATATTGTAACTTGGAGTTGCTTTCTGCGCCTGTTTGTCTGTACATCCGCTATTTATTTCTAAACCATGCAAAGGTTTTTGATGCGGTTATCACCGTCAGTTGGATATTTTTTCACGGAAGCTTAAGATAACACCTTAAGATAACACCATTAAGTTTGTTTTTATCAGCCTCCCGAGTTCTCAGAGTATATCTAAGCAATTTGGTGAATATCAACTATTAAGTTATTTCATAACTTCATTAAAATAAGTTATGTTAGCGCAAGTTTTAAAGTACCAATCCACAATACGATAGCTGTAAAACTGTTTCCAGTAAAGTCTTTATTCAACAAAACTCCCTTGGCATGATTATTTTCGCAGGCGCTTTGTAAGGGGACCCTTCTACGTTTCTCGTCATAATATTATCACGGAACTGAAAAGATTACAACAATTTCATGACCCCATAAAAGTTTCAATGGCTTTTCCCTTTCATTTTCATATATGCGACGCTCGGCGACATCTACTCGTATAATAATAGATACGTTCATTTAAAATACATTTACATTTACGGCTGAGCAGTGAAAGGTAATTTTCGCGGATAACCACAACCGCGAAATGTTTCAAGTCCAACTCGACAGTTACAGCCAACAGCTAATGACACTGTACATATAAGGACGTAATTAATTTCCCCTGTAAGCTTGATTCGAATGTATTTATGGAGCGTGGGATTGAGTTTACTTTATGTGTACGTACATATATTTATGTGTATATGAGGAATAAGTAATTTGTGTAAACACGTAGGAGTTCGTCATTCTATTTTGGTTTTCTGTTCGTGCTAGAGTTATGTTAGAAGTAATTACACTTAGTGTACAACTTGTATAACATAGCCTTTTATAAGAAAATGTAATTATAACCCAAAAGTTTGGTTATGACAAATGGTTTATTTTTGTCTTTAAATACCTATTTAGATTTTCTATAATATAAATCAATCTGTTTTGATTAATTAATTTAAGGTTTAAGTCATATGATTGTGCGGTAGTACATTTGCAAGCCTCTGATGTTTTTTTATGGTTTTTTCACTCGACGTTAACCGTTAAGAAAAGAAAACAATGTTACGTGACTAATAAAAAAATCTATATCTATAAGATTTTTTTGAAAATATTCTTTTCAAAAAAAAATGTACACGTTGTACTCACGTTACCAAGGTAAAAAAAATGATTTTTAGATATTTTTTTTGTTTATCTGTCTGTGTATGATAATGTAATAAATGGCTTTACTGATTTGGATAAAATTATATAGATGCATCAGAAACTAGAATTCGGTAACTAGAATTGAAATTTGAAATTAATTCCAACAATAAGAAGTGAAAATATATATCATATTTCGTGGCCGAAAATTAAACACAGGCCAACAACGTGAATCGTGCGCAACTATCTAACAATTAGCATATATCGCTATGCAATGCCGTCTGTCCCTCGGCCGGATTACATTTATTTGCATAATTTTACACAGACAAGGGAAATACACTGCAATGCACACAGTATGTCAGCGATAATCGTGCAACATACAACATAACAATACAAAGGAATGCCACATCCCGTAACAAATTTAAGGAAAATTATATGTGAAATTATTTTCTTTGTTTTATTTTTTTAAAAGAGGATTTAAAGCTATATAAAACTACAAAGTAATCAAACTGTCGCACTTGAAGATGCCTTGTAATTATCTTTATTTTGTCCTGGAGGTCAACAGTGTTTCCTCGTTTTCCTGGAGCGGAGAATCTTAAGTTTGATTGTTTAATAATTTAAAAGATTTGCTATGATATGAATTCTTCGCTTATTTATCTTGTATACTTATGTAAGTATATCGCGTTTATAATAAGATCAGCGTAACGCAAAGTGTAAGTGTAAGATTTATAACATAATATATTCCCATAAATTTTTTAAGTATGTTTATAGTATTTTAAAACAGATCATCTCTTTGCAGTCACTTTTCATTGTTTTTATGTGTGTTCGCATTATATTTTATCCTAGTAGAACAGCAGACAATGTGGCTGAGAATAAAACACTCACAACGTAATGCTGATACGGGCATGAGGTAAGCGAAATAAAATCCAGGCTAATAAAAGCTAGCGGAAGCTGAATAAAGCGACAATGGCGCAACTAGGCGAGTGCTAGCACATCCGGGAACTCGGTCGGGTCAAGGTCACGGCCCGCGGATCGATGCAGCTACGACTCCCGTGCTAGCCCCACTACGCCTCACCCGCCCCGCTACGGCCTACGGTGCTACGGCGCTACGAACCTGCCCGTACCTAAAATTAGCAACGCAGCGTTTATTATAAATTTGTAGTAGGCCTTTAATATTATAACACTGATGATAAATTGATAATGTATTCAGTTTTGTCGTCAACTGTCATTTGCTTTTGGAATGTAGGATTAATGATGAAGGGTAATAAGATAATGAGGGTAAAAGTAACATTAATGCCGTATCTAATCTTAGTTTCACCTAGATGATGTTAATACATTAATAATAACTCATAGTACAAATATAGTACAAATAGTTAGCGTTGGCTGCCTGTTCTTAAAAGGCGTAGGTTACAGTCAAGTGCACTAATAAGTTACGTAGAATTTTTATGGTGGTTGTGGAATAAAATTCAAAAATTTAATTTAATAAAAAAATATGTCAAAGTTTAATTAAAGTAACATATTATTTTAACTTTTAAATGATTTATTGTTATTATTTTTAAACGATTGAAATAAACACCTTACATTTAAATCTACTTTATAAATAAAAATTAATCGCTCTACGTTAGTCTCGCAAAAATTTCAAGAATTGTTAAGACCGATTTTAATTCGGTTTTCACTTATGGAAAGACACTTATAGTGAAACAGTTACGGTTTGTAATAACTGCAATTGCACCCCGGGCGAAGCCGGGAGCCAGTCACTAGTATAAAAAAAATATCATGTACTGAGTATCACGTGACACCTAAAGTCTTTATTTGATTTTATATTTGACTTTATTTGAACAAGCAATTCTTCTATTAGATATTTTTAGACATTCAATAAATTTCTAATATTATATCCACAATTGAGATTCCTCGCTTTAACAATAGTTACAAAGGCGAGACTCTAAAAAGGTGAATTTTCTACTTGATTTCTTTACAAGAAATAAATTATACTTACAATCCATATTTCTTGAAATTATTCTTACAAATGACTCTTCAATAAAACTATTAGTTTGTTTATTAATTTGTAAATATAAACTAATAAACTGCGTAGACCCAAATTAAAAGAAATATTCTAAATTAATGTACCCACGCACTTTTCTTTAGATTTTTGCGTTTTTAAAAAAAATATTTTATTATAATATTCATAAAATGCCAGTTTTAAAGCAGTCAGTGCAATGTAATACTTTGTTTGCGTCACTTTCATAAAACCATACCTGCACCATTCTGGGCATCCCTGAATATAAATTGAAATTATCTCTGTCCGAAAATGTGTCGAACCATTATTGAGACGAAAGAGATATATCGTATATGTATTAGCTACCGCAATACTTTTATATTAATGTATTTAGGTACACTCCAAAGAGTTGGCTGCTATTCAATTAAAATGAAATTTCTTTAGATGGGAAAGTCTTTCATGTTGAATTTCGACATATACAGGGCGTCCCACGACGATGCCACATGGAGGGAAAGTACCTTAAATATTGTAGATGGAACATTTTACTGAAAGAAGACATTATTTTAATTTTAAAAACAATTTAAACTGCATTCATAGATTTTTAAATAATTACATGGTTGAACCGGGAATCGAACCCGTTACACGAGAAAAAAAATTACCCTGTAGCTTTATCATACCGATCGAAAGGCTTCATCATAAGGAATATTTTTTGCTAAATAACATAGTGTCAGAAATAAAAGGAAGACCATGAATTTTAACATTTTAATACAAAATTAATCAATTTATTAAATGCTCAAAATGAGTCCCATACTGTTGAATGTATGGGGTTATGTAAAAAATTTAGTTTATAAGAACCAGTATGAAAGTGTTCACGAGCTACAAACAGAACTTAGACATATTATTCTAAATATCCACCACAACAAGATAAAAAAATCGACAGGGAGTGAAATAATCAAAAGAGTGCGACTTTGTATTCAACAGTCCTTACCGCCATACGGCAATGTCAGCTTTTCATTTTTCGGAACAAAATTTCACATTAAATGTTAAAATTCATGGTCTTCCTTTTATTTCTGACACTATGTTATTTAGCAAAAAATAATCCTTATGATGAAGCCTTTCGATCGGTATGATAAAGCTACAGGGTAATTTTTTTTCTCGTGTAGCGGGTTCGATTCCCGGTTCAACCATGTAATTATTTAAAAATCTATGAATGCAGTTTAAATTGTTTTTAAAATTAAAATAATGTCTTCTTTCAGTAAAATGTTCCATCTACAATATTCAAGGTACTTTCCCTCCATGTGGCATCATCGTGGGACGCCCTGTATACATTCGAATTCCGTACCACTGGGGGGTATTGTCGGTGGTACGGTGGGTCAGAAGCGAAATTTTCCCTGAAGTAAAATATTTATAGAGATAAAATATTAATAGAGATAAAATATTTCTGTCAAGAATACGATATCAATGAGTCACCAAAAGTAAGAAATATAAAAAATAATTTGATGTTATAATTTTTTCAAGTAACGTAACTAATATAATACTCGTACAGAAGAAAAAAAAACTATAAGAAAGTATGTCGGAACTGAAACTAGAGCTATAAAGTGATATAAGAACGGTTTATGTTTGTAAGATTAGTACATAGATTTATATCTCACACCCCTTTCTCTCCAGCCAACTTCAGGAATTATTAAAACAAAGGCCGTAAGGCGTGCTGTTTTATGCTCTTAATCCTTTAGATGTATGAAATACTTATATTCTTGTATAATATATATAGTTAAATAGCATTTCAGTATATGTACAAGTAGATTGTTATATTATAATAAAAATGTCAAGAGATAAAATGTTATATTTTAAAATAGTAGCACAAAAGGTAACTAATGGCTTTGTGTTTGAAACACGCGAAAAACAAAAAGAAGGAACAACAAAATGAAAAATAGCCTTCACGTTACGCTGTTCATTTTTAACGCAGAGATACATTGCTAAAACAATTTTACGGCCTCAGAGAATTAAAAATAAATCAACAGTGGGAGAGAACAAAAAGCTTCCACAAATAAGTATCTTTTACGGTACCAAATTAATTCAGATGGCAAGTCACACAAAAAATAATAATTAATTCACTAAATATAACTGTAATAAATTATTATAAAAGAAAAGCTAATAAATTTTATAGTACATTTTACTTACAATTTATCGAGGTTACAACTAAACTAAGTTAATTTATAATTATAATATGACAATTCTGAGACATGTATAAAGCTTGTAGAAAGAATGGACTTATGTAGAAACTCACTAGACATATTATTATAGTGATTTATTCATAACATCATTCATTAAAGTGTTGTTTATGTAGGCTCGTCGTATTGTTATATTTCTGACACGAACAGCGCCCCTTAGGTTCGAACGGTCATGGCCACGAAATGACCTTTGCATTATATAAGAGACGTCCGCTCACCTCGAGAGCCGACGCTCGAATGGCCTTCCACGCGCATTGGATCAAAATGGGAAGGGGATGTTTACCCTCTTACCCTACCTCCATAGTGCCAGCTGTAAATACAGGCTCCATGTTCGGAAAGCCCTCCCTTTCCCCCCGACCCGAGGGAGGCAGACCTATACGTAGATCGCGCATATAAGCGAGTAAAAGTTAAAAGTTCACCAACGTTCCGAGTTTTGCCCTGTTACGGAACGCTTTCTTTATTTAAATTCTATTGCAACTTGTTCACGTTTGTAGCCTCCACTGAATTCGCAATACCCACTCCAATCCCTCAACGGCTGCCACCCATGCAACGACCAAACGAATAAAACCTTAATTGCAAAAACTCGGTCGATGGTTTCCTTTGCATCATTCTACGTTAAGCCAAACAATTGATAAAAAATTTTTGGACGCTTTTTATTGTTGTGCCCGGAGTCGGTCCAATTCAGTTAAAACAGTCTCTCTTGGAATTATAATGGTAGCGACAATACAGCGAGGATCACAAAAATACTTTTTTCACGAAATTGAAACGAATTACTTTCGACTGTGATGAGCATTTCGCGTGCCACTTTAATTTGAGGAGCAATCATCATTTCAAAAATACGAACGAATATAAAAACGCTGACACCTTTACTGTGATGTATGTTTGTAAATGTTTTTACAAGTTTTATGTTGCTCGAATAGTTACGTACGATGCAAGTCTGGCTTTAGTTCAGTACAATATGATGTTGATGAAAATATTGGTTAATGAGCAAATGTTATTGGAAATCTTCTGCTACCAAGATCCATTTGCTTAAAAATATTTTCAATATCTCGAAATCCGTTTTCGGTAATCACATTCACATTAGATTGATAAATAGAAAAAGGCATGGAAAATAATAAATAATTGAAATATATTTTTAAATTTTGAAATATTTTAAAATTACATACTTCAAAGCAGTTTCATCTATTCATACGTTTGTGGGTCTTCTGCATCATAGTCAGTGGATCCAGTGCCATTGTTATTGTCGTATAGGTAAACATTTTCAATTTCCATCCCGAATTGGATATCGGAGTCTTTGTCGCTGTGATATTTCTCGTGTTTCGGATCGTGGAAAGAGACTATGTTGAGGACAGGCGCGGTACCACCGAAGGCGATACGTTCTTCGTAACTTGTTACAGCTAACACAGTACCGTCGCACGGGTAGGAGCAAGATATATAGCGATTGTGAAGATTTATCATTTCCACACATTTTGTACCGCTGCCTCCGATGATAGCATATTTACCTTTGCGATTATACTGCAATAAAAAAATCACTTATTTAAATAAAACATTAACAGTAGTGTTAACTTACGGGTCTATTTTGCCTTTGCATATTTCAGAACAATGAAAAAAATCGATTTATCAAAAACTCTCTCTGTTATAGAAAGCCAAGCTAGACTTTTTCAATCACATTTGAATCAAACTCATCTGATATTTAAAAGTCTAATTCGTTCCATTATTTTGAGCCAACTTTGCACTGTTGGCCTTGCCGGGAGTTCAACCAGGGACCCATGAATCAGAACGCTATTGCAATCAATAGGCTCCTTAATTACATACACATATTTTCATTTGTGGTGAGCTGTGTTTCAATTTTTTCGTGTATAAAAATTATTTTTTCCATCTAAGTAATTTTGTTCTCTACCTAAAATTACGATAAGCAAGTACTTTACGATAGCAATTTACGTGTTAATAATAATTTGACTTACTTTCCATTCCAATTTGCCTATTTTTATATAGACTTTGGTGTCAATAAAATATTTTTACATAAATAAAATTCTGATATGCATCTTCCTCACCGAACGTGTCGAACGAGATAAATTATTCCAAATTCCGTCTATATTCCAAATAACATTTAATATCAAATTAAAGTCAAACTTAGTCCGCAAGATTTTGAATACAAGCACAATTAGTAGTATCTATACAATTCAAACTGTTTCAGAGCCACAGTAATATTAGCGGTTTGAGATTGGCTACCGATGAATTAAAGGCAAACATAACTGAGGGGTAAAACAAAGAACAGTATGCAATCTCGAATTGTCGAATTGTTGTTGAATCGTGGTAACAATAATAAATTACTTCTTACAATCATTTTACACGGGATTTTAATTTTAACCGGTTTTTTCTTTGAACTTGATCAAAAGTATTATTTTAAACGTATCATTTTACAATCATATTACACGTGATTTTAAACCCGGTTTTTTCTTTGAACCTGATCAAAAGTATCAATCATTTTACAATAATTTTACACGTGATTTTAAACCCGGTTTTTTCTTTGAACCTGATCAAAAGTATCTATGTGTTCTATATGCGGGATTTGAAAGTACTTCACGCATGTGTAAAGAAGCAACGCTCAATAATTTAATACCATAATTTAAATAAATAAATGGCAATGGCTTCTGAAAGATTCAGTGGACAAACTACATAATGTATTGAGATAGTTTGATCTACTGTTTAACATCTACGAATTTTACCTGTTTTCGATGGTCGAATTAAAGACATTAAGACACGTACAGAACGGATAAAAATTGATATGGGTATATATGATTTCCATTTTTTTTCTTTAGATTTACTGTTAAATTTAAAGTAGGTACTTTTATTTAGTTCCTATAAACTTTCACTTTCCTTTACCATTTAACAATACTAAATACACTACCATTTATTTATACTATGCCGTACCCGCCGAAACGGTAGGTGGCAGCTGTATGCTACTGACAGCTACAAAATGAGTCCAACAGCCGGTGAGTTTATTTTGCGGTAATTGTATTTTCAAAGCAAACACACCGAGTGTTGGGATCATTGTTCGAGCACACCAAATTGTGGCGTCGATACACATTCGCTTCAATTGAATCCTTTTTTTGGAATATGAAATTTAAATTATTATTTACAATTATTATTTACTGTACAATTATTCTTTGCTTATTATGTCAATTAAATTTATTGCAAACTAACCGCCAATACTAAAGCACTTGATCATAGTGACAGTTTGATTACAAAACAACGAATTCCCTGTAATTATCTACCTGTCTAATGTAATAGCTTTACAACAAATAGGAAAAGAAATTCCGAATTAGTATGTAATTTATGCATATTATTGTAAATTGTATTTTTTATAAATGTTTTGTATGGCATGCCAGTAATGGTAGGTCATATAGACCTAATGTTAATTGAAATACCTATATGTAGGTTTTACATATGATCAACAAATTAATTTATTATTATATTCTATTATATGACTCAAAGTTCTTAGATGCAAAACCTAAAAATAATTTTTCTATTCTATCAAGGAACAAACTTAGAATTACAGGTACCGATTATACAAATAAATTACCTGTTTTGAGTTCCAATAGCGACAAGCGTAAATATATTCTCCATCAATATCTGGTCTACGATTTTGTACTCTGATAATGTTTAACCGTTTCTTAGCGGACAGATCCCATTCCGATAGAGCCTCCGTTGTTTGCCAACTGCCGGCAATACAGCGATCTCTCTGAAATGTGAAAAGGTTTTCTTATTGAAATTAACTTTTTTAATGGCAGGTCATACCATTCATTAACTCTCGCAGTTGCACTGCAGTATTCATACTTTTATAAATAATAATAAATAATAAACATTCACACAGCACCATCTAGTACCACACTAAGCAACTTAATGCTTGTATTATGGATACCAGACAGTTGATATACTACATACAATCTGCATACAATACTTTTTTTTTGTAAATACATACATATTATAAATACAAAACATCCGTGACTCAGGTACAAAGGTAAATGTTAGCAAATAAACATTTGCCCCTAGCGGGATTCGAACCCGCGACCGCTTGGTTAACAGCTAGGGTTACTAACCACTAGACCAATGTGTCGTCTGATCACACAAGACACGTAACATTTGAAATTTGTGAACGAAGAGTTTTTCATTTCAATTCGAACTAATCTATTATAATGCAAGCAATAATTCTTCAAAATTAAATCGAGTTAGATTCAGTAGTTCGTCTATGCATGTAATAATCGAAATGAAAGTAGGTATACTTTTATAAGCATAAAAATTATGCTTGAATGTTCTTTCATTTTATATTTATAGAGTGGTTTTAAATGCAACACATTCCTGCGCTAACAAATCCGTTCTCAAATAATTTGCAAGGCGGGCACGGAAATGAAAACGAAGAAAAACGTCCGCCCGCGTACGAATGAATTTTTTCATTATAAAACGAGATTCAAGTTTGTGAAAGGTAATCAAAAACTGGATACATTTTCAAAGGAATATTGTGTATAAAGCGCGGGACTAAAACTGTTTTAAAACTGAAATTGTGAAATTAAAAATTGTGGGTACTCCTCAAAGTACCTACAACTATATGGAGGAGCATCAAACTTCATAACGAACGACGAGGCGCGATTAAACTGCAGATGAAACGCTAAGTACCGGTGGGGCTTTCTTAGCACGACAAAGACATGTTTTTAATTAAAAAACACTTGTGTGTTCTTGGACACAACGTGTATTTTCGCGCGCAAAAAATACTGGAAACGGGAAAAGTGGAAACTTGTTTCGCAAGTATATAGTGTAGTTTATGTATTTTTAATAACGTTAGGCATTATTTTCCAATGTTAAGAAATTGGGCTGCCGACTACAGAAGGATTAAATAAATAAATTAATTAATATCTTCACACATTCCACACAGCACCATCTAGTTCCACAGTAAGCAACTAATGGGTGTATTATGGATACCAGACAGTTGATTGGTAAATACATACTTACATATTATAAATACAAACATCCATGACTGTACATGTGTACAAATGTACTTACATTAAGATCGATACTGTCACTGCAAATATCAACACCTTCGAACGTCATCACACAGCCAATAGCACATCTCACGTCCCAGATCTGAGACAATTATTATTTTGTATTGGTAAAATCACTACATATTATAAAATAAAGTCCCCCGCCGGCCCGCGTTTGTCTGTCTGTGTGTTCTCGATAAACTCAAAAACAACTGCACCTATTTCATGCTGTTTTCACCAATAAATAGAGTGGTTCTCGAGGAAGGTTTTAATATATAATTTACAAAGTTACGCGGGCGAAGTCGCGGACAGCAGCTTTTTTGTAAAATATAAAAAAGCTGCTGTCCGCGATTAAATTTAGTCCGCGAATAAATTTATTGTCTTACTTTTACATAGAGCTAGTAGGACTTTAATAGAGGGCAGCTAAGGCTACGTCACTGGTAGCAGTAGCCGGCAACTTACCTATCACCGAGAAAACATAACCGGTCTTACTACAAAAGATTCAGTAAGCACTGTTCAAACACATGCTTAGTTAGACAAGCATTAAGCATTTAAGCATTGGTCAGCGAGCGTTTAAAATGTCCCTACCACAAAACCTTATTTAGCGCTAGTTTCGGTAGACAGTGTTAAAGTACGTGAATGTTATTGAATTATGGCAACCTTGGCAAACATTCATTCAGTCACTCGCCCTGCATTCATGTCGTTTTCATTTTACGCAGATCTGATAGGCGTATAATGATGAATTTTGGTTTTCACAAGCTATTATTACGGACTATATTAATGATATCAGCAAATTATAAGATTGGAATAAGTAATAAATTACAACAAATACGTTAGATTATTTATAAAATTTCGTAATACCAAAAAATATTGAGCATAATGGAACGTAACTAACACTGACGTAATTGTCAAATGTGGTCAAATGTAAAGTTTGATTTGTTAAAATTGTTAAATAAAATTTTTATTTGAGGATCCACCTCTAGCATCACATGGTAGATCATCCTTTATTAAATAAATAATCTTGTTACCAAAGTTATATATTCGAATGGATTAATTCTCTCACGATGTATTCTATCTCAAAAATTATCCATGTAATCCATATCCACCATGTCAATTAAATTTAAAATATCCATACTCATTTATAAAATCAAAAGAAATCTTTAATATTAACTATTAAGTATACGCAAAACGAAATTTGACACAATACGTCAGAGGAAGAGAGGCCGTTAACTAGAGAGACACTCGTTAAACTAGCATATGGCGGTGGTTAAATTTAAATAATGCTCAAGCATTGTTAAACCCTAAACAATGCCTAGACACTCTTTTGTAGTAAAGTTTTTTTTTAACACGTGTTTTAAGCCTGATTAAAGTGTGTTTAATGTTTTTGTAGTAAGACCGAATGTGTTTGCCTTTTTGTTTCGATAAATGTATAAAGGATGCCAAAACCGATTTCTTTGTTTTATGTGGTTTTACTGTCCATCTTGTCTAGGTAGCAGACTGCGTACGTATATTATGACAATGTCTAGTATTGACATTCCATAAAGTTGATCTTCTGCCTATCTGTTGCTCTTTCTGAATTCCAAAATATAGCCTTTAGCTATCGAGTGGTGTAATTAAATGTTGGATGGTAATGATAGATAATTATGTAGCTACAGCATCAAACAGCTGTATCCCCCGATTTTGTTATCGTCAGTTTTCTGAATTGCCTCCCACTATGGAAGCAAATTTAAAGACAAAGACGCCAAGTCAAAAAAACTTTTGTGAAATTCTTGAATATAAGCATTTCAGTGAAATAAAAATTCTGTACTATTTTCCATTATTCTTTTTGTTTAAAATTGAGTAGCAACTTTGTTCTGTACCTATAGTTAACTATGAGTAAGCTCTACAATGAACAAAGTTATGCAGAAATAATGCACCATGTCAAAATAATTTCACTACAATACACGGGAACAATTCTTTGAACTTTGTCAACAAAAAGGAATGCTTAATAAATAATTTGAAGAGTTAACCGCACAGCGAAATATTTTAATCTCGACAGGGACGCTTTGAGTTGGCGGCCGCCATGTTTTATTCAAGCCGCGTTCACAAGGTTCAACTAGAGTCACTTGCTTTCCACTGTACTTTCTAACAGCAGACAGTCGCATATTATACTGGATGCATTTTAGCGACACGACTGGCACAATGGCTAGAAGACTTGAACAGTAAACGAAGCATAACACAGAATACCTTTGTTCATTTCTAATAGGCAAAACAAGGACCTAAGTACCTAGAACGTTTTGGAATGTTTTTTATATAAATACGAGTATCTATACTATTACATTATTTTAAAGTGGTGGGTTACATTGATTGTTAATTTTTTAGTAATGGCATTGCCGTCGCAGAACACAAGGAAAACCAAAAAGGAAAAAAATACAATGGCAGGAACCGAAGAGGAACAATGACAGGAGGAATTTGAGGATGGAAATGTACGAATTTGCCCTCCTAGTGACTATGTTATCCAGTTTGAACATAAATAAATAATTATAAATACATAGATAGTTCATAATTCTAAAAAAAGATTTGCTAATTCTTTCTACTTTACGTAAGGTTTGAGTGAAGTGAAACGTAATAATATCATACCCTAAGTGTTTTATCCCAAGCACCAGATGCGAACATGTAGGGCTTTTGACTGTGGCATCTCACCGCGCACACCTGCCCAAAGTGCATCCGTTGCAATTTCTTCGGTACGAACTGAAGACGCAACTTGTGCACTTTGTACGTCGACTCAGCCTGTAACAAAACGAGTGTAAGATTAGATTGAAAAGTTTACAAAGTAGCTGTCGCTCACTAAACCTTACATACGTAAGAATTTACATCGCATATTTCATATAATAACTTCTTAGGTATTAGCATAGTATAAATACCTAATATAACTTTCTTAAGTTTTTATTTAAAAAGATAAAAACAATATCTCGCTACCAAGCTCGAAAACCAAGTCGCCGAAAATTACATTTACACGGCTTACTTAGGCTAAAACTACCAACCTTCGGTTATCGTCAGAGTGTCGTGGCCTAACTAAAATAAAATATGGTCTCGTGAACGTCTAAAAATTTAAAAATATTAAGCTTTAATTTCTAAATAATCGCTCATGTTAATCAAATTCAAGGCAAAATTGCACCAGCTACTTAAGGTACATAATCATTGATCTCAATTATACTTATATAGTCTTTGTACATAATATAGTAGATGTAGAGATATTGAGTTTAATCAATTCAAAAATGTCCTTAGACATCGGCGTTTATGGGGGCTTAGTGCCGTCAAATGGGTACTATCTTAAGCCTACTTCCTCATTTATGGCATGGTTTGAAAGAATGAATTATACGATTTTTGTACATTTTTATTTAAAAACTTCTATATTTAAAGTTAACCAGTGTTTTTTGGCTTGAATCCTACTACTCCTAAATTAATCAACATTTTCATTCAAAACATAGAGATAATATCTACTAATTCCGGTATACGGAGTAGCGGGCTACATCCCGCCCAGACAGCAAACGCTTGACGACTCCAAGCGCCTTAAGTGATCCATATTTTGCTCTACCATTTTTAAGCAACTGAAAAGCAATATCCTTGACCGGCGACCCACTTTCACTAGGATTTAGGATCTGGAGAGCCCGTAAAAGCTTTGTAATGTTAATTTTATTGCTTCGGCCGTAAACTGAGATTAGGCCGTAATGTTTACTAGTGGGTACTCTTTATATTACTTGTGCTTTTTAATGTTACGATTATTTAAGTATGAAGCAAGGTAGTAAATTATGTACAAGTATATTTTATACCATTAAAAGTAGGTATACTTAAATTGAAATATTATTAAGTTTGTTGATATACTGTAGGTATGTTAATCTGTCTGTGTGACACTATCTGTGTAAACTATCTGTGTGACAAATACTTTTCATAATTTTATTCCTATTGTTTGCAGTAATAGTACACTAAATAAACGCCTCAATGTTAACAGCAAATAAGAGTAAAACATCTAATACATAAAACAATCCTTATTGCTTAGTGCGAACATAAATACTGGTCTGTATCGTAATAAAATACCAAATGAACATAAATCTGCGGAATGTGGGCGTTGTAAAAGTGTAAGAAAACTCACAAGGAACGGCAACTCTGATGTTTAGGTAACTAAAGCAAATAGATATTAATGTAAATCAGTTCAAGATTTTAACATAGAACCATATAAGTTTGACGGTGTCCGCATATGACTCCATCAGGTATTTGCTTGGAAAATATACAAATATTGGACTATTTTATGTTATTTTTATACTTATAAAAAGAAATTAAAGAAAGTGAAACGTTTTAGTGGTTTTTTTTAAATATTAAATATAAGTATATTAAAGAATTATTTTCTATAGTCTTCTATAAAAACTAATTCTTTAACATTTGACTGATCTTAGGGTTTTAACTAATTAGGTACTACACAAAACCAATTACTTAATTACCTCTTGAGTTTCTTTATCATAAACTTTAATGGATGAATCTGCATAACCAACAACCACCCTAGATTCATCAGCAGTCAGTCCCAACGACAATGCAGGTGATCTTTCTATTAAATCAAACCAAGTATCAAGAATAACAGCATTTGTCAGATGGGCTTTCCGGAGTGAGTTAAATATTATGGCGGATCTATTTCCCTATCAACATAATACTGTCCTCATCCATTCAAGGGCAGCAGTACACTGGTACCCTCTCTGACGTTGCTTGAGCTCATAGGCGACTATAACCAGCACCTACCATTTACCATACCTACCATTAAGTGGTAGGCTTTAAGGTTATATAATATGGTATTGGGTTCCCCTAATCTTGCACCATGAACGTAATGGCAAAGGTATAAAATATGGTCACTAAGGAATTAAACAAATTAAAGGTGGAAACATAATTCCAATTATTTTTTAGGGAGTCGTATTTTTTGCAGAAATGTGTGCCAATATACTACGTATACATATACTTATGCGAATAACAGCCAATTATATAAAAAAAATTGGCATTCCAATAAACCTTATCGTCTATAAACTAGATAATCAGGCAGGAACCCATAAAAGAGCACATGTAAAAGGGCTTGTGAATGATGTATGTGTTTCGTGATGCCTTTTTCAGGAAATGAAACAAGACAGCAAACAAGACAGTGATATAAGTACATATATTAAAGTGGTTTGACTGTGATTTCGACTCCAGACGGGCTGCTCAGTTATGACGCTTCCACTCAAACGTGCATGCAAATAAATAAGGACAATTTCTTACACCTATCAATCAATATGTACTTGTAGATTATTTTATCAATACGAACGTGTAATAAAAGGTGTTGAATACGAAGAAATGCCAGGCGTCCCGAAGAATTGCATGCTAAGATATTCTAAAGCTGGATCCGCTTTTATGCAAAATTTCTGGTTAGTTTCTGTTGCTGCACAAATCTGTAATGAATTATGTGAAATGTAGAGCGTACAGATTTAACAGGTAAGTATATAAACTAATATTTTGAATCAAATGCAATAAATAGTCAACCATTGTTATAATTAATCCGAAGTTAGTTGCATACAGTGAGAATACATCATCTATTTATAAAAGTATTTTAATTGGTCTACATACTGAAACATAACAGCAGTATTACTGCTGTTACTTCTTCTTCTGTACCTACTCTTTCTGTGAGTGAGCAAAGCAGCCTATTTGCTTGTTTGTTTGTTGTTATTGGCCACGGTAGCCACCTACCATCAAGTGGACTTTGCCTGACGTTGGATAGTTACAGCGTTACACACTTTTATTCTTCGTTGGATATGTTAAGACAAAAACCTACGTAGAAATAAATAAAGTTATATAAACAAAATCAATAATTACATTTGGGATTTCGATTCTATATATCGCACCATCCATACACGCAGCATAACAAACACGAGCTTCTTTAAGGCTGTAGTGTAATGCATAAACAGGCTTTGGTGGAAACTGTACATTACGTAGGGTTGCGAGCACAATACCTGAATTACCGTGACGCATCTGTAAAAAGAGAACCAAATTATGATGATACAATATACTTATATAGTCTTTGGATGATACAGTAATCATACGAACAGCTATTAATTAGTCTACTTGAGTATAAAATTAAGTCTTCTATGTTAGGCCAGGGGTGTTAGGAAGGGATACTAACATTCGTCTTCAGGACTCTCGAGATACCGTACCTCCACTTTTGAGTACCCCGAGGTACCTCAAGGTATAGGGAGCGAAGCTATCCCCGCGTAGGACAGCTGATGTAGCGGGTCGCGATCCGCGCATCTATCCTATGGCTTTGCTAGAAACTCGTTGGATTAGCCGGTGGGAGTCCGGCATAACACTGCAGCATCCCGGTATCCATGAGGATTTACCAATGTTAAAAAAGCGGTTGCTAGGTAGCCATTGAACATCACAGTAGATATAGTGTGTATTTTGTGAATCTTGTCCGCGCGTCCGACCGATATATCAGAACTACAATTCCAACTATAACATGTGCGGACATACGATGACGAACTCTCTTCATGAACGCGTTCATTCAAGTGACTGATACCCGAATGAATCATACCGCCGAATGACTCTGAACGAATGAACACCTCTTTTGAAACGTCTTTTCAATCAACTTCAGTCGACATACGAGTAAATAGCAGACGCTAACAATAGGTAAATATTATTATTTCTAAACATTATGTATTGGATTAAATAGATTTTCGGTAACCCATTCACCCATGTATCCATTCACTTAATACCTACCTGTATCAATCCAGATGAATGACCAACAATAATATGACTTCCATTAGGAGAATATTCTAACGCTGTTATTGAACCCATCTCGGTGAAAAACCATCTATTGTACAATATTTCGTTTTGTGAGCCTCTTAAAAATTTTTCATTGTTTTCCTTAATCCATGGCAAATGTTCTTGTCTTTTACAATAATTATTATTGGAAAACATCGGATACCATATTTTGCGACTATTTTCATTCTCATAATAATCTCTAACACTGTCCGCGAATTCGTCTAAAATATTTTTTTCTTCATCCATCAGTAAGCATCTACTTAATACAAAATCTGTTTTAAAACATTAAATCAAAACCAGCTTGATTTAGAAAAAAAGAGAACGACCTTTACCAACAGTAATTGCATGTGATGTGTAACATCTGACATCAAAGCTTGGTCAATGTTACAATACAATGTTTCTATTTCGACAATTTAAAAAAAATCCTGTTCAAATTCCTCGCAAATTATTGCTGTAAACTTATTTTTATTAATTTTTCGCGATTTGTAATAGGAAGTTTTTAAGATTAGTAGTAATTTTTACCTACCATAGAGTCTATAGATAGTACATCCAATATAAGATTATTGGATTACCTCAAAAAGCCAATCACAATTATAATTAAGTATTCCCGCCACGCCTTACACTGCTTGAGGCTAAGCGTAGTGCGTGGTAACTAAGTAGAAGAATAAACCAAGAACTAACTAGGAGGAGCGTTCAATCAATTTGGAAGCACATTATTATGAACGAAAATGTGGGCTTTTTTGTTTATTTGTTAACGCTTTAGCTATTCAACCAATCATCATAAAATTTTGCATACGTGTGGTCAGAGATAGGTACCTACTACCTACCTGGGTACCATTTTTTTAGGTGAGATGACATTTACGCACTATACCGCGTCGGCGCGGCGGGCAGTCGACAAGAGGGAGTGCAGGACTCGCTCGATGAACTGATTTATTACTGGGAATACCCACTAAAACCCCCGGCTTCCACCATCAGCGACGACGTGTGGGTCAGAGATCACAGCGAGGCCTTATCCTCTCATATTGTATACCTACGTAGGTATCTACTGGAAAGGATAGGGTACCTTTCATCAGGAAAGTTCCCAAGGGTTCATATAGGTAAAAAAATAAAATAAACGCATGATAAGATAATATGAGCAATTACTTAAGTTACAATTTTATAATTATTTACCTGTATCAATCCACTTGAATGTCCTACAATAAGATGATCCCCGTCTGGAGAATATAACATACAAGAGATATATCCAAGTTGAGATAAATAATCTAATTTCAATAGTTCCTCATTTGGAGTGTTAGCAAAGAATCTATCGTGGTTATCTTCTAACCACTCTATATCACTAATGCTTAGTCGTTTCTGAGCAAATGACACAAATGGTGATTTACAATCATTCTCTTTAGCGCTTAGCTGTTTCAATATTCTTTCTCTATATAGATTCACAAATATATTAATATCTGACAAATTTTCAGAAAAATTAAATCTACTATAAGTTGTTTGATTGTTTAGGCCAGTTGTCATTTTAAGATAATATTATTACGACTCTGCAAAAGTAAATATAAGGTAAAATTTAGATCTATAGCCAATGTTTCAAAAAAGTTATTATGGTTAACATTAATTATTTGTCAATTTTTCTGAAACACTCCAAATTCCGATGATGTTAGTAGTATTCTAGGGTGAAGGGAGACGGTGTCAATTGACTGTTTACCGACCTCTCAGCGTTCTGTTTATAAAATTTCTTTCTATACTCACAAAGGTGCCGCTGATTACAGTTCGATCTCGACATTATAATGTTTCAGGCAAGGAAACGTAAAAACTTATAAATAAATACATGTAAATCTCCAGAGCCTTATCCTTATACCTTACCACGAAGAATGCCATTATTCATCATTTCATACACAAATGGGCCGCCCCCGGAATTCCAAACGGATTTTTTTTTAAATAAAAACCTTCCTCATTTAACGCTCTTTCTGTTAGTAAAAACTGCATCGCATACAATACGAACAGACGGTTGGAAACGACTTTGTTTTCTACTTTCTAAAGAAGATGCGTATAACGGAACATAAAACCAAATGCGATCAATTTCTCTTTGTTGGTAGCATGGTCCAAGTTGGTAGTATTATAAGTAAGAAAGAGATAGCATGTACATTTTCGGAGTGAAAGAAAGAAATAGATATACGACTCTTTTTTTCGTTCGTGTGGTTCCGCCGTGCATCCAACCAAGCTAGCAAACTGCAATCCATCGACATCGAGACTTCGACGCCATATTGTTATCTCGAATTATGTTTCTGAGTGTTTTTGTCGTATGTGTTCTATTTGTATAAATTATTGTCAAAAAGTATTGTATTATTCGAACTCTATATAGCACGAGTCTGTTAAGGTAATTAGGTAGGTAAGCATTTATGTTAATATTCTCACTGATCTTTGAAACCGAGGAATACGAATAAGTATTGGATCACCAAATTATCTCGGGTGTGGTATTAAAATTTAACCGTGTATTTTCTGTTTATTTTGTCACGACGTTACCGTACAGTATTTAATTGAATAAAACACCTTTTGAATAGTTGTATTTGTGTGAATAACACTGCAATTATTACAATTTATTGTTTATATTATCGTCGGGGATCGATAGTAGAGCTCTTGTCTCAATTATGGTTGTCAGCAGCACATTGTTGTTTCTGTTGTAGACGCGGGGGTGCATCAGTGCATCCGCAGAACGATGAGTTATCAGTTACCACCTTCACAGAATCGAACAAGTGAGTATATTTTTAAATACTTTAACAAAAGCTTCATGAATCTAGTAGGTAGCATAGCAGTATCTAACAAGATCAATGAGTCATGTCTTACTTATTGACTAGTTCTTATTTCATCTGCATATTTTCTATTTTGTTTACTTCAAACGATGAAACTAGATTTTCCAAACAAATTACGTTTTAAATCTATAATAATAAAGAGGTAGGGTGATTTTGTTTGTTTATATTGTGTTGAGGATAATACCTATGTGAAACATAATATTTGAAAAATATTTTTACCATTTGTAAGGTATCTACTTACAGCATTCCAGATGAACATAATATATATTATTATTAATAATCAAAATGAATGGCTCATGCAGGTTTTATTTAATAACCTTTACTTTATAAAATAGTTTGTCCTGACTGGTGGTAAGTAGAGAACAACCGGAGACTTTATTTTATACATACTATCTAAAGATTTTACTTAAAATTTGCACATTTAACAAGAAAGGATACATATTACTTATATGAAGTGGGTATCAATTTGCTATAATGTATTTAAAATATTCAATGTTTCAGTGTCTCACAGCAACTATGCGGGGTCGGATGTGCCGATGGCCCCCAACAAAGAACAACAAACGCTCATGTGGCAACAGAATTCCTACTTGGTTGATTCTGGTATCAACTCGGGTGCCGCCACACAGGTCAGTGTTATTTTCTTATTCAATAATAATTTGTGATTGCTTTTATGATTAAAAAAGAACTAGTATCCTTTAATTTACCATTTATTATATTAACTGAGCAAATGGAGATGAAGATGTTGCAAGTCGAAATTTATAAGCATTTCTTGTTTTTAGCATTTAGGTTAGTTTAAATGTTTATAGAAAAAATCAAAATACTTTCAAGTTCAATTTTATCTATCTTCTTCTTCTTTATATTATTTAAAAGAATGTAGTGTTAGTTACACCACTTATAACTCTAGAATGGCTAAACTGAATTTCCTTAAAATTTAATTTGTTGAATAAAATTTGGGGTGAACCCAAAAAGCAGAATAACATGGTTTTTATTCTGAGGCAGTATGAAGTCAGTTAGTGTATAATATTTTGTTATGTATGACAGGTGCCCTCACTTACTGGAAAGGAAGATGATGAAATGGAGGGAGACCAGTTGATGTTTGATCTGGACCAAGGGTTTGCCCAGGGTTTCACTCAGGAACAAGTTGACGGTATGGTATTATTTGTAACTATACTACCTATATGTGCAAATATAAAGACATCTTTAGGGAGTAACTTAACACTTATTCGGCTTTTATCCATAGAAAACAAAAGAGATAGAGCTTTCTCTATATTTCTTAGTAAATATGTGAATTTTATTTATCAAGTAAGGATATATTAAACTTTTAACTATTTTCTAATCAAGGTAAATCACAAATTTTATGTCAGTACATTATTGCGCGATCCATCACTCTTTTATTTTATCTTTTGTGTGTGACATAGGCGAGCATAGACAACAGACATATGAAGCGGAAAAGCCTGCTTTGTACCCTCATAACCTATGCCTAGTTTTCTGGTAAAACTAAACAAAATGATATAATTGAAGATGTAACCTTTGAAAGATTTCACAATGAGCAACCATTTTATGACTGCATAATGCAGTAGCTTTACCTTACCACTATAGTCATAAGAATAATAAAATATGTAGTAAGTAATGTTTTTTCTTTGTTTAGATATGAATCAGCAGCTTTCACAAACTCGCTCCCAACGCGTGCGAGCGGCCATGTTCCCTGAAACCCTGGAGGAAGGCATTGAGATTCCCTCGGCTCAACTGGATCCCTCCCAGCCGACTGCAGTCCAACGTCTTTCGGAACCATCTCAAATGTTGAAACATGCTGTAGTCAATCTGATCAACTATCAGGATGACGCAGATCTGGCGACCAGGTCATTATTATAAATTACCCCTGTTTAAATTGTTTCAGATTTAGGCGCAATGAAATAGATTAATAATGTATTTATATATTATTTGCTACGCAGGGCTATTCCAGAATTGATCAAGCTTCTCAACGATGAAGATCAAGTTGTGGTGTCGCAGGCGGCCATGATGGTCCACCAGCTCTCCAAGAAAGAGGCGTCTCGCCACGCCATCATGAATTCACCGCAGATGGTTGCCGCCCTAGTCCGGGCCATATCCAACAGCAATGACCTGGAAACCACAAAGGGAGCGGTTGGAACTTTACACAATCTGTCGCACCACCGTCAGGGTTTGCTCGCGATCTTCAAGAGTGGGGGCATTCCCGCTTTGGTCAAACTTCTCAGTTCACCTGTGGAAGCCGTTCTCTTTTATGCGATCACAACCCTGCACAATCTTTTGTTGCATCAGGACGGATCCAAGATGGCCGTCCGTCTCGCTGGCGGTTTACAGAAAATGGTAGCTTTGCTACAGAGAAACAACGTTAAGTTCTTGGCGATTGTCACCGATTGCCTGCAGATTTTGGCATATGGAAATCAAGAATCAAAGTTGATAATACTAGCATCGCAGGGGCCCATTGAACTGGTGCGAATTATGCGATCGTATGACTACGAAAAGCTATTGTGGACTACATCCAGGGTGCTTAAGGTAGGAAAAGGAAAACCTTTATATCTATGTTATTTACAGTCCAATGTTGGTTCAAATAACGCAATAAAGAAATCATCGACAAAAACGTTTTTTACGTAGACCGGGGTGAATTGGATCACGGTAATAAATAAACATTAGCGACACCAGAGGGATTCAAGCGCACAGGGATTCAATCCAATTCACCCGGTCTACCCGCGTTAAAAATGATCCGACAGGTGTTGTCGGTGTGTTCGAGCAACAAGCCCGCGATAGTGGAGGCTGGTGGAATGCAGGCGCTGGCCATGCACCTCGGCAACCCTAGCGGTCGCCTCGTGCAGAACTGCCTCTGGACTCTGAGGAATCTCTCCGATGCTGCCACTAAGGTAAGTTGTCATGTATTTATTCTTTTTCTCAAACAATGTTACTAAAAAGTCAGGACACTTACGACTTACTTAGAACCTAACATTTCTACAGCATATGTTGATCCAGGTAATAAACTATCTTTGTGCTGAATTTCATTCAAATCTGTTCAGCTGTTTTTGTGTGAAAGAGTAAAAATATTCGTTGATACATCCATTCTCACAAACTTTCGTATTTATAATAAGAGTAGGATTATTCAATACATACTCTAACATGCATGCTGAACATGTCACATTTATGTTATGTGTTAATGTGTTTTCTTTTTTTTTTATTATTTATATATTTTTATTATTTATATATTTTTGTTTGTTTCTATAATTACTTTTATTGATTTATAGCTAAATATTTTCAATTGTACATAAATTATATAACTGATACCTTTACTTAGTGAGAATTTCCCATAATTTATGTGTAGCATAATGGTGAAACAAATTTTGAGAAACTTAACTTAATGTTAATCTGTATTTGGTTAGGTGGAAGGTCTCGAGGCTCTGATGCAGAGTCTGGTGCAGGTTTTGGCTTCCACCGATGTGAACATCGTCACATGTGCTGCTGGAATACTTTCCAACCTGACTTGCAATAATCAACGCAACAAGGTAATTATAAGAAAACCTTCACTGTACTACTTAAAAATTGGGATGCATCTGCCTCCTTTCCTCGCTACTTTGACATTACGTGACGTGCGCAGGTGACGGTGTGCCAGGCGGGCGGCGTGGACGCGCTGGTGCGCACGGTAGTGTCGGCGGGCGACCGCGAGGAGATCACGGAGCCGGCCGTGTGCGCTCTGCGCCACTTGACGTCGCGCCACGTGGAGAGCGAGCTGGCGCAGAACGCAGTGCGGCTGCACTACGGGTTGCCGGTTATCGTGAAGCTGCTGCAACCGCCATCGCGTTGGCCCCTCGTCAAGGCGGTGGTGGGGCTGGTGCGCAACTTGGCTCTCTGCCCGGCCAACCACGCTCCGCTGCGCGACCACGGCGCCGTTCATCACCTGGTGCGGCTGTTACGTCGCGCATTCCCCGACACACAGCGGGTAACTATAACTTGTTACTATCCAAACATCGGCCGCTGGAGCCAGAGGTTCTCAAGTGGAGTCCACACCCACAAGTTGGAAAGCAGAGTTGATAGAGTTGACGACGAATCCGAACTGTTTCTAACCGGTCATTTTGAAAAATTGTGGATGAGGCCTATGTCCAGCAATGGATGAATCTGGAGATGATGATGAGTATAATTTGAAGTCGTTCTCCGCGTCTGTCTGCTGCTGAATTCTCCTAAACCATGCAACGGATTTTATTGCGGTTTCCACCATCAGTTTTATAAACTTGAATTTAATATTAAAAGATTTTTAGTAGATTTAATAAATACTCGTAAAAGGCCAAAAAATGACTCGTCTATTTGTGATGTTGTAGCTTCTTGGTATCCAGACTTATTTATTGAATTGAATTACAGCAACGCGGTTCTGTGTCCGGCGGAGGCGTGGGCGGAGTGACTGGAACTGCTGGAGGCACCTTCGCTGATGGAGTTCGCATGGAGGAGATAGTGGAAGGGGCCGTGGGCGCTCTACACATTCTGGCCCGCGAGGGGCTCAACCGACAGCTCATCCGGCAACAGGACGTCATACCGATCTTTGTTCAGCTGCTCTTTAATGAAATCGAAAATATACAGGTAAAACATGACGTGTATCTTTGTTTTGATAAAAAAAAAGTTCATAGAGGGTTATTGCACCAAGGGATGGTAACTTTTAGCATTTGCGTTTCTATATATTGTACAAACGCTGCGCATATACTAGCTGTAAACTGTTTCCATATAATTTGGCACTGAGGCAGTGTAATTGTAACTAAGGCCCACCACACATTACGATACACAAAAGCCGTCGAGGTTGAGTCTCCGCTGAGTATCTCACATACATTTGTATGGTGAATAACTACGCTATCTGTTTCTAGTATATAAAATAAACGAGTTTCTACATAACTAGAGTCACTCGACATAATTAACGTCAAGATGTTGTGTAATTAGAAATTATAAAATTAGGTTGATTTTCAATCGCGTAATGTACGAAGGTATCGCGAACGAGTAGCAACTGGTATCCTACTGGAGGAGTATCGTAAATCGTAATGTGCGAAGGGCCAAAGAGAATGTTTCGTGTTTCAGCGCGTGGCCGCCGGCGTTCTGTGCGAATTGGCAACCGACAAAGAGGGTGCTGAGATGATAGAAGCAGAGGGCGCCACCGCTCCTCTCACTGAATTACTGCATTCACGCAACGAAGGTAGGAACACCAACAACTATTACATTTAACCACTAACTGGTGCCTGCAATAGAACTGCAATTGCAATGATTAGTGACTTCCGCATCGATTTTAATGGAGGGAAAACGTTTTGGCACACGGAGGATTTAGTTTTGTAAAATGTCAAATATTTTGTTTTGTCATTATTTAGTGTGACTGTGAGGATATTCAAATACAATCAATTCGCAATACTAGTCAATCCCACCTCAGCCAGCTGTATTGTCAGAGTAACGTACCACTTCGGCCCCACCTCCACAGCAAGTAACAATGTCATTTATGTAAGCTATAAACAGAGTTGGTCCAAGGTCAATACCCTGGGCGAACCCCGAAGTGAACTGTTTCTGAATTGCTCAATACGGAGCCAATTCTAACACGTTCCCCTCGATTTGACAGGTAGCTTTGAAACCACTGCAGGGAGGTACCTCTTACCCCAAATCCCTCAAGCTTTCACAACAACACAGGAATTGACAGTATCAAAAGCCTTCACAAGGCCTAATAGGACACCAATGCAGCACTAGCGAACCTCAATGTAGTTCGCGATAATATGCATTAGGAACTTAGCATTCTCGGTTGATCTGTTTCGACGGAAACCATATTGACGGTCAGAAAACCCCCCTTTTACTTTAATGTTGGGATATCGTCATGGAATCTCGGCGTACCCGAAAGTGGAGGTACGCCGGCCGTCTCGGCGGACCTCACAAAGGGCGGTAGTCTCCCCTAGGACTACCTTTGAGGCCTGGTCCACTTGAGGATTACCTCGGACCTAGCGGTCTTAACGTTCACTAGTGCCACAAAGTTGGTAGAAAATTGGGAGGCTGCTTCCGAGGCATTAGAAGAGGTTATTATTGACAGCCAGTTAGACTTTTATAACACGGTTTTTAACATTGAAATATTTGCCTTATTAAAACGAGATTGTTTGATTTTTATTGGTTTACTTGTAACTCACAGCTAAAATTACTATTTCAAGTATATTGTTTATGATAATATTTCAGGTATAATGTTTAATCTATTTAAAGGAATCTTAGATCGGACTCCACATCAAGCCACCCTGAATTTTCATGTATGAAGCCCTTATTAACTCTTAAATAATGGCAAAAAAAGATAAGAAAAATTCTTAAATGAATAAAAAACTGTCAAGAAACCAATCCACTAATTAGAATAATAATTATTAATCTAAAGTGCATCTTCCGTTCAATTTTTTCTTATAATGTGAATTCAAATTTGAGACATTGATTCTAAAATGATAGGTCCAGTAGGTACGTATGTTAGTTTCAATACTGAGTAAAAACCTTTTTTACTCGTTTTTTTTTTTTTATATATTTTCGTCGATTATAAAAATACAAGGTGTCTTGAATAGAGAATAAAAAAAATATATTATAATTTTTTTTCATATATTTTATTGCGTCCGTAAAGACACTGTAATTGTTAATATAAGTGTTTAATTAAGCAGGGTTATAATTATAACACGAAAGTTTTTTTGTAATTTTATATTATTATATTTAATTTCCCAAATGCAATTAAGATTATATATTATAATTATGTTGTCTTACATAATTAGTCACTATAAATTATTTTAATTATGTACTGGCCGCTTCTTCAAAGGAAGCGAAAGCTTCCTGAATGGTTTTTGTTATGTTTTTGGGGGGATGATCCTTGTTTGTAACCCAAGTTGAACCGTTTTCTCCTTTCTTCATCATCTCCACGCACGCTATTACGACGCTTTCAACCCTAAAAGTAATATTACTTATTATTAGTCACACATAGTAGATTTTTAGTCTGACTATAAAAAAGAAATTAAAATCGAGTTTCTTTAAAACACTAAAGGAAAGCATGAATGTCTTACTTTTGGAATTTGTGTTCTTCTTTCAATGTTTTATACAAGCCTTTTCCAAGTTTTTCTGTATATACACGCTCCTCAAGCCCTGTCATCAGGGCTGTGTCTGTGGCCCCTGGACAAAGATTCATTACTCTTATACCGGTTCCTTCGAGTGTTTGCTGAAAAATAAAAAAGCGAGAAGTCATGATATGAAGTTTACCATAAAATAATCAGCCGAGCAGCGAACTTACAGCACCTTTGTGTCAGTCTAGAGGACATTAATATATCTTAGATTATAATCACGTTTATGTTATTTATCAATCTTATCTTTATCGCAGTGAGGAGGATGTAGAATCTAACATTTTATCAACCTAAAAAATTGCGAACAAAATTCATTTAAATTTTACATTTTGTATCGAACGTGTTTTTATTCAGAGGCGGTACGAAGTTTGCTGGTCAGCCAGTAGAAAATATAAGTAAAATGTGTTTTTTAGTGTTGGGTTACTGAATAGTTTTTTAAGTTCAATTAAATACACAGTTACTGATTAAGAAAAGCTTACGGCAAGACAATGGGTGAAGTGTAGCACGGCCATTTTTGATCCACTGTAAATGGGTAGATACGGCCAAATGATCAAAGCAGCTACAGAAGAAATGTTTATAATAGTGCCTCCCGCGCCTCCCTCATCTTTACTCATATGTTTGACTCCTTTTAAAGTTAAAGATACGAGGGCTTCCTGCAAAAAAATAAATAAACTGTTTTTATTCACTTGAATACGTAGCGGCTTTAAATTTGCTTTATAGCTGACAAAATCGGGAGATACGGTTTAATGCTGTAGCTCCAACTGTAGCTTATATAATAAGTATTAATAATTATATTTTAGTGATTAGTTACGCTGAAGAGGCGTGATAGGTATACTTACCCCTTGTTCCCCGTACATAACCAACTTACACAACTAGTATTGGGAGAGGACAAATAATTCCTACTTCATAAACACTTCATTAAAATGAATAATATCACTCCAGACTAAGAAGTTAGAACGGAATAGTACAAATTAAATTTAAAGAAATATTAAATACTGTACCCAGTTGACTTCGCACGCCTTACGCCACGATCCCGGCGAATCATTCATGATTCCAGCATTGTTGATAATTATATCCACCTGCTTGAACACGGTGACAACTTTACCGAAAGCCTTGGTCAAGTTTTCCTCCTCGCTAACGTCACATTTTATGAATACAACATTTTTATTGTATTTTTTATTTAACCGTTCGGCCGATTTTTTGCCCCTTTCCTCGTCAACATCTAGAATAGCTCCGCCCTTAAATATTTAAATGTAATTACATAACATACTAATATTTTACAAATTATAAATAATCTCAAGTTTCTTTCCATCAAATTCATCATCATTGTAAAGAATATAGACAAAAAAAACCTTTGCGCCTTCTTCTAAAAACGCTTCAGCGTATCGAACTCCAAGACCAGAAGCGCCTCCTGTTATCAGAAACGTTTTTCCTTTAATTATTTCTTCCGCCATAATGGATAAAATACGAGCAAGCGACTTGAGAGCTAAGAGCACTAACCACTAATGTCAACATTTGGCCCATCTCGACAACAGCATTTATCATTAATATAACAAAGATAAAGAGCTATCGCAAATTATTTTATTGATTCAGTGTGGCTTTTAAGCTTTAACACCGCCTAGTGGGTTGTCATCATGACAAGGAAATTAAATCGTAAATAACATTGTAACAATGTAAATATATTTTATACTGAACTAGTTAGAGCCCGTGACTTCGTCCGCGTTAATATATAAAAACCTTAAAACCCGTCGTAGTTTAAAAGATCTAAACGTACAGATGTACAGACCGCGGGACAGACTTCTTTGTAAGCAAATTGCTCACATTTGTTAATACTTTTAATAACTTTGTTAAATACTTTTTTTTTAGTTTACAATATCTTGTTTATAAAATTATGTATTCATAATATCTAAAAATGAAGTCCACACGAACGAAGTCGCAGGCATTGGTTAGTTAATACATATAATTGTATAAGATGAAATAATATAATGAATACATACATACTGTAAATGACTTTCTGTCTGAATTTTATAAGCATTTCTCATTTAGCGATTACTAAACGAGACCAATTCTTCCGAGGACAGAATGTTGTCTATACTCAGGTTGTTACTGGTCAAGGGTGTAACATTTTGTTATCGCACCAACATGACCAACCGAAAATTCAGTGTGTAGATTTTTTAAATTTAGATTTGTATTAGGAAATCGCTATTTTCACTGTATAATAGAAGTCCTTTAATTTGTTTGAATTTTGTAACAAAACATTGTAACAGGTGTTGCCACTTATGCAGCTGCGGTGTTGTTCCGCATGTCCGAAGACAAGCCCCATGACTACAAGAAGAGACTCTCCATGGAGCTCACAAACTCTTTGTTCCGCGACGAACATCAGATGTGGCCCAACGATCTCGGCATGCAGCCAGATTTACAGGTACTATAAACAAAATTTGTTTTCTACCCTCCTTCAGTGTGTGGTCATATAAATGTGTGTACTCTGTGGGCTATTTGTTATTCGCAATAATTTTTATATAACACCTCATTGAATAACCTTTATTATTATTATGGACAATCTTAAATCGCGTACACATTAATGTTTATCCCGATTTTTTACATTTGTATTAGTAATGAAAACCAAAGAGGACGAGAATTCTAATTTTGCAAAAGTATCAAAAACAAGAAAGTTGACGAATCTATCCAAAAATCCAAAAATTTTGTGGCGTGACTTTTGACATGTCAAAATGATCGTGTAGAATTCACCAAATTTATTATCTTGTATTAGTTTTTTTTTTGTAACTTACATTATCGATTGACATGTCCTCGATGAGTATAACCCTGAGCGAGGGTAAACTACTCGTACAATAGAGATAATTCAGGTTTAAAAGAGCCCGTTTCATTTGTAAATCAAATCTATCAGGACAATGATACCATAAACAACTGACAATTCACTCATTTTGACAATGGTTTGAAGGTTTTTTTTACCTTGCTTGGTAAGGAACTTAATAATGGCACTAAACTCGATTATCACCATAATTGCGGGATTTTTTTGGTGATTAATTTGTTTACTAGTCATATCTCTAAACGAATATAACTTGGTATTAATATAATACCTCAATGAGTTCACAAATAGTGAGCGCTCCTACTTCCGTTACTTTTTGATCTGTCCTTGTATATGAAAACAACACTTCATGTATAAAAATTAAAATTGTAAATTAAATTGACTAATAGTCAATTGAAGCTTTTGAAAGCTTTCCTAAGTATTGAATTTTGTTTTCATTAAAGAAAAATAACAGAATTTATTTTTGAGAATTTCAAAATATTTATCTTTTTTGTTGCACTAAATGTGGTCAAGTGTTGTTTTTTTATTTTACATATTTTATTATTTAATTTCAACTTTTTAATTTGTGTGAGAAATATGCCGTTTATTTTTTTTGTTTACCGTTTTATGTAATATGTTAGATTAGTTTTATTTTGATCCTGTTTTATTTGATTTTGATTGTATCGGGCCATTCTCTAGGACATGCTTGCACCTGAACAAGGCTACGAAGGGTTGTATGGAACGCGGCCGTCTTTTCATCAACAAGGTAACAGATTGGCCCTTTTCTGCTTTTAACGTTGTATTTTATGTAACTATATATACTCAAAGGGATAACTGAATAACTTTCAATGAAGCGATTCTACAAAAAAATATGAATATTATTTGGTGTAAGTAAATATTTAACATGCATGGGCTCAAAAGATAAGTTGGTGAACTAGATTGAAAGCTGTCAGTTATTTTAAAGAGTGCAATATTTTACTGTATTAGCAATTAGTCATTGATATTTTCATTTTATTTTTATATTAAAATTAACTCTTTAACACTCAATCCCAATACAAAAGTAATTTTGTAATCAAGTCTTCTATTTCAAACTATTTTTTTTTATTATTTTCAGTTTATGTAATATTTGTATATGTATGGGAAATTTTTTAATAAATTATTAGATTAGCAACAGATAAATGATAATTTAACGCAATAAAAAATTGCTAAGCAAGATAAACTTATTTTGCATATAATCTCAAAATAAGTTACTTTTACTTACTTTGTTTTCTCGCCATTGAGTGTCACGTCACTGCATAACTTGCTCAACAAAATAATATTGAGCAATTTTAAATGGTACTCAAGGGTAACATTGGGGTTCATTTTCCTGTACCAGAATCTTGCAGTATCATCTCTTCCCTAACATTTTTGTTGCACATTTTTATTAAATAACTCTTATATGTTCCTATCATAAGTTTTTTTATAAATAAATTTCTTTCTTCTTTACATGCAGCTTAATCCGGGACCTATATATCACTAAACAGGTGATGGGAATAATATTTACTTTGTGTGATTACTAATTTGTTATTGTAATGTCTATGAATAGAAAATGGTTTTTGTATTATATATATGTATTTGTTGTATATGTTTATAAAAGGTTCAGGATGAGAATGTTAACCGAATGCTATAGTGATAATGTTTTTTCTCGATGGTTCATTCATCCTGAAATGTTAAATATAAAGGGTTAACATTTTTATACTGCGATTAATACTTTATTTCCTAACAAGCATGTGCAGCCAACAGCAAGCGTTTTACTTACATATTGAGTGGTATGTTTCGAACACCCACTAATTAATACTGCCTCTGTTTTTTTACTAACACAAGTTGAACGGTATTTGGTGATTGAAAGCGTTATAACATAATAATATACATGTGTATTCTTATTCTTGAGTTACCATGCCATTACGAAGGGACTTGTGAAATGCAACAAAATACTGGAATCAGGTCTCGATAGTTTTATTAATAAGTTGTAAGATTTGTTTACCTCGAACACTCTATGCCAATTGTTATTTGTCGAATTTCATACGTCCACAATTTTGCATTACAAAACTCAAAAGTATTGCTATATTTTTTGTGTCATCTCTTGCCTATTAGCAGTTAAACGATTACATTTTGTGAAGTGGTAACTAGAGTAAAGCAACGAACTCTGTTTGTTTTCCCTTAAACCATCTACAGTTTAATTATTCATTTCATAAAAATTATTCAAGTCAATGTATGTGGTTTTTGCAGGCTACGATCAGATACCGATAGATTCGATGCAGGGTCTCGAAATCGGCAGCGGCTTCGGAATGGACATGGACATGGGAATGGACACGGCGGAAGCGGAAAGGGCGAGCGCAGCCGCCGACCTCGCATTCCCGGAACCGCCGCACGACAACAACAATGTCGCCGCCTGGTACGACACCGACCTGTAAACAATACTGTTCTCACCGTCGAATAACCAGAGCTTCTTAAACACTCGAGTGCCGGCGCCGTCTGATGGTTCTGATGGTTATTGGTTATTGCAATGGTTTTAGAACTCGCACACTCCTTTGCATGCGGCGATGTGCCGAAACGTGATGCTTCGGCACGTCAACGCTGAACGCTACGGCCTATCAGTATTGAAATAAAGAAGTGTGAGTGCTAACATCATTGCAATAAGGTTGAAAATAATATGTTTAAGAAAAAATTCTTTGCAGTGCCGTGACATACCGCCAGGCGGCGCCGGTCTTAACTTGTATTATGACATTTTAAATCTAACATGGTTCCAACCGCACATTTTCCAGTGAAAATTTAAACAATTGTATGTTTATAAAAATATCATTTGCTTTAGATTAGACAAAATATGTATTTAAATGTATCCACTAAATATATCTCGTAAGCAGTTTCACTGGCTGTAAATAAGTAGGTGAAAACACACCTGGTGTTTAAGAAACTCCATAAACGTTCCGATCAGTGTCAACTGTCTTGACTTAGCTCTCAAAAAGCGGCTTAGCTTACGTCTAAGTTAGAAAATGTGAACATTTTATTATTATTATTGAAAACAGTAAGTAAGTTAGTTACTTAGTTATCTTCATACTGACTCTTATTTGCAATCAACGCTGTTTGTTTGACAGTGTACTTATTTGCACGCTTTTCACTTGAAGGAACGTGGTATATTGCTCTAATGAGAAAGTTTTATTTGGGCAGCTTTGAATTCATTTTGAAATATAAAACTTGAATACAAGAATTGACTGAACATAAATCTATCAACATTTTGGTGCTATACGTACACGAATTTTGTATTTGTGTTCGTCCAAAAAGAAAGAGAGCCCTGCATTGATTATATTGACTTTTTTTTATACGTCATCGTCTAATTAATGCATATAATCGGAAAATAGGGTAATATTAGTTATTAAGATTTTTTTATAGGCTTTAAAAATTGTCTATTATTATCGTAGTTTGTAATAATTAATGTGCAGTAATTATAAAATGAGAATGCTATCGGTTTTTTTTTCTTCAGCACTTTATGTGAAGTTTATTTTAAAGTTGTATTTTTTTTTAAATCCCAACAGTACACGGAAGTTTTTAATGGCATTTTTTTATGTATTTTTTTATGAATGCAACTCTGCACATTGACATTTTGATAAATATTTCGATTCAGCAACCATTTAAAATTTATTTTTAAAGAATTTGATGTTTTTATTTTGTAATGAACAAGACTGTCGTTTTGCTTTTATATAATGTGTGTATTTAATTTAGATTTTATTGTTTTATTTATATTATGCCAAAATGAAACTTTTAACTAAATAATACGTATAAATAGAGTATATATGTATTTGCTGACGGATGTCCGATTGTTGGATCGTGTGGTTCTGAATTATTATAGTTCTTTTCTATAGATAGTGTAGTTTTAAGTAAGTATATCAACTAAATATGTTTTTAATGTAACGAACATTTTGTTTATGATACAATTGTGGTTAGTATGAGATTACAAAGTAGCTTCAATAGGAGGATAGACCACATTTTGACCGCATAAGCTATGTAATCTGAATTTGTATGTAGAATTTGTTATGTTTATTTTATTTACATTTTTCTGACTACTTTTTTTTTATTACGCATTGTTTTTTTACTGAAGTTTTCGTTTATTTTGTAGTGAAATATTACTTTATTTTAATAAATTACTATTTTACATACATATATGTAATGGTAATTTATTGTGATAAATTAATTGTTTTTTCGTTTGTCGACAGGCAGACTTTAAATGCATTTTTTTTTAAATTTGTTTTACCAGTAATGATGACTCTGTTTAAAGTTTGATGTAGTACTTAAATTTGAGTAAGCATTTATCGGCCGTAATTTCTAAGCAGATGTTAGAAAGCACTCTAAATTAATGACATACCTACACGATTAGTGAAATGTATTAATATTTATAACGTAACCATATATACGTTAAGGATAAATACAGATTTTTCACTTACGTTACGTTTTCATGGTCACACAATCAATGGATGTTCTATATATACGCAACGTAAGTCGAAACTGTATACCTATTATATAGATGTAATCATAAACGTTTTAGAAAAACTCTTTTCTATTATCTAGTAAAAACTTTACAAATGTTTTTGTGAAATACAAAAACTTTGTAAAGTTTAATATCACTACGTATCCATTTAAACATGGATAATAAAATAAGTCTAATTACTTTATTTTGTAGTTTTATTTTTTATATCCTTTAATTATGGTGAATAAGACTGACTAGTGACTAGATTTACTAGTTACCTGCTCTTAGGTTGTGTCCAAAGTCAAAGTTTGCACTTGATTCAATCAATGTGGCCGATCAGTAAACTATCAGCTACAGTCAATGCTGAGCTGCTAATAATACGACACAGCGGAAATGCGAAGAAAACCAGCGGAACTAAGTATACGACGGGGAATGAAAACTTGAACCGGATTTTCTTATGTAAGAACGTCAGACAAGACTGACTGCCTATATCACGAGCAACGCCACAGATCCTGGAAGTGTATTACCGACCAAGGTACGGTTGGATTGGATAAGAGGATGGGAAATGGGCTAATGTAGTTTATGATATAACCATATCATAAACTACATTAGCCCATTTCCCAGTGACTCAGACCAGTGACCCGTTGAGTCATTTTTAAATATATCTATAGTCTAAGTAAGTTTACATAAAAAAATATTTAGGTTTTATTTTCCGTGAAAAATTATCTAGATCTATGACTGATGGTGAAAACCGCATCTATTTCCTTTGCATGGTTGGCGGCGGAACTTTAACGTATAAAAGCCTTATGCGTGGGTTAGGAAACACTTAACTGAGGGAACTTTACTATGTAAAGATCATTGTCAATACTTTGCATGTTTTGTAACGCTTAATTGGTTAGTAAATTGTGTACCTAAGTATGTACCTACAATTTTGCTTGAATGATAATAAATAGCAACACACGGTCGATGTTACACGGTGAACTGTAGACGAAACAAGACGCGTACCTATCACAAGGCGTCGGCATAACTTAGCTCGCCCACAAATTGTTAGCGAAGCGAGGTGGGACCACAAACCGCACCTCGCAACTTCCCCACCTTTGTCCCGACGGTTATTATGCACAATTATGACTTAGACCGAAGCACGCGGCACTAATCTTGCTCTAACTACTATGTGCCTACCTATGCACCGATAAATACTTCGCTCTTCTAATTATTCAACTATTTTGCCTCATACAATTTACATGGTAATAATATTTACAAAATTTGGCATAGGTACAAACAGTTTATTAATACCTGGATTAACATACCTACATAGGTATACTTAGGATATTTTTAATTCTGAAAAAAGGACTGTTTTCGAATGATCAATAAAAGTAAAAATCCAACGCCGGGCAAACTAAGTAAGTTGGTATATCTAGCAGCATTAATGAATAAATTATTGCTCTTAAATATTTTGTCAGGCTTTTTATTTTTTTCATATTTAAACTCGGACAAAGTTGCAAGCACCAGATCGTATTTTATAATATATGTCTGTCCCTTCTAAGTATTTTATCTATTAATAGCAGGCGAAATTAATGCAGGATAAATTTACACTTAAATAACTTCCGAATCGATTACTTTTTATATTACTTATACAGAAAAAAACTTACTAGGTTAAAGAGCTCATAATTCTGTTTCTCTGTAAACAGAAGAAAGCATGAATTGAAAAGTATCTACACTAAACTTGTAACACCGAACTATAATAAGTCTAAAAGCCTATTGGATTTCCCGACAGTTAAATATTAGTTTCGTTGAACCGTTTAACCAAATTATACAGAACAGTTAGTGAACACCACTTTAAAATTTCAAAACTAATCCTGCACCTACACGCCTAATTATTATCTACAGGGAGTTCTCAAATCACAACCTTTTACCCGACAATCATCAAGGTATTTACACATGTAAGTTTGATACGAGCAAATGGTTTTCGGTTTATTCCCAAGCGACGATCAGTAATTAGTCCCCCATTTGACCGCGAAACCTTATTCTGTTTGTGGTAAGACTTAATTTCGCGTGTAATATTTAACTACAACCAATAATTAGTGAGGAGTGAACTGTTGTACGTAATTATAGATGTCTAAAATATACCGAAGTTGTCGAGTCTCGGATTCATTGTGGGCTATAAACAGAAATATCGAAAATTGTTTCTAGTAAATAATTAATTCTAATAGTTATATTTGTGAATGAAGGTATTATTAGGCCAAATTCTGTAAAGGGGTGGTTACCTGCCGCCAGACGGCTTTTCAAATCCAGACCAGAGCCAACTTTGAAAAGTTCATTTCCAAAGTTTACCCCGCCGGGAATCGAACCCGGGACCCATGAGACGTTAGGCAAGCACCCTTACCACTCATCCAACGGGCTCGTCGTAATGGTGTATACTTAGGTCTTATAGTGCTAGGGCAAATTTGTTCTTAAATAAATACCTACTCAGAAAGTCAGAACGATAAACACAAAATTTAGATAAAGTTAACTGTATCAACAAATTGTTTTTGTTTTTTATTATCAATATTTTTTAGTTTAAATTAGTTACTGATAGTAGGTAACTTACTTACTGATAAATTAGGAGATAGATAGACATAATTAATTTATACTGCTGTGGACTTTTTTGCAGATATATTGTATTTAAGGTCGACATTTTTATTGTATATTCGTTTCAAAAGTCATATCAAAAGATTTAGGTAGGTACCTAGCCCATGCGAAAAAAGGCTAATTCAAACTGATATTTTTACTGACTTACTTACTTTAGTTTTTGACAAAACAAAAAAACTAATAACTTTTCTGGATTAAGTAAGTAGCTTATACACACCCGAAGTTTACTGTCATACTTTTAAAGTTTGTGAATATAATCAAGTAGGTAGGTACTTCAAATGGAGACAGATAATACCTAGATATCTCATGTTATTATCCTTCCTATTCTGTAATCGTACAACAAATATCAAGTTTAATAAGATAAGTCTATAAATAATACAAGTATTTAGGCTTATCAGTAATTATAGCTTATATTTTACGTTTTATGACTGACATTTGTGCAACGTAGGTAGGTACTTACCCACTTTATACCTTTCCCCTGCGTTTTAAGTTTACGACTGTTTAATGAACCTTTGTTTTAGGGCGTAGATAATAGGATTTTTTACACAGAAAGTGCATCTGTCCCGTTAATAATATGGCACATAAAATTATGATAAAAATATTTTTTATTAAAGAAATGCAAGGAATGTTTAGCTATATCTGAGTTAAGCACATATCTTTCCGATAATTATCGAACATAAAGGAAGAATTCGTGAATGAATAGCATTTCAAAAGTAGGTATTTTAGTCAGTCTGTTGCTCAGAATAATGCAGAATAGTGCAGCTCAGTTCAGTATAAATTCTAAGTTCGTTATTAATTTTAGAAGTTTAATAAAGCACCGACCCAGTCTCACCTGCCAACTGTTACCTGATCAAAGCTCTACTGAGCTCTACTGAGTTTTTTTACAACATTTTAAAAGCCGCACCGGTCGACGCGACGCCCATTTTATGATTATTATCTTTTCGATTTTATATAGGCAAATTTTTGTATGTTGTGTTTTGATAAACTGTGTGTACCTACTTGATATCAACTTACATCTTATCAAACTGTGTAAACCCCGATATTCGGATTATTCGGCATTCGGCAAAATGTCCTGCTATTACCTATACAGTTGTCTTCTGATAGTCAACGGTGGATCCATGTTGCTTCAGAAAAATGCTTATGGGATAGGCCTTATATGTCCATCAGTGGACTTCCTAAGGCTGAGATGATGATGATCTTTTGAAAGTGTCTGGCTACTGGTGCTACCGTCTATACAAAGAATTAATCACTTTGTTGTCTGAACTAAATGTTAAGTAAAGGAACTAAAAGCACCTAAAAGTCTATGACCAACAGTAGGATTTCATATACCTATGTATAAATATGTATTATACACTTAATACTTCATTCATGTATTATATAAAAGTTATGATATTAAGTATCCCATCCCTTTCCCCTTATCCTTATAAATCCTTCTATGATCGGCAGCGTACTTGCAGCTCTGTGGCGTTGCTTATGTTATATGAAACGGTAGCCACTTACCATCAAGTGGACCGTCAGCCTTAACATAAAAAAATATATTAAGCAGTACTTCAAAACAAAGGAGACTGCTAATAAAGTTCGCTAAATAATAATAGTAGGTAATAAATAGTACAAGTACCGTTACTTAAAATTATTCGCATTCTTGAATCATAACTGCACACCACTCAATTCGCATTAAGAACACTGCAATAAAGAAAATGAGATTTTTTTATGAACAGAGAAGTGTTCTTTTTATTAGGAAAAAAAATTCGTTTCACCCTCTCCACACTCCACACTGATTAGTTCATTTATTCGGGGCGACTTTAATATGACTTCGCTGTTTATTTCTTTCTTAACTACTTTGTTTTGGCAAAGCACACACAATAAACACTGGTTAATCAAAAATATATGGAAATTGTGTATACCTACTTAAAAACTATAATATAAGGTATTTCACAATACATTTTTTGTATTTTAGAGTGGTTTTAAATTTCTTCTCTACATAAAATGAGTCATCAAAGTTTTGGATGAAATCTGAAGAAACATTCGCTTTTAGAAAAGGCAGTTATTTCAATAGTTAGTAGCTCCACTTTTTTTATGCAAAATTCGGCAGACATGCTGACCGTCCACTTGATGGTAGATAGCTACTATCGCTTAATAACACAAAGTAAAGCCATGGATAAGGAAATCGACTCTGGCAGCACTTACCTTCTCACTCACCGATAGCACAATAGCACACTGCGAAATTTCCACAAATTTCCAGTTTCAGCTCAGTGCCAACTAAAAAATGTCATTTCCCAAATTATCCCTGCTGGGAATCGATCCTGAGAGCGCTTGGCGTTAAGGCAAGCATCTTAACCACACAACCAAGGGCCTCGTCAAAACATACATAATAAATAGTGACAGCTAATTCAGTTGAAGACGAATCCATAATCTAATAAAGTAATAATAAGAGAACAAAAGCAAAGCACTCAATCAAGGAATAATGAGCGTTAAGATTAGATAAAATGTTTACCGGGGTAAACTCTCGGAGACGGGGCAATAAATCTCTCAGTACCAATTACAAGTATATGATTGTTGTATTTGTATTCGTATAAGAATCGAACCGGTCAGAGTGCGAGGCAATGGCCCTTTGGGGAAATACGACTGGGGTCTGTGAGTTCTGGGTTCGGCCCTTATTTGTTGACAATTCTGAGCAGTAGGAAGACGTTTCTATGAATACCGAATATAGACTAGAACTAAATGTACTTTGTTGTAAAAATGTTAATAGATCTCATTTCGGTTTGGTACTGTTGTATTATTACTTTATTACGGAGTTGTAAAACAAGAAAAACAATACGAAGAATTCGAAGAAAAACAATTCGTATTACAATACGAAATCATCAATAAATACATTGAAGTTATTAACAAATTGTGCTTTAATTTTAAGGAAATAATTGTTGAAAGTACGAGTTAAAATAATATTTTAATATACATGAATAATATTTTCACAATAATTGCAGAAAAATATTTTAGTTTTCATATTGAAAGTCAAAAATTTACATCCAGTTTATAGGCATCCCTTTAGTAAAATATAAACAAAGCCAACCACGTTCCGTGATCCGGTCGCGAGGGCCTTTGGTACCTAAGTGAACGAACTTAAGACGCACCGGCCAACTTTTAAGTTATTCGTTAGAGCACAGGCCAGGGGCTGTAAACTTCGCTAAGTCGGCTGCGGTTTCGCCGCATCAAAAATAATATCGCCCTACACAAGAAATTCGTAGCAACAAAGACGCAATTTTGTTAGCTCTACGTTTGTGGTTTGTGGTACTCTAATAAGGCTTTTTATTTGCCATTTTAAGTACTCTGTTGATGAAATTAAACGTTTTAAAGTCCTTTTAAAATATAAAAACATATTAACAAAAGAGGTTTAAAACTAAAGAGTTTAGTTTCCATTCCAACACACTCTTTAAAATAATACTTGAATGACAAAATATGTTAGTAGGAGGCAGACTGATGTTAACGAATAAGAAGGAGGTACCAAATCTAAAAGGGTTTGTTAAGGGTCTAGCTATTTTAACAGATGTCCAAGTAGGGTTCTAATCGCCTTAATAGTCTGAAAAAAAATTACATTCTCCAATTCTCAACTTTTTTAATACTCAACATGTTTCAAAGGCTTTAATTCTATGTTTATAATAATAACAAAACTTGTTACTAGATTCGACAAGTATAAAATTAATTAAGACATATAGGTATCGCGCCTTCTGAAACAATGGTCTGATGTTATAATACTGAGTGTTGTGAACTTTATAATTGGTGTCGCTTCATTCTCTGTTATTAGAGTTGGGAACAATGGTTGGCAAGGAAGGTAGCGACACGCACCTAACAAAGGTATGCTGTCTAAATTTGTTTTATTATTTGATACAATAATTAATGTCATCAAATTTTATAATAGACAATATAAATGTCGAAAAAAAATTCTTGATTTATGTGCCCCTTTTTTTCCATCTCCATACGGCCCACATCCGTACTGATTCGTACTAATATTATAAATGCGAAAGGATGGATGTTTGTAACTCTTTCACGCAAAAACTACTGATATGAAGCGATCACCATGAAATTTTGCATACATACACGTTGTCTGGGACACCAGAAAGGACATAGGGTACCTTTCATCCAGAACAAGGACGAAGTCGCGGGCACCAGCTAGTAATCCATACTTCTAAACAGATCCGATCATATAAATAAAATAGTTTCTACCATGCACAAAATATTAAATGCAGCTTACTATGTATTCAATAATTATAATTACCTATTCGTTGGGGTAAACATTTTAAGCAGATATTATAATAATGAGGGTAACGAGGCTAATTAACTTTTCAGCGCAGACGTCGTCGTCGAGCCGGTAAGTCGTGACCGCGCCGCTACACCTCATATTAAGAGTAAATCCTTTTAAATGCATAAATAATTCAGCTGGCGGCGGATTATGTGTAGTCCACATTCACACCGAATCTACAAAGTTCCTACAAAATATTCAGACATAATGTTCAGATATAATTAATTTAAGTGCCAGATAATTATGTAAATACTAGCTTGTGCCCGCGACTTCGTCCGCGTAACTTTATAAAATATAGCCTATGTTACCGGCTGATAATATAGCTTCTCAACAGTGAAAGAATTTTTTAAATCGGTTCAGTAGTTTTTGCGTGAAAGCGTAACTAACAAATTACAAAAATATCACCTGTTTCCGAGGAATTATCTAAAAATAAATCTAAAAAAATCAACGGCTGACAAGTTATTTACAAGTTATTTAGTTAGTGGGTTTATGTAACATGGTCAATTGGTCACTGCCACCAGAAGGATACTGCCTAGTTAAAGACCAAGGAACGCATTATGACTTGTCACTATTAAAGTAACCACTTAATTAGGTACGGCCTTATTTTAATAATTGTCATTTTTAGTGGGTCGGTGTAAATGCTCCCGTCACGTATGAGACAGTAGACGACCCTTGTCTTCTTGCATCTCGTACTAATCCTCTTAATAGATTCCAACGGACTCTCACAACTCAATAAATTGATCTTTCACATGAGACGACAAGTAGTATTTGCATATCGAATATAATTATTACAAATAACAATTTCTTTACCAAGTAGGATCGTTATACAGCAGTTATTATACAGTATTACAAATTCGTAATAGAAAGTCCTTTCGTCTTTGAAGTTGGTTTCCCGAGAACACTTTTTTTTTCAACTTTTGTAACATTCAACACGAAAATATTTTTTTTAATTAATACTTTAAAATAATAATAAAATATATTTTTAAGTAAGTAATAAATCGAGAAAATACTTTTTATTTTAGTCTCATTTATTAAAATAGCATTTTTAAATTGCATTGCGATGTTTGTGTTATATTTATGAATTATTATAAAAAATATATTTATGTAACTAAAGTATTGAATTAAGTTTAAACTTCTTAAAATTTATTGAGTTAACCTTTAATTAAACGTTCAAATCAGAACGGATAGGTTGTTAAACGAAAACTGCGGGAGTAAATAGAAACCGCACCAAGTTTAATTAAATAGAATTGTTAATTATCTTCAGAAGGATGAAGCAATTTAGTTAGGCGTTATGTAAGACTTGCAACAGGTACCTATGCTTATATTTATTTTATAACAAGTACTTAATTATTATGTGCATTCTCTATCAATAAATTAATATTAATATTAATTAATATTAAATGTTGTGTTGGTTTGTGTACAATTGTACATATTATTCAAAAACTCGAAAACTAGGCAACAGATTGACTTGAAATTTTTTCACAACATTGCATTTAAACAAAGATTGTTTGTTTGTATTTAATTTCATTTATTACTACATTTATTCTATTACTTTTATTACTACAATACAACAAAAAATATCTATTAAAATATATTGTTTTGTTAAGAATACAGATGAGCGTTAGAAAGCTCAAAGTATCCCGTAATCCGTGCAAAAGCTCAGGAAACGTCCGGGCAGTTAATGAAATAATCATGTACTACACAAACTTTTAGTGCTGTGCACTAAAAGCTTTTTGTATGCGAACGTATTTTGTACCACTTCTAAGTTTATCCTTTATTGTTCGAGACTATTTTTATATGTTTTGTTACTGGGTTATTTTGATTCAATGCGTAATTATATTTTGGTTAATTTAGTAGTAGCTGCGTGCGTTTGGCGGCAGTAACGAGTCCCTTACAAATTATCACCGTGAAATAATAGCACACATAATGTTCCTTTGTACGTAATTGGTTTCGTAGCAAGAAAAACAAATCTTGTCACGTAACTGGTTACGTAGCGTTGGTTTCGTAGGCGGCCGAAGCGGTTCTGTTGTGTTTAGGTGAGTGAGTAAGGTGGGAGAAGATAGTTTCTTACTCGGCTTTTAGACTATTATAATACAAAGTATAAGTTCAAATAAAAGCTGAGAATATTTATGAAGCTGGTTTTTTTTAAATATATGTTTAAAACGGTCCTATTCATACTATTCATAAAAAATAATAACTTTATTTTGTTCAGAGCAGAGACTAGTTGAAATTCATGTTCAATTTATTAGTTACTTAGGCTTCTTTTTAGCATATTTAATTATGTAACAATTTAACTGTCTAATTGAAATCTATTTTCATTTTCCAACCCCATGAAATAAAACGAGAACGGAGGGCTATACAAAATTAAGTAACATTTTAAAGAAATATATTCTAAATGGGAATAATTTAATACGGTCAGATTGTCACTTGAAAGGGTAGGGAACCAATGTGACATGAATAAATTATTCATTTTTAAATTGTTTACTAAGTATATGAAGTGTTTTTATTTGTATTTATTTTTAACCATGTTTTGCTTTGGAATAGATTTTTTTTGCTTTTGGAACGACGGCGGGATGCGACTTTATTTTATACTATACTTACTATGGATATGGAAGATATCCATAGTAAAGATATGAAATACAGGTATTCCATATCTTTAAAATGCATTTTATATCTCTCTATATATATAAAAATTACGTGTCACGTTGTTTGACGCCAACGAACTCCTAAACTACTGAACCGATTTTGATAAAACTTCGTAACTATGTATGTGTTATTTGGTCCAACTTAAAATATATTATTAGTTTTTATTTTGAACCCGGGCGAAGCCGTGAGCGTGTAGCTAGTATAGTATAAAAATAAAGCCGCTTCTCGCCGTCTGTCCCTCTGTACGCTTTAGATCTTTTAAACTAAGCAACAAATTTTCATGCGGTTTTTAATGCAAAGAGCGTTGTTAAACAAGGAAGGATTCTACATATAATTCAACGCGGACGAAGTCGCGGGCACCAGCTAGTACGTGATTTTAATTTATTAGAAAACAAAAATCACATAATACTTAGAGCAATTCATGATATTGTCAACACACATTAGGCAATGATATTATATGTAATGATATGCAAATGTGCAGGTAAGATTTTGTCAAGACAACTTAATTTGCAAATGACATAATGTGATGAAGAGATAAGGCACGAAATTATAATACATTTTAAAAGGTTACAAAGAACACAAATGTAAGGGTGTACACATATTAGAAACAATATAAAGTAATAAGCACAACTAATAGTTACAATAACCTTATTGCAAATGATATAAGGTTGAATTTTGAACAGACTTCTTTGCAAGTTTGTATCAACTTATTCAGTTCTGTCGCGAAGAAAATAACGATACAGAGGAACACAACGATTCGACAATATTTGTTGCGATTTACATTCTACATATTTCCCTATTTGTTTCTGAAACGCTATTTCCGATCCTTTTGTGTGATATTTGAAACGTTCGTTATAGTCGTTTCGCCCAGTGACTATCTAGGTATACTAATATTATAAAGCTGAAGAGTTTGTTTGTTTATTTGTTTGTTTGAACGCGCTAATCTTAGGAACTACTGGTTCGAATTGAAAAATTCTTTTTGTGTTAGATAGATCATTTATCGAGGAAGGCTTTAGGCTATATAACATCACGTTGCGACTAATAGGAGCGAAGAAACAGTCGAAAATGTGGAAAAAACGGGGAAAATTATTCATCTTTGAGGGCTTCCGTTGCGTGCGCTGCGAAAACCGTTCGAGATACCCAAATGATTCCCAAAATAACTATTCCACGCGGACGAAGTCGCGAGCACCAGCTAGTCATTTATATCACGAAAGAAGAAAAGTGTATATGAGTAAGTACGAGTGTGTGTTCATTGTGATATAACGATTCGCTGAATAGGGAGCCAGGGTTAAGGCTTCTTCTGTAACGCTCAAAATAAAGACATGTTGGTCAAAATCAAGATCGCGTTATCCGATGATGACTGATTGGACGATGGGGACTTTTTTCCTGTTGGTTCTTTATACAAGTAAAGGAATATAACTTCCGGTGTTGTGTAATAGTGTTTTGGTTACTTAAGTAAAGTCTTTCAAACGGTGACCCCATATAACATGGCTATTAGTACGTTCAGCAAATTATTTAGTCTAGTTGTGTAGCAATTACCTCGCTATACTTGGAATCTTGCCAAATATACTGGCTTGATTAAATTTTTTATATACTTAGTATAAAAATTTGCAATATTATCTGTACAACTAGATTATATTATATTTAAAAAAAATTGAGCTATTTTTTAAGCCAAGCGAATAAACAAATTTTTGAAAAAAAAAATACTACGACGAATAGATTTATTTTTCGGAGTTATTTAATGCACTTGAATTATAGCTCTGCATAAAAAATAAAAAAACTGTAATTATAAAAAAAATAAAGTTACACATAATATCATGTTAACATAATATTATGTAAGTATTATAGAAGTTACGTTATAGGTAACATCGACCTCATAATTTAATTACGCATTTAAAAGCTTTGATGAGTTTCCTTTGGTATCTTGTTTTTCTAAATTGTTTATCAAAATTAAACAAACGTGAACAGACTCTTTAGTAAACTTTATTTATCTCGTAAAATACTTGTTAATACTCAAACCCTGGGAATCAGAGGATGAAGTTTGGCATCCCTGATCTGCCAGTAAAATCGCCACTTCCACAAATCCTTCCAGTTAATTATGAACTAGATTATGTACACATTCTCACTGTCTTCTATGAAAGAGCAAGGGTGAATTTATAATGGTCGCCGGATTCGTTTGACGACCAGTTGACGGATAATAAGGTAGACGCGGGGAGAGTATTGGGGGCAATGTGGGTGGTTGAGAGAAGCGAGGACAAAACTTGTTTATACTACTTACAGAATTAAATCACTTTAGTCGATGTTTGTTTGTTGGGCATTTATGTTCGTTTGCAATAAAGATATCAGATTTAATTCATAATACGCCAGAATATGCTGGTTCTTTGCATAAACTTTTTAAAGTATTGATAAAATATTAAAAGTTAAAATTTCAGCCTTGTGTGAGAAGGTTATGAATTACTATCCCGATAACAACTTTGCATACTTGGATGACTTGCTAGTTTTCCCACCATATATACTTGTCTGGCAGGCACTTGCAACCGCCAGAATAGGCTGGCTATTTGCATAAACTTTTTCAGCTATTGATATAATATGCCCTTAAAATTTCAGCCTTGTGTGAGAAGGTTATGAATTACTATCCCGACAACAACTTTGCATACTTGGATGACTTGCTAGTTTTCCCATATACTTGTCTGGCAGGCACTTGCAACCCGCCAGAATAGGCTGGCTCTTTGCATAAACTTTTTAAGCTATTGATATAATATGCCCTTAAAATTTCAGCTTTGAGTGAAAAGGTTATAATTTATTTTTTTTAATTTTTAAAAATTTTTTTTATAATGACGCCGCGAGATGCCTGCCAGACCTATCGTCAACGTTTAATAAAACATCAATTAAAAATTTCGCCCAGCGGGTTAGTCGGATGGTTCAGTAGCTCTTAGAATATAAGGTCAATATTTTACCACTAGGGGCGACCTATAAGTAGTGGATAAAAGCTGATCCTAAAACAATTTCTTTGATTTGGAGATAGAAATTTTACACTGAACACGTAGTTATAGGTTTATGAATAGGACGTATAAAAAATCAGTAGAAACACAAACACAAACAAAGTTCAATTGTGTTTATACATGGAGGTTAATCCATTGAACCTTAACAAATCTTTCACTATTTGACAGTACATTATCCCAGACGAACACAGACAATAGAGTACCTGGTACAGATACCTTATAGTGGCCTTCGGTAGGTCGAAGGTGGGTGTAAGATGAGATGGTCTATGTGTGTGTGATGGAGCGATCTTGTTATCAACGCTTTCGTATAAGTCTGCCAATAATATTCAGAAGGGAAAGTCACGTTGTTAGAAATATTAAATCGTAAGTTTTTATGAATTTATGTTATTATAATGAGATTGTACTGAAAATTATTCATTGTACTTTAATAAATAGGAGCCGTAGATGACATAAGTACTTACTACCTATTAATGTTTTCTATCTTTTTAATGTTTTAGGTTATGGTAGATTTTATATGTGGGTGAAAATATGGCGTTCAACTGTTTTCCTTGTATATTTAGATTCGATAATTTATTTTCATTACATTTATTTATTTTGGAGTGAAAAAATTTTGAAACAAATAATAGCAGCTGTTAACAGTTTTAACTGCATTAAAATATTATACATAAAGTTATATGAATAAAAAAAAGGACGAAAAATTAAAATTAACATAAAAATATCTTCCTAATACTCAAGAAGAAGAAGTGTAGTTAAATATGGGCTCTTTTCCATTATTGAAAATAAGTACTAAGTATATGAGTTCAATTTTATTTACATATTATTGAACATTATGTAATTGAGTTTTTGAAAAAAAAAATATCAATGGAAAGATTATAAATAAATAAGTTTTTGTAAAAAAATATATTTTTTTGAACCCAGTACCGAAAAAGCGCCGACAGTTGCCGAACAAACCCGAGGGCGAATTTTCCGGCTCCAACGGTTGTCAGTTATCCGTACCTACTATAATGTGTCCTGCCCACTGCCACTTCAACTGACTGATCCACTGGTTTATATCGGTAGCTTTCGTTAGTCTTCGGTTCTTCTCATTAGATACCATGTTGCGAGCCATATGTCATCACTGCCCATCCGAGCTGGATTCCTCGATTGATCTCCTTCTTGAAATTGGCTTTACCTAATTGGACTGTTTGTTCCACAAATCATGTTACTACCGTCAATATATCAAAAATGTCGAACTTTAAAGTTATCGTACTTGTTTAGTGCCTTTATGTACGAATACTACAAAAACAACTTAAATAACACTTTATTTTAAAAACTGATGTCAAAACTTAATTTTATATTCAAACCAGGTACATTTCTATGTAGGATAACTCCCTATTTTAGTTACTTGTGAACAAAAAAATGCAATGGGATTGGACATAAAAAGCAATGTTTATTAATTGTATAAATTCGAAAAAAAAAGATGTGTAAGGAAAAGTTAATCCCTTTAATTAACATTGCGTTTTAGCGCACGCACCCAATCTAATTCAAAGTAGAAGTGGAGCGCAAATGGTTTACAGTCTATTGTAGAGGAATGGGCAAACTTTTAATTTGAACTCGTAGCCGATAACAATGCAGCAAAGTTATGCAAGGCAGTTAGCGGGGTGCGGGGAAGCCGCCAATCTTCCTTACATTGCAGTACTATAGCGAACTTCTTTGTAAGAACACCTAGTAAAACTTTGTTACAAGTAAACTGATAAAGTGATCGGATATCTCGCCGGAAACCGCTCGCATTCCTCGTAGCGTCCGCTCCGTAGCACGCGTCCGCTACCGCTAGTAGTCCGTTAACCTTTCCCCGCACACCTCACCTCGCGATCGGCTGCGATCCGCCTCTGACAAACAAACGGACAAGTTTTAATGTTTTGCTCACAAAGTGTATGATTAAACGCGGAGAGCGGCGGCGGAGAGAGCCGGCCGTAAGTTATTGATTTTCCCCGACCGAACCCCTGTCGACTCCGCGGCTCGCGGTGTAGTACGGAAGCGCTACGTGACAACCTTACTTTCTAACTCGTATAAACACGCTTTAAAACTACTTTTATGAATGAAAATTCAATTGAAATTACTTTTAAGATATACTAGTTAAGTTTCAATCTTAAACGCGATATATTAACAAGTTTTCCGATGACTTGCTGTCGGAAAAGTTAGAGATGACCGCTCTACTACACCGAAGCGGGCACGAGCCGCGCACCCTACAACTTCAGGTCGCTCTACGTTCCGAAGTTAACGCAAAGTTCCGCCATTTTGGAACATGCTCACAACCCACTTGTTTTATAAAGAAACTTTTTATTAATTCCTGTGGGCCGCGGACTGTCAGTAAGATGTTTTGAGGTTATACTCGAAGACGGAAGACGCTGTACGGAGTTAGTGTGGTTGTTTTGTGGACACAGTTGCGTATTGTGCCGTGTAAAACAAGTGTTTATACCGGATTGAGTTAATGTTTTGAAGTGTTAGACAAGTGACGTATCCCGGATGATGTCCGTGTAATATTGTGTTTACTTCTGTTACGAGTGTAGAGTGAGACGCCAAAGATACTTTTTGACCTTGCGAACGAACTGTTTAACTGTAAAGTGACAGGTAACGAGTGACGAACAAACTTTAACTAGTTTACATCAAGGCCAGAAAGTTGTGTCCGTGAAAAGTTTTCGTCAAAACTGTTACAAGTGAACTATTGTATTAATTGGAACAAACAATCTTGTGGCCAATTTTACATAAATATGTCAACCTGCTGAGCAGGTGTCAAGCAACGTTTAATTTATTAGGTAATATTTTCAAGTATAAATTTACATTAATTTCATATTTAGTATTTTATTATACATTTGTAACCATTATTTAAAGTACCTAATATTAAATTTTCATTGAAAATTAAAAAGAAAAATAACAGTATAATATATTGAAAGAAACAAATAATATATAGAAATAAAAATGATATTTTGTAGGCACATAAAAACAAAGACTTGAAATTATTCCATGCGAATTAATTTTCAGCGAATCAACAAAGAGGAGCTTATTGTTTCTCGGAACGGGAATTTTTTAAAGGAACGTAAGGTGTAACCTTGTTATGATGTATTGTAAAATTTATAAAAATATGAAAAAAGTAACTATAATTAAATTTTGAGATTTAAATTAATAGATGAATAGTATTCAAAGACTAAATTGAGTTTAGTAAAATTAATTATACAAATTGAAACGAGGCGTTCTATAATGGTTTCAATATTTGAATATTATTCAATATGGCGAAATGTACTTAAACAAAACATTAATACTAATATATTATTAGATGAGGCGTGGTTAGGGTGATTGCCTTAAGAAGACTCTCTCGCGGTTCCCGAGTTCGATTCCCGACAGGGTCAACTTTGGAAATATACTTTTTGAAGTGGGATCTGGCAATTATAGGTAAAGCCCAATGCGTTTTGTAGTTGTTTTGGCAGCCTGTCTGGCGGAAGTAACCACCATCTTACATAAGACCAGATTCCATCAAGTAGACCATCAACCCGTCTGTCGACCTTAACATAAAAATTTCATAACTTAAGTTAAGGAACTTAAGTTAAGTTATGAAATATTTCGAGCTATCAATTAATTAATCGGAAAATTATTAAAGTTATGTACATGAAATAGCCCATAATAGTTAATGTACAATAGGTAGATATAGTTGTCAATATGTTATAAAACAAATAAAAAACATATTAATATAAAATAAGCATTAGATAGGTATATCTTTCATTCACACAATCTCATAAATAAAGTAAAAAGCCCAATATTGGAACGTTTTATTGAGGACGCCATTACAAAGTCATTACAGTAACCGGTCCCAGTCTCAGTCCATTGTAGAAGGAAAATCTTTCTACAGTCACGGCTCTCGATGGGATAACGCAGATGAGCGTCAGATGCAAAACAGCTCATGTACTACTCACTCTCCAAACAACAATTAACCTAATAAAGACGACTCAGAGCGCAATCTCGCACGGTAACCAAGAAAGCTATGAAACTTTGTTAAATAACTTTTCAGATAACTTGAACTCGGTATATTTACACAAAGTTGTATGCGAAATTTCACCGCCCGCTGATTCAATCTTTACCCGCTTGTAATAAATGTTGTTTTCGCGCAACATCGCTCGGGGAGTTGGTGTACTTTGTCGAGTTGAAACTTGTGGACTTCACGAAGCAAAACGCGAACTTTTGTAGAACATTTCAGTGTAGTTAGTACAATGTTATAATGGAAATAAGCACTTCAAAATGGCGTCGTCTGCAACTGTGTAGGTATATAACGTAGATTTATTGATTGGCGGAAGTTATTGAGGATTATAAGACAGTTATTTTGACAGGTGTTTGATAAAAGGTTTAAGGAGAGAAGATAATTGGATTAAGTTTTCGTTGTTATCTGGAATACTGTAGGCATATTGGCGTTCTATATAGAACCTACCTGTGTTAGAACAATGTAGGAACCAAAATGTCACTTCATTTCAATTTATACCTAACAAAGATGAATGAATATATAATCGATATTGAAATTATTGACTGAAATGTTTAATTAAATGATGTTATTTAATCAGTAAGGTTTAGATTATTGAGTCTTGGATTGATTCTTCTTCTTAAAGTAGGTACCTCTCCATAACTGGAGGTTGGCCGTCTCCCTACTATTTTGCTCATCGTTATTATAAACTGAAGCATTTCATATCTATTGTTTCGTTACACATTCCCCAGATATTCAATTTTGCGCTTTCTGACAGTCCGCACAATTTTTTGGGTCATACGTATCTTTGATTGATATGACAATGTAATCTTGTACCAGACTTATTAAGAAAATCTAGTTAAAAACGTTATCAAAAATGGCCGGCAAAGATATTATACCTACCTACCTGAATATAATATGAAGGTATTACAAATCACTTATTAAGCTTATAGCATATTTAAACAATACACTTAGGTACTTCTATTCACTGAATTAAACTCTAATAAACTCACAATCACTTTGGATCCAATCATTTTATTGGGTATTATTTCAAAATAGATCTTCTTCCTTTTAGCGAAGAGTCATATTTGCTTACCCACTTGAGATCTTAGGACATTCTACCGCGAAACGTTTCCTCCGTATCTTTTTATTTGCTCTGAACAATAAATGGCTTTGGACTACAACACTGTCTTTTATACGTGACTTAGCGTTATTATGCCTAACCGAGAGCCTTCGATTTTATAGGTTAACTGCTTTGTATGTAATATATGGATGGATACGTACATGAAAAGTTTTGGGATTATGATTTTTGTTTTTGATAGTATACACTCATTAACTTTTGAAAATATTTAGATACTATCAAAATATATGTATACCAAACCAATGCAAACGTTTCGTTGCGTTCTTACGAAACGAAAGAAATAAAAATTACGGCTTTATGAATTTTTTACTTCAAATGTTTCTTTTTCAATAAAATAAAAATATTAAGTAATTATTTATTTTATTATAATAAAAATTCAGATTTAGATTTAGGATTCAGATATTTTTTGTTTTTGCTTTGTGATTCAGTTATTTACAAATATTAAATTTTTCCTTCAAGTTCAATTGTTTACATTTCGATTATATATGGAGTGTCTCCTACAAGGAAGAAACTCGATTTAATTTAAATCCACGTCCGAAATATTTAAGAGTTTCCTCTTAAATATTTTAAGATAAAAACAGTCCCCTGAGTTTCATTAAGGCCCTTGGAGTCGTCAACGGCGTTGGCCGTCTGGGCGGGGTGTAGGCCGCTACACTCGCGCCATATACCGCCAATTAGTACCTATATCTCGATGTTTTAAATGAAAATATTGATTGGTTTTCATATGCTACGTTGTATTTAAAGTACAGTCGGGGTAAGAAAAGGTTCGTCACCTTAAAGTGACATTTTCTTGCACCAGGACTGATCAGTCATGCCAAAAGTTCATTTCAATCGTCTGAATAATAAATATTTAATAAAAAATAATATTAGTTTTGGTGATAGATACGAAAAAAATGTACCAAATGTTGTCTAAACTTTGTTAATTCATACCTAACTTTTTTTCAAGATTTTTAGAGTTAAGAAAGACCATTTGACAAAGCACTTAGTTTAAATTTCTATATGAAAAATTCATTTACACCACGAACAAAGTCATTGACATAAGTTAGTATTGCACTAAAATAAATATTATATCGTGTACAGAATGTCCCACAAATCTCGGCAAGGCTACAGTATACGTCACCTACTACAGTTGCCTAATGCGTCGCGCAGTCCGCCTGCGTCGCCGACCACCCCTTCAACTGCCCACCGCCCGCCTTCGCCCTACACCAAGGTATGTAAACTTTTGTTTGTATACCGCTTTTCTGTTTACTGTGTCCGTTAAGAAATATAAAAACAGTGTAAGCTTGTCAGAAGTGATACTTCTTTGGCGATCAAATAATATATATAGCTACTAGGTAAGTGGTAAGTCAGGGGGAAACATTACAAGAGCCGTCACGTGATAGTTACTTCAAAAATAACACTTTTTTGTGAATAATATATAAAATATCAAGTGCAAGCAAATATCTGTAGTTTTGAAATAAACATAAAAAAGTGACTTTTATTTGAGCAACTAACACCAAAAAGGACGGCTTAAAATAGAGAATTTTGTCAAATACCTACTCCTATTTAATAAACAAATGTTTTTGTGCTAAACATAAGTCTGTATTTGTATATTAACTAGCGACCCGCTCTCGGCTTTTAACAGTTATGTAGCCGCTCGCTCGAAACAGTTACCCAATAAACAGAGAAAAGCGAACAGCGATTTAATTTTAACAAAATATGTAGGTGTAGATATAGAAGAGATACTATAGCGTACAATAAAATATATCAACCGAAACAATTTCTCACGTAAAACAGTTGGGACATTTATTACCCGACAGCGTTGTCCAATTTTGTAACACAATTTATCATGTGATTATGATAAATCACCTAAGTTCCTCTTGTATACGTGATGGCGCCACTGTCAAAAGGAAAATCGTCATTTTAATTTTATTCGTATTGAAAGAAAATTATGGTAAATACATATTTTGAAATATTCTAATATTTTTTTAATTATTATGTGTAATGTTTTTTGTTGAATTCAACAATAATAATATAATAATAAAAGTGTAAACGTATTCAACACTATGAGTAAGTCTCGGCAGCCGCTCGACTTCGTAGAACGTTGCACCCTCCCGAGAGGGAGCTTCTTAAGGGTGAAACTGAAGACTGTCTTAGTTCACAACGTTTGACACAGATGGAGCTGTAACATATTTTATAGTCCTTTTTTGCTTCTGAACTAAACCCAACTAAACAGAAATTAATATTCATTTATTCATTTATTAAGATTCAATGTAATAATATCTTCTGGTAAAAGACCTGTTACATTTTATAAATGATATTACGAAATTACGATATTTGAAATTTTTACTGTAACCATTTTAATGAAAATATATTATAGCTAACATAACTAAGTATTTTCTTAGCGTTTTGTCTATCAATACTATTTTTTTATATGTATAAAATTTTTTTTTATATGTATTTTATTTTTTTATAACTATGGTTTTACAGCTTTTTAGATTTACAGATTTGTACAGCTTTATTCACACTCAAGATTTCATTCCCCTTTATATATAAAGTAAAATAATAATATAAATAATTCTTCTTCTTCTTCGGTCTCACTCTTGACAGAGTAGTCGTGGTCATCATTTCAGGTGTTGGTGGCAAGCTTAACAACACGCCGCCATTCCTCTCTGATAGCCGCCTTCCTCGTGCCTAAATAATTCTGGAAGTATTTAAATATAACAAATAAAGAAACGTAGGCAATCGTATTGACAGAAAAGCAAACCAATACAATTTATTTCACGTTAGTTAGCAATGGTCCTCGCTATCGCATTCCTAACAAAACTATTCCGAGACCGGTATTTATTTACAAAGCAAATCAACTATTTATTTATTGGCCGATCACTTTGATCGCCGGAAGACCTCGCACAAATATATTGTCCTCTGGTTTCGCGATGGGAATTGTGTGGACAAGCCATTACAGTTTTTTAAATATTTTTATAAAAAATCTGTATTAAATAAAAAAAACTGTAGGAGTAATTAGAAAAGAGTTTCTTTTAGATGGTTAGGTTAACAAATTAAGTACTAATTGTCGACAACTATTATGTATATAAATTATTATAATCACAAAATGAACGGGAATCGGAATCCAGCTACACATAGATTAAGGCCAAATTTAAAAAGTTTATTTCCACTGTTGGTCTTGCTAGGATTAGAACTTGGGTTCCTTGAGTTGAAGGGCCAACACCTTAATTACTCAAGCTTACCACTACAATAGGGTTTATCAAAATTTATATTGCCTAAGGCTGCAGACATTGTAATCTCACAGAAAAGCCAAAATAAACAAATCTACAAATTTAAAAAAGCAATTAAATAAGAATAATTGACTAAAATACGTGTATTAGACTGACATATATTTTTTATAATGATTTATTCTCACATAAGTAATACTTACATACACTCTGTAAAGAGAGAGAACTTAAGACACTTTCAAGTTACCTATATTTGGATTTTTTGATTTATAAGTTATTTTAATGTAAGAAATATCAATACTAAGTTAGCTCATAAGAAGAAGGGTTTCTTTTGACGGTTTTCGTATCGCATTCGTGCACCCCTGTCCAAAGGTTTCCCTCGTTTGTCTACATTTCTTAGGCTTGTAAGAATTAATGTCCTTTCAAGGGTTACTTCTCAAATACATACCCGAAATAAGGTACACGAGATCATTAAACTTCAATTTACGTTATTAGATACTACAAGGCAAAGTCTAATTTAAAATGCTTTTTCAGCACCGCATTCCAGATTATACTACTTACTAGCTGGTGCTCGCGACTTCGTCCGCGTGGAATGGTTATTTTGGGAATCATTTGGGTATCTCGAACGGTTTTCGCAGCACACGCAACGGAAGCCCTCAAAGATGAATAATTTTCCCCGTTTTTTCCACTTTTTCGATTGTTTCTTCACTCCCATTAGTCGCAACGTGATGTTATATAGCCTAAAGCCTTCCTCGATAAATGATCTATCCAACACAAAAAGAATTTTTCAACTCGAACCAGTAGTTCCTGAGATTAGCGCGTTCAAACAAACAAACAAACAAACAAACAAACTCTTCAGCTTTATAATATTAGTATAGATTTCGAATTTATCTTTTAAATAAGTACTTTTTTTTCATACAGTAAATATAAATAAAACATTAAAAGTTTAGAACCTTCTTAATTCTTAATAAACAACTTTGAACTTGAACTTTGAGTTCATTTCCAAAGTTGACCCTGCCGAGAATTGAACCTCTATACAAAGAGTTAAGGCATGCATGCACCCTAACAATTCACCGAATGGGCATGTCAAAATCAATTTGAATTCAATCAATTTGGTTTAATTTTCAAGTCAAATTATACTAAACTCATTCAATCTTAAACCTGAAACTAACGTAACAGACCAATTAATTATGTCACATACTTACATAGATGTAACGTTGTGTTAAAAACGCATTAGTGAACAATAAATTTTTCGTTAATCTGGCGAGTGTTAAGTGATTAACCGCTCAGCGGGCAGCCGAGTGGACTCTTTACGCCGATTTGTTAAACGCCCATAAACCCTTGGTAGACCCAGTGTTGGGTCAACACTTGTCGATAGAATTTAATAGTCGATCTATAATAGATTTTTATAAAAGTATTTTAAGTAGACACAACTAAATATTTCATTTCATCTTAAAAAAATAATTAAAACTGGTTCAAAGTATGTAAATTCAAGTATAAAAAACTTCACACGTAAGTATATATTTTATATTTACAAAAAACATTTATTATTTTACACATTTTTTTAAATTGTTTTTATTAGTAAATGTAAAATAAACTAAGTATAGATTATATTGATTTTGGTTCTCTAGTATAAATGCAGACATGTTTTACTGTGTTCTATAAAGAAGACGTGATGTGCGATAACCGTCCCATCTCTATTGCTGGAACAAATATCTACAAGCGAAGTGTTGACGGCAGTATTTCTTTCCGCCACGAGGCGGCCGTCCACCTTCCGGTGCGCCTAGACTATAATTCACTCGTCACCGACCCCCGGCCTATCGGGCGGACGATTGAAACATAATGACTAATTGTTATTTATTGTTCCTACCCAGAACTGAATTTTTATGTTTACTTAAAAAAATACCTCATTTTATACTTTAATTGAAGGGCGATCGAAAATGACTTTAAATTTCTATAAATATACATAACTTACCGATATAATTTCTTGTAATACGATAGTGATAATGATGTTCAACATAATTTAGAGAACTTTTAATAGACAAAGTTTTCCATATAATATTTATTTATTTGCTCTCTTACATCTTTTTTATAGAACTTTTTTATAGAATCATAACTTTGCTAATAGAAACTAACTAAAAGGTACAAATATAAAATAGTATAGCTGACCCCGCAAACGTTGATTTGCCAAAAAATAAAAAAAAATTGGGGTGGACCACCCTTAACATTTAGGGGTATGAAAAATAGATAAGCACACAAAATTTCATCAAAATCGGTCCAGCCGTTTCGGACGAGTTTGGCAACAAACACTGCGACACGAGAGTTTTATATATTAGATAGCGTATTACTAAGTATAGCATATGACATTCCTTGCAAGTCTATTAAATTCTCTCAGAGAACAATAGAGCAAAACGAGTCTATCTAAGTTATGCTTTATATGGCTTTACTAAAATGTGATTTTTTTTTCTCTAATACTTTTCTTTTCTTTCAGCTTTTCTTATTTTTCTTAGCTTTTAGTTTAAGTAGTGGTAGGGCACACTCCAGTCACATGGGCAGCCCTTTTGGCGACAGTACAAAAGACTGTTACTGTTACTGCTGAGTGAGTAAGGGAAGCTATAGCCTTTTGCCCTATATTTACTCCTAACCTTAATGATATAATTATGGCCGGCAACTCACTTACACTGTGGCGTTACTTGTGTTATAGGTAACGGTAAAAAAAAATCCTTTCTTATGTCTTCGTGTAAATTTAAATTTAGCTTCACATTAGATTATAAAAATGTGAAATAAAAGAGTAAGTTTCCAATCACATATAATCCGTTTATTTATTTTGATAATTAAATGTATCCTAAATTATATTAAGATAATGATACAGTTTTTCACCAACTACAAGTAAAGTGTTGATTAGTTACTTTTAGAAAAAATATAATGTTTTATTAAATTATGCACTCGGTTTAGTGCATCCTTCGAAAGACGATTATTTTTATTATTTTCTTTTTAATGTTTTACTGGGACTTTTACCGTACAAACAAAGGTGTTTCAGCTAAATTATTCCCAGTGATAGGTGACTTTAAATGACGGTTAGCCTACTTGACAGATGGTGAAAGAGGCCCTTAAGCTAATTACATGTGCTTGAGTAAATTGATATTTAAGGAATAAATAATCAACTAAAATTCTGCACCAGCTTTCTCATTAGTATATTAATTGTCGTCGTCTAAACCATCGATACAAAGGAAATAGAAGAGTGTTACAGCGATAAACAATAATAAGAAGCAATCTGTAACACTGGAGGCCATGTTAAAGCTATGTATCTTGTCGCGTGAGTTAACGTTCGTTTGTATTGTTCCCGTGCGACCACTTCTAGATAAACGCTCGTATGTGTTCAGCTCACGGTGCTGTGTTGTTCAAGGCTTCTATCCACGATTTCCAATTTTCCTAAGTAATTGTGTGAGGGCCGTTACATTTGCTTGTTACACTCCTTAATATTGTGCGAAGAGATCACATGGTTTTTACAATGAAGTGTCTAGTTTTTTATCCTATAAAAATAATAATGACAAAGTTAGATGTTTGTTATAATTTTAATCAACTTACCATTTCAATATAAACAAACAAACACATTGTATAATGTATATATTTAAAATATTAATTAGATTGACGCGACCCAACTTAGCCCGGTATAAAAAATTTGGGGGACTTAGTACCTACAAAAAATATGTCCATCTATGAATTGCTTCTTTTAAATATAGAAAGAATTCTTCAAAAATGTTAGAGGTATTCTTCAAATTCTTCAAGAATTCTTCAAATTTCATATGTAGAGATTTTATCACAAAGTTATAAAGAAAATATATAGATCAATTGGCTATAACAAATATTCGTAATGAACAAACGCGTGGCGGAATTATGGACCATTGAGTCCAGCCAGCAGCACAACAGAGTAACTCAGGACTTCCTTCGTAAACTAGAATGAAGTTAATATAAGTAACACATATAAACGGTGTAAAGACGAGAACACAACATCCATTATTACTCGACTCAACCTTCTTAAGACAATCCGTCGAAATCCTACGATGATCCGTCTATTAAGTATTCATCTCGCGACATTAGTGGCAGCCGTTATTAAAACCACCTGTAAATCCCACACTGCGACTTGTCGACGCTCCACACGTACGGCCGGAAAGGAAGGGGGGGCGCAAGAGACAAGTGGGCGCGATAGGGGGGGACAGTCCCTTCCGCCCTTGTGACTTTTGTCTCGAATCTCGGCGCACGTCTTGGACATCGGGGACACGTCTTACGGAATTAATAATAAGCCAAGAAGCCGGGTGCGGTTTGGGCCGCAATGTGCTGAAATTTCGAACCCTCATTAGGGCTCCTGTGCACTCAGAAGGCGCGGTAAAGTTTCGGCGTTCACGCTAGCGTTCGCCATTGTTTATTGGTGTTGCGAACATCTTGCTCCTTGTAGCGGGTTTTAATAGTCGAATTAAAGATGTTCTAATCGTTTCTGAGATCAACGTTACAATTAGCAATGTACGTAAATTATAATGCTTCTGGTCGGTGTGCGATGTTTACTAACGACTTTTGGCGAATTTTTTAAGGAGTTTTGAGGTTTTGTATCTTTATATAGTGTTTCGAGAATATCGTAAGGCTTAGATGATCTCAAAATAAATTGTAAGCATTTTTATACTACATTAGGACTAAAACTAAACTCTTATTTAATTCCTTTAATTATATACATTTCTTATTTCTGTTTTAATACTGTACTGATACTTACCTATATGCTGATATTTGGATTTGGATAAAGCTGGCTTGACTTAGCTTGGCTCTAATTTTTGTAACAATACTTTCATTTGAAATTAGCTATAGATTACGCGACCGTTCAGCTACTGTTTGTTAAGGCGGATATACATCTCGAAAGGGGTAAATAACAAAAGATGTAAATAGTATTTAAGGCCAGATGTCAACTTCGAATACAACTACTTGTCAACTACGAATTATAATTCAACGAAACCGAACAATGTTGTCAACAAATGTCAAACATCCTATAATCGCTGTCAACCGTTTCGTCTTGTAGAGCCCCAGATTGGCCGCAGGCTGTGGTTTATTTGGTAGTAGCCTACTTGTTACTATTAAAATATTTATCTGACTACTCTTCTATTGCGTCTTAATTGTAGACAAGATTCACCAATTGTTGCTTTTTTTTAAAATACTTTTTTTTTCCTACTAAAGTAAAGTTAACTCTCTAAATTTTATCTACAGCTAAAATATTCGCTATTAGCTGAAAAAATTAAAATATTACAGTTTAAAGTCTTCCGTGAAGAAAGTAACTTACATGTCCCTACAATTCATATTATCATGGTAAAATGTAAATAAATCTTACAAGAAACCCATGAATAGGTAACCCATTTGTTTAAGACGTGAGTACCGACGGAAATTCATAATAATTTCACGAGCCGTGTGGGGCGAAGTCATTTTGTAAAATCAAAAGTTCGTTTCTGATTTCAATTACTTATTCGTTGGATGCGTGTGCTGCATGAGGGGTTCTTTAGGAAATGAAACAACACTTAAACGTGATTTATTGGACTATATATATTATAATCTACGAATAAGAACGTTGTTTTCTTAGGTGAATTCAGGAAGGCGTCCTGCATGCTTTCTCTTATTCGGTTTTAATTAAAATACTTTTTGATCTATTGCTTCGGCTGTATTATTTTTACATTCACTACGGAGAGAGACCGTCGGTGTAACATTTTAAATATGTATTTATTCCGACCGATGTAACCGGCACCGGGCTCATCTGAAAACTTTGGCCCGCTTTAACTTAGCACAAAGTTGGAGTATTATCCTGAAGCACCTACGGCCTCCAAACGACTGCATAACAAATTTTATTTCCCTTCAAAAGGAACGTCCGCACAAAAACAGTACAAAGTTGGGCGTTGCTCCGGCGTCCTGCCGTGAATTTATATCGTCTGAGAACAAGAAAACAAAAGTGGAAACGCGCCAAAGGTACATTATCTCAACAAAGTACGGCAATTAGGTACACGTTCCACATCTGACTCTAATAATTTAAATATGATAAAACAAAGCAAGACGAGGCCGAGGCGGAGGGCCCGCAGTTAACTTATTTATACATTCTTCCTGTGTTTCTAAGATGTTACGGCAAGACGTAGAGGGCCGCGTCAACCCTTCCCCCGTATAATGCAATAAAAGGGGCTCTCATATAAGTATCACCGCTTTACGTGCACACAGATAAGGGCTAATCCTTTTGCTCCTCAAGGGCGCACTGATCTTTCTACTTATTAGATTGCCGTGCCCGTTTTATCATAATTGACTTGTCAAGGTATCTTTTCAATAAGCTTCATTCAAATAATTAAGTTTTTTTTTAAAAAATATACAATTCTAGGAAATTAGCTGGTTGGAAGTTTTTTGTAGTTTTCTTCAAATATTTGACCTTACATATAAAACACGTGTGTATTATTTTTTATTATTTATGGAAAAGAAGAATCTATATCTATATGCATATTATAAGATAAAGTTGCTGTCCACTTCTGTCTATTTCTCCGCTAACTTCTTATAAACCACCTAACGGATTTTGATACATTTTAGAAAGAGCGATAGCTGAGGAAGGTTTGGTTACTTATATAATTTGCAGAAAAAAAATTGCATCCGTACGAATCCGGGAGCGGGTCGCTTGTATGTATATCGCTAGTAAGATCACAATTTTAACTAAAATGGAATTTATAACAAAAATCTGTATAGAGGTATATTAGATTGGACTGTTTTTATAGGAGGATTTCGCTATCTGCTGTATTAAGTAAGAAAGTCATTGTTTTCCAACTGAGCTTTGTTAGTAAAATTAAACCTACATACATTGTTCAAAAGATAACGTTGAATCCAAAAGTTTTGTGCGAATTGCTTGTAATATTATTTCTATTTAAAATTTCCCTTAAGTGGTATTGGTATGATTAGCAAGATACGTAATAGGTATTTGCTTGCTGCTTATGTGACAGTAAACCGCGGTTTCTCAAAGGCACAAAAACCCTGGATCGATAGGCCACAATTCACGAAGCGTGATAGAAACTGGGGGCTGTCTCAAAGCTATAAAATTACAGATCAAAATTCTATCGACCCGGTAGCCTTTATTCGTAACCAACAGAGCGCACTATCAAAGAAAGTCTACTTAGGAGTTAGCGTCTTAGGGACGGCAAGTTTGTTAGCAAGGGTTAGCGATGCGGGTAGGGGCACGTTTTTGAATGTAAATAGTGTGGCCTCGTATGAATTTAATCTAAGTAATTAATAGAGGTAACTACCGCTTGTAAACTGTTTCTGTTTAAAAAAGTTTTTAAAGTTTTTAATAAAATAGCTTCTGAACGTTATGACCATTCTGTGGTTATTATGTCCTAGTGGATTTTTTATACAAAAACTAATTCTGAAAAATAATTTAATACAATAACATTTTGCGATGTGCTCTCAAAAGCGTCATTAATAATTTTTATGGAGAACTATTATCTCTTAATACCTACCACAAATTTTCACTAAAAATGAAAAGATACGAATAAAATTTGCTACAGAGACGATCGGTATTATAACCAGAGAGACATATAAAGAGCTGTTAGCGAACTATCGTTTGTAAATGTGCCATAAACAAAATATTTGTATAGCCTTTAATTGTAGTTCGGGCAGTAATTTCATATTAATCCAGCGCAGTGCGGCCCAAGAGACCCGAGAGAGGAGCGTGTGTGGAGAAGGGGGTCATTTATTAATTATAATCAACGCCAGCATGTGAGGGTTGTGAGGTCAACAGCTGAAGAAAGGGTCACCTTGTTTTAAAGACGCCATGTGGCCAAGACGCTTTTATTTATTAAGTAGTAAAATATAGTAAAATATCCTACAAAAATTATAAATGCGAAAGTTTGTAAGGATGAATGTATGGATGTTTCGGCCCATAAAAAGTTTATTACCTGGATTAACATATAGGATACTTTTCCAAAAGGATCGTCTATAGTTATAAAAAAATCTGTGCAACTATAAATGGCATAAACTCTGCATAAAATAAATATAAATATGTCTTATCTACGGTTTGTCGTTATGGGTTCACTTATTCATTTTTAATATAGTTTTAATAAGTTAAATACTGTTACGAACATAAACATATAAAAACTTATATTATGAGGTCTGGATAAAGTCTCCTCTAACACTAAATTGCTAATAAAAAATATTGACTTTCAATCAAGTACACATACCTATGCTAGAGAAGATTAAATTTGCGAATAATAATGGGAGTCCCTAGAAGTATCTCAATTACGAAATGTGTTATTGAAACTATATATATTGACTGTTAATAATTCAAATGAAATATTTAATAATTTTAAAACTTGATTTAAACCTTCTACATTTTAAGTTAATTTTTCTAGTAAAATGAACGTTGTCTAGACTGCCTCATGAAGAATTAATTACAGGTTTCCTCTAGGGTCTACAGAAAAAAAAGTTAATATATCTAGAATGCTTGTCATTTTCGCTGGTCATAGCATCACTTGGCTAATTAAGTAAAATATATATATATATATATAATATTATAAAGCTGAAGAGTTTGTTTGTTTGGTTGAACGCGTTAATCTCAGGAACTACTGGTTCGGATAGTAAAATGCTTTTTGTGTTGTATAGTAACATTTATCGAGGAAGGCTTTATATGCTATTTAACATCACGCGGACTAAGTCGCGGGCACCAGCTAGTTAATAATAATTAGAAATACAGTTTAACTATAATCTATAAGTTTACTTATATCTATAGCTTTTATGTAATGTGTATATTATATACCTATCTGTAGCTTTTATATAAATAATAAGTGACGAACTCCTTAAGCAAGCCGATGCCTCTCGACAAGGCTCTTATTATATCGGACGGTAACATGATCAAAGTGATCCAGGACTAATCGACAAAACAACTTCGGTAAAGGCTTGCAACACGATATTCTGATTCCTCGTGTCCTTTGTAGAATAGTAAATATTAATTTAAAAATGTATTTCTATATATTTTTATTAAGATGCAAACTAGTTTTATTAATTAAAGAAAAAATCAATAAATGCTATTTTTAAAGTGTTCATTTTCATTCTTTCATTTCTGTAGGTACTAATGAAATTTCATTCATGACATTTAAATCTGAATTTAATTTAATTCTGACGTTTTTAACAAATTCTGATCTATTTGTTTACACAACTTGCTTTATCTTTTAACATAAACATCTAATGACAATGGAGTATTTAGGAACTCATACATTTGATTATAGAAACATAATTTCTTTATGAATGCAACACTCCATGTATATGGAGTATTTGTGAAGTGTTATAGTATTTATGAAGTTGAAAGTTTGTACCATATTATTATAAACAAGAGTACGGACGTTCCGCGACGCTGGTCATGTGAAACGGCATTTGTTACGCGTTAAATATTCAAAGAACAGGAACAGGGTTGAAGTCTCACGGGTCGAAAAGACGACGGGCCGGGGTTAACCCGCGAGCACTCATGCGTCCCTAATTTCCGATTTGTCGGCCGAAGGGTTGACTGATTAGCATCTGACTTGTCACGACGCATCACCTCTAAATCTTGCCCTCAAATAGTTACTTGGTCCGTGCTATTTCAGACGTGAAATTATTGATTACCTACTAGGTATTTCGAAGACATTAGTAGAGTTTAGTAAGGTTTAATATCTTATATATAAGTAACTAGCTGTTGCACGCGACTTCGCCCGCGTAACGTTATAAAATATAGCTTATGTTACTCACTGATAATATAGCTTCCCAAAAGTGAAATAATTTTTCAAATATAGGTCCACTATTCAATTCAAACAAACAACAACAACAAACAACATCTTTCCTCTTTATAATATTAGTAGGTATAGATAAAATCGTAAATGACCCGTGTAGGTATACATTAAATTTTAAGCCGTATGTATGTATAAATTTTTTTTTACTGTTATTATTATCTGCTTGTCTGAGCGTTTGTGCACGTTAATCTCAGAAACCATTATGAAACGGTTAAACCGATCTGAATGCGGTTTTCATTGATGTCCTGATTATTACCTGGATTAAACTATATTATCATGATCTTGTAAATAAATTCCTAATTCAATTTTCTGTCACGGAAAACTTTAAAAATAAATTTCCAAATATACACAGTTCATTCAATTCATGGTAAAAGTTGGCAGCGACATATGCGTTAGGTAACTAGAAAACAAAGCGATTGTACCTGCTATTCTCGCTGGCTACACAGGGATAACTTTTAAAGTTATTATAATGGCTATCAGCAGACAATTGAATACGGTCCTAAATTTAACTATTTGCGGGGCCAAACGTAAGTAAAATAAAATATTGTTAAGTAACATTTTTCTCACTAAATAATTCAGTCTCGTCATGATAGTTGGCGAGAAGGGCAGCCCCAGTTTACGCAGCATTACCTCACCGACGACAGATGTAATCCAAGACGGCTCTCGCATCACACCTCATGAATCTCTCATTTATCATTACTTGCATTTTTTTCACGCGGGTGACACGCAGCTTTGTTGATATTGTTTTCACTGCAACGAAATTGAAGGTGAATTATTATGCCATATGAAGAAATATTGTATGTTTTTATTCGTAAGAAAATCAAAAGAAATTTCATGTATTTGGATATAAATATCAAATATAAAAAGTTCAAAAGATATAAATTATAAAGTATTCTGATATATGTCTGATATAAAGTATTATAGATATTATAGATATGTGTACTCAATACACATATCTATAATATCTAGTTACTCCAATCGCAGACATGACTGATGTTATTATCGTTTTATTTTTCGTGTGTGTATGTTTGTATCTGAGTTGATTCGTACAAAAACACAATACAAGTAGGAAATAGTAGTGGACAAATGAAGGAGGTTGGAAATTTAAATTGTCCGGTGCGGCTGGTGGCGACGTATCGGCTGTCACATTACCGCCAGTTCCCCGCTCTCGGGTTATTATCAAACTTTTTGAAGGGTCGCCGGACGCCGGCGCGACGACGCCGCCCGACCGCGTTCCGGAGATGGACACTACTACTATGGAGTAGGCTTCGGTTCTTTAGAAGTCTAAAGTCTAACACTCTTTTTATAACTCTTTGATAACTCTTTTCGAATTTACTTTATCAAATCACAGAAAACTGCTTAAAACATTTAACGACACAATCCACCTGTCGCCAAATACTAACCTCATCTAAGATTTATAAATTGTTGTTTTCTGATATATAGCTTTTCATTTATAATTAAAGTTTTAGGAGGCATATAATTTCTATTTTCATAAGTTGCTATTTTTGCTATATAGTCATTTGCATAATAAGTATGTACATCTTTCAGTATTTTAATATCAAAAAATATTGCAGAAATTCATAAAGTTTATTATTAGCGACTCTTAGTTATTTTGTTTAAATTAAATTATTTACAAATTATAATAACACCTCTTTATGTTCGTAGTTTCAAAGAAAGTCTGCCTCCATACTAAGACATCCAGTTGGTACAAAGTCCAAGAGGCGCATATGGTAATTCCTTATTCCGATAGAAAATAGAGGCGGTCAGACGCAATAATCCATCACGGGCAGCGGTTATTTGTTTGTCCGGACCGGGCGTGTTTTATGTCATTTTATGTATTCCTTACAGGTTTTGATAAATATTTGTTTCGCCCTAGTTCGGACATGTCCACGAATTGAATATCCGGTATGCATGTGCGAGGGCTTCCTCAGGCTCTCGTTTCATGATTGGCATTGAGACGTCAATTTTGACTTTTGTTTTCTTTTATTTATTTATAACTCTGCATTTGTTTTCTCTATATCTTCTATACTAATATTATAAAGCTGAAGAGTTTGTTTGTTTGTTTGTTTGTTTGTTTGAACGCGCTAATCTCAGGAACTACTGGTTCGAATTGAAAAATTCTTTTTGTGTTGGATAGATCATCTATCGAGGAAGGCTTTAGGCTACATAACATCACGTTGCGACTAATAGGACCAAAGAAACAGTCGAAAATGTGTAAAAAACGGGAAAAATTATTCATCTTTGAGGGCTTCCGTTGCGTGCGCTGCGAAAACCGTTCGAGATACCCAAATGATTCCCAAAATAACTTATCCACGCGGACGAAGTCGCGAGCACCAGCTAGTTTATTATAATAAGGGATATCCATTAACAAATTAAACACAATATATGTATACCAGTAAGAAGTTAATTATAGACATAACTTCGCCGTGTTATCATGTACGCTGTCCAGATGTGATTATTTACAGCAGTATAATATCAAGTATAAATAATCTTAGTAATAAATTAATAGAATAAAGCATAATATATGAACTTACCTATTATAAAAAATATAAAAGCGAAAGCTTGTGAAGATAGTTGAGTGTTTCCTACACAAGCACAGGTGTGTGTGAACCAACCGCCTTATAGATTAAGATAAAATTACTCGCAAATTTAGTCCATTTGTATTTAGTTCCCAATTGATAATATTTTACACTTTTTTAACTATATAGTAACTTTGGAGAAAGATTTTGGAGAAAGATCTTCTCCAGAGTTTTAATTATTATTTGATTTATTCCTTAATTATATCAAGTGAGCCAAGTAGTAAGCAAAACTATAAACAAACAGAATAAACATTTGTTCATTGTGTCCTTATTTATTAATTATAAGCAATTTTATGTTTAAAGCTGTCACTTAGATTACTTAAGACGTCGGAATAACAGCAGCAAAAACTAGAGTATCCTCAAGGGCCTGTACGTCATTATACGGAGCTCGGAGGCTAAGGATCGCATGCATACCAAATCGGGCTTATCAGTTATGCATAATGTGGAGACCCCAAAGGTGAGCAAAATATTGCAGTGCCCGCGTCGCGTTCGCACGACACACGGTTCCACAGAATAACTATATTGTAGAAAATAAAAAATATTTAATAGTGTTACCTATATGGTTTTGACATGTGATGTGGACACGTCATCAAGAAGACGTTCATCAAGATGGGTCACAGTATGTGGAGAGTTGTCGTTCTATGACTATGATCATTCTATGATTCTATGATTATCTGGATCGCTTATAAATCGTATTTTTTTTCTTCTAGATATACCTACGTCCAGTTTAAGCTGTGTCTTTGATGCACCAATTTCACGTTTTTGGAGCTTCGACATTATATATTTTTTTTTGTTTTTGGTGTATTTTTTACTATAGGTCCTTTTACCTGAAGATTCGTTTTAAAATGGATTTACAACTTATTTTAATAAGTAGGTAAACTTGTAATATATAATTCATAACAGTGTTTTTTTACAAACTGAGTTATTTTATGATACTTTATACTTTTAAAAATTATTTTAAGGTATTTTTTTATTTTTACCCAATTTAGTGACTTCGAGATAAAAGTTTAAAAAAAGGTAACAAAGTAAGAGAAATAAAGTTTTATAAAATAAATATATTTGTTTTGCAGTCTTCAGTAAATTTTCTTCAATAAGACTAACCATGAAAACACTATTTCAAATTAGAAAATACTCCAATGAAATGTATAACAGTATACCTGAACTCCTATATAAAACGTACAAATAAATTGTTCGTAGTCGAATTCACACTCTGTTTTTTATCTTGACGTTCTTGGTACATTTGTTTAACTTCATGCATATCAACCTGATGGCTTCTATTTCCTGGATCTATTGCTCTCTTTTACACTTGTCATTCACAACTCATTTGAATAATCCTATGAATATGTGGGCATGTTTATCAACGTAATAGTAAGTGTAAATGTAGTTTTAACCGTGTAAGTTTTAAAGGTGAAATTTGTCGGTCATTTCGTTGCTTACATAAAAATCGTAATTAATTTGTCTGTATGAAAGTATTTAAATTTTATGAAAGTATCATTATCATAATCATTATTGATAATCTGAACTTTAAATGATACCTTATGATATTATTATAATTATGATAACTTTAAATGATATTAGTAAATTTGTAATTTTTAAATGTATTTAAAAATTAATTTTATTTTTAAATAAATTTATCCTTTAGTAGAAGTGTAAATAATTTGAGTCAAAATATTGATTGATTTACAAATGCTATGTGATTCTTAATTTTTTAGCGTGTAAATATTTAAAATCTCCATACCCGCCCCGCATTGACGCCAAACAAAAAACACACACACTCGTCAGCATTACAGCTGACGGATTCTGACCGCATAATGTTGATTCTTAGACATTTCGGTGTTTCGGTCATATTTTATAATATGTAATCAATATAAATTATAATATCAATAATATACTATTACATAATTAATAAAAATTAAAACAGACGGAGGAGCCCTGTATACAAGACCATAAGCTAAAGTAAGATTCTACAGTTTAGGAACTGATAATTCCTAATAAAGTCAAGACAAAAAAGAAATGGAGTCGAATTCTTTAATTCGGAGAGCTGATACATTTAACCACTTGACTAAATCTTACAAAGTTATACAATCCAACTTTTATTTTTTACATTTAACAAAGAGAATAAGATTTTTGTTACGATTTTTTCTAAATTAAACAAAAGTTCTGTAATTAAAAGCGCTTGGCTCTGGCCTGAAAAAAAAAAACTTTAAAACAAATAACTGTCACCTGGTCAACAGGCTAAACTAATCGATGGTGATTAGGAATTTTTTTTCGACAGTCCCTGCTGTCGCGTAGCACAGATCGGTTTCCAATTAACAGTGGCTCAGTTCACTCTCATTATATTTTTAATTTGGGGGAGGAATCTCAAATTAAAGCGGGCGACGTCAAAGGACAAGCTCGACTGCCATTAAAGCTAAATAATTAAAGAATTCGACCGTCTTCACAGTCGTTAGACGGAATTAAGAAACCGCCCGTTAAACTTTGTAATTTTGATTTAGGTACGCACTGAGTATAAGTTTGTTTTAATACTCAAAACTTTTACTTGTGTAACTCTTTGTAACCTTAGGCAAAATTGTAAATAACATATCTAAAACATGTCCAATTCAAACACTTAAATCGTACCATATAGTCTCACTTTAATTTTTCAATATCATGTGGTCTCAAACTATGTTCAATCCCTACCATCATATTTATTACTCATGTAATAATTATTTGACTGCTAGAGGTTTTAAGGCTCAATATTAGTATATTTATTTATTATATGCTTCTATAATAACTGATGATTTCTAACTGTCAAAAAAGCACTTACAATTTCTTGTCAGATTATTCCTCACAGAACCTGTGATTGCTCCCATATTAAATTTCACTCAATGTGATTGAGTAATTATACAAAAATATCTTGGTTAGAACGGAGCTTCAGAGATACCTTGATCATTGATTCTTTCCACACTTATTTATAATAAGAAGGTCCCAGAAACGAAGGCGAACTTTACAGCACTATTATCGCTATTATTATACTAAATGAAAAACTTTTGTTTATCATAAAACAAATGACGTACGAAGATTCACCTTTACGAATTTAATATAATCAAGGCTAAAAATCTTGAAACGGTTCCATAAAATATTCAACGTCGCAGAGGTGTCGTTCGCGCTATGGTATTCAGACGGAATAAATCCGAATTCCGGGTCTACGGGACCCCGGGGACAGATACCAGCAGAGATGACCGCTCTGGAAGTACTCGACACTTAGATGAAACCCTCTTATTACTGGGCTGTTGTAGACGGACGTTCAAAGGCATCGTTCGATTTGGACTTCTCTAAAATCCACAAATCTCTAAACTCCTTAATTGTTGTAATAGACTATCATGTCGATAACAGGCTTAATAATTTTTTATATTAATGAAATAAATGTCTAAAAGTAACAATGGTTTGTTATGAAATCAACCATTGTTATGTTATTCTGAAATAAAGTTGTTTGTTTGTTTGTTACTTTAATCAATCATTATTAAATGTATTACCTGTATTTTAAGTAACTACCCCGGCGTACTTGTGCTTCTTCTATCCTATTATTATAAAGAAAAATATCCGAATTTTTTTTGTTTGTAAAGAATAAACTCAAAAACTACTAAACCGATTTTAAAAATTCTTTCACCTATTTGCTCTTATCTTTTACCGCAAGCTACATTATCAGTGAGTAATATAGGCTATATATTTTATAAGATTAATTGGATGAAGTCACGTGCAACAGCTAGTTTCAAATTAATCTATTTATTGTGGCCGTCAATGCAAACGCAATATAAACGCTCGTTTGCACAGCCGTTTTTACGTCACAGACAAATGACGATTCGGTCCTCCAACGACTTGGCGAGAAAGGGGTAACCTAACCTAATGCTGTTCACATTTTAATGTAAGAATACTGTGTTGGTTGTATGCGCTCGTTAAGAGTGTAATTTTAGGTCCACGGGGTGTACTAAAATGTTACTTTCTGTTTCACAATATTATTCATAAATTGGGTTTCATTTTAATAAAAAAAAATATTAAAAAAAAATTTGCACGTTTAATTTAATCGAAATTCATTTAGACGTTTTTGGTTATTAGTAAAAGACATGAGGATTTTTTAACAAGTTAATGCAAATATTAATTAAAACAATAAATCATGTAGGATTTATTAAAAGTTATATTAAAATTAATTAAGATACTTAATTAAAGATACGCACTTTAATTAAGATTTCTAGAAATAAACCATTTAGTATTAAATGTTAGAGAATTTTTAAGTTTGTTTACATAGCAATTAGTAATTTAGTCTAGAAACTAAAATGAAAATGCAGCTTGTAGCTTGGTCAAATAAAGGCTTTTTTTATTTTTTTTTTATTTACATTAAAATTATCCTGCCTGTTGATTTCAAAAACTACTGGACGGATTTTCATGCCAAAGAGAGTTAAAACAAGGAAGGAACAATTACACCTTTGCGAAGCCTGGAGCGGGTCCCTAGTTTATTATAAGCTGTTCTGGAATTGGTTATTTTGTTTGGTATCAATGCAAGTTATTTTTTAGCAATTTGTTAAATTAGTTGGCTTCGCCCCAAGGCTACATCCGACCTCGATTGATATAATAAATTTTATTAACTTATCTATAAATCTATCGGCAATATCACCGATTTTAACCAGCGCTTTGAGCTTTTACGAGCATAGAATTTGGCCGAAAACTTAACTCTTTCGGATAAAAGCAATAAAAATATTAAATCTTCGCTATGAAGGGGCAATAACAATTTCAGTTAATATTAATCGTTTTTCTTTCGCGACCCTTCCGGGATAAGAACCGATTTGCTTTATTTTCCCTCGTTATTCGTCCCCGGAGGATCACTATCATTATATTTATTATTACCAAGACTATTGAAACACGCTGTTGAGATGTAGGTATTAGTGGGCCAGATCCTTCATTCGATAATAATAGTATATTCATCTATCTTCTAATATATACAATTCTCGTGTAGCAGTGTTTGTTGCCAAACTCCTCCGAAACGGCTGGACCGATTTTGATGAAATTTTGTGTGCTTATCGGGTAGGTGGTCCACCCCAATTTAATTTTTTATTTTTTGGCAAAACAACGTTTTCGGAGTCAGCTAGTATTATATAAAAAAAACTATAGGTAACAAATTAAAATTATGATATTTTTTAATTATATTTTAGGATATGTTATTCCCTAAATTACATTATAATTAAAGAAAAAAAATACACCAAAATTTCCAAAGTTAAAATACTTACCTAATAGTGACAAGATTAATGGTTGTCCACTTTTTTTTTTAGTAACTGTTCACTATTTTTCTCTTTCTCTGGTCTACTTGACGGTTGTGATGTCGTACTATTTCTTCTTCTCCTTCTTGTGGCTAATCAATTGCAGGAACGTCGGTCTCCCTTTGAGTCCAGCTAATTATTACATGGCAAAGTGCACGAAAGAGTAGTCAACTGAAATGCTGTCTGATTAGTAAACGAGCGCCCCACGTATTGATATTTGTATTCAATATTTGTACAAAAAGAATTCAAGCGAAACGTTTCCCGCGTTACTAACAACGAAACTGGGTTCTAATCACGAAACGTCAAAAATGGATATTGGAAATTGAATTGAGCAAGCGTTAGTTTCTTTTTTGGACGTCGCAAAGGGCGAGGGCACATTCAAATGGCCAGATCAACTCAATAAGGGGTACGGTACGTGTTTACCCGGAACCCGCAAACTGTACGGGGTGCTTTTTTTTACATTTTTCCAAACGTTATTTACCCGGTGTCGTAAAGGCATTGTGCCTGTCGGACAATAGACGGGGATATTTCGAGATCTTTTTGCACAGATTTTTTAACTTTCCGAGTGTCGGCGAACGCGTTCTGTTCTGTTGAGCGTATTCAGTACGATATTTCGAAAACTGATACGGTTGTCGGCATTTTGCTGGTTTATTTTTTGATCGGGGGCCAAGTGGGTGTGTACAATTCAACATTCGATGTTTTATTCTTTTTATAATATCACGTTTTGTGTTTTATTAATGCCAAAATCAATAAAGTTTAATACACAGTCTCTGTCTATATCTATTAATTTCGGCTTTATTGTTGTTAATTAATTATTCTGTATTCATCTTTGACGAGACCATTGGTCAAATTGTTAAGGCTCTGTTAAGACCTTAAAACGTTCTGTTCAGGATCTGTTAAGGAGGTCAGTTGCTTAGAAACTATTAGGCTAAATAACTTTGGCCTTTTAACTTTTCAAAGATGGCCTTTGGGTTGGTTGTGTTATTATAGGCAAGGTTAGCCACCTTCCATCAAGTGAACCATCAGCCTGTCTGACGACTTTTACATAAAAAAACATACCAACTTCGTTAACAAAATGCATTTTTTTATTATATTATTATTTTATGCACGTCACTAAAAATAAACAAACAAATTCTGCGTATACTTGGACCAAGGATTTTAATGTTATATTAAAGATGACATTAATTTCTAATGTGGGTAACTCGCAGCCTTACCTTTGAAAGTCACAATAATTATTAACACGTAATTACATAAATTAATGATAATTACTGTAGACGATGTCGACGAAAACTCTCCGTTCACATTAGGTGACTTGCGCTTACAAACAATTACACGTAGGGCACGCGTTAGGGTAGCGTAACACTTGGCGTCTATCTCGACACATTAATTTATTATAGGCGGGGCCTTTCTATAAGATCTAACAAAAAATTCAAGTTGTTTTACTGAGTATATAGGAATGGCCCGAGCGTTACAATAATGTGTTCAGCCTGTAATAATATCCACATTCTCACAAGTAAAAAGAACTTCTTAGATCAATCTAGATTCAATTTAATTATAAAATTATAATTAAAAATTACCTTCGATTTTTTATCGTAAAAATCGTCCAGTAGGCAGGTAGGCGAGGAAAAAAAAACTAGAGTAGGTACATCGTCAACCTTAGCGAGATATAAGATAAGGTACACATTCTGTTATTTTACTGTGTATATTTACACGAGAAGGTTGCAGGTTACTTACTTCTACGAGAATGGATGGTAACTTCTACCAAAAGGGTTGGCCGCGTGTGTTTTTGTATCAAACCACTAATTCTTCGCCTATAATCGGAGCAGCGACCTTAACATGGTATGCTAAGGTCTTACGGCCTGTTTTCTGACAGGTCTGACCGCGCCAGGAATTTGTCATCGTCTTAGTTCAAAGCGCGAGGGGTATACGCTACGAAAACATTTCGTACCTACAAATTTCGTAGCAAGGCGCTACGCCATAGTTCACTTTGGATGGTTTTTCATTTCACATAAGACAATATTTATAAATTGATATTAAAATTAAAACAAAATGTAATTACAGATATTACAAGAATATTATTTCACACACAATTATATGTTTGTGTAGCTTTGCCTTACCTATGTCTGTATATAGAGGGTTAGGTACCTACTATACGTTAAGCCCGGCTTAAATAATAAAGAAGCAATAAAGAGCTTCGTCCTTACCCGTTTTCAATAAACACCTTTATCGATTATTCAACCCGCCGTCCATACTTACAGCTCCAGAGCTCCGCCATAGACAGAGAGTTGGCAAACTAATTCACGACACAGGCATAGCTTGCGTCGGGTGGCTGTAGGTGGTCGCCTGGCGATAGCCGGTGGCCGCGGGGTTGGGGGTGCGCTCTGATGGTGGAGGGAGGGGGGCAGTGGTGCGGGCAGCGGGGAGAAGGGGGGCGTACTCTCGGCTGGGCGGCGCCGACCAATCGCCGCGAACCACCCACCGAACCCCGCCCATCTCACCTGCGCCACACCATTAAGCCTGCTTTCCTTACTTTTTTCGTGGACCTCGCATCCGTTCTCTGGCGGCGTCTTTATTTTATTTTCTCCTTTGTGCCTCCTTCTCGCCTCCTATTTTACGCCCGCCGCCGGCGTGGCGTAGGTAGAAAAACCTTTTGTGAATACGAATTCCGAGCAGGTATCTGCGTTCGTTAGTAACGAGCGTCTCGTTATGTAAAGTAAATAAAGGTTCTTTTCAGTACCTTCAATACTTTTATTACTATACTCGTTTTGCTAGTCATCTCTGTACCTAAGAATTATGAAACGATGGTGAGCTATGTCCCGCGGGGAACAGCGCAATAAACTTTTTAACTTCCATATCGATCGACAAAAAGTTTCCGACGAAAGTAATCTCGACCAACCTTGCTCCACATTTTGTTTCAATGGCCCGACGACGGCCGTAGTCGTATGCAAGTGTCCCTACCAGGGTGAACGATCCCCGCATCGATGAAGTTTGACTGAACTTGGAAAAAACTTGGTGGAACTTTGTTCGCGCCGCGTGATTAGGAAGACTTAGTTTTGAAGTGAGTTGTGAACTGTTTTTTCAGTTTTGAAAGTGGGTGGCTCAGTTTATGATCCGGGTGAAAGTCGCTACAGATCGATGTGTCCGGGTCAACTCGTCTGATCCATGTTTGCAGCGTTAATAACCGAATTTAATACACGAGGGATCCCCACACAGCTCACAGCCCGACTATTAAACTTATAAGTTAACAGAAACCTAAACCTTTACAAATTATTTCAGTTACATTATAGTATTATGCTTACATTAAATTATTTAAATAATATTAAATGACGAATAAACAATGTTATAATTATAACTAAAATAATATATTCACAATGGAAGAGCATTTTAGTTGTAATAAGGCACACTGAATTCCGCAAGAGTCATAATTCCGTCTGGCGGCAGTAACCACAAAATAACAGCATGTTTAATGTTATGTTTCGGAAAGTGAGTAAGGGATGTGAGAGCTTTTACCTGTCCTATCCTTATCCAATCTTATTTATTATCTTATCTTATTTTTCTGTTTGTATTAAGGTTATCATCGGCAGGCGCACTTAATTTTTTTTTAAACCTATTTCTAATAAATAAATTTCAATCTATTTCAATCTTAATACTAGTTTAAAATAGAGGCTGTTGTGGTGCTTCTTGACCCTATATTGTAAAAGAAAAAACATTAAAATATATATTATTCGCGTTTAAATTTAATTGCATAAATAGTTATTCGATACATTTTTTATTAAAAAAATATAAATTAATATAATTTATAAGATCCAAGAAAAAAAATGTCTATTTTTATATGAAAAGTAAAACAAAGAACAGCCACCCCCGTTCGTGTACTATCTGTCCGGTGTTATCGGACGATAGGTCTCGTACGCTAAAAGGCCACGCAAGATGTCGCCAAACATTATCGCTAACGAGCGATCGCGCTGCGGCAGATAAACAACGCCGTATGAAGAATTCATCGAGCAACGAAAATAGAATTAAAAAAATAATAGATAAGACAGTCTTGATAAGTTAAAAATTAAGTTAACTTATCTTGATAAGTTTAACTTAATTTTTAACTTTATGTTAATACTTTCTTAGTGTATATATATTTCAGTAGTGCCGTTGTTTTATTGATTTCTTTGAATGAATGAGCACTCTCTGATATTACTATATTTTTTTGTTAGAGCAAGCGAGTAGTTTATATATATAGAATATGGATTTACAGTGAAATTAAATCAGTATTATATAAAACTTTTATTTATTATTTAGTTAAGAATGTTTCTAGCGGTTCCGTGGCGACATTTATAAATTTAGAATTATTATTCTAAATTCATATTTTTTATTCATATTTTTTTTTACTTATTAAAGTGTTTTTAAAATTTTAACCCTAACTTTTAAGTTATAACCATGGGAATTTATTAGCAGGATTAAATATAATCTACATTTATTTTGTTTTGGCCTATCTGTATCACAAACGTATTAAGATCTGTTTACATATGACACTAGTGTGAGTAAGCAAATATCTTTACAAACTCACGTTTTATAATATACAATATATTTTCGTATCCAAACAATTTATTGTTCCGTGGATGGCACTCACCCCTATTATGACTCAAGTGGTGCAACGTCTTATGAAAAGTGTTTTGCAGATAAGAAAACTTGTCCAGAGCGGGCGTCAGCTGACCGCACAGTTTCATTACGAACAGATTACGGACAGGTTGCAGACAACGCTTTCTTATGAGTTATGTTGTTATGGCTCCGATCAATCTTCAGATACCAAGCAACATAAGTGTGTACCTACAATACTTTTGTCTGTGGATTTATTTTTGAAATCATTCCCGTACAATTTCCTTGCTGTCTTTTTTCATAGTTTAGAATCTTAAAAGATAGTCTATTAAAAATGATAACATGTAAAAATATCTTGATTCATTACGAGTAGCTCTTAAAGTACTACCACAATAGTTTTTATTACATTTGTAATTAAAAATATTTTTATATTAATATTTGAAAATATAGAGGATATTTTTAATAACCGAACTCACATAATTCATATCCTTTTGTTAATTTTTATTGTTTGACAATTTTCCAGTAACCTGTACTGCTCATATAAACTTCATTTATGTTAAGTATATTGAGTAGTAATACCGATTGAATTTTTTGGTCCATTATACCGAATAATTATAATTAATAGTGACCCATTTTAATCAATAATTTAATAAATATTATCTTTATAAACGAATTTAAAATTTTGGTTAAGTTTGAAAATTTTATTACATACATCATTAAAGCATTTGTGACACAATGGTCTTTCTCGGTTCAATTCATGTAAGACTAAGTATGAGAACTAATTTTTCAGAGTTAAAATTAATAAGAAAATATTAGTCATTTTTGTTATTCTTTAGCAATACAAAGTGATTAATATGAGACCTAGGGATTGACGTGTTTAACATTTTTAATACTTTATCAATTTAAAGACTACTCAATTGATTATCTATTATTTATATAATACTAGCTACACGCTTTCGGGTTCGCACGGCTTCAAAATAAAAACTATACTATCTTAAAAGACAACTTATAAACTTAAAACTTAAAAGTTGGACTAAATTACAAATAGTTACGTTACGAAGTAGTTTAGGAGTTCATTAGCCACAAACAACTTGGCACTTAATTATTATATATAAATTTAAGTAAATTGTAATTTATATGCAAAATTAGTTGAATGAAGAACCGACAAGATAATTGGCGATGACAATTGTTCTTGCTGTCACCTCTGACCCTTTCGTGTAGTACAAATGTTAAGGTTGTTGCGATTTGAATAAGACAAAGATATTCAAAGCGGGGCGTTCCAGACCTCGCGCCGTCTTAGAAAAGCTAATCAATTATTTAGTCGCCTTTCATCTACATTGGACCCACAGAGGCGGATTTACAATTTCTATGAATTATACTTTACAATTTTTTATTGTTTAATTTTCATACGAGTAACCACTGTACTGTCATATTTTTTTTTAATTTTTACAGGCTGACGGTATGTGGCAACTATCGTATATAACACAAAAACGCCACAGGTCGACTACAGTAGGATTAAGGTTAAGGGATAGGGGAAGGGATAAGGTAATGGGCTCTGGCATTAATTATACACACACACACCCAAAGACGCGCGCGCCGCGCACATTCGTTCTATTTTAAAAAAAATATTTTTCTTGTTTAAAAAAAGTTAAACACTAGCTTGACACTTAATTAACACTAGCTTTTATGGAAGTAAAGAGCGAAAGCTCCTGGCACAGGCTCCGCTTAAAATGAGTCTTTAATCATTGTTATTGTAAAAACGATTTTTCTAACTGTTAATAAACATTTTTTTTATTTCTTTTTTTTTTTTTTATTAATTACCCCACTCATTGAAACACAACAACACACAAGCTATTTCACGGTGGTCCTTCGGTGGTTACTGATGCCAAACTGGCTACTCAAATAACTACAAAACGCAGTGTCTGACACTACTTTAAAAGTTATGCTTCCTTAAATAGGTGTGGAGACCCTAACTTTTTTTTCATTGGAAAGCTGTCGATATCACGAGGATGTTACAACTCTAGAATAAACTTAGAGAGCGAATTAGAGTAGGTATTATTTGATTAACTACTACAACAATATTGGATTATTTTTTATTAAAATGAGTAAAATCAAAATTTAAAAAAATAATATTTGTCCATGGCTATGATCTGTTTTTAAGAAAGCAAATAATGTAGGTACAAACTTCTCCATGTTAGTTTCAAAATCATCCAACTTCCAAATTTTCGAAACGTAATTATTTATATGTAAACAAAACTTCAAATTCGTCCCTGTATATAATTCTTAACCGTAGTAGCAAACCACTATTATACACGGTCCAAATTGCTACTGCGAATAAATTTCAATCAATTACGAAGACGAGGTATACCGTCTCAATAGTTTCAACGTGCTAAGTCCGATCCTTGTGAATATTCACACGACATCTTTGATGTAGTTTCAGCTCGGAATTATATTATCTTAAAAGTTCTGTTTGATTATTCAATGAAGTAGTGTTTTGACCAATGGCAATTTAATTTAATAAAATCCAAGTTTATTTTATCTTTATTGGTTTTAAACATTTTTTTTAAATGGGTTGTGGCTGTGTGTGTGTACGTTACCGAGTAATAATTGAATACACCATACCTATTATGTATATACAATAAATATCTTTGATACTTGCTATCGAGTGTTGTAATACAGAATAAACCCCCTTACATAGCATCGAATTTCTGAATTGCCTCCCATTATGGAAGCAAATTTAAAGACGTATTCACATTAAAAATACCAATCTCCATGAAAAAAAAGTAGGTAGTAACCGAAGCAACGAATCAAACAAAGTGATATAGATTTAAGTTAGAAATATATTAAATGCACGCTTAACTAAACTAACTTAGCTTATCGCTTAGCTGCCAAACTTCCTTCCAGCGTCTGTGTTTCCGAGCTCATGTAACCAATTTTTTTTTTAAAGTTCGAGTGAATAGGCATTTTCTGGGTTAGCTTGCTCCATCTTTTCCTGTACGGCTAGATGCTGGCCAAGAGCAAAAATAAAAAAATTGCTCAATATAATTGACTAAATACTGAATAGGTAATAAAATAATCAATACCTACTAATAATAAATCTGTAAGTGTAGGTCTTGTATGTATGTATGTTCCTCAATAACTCTTAAACGAATTAATTGAAATTGATAGGCTACTTTTTTCACGCGGGCGAAGTCGCGGGCGCCAGCTAGTATAATATATTATAATAACTTTAGCGTGCATTATAAATTACCTTACCTATAGTGAAAGTAGTTTGTAGTTGGTAATACATCTAATCTCCGTTTAGAAACTTGCGAATATGCCTCAATAAATCAAAGGGATAGTGCTGAGGCATCGTTTCTTATTAACCATTGTCTCAGAATCGAGTGTAATTAAACGTTCGGGGCGATAACCATTATAGCTTGGGTCGGTTAGACCTCACCAGCAATATTGATCTAATAAATTATCTACATACCCTTACAAGGATTATTGGAAATAAGCTATTGAGGTAAACACTCGAGATCGTTGCCAAGTAAATAACATGATAATGCTTCAACAAATGTTTAAGTACTTTTGTTATTATAGCGTAAAATTTGTTTATTCTACCTTGTAACTTATTTAAATATATTGTAGAAGTAGTTAGTTTTGAAATTGAGGTTAAGACTAATATCATTATAAATTTTTCATTAATTATAACTTTTTAAAATTTTCAAGTGTGAGATATTTGAATAAAATCTAAATCGCTAAACCACTATGCAGTAAACAATATTAAAAAAATTCTAAATCGCATTTATTTCTAATAATACCTACTTCAGGCTCGTATAAAAAATATGCCTTGATGAAATCGGCAATGGACAGTTACTTTTCTATCCTGTCTATACCAAATGTTATATAATATAACCATCGAAATACTACAGTTTGATGAATATAACCAAATAAATATGTACCAAAAACTCATTTTTGAGCTTCTTTAATTACTCATGGTGAATGATATCACAAGAACACCAAGATACGAGTCTACATAATTATATTAAGGGTGAGCCAGACCCTTTGAGTCATACATATTATAAGATTTTCTTTAAAAAACTTCAAAAGAAAAGCTAAATCTAACGAATGTCCGGTTGAATGTTTAATTTATTTTAATATTCACAATTTACCTAAAATCTCTGAACCATTAAAAGTTACAAGGCATTCCGTCTAAGGAATGCAAGTACGCCTTAAGTCCGAGGAATTTTGGCTGGTTGTAAATGCGTCTTAAAAGCTGACGTGTCTCGGACTTAAAACATGGCGGTCTTAAGGCTCGCCCACATTAGAGGCGCTAATTGCTTTACGCAGATGCCTAGCGGTCCGACGGCGGTGGCCAGCCCGACGGTCTCGGACACCGGACATTACAAGTCGTGTTTACGCTGCTGTTCTTGTTTCCGCTAGGGTTGGCACAAAGTGTTTCGCTAACTTTTTTTTAAATACATTACCTACAGTCATAATTATTCTCTATAGATAGACGTATAAAGTAACTTTCTTAATCATCTGTAACCGCAATTATCGGTCTGAAAGGAAACCGCGAAAGAGTTACTAAAATAAATTGAGATACTTAGAACGTCGTTTGGCTGAAAAAAAAAATCAATTTTAATAAGTTTTCCTGCTTTTGAAAATAGTAAACAAAGTTTTGCAATATCAATTTTTTTATGAAATCTATTTAATAAAATCTCATTTCTTATTTTAGCTGATTTATAAGAAAATTTAAGGAATATTTTGATATAATGTATGATTAAGTATAAATAAACATACAAATTATTTGGTCCAAATAATATGAAACTGTTAATTAAATAGATAGGTAATATGTAGGTGGAGTGTTTTTATTAAACAAAAAATATATATATAAAAAACAAAAATCTAAACTCCTTTAGGGTCTGCATGGTTACAACCCTAACTCACCCTCAAGGTCTCCTCTATAATAGGGCTCAGATTAAATGTGTTGAAGTTAGTAATGCCATCTAAAAGCGAATTGTAGTCAGCGTCGATGGTTTATAATATTATTATCGCGATGTCCGGCTCAGATTAAGATATACCTACATCCGTAGGATAGGAGGGAGAATGGGAGTGCTTCTCTTAGTAATAGTATCTTAACGTGGTCACTCAAAGTAAAAGGCTTACCACGTCAATTTTAGAGATTACCCTGAATTTCGCTACAACATGAGTTGGTAATATTTGGCTTAGTACTTAGTAGTTTTATAGTCATATTTTATAAAAAGGTATTTTTTTATAATTATATAATAAATCGTACAACATTGATAGCGCCTTCAAAATATACATTATCTATGAAGCTACGAACGCTACGTCGTAGAACTCAAAGCTATCTCGTACAACATGACATGAAATTATTTCCTCATTTTTTAAAATTACGAAGCACTTCTTAAATACTTTTGGACTTTTGGTCTTTTAGTTTTTACGAGTGAATTTCTGATTATTTCTATATCACAGAGTAATTAAAGAATTAATTAACAAATTTTACAAATGAGTCACAGTAAATCTGGAGTAAAATTGCACAAAAGTGAGACTTGTACTTGTACAAGACTTGTGGTAGAGCATTGTGTTCTTATCCCATTCTCATAATATAAAGAAGAGGCCTCTCTTCAGTTGTAATGCAGTAAAATTATATTTTGGCATTCAAACACCGTTGGCTGATGGTTTTTATTAAATTGAATTTGCCAATAACCATTAGTATCAAATTAAGCTTCGATGCTAAACAACAGAATCTAATTAAACTGAAGAACAAAGGAACAAAGTTAAACTAAACATAAAAGCAAATGGATCGTTTTTACAAGCATGTGAAAGTTGTAAACGCAATATTTGTTGGTGTACTCGGGCGGGCAAGCGGGTCCAAATCAAACACATATTATCTCCTTTGAGAACGTATTGAGTATGTGGGCGAAACCACCAACGACCCCGTGTTGGTACCCTTGCAACAGTACAAATAGGAATTGGATCGACTATCTATGAATCTATTTCAAATAAAAGGTTAACTTTAACTTTGAAATAGCCACCGAGTTGAAAATGTTTATATGTAAATACTATAAATAAATCAAGTAAACTTCTATTGGTTTTTTTATAATGCATGCAAAAACAAATTAATGTAACTATATATTCAAAATGATTGTTATTACGACTACAATGTTCAAAATTAAATTAAACGATAAAATAATAGTTTCCAGTGATTTTTCTTAGTGTCTGTTAAGGGAAAGCCTTTTCGACAAAAATGTGCCGCAAAAACAAAAACCTTTGACAAATTATGAATTCATATGAACATCTTTTCATACGATATGTTCGTGTCTGGTTTGTTCTTCTGTGCAGTTTTTACTATGTATTAATATAATTTAATATCCACTGAATTTAATAATATATATTATCAAATAAGAGGCTCGGTAATTTGATAAATTGATAAATATTACACAGTACGGTTATATCGAAGAAATAGTGTAGTACTGGAATACAAATATATTCGTGCCGAAGTTGGGGTCGCATGTGTGACGTCTTCGTTAGAAAACTTGCCCCGAGTGGGCGCACTAACTCGTTTCATTCCAAGTCTTGTAGTCAGACAGATATGTCTACATAATATACATTGTAAATAATTTTGTTTTATATTGATTTAAGGATCGGTAAGGATAAGGGATTACTTTTTCAAAATAACGAAAGTTGGCTGAAAAATGAGTTTTAAATACGACTCAATTAAATTTTTTTTTATACAAAACTCACAGCATCAATAATTAAATTTATGACTGCAATCAAGAGCATATATATAGTTATTTTGGATTATACGAAAAAATAAATAACTGCAAAATTGGAAAATTGTAATCACAACAAAAAATGTAAAGGTATCTATTATTTCTTAACCAAGTGACCTGGATTTTTTTCTTATTTTTTTCAGAGCTAGTATAGCCTAGGGCCTAGCCTATTGCTACAAACGTTTATGTATTTAGACCAAAGCATGACGGCCACGCGAATTCATCGCTTTTTTGAAGTGCCTAAAATATATAATAATTGTTATAATAATTGCTGTTAGGTAAATTGGTTATTATAGTCAGGTTTTATGGATACCTAATACTGCTAGAATGGTTTAGATATGAAGCAGCAAACTGATACCAAGTATCAAGATTGCCGCACCGCTCTATAAGTACAATCAGTCGACGCGATATTACACGAGAAGATGTCCGCTGCGACGGGCGGGTCGAGGGGGGAGGTGGCTGGTTTCAAATATGACATATCTGGGAGCCGTCAGCACCGCAACACTGCACCAGAACTTAGTCTGCGGCCAGCGCAGATGTGTACACTATACAACTGTACAACGGGCAAAGTTTTCTATTGGGTAAAACGCCCCGGGTGACACGCGCCTACGAAACAATTATCACAGACCATTAGGACATGACTATTTACTTACGAGGGCGGGATGTGCCCGTGTTAAGGTATGGAGCCCGCTGGCAATTCGATTCTCTTTTTCAACATTACGTTGTTATGTGACCGCGTCATTTCAACTTGAGAGCCATCTTTATTAAGATGTCATTAATTAAAATATTATAATATAGAAACATTTTTTAAAGTGCATCAAATTGATAACTACATTTGATAGTAATTTGCTTCGTCACCTATTAAAAACAAAAAAACACCAAAAGAGTAAGGAAATGTTATGGGATAGTTCAAATCACAAAAGCACACGCTGTTACTTCACTGTTATTTTCTGTAATGGGGAAGTTAACACGTTTAATCTTATTACACAATTTAGTTATACCTTCACTAAGTAGGTAAGCAAGTCACATCAAGAAAACCGAAGTTAATACATATGGGTTTAAGTGAGTCCAGACTATATAACAAAATATGTTATACAACATAGTCATAACATTTGAGTATCATAACGTCATCGTGTGTATTGTGACAAGTGTAGACAATGTTAGATATAACATTGTGCAACTTGTTTTATGTTTTAATATTATACAGCTAATAATGTGAGCTTGTTATATAACAAAAGTATTTATTATATGTTATTTAATTTTAATATGGACACATCTTATTAAAACTTTTTATCAAGTTTAAAATTTTCTTAGATATTTAATGTAGGTAAGTTGCATCATTACGAATCTGGTAAAAGTCTAATTTGTAATAAGTGTATTAAATCAATATAAGTACCTATACCCGCATGTCAATACTGTATGTTTACTATGCGCCGTTTCAATAACTGCGATGCATAAAATTTCAGTCACGTCAATATCTCGTTCAATTTTCAATAGCAAACATTGGTCCGCACCCGAGTTCCTTCAAATCAAATTTAAAATATGGATATTTTTATGTTGATTCGTCCCTTGGCCCAATGTGGGTGACAAGTGGGTCCGACTTTATTATATGTAGTGAAAAGAAAGGTTCTTATTGTGTACGGACTTATTCACTGCGTTTTTTTTTTTTTTTTCAATTTTCTTTTGAATAAATGACTTCTTCTATAATAAAGTTTTTTTTTGTAGTGTAAAAAAATGTTTTCGTCTTTCGATAAAAAAAGTGGACACAAATATATATACAAAAATACTTACAACATAGTATAACTTAATTCTTCAGAAGCCCTTCACAAAGGCTCAGTGATTCGAATTTATGCTTTATGCAGTGGAAAATGATAAATTTATGTGCGTCCAGTTCCTTCTCCGATACGTTTGCGACTTCTCCAAAAGTTTTGATTTTTTATGGTTACTGCGGCACGTTTGCATAATTTATGTCCTCCTTTGAATACCTCCGTTTCAGACAATGCGGCCTTTCGAGCTACAATTTATTTATATTGCCACCCTATGGTACCTACTTTCTTTTTATTTTATATAATATTACATAGGTATTCCTAATATTCATCTATTGACAAAATGAGTTGTTATAATTTAAAATTTCATTTCATTACTTCAGATCTCGTGAGCACGTTGTACAGACACTATGACACTATGGTACTGCCATTTACAGTGTTTGTTACTAGATGTCACTTTTTAAAAATTTGTGTGATGCACCTAGTGAAACAAACTGCCGACGATATTTTACTACTCGTCATCTTGTAAAATATTATGTGCTGTGTGAAATAAAGTGTCTAAGTAATTCACGATTCGCACATCAAACCAGGACAATTTAACTTAGAAATAGAAAGAAAGTTTTCTTTCTTTTTTTTAAGTAATGGTTGGCGGGGTGTTTAACGCTACAATTGATGGTAGGTACCGTCAAGGCATGGGGATTACTGCCGAGCTTTAAATCATACGCTATTGGTGATAATGAAACTTTCGATGGGTGAAATATTTTTTTTAACTATAGAAAAACGACGATAAGTGCCCTTAGAAATATATATCCCTTAGAAAAGTAACTAAATAACGCTGTTGCCATAGGCCTGGCGCTAACAAACTTCTCAGTGCTATATTTACTTGTAGCTGGGCCAAGTTTTTTGCAGATAAACAAATTTCACCTCACTGAAGACAGATGGCACGCGGGATCACGTAGGACGCGCGGGCGTTCTCAACCCTTCCTGGATAATATCTTTAAAAGTTGCGAACCCCATCCCACTCCCTGGGGCCGCCTACGATCTCTTTAAATTATATCCAGCCAGCAATCAAATGTTCGTATGTGTAAATTCAATACTACACTTATGAATTATAGTATTAAGCTTTACAAAAATATGAATATTATGGTAATAATAGTCACATAAAGTTATAATATGTACCTGTATCTTTATATAGTTTAGTATAAAATAAAGTCGCGTCTATCTGTGCCTCTGTACGCTTAGATCTTTTAAACTACGCAACGAATTTTATTTCTACATTTAATTCAACGCAGACGAAATCGCGGGTATTAACTAGTACATACATAAATATTTTGAGAAAATTTAAAACGAATGAATATGTATTTTAGAAGTATAAATCATTCTAGTTTAGCTGATATATTAGAAATAAGTCGGTCGTTCTTTTCACCGTTGCTACAAATATGTAGTAATTATATTAGCTACAATTGACTACTTTTCTTCATATTACGACTTTTGAGTCGTCTGTACGTTTAAAAGACAATGAAATCTATGACGGTCAATCAAACTCGTTAGTTGAGTTGAAGATGTTAGCCTATGTAAACGAAACTTTTCTACGTTGGCCTCGGTACTATTATTTAATCTGTGGCCTCGGCTTGAATTACTCGTTTTCACACCAAATCTAACTTGTGCTTAGTATGTAATCTAAATAAATAAATAAAAAAATTAAAAAAATTATAATAGGACGAAGTCGCGTTCAACAGCCAGTGTTTTTAATAATTTTACTCTGATGTCCTATTTTTTTAATATAAAAAAAAAAACAATAAAAAAAAAACAAAGAATTTCTGTACACACTTTCTCAGAAGATGTCATTATCAGTCTTTCGGATGATCGTTCTCGTAAATAATTTACAAGTATTTAATTCAAATTTAATTCCATTGAAAAGATTATACACCACGGCAAGGGATGATTGATTTAATTATTCGACTCTAAGACGTGTCCTCTCTTATAATTACGCTTCATTACTTAAGCATCGCTTTATGCCGACTAATTAGTTAATAGAAGTAACGAGTTATTTCCATCGCAAAGTTGAACCTTAGAAGTGGAATGTAATTAACATTAAACGGGGTCGGGAAACGAATTATAGAGGAGAAAATAAATAATAAGATCGAAGAGGACTGAATCTTGTTTGCTTCGGCGTCTCTTGATGTATCTCACTTAAATTGTTCAGTATCTCTCCGCCTTTGGTGTTACAAAATCGGAATTATTTATTTTATAAGACGATTAATATGCCAATAATACAAATTATAATACTAATATCAGTTCTAGGATGAATAAATGTATTAAGGGACAGTATGACCATAGACAATTTTTATTGGATAAATCAAGGAAAAAGAATTCTTTTAAAATAATTATGTCTATTCTTTAAGTTTCAACATAAAATTTTCCATATGTATAGAATTTTCTCTGAATTATTTATATATTTCCCATAACATTCAGTTTAACTCAGATGAAACTTGCTTGTGTATTACAATCGATAAACTATTGCGCTCAAGAAACTGTAACTCAATAAGCGATCCCGCTGTGACTCGATATGTGCCCGCGTGTATTTTCAACTGTCTGCCATCTTGAATTTATGTGTCCACCTACAAATAGAGATATGAAATCACAGAGAGGGTCGGAATTTTTATAAATTAAAATATATATTTTTTTTTGTTACAGGATAAATCACAAGTGAGTAGAAAGTAAAAGAGACATTGGAGAAAACTTTGTAATTGAATTTTTAAAATAAGGTATTTCTATAGTTTTAGATTAAACATAGACATCATAAAATTATCCGTTTATAGAGAAATTTCAAATGTTAATACAAATTTAAGTAGGTACTTCTTGTATGTTAACATGAGATTTGTATCTTATTCCTACGTTTTACATCATGGGTCCAACAAAATCTTAAAGATGATAGCGGACAGGAAGGACATTCACAGTCTTGCAAACTTTTTCACATCGAATTTGCAAGTCCGTGAACGTCCTTCCTGTCCGCTGAGTTAGTTGCCTGATGGATGCGGTGTTTTCGTTGTATATAATTATTATTATTGATATTATTATTTTTTTTCATGACGGGAATAGTTTAGTTTATTTTTAATTTTTAATGTAATTACAACCTGATAGAAGGAACTGATTTGTCTGAGAACTAATTCTTTTAATTTTGGTGTTGTTTTTTTAATACACAATTATTGAACTGTTGAAATCTAGTTGAAATATTCTTTATAAATTATTATCGATCTTTTCTACATAATATTTTAAAAATAGAATTAAATGTTTATTTATTTCATTTAATTGTACATATTTTATTTAGGTATATATATTGTAGTAAAATCAAATAGGTTAGGCAACTGAAATGTGTCGTTGTTAGTAACAATTTGGGAACATTTGTAGCCTGCGCCCAGTGGTTCGGAACGCGCAAATAGGGGAACATAAATGTAAATGGATGCTAACGTGTTTTTTACGGGGGCTTCGGTCAACATATCGTTTTGTTTGCGTCCACTGATATCTTTATTCTGCTCTATCCAAAGATAGTACGATAGGTTTTTATTTGTGCGGACAAAATCAGTAGGCATACAATTTGAAAATGTTATTATTACATTGTTACCTACTCATTAAGAGGTATCAGAGGTAGGTGAAGGAATTTATAAATAAACTAGCAACCCGCAACTGGCTTAGCACGGAGTTAAAATTTCAAGTTATTCTTAGCGGATGCTTACGTTATTAAGTAAACATATGTACCAAATTTTAGCTCTCCAGACTTAGTAGTTTTGGCAGTGCGTTAATAGTCATTAAGAACAAACCATAATATACATGTATTATGAATAAGTAGGTATGAAATCATATAAAATAATAGTTCTATGTTTTTTGTTTATACTTAAAAAACACCTTACTTTTATTGAAAGTTTTAACTGTTTGATATATTATGTAATGCAGTAGTATGAGCATTGTGATTTTTAAAGTAAAGAAATAAATTCTAGCATTTCTTTTTCATATTTTTTTCTCAGTACATATAGCGTCTTAGCAATAATATTTTAATTAAAATGTATAATACTTGTGTTTCAAACTTATTTCAATATAATGTAGGTGATTGTATATAGGTGACTATAATTTCCTTATAGTCCTAATATATAAAATGTAGTTTTTTTTTTAGAAAAGAATCAAGTCAAGGCTATGGAAAATTAAGTCTTATCAAACAAGATCATAGTGGATTGACAAAGGTAATTTATTTATACGATTTATTGTTCGCAATAGAATGAGGGGAGGTCGGAAAAAGTCAACATTGACTCGGTGTCGAAGTGTTTGTTCGGTGACGGGGCTGATGTATTGGCGTGTTCGTACTTTAACGGCACGATCAACAAAGTCACCACCGATATTGATGAATTATGAAATTTTCTACTTCTGTGATTACTTATTAAATATAATATACTATAAATTGTTAATTTAAAAGTTATATTACTTTTTTCTTTTTAAATGCAATTGTAATAATTATTGGTTAGTTAGTTTTTTAATAACAATTAAAATATAATATTTATTATAAAATTTACAAACTAATAAATAAATAAATTATACCTAAAACCAAAATTCAATACAAAAATTACTATATTATTGTTCCAGAATAAAAAGTATCCTACATGTTAATTCATCCAAATCCGTTCCGCGGTTTTGCGTGATTTAGTAACAAACATACAAACTTTTGCATTCAAAATATTACTAGCATTTATAATATTATTTCACCGACAATACATAATAAACATGTAAAGATTAGGATTAGGGTTCAGTATAAATGACTTATTTTTACTGACGTAACTGTTGGTTAGTTAAGCGAAGTTCGAAATATTAAAAATACTAACTAAATTGAATAATTCAATTAGATGACAGTCACGTTTCCAATTAAAAGTTTACTCAATTACAACAAGCTGTTTGATACGCCTTTTGAAAAGTGCCTGAGCCTAATTTTCATGAAAAGTAGTGGACTGAGATGAATTTTCATAGATAATAATTCGTTTAATAAATTTGGCATAGTATGCAGGTAGACATAAATTATTTTATTGTACATATATTCAATCTAATATATCTGCAAGCCGCTTGGCAGAGAGAACTAGCCTGGGGCTTATTGTCATGAGGCTGTTACAAAGCTCGCATCATATCTCCCGATAATCTATGTTTATTGGCTCCATTCATTGCTGCTTTATTACACTAGGAATTTAAATGTATGGGTTTTATTACCAAAATAAAAAATGTCTATAGGTTTATCACGGTTTAGTAATTTGAAAATTGGTGTAATAAAATTAATACTTAGGTATAATAATATAAAAATTAAAACAACATTCTCCATGAAAAACATTATTATTCCCAACATTAATTATGATCAGTCATTTCTATTTCAAACTTTTGACGTCAAATAAATATACTCATTAAAAATAATGTTTACTTAATTTAAAGAAAAACTTATACTTGGTCACAGATTTTTTTTAAATAATAATATAATAGTAATAGAAAAACATGCACAGTGCACACGTCCAGGATTTTTCTTTTATTTAATGTTGCAATTCTCCCGAAGTGATAAGAAATAAAGTTTTAAGAAATATCACTGTTAACAGAACAGCTCTCGTATAAATTTTTACATGCTATATTTTTTTGTAATCAGTTGTAATTTTCCACCGATTAAACAGGAACAAAGAGGCAGCTTGTAATACAATCACGAGCAGGCATTAGACTAAAGACAATTCATTATTAGAGAGCCGTTACAGCGCCCATAATCGACCGTTAGCGCCCTTTTATAGCGTATTTTATGAGCAAAACTATTCACCCAAGAAATGTACTTAAGTTTATCTCTATACATCCTGTTTGATGGATCTAATTATCTTTTTAGATTAGAAGAAAATAAACTAAATTATGTTTTACAACATGGTCGTATAAAATGAAGGACAGACGCTAAACTGTAGCAGCCAATAAGTTAGTCAACTCCTAAATTCAGAGATGTACGGCGATCTAATGATGAATGTAATGATCTAAAGAATGATGTAAAATAAACAACTTTCAATTCACGAGCTCTTATTATTTTTGACAGGCTCTTATTGAAGAATTCATTACTTTAAAAACATATACTTGATCAAACAAAAATCACCAGAAAAAAAAAACAATATAATCATTTGAGTCATTCACGCCAGATATATTCTCGTCCGCCAACGAGTCAGGATAACAATAAACTATAAAGGCTTTCTCACCTAAAAACTTAACGGACGTGACTAATCAAGTTGATATGGAATCCGAACAGCACGATCGTGTTGTAAAACGACTCCAGTATCCCTATTAAGTTATAAAGCAGTAATAGTTGTTTATGGGCGGCACTCGCTGCGCGTTTACAATATATTACGAGGTTGTTGGCAATAAAAAAGGGGTAAGAAAAAAAAATGAATAAAGCAAGAGACGGTAAAATAAAGGCGCCCAAGAATATATACGACTTCCCGAAGGAAATAATAACGCTGTTTGCAATTCATTTGGCTGGATACCTGGTTACCCCCGTCTTTAGAAACAACGGATTTGGTATTTCGCCTTTTTTTGGCCCCTCTCTGCCACGATTTTTCTCGGAGGGGCGCGATTTTTCTTACAAACCCTTTGCTTTTCGGCGAAATCAAAACTTAATATTGCCCGTGAAGAATAAGGTGGAAGCTGAATTTTATAAATCTTGCTAATAATGGCTTAAAAAACTCAGTTATGATATAAATTTAAAATACTTCAAAGTAAGCATATTATTTTAGCTTAAAAAATCACTGTGTGAAATAGTAAAATTATTAGCAAAATTTTAAATTAAAGTACACTATTAAGTATAGTACTGCAATGAATAGCGAGAGTTACCTGTAAAATATTTTTTAAATAAGCAAAATTTTAAAGATAAAATTTAAAATTACTAGGTATTCAATATTTTTAAATCAAAATGAATCTTTCTCATTTTGAATTTCTGTTTAATAAAGAAAATTATAATGTGTTATTTAAAATTGCAATTCATATAGAAAAAACGAACATTTTTCTTCAAACGTATATTGTAAAGTTCAGATACAATCTTTTTTCTTTTGTGCGTGACACCGACAAATGGCATGTCGCACAACTGAAATCAAAGCGTAACAAGGAGCCTGCTTGCTTACATTTAAAAACGTAATTGTAACTAACCGGCCTCCCTTTTATTAATTTACTTCATTTATCCGCGTCTCCTGAGACGGCAGAGAAAAAAATCTTATAAAATATTCATGATACGACGAGTGGGACCTCAATGATTTTTGTTGCCAATTATTCATACCGAATGCTGTAAATGTATCAACTCTTTACATTTTTGTAAACGAATTAAGTGATTCAAATATATAATACTCTTAATTTTAAATATCATAGCGTTTTATATCATAACGTTAATTCGCATAAATATATTTAACTTTAAAAGCTTACAAATATTATTTTATGGTTTTCTATGGCTTGTTATATTTATAAAGACCAATTCGTGCTGTTATGGTGTTTATGCGATAAAAATAAAAATAAATAATATATTTTTTTAAAGATAACTAACAAATTAGCTTTAGAATTTATTAAAAAGGATATTAAATGAGACCTGCATTATTTTATGTAAAGTCTAGGCTTTTTCAAATCCCAGACTAGTCCTGTAAAATTACAATATATTTTTATAAAGTACCTAACATTGTTATTGGAATGTAATAAGTCAAAGAAATAATCGCCAGAGACTAACAACATATTGCCACAAATTGTGCACTACATTCATTGTAGGGTTGTGTCATTGAGTGTATACTCACACTTACTTTCCATTTTAATGCTTGGCCTAGCCAGTTATTGATCCCATGGTCCTGGAAACATCTTAACACTTGACCAACAGGCTCATTTATAGTCGAGTGCCCAAATTTATAATCATTTCTGAGTGTTTCTGAAATTATGAACTTTCTAAAAGAGAACTACTTCAACAAATGGATTTCAGCGTTTTGTTCTACAATTAAAAGTAAAATTCTGCTCAAAGTGACTATAGCGTTGAATTCAATCAACTCCTAATATAACATTGGAGGGCTGTCGACACAGAAATGTTTTCAACTGAAAGATGCGATCGAGAAATACGTCTAGTGAATATTTAAGAAGATGCCCCTCGAGAGAGTCTCGAGAGGATCGAAAGAGTCACTTAAAATGCTTGATGAGCAATCGAGTTAGGGACAGAGCTCCTGTGAAGCCGCGATTCAAATCAAAGGTTAAGTTTGAGCATTTAATTTGTTATTAAGTAAGCAAGAAAATGTGAGTTTTTGACGACCCATAGGTTGAGTGGTTAAGGTGCCTGAATTAATGCTCTGTCTCAGGAGTCCCAGGATCAATTCCCAGCAGGGTCAATTTTAGAAATAAACTTCAAAATTTGGCTCTGGTCTGGATCTGGCAAGTGATGGCAGAGAACACAGCTTACTCATTCATTGCGTAACTTGTTTTTACGATTTATTTATTAGCAATTATACTAAATAAGCAAGTTTTAATACTTGACCATCATCATAATCTCTGCCACAGGACATCCAATATATAATGACTAAAACTTCTTTGAATATCACTTAGTAATAAAAAAACATTTTGATTTTAAAGAAAAGTAACATTCGTGTAATTTGCAGTAATTTCTATTTTAATGTCCTCTTAAAGATTGCAAGCTTGGAATCGCCTTAACATTAAGTACCTACTTTTCGTAAAATATATTAAAACTTAATTTCATTTCGTTTTATTAAAGAAATAACTACATAAATTTCAAAGCACAATACGCAAAAGAGACGAAAGAAATTAATAAAAGTAAAAATGTAAACGATTACCGAAATGAACATCAGTCTAAGTGCCCCTTTTTGAAACGATCAAATAAGCCGACTGCGACTGCCTGTCGGGCAAGTCTCGAGCCGCCTCGCATTCCTTCCCGTCCCGTTTGGTCCCAGCCTTTTTTTAAATCCCGGTAACAAGCCAATAAATCCGAGCGCATTTTTCTCAACGAAACCTCCGCCCCGGAAAAAAGGCTTAGCCCGATTACATCCAAATTTACTTAACACCTAGCCATTAAACCCGTTAATAAGGATATTTAATGTAATTTCCTCATCTGTCGGATATACCGGCCGAATATTATACGCGGCCCATTTTAATTTGATAATTGTTGAAAATTGGGTCTTGTGCAAATTTTGTTATGCAAATTGAATCTACAATATGATTAATTTTATGTTAGGACAAAGGAGATCGTGGCTTACGAACGGTAGCACGCATTACGTTGATTATACAGATGCGACCGATTATGTCACCTTCATAGTAATTGTTGCTTGAGGTCTAGTTGGTTCTGGCCGGGTGTCAGCCGACACCTATGTTTCCTAATGTGTATACTATAAAGTCAAAATTACTGTAAGTGTTCCATTTATTAGTATAAAAAGTATTCTATATGTTAATCCAGGCAATAAACTATCTGTGTGCCAAAATCTTAACATGTTTAGCCATTTTTACGTGATTGAGTGACATACATCTAAACATACAAACTTTCTTATTTATAATTATGATGAGGTTTATACATATCTGCTTTTATTTGAATGACATCATTAGCAAAATATTTAATTGCAATGAAACTGGTTGAAATAAATAATTAGGATGACTTCGTTAGTTGAGTAAACAGTAGCCAGGTAAACAGAAGTAGTTCGAGATTGGAGCTCCGAGCTGCTGTAGGACTCTTTCAATTAATTAAATATATGGAATGAAACTGAGCAGTCGTACATATCCACACTCGCTGATTAGCTACATAAAGGGGACCGAGTAGTTACTTAGTTAAGTCGCGATGAGTTCGCATAGCGTTTTGTCAAATTACACGTGTAGACATTTGAATAATTTTATAATGCAAAATAACTCTAAGTAATCATAAGTAATGGTGGAACATACTACTTGTGTTTATTAGTCGACTGCTATTAGGTAGATACTTCTGAATCCAGTTACACCTAATGAACGGATTTGAATGATTTTTTCTGTTGGGTTTCTATTGGCTCAAAATAAAAAGTTTACTCATTAAAAATTGGCGGATATTCTCTTGTTTTGCTTGTCTTTTACTGGCTTCAATACTTTTTATCATACTAGAAATATATTAGATATAACACATATATTTCTAATACATGATGTGTGATAAAAAAGTAACCAATAATAAGGGCTAAATTTCATTCAAATCCGTTCAGCCGTTTTTGCGTGATTGAGTAACAATTACACAACAAGTACAAATACATAGGATAAATGTAAAATTACATATTTTTTTACAATTTTACTATTGGCACTGTACCTACATAATATGTACCTTCAAATATAAAAAAGTAATGGTTTTTATACTATTCTTTGTACTTTAATAATGATAACAACACGTAATAATAATTTATAATGTGTGTTCATACAATCAACGTCTATGAACCCTTCTACATATAACATGACATCCATCTGCACACACCCTTGTTACAATAAAACAGAGAAATTGCACATTTCTCTGAAAACCACTTACGTTATTATGATAGCTACCACTTCTACCAGTAAAATTATTAATATTACATAATGCTAATGTATTTTTGTTTGTATAGTTATGTTGTTATCATAATTTTTATAATTTAAACAAATATAAAGCTCTGTAATATCTAGGTATTTGTCCCAAAATTACTTCACGCATTTAAAAAAAAAAAGACACCTGTTGTATAAAATAACAAAAAATATTACATATAATATTATTTGTATTGTAATTGTTATACTTATATTATATTATTTTAAAGATGACAATAGGAATGGTACCCTGAGTTTCTTTCGGACTTACTTTTCAGGATCATCATAGTCTAGACTATTTCCTCAAAACCCTGGTAAAAATAGACTGACGTTTGAAAGTTTTGAACCTTTTGATGTCTTTGAAACCTATTTAAATAATAATATCTAAATTTAATATCTCCAAAGTTAAATTATTTAAACGTATAGGTCCTTTATATACATACATTTATCACACTTAGATTCTATGAGATAATTGTAGTGATTATACTTAGATAAATCCATCAGAAGTCAATTTTCATGTTTTAATCACGTTACCTATAGCAGATAGGAATAATATCAAAGTAAATAAATTATGGAGCCCACGCAAGTCTTAAGATTGCGGCCCTTATTACAAATTCACTTTGGCATTCGGGCGCGTATATAATCCCGGCCATTAGTGAAATGTAACCCCGAAGGTATTTACTAATTACATTTCGATAGTATAACCTGTCGACGGTCAGATAGAATTGGTAGGAGTAATTAGGTTGGTTCCCGGTCCGTTTGGCCGACAACGGTCACTCGATTCGGTCAATTGATTAGAAACACGTTCGCTGATGGAGTGCTTGTAAACATGCCCGCGTGCAAACATGTTTTGAGTAACTCTTGTCGTGTCGAAATATTTACTATGGCAAGCCTAACAGGACACCATGCTTTTCGGGAACGAAACAAAAGCAACATGAAAAATTCATATTTTGGAAAAAAAATATTAGACATATTTTTAATTATTATTAGTATTTTATGTATACTTACTTAACTTTATTAGTGTGCTGCGACCACCAGTAACGTTTGTCGGCAGATAAGTAGTAGTTCTATTGAACCATGAATTAATAATATTAAAAAAAATATATACATTATTGTGATGTATAAACAATTATTACTCTAGAGTTTCATCAAAATTGGTTCATCAAAAGAAGAGTAACAAAAGTCCTTATTTACAAACTTATTTATATTACAATACTAGCGACTCGCCCCGGCTTTGCACGGAGATGAATTTTTAAAAATCCTTTGATAACGGAACCTATTGGTTATGTAATCAAATAAACCTATATATGCCAAATGTGTGCTAAGGACAAACCATTTTATAAGTATAGATGATTAGCAGGATTAATATTTTTAAATTTAGGTATATCAAAATGTGAAATCGGTTTTCTTAATGGCCAAATAAAATTGTCAACTTAATCTACCACATGTGGCACGCACTCACTTGATCACCGAAGACCTCAAAGTAATAAATAACAAATATAAATTATTCAAATTTGTCATCAGATGCCTAGATTAATTATTACTATTCAACCGTCAAAACTGGCGCAGAAGGTGCCCGCGATTAACGACACGTCACCAGTAAATATGGCAACACTTATTCTACGATTTATATGGGGGGAGAGTGGGGTAATGGGGACACTCGACAATAAATCTACTCCAAGTGATTTTGTACAAAGCACTCGGGCCGCAGTATAAGCTCGGCTCGGTCAGGAACATCCATTGTGGGCCAACACCCACGGAATCCGATAATGCCTTTGAGATTGTCCCGACTCTCCTTTAACACCTCTCGATACTACCCCTCATGTGAACATTCCTTATTATTGAAAACTGTTTGAGAACCAATGTGTATTTAATATTTAACAACTGATAAAAATTTTCATTAATGTATATGTATTCTTCAAATAATATATAAAACTCTGAATTATTAAAAATCGTATAAATTCAGTTAAAATTTAACATTGCATTTATAAGTCAAATTACTGATCGGTATTCGAATCTGAAATATCTACTATAATGGTCAGCATCATTATCATCGTCTCAGCCGTAGGACGTTTATCAAACATAATTTTCCAATAGAAGCAGCCTGGATCCACATTCGACCCGCTACCCTCCTTTATCAACATCAGTCGCAAACATGATGACAGTCTACTAGATCTATCCAAATTGCGATCGCTCTTATAAATCAAAGAGACATTAGTCAATGGTCTTTTGTGAATTTATTCTTATTTTTTTTATGTGAGATTTTTTTTTAATTGGTGCTTCCAAGGTTATCTAAACGTATAAAATTATTTTGTACTCCATTTCAGTTACATATGAATAGATGTATGAGCAAAGGAAATTTTAATATCTGATCAGTGTAGCACTGCGTCGCATGTGCGACCCGGCCTCGGATAAACTTAATCTATAAATCAAGAAGTGAAACTATTTCGTAATTAGATCGCATTTAGGATGGGCCCAACACCTTCCATCGGCTCCTTGAGAAAGCCTCCCAAAGGGTCTAAAGGTAAAGGCTTCTCAAGTACCTCTTTAAACGGCTAATATCCATGGTAAATGGATCTCAAATATTTTGTCCATAGTCATTAATGGTGAAATTGCTCCTTAGTATGTTGGGTTTTCACAACAAATTTATTGATTTTACGAGCGTTAACTTTATCACAATTATTTAATTTTCAGTTTAAATATGTATATTATTATTATTAATGTTTTAGTGTAGTTGAAACTTATTACTTGTTACGCACAAACAAACAAATTGATGTAATTTTATTCAAAGATGTATTTTATTTTCTAACAATACTGAGTACTCAAACAACACCAGACCCAGTCATTAGTAAATAAATGTAAAAGAAGAGAAATATTGAAATAGAAAATAAAAAGCCTCTTAACAAAGCAGCATTCTTTCATCTAGTGAAAATGCTTTTGATGTCAGCATACTTAGTGTTTAATAAGTTGATCCTATTACAATGTCCAGGTAACGCGTCACAATGGAGTCGCGGGGTCGCTAACAAGATTATAACTTTTATTTCGCAAATTAATAAAATATGTAGCAAGCCGTACGTATGTTCTATTGTGTCCCAGCTTAATATCTGGGAATTCATATTTAGAACATTACCATTGTATTCCATTCAAAACTTTTATTTGCTTTTGGTGACTATTTTTTCGTTTCTTGTTTTTAAGTACATTTGTTATTGAAAAAGTGTTTTCCGTCTATTATATTTACTTGGTAGACATCAAATTAATTTTTATTTATTACATTAAATAAAAATAAAATTTATTACATTACAATAAATTGGAGTTAATATTAAAAAATGATTGGAGACTACTGATGTCAATTCTGTGACTGACTACAGAAATTAAATCTAGGTGCGATGTTTGAAATTGTTAGTATAGTCATATTACAGCTTAATTAGTTTCATAAAATATGACTTATATTAATGCTGTCTATATGGTGGCGCTTTAGAATCTATATTAAGCAATATAATGGAGAGTTCACAGCAATCATCAATATATATTGAGGTTACTTTCCAAATTCTTAACCTGGGATCTAGAAGGATTAATAAAATTATACACAGAATTATAGACTAAATATCGAAAAATTTATTACAAAATTGGCTATTACAATCTATTTAAAGAAAATAAATATTAAAAGGAAATCAAGAAGAAATATTTAAATAAAATCAAAAAGGCTGTTAGAAAAGAGAATTATCAATGTCATTTAACTTATTCCAGTTATCCTCATTTACGTATAATTTTAAGCTTCATACTACTTTATAATTATATAACGTTAATTAAATAATAAATTTTCGTCCTTTGTTTATACTTATGTAAGTAATATAACACTTGTCCAACTTTCTCTACTTTCCCCTTCGCAATAGAGTGACGCACGTTGTCAGTCATTAGCTATCTACTTTATGGGTTGTACTTTAGCAGTGTGATATGATATGAAATAGTTAATATACAGTATGCTACAGTATTCTTTTTAGTATTATATATTCTAAACAAATGAATTAAATAATGTCATTTTAATTTTCTTTTGTTTAATAAGAAAGAATATTTTTGTTATTATTGAAACTATATAAGATGAAATTTAAATATTTGGAGTATTTGAAGCCTTTAAAAGATTAAAACTTCGTTCAGCTCTTAACAACTATTTACTTTAATTGAAAAAACTCCGATAGCGCTTGGGTTTTGAAGTATTTACTTCAGAAATTTGTTACAATCTTCATCAAATTTTATTTGCATTTTTTCTGTAAAATTAATTTTATCAATAAAGAAATTTGTATTTAACACAACTAATTGTTATTTATATATATTAAAAAGACTGAAATGACGCTTGAAATAATCAACCGCCCTGTTTGTTCCGCACGACTAATATTCCTTACCAAATACCGTGACAAAATACCTACTTGTGACTCGTCAGAATTTATGAAGATCCGTCGACATGATCCTTCGTAAAGCTGCACTTTGGACTGCCCTTACTTTATTATGAGATACATTACAATAGATTAGTAGGCACACCCTGACTGTTACGGGATCAGTCTGTAGGCAGATGACGAAGAAAGAAATATGTACATTGTACATAATATATATCTTTACAATACTTTTCTTTCACTATTTTCAATATTCAGTATTATGTGTTTTTTATGCAAAAACATTTGAGGCATAAAACGAAATGGAATTACATAGAGGTTATTTTGAAAAATTTAAAAATGTTCACAATAAAAAATGTGAAGATGTTTAAATTAATGATTTATTTACTACTAAGTAGCTGGCGCCCGCGATTTCGTCCGCGTGAAAAAAGTAGCCTATCCTGTGTTCCGTACGTCTAAATGTTTATCTACCAAGTTTCATGAAAATCAGTTAATTCGTTTAAGAGTTATGGAGGAACATACATACATACAATACCAACACTTACAGATTTATTATTAGTATTAATATAAATAGAGCCACCGGATATGACTAAATGGCCTTATTTTCTCACATAAAAATATATTTTGTTACACTTTGGTAGAAATAAAAAATATACGTTCGACCACAAGTTCTAAAGGATAATTTAGAGCTACAGTACGTAGGGGTAGGAGCTTGTAAATCCTAGCAGGGATTTCCTATTATAAAGTTATTTTTTTTAATCCTTTGAATATTCAACTATATACGGATCACAGAGAATCTTATTTTGCACACAGAAGTGCAATAAGTTCTTCTTAAATCAGTCAATGATTCCGTTAAGTGATTAATGAACACGACTCATCAGTATTATTAAGCCCCCTTCACAAGTCTTGAAGGTAATGAGCGTGTTGAGTATAGGGATGAAGTATTGGACGCGACAGCTTGAGGGATACAGTCATGGGATTATATTTGTTGCAGCTCTTAATGATAAGCCTTATTGTGTATTTTACCTGAACTGCTACATATTCTCTTATGTGATGTTAAGTTTCCTTCTTTGGATTCAGAGTTAAGACATAAAAAATATTTATTTACCCAGAAATAAAAATAGTTCCATGTTAAAAACTTTCTCCCTAGCACTAGAAGGTTTTTTATGCATCTTTAATATAACTCTTAATAGTTGAATATCAAACTTCAACCAATATGGAATTTATTAGAGAAATAATTTGTGTGTTCAGCATTGGAAATCCACGACATGATCTATGGATATGCTAAGTTTCATCTACATCCATTTATCTGATTTCTTGATGATCAATGATTGAGTGCTAGAGTAAGTAAGTGTGATTGAATAAAAAACGTCCAAACTCATTTACCTTTGTAATCTATTACTAGAATTTCATTATTATCATTATGTGGGCAAATAAACACTATTTGGGTCTAAAGAATAAAATAAATCTAAAAATCAACACCGCCTAACATTCTGTGGAAACATTTGGTAAGCATTTCCAACCCAAACAAGAACATAACATTCTTATCTCCATAGCTACGGACACATTAGGGTCTGCCAGAAGAAGTTACTGTACCACGAATGACCCCTAATGACCGAGGCTGGACACAATAACGTACGAGTGTCGCGAGACTCGAGCAAATGTACGACTGATTTCCTTGCTCCTCCCAGGAGACCGAGTTGGATGGAAACCGACCGCAATATAAGGAGTTATGATGAGTTGCGGCCTCTTTTTTTTTCCCTCATAACTTAGCAATTTTGTATTGAAGTTCTAATGTGCATGAAAATAAAAAAATACTTTTTAGCTTCAATAGTATGGAAGAGTTTAGGAAATTATTATCATCATACTGTTGTCATCATCAACCGATAATAATAATATTTTTTTGTTACAGAATGTGAATCTTTAGAAAAATGAATTCCTAAAACATTAGAGGCGTACAAATAAATGTGTATTGAATTAAAACAATACAACATAAAATAATACAAGAAAAATAAACAGACAAATCTGTAAATAAAATTGCACACAAATGCACATATACAACTAAATAAATAGGTCTACATAAGTAAAATATAATTATTTAGTAACTGGTTAGTTAGTATTCAGTACATTACGCTGCGGAGGTCATGAACTCGAAGTTAGATAAATGTTAATTAGTGAACAATGTACCTGGTCAGAGCACATCCTATTAGCAAACGAACCCTTGCCCACCTAGAATTATGATTGCGTCGAATCGGCAAGATAACGCTGCGTATTTACTTTGATTCTCGTCGTTAAAAGTTTAGGGGGTGAACGAGGGCCGTCGTTAGGCCTCCTAATGGCCACCATTTGTCTTGTCCGGCCTCTAGTTGTGCCCCGCTAATGAAATTATTGCCGCAACTATACTAAGGTTATAAATACCCGAAGGCCCGAGCGGACGCCACCTTGTTTCGCACTAATGGACCGGTCAAACTGTAAACTGTTTTATCAATGAAATTACAATTAGTAGGGGGATAAAAATATACAGAGGGTCGGAAGTTACATTTGGCCTTTTGTTGCTAGCAGGATATGGAAATTATAGTGTTGTTTTGAGTGTTTTGTTTAGCGTAGTGGGGCGAACACTCCACAGCTCGCATTACAGACGCATGTTCAACCACTGCTCGGCCGAGCTGGTTAAAACCTAGTTAAAACATCAAAAAAATCGTGGTGGGAGGTATATAAAAAATAAATACCTAATTTGAATTTTATTACACAGATGCAATAATAGTTTGTTTTAAAATAAAATTAAAAAAATATATTTTACACTGCCTGGTGCCCGCGACTTCATCCTCGTTGATAAATAAAAATTATATCTGAGATATCAAAATATGAAATCGCTGTGTTGACGGTGGCGCCCAATTTTTATATATTTAGACAATCCTTGAGAACACTTTTGAAGGATAAACAAATGTTAATCCAGGCACCTGTGTGTGAAATTTCATCCAGATCCGCTGAGCCGTTTTTTTTTTGTGAAAGAGTAACAAACATTCATACATCCATACACCCATTCCCACAAACTTTCGCATTTATAATAATATTACATATAGTAAGATGGGAAAACTAAGCTATGAAGGATCAGATCTATTTAGATTCAATTTTTGGATTTCATGTGAGAATTCAACAGCTTTTTATCAGAAAACACTCAGAAAAGTATCGAAATTTTTGAAATTTTGAATACTTGATAATTTACAATGAAATAATGTGGAGGCCTAATGATATAGGAGATTTGTAATGCATATTTCAATTATTATAATAATCAGGCTGATACAGATATAGTTTCGTAGGTATATATGTTTATTCACCTAGCAGATTGTGTCCGCTTTTAACGAATGTTGGCCAAGTTTATGAGTATAAACTTTGGTTATATGAACACAATAAAACGTGGTATTCTCCTCAGTGATCCGCGGAATGTGTCGGCCAAGAATGCCAGCTGCCTCGGACAATCAAAACTTTGTGGGACTGGAATTTTCTGCTTAGCGTCCGGCGTATTGCTTCAGACAGCTCTCTCTCCGGAGCGGCTCGTACAATGACTTCTCGCACATATGTTACAAATTTGTATTCAATTTTTACATATATTATTTTTACATACAGAAATATGCAGAATCAAGATAAAGGTATTGTGATAATAATTTAATAAAATAAGTAACTGCAAATATGATTTTCAATGTTTTGTATTATTTGGCCTATAAACATTGTATTATTTATTTCTAGTAGAAATTATTTATGATCGTGACACCTTGTAAAATCTTTTAGAGGAATATAAGAGAACATGACATATCAAAATTAAAATCACATTCTATGAAAACAAAATGGAAAATGGTCTCATTTGTAATATATATTATATAAAAAATCTGTTCTTAAATTATTTAGTACCTACTTTGAGTTACTGAATTATTTTAAGTATTTTTCATGATTTCATTTCATTAAGTATTTTGTAAATAATTTCTAATTAAAAACCAGTTAAAATACTAGTAATATAATAGCTTTAAAGTTCAGTAGATCCATGCAATGTGGCCAAGCGGCCACATCAAATAGCCAATGTAAACAAACTCTCTTCGCCACAAAAAGGGGTTCACAGAAAATTTATCGACGCTTTTATTGTTCCCTTTCATTTCAGTGAAAAATACTCATCTCCGTGAATACCCTAATCTTTCTACATCAAACAGAGAATCCAAACCTTGATATTACACGCGTCATTTGAACAGTTTCAAAGACATTCTTTGGCGGGGAAAAAATTAAAATAACAGAGCGAACAATGGCTTATACTCGTAGAGGTAAGCGCGCGACTGATTTGCGGTAAGCGCAGTACATAATAAATTGCTCACCAAAGATGTTAGACAAATTAAAAATTCTTTTAAACACTTAACATGTAAAAATATTTATATTAAATATTTTTTGTAATAATTTTCAAGATTTGTTATTAAAAGAAACAATATGCTTGTGACTTTTTATAATATAGTTATTTATTCAACATAAAGAGTTATTAAAGTAATAATGTCAGTTAGTCTATAACCAAATACAACAAAAAAAGAAAATAATAAGTAATAAATTATAATCCCGTAAATAAAACAGCATCTAAATATTTTAAAAATTTCCGTTTGGTCAAAAAATATACTTATATAAATATAGCACAGCAATAGAAACGAAAAGTCTATATAAATCAAATCAAATATACTATAGATACAAGTAAATTATAATATATAGTAATAAAGTTAAATTGTTGGAGTACACAGTGGAAAATGTTCGTATTGGGACCGCAGCGACACATGATGGATCAGACGGCAGCCGACGCTTTGTGCCCATTTCCGAACGGTTACCTTCGAATAAGTTCCCTCGAGCACTCGCAGATTTTAAACGCATTCCACCATTTCGTGGGCCATTAGTCGAGGTGAAAGAGGCGGTGATTATGATTGATCGCGTTTCCGCACACAATGCGGTTGCTTGACTTGTTGAATGGAACCCCTCACGTGTGCACTTGGCTTATTTGTTACCAACTCAAATCCGATTACTTTATGGAAACTTGGTGTTGCCAATTTTCTTGGCTGCCATGAAAGTTTTATTATTAACTTATTATGTGTCATTAAGAAAATTAAGAAAATTAACTTAGGTGGTATAGAAGACGCTGGCGCTGATACTAAAAAAAACATTAACTTTTAAGTCGTTGAATCAGCAGTCACAGACACAGCACATACAGGGGCATTCTGAATATTGCGAAGTATAATGAAAGCACAATTGCTCCAATAATTCGGTGTGCAAGAAAGTTTTGTTATTTTAATTTTTTAATGGGCTGCCTGAATGTCTAATGGGCAATTCTAAGTAACTGTCTTATACTAGTTAAAACAAATATGTCTCATAGTTTTAGTCTTAAAAAAGTCTTATACTAGTTATACCTTTAAAATTACCTTTTCAAGTAGGTATTTGATTTGTATCAAGACTTGCAATAATTTCATGACCAATTAAATATTAATGTTAAACGTCTTTTGAGACAGAAACTGAGTTCTATATAATACCACAAATATAACAACATCCAAAACTTCTACACAACATACTAGAAAACATTAAATATGCGCTTCTATTCTCAGATGAATGCATCTATTGTTAGTTCCAGAGTTATAATAGTGCAGCGGGAGAGCCACCGCATTCGAAGCAAATCGAGAATGAACGTAGATTAACTATTGAGAACTTGGCTTCAAGATGTTAATATTGAAATGTTTGCCCGATTCAGTTATTTAATAGTGTACCTACATATGCTTCAGACACAAACTGATTGCGTTTGTTGATCTGAAATTTGAAATGACATGTAAATATATATTAGTTTTTCTTGGTTTTCCCGGAATTAATGTGGCTTAAATTACATTTAAAAGAAGAACATGATTACAATATAATGTTCAATACCCATATTATCAATTTAAAAATGTTCAATTTATTCGAAAAATGAAATAAATGTAGGTATGTATATAATTTCCCCATCCCTTCCCAAGCCCTTATCCTTAACCTTACCATGGTCTGTACTGTAGCGTACTTGCAGCACCTGCGGTGTTAGCCTTCTGCCATCAAGTAAACTGTCAGCCTGACTTTAACATATAAAGAAAATCACTACGTGCTATACAAAATATAAAAAAGGTGCAAAGAAAATGTAGCTATTTGTATTGTAATTCAGGGTGACGGAAGCAATTATTTTTTATCGATACGCACGAGCGGTGCGGGGTGAAGTCGGGCGAAAGGGGGCGGGACGGGGTGACATAGAACAAGTACAACAACGGGACACCGACGACTGACGACGCATTGCACCCACGGGACCGCGCCTCTGATAGTACTGAGACAAAAAGGAGGCCCCAACAAAAGGGGAAATCGCGAAAATGTTCGCTAAAACTATAGATAAAAGAGTAAATAGTGTAAAGTAAACATTTTTGCAATTTGAGATCTGCGAATGAACATTATATCGACTGATCTTTGACGTGTTAGTGGCTTTTTATTGCCATTTTATTGCAAATACCCCAACGACTCATTGGTTGGGGTATTTGCAATAAAAATGGAAATAATGGTCAAGCTGGATCGTCAAAGCTTTTTCGACGATGCATATATAGACGCTGGATCCAGTCTAGTGTCGACCACGGACTCTCGTTGTTTCACGCTGCGTTTGCCGGTCCATGGTCTTTACTCGTGAAACCATCAGGCTCCAGCCACCGCGTATTAGGCTCTCCGTACTACGTGTCCTGTCCATTGTCACTTCAACTTACTAATCCACTTGATTATGTCGGTGACTTATCATTTCTATGGATATCCTCATTTCTGTATAGCTCGTTGAATGACGTTGAGCTTTCTTACGAGGCTGATAGAGTTGTAGGTCAGTAATTGAAATATTTTTTTTTTAATTTTAAGGTCGGCAGACAGGCTGACGTACTTTCGTCGCCTATACATAACATAAACAAAAATTTTAATTAATGTAACTTAAATTTTGAAATTCAATAACATGCAATTAATTTTTTTACATGGACGTTCAAGTACAGAGTTAAAGTAAAATGGGAAGGTGCCGAGATGGGAATAAACCAAACAATTATAGTAGAATCTTTCAATAAAAAATACATTTTTTTCTGTCTGGTCAATTTTATTTAGTCATTATTGGACATATTCTCGCAAACTTTTCACAACTTATTATATTTTTGGACAGGATATTGCTATAAGCAAAGTAATTTTCGGACATATTTTTTACGGGAGCCTAATTTCTCCAAAAAAGAAAATATGAACCGTTTAACAAACTTTAACTGTACATAAAATTTTATTGAGCCCCTTATATGAAATAGTGAGACAATCCCGGCTCGGATCCAGCGAGTTTCTCGAGTCATTAGACGCATTTTTATTGCCCAATGACAATAAACATGTCGTAAGCTATCGACTGAAAACATTCATAGAATTAGATCCCCTACCTCATTCGATTATTACTACTATCGATTATAGGCTTTTTGTTTATTCGTTACGACTCGATTATTTACTTTAATAGCTATAGATAACGGTTCATTCGAGACATCTCAAAGTTAATAAAGGTTCGCGAAGCGGCGTCCCATTTTCAAATAAAGTTCGCAACAAGGCCGCGTATTATTTATTGGTTACAATTTTGCTTACAGTCGAATATATTGCTGTACATTTTTCCGTGGCGAGGCTATGCTCGTGAAATTCCTAATTTCTAATGGGCCATTTGCCACTTTGTCAATTGCGTCGATAAATCTGAGCGCGTAGCTCCGGCGCCGGTGAGTTACGGCCGCGTCTTGGACTAAATGTCGCGATATTCTTTTGTTTTTTCGAGGGTTCTGAAAAACTCACCTCGATTTCAGTGACGTTTGACGATTTGTTTTTGTTATCTTGCTACTTATTGTTATTAGTTATTACATTTCATTAGGTCTCTGTTAAGTTAGACGATCAATCGTTGCGCTAATAATGTAAAAGAGTACCTGCACAGAGCTGCCAACCGGCGAGGTGTGTCGTCAGCGACCACCTTCTTACAAAATAGCACTGAAAAATAAAAGCACATGTGCTTTTTTGTTTCACCGCGTGAGTGAGAACCCATTCACATAACGAAATTTTCTTTCTCTAAAGACCATTCTATTAATGATTGTATCTTGGCTATGTAGCCATTTTATACTCGTATTTTAAAAACGATATTTTTAAAAGCTTACTTTCTAAATATTATTTTTCATTTTAAAAGAAAGGAAAAAATATATAGGGGAAAATTTTATACGAAGTAAATTGTTGGCTATCCGTCTAGGCTGGTAGGGAAGGGAGCTGGTCCTGCAACATTGTGGCCACCTCAAGGGAAACTAACTTGCTCCAGACTTCCTCATTTATTCATCAGCCGACGCCGACGCCTCGTGTTGACTGATTGATGTGGTTTTTAACTTGTCAAAGTTTATTCACCGACCCCTGTACTCAATGTCGTAAATAGATATCCAAGCCCGTATCTAGAATTTAATTGTTTAGGACCTTATTGCTTATACACAGAAGACTTTCTTATATAGATATTTATATAGATATAAAAATAGATATAATTGTGTCAATTGTCATTACAAGACATCCAAAATGATTCTTTGTAAAGCGAGGTGAATTTTTTTTTTGAAAATTCATGTAATTGTTATTGTATCCATAAAAAATTCACAAAAGTTTCTATGTGGTGAATGCAATTTATTTTTAATGTTTTATTTTAAAACATACGTACCCGACTTTGGATACATATTTATAAATATGTATTCAATATTATATAGGTACATATTATTCAATATAGTACATATTCAATACCTATAGGTATTTTTAAAGTTTATTATCGAATTCACAATAAAGGTTCAACAGTATAAATATATACTCCAACACACTCAGACTGTTCCGAGTATTGTGTTAAAATATTAAAAAGTTATTTAATTAAAATGTAACGGTATCAAAAATATCGATAGAATTCCATTGGTTTCTAACTAGAATGGATTAGCGTTCAATGGTTAAAAGCAAAGTTGAGAATTCGATTTCTATTTTTGAATTTCATTTAAACTAAACTTTTAAACGATGTTCGTATGAAACTGGCTACCAATAAATACACGGCTTTGAACGTTTCCTGGCGTAGTGTACCTAAATTCGTTTCGTTGTTATTTATACTCTTCTTCTAATTTTGAAGTTTTAATTTTTTTCAATATGTTTACCAGCATACGGAATTCATCTGACAAATGAAAGACAAAATTCAGTATGCCTATTATTTTTTATATAATAAATTTATATATATTATAATAATCGATATGTGTATATTGTATGTTCTCTATGAACTCCAATACCGCTCTAATTACCACTGGGAAATTTTGCATACAGGTTGTCAGAGTTTCAGTAAAGGATAGAGTACATTCTGCGCGGACGAAGTCCAAAAGCATGATAGCAATAGAACGATCATAGAACATTTAAGTACTATTGTGATTAGTTTCTTAGCACTATCACATATTGCTAGTATATATATATATATATATATATATATATATATATATATATATGTTACATTTTTCGTAAAAAATGTAACATAAAAGAATGTAACACAACATCTTCATCCAAACAATAACAAAAAAATTGTAAGTATCAACGAATATTAATTATCAACAAATTTCGTATATAAGAGTTATGTAATACCTATCTTTATGTCACTTGTTAGTTATTTTGTAAACGTGTGGTCTAAAAGGCGAGCTAGGCCAAAACAATTTCTGATTCTAATTTCAGTGTTCAAGTTTTCACACACATCAAGAGCTATATGAACGTTAGTCGGATTTGTGGATGTGCTAGTTGTCTTTATTCCTTGAATTTTGGATGCAGGCGACGTCAGAGTTACTCAGCGGTTTTCAGGTGGACAGACTACGTAACTACATTAGAATTACAAACTTTGTTCACCGACTAAGCGTAACTTTAATTATAAACCCTACTAGTCTAGTACAGATTTGGATCTATATTGTCCGATAGTATTTAGATATTTATCACAAGTGTAATTTTTATAGATTTAAACTAGCTACACGCAAAATTAATGTAAGAGCTCATAAAATATTTTTCTGAAAAATAACATTTTGATAATTTTAATACCTATTTTTATGTAAAGGTCCGCAAGCAGGCTGAAGGTAAATTTGATGGTAGTTGGCTACGTCACCTATTACCACAAGAAATCCCCTAGGTTCTGCAAATTGGTTGCAGATCTTAGTAGGACGAAGGACAATCCATTTGAAGGAGATGTTAGGAGAGATAGTATATTATTATAAGAAAGTGGTTACTGTCACCAGGCGGGTTGCCCAATTTCTAACTGTAGTAGTAAAGGTAGGTTTTTGTTAAAGATTTAAAGCAGTTATTTCCTGATTCAATTCTCGCACTTGCATAAAGTATAAGTGCATTCAGTAACTGAGAATAATATAAAATACCTAAAATTCAATTAATAACATAAGTATATACGTTTTATTTATTTATTTATTAAACAAAGCACACAGACAGAATACAATTAAATTTGTGAAAACAAGGATACATGTGTAAAATTATTAGCTAAATTGTATTCCCAAATTGAGTGCCTAACATGATTAACTTAATACTAAATAAACACTAATTAGAACAATTAAGTAACTTAACTAATTAACACTAATTATTAAAAGTAAATAAAACAAACAAAACATTAGCCTACCTAAATAACAACCCTAATCTAGCTTTAAATAAAGGGAACCTACTGTCAAATATGTCAATATCCACCTCAGATCCAGTCACCATGTCATTGTAGGTTCGACACATCCTAACTAGGGGATTGTAGTATGACGTGTTGTTCCTATATGCCTGGATGGAAAAGGGACCCGAGTGGGGAGAGCGTGACCTATATTTAGTTTTAATCCTAATCTCCGAGAGTAGATTCAAACAATCCCAAGACGAGTGCAATATTTTATGAAGACAGACAATATCATATCTCCTTCGTCGATCTTCCAGAGATAATAGGCCGAAACTCCGAAGGCGATCAGTATAACTTTGGTGTGTACGACCCAGTCCATTTCTATATAAAATTATTTTTAGAAGTCTTTTCTGCAGAGACTCAATCCTATTAATGTGCACAGAATAGAAGGGAGACCAAACTGGGCAGCAATACTCAAGAACACTCCTCACTAACGCACAAAACAAGGAAATAGTGGAAGCTGGCTTTTTAAATTGCTTAGTGGACCTTAAGGTAAAGCCTAATAATTTGTTGCATCTATTGACAATGTAATCATAATGATCTCTAAATGTGAGTTTATCGTCAAAAAGAACACCTAAATCTCTAATCACAAATACACGTCTCAATGGAAAATCACGAATATAATAATTATTTATAATTTTGTGAAATTTGCATGTAAATGTGATAGTTTGACATTTATCAACATTCAGGGTCATCCTGTTTAAAGTACACCAATCGGCCAGAACATCAATATCCCCCTGAAGAGTAACACAATCACTTTGATTATCAATAGACGCAAACAGTTTCAAGTCATCAGCGTAAAGGAGACAGGAAGACCGCAAAAGTCCAACCAGATCATTTATAAAAATGACAAATAAAAGTGGCCCTAACAGTGATCCTTGGGGCACTCCGGAGAGGACCGGTTTTGGTGAAGATACAAAACCTTTTAGTGCAACCAGCTGACTCCTGTTACTTAAATAAGATACAATCCAGCGTAAGAGATTACCGTGAAAGCCATATTGTATTAACTTGTGTTCAAGCAGAGAATGATTAACTCGATCGAAAGCCTTGCTGAAATCAGTGTAAATAGCATCAACTTGGCCCCCAGTCGCAAATACACCACATAGATAACTTTTGTATTCAAGCAAGTTAGTCAAAGTAGACCTATTTTTGACAAAACCGTGCTGTTTTTCAGACAAGAACTGCTTAAAATGGCTGTATATCGGTACATAAGCAATAGACTCAAGCACTTTAGCGGGGCAAGCCAGGATACTGATAGGTCTATAGTTTGAGCAGCTAGATTTATCACCGTTTTTAAAGATTGGTATTATATAAGCCGATTTCCAACATGCCGGGAAAACACCCGTCTTAATGGATATGTTGTACAGAATTGATAGCGGTGCACATAGTTCACGAGCACACGTTTTATAGACAACGGGGGGTATACCATCAGGGCCGGCACCTTTGTATATATTAAGTTTGTTGAGTTTGGCAAAGACTTTGTCATTGTCAACTTCAAAGTGTGCTAGTGTATCAGAGACCTTAACATTTATATTTGGCAATGGAATGTTTGTGTCCGAGTGGACCTCATCAAAAACAGAACTGAAGTACTCGGAAAAAAGTTCACATGTGTCAAGGGTTTCAGAAGACAACTTTCCATTGTAGTGCATTTTCAGAGGTATGGAGACCCTATCCTTTCTGCCATTTATGTATGTCCAAAAAGTTTTAGTATTGTGATGTAAGGAGTCCTCAATTGATGATATAAAACTTTTGTGACATTGACGCTGGAGAGTCTTGCATCTAGCGCGAAGTAAAGAATACGTATCGTAGTCACGAGGGTTGCCATATTTCTTATATAGTTTGTGGTGTTTATTTTTTTCATCAATACTTCTAACAAGAGCCCTACTGTACCATACAGGATATTTAAGTGATTTTTTAGATATAGGTGTATGTTTATGAATTACACGATTTAACTCTTTGTAAAAAGTTGTAGTGCATTCATCAACATCTTCACCAAGTAAGAGGTCATACCAGTTGATCTGTTTCAGTTCATGTTTAATTTTATCGAAGTTGCATTTGTTGAAATTGAATCGTTTAGAAATATTGGGTTTAACAGATTTGACACACTTCAGTTTAGGAATATTGAGCAAGTAGGCCAAGTGATGCTTATCAAGGTTACATACTGGATCAGCAACAGATATGGAAATTGATTGAAGACTGGTAAGTGCGAGATCTAGATAACGGTCATTGAGGTTCGGTATATCATTAAATTGTGCTAAATTACATATATTCAAAGTTTCGACGAGGAGAGCAGCCCTCATGTCTCGTGGATTAGAGGGAGTCATGAGACTAGAACTTTAATGTACCGACTATTGAATTTAACCAAAATGTGATAGTTTTTAGTCCACTGTATATAGACTTAGCTTAGCTTCATAAAATTTAATTAAGGGGAGTCATCAGTCACCAGACGGACCGGGTCGCGTCACTGCTCTTGCAAGATAACATGGGGTCAGACATTGCACTAACTACCCACCAGTGATGAATGTACCCTAAACACGCCTCAAATATGCCACTGTTGTCAGCACCTAACGAAATATTTGAATAACTGAAACAATTAAATGGAAAGGCACAAGAAAATTACACAATTGTGTCAAACTAAAGTTTCTCTTAAGAAAATCGATTTGTTTTCAATTTAGGTTAAAGTTATGCGGCATATTATTCATTAGTTTGTTTTAATACTCTCCCTGACGGACGGTCCGAATGCAAACAAACCACGAATCGAGTTATTAATCATTCACGGGGTCTTCTGCTATCGGATAGTGGTGTCTTAATTAAGTAGTGGTTCTTATAATTTTGATTATCTGTAATTAAGGTGTGGTAGCCTCTTTGACCGATGGTCACCCGTAATGGACGAGCAACAAGGGTAAGAACCCTGGATCCAGTGTGAATAATTTAACAAAATTTTAATACAGACAAGAACAAAAGTTCGCTTTTAATAACGTTTCTTAATTTTTTTCTCCAACTATTAAAGGCTGCACAGGATCTGAAGTTACTGTTTCAGTGTTTACATTTAATTATGATAAAAACCAATTATAAAACCAATGTGTTCCAAATACATTATCTGATCTGATGGTCAAGCACATACGATACATCTTCGTGAGACAAAATAGCACACTTTATGTGGTTTTGTTTTACGAGACCTTCTTTACTGTATTAATGAAAGAAAGTCATATTATTAGGACACGTGTATTTTGTAATAGTATTACAATCTTCACTATTGTCTAAGTAAATATACAATTTTCCCGAATCAAACGCTCTATGCCGTAACTCCGTCGTAAATATTGAAATATTAAAATGTCCATACAAAAGGCTACGAGCTCGTTACATGAAACAGCATTCACCTTCTCACTCCTCATTAAAATTTGTACGACAGCTTCTAAATTCTACTCTTTTCTCCGCACCTCCATTTCAATATACAGGAAAAAGTGGAAGAGCGCTGTACACGGAGTACCAAGCCGGGCTGGCAAAACTTTTGCTCCCCCCCCCTCATCCTGACGTAGGGGGGCAAAAAGTGTTGCCGACGGGTGAGCGCTTCTACTTATACCTATGTCGGGGAAAAGTTTTCCGTGTTGCGGGTAGAGGGTGGAGGGAGGGAGGAGGGTTGACGCATGCGCGCCTTCAAACCCGCAGAGCTAACGTGACAGTCCCCTTTAGGACTTCGCCTATGACGCAAGGATACTACACGTTTAGATCCCTGAGAACTGCGCAGTTAGCGATGAATGTTACGTAATTTACAGGAATGATTTAAGCTTCTGTTAAATCCTACAAATTTTATAACTAAAAATTATGCCACATTTTAATCCACCATACTTATTTCTTTATAAGTTGAAATTGTCATTTACAGAGACCTATAATTAAGATTTATTCACACATCTAAGCGTTAGAATTGTAAGGTTAGATTAGCATGTTGTTTTAGGCAAGATATTATATTTTGATCTTCGTAGTTTTCTCTCAGCGGTCCAATATTATCAAAATATGAATAGTACGTTTGAATATGTAGTTATCCAAATATTGGCACTACATTTATATTACACTTAGATAATAAAATGAATCAAAAGTTTATTAAAAGAAGTACTGTCATTAAAACGAATATGACGTAGTAGTGACGTCACAGTACATATTAAGTTTTTTGTTCTGGAAACGTCACAACCGCCTGTGAACTTGAACGCGACTCTCGCGCAACTTTCCGACGGGATTTGTTGCCACTTGTTGTTGCTCCGTTTGTTACCAAACTAAATTTGAGTTGCTAAACTAAAGTTGTGGATATTTAAAGAGAACTTTTTCTCGGAGTCAACGGCCGCTTAGAGCGTCACCCAGTTTCAGAGTACCTACCGAGTTATGGCAGTTGTTCGCAAACTACTTGGACCAACCAACGGGCAGAGGGCTGCACTTGGAAGGTCATGGCGCTAATTCGACCTTGCCTACAACTTCTGTACGGTCCGTGTTTGGTACTAGTTCATAGTTGGTAATTGGTGCCATTGTCGGGTTATACGGTCAAATACTATTTTCACTTTGAAATTTGATATTTTGTTAATACATTTTTATTATATGCTCCTTTTATATATATTCGCCTAATTTGATCATGACGTATACGTATAAAATGATATCCAATGCGAAACTTAATTTATCAGTTAATAATTTCAAAGTTTTCTCTAAACAGAAGTAAACTGTCCAATATGACAAGTATGTAAATGAATTATTTTATTTATTAAAATTCATATTATGCAAGTTATTAACAGATAGTAAATAAAATGTATAATATTAAAATTTAATAGTGATATTTTATAAAAAAATACTCACTTCGATTCAAGCTTTTCTGTAGATACTAGGCGGCTATTCCTCTAAAGCTCTAAAGCTGGGACTCATCATTTGTAATCGACACATAATATAGAAGATACTCTGATGTGCTATATTGATCTAGACATGAAGTTTCAAGAAGAACGGTGATAACACTGAAAAATACTTTTATCAGTATCGGATTTTTGGCTAAACAACTGCAATACATGCCTATTTTTCATAACCTTTCAAGCCGTTAAACCTGCAAACATAAGCATAAGCATACCTAATTTTTAAAATATTCGCGGCGTTTCCCTGTCGAATCGAGATGAGGTAATTAACTGAATCTCGACCGTCAAAAGGCTTCAAGCAAATTGGCCGCGACAAAATAATGCGGTGGATAATAGCTATTTAGACAGGACCTGAACAACCGCCCTGGGCATCACACCTGACTAACAAAATTAATTTACGGCTCAATAAGGAAATATTAACCGGCCGGTTAATAAGCCATTCACGAGGATACGCCACAAATATTCTGATTGCATACAAAATTATTTAAACAGTAAGCAAGGTAGATGTTTAAATATAGAATCTACTTAATTTTTTTATGTATAATACATAAACTAAACTTAATAACTAAAATATTAAATTGTTTATGTTAGATACTGTTTTATTTAGAAAAGTAAGTTATCTGAAAATAAACTACTTAAAAACTACAAATTTACTATTCCATTTTTTATTGTACATTCTGCTACAATTTTTGCCATGGTATTATTATTTTTTTTCTTAATTATCAATAGGTGTGGAATATAATAGTGAATATATGGTATAGAAATTATATGATTATATTGGTTATCGTGCTAGAAACGCAATTTTAAATTGAACCTATTTAAAATTTCGCTAATATAAAATCTCTACACAAAATAAAACAAAGTAAAGACAAAATTAAAATATTCAGTCGTATTTATTTTACTGTAAATTATATAATAGAATTATTACTGTTTTAATCATTTTACCGTGAAGGGTTTCACAATTAAACGCAGAGGGTCTTCCGGTTATTATTTATAAACAATAATATATCAAAACGATATTTTCAAGATGGCGCACAACCACCCGCCACCGCCCGCCAATTGCCGCAGACCGAGCGAGAACTGTCACGCTGAAATAGTGTAAAATAAATATAAAATTAATGGTTACACACTGAATTTTATTTCAAAACCGCTAATAGGTATATTATATATAAATTTAAATCTGCCACACTAAACCACTGCGTATAGCCAAGTCACTTGGAAATACCTTCGAACATTGCTAGTATTCTGAGACACGTGGGTTTCCTTACGAAAATTTCCATCAAAGCAAGATCAAAAATGAACATCATTTTTTAAACAGTGGCACACACTGCTGTTTTGCATCATTTGGGCAGCTCGTCTGCCGGCAGTAACCACCCCGTGAATACTTACAGAAGACCCTAGTGTGAATAGCACGTGTGCTGTTTTATTTCGGCGAGTGCGTAAGGGATGCCAAATCCCATTTACCTATCCCTTCCTAGACCCTTAATATTACTATGTTCGGCAGTGCCAAATGCACTGCCGAACATAGTTGTGCTCTGAGTTGCACAGCTCCTCCGAGTTGCTTGTGTTATAGGCGACGATAGCCACCTACCATCAGGTGAACTCAGCCTTTCTGTCGAGCTTCACATAAAAAAGTACATAAATATGTTCGCCGCGTACTTTGTAATCACGACTTCGCCCGCGTAACTTTGTAAATTATATACTAAAACCTTCCTCGAGAACCTCCATCCACTAGTGAAAACCGCATTAAAATCCGTTGAGTAGTTTTGAAGATCTAAGCATACATAGGGACAGACAAACAGACAGACAGACAGACGCGGCGGAGGACTTTGTTTTATAATATGTAGTGATGATGATAAGTAAATATATGTTCTTAACTTAAGATTTCACATAAGTGCACTCGAACACGAATTTAACAATATCAAACGTTTACAGTATGAAATACGTCACAAAATATACCATGAGAATTTCGGTAACAGAAATCCATAGAAGAGAGTCAAACACGGGCGGCGCTGTGCGTATTTATGGTTATATGACGGAAAAGTTTTGGAGCGTAGGAGCTGCTAAAGCCATCGATTTTCAAACTTTTTCATGGAAATAAACCTACTTTCATTGTGTACACGTGCCGTGCGGCTGTGTGTATCTAGTGGAACGCACACAAACACGATTAGGTCGGAGGTCACACGTTCTAGATTAATTACATGCGGCGTTATAGAGAATTCCAGATTGAAAATTAATGTTAGTATTTTTAGAATATCCACTTCGCCAACTGTAAATTGTAAAGTTCAAACAAAACTTTGTTTTCACATTCAGTATTGTAAAAAAAACATAGCTACTTATTTCTTTTTTTACCAGAATAAACGTAGTAATACGAAATAGTAAAAATAAATTTAGCTATTTGCTAGATTTTGTGTTTCATGTATTGTGTACACAATATCTTAATAATATCACTAATATTATAAATGTATGTTTGTTACTCTTTTACGCAAAAACACAGAGATAGTTTATTAACATATATCCTATATAAAAAAAGTAACAACTATTTTTTATCCTGGAAAATGTTAATTTCCCGTGGGATCGTCTAAAATATTAAAAAATTGGGCTGGCCCCTGTCACCGTGGCGGCGCCACCGTCGTCACAGTGATAAAGATGTCAGATATTTTCTCAGATGTTATAATATGCAAGTTAAGTTCAATAAAATTTTATGTTTTACCAGCTTATGAGTCTTGTTTTAAATTGTTTCCCTATCAAATTTCATCAGAATAGGTTCAGCGATTTAACCATGAAAATATATTAGACTGACAAATACAAATTCATTTTAGCATTTAAACATATTATTAAATATTTATTATACCTATATAATTGTAATATATATAGACTCCAGCAAGAACTGACACTTGCAAGGACCATCGACCGCGTGTATTGAGCGTGCTCACACACACACAAACTCATCGTGTACTTGTAATGGCTCCGCAAAGAAAACTTTTTAAAACTTTTCCAGCGAGGCAATATGGCTCGTGTTCTCAGCCGTTATATTTTATTTAGGCAACCATTCAGCCGTCTCTCTCTATACCTTTAAAATATCGACTCCGAAGAGCGGGATAGTTATATTTCCGAATGCTGTACAGTCGTTACGTCTGCCTTGCCCGGGATACGAGGTAATTATTTCTGTTCTGTCATTGCCGTGTATTTTTTATGATTTGTCGTCATACACACTGCGAATGAATACAAAATGCCTTTCACAAAGGATCAACTACTCTTTTATTGAAACTATAATACATGTTGAAAATTTTATTCCGGTAAATATTCTGGATAGCTTGCTTTATTTTGTCAAAGTAAGATTTTTTTTTAATTTATTTAAAATTTTAAGCCACTACTTGTAAACCAACATTGTTACTCCGCAACCGCCCTCTAAACATTTAATAAAATATCTAAACACTTAATTAACGAATTGATAAAAACAGATAAATTAAAAAAAGGAAAAATAAACTAGAAACAATATAAAAAGGTCCCACGTTAGATCTTTTTGCCCTCCGTCATTTCTGTACTCTTTAGCAAGTCCTACTTGTAGAGAGTGAAAATTTCATACTTCATAATCCAAATGAGCCTCGGACATAGCAATTTAGACCTGGCAGCCTGAACTGAAGATGTTCTAAAAACAATGTGCCCTCCTGTTCCTCTCTTGTGAATACAATACAAATTGTACTTTTTGTTTTTAATAAATTAAACTCAAAAAGTACTTGACCGATTTTAAAAATTATTTCACCTACATTATCAGCGCGTAAGATAGGCTATATTTTATAAAGTTACGCGGACGAAGTCAAGTGCATCAGCTAGTCGTTTATAATTTAGAACTCTCCCCTGCTTATTTTAATTACGCGCCGAATATTTTACATCGCTTTTAAATTATATTGGATGGTTGCATGACTTAGCGTTGGGGTAGCTAGTTTCCATCTCAAATGGTTTTCCAGTATACGTAAGACTACGAGTGTATCTTTGCAGGCAAGAATGCAGTCTCACGGTGATCGTTTATCAAGATCGCCTTCTGATTGGGGCGCGACTCAGCTGCGTTTTATTACGAATTACAGCGTACCCATTCCGATTTTAATTTGTTCCTCGCGCGCCATATTATTCAACAATTTCAATTTCCGAATTCGCTCGTTCTACTCGTACATATTTTTATTTCATTTTTTAAAAATTCATGTTAGTTAATTATATGTTATGTTACATATATGTAAAGTTACTTTTATTACAGTAAAGTAATGTTAGTTAATTAGTTTGTTTGCTTGTTTGTTTGTTATGCTTTCACGGCTTCTCAACTGATCATCATGAAAAGGACATAGGATATATCTTTCATTAAGAAAAAAATACAGTTCTCAGTTAAAATTTTAACAAGTTCTGTTAAACATGTTTAACATAAATATATATCCAATATATATAAAGTCAATATAAATATTATATAATATAATATAAATAAACCTCCCAAATAAAAGTTTTTAACTAAACTACTCAAAATTGGGCAATAGAATAGACTGGCAATAGAAATCTGACAGCTGATGTGACAGTTTTTTTTATAGTTGGGTTGTTCCAAACAGTTTTACTATTATACGATAGAATTGTTTGGACAAAAAAATACCAACTAGTTCTACTGCACAGTATGACAGATTTATTTTATTCCACGTTATACGTTATAAGTAAAAGAATATAAATTATAAGAGACTATAGATGAAACAAAATATTAAAGTTGTTTTTAGCGTGAATGAAAATACGACTAGTACCTAATCTTAAATAAAATCCATTAGATGTCTTTTATTGTTATGATATATAAAAAAAGAATTAATTATTTAAAAAAAGAATATGTTTTTTAAAGATTAAACCTCTTTACCACCCTTAGCTTAATCTTAAAGTAAAATCTTCTTTTAAAAGGTAAGGCATTATTAAACCGAAGTCGATGTAAAAAGTCTTAGTCTCCCAATGTATCTGCTTCAGTCGTAAATTACCAAGGCATTGTTTTACGAGTTCTCATTACATAGATTGTTCTAGAGGGTGGGAATATTAACTTTTTTTAAATGTTTTATAAATTTATGACCTACTACCAAGTTCGAAAAAGCTTAAATTGTTTTTTTTTTTTTTTTTTTTTACTTAAGATATACAAACTTTATAGTGTTATTACAATTGGAACGATATAGCCTAGATTCTAGACTAAAGCTGATGGATGAAAATTAACTAAGTATATCAAATTCTCAGGTGTGAGTGGACGGCATAGTGAAACCGGTAAAACTACGCCTCGCCTTATTAAAATATATACTAGAAAAAATGCTTATTTCCCAGTGAAACCAGTCTTCAAAATTAAAAAGCAGGATGGAATCACATTTCATACGTAAGTAAACTTGGATATTTTCAATTTAAAAAAATAAATAAATTGAGGTATAACGGGTAATAAACGGTATAATAATTGAGATTATAAACGGCCTATGCACACAAATGTTTATAAAATCGGCTTTGGTTTTCTGCAAAATTCTGTCTATAGTTCTTATTTGGTCTGAGATCAAAACTATGGCGATTTACTTCATTTAATTATCACAAATAAATATCTATCTATCTTATCTCATCTAAGTTGAAGGATTATGTTACATTCCTACTATTTAATAAGTTCAGTACTTACATGCAGACCAAAGACTTCATAGATTATTATATCCTTTCAGTTCCACTGTGTTATTGAAAATTCACGACGCATCTGAGAGTTTAAAAGGGAATTCCAGAAAAAGCAGTAAAATAAACTTTAACTTGACACAATAATTCAGTTGAAATCAGATAATGTTACTTCAGCTTTATCTGTTGAATCAATTAATGTGTATAAAGAGCTCCTAGTAGTCGAACGCTCCTAACGGCTCGTACTTGGCACGGGTCGACTCGACCGTGCGCCGCCGGATGTGGCTATCGAAGCTCGTCTGCCCGCCCAAACGCACACCGCTTCCGTTCTGCATCACGTTTGATTTTCACTATATTTTTGCTATAGAAAACTTCTATTTATTTTCTGAAAAGTTTTGCTGAAATAAAAGTTTTTCCTTATTTAAAAATTTATTTTTGTTACATATTTTCAGATACCTAAGTATTTAATGGGATGAATTATATTATTTCAAACAAATAACAAACAACACATCGTCACGACCGCTAGCAAACACAATGCAATGACTTTTGTTTGAAATATTCGTATTACTGTAACAGCATTCGCTACAAATCCGAATTTGTTTTACACATCCTAAAGCAAGAATTAAAGATATATATTTTATTATAAATACTGAAAGCAAATATATATCTTACTAAGCTTCTTATATTAAGCTTTGATTTGTCCTTTCGTGAAGAATGGAATCCTTAAGAACGTAGTAGAATATGTTTGTAATGTATAGTTGTGTTTTTTTATGTAAGTTCTGTTTTTTTATTTAACGTTGATTTTCAGCTGGTATTGAGCAAATTTCAGATAAATTTATCAAACATTATAGCCTTTATTTGTAAAACACTTTTTACCATAGCACTTGTGCCATTTCTTATCACTAATATTTTTTTTTTTCTAGTGGAACACTCATTTCCGGGGAATATTAGTATATTCATACTAGTAATGTTTTTTTATTAGGAGTAAAAGAAACGACCGCAATGAGAGTGAGAATTAGTACAATTTATTTTGTCGCTGAATAATCGGTGCACGAAATGCAACTGCACCAACATAAACACAAAGTGTAATTAGCATTAGTTGACGTCAAACAAATGTAATGGAGCTTTCATTTCTCCTTCATTTGATAACTATCACACAGAGAAATTATATTTTTAAATACTTTGTTACTATGTTTTTTAAAAATTACTTTTTTTCGCTTAGTTATTTTTTGTGGTAATCAGCAAGAAGTTGTAGTTTCAATACCTATTTGCTACGCGAAAACTCGATGTTTTGACCAAAGCAATTTGTCGAATGTTTAATTTTTACTGAAAACTGAAAAAAAAATCAGCTAAAGGCACGATAGGTATAGGTATCATGAAGCTGTGTCTAAAAATAAATCTAATCTAAATCTAATCTTTGGGTCTCAAACCAGATGTTAAACTAAAGCCATGACAGACTATATGGCATGACCTTTGAGTATTTTTCCGATATGGATTAAAACAATCACTGGTTGCAAAGGTAAAGTAAGAATACTCTTTTATTCTGCCAAGTCCTAATATTTTATCGTGGACAACACAATCATTAAAAGTTACATAATATATCACGTAAATAAAAAAAATACATGAAAATAAATATAAATAGTGAACCAATATGTATTGATTTCCTCATCCCTTCCCTATCCATTCTTATATCCTATATATCAGCATTTTTGAGAGGACAACATGAGGTGTCTACAGACGCAAACTTTATCTTAAATTAATTCGGAAAATTATTTTTGAAAACTTCGATCAAATATGTAATAATAGTATAAAATGAATTAAATCATATCAAGAAAGTATTAAGTAAATAACAAAAAGAAACAAATATAAGTTGAAAATATATTATCATTATTATTTTATTAAACTAAAAGTCACCGATCCATTGCTTTATGATAGAGCCATAATTCTCTTCACATGACAAATACGCACAAATTACAAGAAAATTAGATACGGAAGTATAGCGACATTTAGCATCACGTGCGTTGTGTAACGGCCGTTCATTAGGGTAGTGTTGACAGAGGTGCGTGCGCGCCGCCCGCGCCAGGCACCGGCCTATCGCGCCACCATCGATGACTAATAAAGCGAGACCAACCACACAAACTTAGCCAAGCACTCACCCTCAAATTTCCACATACAACAATACTCTACAATCCCACTTACAGAACCGCAAAATTAACTTGGGAAATTCGTTATCGCAACAATATTTACAACGTTATACCTGCTATCGATTCAAACCTTATTACGTTGTATTTAAAACTCATTTTTGTTGAGCACTTAAGAACGAAGGCGTTATCGTGACCACTTCTATCCAACACTTATTTCAGAACTTTTCCCGAATTGAGCGGTCCGTGTCAGAATTATTCGTATCTACGTATCGAAGAACAATTTATATTTTTTTTTCGTAGAAATTATTTCTTCATTTCCATATCACTTCCGTTCCTTATCGTGTGATTCTTTCAAAAGCTTCAATAAATATTTTACATTGTTGCTATAAAACAATCGACTTTAGTAGGGTCATTTTGTGATGACAGAGAGGGATAGTAGGTACTTAGTTCGAATTTTGATAGGCATGGGATTGATAATATTGAACACATAATTTTATTTTATGTGTACAAAATGATAGACTATATTTAATGAAATGTCCCCTGTAGACTTCCAAGTCGCCACGTCGCTTCAGTAATATATATAATTAATTTCTTCAAACTGTGTGATAAGTTTATCTGAAAAATATTAAATATTTTTGAGATAAAACTTAATATTTTTTTTACTATAAGTAAACCTTTCCATTATAATTTTTATCTTATTCGTAACATTTTCTAAACTAAACATTGCCTCCATAAAATGTTTTATTTTTTGCGTAGTCGCAAAAGTTTTATCTAGAGGACCGACCGAGCACCTCTAGATTACTTACTCATTTCGCAATAGCCCAAGGCAATTAAAAAGGAAGGGGTAGTGCTATCATTAACCAGGAGCGTTGGCGTCTTAACAAGAATATAATGCAATTTTAAAATAATCCCCGCAAAAAAGAAATTAATGCAGGCACCTCGCTGGATTCCCTTTTTATCTCCTTAATTGGTTTTCACATCTTACAGTGTAAAAAATATCGTGTTCTTTGTAATCTCGGGCGATGTTTTAATAAATATAACGAAGTGAGTCAGGGACGGGGGCCCAGAAAATATTACCTTTTTTTTAAATAAACCTTTCACACTTGAAGGATCAACACGGCTCACCGACGACACTCGAGATTTATTGGAGAATAATTAAGAACGTAACTCCTTTAAGAGAGTAATTAAACTAAATTAAATGATTTATTGAGTTAAATTTGTGTAACGATAGACGAAAGCAATAGTAATACTAATAAACAAAATTGAAGGGTCAAAATAACTTGTTATAATGTCAAAATAATTGCTTTTTACTAATAATTACAAAATATTTAGTATATACGGTACTTATTACAATTTTTTTTTTAAATTGTCTGTCTGAATGTCCGGTTAATCTTCGAAACGTCTGGACTGCTTTTCACATGACTTGCACTGGAAGATTGTTGAGTAAATTAGTAAAATACAGTAATTATACTGCGCGCTCCCCATGCGAATGCCGCAGCGAAACATGGCATCCAGCTAGTAATAAATAAAACAAAATCATTATTTTTTGAAAAAATAAATAAATTTTCGTCACTTACGTATGGTACAAAAATAGTAAGTAATACCTACTTTTAAATAGTACTTAAATATAACTACAAATAATATTTTACAATGACCGTCGGTTCGCAAAGTAAATTTAATGAGAACCGGCATGATACCTCATGGGTAGAAATTCAATCATTAATAGAATTCAGTCTAAAAAAAATTATTTAAATTATTTGTATCAAATCCTGACCAATGAAACAAAGTTGCTCCTCATAAGGTATTAGAAGAGACGATTGAGTGTTTATAGCTTATGAGCAAAGTTGGTTCATTTCTTTGGCTAATAAAAAATACGTTTCCAACATTATCTCTCCTTGAAAGCCTCTTACCGGTTTTTATAGTCGAAACTTCGTTGTTTTTCGCCCGTAATTCAAATGTGGAATAGTTTTTTTTCTTCTAATAATACCCTCAACTGCTTTTGTATTGGTATCATTGTTTGTATTTGTTACGAATAATTTTGTTGCGAATTATATTTGTTTTGTCTATGCTTGGGTTGAAGCCAAATTCTATACGAATTCCACCAAGACTAGGTACTAAGAGTGTCTTTTTTATGTAGTCAGACAGATTTTATCGATCCACTTGATGGTTGGTGGTTACCGTCATCAAATTAACATTATTATTAGTATTATTAACTTAGTATTAAGTAAATTGTTGTCTATACATTAAAAAAAGTATTTATAGATAATGGAATTACATCTAATGTTGAACCTGCTGAAAATGCTCTGCCACATTTTTCCAAACTCGTTGTCTTGCTAAGGTATATTGACTAGTAAGATATAGTATGAAACAAATTATCCGGTACTAGCTGTTGCTCGCGACTTCGTCCGCGTGGAATAGTTATTTTGGGAATCATTTGGGTATCTCGAACGGTTTTCGCAGCGCACGCAAAGGAAGCCCTAAAGATGAATAATTTTCCCCGTTTTTTTCCACATTTTCGACTGTTTCTTCGCTCCTATTAGTCGCAACGTGATGTTATATAGCCTAAAGCCTTTCTCGATAAATGATCTATCCAACACAAAAAGAATTTTTCAATTCGAACCGGTAGTTCCTGAGATTAGCGCGTTCAAACAAACAAACAAACTCTTCAGCTTTATATATTAGTATAGATTTAAATTCAATTGTATGTTTGTTTCTAAAATCACAACTGCCACATTGGCCCCACACTACAATCTAATGTAATACACCCATAAAGCTAGCGTTAATCCTTTCACAGTACAGTACTGTTGTGTCATCAACGGTAGTCGAAATTTTAATCACCACCCCGGCCTCCCCGCGTCTCATGTCCCCACCCCGCACCGCGCCCCGGGGCTCCGGACGGCCGCTCCTTACACGATATTCCCATTACTTAGTCCAGGGCGATAATAAAATTTAATATAACGCCAGAGGAAGCGGATGCGACCACAATGCCAAACTGCAGCCGACTGTCGAGTTTTAAAGTGACGGTTTATTTAATGTTTCCAAAAGCCTCTAGGTATTATTATAAATTTAAGTTGTTAACAATCACACTGTCACGAGTTGTGGGATAAATTCTCAATTCTGATGTTTAAATAGAAAGCTTTTTGCTTATAAAGGAACGAAACATCGATAAAGACCACTCAATTTTATATCTTAGATTGTGGCAGAAATTTGTGTCTTCGGAACTCAATTTATTAATTTGTCTACTTAATATACAATAATAAATAAATCTTTAAAACATGTTATAATATATATGAAAGGCTAGAATAAACAAAATACAAATTATATAAATACGAGCTGATCCGGCGAACTTCGTACCGCCCAAAACCGTTCCATACAAAATGTATGAAAAAATTAATGTATGTCATATTTTCTTTTGTAAATATTTTCCGACCTTTTAATAGTTATTCTGCTATTCGAGGCTGAGACGAATTCAACAAAATAAACATCATGAAAATCGGTGCAGCCGTTCTCATTTTATAAATGGTGTAACTAACACGACTTTCTTTTATGTACGGACATTCAACATTCTCAACGGGACAACATCGCCACAGCATACTAATAATATACGAAATTAGTATACTGTGACATCGCCCAGAAGAAGACCAACGTGCGGTAGTTGCAGGCTTTAAATTCTCTAAATACTTTCATAATAGATTTTAAAATTCATATTGAACAATAAGCTTATACGCATATATATTTTAAGTTTATTGATAGACGTTAAAGTTTAGAAACTCTACAGTATCTTACTTCCGATTAACCTGAGGGCAAATTTTCGATGCCTACAGCTTGATATAATGGGTATAGTACGAGTCCATCTCAAAGAATGGAGGGGTTGAATGCCGAGCAAAATTGAGAAATGGACCGGTTAACATTGTTATGCCACCCTGACACTAGATCAAGAGCGGGTTCAGTGAAAAATATTTTTGTTCTTATATGTAAGAGAATTTACGTACGAATTCTCACGATGCTTCTTGTGATGTACGAAATAATATAAAGCGTGAAATATTATTACCTTCATATATGTATGTAGTGTGGGTAAATGATATATATTTAGTTTTGAGTTTTGACATCTTTAAGCTTAAGCAAATAGAACATAAGTATAGAAAATAAATTAATATGAATTTATCAATTAAAATTTAGAAGTATTCTGCAGCAACACAGAACTAACAAATAATCAAAATTATGCGGATATAATGGACAATATCCATGACATTATTTGTATCTGGACGAAAACAACAGGACAAACAGATCTAAACTGCCTTCGTAAACTCACATCATAGAACTCGGTTTAGAAATACAACTTGCTTAGTAGTTATTTAGTAATAAATAAATAATTATGTTATTATGTTTGCATCTGTGAAAACATAAAATTAAGTTTGGTTCGTTTTCGTATTATAAAAAACTAGCTGGTGGCCGCGACTTCGTCCGCGTTCTTAATGAAAGGAACCCTATGTCCTTTCTGGTGTCCCAGAAAACGTGTATGAAAAATTTCTTGTAGCTACAGTACTTTTTGCGTGAAAGAGTTACATCCATCCATCCATACATCCATACAAACTTTCGCATATAATATTAGTATGGATGTAACATATTTACTTTACTACAATAATAGGAATTATCGACGTTATTAGCATTATACATAGATAACGTAAGCGGGTAACGTTTAAGTATATTCCAATACACCTGTTTGTAAAAAGTACATTTCAACCAGTTTATAATATAATAAAAATTATTCCACGTTAATGAACTTGGAAAATATAACATGAAAACAAGAAGTTTAATTGCAAACACTTTGGCAACCGTTCCCTGGGCGTCAAAACTCATGCACTTTTAAAAACTTACTCGCCAACCCTGGGATGCAGTAAACTCATTAACCTGAGTGCGGGGCTTATTAGGCGAGGCGTACTACCTGTAACTTAGAGACACACTGTCATATAAAGACATCGAACAAAAAAATTTGAGTTCATTCCTCTTACAATATTTCGAAGACATACATTTCGCTCAAGATTTGTGATTTGGCTATGTAAAATGTGATGAATAAAATTTTTGTACAGTACCTAATGTTATTTTCATTATTATTGTACTACGTGCATTTATATTATAGAAAAGAAAATATCACATAGGTTCAATTAAAAAAAAACAGCAGTACAGTCGTTATGCTATTTGGACTTTTGACTTAGTCTAAATGCGATCAAGATTTATATTATCGAGATGTAGGCATAAAGCTACTCGACCCTTATTTGGGTTGTTATATTATAAAATTACATTACCTACACAAAATGTCGTCTGCTCTTTTTCTTGTTCTTTTTTTTAAACTGCCATTGGCTGTATTAGTAAGCTTGTACTTTTAGTATTATAAGTATTTGCTGACGATAAGATATTCCTTAGTAAATTTATTGTGATAGTGTTGAACATGTTTTTGGTCCTTCGAGCTAAATTTTTGAAAAGCTACATAAAATGCTCTTAAAACTGTTCGATTTTTAAATTATGTTTTTCCTGTTTTTCAAACTGCCTGCCAATGTGTTCGCTACATCACCCACCCACCCTTGCTTGAAGAATTCGTTCTCTCACTTCGCCTTAAACGTGTACTGACATGTTAACGTGTATACGGAAAATGTAAGCATTATAAAGATTTACCAAGTCAAGGCTTACCACAGTTAGGAGCAAACAAATAATTAATTGCTCTTTCGCTTGTAGAATACATTATATTTTTTACATACATTACATTATACATTTGGTTTTTTTTTATAATTTATTAAGCCCTGTATTAAACACTACCTGTCAAATGTAAATCAATAGTAAATAATAAAAAATGAAATATCATTTCATATAGAAATCGACCCGGACAGTATAAAGCTTGCGTAAAATATTACAGAGTATTTAAAGCTTTCGTAAAACACAATAGACATAAACAAATATATTATTTGTGAGGTACTGAACTAGACAAGTAATATAACACTATCTCCAATATGTGAAAATTAACGTAGAAAGCTCGAGTTTTAGGTTGTTATACTTGTAACATACGTAAAGCCCTAAGTCATACGGTTAATTAGACGATGTGTTCGCGTTGCTTATTGCGATGTGCATCATTCAAGAGAGCAACAAAATACCCTTACTTTGAAAACGAAGATATAGAAATTTATATATTGAATCATTCCGTTGATATGTATATAACATTAATATTACGTCCCACTATAACACAGGCTTGCTCCATGGTTTTTGAAGATTATTAGTTTATAGATAAAATTTGGCACACATATAGGTTCCCTTTTTTTTTTTTTTTTTTTTTTTTTTTTTTTTTTTTTTTTTTTTTTTTTTACAAGAGGAATCCATCATGGATACCCACCGGCCTGGGGACAGACCGGTGGGTTATGTCGGACTCCTGCCCCGAGGTGGTATTGGGGAAGACCTACCGACTAAACCTCTTGGCGTCCTCCGCGTCCGCTATGAGGCGAAGTTGCGAGGGCGGACGAACACTCTTCCGCAACTCCGCCGCGGGTGTCCGTAACCGGGCACTGCTCATTGGGACGGCGCACCCGAACTGCCAAAGTGCGCCGTGCCTCTCAGGATGAAGCGGGCGGTAGAGTCCCCATCTACCGCCCTAGTCCTGTCAGGGATCCAGATGGCGAGCGTACGCCAGCCGCCTGCGTCCAGTTCGTCGGCGACGGAGAGGATGGGATAGGACGTCGTCCTCCCGTTCTCTCTCCGCCGCCTCCTTCTGCGAGATAACATCCTCGCAGAAGTATTGCGTCACTCGCCAAGCGACTCTGCTGCCGACCATAGCTTTTACTACGGCCGGCAGAGAGAGATCCAATCCAATGGTCGCAGCGAGCTCAGTTCGCTGCGCCGACCATCTAGGGCACTCCGCAAGAGTGTGCTGTGCGCTGTCCTCAGCGCAGGCACACGAATGACATTCTGGAGTTGGCTCCCTACGAGCCACCCGGTGGAGATAGCTCCCGAAACAGCCGTGTCCCGAGAGCACCTGCACCAGGCGGAACGTGAGAGCCCCGTGTCTGCTCTGGAGCCACTCGTCCAACACTGGACGAATAGCCTCCACGGTGCGGTGGCCGGCACTAGGCTCGGCCAACCTCTCGCTCCATTTCAGGAGGAGGTTTTCGTGTGCTCGCGAACGGATTCGCGAAACAACCTCTTGCGGAGGCTGAGCTCCCCGGGACCGTACATCTGCAATGCCCAGATATACGGTCGCCTGCACCTCGGCCTCGAGATCCCACGGTGGCGTGCCCGCCATGACGCATGCAGCCTCAAAGGACACTGTCCGATAACCCCGGATGATCCTGAGCGCTAACGCGCGTTGCGCGCGTCGCAGGTGCGCCCTGCATTTCTGTCTCAGGCCGTCCGCCCAAATTGGGGCTCCGTATAGAGCCATTGACCGCACTGCCCCCGCATACAGACGACGACAGGCGGTGTTTGGCCCACCCAGGTTTGGAAGCAACCTGCCCAAAGCAGCAGCGACTCCCACCAACTTCGGTTCCAGGAGCCGAAAGTGTCCCTCAAAGCTCCAGCGGCTGTCCAGGACAAGGCCGAGGTATTTCATCGTGGGCTTCACGTCCACGGTGACTCCCCCGATAATAATCTCTGAACCCGACGGTGGTGCATTCCGAGGCCCGTGAAAGCACATGGCTTCGGTCTTGTTTAAGGCTACGGTGAGCCCCAACCGCCGGATTCGTTCGACGACGTGAGCCACGCCAGCCGTAGCCAAAATGGTACCCCGTCTGTGGTCTGGTGCTCGGGCTGTTACCAGGGTGTCGTCAGCGTAACATGTCACGCCGACCCCCGGCAGGTTAGCGCCTCTGAGCACCGAGTCATAACCAATGTTCCACAGGAGCGGCCCGAGGACCGACCCCTGTGGGACTCCGCACGTAATATGGCGGTGTTTCAATCCTGTCTGCGTCGGATAGCTCACTGAGACACATATAGGTTCCCTGGATTAACATATAGGATATTTTTGTTCTGAAAAAAATTTAGTTTCCCGAGGGAATGTCTAAATATTTACAAAATTTACAAAAATACATATTACTCATATATTTTCTTTTTCAACACGGACGAAGTCGCGGCCACCAGCTAGTAATATTATTAGTCTGATATAATATAACGTTCTTTGATACTCGGTAAAGTTACATTTGGCCGTTTAATTCCAAATCTCAATCAAGTAGGTAACATAAGACTGATTTACTATTATATTTAATATCAACAATATCAATACTGTAAAGTCTTAACAAAATCTTTTTCTCAAATGTGATTCCACATTTTATAATAAAACATATCTCACTATCTCATAGGTACGATCAAGCATCCAAAGCAGTTAGTACAACATACCTTTGATAGTCTCGCGGAGTCTGGCTAATAAACTCTCCGGCACCCGACTGCATGAATAAAATTATAATGAATTTCAACGGTACATTATAGTCGCTTTAATCAAATGTGGCATCGCATATGCATTAGCCTCAGATGCACAGTAGGTCTTTGTTTATTTCTTTAAAGGATACCATAGCAAAGGACTTTCGGCAAAACATATCAATGTTATGCCTCAGTTATCATTCAATTTATTAACCATAGATGAATGATTGGTCTCGCTGCGCTCGACTAGATACCCCCGTGGTACTAGTAAAATGCGGCATAAAATAGTACGCCGAATTCGGTAAACTGCAAACTGCCTGTGATGTGTACGTGCCGAATATTTTATTAAATTTTAGGCATAATAAAATACCAGTTTGCGTAGTGAAACTGTGTAAAAATATAATAAAACTGGGTAAAAAGTGATAAAAAGTGACAGTTTTTTACACACACTACAATAAAAAGTTGCCACGTTTTCGGAGCTATTGCTTTTGTATAGCGCTCTATCTAGTCGAGCGCAGCGAGACCAATCAATTATTTTTGTTATTAACCTTAATTTGAAAATAAAAATAACTTAATTGCATTTCCTAATTTTAATTGTATTTAATTTTTGTAATATTGTCGATTGTAATATGGTCAATTTGTCATTGGACCCATAAATTGTTTTAACTGTTGTAATAATTTATTATTGTACTTATTTTTGTATACCTACTTAAGTTCTCATCGGGAGCTTATGTTACCGCACTCTAACCCCATGATTTACTTCTACCAGACGAAGTCGAAGACCGAAGCTAGTCTATTGTAAATTTAATCACGAACTAGATTATCCCAATCCCTTTTTGGTGATTGTCTACAGAACCGCAGTAGCTTTACTATAATAGAAGAGTGAAGAAACACAAACACCTCTCAGGGAGTCGGCTAATCGCTTAATCAAAATTTATTCCGCACTTTGATTTTAAATTTGGAACGCAACATTTATTAGTGGCCCCCTCGAACCAACCCTTCGCGGGGCGGTTCATTATCGCGGATTAAGGCTGCGGAATATTTTATCGATCGCATCGACGCCAGTATTCATTTTCAATTAAGCGCCAAGTATTTTATTAAGTTTGAGCGCGGAATTGATGAGTTTCGCGAACTAATATTTACAATGGGTGCAGAATAACGTGACTGACGGCTCTCCGCGTTACCTGAACTACGATACGATACCGAGTTACATAATTATAGGTATGTATAATAACCAATACTATATGTTTGAACGCTCTTGATTTTTAACCTAATACTCTAGTCGTTGCATTTTATTATTAGGTTTCTTTAATGCTTTCAGTGTTAACATACACGTCACGATAGTACCTACACTTTGTTGCAAGGTATCACTCTTCTAGACAAGTATTGTTACTACGTACTTATTTCAAGTGAGAACAAAAACTAAAGTGCAGGTGCAGTGAAAACCAGTTTTTTTGGTTACCCAAATTATTAAAACAGATCCCATTTGCCTATCTCTTCTTTATCCCTATCCTTAATTCTACTATTATCGGCAACTCACCATAGTAGGCGACGGTATCCGCCTGCCTTCAGCTTGTCTGTCCAGCTTAACATTAAAAAAACAGCTAAATTCTTAAACACTCTAAAGTCTTCACCTGAGGTCAACCCTGGATTTTATTAGATCTTTTAACCATCCAATTGGTCTTTATCGAGTGTTATAAGAGCTCTAGAAGCGGAGTAAAGGCGTAGTTCTTTGACGTAAAGGCCCCATAGTTTTAATTCCTGGCAAGGTCGCTGAAACAAACTTTTCAATGTTGGCCTTGGTCTTGAGTATGGCAAGTTGAGGCTTTACATAATCGGTTAAATAATTCTCCTTATACAAGGCTACTACGTAGTTTTAAACCATACAAAAGAATATTATCATCCCAAACGCCTCCCAATTTCGCAGTAATAATAGTAAATACCAATTTCATTTATATTGTCAACGAAATTACTTGTTTTAAGAACACTTATAGATCTCTAATAAGAAGAAATAATAATAATATTAATATGCAAACGTAATAGTAGATAAAGTTCCATGGATATTCTTTGCTTACGATATAGGTTCGCAGACAAACTTTTGGTACTGTCAATGTTACAAACACATAATGAAAAGTAATAAAACCCTTTTTTTATCACTTGTGATATATGGACTCTTGTATATCTTACTCATTGAAACTAAACAACACGTATATTTTATATAAGATAAAAGAGGTTCTTTCAAGAACTAATCTTTAGTATGATTTAAATCGAAGATATGAAAATGTCGGAATAAGAACTCCTTTGTACAACCAACAGTTTCAGAGAACCAGATGACGATGTGAACTTGCATACATTCGTTGCAAAATCAATATTCAATTTATATCTGTAAGACACAAACAACTGGCAGATAAATTAATAGATGTTCTTTCACAAAGCTTTGTTCGAACGTTGAATGGAGGTAGGTGACTTCAATTTCCTGGAAGCGACGGCGCTTCCGCGGCCCCGGCACCGAACGCGCAACTTTTGAAGGCTCTACCTCGTCATGGAATCCGATGCACCTATGCGCCTGTGTGCTTACACGCCCGTAAGCAAATAGGCGATCACATTACCCACTTACCTACACGGGCGGTTAAACTGCTAAAATATTATTAATAATATTAATTAAAGCTGATTAAACTACCAAATAAAATATTCCTTACTTACTATGCTATCAGGGTCCAGCCATGTTGGTGTCGCATGTATTTGTTCATACGAATTTTTTCTGGAAACTATTTTGATATAGAATAAATAGCGTAAGGTTGGAAATCGCTAGATGTCTTAAATCTGAAATATCACAGAGAATGGTCAGTTGTTAGAGCCAGATGCTTTATAGATTGGTGAGAGACTCGATGAAATATTTCAAGAAGCTGATCTTCACTGAAGGAGAGGTATTGTGAAGAAGTAAAATAGGTGATTAAATCCAATTACTTTCAAATTGACAGTTCTGAAATATACATTTTTTTAACATATAAAAAGTAAATCACGACTGAGTTCGAGCGTTTTTAAACGCCGCTGGTCTATGTATCGTAAACAGCACGTGCGAACAAATAGAAGAAGTTCGTATATGTACCGCCGCGAAAACGCGGTGGGTGCATCTAATGCAATTTCCTCCTTCAGGTGTTTCGATAATGTGAGCGCATCATTGCATCCTGGCTATTAGCATACTATTTATAATATTCTCGAACAAAACCTTTAGCCAGGTGCATTAGATGTTACGGTTTTAGTGTATCGACTTGATGTTGTGTTTTCAATTTATTGATGAAAATACATGAAAGCAAATATTACGATTATATGAATAGTTTTCCATTCATAATATCATAATCTAATTTTATTGTAACTTTTTTATACTTACCGATTTTTTTTGCTTTATCATTTCCATACTTATTCACATACTCTTTCTGATTTCGAGTTTTAAGCGTGTACAAATTTCAGATTTATTTTTGAAAATCCTATTTTTTTAATCAACGATCACATAGACCGTTTTTCGTAGTGTCCTTACGAGTATTATTATATTGTAAACCATATTTGTTGTATCTACACAACAAATTTCGTTGAGTATTTTATATCACTGATAATAAAATGCTGTAGGTAGCTAACTAGCTACACTTTATTATCACAACTATTAGAGTTCTATATTAAACAAATAACTGCAGGTAAATTTAAAAAAAAAAATCTTCTTTTACAACATGAAAGAGAACAAACTGTCTGCTTGTTTTATTTATTTTACATACATAGGTATCAAGTTTATAAGATAAAATGTTTCATTACCTTCAAACATTACCTGCTTCGCTCCGCTTGATATCCCATTTGTCTGACGAGCTCATAGGACGCGTGTTACTTGTTTTAAAGGATGTACCTACCGGTACGTTACATAGGAGTAACTTTACACTTTCCAACTCGTTTAAGCTAGATTTTAAGCAATTTTCAATGCATGTAGGTGTTAGAAAATTAATTTAGTTCATAATCATAGTGATGAAATTCTCTATTGTTTTATCTTAAAATTTATTTTGAAAAATACATTTTATAAATAACAATTTAGGTTTGCAATGACTTGGCACTGAATTCTGCAATGATATACTGAAAAAAAAAATTACTCTGTACACTTCTGAGGAATTTATATGAGTAAGTATTATAATAAAATTGTATTTAAATAATTATTTTGCCACATTGGCTAAATAAATTTTTTTAATGCTATAAATCATGTGGTTAACAATATGACAGAATGTTAAAAAGACGTCTAGCTATTAACGTGTAGCCGAGTCATATCTCGTGGAGGCTTAGCCCAACTCATTGTCGGGGCAATGGCGTCTGCCTTCGCGAAACGAAAACTTTTCGAAATGGCGCGTCGGCCAAGCCTTTATTAAAACCTAGCAGGCATATTGCAGAACTGACGGCAATAAGTAACACGACCGCCTCTCCTCGCCACAACGAATTCAATATTCAGAGCGAGTTGGAAAGTTTTATTATTGCGGCGTAAATATAATGAGTGCAGGTGAGGCAGTTTTGTCTGTCGGGATTTACGGGCGGCCATTATTCCCGTGCCGTGGTAAGACAGCGAACGCTGAAATTAACTTATGCGCCGAGAGCTCGCTTAAATTAGTTGCTAGTTTTAACGTTCACTACCAAGTCTTTTAAGACGAATTTGAGAAACAATTTCACGGAAAATTTCCATCATGACAAAAGTTAGTGAGAAGCTATCGAGGCGTTTTTGTACGGCCATTGCAGCGTGGGAGTGGTCACGCGTCACAGACTGGCGGTCCCTGTGAATGTTTTTGCTGAAAACAGAAAGAGATGTAAATGTGGAATCCACTGCGAGTGACAAGGATAAAGTATGTAATCATTGCAGTAGGTCTGGTGAAAATACGACACACTTTTTAAAGGCCATCTCATCCTTTTCCTAACAATTGTAACTTTGTTCTTGTCTTATCGTATAACTCTGCGAAGCATGAAAAAGATTATAAATACCCAAAAATGTTCATTTAGTTCATTTTGTCGTTAAAATTAATTTTTTTACAGCAATAAAATATATTATGTCTATTAATTTCTGAAATCCAAACTGTAAATTTAAATAAAAGAAAACATGTATTACTTTGATATACACATATTATTTCAATTTTCATCTTTTGTAATTTTATTTATATTAATATAAATAAAACTCTGGCTAATAGTTATGTCCATATTAGCCCATATTACGTTACAATAACACACTATACGTCAGTAAACAATAACAAAGTAACAAAATCACTGAATAAAAAACCTTTCGAAAAAAAAAACCTATTTAAGTAATTAACAAGGACGAGCAGATTTCTTAATTAGAATGGAAAGAAAATAATCAATCATAATGATATAAAGCTTAATATAAGCTGTTGATTTTATATAAAAATATTTAATATTTAATGAATTAAATTCTTATAAAAAAATTGCAACTCATTTGTTTATATGGTATTTTCTAAAGTCTAAAGGTAGAAACATATTTTAAAATGCCCCCCTAGTAAAATCCAAAACCCATAGATTTTCACAGGGGTGATTCTAAATATCTAATAGCAAGAGTATAGCCAAATCTGCTGTCTCATAAATCAAATGCACCCGAGGTGCGTATATTTCTTGGTTAATTCTTTCGCGATAAACAGCTTTGTGTGTTGTTTATGAGCTGTCATTTTTAGTTACCTACACCTGAAACCAATTACAAATTACTTCTTAAAATATCTCGCAAAAAAGGTTTTGTATGAAAAATTCAGTTATTTTTAAGATTTGAGATATTAAAATATGGGCTTATACAATATTCATTATATTTAAGCATTAGTTACCTACTTTTTCTTTATGCAAAGCTCATCAGACGTTCCATTACGGTATCTAGTCTAGCATCGTCTTTCGTTGCAAGCCATCGGAACACAGTTCGCAACCCACCGCTGAGCACTCATTTTTTTTTGGGTGGTTACTACAATACACAATGCCACTACTAAAACACTCATATGAGTGCTAACTTTGAAAAGTTAAATCAAGAGTCAATCAATACTTCATTCTTCAAAGTGGAAAGCCATTCTTTAGTAATTAAAAAAAGGAAAACAAAGGATGCAAGTGCGAAAGTTAAAATACATATATTTATTTTTTCAATGCATAATAATAGTTGAATGGTTTGAAATTGATTAATATTCTTGAAGCTGAACCATAAATCTGGTGTTTGAACGAATCCCAGCTGCAAACTCCCTCTGCGGCCATACATCGCAATATCGCAGCTTTGTACGTCGAGAGTTCTACCGTTTTCGACAAGATGCCTCGAACACAAACACGCAATATTCGGAGCACGAGACAAATGTATCTTAAAATATATAGGTAAAATACACAATATCATACAAGAAAATTACATCAAAATTTTAGCTAAAAAAGAATTACATAACCGAAAATTCAACATAACATAGAAAGCACTTATCTTATATGACAATTGCATAATTAGGGCCTCTTTCACAGTCTGTCAAGTAGGCTAACCGTCATTTAAAGTCACCTGTCACCGGGAATAATTTAGCTGATATATCTTTGTTTATACAGTAAAAGTCCCAAACATTAAAAAGAAAATTACAAAAAATATTCGCCTATCGAAGGATGCACTAAACCGAGTGCATAATTTAATAAAACATAAAATTATTTCTAAAAGTAAGTAATCAACACTTTACATGTAGTTGGTGAAAAATGCCCTTAATCGTAATGAATTTGGAATCCCTGTGGATGCCAGAGCCGATTCCATATCGCCTTTTTTTATTCATTAGCCCTTAATCTTATTCAAATCCCCTGACGTTGCTATGGACACCTGTTAGTTTTTTTTTAAACTTTCATTAAAAAATGTAAAACTTTATGTAGTTTTCATAAAACAATCAAGAAAGCTGTCTTTGTAAAGTGGCTATCTTGTTTTTTTATTATTAGTGACCCGACGCCAGCTTCGCACGAATGGAATTTTTTCTTGCAATTAATATACACAAACCTTCCTCGTTTATCGCTCTTTGCATTTAATAAATTCGTATCTAAATCCATTGGATGGCTTAAAATAAGTTAACAGAGAAGCAGACAAAAGCAGACAAAAGTATAAATATTATATATAGGTGTATGTACAGAAGACATAGAGATATATTTTAAAATTCTATAAAGTTCTCGTAGCTAAGTACAACGTTTAACTCTCCAGAATATATTTATAGAAATGTTAAATGTGGTAATACGAGTACGTATGAGCATATATTAGAATTTGGGGGCCAAACGAAACATGAACGAAGACTAAATTTAGCAATTTGAGCAGATTGTGTATAGGTACCGTCCCATGTAAATGATGGGCCATCACAATGGACTCGGGGATAAGTTTTGCAAGCTCTTTGATTTCCAAATTCACACCCCGTTTTACGCTCACTAATTTTCTTGTCCGGACACAATTTCGGTAGCCGTGGACCCCTTCACAATAATAATTTCGCTGGGAAACTATTATAGACGAGCCTCTCTAGCCAGTAATTAATTTTGCTATAAACTGGCTCAATTGAAGCGTGTAGATTTCGTGTAGGCTGACTCAGACTCTTACAGCTACGAGTTTTATGAGTGGTAATATTATTATTTCATTATTTTCAAGCAAGTTTATTGAAAATTTTATATTTTACTTATACAGTTGAATTACCATTATTTATTATTATTATTTATATCCGAAATTAATTAATAAATTAGGTATAAATATAATGGATATAAGTTTTCACCAGATCCCAAGAAATAATTTTAAAATGACTAAATCATCAATAAGATAAAAAAGCCGCAATAGCGCGTAACTTTTTTGTTTGTAGACCGATTGGAATAAAACAAGCACTAACCTTTCCTGAGATTAGCGTACACAGCCACAGAGACAAACATTTTATTTAATGTATGACAAATACACAATGATATAAATATGTTATACACGTAAGCACTTATATCATATTAAGATGACATATTATTATTTATATATAAGACTACATATTTTTTTCATTACTTTCACACAGCTTAAAAGCAATTCATATTTATTTATTTATATCCTAAAGTAGTGAATATTTTTTCAGAATGAAAACGTTTGCATATATACATTACATACGTAAAATAAGCAACATATGAGTACGTGGACGGTAGTAGAATACAAAGCCACTGCCACTAGTAGTGTTGCCGACCGCATATGTTATAAGATACATCACAATACCCGGAGAAGTTTCGAGAACAAAGCCGCAACTCGCGTCCTACACTTATAATACACAAGTACACCTATATTCCTGCATTGTCGAATTCACTTATGTATACTACATACGGAACTCTGGATAATAATCGAAGTATGATACAATTAAAATAAATCAAAATGATCAAATTGTAACAGAACACGACTAATACTATATATTCAGTCAATGATGTCGATTGGATGTCAAGGATACTAGGATAGGATAATAAATAGACCTATACAAAGTCTAGTCCTTATGTATACTAGTTGTTGAAGAACATATCAACACCTTCTTAAAGTTCTTTCATTGGATTTTACTAAAAATGCTTTTTCGTCATTACTTGGGTGTGTTTTGTTCAAAAAGTCGGAACATTTTTATGCAACTAAATAACTACGACGCGTAAATAACTAAGAATAAATTACGTAAATTATTTGTAGACAAGCTTTAAACACTAGCTGTTTGGTTATAAGAACTTTTAAGCTACTATTGAACTGTTGAAATTATTTCAGCTGATTTAGGATAGAATGGCTTTCGCTCTAGTAAATACAATTTATATATACACACACACACCTACCATTGGAAAATAGTCATTAATTCTTCAGAAAGTATTCCAAATGCCAATCTGTTTTCTGATACTATTTTCTGGAAATGGAGGACATTTTTCAAAAACATTACGATCAATTTGTTCCCGTTTACTAATATTTGCTGTATTGTTTCTATAGTATGAATTAGGATACAAATGAATTGGTTGTTTTTCACTCTTCGAGTCAATATGTCACAAATGTTAACATATAACGTTATTGGCTCGCGGGTAGCCCGTGGCTCGTCTAGCCGGTGGCGTCTAGCGCATTCTCACCTGAGGCTCGACTTGCTAAGACTTCACAACTTTGACGTCCGCTCAATGCGATCCTGAATTACTGAGGTAAGACCTCACAATCGAGTGCTCTCCAGTGCTAACATGTCTCGATATTATTGCCAATATTCCGTTTAAAGTATATTGCTCTGTGTCGCTTACACAGTTCAACAATTTCATATGTTACTAGCTGGTGTCCGGGCCTTGTCAGAGTTGAAAAAGAAAATAAGTAATATGAGTAACATAACGCCTGACGTCTTTATCGCTGTGATGACGGTGACTAAAAATATATAGTATTTTTTCAGGATAAATGCTATTGTTTATCCAGGTAATAATATATGTGCCAAATTTCATTCAAATCTGATCCGTAGTTTTTACGTGAAATAGTAACAAACCATTAACAAATATACATCCATCCTTTCCTTGCAAAGATATATTATTTATTTATATGATTCATCCTCACAAATTTTCTAATTAACAAATATAAAGCCGAATTTATAATATTAGTAGGATAACAATAATATGTATAATTGTATAGCCCATTGGCATGATAGGCTACGCCAGCTACGATGGCGCAGTGTGCACACTTTGTGGCGTAATAAGCTACGCCGTAGACATTGGATCGTTGCTACGGCGTAGACACGTTACGTTGCGTACTTTTAAAGACTTAAGTTTATTAAGTATGTAGTTTTTTTAACCTATCAAATATTTTGAAACTCCTATGGCAACTATCGAAAACAAAATTTGTTTTAATTAACGGTCATTAAAAAAATATTGTCAGTTGTTAACAAAAATAATGAAAACAGTTAGAGATAAAAAATTGGCGGCACTTTACTTGTATTATCAAACATAAATAGTTGCTAAGGTCGCCTTAGCAAGAATTGAACCTGGAAAGCTAAAATTCAGAGAGCCACTCGATAAACCGGTGAATCGATAACTGAATTTTAGCTCCTATAGTAATAGTTATTAAAGCCACTAATAACTTTATAGGCCAATAAATTTAAACAGTATTCCCACACGACACATTATTTTTTGTAATATTAAAATTATATTTTTTTGTGATAAAACATAGGTGAATGTTTTCTCACATATATTTATCTCAGTTCTCAAACTGATTACAGACATAATAAACCTTTATGACAACTTTACATAATGTTTATGAATAAAGTTACAGTTTTTACTTCCTGTAATTAACTGCCGAGCGACTTGGGCACGTAACATCCACGTTCAACCATAAATACAGCAAGGAATCGGGACCATCCCCATAAATTCCTCTCGTAAAAGGCTCCGCGATTATGTTAGAGGGTGGTATTAGCAAAGTTTGTCCGATCGAGGAGGGAGACGAGGAGTGGGGGGGAGTTCTAATACATTTTTCGTTGATGTAACACGATTTCTCCCGGTTACGTGATGGATTAAGAAGCGGCTTCGTCTCGCCAACGCCGGATTAAGAGGGCTTCAATATTTAGGACATCGCTAGCTAATATACAATGTTTGCCTGATAGACTTAGCTGAGTAATGCTTAGGAGCGCAACGATGGAATTTTCCCCCTACGAGTGGATCCAGTAGTTGATTCGACGTTGTAATATTGGAGAATTCGAACGGATTTCAAATTGTAATCTCAATGTAATTCCAAGCAACATTGTGTATATATACATGCAAAGCATCTGTCTTTTTGTTACTTTTTTGTCTACTTTTTGTAACGTAATAAAATGGGAAACGAGCCGTATTTAGTGTTGGTATCACTCCAACCGGTTTACAAACAAAAAGATAAATGAAATAACACGCGGTATTCTAGAAATACGCTTGGGTCACAGCTAGTGTTTATTTTATTATAATATATGCTATAAAAATAAAAATAAATAAAAATAAAATAATTTTTTTTTAGTATAATTATATTGTCATATAAATGTAGGCTTCTTAAGTCATTTTCCTTCTTTTTGAAGTATTTATTTAGTGTTGGAAAATCGAAACTCATTTTAAATCGTAATATCAATTTACATCGAAGAAATAGTTTGCGTAAATCCTACTCGTCTCTTACCTACTCCTAAATCGCCGTGCGTGTATTTTCCATAGCTAGTTTGTTCGACTTTCCTTATAGTAGATCCGGCAATAATCATAAATACATTACGCCCGATTGGAGATGTGATCCAGTTCGTAAACAACGCACCTCGCTTCTCGTTCCTCTCTAACTCTTTATTGCCTATCTAACTTTGACGGATTTTAATAATGCTCCGACTTTACTGGTAACGGAATAAGCTTACGTCGCTATTACATACTATTTATAGCTTACCTTGATTTAAGAACAATTGGTACTTTCATGGCTTTATAATGGCTTTGAAAATGTGTTACGTTGTTACACAACCTATTAAGTAAACATGGTATAAAACGCATAAGGGTTTTATACCATGTTTACTTCTTCTTAAAGTGCATCTCTCTACGAAGGTTTGACGACCATCGTGGATATATTAACCTCTGAAGCTGTTGCACGAAGAAGGGAGCGAGTGTTTATACCAAACAACTCAAATCCTTCAACTTTCTTTTTAGCATTTCTTACTTAAGTATATTTTAATTATAATTTTTAGTATCCCACTAGATTTTTTAAATATTTCATTTACTGCTCATTGTGATAGGATAATCAGCATACCTACCTCAAATCAACAAGTAAAAATAGGAACCCTATCTCACGATAAATTTAACTCGTTAGAAGCGATTTCTGCAGGCTATATGTACTTTCTGCAGTAGGTATATAGGTATGTGTACATTTTGTTGTTAATTAGTACAAATTTTACAAATTTTCCTTACGTCTAGAGACGGGCGGCTGCAGCCCCCAAAACGTATAAATACTGAATAAGCAGTAAACTGTATTACTTCGGCGAACCCTTTTCACTTGGCGAATTAGTAAAAAGCTACCGGGGAGTGAAAATTTTAACTTAAATGCGCCCGTAAGCTTTCGTACCTGCGCGTGTGTTTGACAGTCCGAAGTGATTACATTGCATTGCGCTACCCTTCCTTTTGTTTGTTTTGATTTGGCTTAATTTGATTCGTGACATTTTTCACGTCTGCTAAAGCGCGGAACAATTAAGTGACGGTTACATTAGACGGAAAACATGAGCGGAAGTTAAAAATGCGTTTGCACACTTTCAACTTGTTAACGCGTCCCTTTTTGTGTGGCTTCGCATCTATCATTCTTAATAGAAAAGGGAATTAGACTACAATGGAGTTAATTGTGTGTTTTGTGTAAATTCTCGTTAAACAGCCCAGTGGCACACAACGTTCGCGCCAGACAAAATTATCGCGCGTAATTAAAAATGCCAACATACTCGCAGACGTGCCCGGGGCCTGTCTAATTAGCAAAAAGTTAATAAACAGACGTACGAGCTTGACAGTGACAAGCTCCCGTGAAAATGCCAAGATGAAACACACGTTTAATTTGTATACTCGTAACGTTGTCGAGTTATGCGGCAGCCACACACGCAACAATGCGGGGCAACCGATCTTTAACTATCTCTTTCGATACCAGCAATATCTGATAATCCCTTTGCATTCAGCAGTAGTTTGACCGACCATTAATGCTTCAAATCCTAACTAATATATAAATCCAAAAGTTAGTTTGTTTGTCACGCTTTCAGGCCTAATCTACTGAACTTATTGTCATGAAATTTTGCATACACGTTATGACCGTCAAACTCAGTGTGCCCTGTCACTATAAATGTTTCAAACGTTTTTTAACTTGCAATAAATAATTTAGTGTACAATAAATAAAGTTACTGGCAGGGTAGAATGCCAGAGCCTTTTTTGCATGGGAAAATTATTATTCTAATGCTTTTTCTTAATCCTTTTATAGTCAGTGCATTCGCAGTGCCTGTGGTGTTGCTTGTGTTATAGGCGACAGTACTTAGGCACCTACCATCAAGTGTAACGTCAGCCTGTCTGCCGATCTTAATAAAAAAAATAAAAATATGTTTTCCATCAACCAAACGTTTTCCGCAATGTGCACTGTAAAAAGAGTAATAAAAAATAAACAATATTACGTTACCCTAAATGTAAAAGCAGTATATTGTACAATTAGTACTTAAAACTCGCTTGAAACATTAATTAGTGCATTAAAATTTTTGACGCAGAGTGTTGAGTTTGCCTCACACAGTGAGCTAATATACAGAAAATTAAAGTAGTAGAAAACAAAATTGTAATTAAAATGGAAAATAATTTTCGAATTCGTACTTCACCTGTCCAAACAGTTTGTTTTCGGTGCTTGTAGTTGTAAATTTCACATTAACTCCGAAGTAATTATACTACTTATATTAGATGTAAGTTTACGCGTGCATTGAATTACTGTTACTATTAATTTCGACAAATTTCGACTACATGATTTCTACTCTTCTAGGGTTCCTAATATCTGATGACATATATTATGAAATGAGTTAATATATTTCCAAATCGAACAATATAATTACTAAATATTTTAGATTACAGTATATTACTAAAAATATTTTACCGATACTTAAGATTTAAAGAAAAAAATATGAAAATACCAAATAATACAGAAAGGCCAAATTTGAGTAAAAGATACAGGTAAAATGTAAATAATTTATTTTCTATGAAAAACAATAGTTATTTTGCACCAAAAAATAAGCAATCAACAAACTCAACATATTTATGTTACGACATTAGGTACAGCTTATAAGTACTTATTATGGTGAAGAGTCAGCGGTGTAAGCTTCAAGCCAATAACTAATAGTAATAATTTATAACAAATTAAACATCTCTAGTAAAAGAGTACAAGTTCTGATTTTTTCAATAAAGTTCAACTACATATTTTCAAATATCTGATCCATAAATAGAGTGTGTGGCATTTTCTCTGTGGAAGCTACTCGTGTTTAGAATGTTTAATATATTCACCGCCATAGCCTTAAACTTCGTTCATTAGGTTGGATACCAACCTTTTGTGAGCAAAATAAAGGGTGTTCTCTGAAGGGTTGTACACACTGAATAAGAAGTATCTATGTTACTTGCGGCTCAGCTCATATATGGAACAAATATGATGTTTCCGTATGCCATAATTTGCATGCAATCAAGCGTTACGTTATGGTTATATCTCTGTAACATCAAAAAAACTCAGTCAATATTTGAAGTTAAGGTGGAATTTGTAATGGCTGAGTGCATGGCCGCGTCTGTCTGTATGGTCACTAACTCATCTAGATAATTTTTGGTCAATACCTTATAGTTATATGGTATCCTTACCTTATAGTTATATATTTCACATTCATCTTGGTATCCTTACCCTTTGTCCATCAGAGCCGGCAGCGTCTTAACATCGTACCTATATGGATGAGTACCCGCCTGCGGTCTAATAAACCTGTCAGTCGCCTGTCTTATAAAAAAAATGCTACAATGATATATTAGTTTGGAATATCACAGTATCTAAATGTTATAGTTTGAACAATCATTGAAACACATCATTAAGGGTGCCTCAGACTATCGGACGTGGAACACATCGATCTGTCAAATTAGTCGCCGAATAGATGGAGTACACTCTCAGGTGCCGAAGACGGCCATTGCTAACAAAGCCAATCAGACGCACACGCCTCTGCCCTCGCAGATAATCTATCATAATGACGTTGATTTTCCACAACTAGGGTTACGTGACTGACGACTTGAAACTTACGGCTTGTGCCCATGGCCAATATTACCTACATTATTTGTTATTATGTAACGGTATGTTATTATTACATTTTTTTTCTAAAGTAAGTAAGGTGTTTTTGTATTAACGTAGGATATTATATTAGCATTATTTTTGCCACTCAAATCTATGATAACTTGAAAGTTTCTATTGTATTTTACTTTAACTTTAAGAAATTATAAAAAACAATAAGAAAGAAACGTTTATATTTAATCTTAATCTATATAGGTAATATAATAACGGGCTTTGTTGAAAAAACAATTCGAAAATTCATAAAATCCAATTTATAAAATACCCTAAATAAAAAGGACAAATCTAAAACAAAAAAAATGACATTTTATCCGAAAGTAGGTATAGCTGTTATAAAATAGCGGAGTTAGCGCAATGCGGGCGCTTACTGACGTAATCTTTAGCGTTAATCCACTGGCATAGAAGTTAGAAACAAAATAACACCAAGGTCCAATGGGAATCACTGTAACACAAAGTGTTTGTTATATAAATTATTATTTATGTAAACTAATTCGTTACGGTACTGTAACAGTTATCGCTACAGAAAACTAACTTTTGACCTGGATTCACAGATTTCGAAAAAAAAAATGTGCACCAGCAAGGAAATGAGTAATTTATACAACAAAACTTTTAATGATAACAATAGATCATGTTTCTCTTGAGAATCAAATGCTTAGAAAAAATCGTCACAAATCGAAAATTAATCGCCAAAGATTTTACCAATTATAAAGCTTTATTTTTAAACTCTAATAACATAGCTTTTAAATATAAAAAAAATACATGTGCGGGAAAACGTTATTATTACGAATTTAATTTCGCGCCGTTGGTGATGAAATTCAGTTGTTTACCGAGTAGCGCCTGACGAGAATAGCAGTAAAGGATGACTCACTATATACCATGCCGGAGCCGGGCCGTAGCACGGACGGAGAACGGTCAGATATCTATTATATAATATTATACTTTTGTATGAATCATTTTTTGGGCAACCGGACCGAGTCCCTGTTACTTTTTAGTAGCAGGGCCGAGTCCGTCCGTGATATTTTTCCCGACTCCCAAAACCGGTCCGATCACGAAACGTGGAAACATGAAAGTAATAACAATTGATATTATAATACACTAAAGTCTAATCATTCAAACAAAAAAAATGAAAATTCAATATAAAAGAAAATTTAAATTGGATAGACACTTGACAACACAGTCTTGCAATAAGACCGAAGTAGCATGAATGCTCACCAGGCGCATCTAGGATATGGATTCGGTGGATACGGTGGACCGGCGACCGCGCGGTATAATGTGAATCATCCTTAAGAAAACCTCTTTGTAAACTCGCAAGTCATTTACGCAAAGATAGTTACCGCCTTACCGCGTGCATGTCCCGAGTAGGACGCGGGGGGCGGAGGGACGCTCTTCACTCTTTCCCGACTCTACTCTAATGAAGCGGCCGCGGTGCCGACGACGTCGAGTGTCATAATGGTTTCCTCTCAAGGCCTTTGTCGACCTAACTTTGCAACTCTTAAACCAAGTAACTAGATGCGACACGGAAACGCGAGCGTAGATTGTGCTACACACAAATCTTTTCTTTAATTTTGTCTTAACTGAAATCTTATGATTATATTTAAAAACATTTATCTATTCACCATCAATATTCTTTATCGTTAGCTTTAAATTAGTTTCGCTGTATATTAATATATATAATTTTAATAATTAGTAATTTTGCCACCGTAAGCCATGTATACGATGTAAGCGATAATAATAATAATAATAATAATAATAATGCATTTATTAGCTCCACAGAATTACAAACCACAGAATACAGACAATACTAACTTAATTGTTAAACAAACAATGGTCGTAACTGTATGAGAGCCTGGTGCCCGTGGTAGCTATTGAAAATACCTGTGTTACAGGTCACCAGGTCTCACTCCGCAGATTGCACAAGTATGAGTAAGAAAGAACCACAAAAGCAAGAAAGACTAATTAAATAAATAAATACAATTAAATACAATTTAAATACTTAATACAAAAGACTAATAGAACTAACTTAATAAAAATATAAAATACTAAAAGACATTAAAAAGTGGACGAATAATTTTTTCTGTTTCCACATAGTCCAGGCTCTTAAAATATTTTGTGAGTACCGCCTTACATTTGGGAAGAGGAAGAGGATATGTTAGAACAGAATTTATCTTATTATAGAGGTATCCGCCAAGAAAACTGTAAAACCTATAAGACATTCTCAGATTAAACTATGATAACTAGATTAACGATGATAGCTATGTTGATTTAACGATTCGCTAAATGCATGAATCGTCTCAAAAAAGCGACAGAAAAAGTCCTATGTCCATCATTGGGCTCTTGTGTGTATTAGATGATTATTATGATATTGATAATGATGATGAAGTGGTCATGTAAGCGCCCAAAAATAACTTCTCACCAGAATATTCACAATTAGTTGCTAAATTAAATGCTTATTATTTATTTATTTATTTATTATAGCCTTTATTTATCAACCATAAAATGTTACATTATAAAATTAAATATTATGCAGTCCTGACACAGTTTCTTAAAGATTGTCTTGCTTTTTAGCATAGGCCTACCTTAAAATCAAATTAAATGCTTAATTGAAAATACAACATACAAGCGCACAACTTTATACAAATATTTAAATATAAAATTATTTCCTATGAAATTAAATGTTAATAAAAATTAATACCTTCCATTAAAATTTAAATTAAATTAAAATTTAACATTAATTTAAGTCTGTACTGAATTAATTAAATAATCTATGGTATATTCCAAATTTGCTTAAATTGAAACTTGAAGTTACATTTCTAGCAAACTTACTTTCGTGCATTGAAACAAAACATTCATTTATCTTCGCCGCATAAGTAAATGCGAAAACCTACAGTATCCTGACGACTTCTTCAACTCTCATTCAGTCGTATGCAAAGATACGTTCCTTGATTAAACACGCCTCTATTTGTATAAGCTGTAATTAAAGATGCGACGCCGGTAGCGCTCCTCAAAAGAAACTGGGTATTTATTAATTTGCGAGTCAATATTTGGTTGCAATAACCGACGACGGCTTATTAGTCGCTTCGGCGTATTAACCGAGCCGTCGAAACATTATTAGGAATAAATATTTACTGTTATTAAAATACAACATTAAATTGTTTTCAGCGTGAGGGAAACCTTTGTGTTATAATTACATTTTTTATTCACTCTCCCCGAAGTTCCTGTAGCGAATATCATAGGCGACTTTATTTAAGTAAACTTCCAAACTTCACGAATCTAATTACGTCGCGTCACCTGTGAACGAGGCGTCTGTATGCAAATATCTTGGTATCAGATATTTTCTGCACCTTATTATAAGAAAGAAATTCGGTCTCCAGTTCACGGATAGATAACGTCCCATCAGATAATATATTACCCCAGCAATTTCGGCGAATCCATACATTCCTGTTCGAATAACATTTAGGGTGAAAATATTGGGCATAGCTAATTTATTTGGTTCTACTCGGCGGGTGCGGGATGCGAAAATGAAGGTGTATGCACAATATATTTTAATAACACACTCTCCGGAGAGTCGTGGCCCTGTGATGCGGATAACGAAGTTAAAAATACGTATTTTTACTTTTTCACAGCTTGTTGCCCACGTAATTTAAAGAGGGAACATTTTGGACGTTATAAATTTACATTATGTCGCGTGCCCGATTACCTGTGAATTTGAATTTGTTGCTCATTATAAAAGTTAATGCAACGATGTCTGCACGATTGGAAGGAAGGCTTGTCGATTCATTCCCACCTTTTCCTGTAACGGAAATATGACAAGTCCCCGGTATCAGGCAGGTCGCCGCGGCGACGCCCGCAGATTGGATCGAGTTAATTTCGCTCCACAAACAAATTGACAAAGTTTAGAGCGGGGCATATTTCTTCGCGGCACCCGCAACCGCCTCACCCCGCTGACAGATTCCCGCATAGCGGAAATTAAATTTCACATCCGAACAAGAGCGGGAACACTCGCCGCGACAAACACGTGTCGCGCGACAAGATGCGGTGACGAGCGTTTCATACCACTCGGCTAACGGTATCGAAGAGTCGGCTTTGTAACTACGATTAACATTGATAACGTTTTCGTTACTTTTTCACTTATTACACGTATATATATCATATTCGCTATCGGATGGATTAGTTATTAAATTAGCCAAATTCAAAGATTGAATGCTGCTTAAAAAATACATAGTGAATTAATTCTCGCATGTATAGTTACCTAGGTTACTAGCCTATACCTAATAAATTCAAGTCCGTAATCAGATCAGCTGTTTTAGTCTCACTTTAAGATGTTTCTTGTGACTACACTTGTGCAATATAGATATAAAAACACGCAATCTAGTTTCATAACAGACTTTCGAAAATCATCTATTCTTGGATGTGTCTATATAGAAGTTAAATTAAACTAATATTATAGCGGATAAGCTTAGAAAGTATAACTGCCAAATTACAGTGCTGGAATAATATTTACAATTATTCCATCTCGTTGCCTTTATCTTTCTTGCATCATAGGTGGTTTCAGTATAACCGCACTATTGTAGCTCCATAGGCGACGCTACTTGTATTCCATTAAAAGGACTTAAACACATTACGATATTAGTTCATTGAAGAGCTCGTGCATTTATTCCAAATATGGTGTTGAAAATTATAATCCCACGTTTACATAATTGAAAATTCACACTAAATATAACATGGCGAACTAATCCGGGAGTGTTCTATCAAAATTGCAATTAAAAGCCCATTTACGTCGGTATCCTGAGACAGACCTGGGGTCACCTCGAAGAGGACGCACGAATTGGCCATTAGCGGGCGCTTCGGACCTTGTTTACACCGCGCTTGCCCTAATGACGACCTTTGCACTGCTTCCCTTCGTTAAGGCGAGCGAAAACCTCACACTAAAAGGCACTGGTCCCCGGACTGGACCCGCAGAGACGTGCGAGACAAAACACCCCGCAAAACCAACGAGTGAAAAGGACAAAGGCCGATAGCTTTCGGATTAATGCCCATGTACACGCCCGTTAAAAGGCTAGCCAACCCACTCGGTGCGCCAGGGTTAACAAGGTTATTACGGGATGATCCCAAGTAACCGCCGCAGTAAAAGTGTTAATTACGTTTCAGAAAATGGACTTATTGTCGTTTCACATATTATGAGTTTCATTTAAGAGACAATTTAAATTTAAAACTATTGTTTGTTTCCAAAAACTACTTCCATTAGAATTTTCGTAGTTAGAGTTGTATTGAGGCAGAAAATAAATTAGGCGCAAACCTCACCTGATATGGCTCAATGGATTTTGTTTGCAATGCTAACTGTACCGAAGCGACCAATACACAGAACATTAAAAAAACTCCCCAACTTTGTAGAATCCTAATGGACTCCATTGACATAAATGTTTTATTCAATTGGTGCTCGCGCCAAAACAAAAGAAAGTATGTCCTCATCATTATGAGTTCGGAAAAGTTTTTGCATTTTTACTCGTTACTGGTAAACTGGGATGGTCCTATGAGAAAAAAGCGGCTTTAAAATAAATAAGAACTCACTCGGAGTTTAATGACGTTCGTTGAATACGGTCGTTCAAGCTCGTTTCAGTTTTTTTTAGCGTCTAGAAACATAACTTAATAAGATGATCGCCCAACGCGTGCTGCATGTGCATCTTCTAATAGGTATATATAAACGCATGCATTTAGAGTGAGAGCGTTCATTACTTAGGCCGGTAAAACCCTTATCCCATAACGTTAATAACACAATTACTATAAATCTATCATCGCTGAGCAAACACGGTCCGAATCTCAGCCTAAGCTAATACATTTTGTCCACACCCGTATTCATACTTAACGACTCAGGGAGTTTGTATTTGCTAAGCACACACGCGGCGCCCGCACAGCGCAATATAACCTGCAAGACGGCGGCGGGTCGAGCCCCCGGGTCCTTCCCCAAACCGAGAGGACAGTAATTACGGTAGGCAAATTAAGCAGTAAGGGCACTATACAGAGACGCAAATACGCAGTACGCTAACTGTATAAACTTTTTGTAATAAAATATGTGTAATCCAAAACTACAAGAAATATTTTACTTTTATCTAAATATATAATTAGACAACCAATAGAGCTTATTTAAAGAAATAATTACTATTTATAGATCATATCTAACTTTTAAGTTTCCTTAGCTTTATTTACTACGTTCTAATAACCAAACGTTTTGCCAAAATTTAAGTACTTTGGGAAACCACTGATCCGATACCGAAGGAAATTCTATACCAATACTGCGAGTACCACGCGAATACGAAGCCGTAAGGTAAAATTAAATAGTTCATAAAACAAATTGTTGACATTACAAATGAGAGCAGTCAATAAGTCGCGATGAGAAATATAATAAACAAAATGAAATAAGATGACATACTGTATGCTACATTTACATATAGTTAAGGGGCCGAAGCGTGTCCTGCGTTCCATGTCCATCTTTGTACTACGACTACACTAGGCGGTTTATTTTAGGTTATTTCGCCTCTTATTACAATGTAGCTTGCCTCCCCTGCGGCGCGGCGGCGCGCTCACCTCGGAAACTGATTTGGACCCCGGCATCAGAGTTTCATTACGGTCTGTCGAAAACAATCCACTCTAAATATCTATTCTTGGGCGCGCGCACTCCGGAATTACATTAGTCTGAGGTGGCGAAGGCTCGACTCAATTTGTTTGGCCGTAATAACCTACGCTATCAGGTTATAACAAATGAGCTATTGTGTGAGCAAATCGTAGGAAAACGTTTTCGCAGTGTCTGCTCGATTTTGTAGTTCGAGTGCGAATGCCGAATTCATGTTACTTTGAATTACGAGTACCTATGTCGTGAAATACGAGACTTGAACGTTCAATGGAAATGTTTATCGCTTTTAATAATGGAATTGTCATCTGTATTTGGGTAATATTATAATAACATGTAGCTGTAGACACCACAGTAATTGGTACGCAAATGTAGACGTGTTTGTATAACTTGTAAATGTGTTTTGGATAATTTTGATGTATGTAGGGGAACCTGTTGTACCTTGGTCACTTTTTCATTCAACGATTTTTTGAAAAAAAGCGGTTATAACTATTGCGATTAAACAAATTTTAGCTGTTAGACGAACTAATGTGGTTCATAATATAAATTATACAAAAGCATAGATCATCCTTTTTACAGGTTTTACATAAAGTTAAAAAAAGTTTGGAATGTTCATCAAGGTACAACAGTGGTGATGTACCTAGATCCGCCTATGTTGTACCTAAGCAGTGTTCATAATGCCTCTTTAAAGTACATCTTGACAAGTTAAAATGTTTGGCAGCCCCTCTTAATGAGAATTTTTTTTCTTTAACTAGTTTAATAGCACTAGAAAGTGCTGTTTTAGCAATAGGAGTCCGTTTGATATTGTTTTTGCTACGAGGCATTTTATCTGCATTTTATCATTTTACCTGTATAAAAAACAACAAAGTAATAAGTATGTGCGTTCCTAAACAGAATTAACAAGAATACATTTGAATGTAGGTACCTTGACCATATGACCAAGGTACAACTGTTTTACTATGGTCAAGGTACAACACCCCTACCCTTTTATGTTTATTCGCACATGTAAATATGGAGGTTATGATTAACTCAAATAAGCATACTACATTCTAAACTTGGGTAAAGTACTTGTTTAAATCAAATGGTTTTAAAAATTTATGAAGTAAATAACAGAAGTAATGAAAGAAATGAAAAATATTAAATATCTTACTTTTTTGCAGCGAAAACGTTAAAGTGATCTCCCATGCAAACTCGATGCAATGGCCGCCTGCAACTAACTTCATGTTGATTAGTCTTGTCAAAGTTCACTATACCATAGACAAAGAGACGGAAAAAAGGCGCGAACATTTCAAAAAAATAAGTGGCTCTAGGTACAAAGGGTGTCAAGGTACAACAGTTTCCCTTACTATTGGCGTCTCAATAAAATAAAATAAAATAAAATAAACCGTGCAATCAAAATACTATTTATTGGACACGTTTAAGATACATCACTAGAAATCTCAATTGTGGTCTTTTGTGATTCTATTGATAATTATTATTTTTAAATTGCAACGCAATAGTTAATGTTTTAATTTGTTTATCAATCCTAACCAATTTTAGCAGTTAAATAATATTTAAGTAAATAGATATTTGGTTTTGTTCCTGTTTTTAATTTGTTTTAGTTGTAATTATATTTGCGATATATTTCACTCTTAATCACCTTTACTTCCTGCTGTATTGGTTGGATTTTGGATTATAGAATGAAATATGGTAAAATAATTTTAGTAGGAGTTGAAAAAAGCAATTACTACTTTTACTGGCTGATAATTGATTCTGTAGTTTGGTTCACTGGGTTCATTTAGACAATATACCTTAGTAGAGTTATACTCCCATTCTTATTATGTAATCCATTAAACCATTCGTTAGCATTATAAGAATAGGGGATTATCTTTACATAGTATAAAGTCTCTTCCTCTATATGTACGCAGATTTATTAAACTGCGCAACGAATTTGGAAAGAGCGAAGGTTTTTATATATTATATAATTTGCAGAAAAAAAAAACAGCACCAGTGCGAAGCCGTTAGCGAATCGCTAATTTAATATGTACAAATTATTTTATTTTTCTGATTATTTTTTATCAAATCAAATCAAATAGTTTATTTGCCTAAAAATGGTAGTCAAGGTGTTATAACCGTTAGTACACCTACATAACATGTTAGTGAAGGTGCATTCATTTTAAGCTGATCTTCTGTAATCGAGTAGTTATTCCTATCAGACGAACAGTACGTATGTACTGTACTGTGGAAAGCAGTGTTATGTCATCACGAAACAGTACACTCTACTGTATTATTATTACAAAAAAAATAATTCTTGCAAATATTCTGTGTTTCGTATGAAATGAACAACTCGTGTCTCTCCAGGTACTCTCAAAAGGCAAGCAACTATTCACAATGCAGTTCGCCACGCGTCTCCTTCGGGATTCGAAAGCAAATATAATTTGTCCATTAAAAAATCAACAGGCAGTGACCACACTCGAACAGTGAAGATGGTCACAAAGCGTCTCGTTAGCGTCCGTACGTGCCGGTTGTCACACACTTGAGCCCATCGGCCCTTCGTAAATAATGAGAGAGGGCTGCCCTTCTCCGCAACGGATGTATTAACATTCTATAGAGCAGGTAAACTTGAATTTCGCATACAAACATGCAAGTATCGCACTCGAGTATAATATTGACAATATACTGCCTGCGGGTCCGCTCGCGCTATTTATTGCTAAGTTTGCAATTGAATTGTCTTCAAATCTTAACAATTTCATTCTTTTTTAGATACATAATATCTTTCTTTGACATCTTTAACTTTTTCACTTCTATATTATTAAAAAATTAATTGCTTATGTATGACGGAGCATCACTTGAGAATAGCACAACAAATTCTGATAATTTCTTTCTTGTTCGTCATTATAATTTGACGGCAAGGTTTGCATGAAAGAAAGTTTTTTGGAATCCATTGATTTTTTAGTAATTCAGAAAATTTAATAGTATTTTTGTATTAAATTAACAGAACAAAAACTGAGGTCACTTAGTTTTTAATATTAGTTGATTTCTAAAGACAACGTTTAAACGTTATTAAAATATATATTTTAAAGTTACCTTTTGTAAATTAACCGCATAAACTTCTATTTAACTCTGAGTTCGAAACTGTAAACATTGTACACATAATATATTACATTTGGATTTAATCTGTCTACCAAAATAATAGTAAAATAAATGTAGGGTGAACTCGTTATATTGCCTTATCCAAAATGCCTTCGTATGTTCTAGTATCTATACCCCCATGGGATAGTAAAGCCAACGTGGGGCACCACCGGCTCGCCGTCGAATCGCTCGCAAGTCTGAATGCCTCTTAGATTGCCTCGAACCTCCTAAATATAGCCAGAACGCCAAACAAGGAGTTGTATTGGACGCGTGAAATGGGATTTCCTAAGGCTTGCGGTGTACGTAGATGTACCGTGAAGATATCGGCCGTTTTAATGCTGACGTCTCGGTCGGGAGGGGTCTTAATAGAGTTGCCTGATTGTTCTGAATAGAAGTGGTAGACACGATATTAATTTCGATATTACAGCAGTGTAACCTATTTTGAATTCATATCTAAGAAATGTTTCAAAATCTCAATGCTCTTTATTCTCACTCAATATTATGTTATGTATTATATATATTATATAATTATATAATTATATATATTAATATATATTAATATTATATAGCCTTTTTGTACTATTTTTTTTTCAGTACAATTAAATTTTTTAACAAATTCAACATAACGAAATATTTGATAACACATCCATGCTTGTTACCTACCAGAGAGCTGGTATACATACATAAAGTCATAAGTATCAGTCATGATGTTTTATGACTTCCTAACAATATTGTAAATATAGTTTTTTTTTTCAATTGTAAATACCTACATGATTATTTGTTACAAGCATAACTACTTTTTTATCAAAGCTTCTACTGGTACTCTTTAACCTTACAAAGATTATGGGCCTCTTAACATAATTTAAATTTCATTAGGACTTCTTATTTTAAACTCGATATTATAATCTGAAATTATAAGTATTGTATTTCTTAGATAGGTATCTATTTACATGAATTAGCCGACGTTTATGTCGTCGTAGAGACAAACCGCACGCCCGGCCGCGACACCTGGCGCCGAGAATTATTCGCTCGTTACGCGCTCCGCCGCTTCGCCTTCGACCCTGTCTTGCAAAACTTACATTTTATCAAGTACCACCAACCCGTAGCTGCCATTTCCTTGGCTTGGACTATAATTTCTACCTACATCACACTATTTTTAAAAACTACTGCCATCCGTCTGTTGAAACTGAAAAAGTAGATAAAAAAATTAATTCAATATTTAATCTAATATAGGTCATTATTTCAATAAAAAAAAGATGTAAAACCTAGTCCAAAAAGTAAGCCTAATTAACTAAATAAATGCGCTTTGTGTTGTGAACTTAAATGATAATATTTTACAAAGTGATCGTTTCACGTCAATATTTTAATATTATGCCAATTTCATCTGTGGCGAATTCCTTTCAAAAATTGTTTAAATAAGTAAAGGTATGTTCGTAATTTAATAACCAGACTCAACTACAAAATAACTAATGAAACCCCTTCCTGCATGATTGCAAATTTATCAAGAGCTTATAGTTACATATATGTAGAACCCCAGTCAAGTGTGCCCACTATCCGTCTAAGAGCGCGCGCGTATTGATGTAAACTCAGCACTTCATACACTTCATCTTGTGTAATCTGTAGTTAGCTGACGATATGATTAAATATCTTTATATTTCCATGTTATATTGTAATTTTTTTTGTAGTTTTTCATGTTGTAACATTAACAGGAGAATTTATTCCATATTTTTCTTAAGAACACGAAAAAATATATTTGAGATTTTTTACAGCTATTTGAACCGGGTTCGAATCCTAGTTACGTATGAGCCTAATTTGAAAAAAATTGAACGCAGTTTTTCTTCATTAGAAAATCAAAGCCTTATTAGTTACTAAAAACAAATTTTCGTATCTCTGATGCTTTCATATTTATCCTCTCTGACTCATTTGGATTGATCAACCTGTATATGAGTCATTATCTATTAGTCATTCTTTAGGACTGTCACACTTGAGTCAGTACATACACTTTATTTTCCATTCCATATTTGTCTTTCTATCTGTCCTTTATTTTTTATTTTTTTGAGATAATTTCTTCGCTTGTTATCAAAAGTAAATTCATCTGAAAACTTCACAATATTTAATATTTTATATAATATCAGTTTTATACATATATAACATTTTATTTTAAGTTTTATGTACTTCAAGTAAATTAAGTGTTAGTTCCGCGGTTCGCTGCTCCCCAACACTGTTTATCCTGTGAGAGTTATCTTTTAAATAGCTCCTTCGCGAGAATCTATTGGCAACGATTTACGAAATGCATGGAGTAAATTATGCAAATTTAATACTGTACCGTAAGGTTTTCTACAATTCTTCTCAAGAAGAAATAAAAGAGAAAGAGACTCACTTATTCCAACAATAAGAGGTTTAATTTATTGGAAAAATATTAATGTTAAAAATACTACTTTTACCTTTATTTTTCTTCTGACTAAAACTTAATATATTTATATGAAAATCCTATTATACATTTATAAGGATTCTCCCTTCTCTCTTTTTTAAAATAGGCCTTGGCTTCGGTACAGACGCCATTAGAAATTACACTTTTTATGTAAAAGGCGACAGGCAGCCTGACGCTCCACTTGATGGTAGGTGTATCTGTCACATTTTAACACAAGCAATGCCATAGGTACTTACACTATTTGTATTATCAAAATGCCTTCTAAATACAAAGAGTAAGGGATAAGGAAGAGATAGTCTCTGGTATCCTTTACTCACTCTAAAGACCGACCATATTATGTGACAGTCGCCATACGGTTAGCCCAATTTATGAGTGCGAAACCGAGCTTGTTAACTAAATAATCTCAACAGTATTCTATTAATTATTATTATTATCTGCACCTTACATCAAGTGAGATCGCGGCCAAGCGCTACCTTGACTTTTATAAAAAAAGGTAAAAGTTTTTTAACTGAAAAAAAAAACAACAGATAATACAAATTGAAGAAAAGTCTAGTTATGCTGAGAAGTCTCCAGAGGTTTTTTGTTCGCGTCCGGCGCCGTTTGTCTCCGGCGCACCTCCGCGCGTCCGATTTATGGCACAGTTTTGTGAACTCTTAACCGTTACGTGATCTGCTTCCGAATCCAATTTATGCCCTCCATGGGGAAAGTTCACCAGGGATGCCTATTCTTTACGACATCCCCGTTTACCATCTTCTGACTGGATTAGGTGACATCTACGGTATTTTCAATTTGGCTTTTAAGGTTTTCCGATTTCACCACTCTGATGTTTCATTGTTAGCAACAATAATTTCTAACTCATTCGTTTAGAACTGATTAAATGAAATCGTCTGTGAAAATATCAGTAAACGTTCTTTATTAAAAGCGAAAACGTCAGACGAATCGAGTGGAAGCAAGTTGACCGAAACATGCAAACCGAAGGGTCCGTCTGTGTCCTAACAAAATAGATCCTAAATAATTAGCGTCCGTGGCGTATTCTCAATACGTTAAATCGTCAATTTTACGTTAGGTCTGCACCTAAATTAGAAATGGACTTGGTTTTACTGTCTACGGAAAACAGTAAGTACAGAAAAAACTGAACGTTAACAGAAACATGTTTTTTCGCATACTTTTATAGTTACTGAAGTCCTGATGACATTTAACAATTTATTGTGAGTCAAAATACGAAATGAAAAATGAGCAACTGGTAACATACCACGACTCGACCCTCGGTCACCCAATGAACGTTTAGTATTATTATTTATTGACTGGCTCGGATTCACTTTTCACTCCACCCTCCGTCCGGGCCTTGCAAACAAATCGGAAGAAGTAATTATTAAGAATACAGAAAATAGAGGGCCTCCGAGGCTTCATTAGACATTTTCAAGATTTAAACAAACAGAATTGTTCATTTCAATATTATATGTTTATTACAAAATATGTAATTATTCATGCCCATACAGAATTTTATTTATTTTCATATTATTATTATTATATTTTTCGTTATGAATGTTTTTTCGTTAATATTATATAATTTGTGAAGTAGTTTTTAGTTTGTATATTAGTATTAAATGTTACTTACCTATATGTAATTTACTACAATATAAAAATATGCTCTGTAACAAATTTGTAATATATAAAAAAATTTAGTATCGGAGGCTAATACTACGAATTCAACTAAAATTAGAATAAATACTTTGTGAATAGCTTAGCACTTAGTCAAAAGACTTTTTTCCGTATATGTACCTACCTACTTATATGTATCTCCAGCGACTGTTATTGTCCATGATCTCATACATTGCACACCGTAGTCCTTAGTAGTTTTGTTATTTCGCGCGGGAGATCCTTTTGTTGCATGGATTCGCGTTAAATGGATAGGAAGTTAGTATAGGGAGGTATGAGTTCGATCGGCCGAATCGAACAATCTTTGTTTCCTGAGGCTACAAGACAACCAATCTTATCCGAACTTTGTAGCGTCATCTAACTCCGCCGGCTGAGTCGTATTTTATAAAGATGACAGGGGGCGGAGTGGGTCTCGTTATTCTGGTGGTCGGATTGCCGAAACGGAAAGGTCTCGTCCACCCCAACAGGCTCGCTTGCGAATAAATCAGAATCTAATACGGTGCGACAAGATTGCTAGAATTTTCCGTCTTATTGAACCTTTTTCCGATTGCTGAAAAGGAAATAGACTTACAAGCACAGAAGTTCCATAAATATATCAGCTACCAATATAAAAATATATAATTAAGTATATAAATTTTAAATGATTTAAATATTACAGTTATTTAATAATTTATAGTTATACAGAAATAGTTGAAAATGAACTGAAAAACTATAGATTTTATATAGTTAAGATGGTATTTTATATATTGTAATGCTGAAATTTTAATTTTCAGTTTATTTTATCTTTCATAAAACTTATTTAATATTCTTAATTGAAATAATGTATTCAAATATCAAATCTCTCTTTGTTGCAAATAGCACCAAATCGATTAACAATATTCCGAATACAAACAATGTAAGATAGGTCGTGGCAAATGAAATTCGTTTGTCTGCGGCGGGATTCGAAATTAATTCCATTCAATGTACCGCAGCCTTGTAATGAGACGACGACGCTACTTATTCCTATAACATTTAAATATACATCCTTACTTAAGGGGTAACTTGTGAAACTATGTTGTGAAACTAACATTTTTTTTTTAAAAACGAATAGTTTTCTAGACAAGAAAGCAAACTTGTCAATAAGCTAAAAGATGTTTCTTTTTTTGCTTAAAATACCATTTGATCATTTTTACATAAACAATACTTTAAAATTTACATTACTTATACATACCACAAGTAGATACTCTTACCCTAACTAATTGTTATAAAACCGAAAATGAGTTTCATCATGAAATTTTGCATACACGTTTTCAGTGATACAGAGAAGGACATAGAAGAAGAAGTTCATTCAGAAAAGAAGTAGATACTGACCCCGAGATAATTTAAATATAAAAATAAACATTGAATTCCTCATACATATAATATGTATAAGCAATAAATATTGAATAAATGTAATAAAATTGAATAAGGTTTTTTTTTATACTAAGTTCAATTTTGAAAGTTGTTTCGTATATGTGTTTAATAATGTCGTATAGTAATTTAGGTAGCAAAAGTCAGAAGCGCGGCACTAATGCATCCTCCCGACTCCGGATATGAGATAGTTTGTCAGTACCCGTGCTCTACCCACTCACTTCGCCAGTTCTAAAATGTTAAATATTCTATGCTCAGATTTGTGATGAGGTAAAATGACACAACTGATATTTTAGTTTCCATAAAATTGTAAACACAATAATTCGCAATTATGTCACGTCATGCCTGTCTACTTAAAAATATTACTCCTAACTGTAACAAGTACCTTAACATGTCATTATAAAAATTGCTTATTTTCTCTCGATATTTTCTCTAATCAATGGATTTGTAACAGTGGCAGGGCACAAATTAATATGCCAGAAATATTAGCATTTGTATTACCTACTTAGTTTCAGGGAAGGCAAGGCAACGGTATCCACTTACCGTCAAGTGGATCGTCAGCCTGCCTGCCATCTATCCCTTATTTTAAAAATAAACTTTCATTTACTCTTCTCATGGTGTAACTTGGCATACAAAAGGACAATATATATTCAGACAAATTTTGTAAAAAATAATTTTCTAATCCCTTTTGAAACTCATCATATGAATAACGTTCTACCCCTTCTCTCCCCATTTTATTACACTCAACAAATGCCCCTACTTTAAAAATTATTAGGTTACTTTAGAATGATATCCTTAAGAGCTCTTCACGTTGCTAGTAACCAGTCAAATCAAAAGTACCCAGTCAGCGAGACGTAACACGCATCGCTGGATTTGCATGGACCATCATATGTGAAAATAGACGTCGAAGGACGTGTGTGGGAGCCTTATTTCATGCTCCGTAGCACAACTTATCGCCGCAGGTCGGTTGCTGAGAGCTCTAATTATAATTACTAATGCTCGTGTGCTCAAAGCCGTTGTTTTTGGGACTTGAATTTTGTTGATGTCGTTGGTCAAAGTGCTTCAACTTTGATCAGCCATGGTGAAACTAAAAATACACAGTCACATTTTAAATTCGCGATGCAGACTTAAAATTACGAAAGTGTGTATCTGTATAAGAAGACCCAAAAATAAATTAAGAGATAAGTAATGAATGCCGACGTCGATTTAGATTAAATACAAACTGTATAAATATATGCATTTAATAAAAAACCTTTTATCCAATTTGGACTAAAAACGAACTTACCTCTAGTGTTATATTTGTTCATATTATCAGGGAGTACATAGTATCATAATACCAATTATCATCGAGCGGAAAGTCAGCTTGCCTGAATCTCTTTAACATAAATCATTAAGTCATGGTAATTTATAGCACATTGCGCTCCGCAGTTATAAACTGCGCAGACTAGTAGCGGTAACCATCCCTTTATAGAAATATACAGTAAAATAATGGCACCTGTGTTGGTTTGTTTTGGTGAGTAATACTCCAGAGCTCATTGCCCCATTTCTTCTGCCTCTTCTGGGCCTCTGGTGAATCAAGTTACGACACATGTGTCAATTCTGTCTAGTTCTATTAATTTTGCTCTGCCATAGAAATAAACGGTAATCAATTTCACATATCTAATTGTATTGATTGCACAAAATGAAATAAAAATTCTACATACGCGTAATTTCTATTAATTATAAAAGATGAAGATGTCTATAATATGATATATACACAGATATGTATGCCTCCTGGTCAATCAACCTTTCATCAATCAAGTGTAGGTTGTTGAAAATAACAGTGGGATAATGCCCACTGTTTATAATATGGCCATATACTATAAAATCATATAAATGTGCTTTTAATTTAGCCCGCTAACAATAAGCAATGTTAATAAAGCATTAAGTAGACGAGCTAAATGAGAAATATATACAAATTTATATCGCCCGAACACAGGCTCATTTATCTCTGTTCAGTCTTTTATAAAACAAAACAGCCGCCAACGCGCCGATAGATTTTCAGAATCACCAGATTAATTCCAGAGATCTTCTCAAATGATGCGGCGTTTTAAACCGTGCTCACGGCGCGTTTTAAATTAATTACTGAGCACCCAAATAATGGAATTAACTTAATCGAATAGTTGTTTACATTGTCACTGGGTGCAATTAAAATTGTTTCGGAAGACAATAAATCATTGGCGCGAAAGTAAAACATCACGGTGCTCTGGGCGCACACCTAGCAATAAATTTCCCAATTAGGCTGAACGACGCGCACCGCGGTGTGGCAACACTGGCATCGGGGAGGAGCGCTGTCGGGAAATAAAATTAAATTAATTACTGGTAACACCTCAGCGATCGGCTACTGTGCTATAGTTCATTTTGTTCTAGTAAATGGTAGTAATAAATGGTTTAGTAAATAATTTTGGTCACTTGAACAAGACCAAAATTTATTTCTTTTTTTTAAGTTCAGACAGAGTTACTTTCTGTGTCTTACTTAGTCTTATATTTATAAGTAAGTATTAATTATACTCTTACTTTATATATATATACTTACTGTGTTGTACTTTATATCCTCGATAATATATGCATACAGGGTCTACACTCAGAAAGTGCTGGCCTTACCAGGATTCGAACCTACGTCTGCCGTTTCATCATCAAAGCGTTTAGCCAACTGTCACTGCTTCCATAAGTCACTTTACCTGACAATAATATCAATAGTAGTACATAGTACAAACTTTTTACCTAAGTATAAAAGTAGTTTCTTCTGTCCTTACAACACTCCATATCTAATGACCATTTAATATGGTGAATAATATCAAACTGTCTAAAGTCAAAGACATGCATTGGCAAAACTTGTTTTTAATTCAATTAAAATAAAAGGCATAATGCAATATCGTTCGCCACAATTTCAATAGTCTCGACTCCGTCCGAACTTGATTTATTCTTCGCAAAGGCAATTTACGATAAATACATTATATTATATCCGAGTTAATTTTGTTCAGCAGACAGCACCGGCTGAAGGGAGCAAATTAAGCTCCGATTACCTGCATTTTGGTTTATTTTCGTTGTATTAAGCTGTCTCATTTCTTGTTACTAATGTTTAATATAGATATTTTCTTTACTTTCATTTCCGAAAATTAAATCAGTAGTTGTCATGTAATATTTTTCAATTATATTGAAGAAAATACGAATAAACCACAATTTTACCAATGTTCATTTCATTACTAGTATTTTGTCTTGCTCTATTATAATAGATTTAAAAATAAATTATCGTGGTTCATTGCGTACTTATACTACTAATTGGAAATGCAAAAGCGTCCAGTGAACCTGCTGCTTCTGCTTTCTGCTTTTAACAAAAAATCAAATATTTTAAAAATGACCATCGTGAATTTCTGCTTTTAATAAAAATCAATTAATAAAATTTTCACTAATGGAAAGAGCGATAAACATGGAATGTTTATGTATAGATACGAGTATAATTTGCAGAAAAAAATGTTACATATACATATTATGTAATTATTTATAATGTATGTACATAGGTATATACATGTAACATTTTCAAAGACCGTCCATTGGTTTTCTTAGTCGAATAAATCAATTTTAAATTCCAGCTTATGCCGTAAAACAATAGTTAAATATGAACAATCACTTGTGAGGGGGTGTGTATTATTTGCATTAATTACCACATTGACGCGTCACACTGTATACACATTTCGGCACTTAGGAAGCTGTTAATTCCACTGTTACCGCAGTAGAAGGAGAATACCGTATCAAGACGAAACAAAAAGTGAATAAGGTAACATTTTTTGATAAAAATATCTTTTTTAAAAAAATTAAATAACATTTTCTTTGTGATCAAACTAAAAAGTAAAACAATCCGTACTAATATTATAAATGCGAAAGTTTGTATGGATGTATGGGTGTATGTATGGATGTTAGTAACTCTTTCACGCAAAAACTACTGAACCGATCACCATGAAATTTTGCATACATGTTGTCTGGGACACCAGAAAGGGTCTTTCATCCAGAACGCGGACGAAGTCGCGGGCACCAGCTAGTTTTATAATAATCCTAACAATTAATCCTAAAACTATTACTGCACACACACATAAAAGATAAACAATATATTGGTTATTACTTTCAATAAATTTAAATTCGTTCCTAACATAATTACTAGATTCTTGTAATAATTAATATAAGAACGCCTTTTACGAATGAAACTACAATTTCATTGCTATTTTCATTTTAAATTTGGAATATAAAGAGGCTATAAAAACGACCAAGGTGAGATGTTAGAATTTTCATGTTACACATCATGTGCGACTACTGTAAGGCAACGAGCCTTCTTTTTTTTTCTTCATAAAAAGTGCTTTAGCGACTAGTTGATTTATTAAAGCATATAAAATTTTAAAAAAAGGTTTTTTTTAATAGATCAACTTCTGCCTATTTCGTAACACACTGTGTACATTTCGCGATGACTTTCGCGCGCCATCCGTCATTGCCGTAGGGTTGTCGCGACACGTCTTTACGACGTCATACGACTCCTAATTGTGCCATCATATAAAAGGGGTGACTGATTACTATAGAATGATTAGCTATTTTTGTCTGAAAATCATATTTGGCTCGATAGTTATTTTCGTCGCCTAAATTTGATTTGTTAAAGTAAAATTAAAACTTAGATAAAAATACAGTGTATAATAGACTATATTTAAAAAAAAATTGGCAGATTCATACAAAAAAGTATCTATTTCCTTTTTTTTAGGAAATTACTGCCCAAAAAAGCGTTCGTGTTGAAGTACTTACTAAAAAATTTCAGCGACAACTTAAGTTCTTTTTTCATATTTTACACAATATTTAAGGAAAACCTTCTAATTCTAAATCAATTTTAACCTTCCATTTTCAAAGTAAATATTCACTCGTGTCTGTCCGAAAAAACATATTATTGCTAACTTCGTTCGTTCTCTCTACTTCTATGTTGTAGGCGTACGATATTGATATCTTGTTCATTTACGAGTTGCAGGGCTTCGTCTGGCTGCTCGAAATTCATGAACGAAGACTTTTCAAATAAAGCAACTTGCTATGAACCCTCAATATACTCAGTATGAAAAACTGTGGATCAGTTTTAGATTACAAATAAATAAATAAATTTATTTTTTATGTTACTAGTGGTGGGAGCTAGTGGTTGCTAGTGGTGCTACGTTCTATAGTTATGAACTAGATAGCGGTTTCGGAGGCAGGAAACTTTTCCTTGCAGATAAACACTATAAAACATCTGCACACGTGATTGGTTTCATTTCTCAACAGTGTGTAACAGCATACGTTTAACCACTTTTTAATTGCTTATATTATAAGCGATAGCCACTTACAATCTAGTGGACTGTCAACCTATCTGTCAGTTTTTCTCACAAAAAAAGCACTAACAGTATATGTTGGCCTGTATACAGGTATATACAAATTCATTCAATTTTTATGTGTGAATTCGTATAAACGATTCACATTTCCTTTTAGCGACTAAGGATTATCAGGGAAAATGACTAAGTATAAAAATGACTAAGTATAACATGATATTGTCAAGAAAGAAAATTGGACAGAAGGATGTATTTATAATTTATCAGGAGCCAGGAGTAACAGAATTAATAGAATTTGATGTAGGTATAGTAATATTTTTAAGTCTCCTAGAAACTATAAAATAATTTCGTCTGTTCTATGTACAAAATATTAATATCTGCCTGGGCAAGTCTGTATAGAATTAATGTCTGTACTAATACAGACATTAATTCTATACAGGCTTGCCCAGGCAGATATTAATATTTTATTCTAAAATAAGTCATCATTATTTCTAATACACAAATAAAATCGAACGGGATTTGAGTAGCAAAGCAAAGCGTTGGTCAGTCGCTACCACTATATGTCATTTGCAAATATCCCTTCCAAAACAATGCATAAAGGCAACAATGATTAAGAATTCCCTCACGTGCGTCCTAACAAAAAGTAACAACTAAATATTTCGGAGACGCCCCGATAGAGGTCGGACGAGGATAACAAAAAGTAGGGGCCGAATGGGTCTCCGGGCCCTCGACACCCGCACAGATATGATAATCCCAAGTATGTAAAGTAGTAAAATTTAAGGCCTCTCCATGTGAAGAATTGTACTTGTATGGAACGCAAATTATTCTAATGTGGCCCTTTTATTCGAGGCACACTCCACGCACGGGTCGCCGAGCTCCTGTACCAATCATTTTCATTTTCAATAAACTACTAACCCTATCTAAACAGAGCCATGATTCAGATATCGACCGTCCATTAGAACAATACCTAAAGTATTATGTTATCATAACGTTTTCAGACAAATTATTTTCACAGGCGAACCATCCATCAATTGGTTATCGATGAATCAATTTGAATACATTGAGCTGTGGCAATATAAATCAAAGTTTATACAAAGTTGCTGGCTGTTTAATGTAGTCATAATAATTAAAAAAACAAACAAAATCCTATTTGCGGACAATGAATCAAGCTACCTAACGGCATGAGTTTGTATATTCAAATCAGCAAATAAAAGTGTCTGCAGTATCGACGCGACTGATTCCGGTGGGTCCATATCGTTTTCACTTGTTCGATTTGCATAGAACGTCGAAAAGTTCACAATCACATTTTACCTCATCAGCCTGCGGGGAACATAATTCTTCCTTCCATCTGCCGTCTTCCTGTATCCACCCTTGCACGAACCTCTTTTTGCTGGGGTGTGGCCGGCCGCCGGCGATGTTCGCGATACATAAATTTTCACGATCGGTCATCCCTTAAAAACAAGTTTAGCTCTTTATCCAGAGCAGAGTAAGTTAAAGAATGGCTCGACCGTACGTTACCCTCCGATTCGTTACGTATTCAAATTATTTCGCCATCCTGTTTTGGGTCCATTTGTATTGAGATGCATACCTACAAATTTTGTCCTTTACGTTCCCTCGGCTATTGATTTCGATTAATTAGAATGAATAAGTACTAACAATGTGTTTGTTTCGATTCTTCTATTTTGTTTTTTCTTGAATATCGCGCAGGACTCATTCTGGTTTCACATTCTGGTTCATATTATATATTTTGACGATTGATAATGATGTAGTGTTAGCACCTGAAAGTGTTTATGACACTCACGATGTTAATTCACGGTGATATTATTTTAAAGGCTTAACAATCTCTAACATTTCTGTTGATTACATGTTTTATACTTGTGTCGTCGTTGACAAAATGTCAGTTAATAATTCTTCTAATATTACAATGTTCAGCCACTGTGCTTAACAAACGTGCACATTACATTACAAATTTTCGTGGTTATCCATTCCCTCGTACTCAACTTCATCTGCTATCCATTCGTTATTCAAAATCGCAACGAAAACTTCAGCTGTAAGAGCGTTGCAAGATAAAGGCTGATCATATGCATGCAACACACGTCTACTCTTTACAAATTCAGCGGTGATATGAAGCCATTCATATGGCGGATAAGTTTCACTCGGTGTGCGGCCGGCTGAATGCGATAAGTCGCCGCCACATCACAATGAAACAGTCGTGAGTTGATTTTGCATTGTGACTAAGCACATTCATTAGAATTACAAGTACAAAACGTGTCACATCTACATCGTGATGTGTTTTCATTTTCCTCAATCCTTTTCAAATAACCAAAAAAACCCTTACCTTTTGTCTTCCATGTCCCCCATGTCACAAGTAACCTGATACTTCGCTACGCAAATAAAAGATCTCAGTGCTGTTTATTATTTCTCAGGAACACAGTGATATTAATATTTGTAAAAAACATATACAATGTGCAAGTCAATGGCGATTTCTTGCAGTGCATTGTGTGCATGACAAATATATCGTCATGCATAGTTATCTTCCTTATTATCATATTTGAACTAACTATTTAAATGTGAAAAAAGTACGTTCTAGGACGCAGTGCCACAAATAAACAATGACGGAGAAGTCTTATAGAGACCGCGACCAACCTATCAGATGATCCGTGACCACGACCACTTCATTCGTGCAAGTAACCATAAAAAATGTAATAGGAATTTGAGATTACTGGCAAATTAAAAATAAATGTAGTTAATTTACATATTATTATAACAAAGGAAAATATTAAAAATACTAACAAAAAAATTTACTTAATCAAATGGTAGATTTTTAAAAGCGGTAAAAAGTTTCTTTAGTGCACTGTCGTTTAACTTTGCCGAACAATTTCAAAATGTCTTGCGGAACTCATAATCATGACAATAGCTGGACACATGTCGCTGATAGCATTAACGGATAAAAAGCGTACGCGACCGTGTCGACAAGCGCGGAAACATACGATCGCCAAACAAACGTATGGGGAGGCCAGTCGTCCGTGGCGGTCGTGATTCATGCACTCATTCAATAAGCCAGAGATACTTATACGGATTTACGACACCGTGAACGGATACATTTATATAAACGTGTATTAAGGCTGCCAATTTTTTAACATTTTAAGCAATTGTGGTTATTTTTAGTAGGGGACAGGAGTATTTGTAAGTACTTATATGCAATTCAAGAGGTGATGTATGTACGTTACAGATTTAGATAAGATAAATGACAAGCGACAAAATTTGGAAGGATTTGGAAGTACAATAGCCCAAATGTAGTGTTTTTTCGATGTGATCTTCTGCTACTGCTTCTTGCCTGATTTATGACTTATGAGGTTCAGGGCTTTTAGTACTAAAATTTAATAACGCGTCTTTGTATTTGTATTCTCACGACTATTTAAGTCACAACATGTGCTATCGACAAGGGTCTCGACACGACCCTTCGATATCGGCGAGACACACAAATCATGCAACATACTGCCAATGAACCTGAAAACACCTACAACGTTTCACATTTTGTAATTCTAGTTGCTTACGATCTTAAATTTGAGTAAATGTAGCACTGAATGCAAAGATGACTAAACTAGATGACTAAATATGATGGCAGCCCATTGAGGTTTTGGGGTACGCAATCGCCGTGGAACTTTAGCCGCCCAAGGCGGTGAAGCGCTCGAATCCGCCATGCCCCAGCAGCTCGGTTTTACAACGCAATAAAATATTGAAATAAAAATCGCTAGCGGTCCAGCAATAAAATAAAACGCTAACCATTTTTACGGCGCCGACAATATAATGAAATAATCGTAACGGCCGTCGACGTCACGTTGAATTGCCCAATAAATCTTCCTCGGGTCATATTGTCCGCAGTCCTCCTGGCAACACTTTAATATCGAGAAATATCATCTCGATAATCGAAGCGCGCGCACTGCCCGATCCGTATAAATCATTCCCCCGCACTCGACTGTCGTTTATTTTTTAGACTTTCCATTTCCAAATAAAGTCCCTGAGCAACGGACCAGCACTTTCTCCTTCCGGGGCGGTTTTTATATGATTTGTCGGCTGTCGGCAATTTCCTTTAATATTGTCAATATTTCAAAAATTAATTGTTATAAATCAGAAAACTTTCATAGCTTTTCCTCTTTTCGATATCATTTACTGTAATTGAATCCGATTTCCAATCCATGTCTGTGTTTGATTGTGTTGAGTTAAGCGATCATTGTCAGTAAATGGAAAGAAATGGACACACGAGTCATACCTCCGAAGGGGAAACGTGTTAAATTATGTAGCTACACTTAGCGCGTCAATCCACGCACTAGTTTGAAAAAAGTTCCCGCCCATAAAACATTAACAAGCACTCAAGAAAATTCCCGGGTGCTCTGCCCCGTTCGTTAAGTAGTGTCAGCCGGTAGTTTTTCCCACTTCGAGTTAGCGGGTGTCCACTAGAGGCTAAAGGGTCGCTGTCAACGCAATTGGCGAGCCGATATCTCCCATGAGTGTCGCCCTTCGCCTCTCCAAGGGACTTCAGCACGAAGATCTCGAAGCCCTCAATTAATGACAAAACAATGCCGGATCCCGAGAGCGCCCAATTTTCAGTTGTCGTTCTTGTTTTAGATAATGACAGATACAGTGGGTCGGATTTCCCATGCGATATATCCTGAGCTCTGTATTTTTTGTACCTACATCCTCATCTTACTAATGTTATAAATGCGCAAGTTTCTTAAGATGGGTGTAATGGATGTTTGTTAGTCTTTGGTGATTTTGGTGAATCTGTAAATAATATGATAACACCTCGACTATAATTTATACGACTTTAAACTATACTTTAAGGGCTTCAATAATAATTACACCATCATAAAAGTTACATAACTCATAATTACTGTTTTTATTTAATTAAGAATTGGTTACTATCATTACACACATTAATCGTTGAAATAATTTATTCACATGATAGTGAAAAATTCTAATGTATTGTTGAAAAATTCTAACATAAATGAACATAACAGCAATGATACAATGACAAATTATAATTGAAGATATGCGTGACGACTTTTACCAAACTTTTACGAATAGTCTCATGGGTAAAATAAGATAAACTAAAATAATAAAATTTCACATGCTTCAAAAACGTATTTTAGTATTAGATTGTCTGTATCCACCCAAAAAGCCCAGTTAGTAATATTGTATGTCTATAAATTCATACGTTAAGTAAATTGTAATATATATTTAAGCAACGATATATTTATTTTATACACGTGACTGTTTTAAATCTACTTCGGAAGATTTCGCCTTGGAAACTCATTTTTTTTATATAATTTACGTGGATCAAACTATGTGGAATAAGAAATTGTGCACAAAGGAAACCAGGAGCAGCTTAATACAATTTAACAAACACTTATTTTAAACCAAAAAATACTTTGTGAAAACTAAAATTTTCACCACAAACTGGTTCTGGTATGTACAGAGGCGAAGTGTTGTCCGGTATGAGGCGGAGATGCGAGAGTCGACGTTCGCTTGCTCGGCGCCCGCTATCGATCCATGGGTAGAAGGCTCGGGGGGGCAGAAATTTGGGAAAACTTTGAAAGTTTCGCGTCTAATTCAGGCGCACGCACACATTCGCAGCGACAACTCAACAGTCGCACACAACAACGTTTGCCTCGTAATTTCTGTTTTGCTTTGTATTAATTTTCAAATGTCACGTGTTTTTGTACATGTTTCTGAAAACTAGTGGTTTCTGTTTTACAATATTTTGAAATTGTATGACCAAATGTGCCCACCGCCTTACGTGTTGGCGTGGCGATTGGCTCTGGACTAACTAAGTATATAGCGTGTAATATAACCTGTACCTCTTTACATAAACGAGAAGACAGTGTCTACCACTACATACTCGTATACATATATGGCGACACCGCGACGGTCGCTAGTACCGGAATGTTCTCGAGTGGAGGCCACGGACAGACAAGCAAAGCGTAAGACGTCCAATCACAAGGTCGACAGATGCAGATAAAAATAATGCTCAACTTCTGCTCAAAACACAGCACATTTCTCATAGTCGATTAGTCCAATGTTATCTTGAAATCTAAATTTACGAGCTCACAACAGATCAAAGCAAGTGTCATTATCCATTGTAGCTTGAGTGCTTTGTAAAAGAAAACAATTAAGAAGATGAGATATGGGGGACCACGTCGCGCGGACGTTACGCCGCCCATGAACAAAGACCCGGAGACGGCTACTTCCTGCGGCATGATCAAAAAGACATTTTTCCACTATTTGCTGTTTAACGTTTAAATGGAGTAATACAGTAAATAATCGTAAGTAATTCAGCAATAAAATTGATATTTTATTAGTACTATATATTATATTATTCATTGTTGTAAGGAGTAATTAACTATACGAGTATAAGGAACATCTCATTACATACGAGATTATTTCAATCGAAAATTTGAGATATGTTTTTTTTAGAGTATATAATATAATAATTAAAAAGGAAAAAAACTCAAGAAAGAAAACCTCAGTATGTAGTGTATTTGTATATTAAAATGGATGTATTTTAGGTAGGTATTCACCTCTATTTACCTAGAATATCGCTAGTCCATGAACGGACAGACACACTATATATATAAATCTTCTGTGAAAAAATATCTAATTTATGGTAAAAACCGCATTAGAATCCGTTGCGTGATTTAGGGGGACTTAGCGGATATACAGACAGACAGAAAGACAAAGGACGCAGACGGTAACTTCAATTTATACCACATAGGACATACAAACATCTTTTCACATCTTTTCATAAGGATATGAATTCATCCAGAATTATTTTCTTTTATTATCATACAATAAATACAGAACAGAAGGCGGGCGGTACTTCTTGACACGGCACGAATTGTCAGGAGGTTCCTCATTCTGCAGCCCTAACCACCGGTAGCTTGGGCCTTGCCCCGCTACCTGCGGAATGCTAGTTTTAAGTTTTTTTTATGTTATTTATTGTTTTTATATATATAATATATATTGTAAAAAAATTTAAGATTAAGAAAAGAAATAAATATGTGTAAATAATAATAATAAAATTCTTTATTGAGGTTACTTGGACCCAAATAGAGATATGAAAAGATTTTTATTTTATTTTTATTTTGAGCTATGAATTCTGTGTTTAATTTATCGCACTCGTAATTTTTAAATATCCTTTGTCGTTCAGCCGCTGTCGGTAAACAGGCTGTTTGCGTTGCCCGCGCCTCAAATAAAGGAATTCCATTCATTGTAGAGACTTTTGCCCACAACAAAAAAAATTGGAACGCTAAATAAAAACAAAAGCGTTATGAGCCGGCAATTAGCGTGATTTAACGGCCTTTTAATTATAATTTAATTAATGGTGTTTCTTTACAATATTGTCCTTTACTAAAATACAAAATTTCCTTAATTTTTCGCCGTTTTCTGTAGCAATTTTAGCTTTACAAATTGTTTCTGGAGTAATTTTAGAATCTCACTGTTTTCTGGAGTTAATGTTGAATCCAAAAGTAACCATTTATATTTTATGATACTTTGGATGGATTAAATCAAATTACTGAGAAGCAAATATGTTATATTTTTTAATCGTATTTATTACAAAAAAAAATATATTATAAAATACATGTTAACCTTCTAATAATAGTTTATTTGCTTTTGCATTCTTCAATTATTTTTTCAATTATTGTATATTTTTTATCTTACTTATATTTATTTTTATTTTATATCTTACCTATATTATTATATATTTTTTATCAATATTTAGGATATTGTCATTTAGAGTCATAAATTTCAGTCAATCATAGTCAGATATTGCCATTTAAGCCATTTAGAAAATATTTTCAAAAGTAGCGAGTAGAGTTAAGCAAGCCTTTTATTTTTTTTAATGCAAAATAATGATTGCGATTACTGACAATAAAGTAATACCTAAAGGATATCCCTCTCTTCTATTTAAGTAAGTTCAACAAATAATTCAAAATTACTGCGCCATTAGTGTAATTAAAGTTATCTTTCACTAAGTTTATTATGATTAATGTGACTCCTGTTAATTTATTTGTATTCAGCTTTTTGCATGTATTTTGCTTTAATTTTTATTAAGTATTCTCATGTTTACATTATTTTGTTACTGCCAAACTTTTAAGGATATAAATAAGCTTCCATTTATTTTGTATATAATATCCCGAAATTGTACCACTATTCTATATGTGACTGTCTAATTTTGACTTCTATGTGTTACATATATATAATAAATAATATATATTATATATTATATATATGATATAGAATTTAATATATTATATATGTATATTTCATATTATTATCATATATTTTGAACTGCCCCTATGTGAAGACCCCAAGTTCCTTTGTGAAAAAAAATATAATAAAATTCAAATTGTCTTGTAATCCAGTAATTCAACTAAAATATTTCCTTTTGTTCCAGATTACAAGCGACATTAATTAAAACTTTAATTATGAATTTACTAAATAACTAACCTGAGTCATTTCAAAACTAGAATTTCAGACAATGTCAAATTTACATTAGCTTGTCAGTAACAACATTAAAATAGACCTTTACGTTTCAATCAAATAAAAGTGGGTGTAAGTACAAGTTAACAGAAATTAAGAAAATCTCAAACCGTCGAGGGGACAGAACTAATAGCGAAAGCTTAATTAAAGAGATCCGTTTGAGATTTGAGCAGATGGCATTTTACGTTTTGTACATTCGAAATCAACAATGTTCTCTTGAAATTTTCTTCAGGCTACCTAATTATTTCTAACTGTTAACTTCGTATTATCCATAAATATTCGTGAAATGTTAGTTACTATTAAACGCAAAACAAATTTTAATGATACTTTAAAGTAATATATTTTAGTTTATACTTCAGAATAACACATAGATTTTAATTTTATTTATAAATATACGCAGGAGAAGTCGCGGGCTAAACTTAGTCACGTGATACATGCTTTCACGGTTAAAACACTGCACTGATTTTGATTAATTTATGTAGAGATGATGTAGCTAGAAGCTTTTAGAAGGGCATTTTTTATAAAATACCTACTATTATTTTAGGTAGGATGTTTCACTAAGGAAGCTATAAATAAGTTGTTAATAAAATTTGATAATAAAACGACGTAATCTACGTATAATACAAAATAACAGAATTTATTAAATTTTATAACTATTTCATGAGTAACATTTCTTACTCCAAAGACAAATAAAATACGGTAAAATGTTTTAGTTTACTCATATTTTCTCTTATAGTAGGTATAATACTGGTACAGTCACTATAAGATAAATCAAGATTATTTTGTCTTCTGCGCATTGTCCACGCGGATTGTGTTAATATAACACAGTAAGGTTAGGAGTTTAAAAGAGATGTGGCAACAAATAAAGCTGTTAGCTGGGAATCGGGAGTCGGGTCACGGCGCGAACGGCGCACGGGATCAAGTGCACTCAGATGAACGCAGTCCACACGAGACGGTAAATCTAGAGATTTTCGCTGATATATATACGTTAAATAAAGAGTGAGTCATCGTAATAAGTCTACTAACTTTTCTAGTTTAGTCTAATCTACCAGCTTTTTTAGATTTGTAATATTTATTTAAGTAAAGTTCGGCAGGCAGACTGACTGTCCGTGGTATGTGGCAATCGTGCTGGCCTATTTATACAAGCAACTCTCTAGAAGCTGCAAGTGTGCTACAGACTTTAGTAGGATAAAAGATAAGGTTTGCGATAAAATAGGGAAGCAGTCTCTTGCCTACCTTAGTCCACGGAATCACTATGATAAATAAATATGCTATTATTTATCATAGTGGTTCCGCCCAAATATGACTGCGAACCGCAAAACAAATAATGCAATTCGAAATACTTTTTAATATATTTTATAATACCTTAAGATAAAACCTCATGAATATTAAATACGAAAGCCATTTACTTCATAAATATTTACTTCTCAGTTTCATCCAAAAGAAAAATATATCTTCGAATCGATCTTGATAAAGTGGGATTTCTAAATGAAGTAAAAGCAATCTCGTGTGTACCCGTTGCAGTCCACCTCACAAGAAAACCGAAGTGAAGTAATAAGAAAGGTAGGAGTGCCCCATTGAATGATAACTCCGGTCCTTTGTCTCCTGCGTCCGTCTTGACGAATCGAATTAAAAGGCTTATTGTGTCTACGTGACAGCTCCACAGCCCCTCAAGGCTTTCGGCACGCGTTTTGTTTCTAGCAAACTAAAATATTACAGACCATTCACTAGACGCCACCCTTGGATCCTTAGGGGAGAGATCTGCTACTCGAATTTGTACTCAATTTTTAACGGGGACTGTTAATTAAGAGTTGCTCTTTATTGGCGAGAGAAATCTTAATGCTTTAATTGTAGAAATGCAATCTCGGAAGCGGGCTTTTTAATCATTCAAATGCGTCATATTTTAATTTTGTCGAAAGTTTTGCGATACTTTTTTGGGGTGTGATTAATGAATTTTAATTAGTGACAATGGATGAATGAAATATTAGCGAGGAGATGAAAAACATTTTATTAATATAATAACCTTTATTTCAATTTAGATCAGACAGAGTTAAATTAATTCTGTGATACTGTTTCAGAACTGTGAGTACCTACTCTTATAGTGCTCTGTCCCAAAGACATAATATTCAGATTACACATACATTTTTAAAATAATTTGTAAATTAATTATTACATAATGAACATTAATAATTTAACTTAGTTAATGTATGTGTCTGTTAGGTGAAATAATCCGTGCGGTGACAAAACAATGAAAAATAATATTAACTATTCGATTATTTTTCCCGACTTTCGTGTGGTTTCAATATAACTCTGAGTAGTTGTTTGTCAATGTCTTCGTTTTTATATTGAAAGGTGTCAGGTAGGTTGATGGTGCACTGGACGGCAAGTGGCACCGGAATGAATGGAATGCCTACCCTGAGAGGACAAAGATGGGGATGCGGTAATGGGACCTACCAAACAATAAGGCACATTTACTGTAACTGCACGGTGCTGAGGAGATGGTTACTGCCGCCAGTTAGGCTGTCCTCTTATAGTAGGACATATGCCCTACTACTGTCCTTTCAGATGCGTATGTATTGTAGATTATGCACACACATTCATAATGTGCATCAAATATTTACGTTTTATTGCTACGTTAGAAACACACATAATATAATACATATCTTTCTGTATTTGTATTCTGTATTTTTATATTTTTTAACAATATTCAAAAAACTTTCGAATTGCTCATTACTTATTTTTTAAATTTAAATTTAAATACTTTTAAAATGCATAGTATAGATATAGGACAACTTGTATCATGCAACAGCAAACAATCAAATACTATTCGCTATTCTTTAACTAAATATAGTATTAAACATCGTTCTTCCTTTTTACAAATAAAAAAAACACATTTTTTTGTTACAGACGCAGTCGCGACAACGAATGTCATCTTCATCGCACAGAGGTAAATTGAAAAAGTGATACCCATTAATTTCTGTCCCAAAGTCATTTGTCGAAGGAACAAGCACTTCCCTTGTACGACATATCTTAATTATTCATTGCATCCCACGACCGACGTTCCTTCAGACGGCGACGTAAAAAGTGAACCATAAAAATATATAAACGAACACGCACATTAATGAGGGCCGTGCAATATTTATACACAAGCTACCCTAATTGCTAGGGTGGGGAGTGGAAAAAATGGGCAATTTCACGTAATGTAATATGTATATTTAAGGTGAATTTCCCAAACCTAACTGTGGTATCGTGGTGCCCTGTCGCGGCAATACTTATTACGCGGGACCACTTCAAACGTCTTTCTGCATTGGTGTAAACGAGTTCACTTAAAAGTTGCTCTATTATTGTTGACTATAAATTTTCCGTAACGTTCTTGAAAAATCTATGTTTCAAATATAATATTATGAAACTCATCTCGTGTACTGGAACAATAATAAGCTTTTCTTTTGAAACATCGATTTATGCAAAAACATTCTCCTCGTTGGGTATAGTTATAAGTGTGTATAGAATTTTAATAATTGTTTGTCTTCCGCAAAAGAGCTTATGTTTTTTAGTATCAGAAATAGGAAATTTAATGTTTTAATGGATTTGGATGAAACTTGATATATTTATAGACTAACAATGGAATACTTTTTAACAAATATGATCGAATTTGTAATGCTAATATTTGTTTTTAATGTTATTTTATCAATATTTTCGTTCTGAGTTATTACAGTAAAATATAAATAAGACCATATACTACTAATGTGATAATCAAGTAAATCATCGATGTCTACTATTTGATCTAGCATTGTTATTTGGCGGAGATTTTATTAGGGTTTATGTAAGTATATGAAATTTCTTATTTTTCTCTTACAAAAAGAGTGTCATTAAATTTCAAAAATTAAAATCTTCAAACTAGAGCAACATTCATCACGGATAGCATTGTGGGCGGTAAGTAGCTAGGATTTTTATTTTTTCAATATGTTTAGGTGCTCAGATCGCTCCCCTCGCCACAATTTCCTCTTGACGGAAACCCTCAATCTAATGATACGGCTGTGTTAAAAAACACAAGGAAATTTAATAACGGCAGCCCGCTGCCTACAAGAGAAAACAAAGAAAATTTAATTTCGCCGATTCCCACATGCTCAATATCGTTGAGAACTTGCGCCCTTGTACTTGTACCCTGCGAGAATTAAAAAAGATTCACTTATGAAACAGAGCTACTCTAAAAACTCACATTTTGAAAGTGGCAAATAAATGAGACTGGCAATTCTCCTATATAGAATCAACTACTAAAGAAGTCCAGGACCTTGAATTTACAGCCCCATATTCCACATATCCATAGGAAAGATAAACAATGCAAAATAAAAACTTATAAGTAATATTATTGTATATATAGGTTTATTTTTATTTATTATAAATAAAATTTAAATTATTTACTGAAATCATTTACAAAATGTATATCATTATCAAGTTTAGGGCCCTTATTAGGCAATTTTCCAAGCAATGCTGACTGCATCACCTCGTTGTACAGCAACGCTTATTCGCTGACCTAGGTAATAAACTAAGTAACCATTAATATTGTACACTAAATTGTATAAAAATAAAGTATTCTAGGAACAAATACGAGTAAGTGTGAACGAAAAACCAACAATCAAATGAAATCTGCATATCACGTTACAGGCTCGGTCGCCCTACAGTAATTACACGGGACAAAAGCTTAACACATTTCAAAGGTAAGCAAATTAGTTCCGCACTTAATGATCCGACAAAGCGGGTAAATCTTTTTAAAATGCGCACCCGAAGTGTTTCCTTTTCCTGTAGACTAGGTAAACAGTGGGTAAAAAAATATTTGCATAACCTACCCCGCACGTATGCAAATCTGACGGCCCGGGCGTGGAAAGGCGGTAGAAATTGTATGAAATCGCTACTACGACACGTTGGCTTCGGCGACAATTTGTCAGCGCTGTAATTATTTTCACACGCCGCCCCACTTTTATGAATTGCTTTATATTGTGGTTTCCTTTGACAGGCTACTTGAGGTTTAACGATACCACTCGAAGTCTTATGAAAACTTTATTGAATTATTTTTAAGTAATATATGTTGTTTTTTTTTCTTATTAAACTGATGCATGTAATAAATAAATTTTCTTTTATTGTATCCACCAGCGAACAATAAATTCATTAATAAAGAGCATTGTTTTTTAGAGAAAAATAAAATTAAAAAAAAATCTTTTTCGAATTATTTTAAAATAATATTTAAAAAATCTCAATTCATTCATTATAATGTGTTTTGTTTAATTAAATTTCGCTAATCAGTATGGATGCATTGGAATTTTCGAAAAAGAAAATATCCGGTTTAGTACTACCCTTATGCGACATTAGGAGATTGACATTTTTTAGCAATCATTCCCTATAAAATTATTTCTGTTTCATTTTATCCACGTTTTAGTGGAAAAATACAAATTCTTATTTTAAAATAAATTGTGTAAAATATTTACATTTTTACATGTTTTGTTACATTTTTTACATTACAATATATATTTTTTAATGATTTATAAGAGCTTAATATCTGAATTCTTAATAAAAAGAAAATTATATATTTAAAAGAAGTTGCAACTTTATTTTAGGAAAGTGTATTATAATTTAAAGTAATGCGAGCGCTTTCTACATTTAGTCATAAATCGTAACACTAAGTAAAAAAAAAACAATGTTAATACTAAAACAATTGACCAAAATAAACACGAAACCCTTTGTACAGTGTGCATGGAGTAAAATGAAATAGCCAGTTTTCACTATTTTCAGTAAAAACAATCTGCTACCGTATGAAATGTGTAGAATGAACGTATCCTGCCGGGTAGTCAATGGCCCGTTCCAACTGAAAAAATGCTAACCGCCATCCGCCACCTGTGGCTGTTTGGATCCCGCGGCCGTAATCGTATGCGAATACTATGCGTTTATCTGTACGGTATACGTGTGCATTGACCGTACGATCCGCCCAACAAAATGGCCTCGATCTAAAAAGCGAAAACTAGAAAGAACATTGTATGATCCGTACTAATATTATAAATGCGAAAGTTTGTATGGATGGATGGATGTATGGATGATTTTAACTCTTTCACGCAAAAACTACTGAACCGATCACCATGAAATTTTACATACGCGTTTTCTGGGACATCAGAAATGACATAGGGTACCTTTCATCCAGAACGCGGACGAAGTCGCGGGATATACGCTTTAACTGAGACGTGCGAAAAAAATTATGTTTTTTTATTTTTTATTTTAAATTGATTCCTTGAAGAAAAGTGCATGTTTCTTAATAACTCAAATAGGGAATTTTAGGTGAATAATCTTACAAATCATCAATCATCAAATCAACAAAATAAATACAAAGAAAAAATATATATTAAACAAAATAAATACAAAGAAAAAAATCAAGTACTTAATCATACCGGTTAGAATCTTAAATGATCTTGAAACCGGCTATCGGCATGTAGAATTAATAACTTGAGATTGAACCAAATTTTCTCAAGTGTCAATAAACGTCATAGATAGCTTTAATATCATTTTATAAAGTCACGTTAGCTTCCGTTGATGTAATTGTAACATGCGACTTCTAGTAAAGTGTATTTCGCGTTTAATATCGTCGTTATCACATACGGGCCGAGTATGCATCCGCTCAATTCCACACCAATAGCGCGAATTTATGCGGCGTTTGCTGAGCCAATTATCATTCACGCAATGACCGCTCGGTGTCCACCCGTTGCTCCCCGGACGCGATACACCTCTCAATTATCGTGCCCATTGCACCATTTACACCCTTTCGATGGACTCAACAATTTATCGACAGAGTTATTTCCTTTTATTTTTGGAATTAAAAGTCCTCTCCAAGTGTGTTTAGGCGATTGTTGTGAAACAATCGTGCAACAAATATCTTGCACGATTAGATTTAACTCATCAGCTCTTCATTAAATTTTTGTTACCTATTATCACTTATTCATAATATATTTGATTATGTTTAAAACTACTGACACTACTGTGCATCCTCAGTCACCAACTGGACTTCGTTTGGCCTTAACTGGCAATAACTTTCCATTTATTATGAAATAACGCCTCCCTCAAGAGCTAAAGAACTAAAGAAATATCCCGTATTGCTTCACTACTGTAAGGTCAACATCACCATTGCACACACAAATATTACACAGCTTTTAACATAAATTATATTGACAATTTTTAACAATTTCCTCGAAATATCAACTATTCTTAGTGTAGTATACAGACAGCACCAAGAATACAACAAATTGAAGTATTTAAAAGTTGGTTAATCAATAGAAAATGTATAAAAACATTAAATAAAACATTAAATAAAAAAATGTTTGGATACTGCAAATACAAGCGGTCATGTAATTTTCCCACGGTTATGAGGTCTTAATAGTGAACCGCGGTCCTTTATGAAGTCGACCGAATACAATAACTATAAAGGTGAGCGGAAAATCCGAGCAATAAAGCCCGACAAAAAAGGCTGAACGAGGGCTAGTGCCGGGCAAATAGTTCGTGAAAATCCGAAGGGTCCCGCGGTCCCTAGTAGGGTACACAACGGAGCGTGTTCCACGTAGTGGACGGGACACTTTACGACGACCCACTCAGTAAACCTGCCCATTATGTTGGGTAAAACATCGTTCTACTGGAGTTATAAAGATGCCGAGCGCTAGGTAAGATTTGCAACCGGTTTATGGGCGCAGAAGGGTTCTCGGATGTTATTACGATCATGTCAAGAGGTCGTATCATATCTGGAAGTCAACATTGCGTGATGGAGGGTTGTCGACGTCAGCGAATTGTACAAAATGTACAAGCCGACCGTATTCACTGACTTTTTTATTTCATTTTAAAATTCTAATTTCCCAGTAGACTTAACAACGTCCCTATTAAGTCGCCAAATTAATACAGGCATGATAAAATAATTTCAGTTGACAAGTGTATGAGAAAGTTATAAATATTTTACTGTTACTTTATTCTAATGCCAATACACGTACTATAATATTTTCTATTATTTATTGTATAAATAATAATAAAATGTTTTGTTAGACCAATGATACTTAATTTATAAACTTCAACCTTCAACTCGTTAAAATAAATTCCCGACGAAACAAACATTGCACAGGTCATTAAAATCTTACATTTTGTTAAATAGCCATCTAGCACCTAGACGGCATTCAAAGGCGACACGGCCCAGACTTAAACCAAGAAACTCTTTGCATATCATCAATTACAATTTGAACTTAATGACTGTGGATTTAAAGAATAAAATAGACTGAATAACGTTGTTGTGAACTGCAGGTTCTAGTTGGCATGCAGGTGAGACGTCGGTAGCTAATTGTACACGGCAATCGTAAACGGTCCAGTCCAAACAGCAGTGAAGGTAAAGGCATGTAGAGATGTTTACCATCTACCCTCACGTAAACACTGCAGTATACAATTCCTTTTGCCTTAGATTTTGCAAGCACCTTTGCGCTGCAAACTCTGTATATGACTGTTTTTAAACACTCCAACTGCCCTTTACTCTGACTATAATTAATCTTTCAAGTCAACATTTTGACCGAAACTTTTAAAGGTCGTGTGAATACAATGTGAAAATTTTTGACGAGCCCGATGAATGAGTGGTTGAATGAATGGTGAATGACCAGGGCTCCCGATTTCGATTCCCGCCAGGATCGACTTTAGAAAAGAACTTTACAAAGTTGGCTCTGGTCTAGATTAGGAAATTAGTGGCAGGGCACATTCCATTTCGTAGTCATTTGGACAGTGCGTTTGGTGGCAGTAACTGCCCCCTTACAAAAGACCACCGTGTGTGCTGTTGTATTTCAGTGAGTGAGTGAGATGCCAGAGCACATTACCATATCCTTTCCTAATTCCTCATTTTTAATCCTACTATGATAGGCAATTCACTTGCAGCACCTCTGGCTTTGTTTCTGTTATAGGCGACGGTAGCCACCTGCTATCAAGTGGACCGTCTGCCTGTCTGTCGACCTTGAATACAAAAAAATTGTGTGTAAAATACATTGAGTCACAAATACCAAATGGAAAAATAGTCAAAATATCCAGTAAATTTCAACAAAACCGTCATGAATAGTCACCTGCAATAGTGTATTAAACATGCAACCTATTTTCATACAGCAAACGGAGTGGTTGCGGCAACAAGGTTGCGGTCGAAACATCCCGCCTCAGACACGTCTCCGGTCAAACCTTTTGACGCGGCATTCTCCCGTGTGAACTAGCCCTTTGAGCTCTCACCTACAACCGCAAACGCTTTTGAGTGCACAGCTTATATGATGGTTGGCAAATACAAATTGTTTAACATGCTTATATGTTAATGGAATGACTTGGCTAGCTAACGTTCATTCATAATACCAAAATAAATTACAGAACGAATAAAATCATCGCTTTATAAAATGCTGAAACATAAGCAAGAGCATATGCTTTTGAAAACCGCAAAGTATTGAAGTTCTAAGAAAACAGGTGAGCTATAAGTCAGCTGAATAAGAAATCCGTATCAAACTGAAAGAAATGGACGTAAGTATTAGTTTCAGCAAAACCCTTTTTTTTTTTTTTTTTTTTCATTACTTCGCATAAGTGCACGAGCAACACCAGTTCAGGTGCGTTGCCGACTAAAAACAGTCACTCAGACTAAAAACAGTTTTTCAGACGTCCTGTAAGAGGTACATTACACATTATGACTGTTTGTAAAAGGCTGTTGCACGATTATGACTTAGGACTGCCCAATTGAAAGCAAAGGACACTGTTTTTTGCTACACTGAATAGACATTTCTGACCATTGTTCTGACATAGGAAGACTCTGCTCAAAACCATTGTCGAAAATAAAACAAGATCATTAAAGATAACTGAACAAGAGACCTCTTCTGAAACTAAATTAAAAAAAATACATTCACTCGTATAATTGGGATCTGTAATCAGCAGTGTTGGTTTGTTTTGCTTTCTTTCATACACTGTTTCTTTTATTTGGGGTTTAGAGACACTAAACCACGTCCACAATTTTATGTCATTTGATTTCAGACTAGACAAAATCGCAAATTCAAGTGCACTTTTACCTAGGCGTATCTTTCAAGCGGAATACGCCATCGTACCGCAATGTATATTGCATGAGATAAACTTCTTGCCTATTTCATTAAAATTTTGATCTAAATATGCATTACTTTACTTTGCTATATTTAGATTACCGTCGATAACTTTCAAATAGGGTATGTCGGCTATTCCCAATAAGTTATTAATATTATTTTATAATCATACAGGGGGATAGTTATACTAAAGGTACACTTGAACACAAACAATATCAAGCCAGCTGGCGATTTAACGAGCCTGATCCCCACCGATCTCCCCGTGTGAGATTTACACGGTGTTTCCTTCCTAGGCCACGATGAAGAAAGGGCCTGCAATCGCTTTCGCGTTTCAGAAGCCCTCTGCCGGCGTGACCTATGAATGGCAACTCTTCGTGATGTTTCTCCGCACCTATGGGAGGCGTCTTGGAGACACATCACCGTACTCATCTTTATGCTGTATTAGCGACCCCCATGACCGCCTTCCCCAGGCTATGGTGACTTGGTTAAGTTAGCTAAGCTAGGCTGAGCGTTTGACATTCTAATCCATTCATGATGAGCAGATAAGCCTACTTTGCAAAACAACAAATTGCAGTCTGAGATATTTGGCTTATCATTTTATAGGAACTTACTGTCGGTTACTCCGGCGACGATATTCCCATAACCATCGCCTTCAGGATGAACTATGGGGAGCTTAGTTAGCCACATATACGCCTTCTACGCCTTCAGTCCTTTTTCTGCGAATAACGTCAGCTATAGTGCATCTTCTTCTCTGCCATCTACCGTCAAGTGAACCGTCATCCTGTCTGTCGACCTTAATATAAAAAAACACGTCAACATAATAAATAATATTTCATTTATCTTCTCGAGCAAGTCATGCTTTATTAAAATGTCTCATCTGTAGAAGTACAACGATCTGAAACGTGTAGATTTCGCATACAATGACGAGATTGCACTTAAGTTTAATTTCATTTCGTAATACACGCGAGGAGTAATGCAAGTATGTATTTGCTCACCATCTATCCGTGTTTGTTCGCCACCGCATTCATTTCATGCTACAGTCTGCACGATATTTTCCTTTTGTCTAGACGAAATCACAACGAATATTTAAATAGCACAATTTAGCCGTGGGTAGTAGCGATTTGTGCACGTGTAACCGAGAAATAGATACCGACATGAGTGTAAGTTCGAAGTGAGAGCGGTATCTTCAAATTGCTCATGTAAGACGAAATTAACCCTCGCCCACATTAACACAGATAAGTCGGCGAGCTCATTTGCGAGCCTTCCGGCTGGAGCTCGTTACATCTTGATATTCTTTACCCCTTCGCCGATACCCGGCACCACACGAGCAATAAATGGCGCGGAAGGAGCCCGCTATCGCGCAGCCCGATATCTTCCATCCGAATTAATTTGAGAACGCTCTCAGAAACGAACCAAGTTCGCGGACTTGTTATTTCTACGTGCAACCGAGCGAGTACACGCGAGCTCTAATCGCGGTGAGTCGCGAGATAAAATGGCGACCCATAATTACCATAACGCCTTTCGAAGATATGTGGAGAATCTTAATGGTACGGTGGCTTCGTAAATAATGGGCTCTTATGGGAAAGTTGGTGAAGAGTACAGTTTCGAATGTAATTTTAAGGGCTGCGCGCCTCACGTGCTTTTAGAATAATGTGCGAAATACAAAGTGGGCACGTTAATGACGGCATTTATTTTGATATAAAGTTAGACAATGGTTTCGCTTTTGCGTACGCGTTCGTGTAATTATACGCGTATAACAAAATATATGCTGAGAATGTTTTTTTAATTATTTTTTTAATATGCAAATTTCATTCAAATTAATTTTAAAGTTTATCTAACTATTTATCCAACCTTCTATTTATATATAAAAAAGTTAAGTTGGTTTGTGTTCGCTTTAAAAACTCGAGAATGGATAGACCGATTTTAATTTGGTTCTCACATATGGAAAGAAGGATAAACGGGGATGATTTTTATAAAATTTTCAACCCCGGGCGAAGGAGGGAGCGGGTCGCTAGTATCTATATTATAAAATAAAGTCGCTGTCAAGTAGTTGTTAATGTTTAAATTTGAATTGTATAATATGCTGAAACATTTAAATTTGTGTTCCAAAATTAAAATGCTTATTTTTAAAAAAAATCATAAAACTGTATAAAATAAATAAAATAAAATAAATTAGAGATTTGTGCCTTTTAACTCGATAAATAACGTCTCTTTAACAAAGCACGAGACCGCGATCGCGTGATATCAGGCACAGGATGCAGGTCGTCGCAAGACCTCCTCAGATTACGCTTGAATTATGAGCAATTTCTGAATTGTGGTAGCCCGCGGCGCGAGGCGGGCGGGCGGCGACACCGCGTCTTGTTTCTTCCATAGCAATTAACGATGCATCTCCACGCTTTGTTGTCGCCCATTCCAATTGCAATCTACACTTATTTACGATTTACGAACGTGCCATTTACAGCTACTGAACACACTCACTTCATTTATGAATTATATTATCGAATCTTACAATATGTACCTACTAAAGAGTTGTAAATTGTTGATATGAAATTAGTATGAAATCAAGTTTTGAACAGATTTAATTATTATTTTTATTATTTATTTGTAAATTAAATAATAAAAAATAAAATTAATAAATTAATTTATTAAACATTTTTTTAAATACACTAATTGTAGATATTGCAAACTCTAAGTCTAAGTCTTGTGGTAAGACCATCTTTTGCTGCTGTAAACACGTAACTCCAAGTGAGCCTTTTGCCACCCTAATAAATATATAAAAGTGGCCAGCAAAAATCAGCCCACTTGATTGTAGATGGCTACCGTCCTCTAAGAAAATAACAGTAGTAGTGGAAATAAGTACACAACTGACCCTGATAGCATAGAATAAAATACACATTGATAACACGGGAATTCCCTTTTTAAAATAAACTTCTTTTTCCAACATTCACAACATTCGCAATTAGATTTCACGTACACATTTTCTCTCCGCTACTGTTGCGTCGTTGCACATATTTGCATAATGTTTAGTTAATATATTTCAAATGGCTCCGACATGCAGGAAACGATACCTGTGCTGCATTGCGAGGAACATGTTCCTTAACATTAAAGCCATTGTAAATTAGGTACCTAAACAGGCTCATTTTCCACTCGGGTGCTGGCGGCTAATATTGTCTCGCTTCTAAAATATGCACACTTACCTGCGGCAGCTCGTACTGGATACATAGCGCTCTGTAATTGTCGAATACACTGCCACATTTAATCTGAGCTACATCTCGTGGAATGTTCGAGAATGCAGCCAAGATTTGCAGTCTGCGGCAGACTTGGCCTCGGGCCTAGAATGAGTTTAATATGCGGCTTAACTTCACTCGACATTTCTTAATACCTTGCTCTTAAGGCGACACGGTACCTCAGCAATCGGATATTCAGTGGCTGATAAATCTCGAGTTTACGGCCACTAATCGCCATGGCATTCGCTTGGTGGATGTGAACATTATGACATTGCTTTTGTTTTTTTGATTTATATAATGCCTAGCAACCCACCCCAGTTTCGCACGGATTTGAAATTTTTCAAATTCCATTCTCGGTGGATGTTTACGTATAAAATAATAAAATATATAAACCTATGTTCCAAATTTTAGCTTTCTATACTTAGTAATTTTGGCTGTGCCTTGATAGTCAGTCAAGACAAACGATTTTATAAGTATAGATAAGTATACAATTCTGAAGAAACTAATTTTATAATAGGTATGTTACTCTGCGGCTGTGCATTTACTCGTAAGTAATCTGTAAAAGCAAAATTTCAAAAAATAACTCACCGTGAGATTTTCTCAAGTAGTTAATAATAAAAATTATTAATAATAATTATTAAAAACAGTAATATCATACTTTCTAAATCAAAGAATATTTCTATAATTCCTAAAACATAAACTTTGTTTGAAGAATTCTACAAATATTCTTTTGTAGGTACGTTCTGGCAGCATTTTGGTTGTCCTACAGTTTCAGGTACACTTATTCGCCTTAAGCTGAAACACACTAATGCATATTTGCAATAATCCAACTCGTTTACATTTCGCGACCCCTTTAAAAGAGTTAAAACCGGAACCTTTGAGGCAAACTTTAGACACTGTAAACAGCCGTACGAAGGCGTCTTCGATGAAATTGCAAAAATGTAAAAGAGCTAATGTTTACTCACCTTAAACCCCTTTCCGACCCCACGTCCCGGCGCGCGGCGTGACGAGCCGGATAAAAGGCTTTAATACACCCTCATCCCTTATTACGAAACTTGAAAAAGACAACAATATAGATCCAATGTGTCGCGGGCGCGGGCAATCATACGCGCATCAAAGGTGGCGCGCCTCCGAGCTAGCCAAGTGTGGAGGAGCCTTTATACTACGTTTTGTATTAGCATTCTACATTCAAATATCTTGTCAAAGGGCCACACGTTATGAGATATGGAACAATACGGATTGTCACAATCCCGTTTCCCTCGTATGTGAGGAAATAGTATTTGAATGCTTAATGAGAAGTCCTTATTTGTCTCTTGTTCCGACACTTCTGCCCGTGAATTTTCCTAAATATTAATGTTAACTGTTTACAAGTTACTCATAAAAGGTTCAAGTTATTTAATTTTTCTCTATTACTAGAAAGTAAAAAAAATGTTTCATAACTTAAAAATCCATGTTTTTAAGTTCTACATTTCTTAAGTTTTTAGTTTTTTTTTTTTTAAGTTGAAACAATTTTGTTTCAGTTTTTGTCAAGTGTCTTACTAAATTATTTGTCTTCCAACACACAAATACGTCATTAATTGTGAATAGAGTACAACACGAAAACAAAAACATAATAAAAAAATGGCCTTTTTTAAGTGAAAACCATTATTTAATATAAAATACATTTTATTTCCGTGCTCTCCATATGTTACTGGCCCTAAAGACATCAAGCAGTCATTACCGCCCTCGTGAAAAATCTCGGCTGCTTTGCAAGTCAAAACTCCTCGAAGCGGCTACATGTGACAGGCTCTCCCTTCGCACGGTGAGTGCTGTGACGGAGCAAGTTTGAAAATTTACCTCGGGTTCACAGGTGACGTCGTTGAGTACTTTTATTGGCATTCCCCTATCATTACCATTCTACACTCCATAATTGCAAAACAATATCATTTATCTTTCTATAATTTTTTTTTGTGTATCAAAATACACATAGCTTTTCGCTATGTATCAAAATTTTTTGTTTTTTTTTATGTAGAATTGAAGCTTTTCTGGCATATTAAAAACACATAATATCTAAACTTCAATCAATTAAATATTGAAATCAAATCATAGCAAGCTTTGTAGCTTGTTATAACATGTGATTATATTATATCTCAAATACTTAACGCAAATTTATCAAAGTAGTTAATTAATAGAAATCCTTCTACTAATTAACTAATTCTATTGAATAGTCAAATCAAGAAAGTATTTGTGGTAAAAAATATATTGTGTTAAAGCAATAATAAATGGACATCTTATAGAGAAAAATTGCCTAGGTATGCCTCTATGCCCCGGACCCTTTAAATAGACGAAAAGGCTAGCTTCAAAATATATCATATATACAGATTATCACCTTCGGACGGAAATAAAAGTTCGTCACTTCCCGTTGATTTATAGACTGGAAATATGACAAATGTAACAACTATTTAATAAATTACTTAATGAACCACTTTATTTATTAAATACACAATTAAACTGACTCCTCATTTTTAAGTCAAAACTTGACCTCTATTCTTATTGCACACATATTTCTATGTAGATACATAAAATAAGGTAGGTAAAAATAAAGGAGATAACGAGAAATGTCCGCAAGTATGTAGGTACTTTGAAAAATATCATCAGATTTGTAAATCGATTTATCGTCAAGACACGAACACATTCGGCACACTGTCGCCGATCTGCACGTCGTTAAGGCGACGTGTACGCCATTACAGAAATTATACAGGGAACGCGTTGCCAACCTCAAATTGACATTCAATCAGTGTCGCGACATTGTTTCCCTATCAATCCTTATTGGAAGTTGACGCACGCGCGCCGCACAGCGCCGATATGTTGCCATCAAAACGCAATTTGTTTATGAAAATTTATTGTATTCGCCATTACTGGATTCTTTTCCTACGGGAGCGACCCCGCGGAACGAAATCACCTTATTCAATTCCCTTTTTGCATACATCACACACACGACCGTCTAAGGAGGGGAACATCGCCAGTTTTTGTCTGAACACGTGAATTGCGTTTGGGACGCGTGTTCCTTTCTTATTAGTCGGAATTGTGTGAAGGTTTTTCGGTAATCGCCCGCAGGCTGTATTCGTACATCTTCTATATTCGACAACAAACTCAACCTTTTACCTATTTGTGCTTATGTGCTTAATGGATTATTATTTCTTGTTTTGATTTAAAATAATTATTTTTCGTATATGATACGATTCTTACTACCCCGTGAAATAACATGAAAATTATGGGTGATGGTAAAGATAAGATAAATTTCAGTAAATTTTTCTCGTTTTTTTTTTTGTGAACTGGTATTGGTATTTATTTATTATTTAGTACAATTGAGTTACTTAGTTAATTTCCACGTTCGAAACTATGTCGAATTTCGACCTGTAGGCGAACAATTAAATAGTATAATTAATTTGACGATGCTACAAACGTGACTATAGGGATAAAATGAAGAAAGAAAGATGTTTCAATTTTATTAAACAGCTTTTAAATTTATTAATATTAAATAATTTATTATAAAAGTTGTATACATATTTCATTTTATCAGCTACAATTATTAGGTAAACATTTTAAACACTTCTCTGTGATTTAAGACCAAAAATGTTTGATTTGGTCCTCATTTATAACATGCGACGTTAAAAAATCACACTCGCACCTGAGCAATCCGATAGCGAGTGATGAATCGTGAAAAAAATTCAAAGGAATCATTTATCCGGGCGGAATTAGCGAGTCGCGCACAAGAGATGTCGATGGTAAGCGAACCGCGCGATATGACACCGTTTCCCTTCTGTTTCGAGGATTTGGGAAAAGAATTGTCGCATATATCACAGTTAATAGGGTGAGGAGAGAGCACTACTTATGCCTAATGCGACAAGGAAACATGCTACCGCTCGTACGCCCGCATACATTTTCCCAACTGGATTTTCAATGACAATAAATATTTGAGCGAACCGAGCCGAACGACTTGAATAACCGGGAGTGCATTGAAACTTTTCAGGTCCAATTGTAGGCAATGAAAATATATAAATAAATACATAAAACATAGCTAATTCGTACTGATATTTAATATCTTATACATAATGGTACATTGCAAAAAAAATATAACAAATTGTTGATGACTTGTTAGGTTAGTACAGGGAAATCCTCATGGTTCATTAAATATATTAAAAGATGATGAATTTATAGATGTTTGTTACTCATTCATGCAAAATTGCTGAACTAATTTTGATAAAACTTTACAATAACATATTTTATACATCAAAATCACACATAATATGCTATATTATGCTATGCGTAATGTTCTGTCAAGGTACTATGCGAAAAAGTCACAGACAAAAGTTATATTAAATTATCAGCGAGTAACATAGGCTATATTTTATAAAGTACGCTGACGAAGTCGCGTGCAACAGCTAGTATTTAATAATTATATATTTTGATATTAGTTACCCAATGTTGTATCGTATACGTTTATTTCATAGTGCAAAAAGTGTAAGACATCACTTATAAAATCAAATATTTACATGTAATCGCAATTCATATAAATAACCATGAACACCTGCAACTAGATTGTAACACAAAATGCATCTTTAACCCCCTTTTCAGCGATATAATAATAAACTGTTGACGGCCGTAAAAAGGCGATACGACTCTTCGTAAAAGTGAACGACGTCTGTAAATATGGACAAGCGGTGTCTTTGCTGAAGGCGAAATTATGGAAAAACATTACGCGTTTCCACGAACACTGTACAAAGCTAATTTTTTATTGATATTATTACTATGTGGAAGGATGAAAAACATTTTAAAATAGAACATTTTGTGAACAAAACAGGGGATTTGTTTTCATCAGCCCCGTGTGTTTGTTCTATAAACACATTATGCAATGAATGCAAATCCTTTTGTTTTTGAACACGAAAACAAAGTCACTCGGGAAAGTTGTGAGGCATTAGAATAATATGCATTTTTATTTTTATAAGTTCACTTGCGTGGTTACAAAAAAAAATTAAGATCGGCTTAGGACTCATTTAGACTCCACGCATCGAAATACTTAGATTTATGACTCCACGTTAGACTATTTTGGAACAACCTGGATTTTGGATATTCATCCGGGTAGACCAAAATCTTTTCACCTTTTCGATTTTATAGTCGTTGATTGAAACGTATAATTACTTGCTCAAAGTACGGGAATATTGTATCTCATTTGATTTCGACCATGTGTAGTCGACCAACTTATAATATTGGTACATAGCTCGAATGGTGGATTATACAACTCCTTAAACATAGGAGAGGCCTTTTCTCATCAATGCTATATGCTGACACATTGAACTTTTTGAACCTTAAACTATTTTGTTAAATCAATGTGAATCATCAAATGCGAAATGCGACGAACGTCATTAATCACATTCTTTTAGAAGGTCATTTGTACTATTGTTTCGGTGCGTGAGTGAAAGTTAGAGGAGTTTATTTTATAGCCTTTAATTTTTCCATTATCCTGTATGTACTCATTATTAACCGCACACTACTCTTAGCGTTGCATAATGAACCATCTTCCATCCCATAACACATACTAATCTATAGATACTAAATTATTTACTCATTCAAAACAAAGAGCAAAGTATACATAAGTAAACCAACGTAGGTATGCAGTTACTTGTACGTACAGTCGTAGAAGAAATTAGACTTACAAAATTATAAAGTGAAATGCTTTTATTTCCTTAAACACACACACAAAGACGTGTAGATTATGTTAAATACGTGTAGATATTATTGCCAACAACGCATCATGCATAACAAGAAGTTTATCAACCGCCCCTCGCTAAAAAGCTGTTATATTTTCAACACATGATTATGTAAAAGAATTCCGAGATTTCAACGTACGAGGGAAAGAAAATGTGTGTCGTTAAGACTCCCGATTTGCATCTTCTCTCCCAACTCCCGACCACTCTTCTACGGACGAGTTTTCTCACGATGACTTTTATTTTTGGAACTACCTTAACTTATATTGTTAAGGTGCATGATTAATTTTCCTTTTTGTAAATTTTGACGCATTAGTGTAAGTTAGTTATTAGTTCCACACTTATAAATAAATAATTTCTCTTATATTTTAATTCATCTTCATCTTTATAGTATTAAATAGTTTATTAAATAAATAGTAATATTACAAAGTTATATTACTAAAAGAATCTCAACAAATTCTATCATACATGTAACATTATCTGTCCGTCTTTGACCATGATATTTTTCGCACATGCTTGTCGTAAGTAATTATCCAAAAAATTATTTCTCATTATACAAAAAGATTAACATAGAAAAAAAATTCCATAAGAAAAAGATAGAATCTTTTTTCTATGTTAGTTTTTTTTGGTTCTTCTATCTATGGAGCGCTAATTTATTTCAGTAAAAGAAAAAATTGAAAAAGTCCATTTGTATAGGGTAAAATTTTCCACAAATCAAACATGACAAGGCCAACGAATCAAAATAATTTAGTTTTTCTAAAACGTCAAACGACTCCCTTCCAACTTAATAATAATGAAGTAGAGCAACAAAACAATTAATCAAAAAAATACAGACGCTAAAAATTTTTCGACATCAAATGTCATTATTATTATTTAAACGAACGTAACGACTTAATAAATCTGCACGATATAGATATAAGACTGCAATAACCCATTTAGAAGGATAAGAAAAAGGGATGGTAGTCATTAGCATATAATGACAGTAATTAAAATACACAAATAGAGCTATAAAGAAGGCACGCTGTTGAAGGGTTGTCTTCATCATCCGCCGCGCGAATTTATACATGGCAAATATTTTCGGTGCGGCTCAAGCAAGCCGCCGCAGAATTAAGAACAGGATTGTTTAATTTATTAATTAATGGACCCACTGTTGCGGAGATGATGGCTGCGCAACTCGGCGTCAGAGATTATTTAAATTCTTAATTAATTACATACACACGTATTATTTTTAATGGTACCTGACAACAAATTGTAACTGTATCGCCTGCTCGGTAACAAATGTGAGAATAATTATTATAATATTTATTTATTATCACTACATATTATAAAATGAAGTCACTCTCTGCTGCTTTACGTTTCTTTTCTAATTTCTTCTAAACCACCCAACCGGTTTTGATACCGTTTTCACTAATGGAATAAACGATAAACGAGAAGGTTTGTGTATACATACAATTTGCAGAACTTATAACTGAATTTTAAAAAAAGAAATTGAAAAAAAAACCGCGTACCAAAAAGATAACAAAATCTCTGAATGCAGAGCAAGCAAGCAGTTCAGCGAAATTATTTCAATTCATTTCTCGACTACGCTCCAACGCCTCTGCAGACAATGTCGACTAATTACGAGATGTAAGGCTTTATTAACGCAATCGGGAGGTTATTAACATAAAAAAATAATATTTACGCGGCTCCGACTCGGCAAAGGCTTTTAATTTACGAATATTGCGGCATTAGGTTTACTGCGCTCGTCTCAACCCTTCTTACAAATAATTGCAGCGATGTTAGACTTGAGAAATGGGATAACCGTCAGATTAAGGCTCATCAGGGCGGCTGTATTGAAGGAAATTTTGCATTGTACTACAATACATTAGTAGATACATTTAAACTGTAATTTTGAATCAAGTCGTCTTATAAATAAATAAATGGATTATGTAGAGGGTTACTACGAGTATATCCACAGAAGACTAACTGAATTATAGTATGTTTACTCATTAGTATGGAAAGCAGTGCAAATATAAAATCACGCAAAATTATACATTTCAAATGCATGACATGTCTTTATTCAAATCATATGCATATACACTTACTGCTTTTTTTTTAATCTACTCCACTAGCGACCTACCCCCGGCTTCGCGCCGAGTTGAAAAGTTCTTTCTAATCGGATGCTTAAGTACATTATAAAACAAAACTATGTTCCAAATTCAAGCTTACTAGACTTAGTGGCCAGTCAGGGCAAACGATTTAGTATGTAAGATAATTATGGAATTTATGTATTTTTTTAAAAATAGTTAATATTTCCTAGAAGTTCTGAAAACATACTAACGTGTGTATATATTCAATTCATATCACGCAAGCAAGTAGACCGTGGAAGTAAGCACTACTCGCTCCACGATTGGAGAGTGCGTTTACCCAGCTACTTTCCGACGATTATTCTGTTCTGTGCTAAAGCTAATTTGTTATGTTCAAATTTATTGAAAGTTCTTCATAAATTCTTCACACGTCCTATGCAAAATTGGTCTTTAAGAAATGTCTTAAATTGATCTGTCACGATTGCCTATTGATATTTTAATCCGAGCCCATCCCTTCCAATTTGAAGACGTCGCAATTAGCATACAAATAGCGAGTAAAATATGACATCAGCATTTTAATTTTTCGATTTTACGAAGCGATTTACAAATTAGCGGGTAAGAAGAACGCCATGGAAGCCTTAAGAGGGTCGATCTGCCCGCAGATGTTCTATTTAAATGTAAATTTTACTCCGACACGCCGACAACACTGATAAAAAAAATAATTTAGAATCAAAATATTTGACAGCCTCGTCATGGTCAAATAAGGTGGAATACTAATATAATTTGTGTTTCCTGTTATTACAAAAAAAAACCTTTGTTGAATTTCAATTTTTTTGCAATTTATTTTTCAACCAATTTTGAATTGTGAATCAAGATGTAACTAATTTTTACAGAAGCATTTAATCAAAGCTTCACAACAAACACTAGCGGAGGGTGTCAATTGCAGGCACCGGATGAGAATAGGAGAAAAGAAAAAAATCTTTTCAATGAAAAAGGCAACAATAAGAGAAAGAATGGTCTAAAAGGGACTGTTGCGGAAGTGGAAGTGACAGATCGTCGACAATGGTGAAAAGTCACACCTCTTGTTTACGGGGCGACGGGCACGGGTCCGAATTAGCTATCATTTACTTAAGCACTTTATATAATTAAGCGGAACGGCCATTACTGTCGCAGAGGGTCGCCATATTCTTTTCTTTCTTACTCCGTAATTGAGCTCCCAAGTTGTCGCAACAATTATTTCGCCATGTGTGTAAAACTCTCCGGGTAAATATTTCCTATTTCTTGCCGAGCTAGTCTTGTGACTTTGAACAAAAGTGCTCAGCACAATGAACTTCATTAAACCCCCTTTTGCATCGTGAATTAACGAATCGATGATAATTGATTAAGTACTGCGTCGAGGTAAGGAAATACCACAAAGGAGCCAGTTGCGGCTACCGCCGAGGAAAACAAAAACAGACCCCCTCTCCTTTTTTGACCGGGCCGTCGAAAGCGAAATCTGGCTTTGTTCATTTACTCGGTAAACCGATAATTTCATTAAACAACAAAGTGGGACTCGTCGGGAGCTCTCTGTAAACACGGCAAGAAGCCAATGTCCCCCAAGATGAGAAATTCATTTGAAGAAAAAATTCGAATCTTAGCGTTGAGCAAATTAGGAATCTGTGCGCCCTCTTGTTTATTCATGTTATTTGGAGAAAGTGCTCCTCATGCACGCTGGGGACGCTTCGAGAACTATAAATAAGGTTAATTTACTGCTTTTGTATAGAAAAAAAAAACTTTACAGTCGTTGGCAGTTTCAAACAGCTACTTCCTTTATCCTTAGTCAACAGTCTGTTAATATTGTTGAGAGCAACCCAAAACGGTTGCATTCCGCACGTTAAAAATATCGCGGAGTAATTTGGAGCATTCGGCCGGGCCACTCGCATTAAAGTTCGGTACTGGGCAAATTAAGCCGAACCCCGATATATTGCGTTTGTTCTTTTGAAGCCGCCGGTGAAGGGTTAAGCCAAGAATGCTTTGATTTTTATACTAAGTCCAATAAACTGGGGGCCAAACGTATACATTTAGGTAGATATACAATGTCTCTAAATGTAATTAATATAAATAGCTAATGAAATTATGACTATACGTTAACAAATAAAATTAATGTGATTTCTATTGACAGAAAATATACGAGTACTAGCTAGCTGCGATATACTAACTGTTCTCATAGCTTCGCCATCCTTAGATTTGAAATCCTTGTCGTATGAGGGACGCACTCCTAACCTGGCCATGATTTTTATTTATTCTTGTTATGCCATCACAATGGTGTTACAAATAATTACAAAGATTAAGAAAGATTTCTAACTCATTATTTTAATCCTTTGTAATACTCTATCTATGTCTCATTTCTAGAGTTACGAAAATACCTGCAGTCATTCTGTAATCCCCTTTACTTATTAAAAACTAAGTAATAAATAATTTTAAAATAGCTACTAATAAATTCAGTTTTAGAATTTAAAAAAATTATATTCTAAAATATTCCCACACAAACAAACTGGTTTCTACAAAATGTGAATATATTTTACAAAACCAATGAATTATACCTCAGGCAGGTAATTAGACCGAATATACCATTAAATTAATAAATAAAAAACAGAAGCGTGCTCTCGGACCGATGCATGGGGCCCTCTCTCGAATAAATTTATGTAAAAATTTTCATTAATATTTTTGAGGCCGAGCGTCCGCTCGCCCTTGGGAGTGGAAATCGAGTTCGCGGTCGCGATGGAAAAATGCAAACCGAAAATTATGGGGTCCCTCGCCTTGTATTTGCTTATGAATACCGACCGTACCTGTGCGTGCCCTTCATGTTTTGTACTATAAATATATGATGTGATACCGTACAATAAAATTAAAGCGTTGCTGTTGGAACGAGTGCCTGCTCACCCATTGAAACAACGGACAAAAAATGCTTAGAAGTGTTTCAAAAGTAGTTCCTTTGCTCGCCCTCCGACCTGTACAAATGTAAGTACACTATGAAAAACGCCCCTCGTGGGATTGGGCAAGATTATGAAAGATTTGTGAGTTCTCGAGTGGCGCCCGCGGCCGGTCGCACTGAGCTTAAGAGATTTAAATCGTTCGCTGGCCCGGAATGCCAGATACAAACAGATTTTTTACTACGCCCGGCCTCACAAGAAATGATATCTTGAACAAGAACCAACAAACTTTTAGTGTAGAGAAGTGGAGATAAGCATACATTATGACTTTATATTTTAAGGGTATTTTATACGGCCAACCACTTATTACTTCCTACAATAATATAATCAGAATTTTCATTCTAAATAATGTAATTTGCAGGTATGTAAGTTTAATTTTACAAATTATATCATAGGTATATGCCGAAAAGTATTCAGTACAAGCTGTAACTGAAATGACATCATTCGTCATCGTCATACTGCAACTGCTAATGTATAAAAATATTTTTATGTTTATCTAAATGTGTGTATACTCCATCTAGATACATGTTGCTTATATATTTCACAACCTCTTTCATACATTCTAAACATAGTTAGGTACTAATGTGTTTAGTATAGTTTCAAAAATAGAATTTCACTAAGCGGCTCCACAATGCACTTGCCTTTAAACGATATCTCTCCTCGAAACCTGTAAATCTTTCAGCCATTTTTATATTCGGCGCTCCCCAAGTCTGAGGGCTAAGCAAGTCGCAGCAGCCATCCCGAGATTATATCTTGACACTTGATGGATGAATGGTTATTGGATCTCAACATTTTTATCATTTTGATACAGTCGCAGGGGCGAAAGGTTGTTTTTGTTCCTACTAGAAATATCACGCGGGCATTTTAAAATTTACCTGGTTTAAACTTTTCATATATTTGAGAGTGTCGACACTCGACCTATTAATTTTATTAATGAATATGGCAAAAGAACCTCATTAATAACTCACCTATTGATGTGTTGAATGAAATGAAAAAATGAAATAACAAAAAAATAACATAAAACGTATCCTAAAAAAATACTAATATACCTAAACTAGATAACTAACCTCTGATAATACATGCCTATAAATTCTACGTTCTATAATACCTGGTAAAAGCAAGCAATTATAATAATAATATGTTATGAAATGAAACTAGATATGATATTGCAAAACTACCAAACAACTAAACGTGCTTATTATAAATTTCGTCAAGATTTTTTTTCAACATTCATTTCTTAAGTGATTGTCGTAATATATGAAAACCTTCAGAGTAAGCATCGTCTGACACTGCGACTTGATCGTTTGCACTCTTTTCTTTACTATGCCCCTATCATACGAAACCGACGAGAATAAGTATGGTCTGAAAATAAAATAAAGCATAATAAATATTTCGAGTTAAATATAAATTTTATTTTAAGCTTGTAAATTTGAAAATTTTAAATGTTTACCTTTTTCGTTAACAAAAATTTTTTTACAGCGTGACTGATATCACCAGAGTTTAAAACACGGATACGAAAATAAAACGCGAAAATAAAATGACGGCGTAATATAAATTGCAATAAAAATAAAAAATAAACACTAATACAAAAAATACAAAATATTATATCTTATTATTGTTAAGCACTACTTATTGTTGAAATAAGTATTATTTCATCATTTATAAACGTGTAAAAATATATTAAAATTTTACTAAATATCAAAATCTAAAATATTTAGTTACATTGTTGACAAATGTGATCAAACGTTCCAATGTTGAAAGCAATTTTAAATGTGAGAATTATGTTCATCTATTTATTTTAATGGTGATTTTAATAAAAAAAATATATCGTCCATTTTAATACAAAAAAAATCTACGGAACCAATTGTTACCGATTTCTAATTATTTTTTTTATTACGTATCCGTATTAAAATAAAGAACTTTACAAACGAAAAGTAACTGATCATGTCCAAAAAGATCAGTTTCCTTTCGAATTCCAACTCGTTGCTGTTAAAGTTGTAAATAAAAGCTAGGAAGCAATTTTCTGTCGGTACCCGCTACTGTTTCCGCCCGCTTTGGCGCATATCATACGTGATATCGTTTGAAAAATGCCGCGTCCCGCCACCACGTTAGCGGAAACATATCAATTCAATTTAGAACGCACCGTACGTGAAATAGGGCTGTCATGCGCTAAATCATGAGACCATGCCCGTGATAAACATAGGATAGGAAGGGTTTCCGTTTTATTAGCTGTGACGGTTTCCACTTATCTGTAATATCTCAGATTTTTTTTGTCTTTTAATACACGAATGTTATAATAGCCGAAAGAAAGAGTTGCGATTATGTCACAGGCTATAATTATTGGTCTTTGCATAAGCAAAATTTTGATTAATCCAAAATTCAATCCATTATTTTTAACGCGCTTTGTTCTGCAAGAATACATAAATGTCGCATGATGGTGATTTGAAGTATTTTTGGTACAAATTCTTACATAGTTTAGTTTAGAAAAGGTTGAGTATTTTTTCTAAATTAAAATATACGTAAATATTTTTTCTGGAACACCAGAAAGAACATAGGGTACCTTTCATCCAGAAAGCGGACGAAGTCGCGGGCACCAACTAGTATATAATATATATAATTCCCATATTAATGCACAAAGAGATTTGTTATGGTTTCATAATATTATATAACTAACTGTATTTAATTTCTAAAAAAAAAAACAATTATGTACACGTTTATCTCCGTCAACGCTGCTTGATTTTCAACTATCAAATGTTAACCGTTTGATTTGTTATGGTTTCATATTATATAACTAACAGTATTTAAATTCTAAAAAAAAAACAATTATGTACACGTTTATCTCCGTCAACGCTGCTTGATTTTTAACTATCAAATGTTAACCGTTTTCCTCTCAACTCTATTTCTTATTAAAAAGTTCACTGTCAATGCCAGTGTCTAATAACTTTGTATCACAACAAACCAGCCCCTCGTTCTTTAATAAAATAGAAAGTGGTCGCTGCAGTAAAAATTCATAGCGTCATCCACAGCCGAGTAGATAATAAAAATTAAAAATGCACACTCGTTTCCATCGCCTCAAGGAAAATATGTTTACTCGGTTAATATTTTCAAACATTTTCAAACTGTATTTTATTTTAAAATGCTAAAATAAGGAGAACAAGGGGAAAACAAATTTCGTAATATTAGGTACCTAATATATACTTTCTAAAACAACTTAAAATATAACAATATATTATAACTATTATATACATTAATTATTATCTAAATAAAATACAATTATTAATTCTAAATAAAACTAAACTAAACTAAAACTAAAAATAAATAATAAAAAAAAAAAAAGTACTTAATTAAAACTTGAATATGGAATAATAAAATTCAAATCACTGAAATTCTAATAAATGCATTGTATGCTTGGAACGTTTTTCATTTTGTGATACGAGTATTATACTAAATGTCCATCTCACTGGTGGAAAAATATAATAATTATTATTTATTTATTATTATTATTCATACATATTTATTTTATTTCTTAATTCTAAATTTTTTTATAATATATATTATATAAAAAACAGTAAATATTATAAAAAAACTTAAAACTAGTAGTCCGCAGGCAGCGGGGCAAGGCCCAAGTTACCGGCGGTTAGGGCTGCAGAGTGAGGAACCTCCTGACAATTCGTACCGTGTCAAGAAGTACCGCCTTCTGTATCTGACCCTTGACCCAGCCATCTAGTGAGAGTCTCTTGAGGTTATTATTATAATAATAATACTATCATTATTATTATTATACCAACAGTTTAAAAAAATTTCAAGACTATTAAAATATTAAGATTATGGAAGGAGTTCTCTAAAACACTGACGAAAATCGACTACAGATACCGCAAAATAAGATAGGTAGTACCTGATTATATCCAGGCCATAATTGAAGTGAACGTTCTTCCAAACCTATTACGTTGAGCTCGTCATGGTTCAGGCGAGGTAATGAACCCGCATTATGAATGCAACGAGGCATCGCCTCGCTGATGCACCGCGTACACACACCGTTCCTACTAAGAATTAATTCATTTTCATGTAAAATTTCGCGAGTACCTACTATTATTCGGTAAGAGAACCACTTACATATTCAAGTATGAACAAAATTCTCTTGATTTTTTTATATATTTTATTTCTTTCCATGTCAGCTATTGTATGCGTCTTTGTAAATTGCAAAGTTAATGCTCCAACCTTAAAACTATCTTTGTAGAATTTTTTTGTTCCTATAAAAAAAGTGGCAGTAAATAATAAAATAAAGTGATTGAAAAATACAAAAACAATATAAAGTTCTAATACAAAACTAAAACTAATAAAAACATTAAAAAAGTAATACCTCTTTCATTTTCCTCTATGTAAGCTTAAGTAAGCACTGAAAAAGTGCCAAAGTTATTTTGAATTATTTTACTTTTTTATTAAAATTACTATTTGCTGATTATAATGAATCAAAAATGGACATGAAATCCGACATGGGAAAATACTTAAAATATATATTTCTATTTCTTTCAAATTTATTTTGCCTCCGAAGTAGAATGTTTTCTTTATACAATTTCTTTACCCCCAGAATACATTCAGACTGACAATCACAGTTCGTTGACTTCGTGTGAGGTCGGTGCAGGTGTAAGATAACTGCACCGGTCTCGTGCTTTCTTAATTTTATCACAGTTATTAGAATAGAAAAGGTAGGTAAAGAATATATTAAGAAAATCATAAGTGGCACATGCACAGGCACATACTAGTGAACGTTTTATTTACATGCGTGTATAACTTGTAAATCAATTTATAGGATTCGTTACTTATTTCAAACGCTTTTGATTTAGAAAAATGTAAAGGATCAATGCTCTATTAATAGAAATCAACAGGTTATTGTAAAAACGATTTTTCTAACTGTTAATAAACATTTTTATTTGTTTATTTATTTTTATTTATTTATTTTATTTTATTCTTCATTACTCGTAACGTACTACATAAATATACGGTCTTGTCCACGACACAGCTAGATCCCATTATCCCTTTTAATTAAAAAATTTAAGTTTCCATTCTTTCATTCATTGAAATGTGACCTCTTGAAACCCTCCTTTAATAAAATTCTACTTTAATCCGAGGCCACTCTTAGTCATTCTACGCCTCTTGAGAACAATCCTTTGCAGAAGACTTCAATTGGGATAACAGTGAATTGTTGGTAGAAATAATAAATGCACAGTAATTTTATAGCATAGAATGCTCTTTTTAAATATAAAGACCAAAACTGAAAACCAACAAAAAAATATATAATTTCATTTTATAGGCCCAAATTCAAAAAGTTTGGATCGGAAACCTGTAATGTCGGTTTGAATTTTGGGTCGGATCTACACTTACATACTAGGGTTTGCAAGTGTTACATATACAAATTTATTTTAAAGTTATGCCAGTATAGAGAACTGAAAAAAATCGTATGTCTTATATTTATTTTATACAAAGATAAATAACGAAATTAAAGATTTGTAACAGGTACAGCACAATTGTCTTTAGAGTCTCTAAATAAACTCCCCGTTAAGAAAAAAGCTGAAGGCGTACGCGAGATCGTCCCCTAGGGGGCGCACTTATCATTGACATTAACTTTTTTGTTGTCCATAACATTTGCATAGCTGTAAAACTGTCTATTGGCGCCCGCTCTGAAGCCTCGAGGCTACTGTTGGGAGCAATGGCGGCCCTTGAAAGATCAGTCTCAACTTCACGCAACTCTCTCGCTCTCCGCTGGGAAAAATTAGACACATTTTCTAAATTAAAACGAAAATTATACACACTGTCGTAAGAATACCATTTAAAAAAAAATATTTTCACGAATAAAAATGTAGATTTAACGAGCCCATTGGATGAGTGGTTAGGGTGCTTGCCTTGCTTGCTATCGATTCGCGGCAGGGTCAACTTTGAAAATGAAATTTTCAAAGATGGCTTTGGTCTGCATTGGGAAAGTAATGGCAGGGCGCACTGAGTTTCGCAATCGTTTGGGCAGCCTATCTACCGGCAGTAACTATGTGGTCTTGAATTTCGGTGAGTGAGTAGGATTGCCAGAGCCCATTTTCCTCCCCCCCTGGGTACGCCGGGACCTTGTCGCGGTGGGGCGGCTCACCCTTGGCCTGGTCCTCGGGTGCTAAGGAGGCGTACAACCGAGCGTTCCGAGCGGGCTCCCAAGCGCAAGTCCGTAGCGGAGCGCTCGCGGGAAGTACCCTCGGGGGTCTTTCAGTTGGAGGTCGGCCGCACTCCTTGAGTGCGGCCTTATGATATTGTTTGTTCTGCACACGAATTATGTGTGCGGATTTTTGAGAGGCGGGCTCACTCCCGCCATTGGTGTTCGAGTGCTACACTCAAGTGCGGACTTTTTCTTGAGGCCTGGCTGTCTAGAGAAGACGGGCATTACAAGATCGTCTTCTGTAGATGGCCTAGGGGGACCTTGCGCACATGGTTGGCTAGCTGTTTGTGCCTGCACAAGGTCCCCTCCTTCGCGTGGGTATTGCCTGGGTGTCTCCGGGCAATCCCTTTCTTTGGCGATAGCCTAGCCAATAATGGTTAGGCTGCCCTGGGGGTGGATCGGAGTTAGGTGCCTCGGCAGAACCCGGTTCACCCCGCTTACAGGGCAAGGAGGCATCGGGGAGTTTTAGTAGGTATGCCAGTGCCGCTAACATCAGGTGCTGGGCGACCCCCACATATCCCTACCGCCTAGCCAGCGGTAGGGAATCTGTAAGCGGATTTCTCCTCGTCAAAAAAAAAAAAAAGAGCCCATTTTCCTATCCCCTGCTGATCTCATACCCTTAATCCCACTACGGTCGGCAACACACTACCAGCACCTGCGACGTTGTTTGTGTTAGAAGCGAAAGGAACCACCTCCCGTCAAGTGGAATATCAGCCAGTCTGTCGACGTTAACTTAAAATTAAAAGGATTTTCTCAAAATAGCGAGTATTGGGGACAACGCTTGGTCAACAACGCAAAATATAACATTTAACATCTAATTTCGCAAAGTTGTTAAATTAATTCAGTTTGAATGAGAATATTTTGACAGCTGTCACTTTCAGGCGGCCCTTCGGCAAACGAAGCTAATTCGAACCGTGCTTCCGTCTCAGCCGAAATGAGGCCATCATTTTTGGAATTACATGTGTCTGCCCTTGATTTTTTTTAATAACTCATTTACCACCGTAATCTTTTCGTGAAATAAATTACTACCTTTAAGGAAAAAAAAAATTAATCCATACTAAACTATAAATGTGAAAGTAACTCTGTCTGTCTGTCTTTTTGTTACCTTTTCACGCCTTAACTAGGCAACCGATCATCATGAAATTTTGATCATCTATATTAAAAGTAAAAATTCAACGTCTGCCAAAAGTAATCCGCATGTAAAGTATCAACTTCGTACGCGCTGTAGGTAGTTCGTTTTTTGAAAATACTACAGGAACCGCATTCAAATCGGTTAAGCCATTTCTGAGATTAGCGTGCTCAAACGCACAGACATCTTTAAACCATCTATTCTTTTAACCACAACCAACTTCTTCCGGTTATCCGGTTCCATGCAGCTAACTATCCCTATTCAAAATAAATAAACTTTCCCTATCAATTTCCTTAAAATTACCTGTAAAATTTTTATAAAATATAAGCTAATTACCTTCAAAATTTACCGTCGCCTCAGTAATCCATCTGGAGATTATAATTTAAAAACATGAGCAGGTATAATGGGTGGGGACGGACAACGTACTTAAGGTGGTCGATGTCTAAGTAAGTAGGTATCTTCGGGAAGCAGCTGTTATGATACCGTCCGAAAGTGTCGCACTCACCCTTAAAGGGATTTTTTTAATCATGATAATATGGAGAGAAACTTTACAATTAATACATTGTTTTATTTTTTAGAACATTTATCAAATTGGATGCAATATATACTAAACTCATGCCAGTCGGCATTTAATGCCTCTTTTTACCGAGATGAAATTAGATCACCCAATGCATGGCACCACGTGCTTTTTATTTAAGATAATTATTATTGTCTTTTTATTAAGTTTCTTTTTCCTTTTTTTTTTATTCTTACAGAAGAACACTGTCAAATAACTGTAGAATCTCGTTAACAGATGTAGTACAGCTCAGTAAGCGACATATCACCTAATGAAGTCTCTGTTACAAAGAAAATAATTAAACAGAAAATCTGTAATACAAAATGTTAAAAGACAGAAGCCATTTCCTTAATGTTCATACATTCCTGCCACTCGAACGCTAAGGCGATCGTCTTTTTTTCTCGCCCTAACCTTCGAAAAAATAGGGGAGATTTCTATCTTGTCGCTTCTAATTTACTTATTCCTCTTTTAAAGACTTATTTACCTTCAAAATCCCATTGTATCCTGAGCGGAGCTAAGCGGTGATTTCCTCTAGCAATAACGAGGAGGCCTCTCGACGTGTCAAACGAGATTTTTTTAAAAAAGCAATAACAATTTACATAAACACCCGGTCGCAGTTAACAGTTAATAAAGAGAATGATGTCCCCAATTGACGAAGTTGCCTTTTTTAAATGCCTTTTGGACGGAAACGTCGAGTGTTGATGGCTCATTGTTTTACAAGACAATTTCGCGCGATGCTATCTCGAGAAGTCTAAATCAATTTAAAGTATGTAATACAAAATTCAGTTCCCGATAGAATAAGTATAATATACATTTGTGTACAAACGTTTACATTACTAAATTATCTTTTGAAGAGCTTTTCAAAATCTTTGAAAAACAGTTTTATATAGGCTGCAACTGTCCACGTCAATAATAAAAGAAAAGTGTTTTTTTGATCGTTTTTCTGCCCTTTGTTGCAATCTTCATTGAAAACATCCAAGATTAGAGCTTTTCTGAAATTTATGTCAAAAATTTAATTTTTTTACAAAAGTGTAAATAATGAAAAAAATAGAGGCCAAAAGTTCAGTATATAATTTTTTACGTACATTTCTAACTACATAAACTTGACATCCTGTGGTGCGTTCGATTGAGTGTCAAAAACACAGTGACCCAAATTCAACATAGAAGCATCCGTGAATTGTTTCATTAACCGGACCCAAAAGTTTTGTGGTGTCGAGAGGCGAAAATGAACCATATAAGCATAGTTGTCCTACGATCGATTCCCGGTTCATCGCACACTATCCGCGTATTCAGATACAGGCGAATCTTAAACAGACATCAAGGGTGGCCCGCTTCTATCAAAAGTAAAAGTTCCCCCATCATATTTACTCAAAGTTAATGACACAAGCGGACCGCGCCATACCAACCCTTTCCCATTTAAAACTTCCCAGTCTTCAACTCCACTAATAGTAATCTGAAACAAAGTTGGTCCGGTTCAAGGTCGCAATTTAAAGTTTTTCGAAAAGTTCCCTTCGCGCACACTTTTTTATAAGTATATAAATCTTTTTGCCGGCGAAGTTCTGCAAAGTTTTTGGCCCAGATTGTCATCGATTTTTGTTTGGAGAGTTTGTTTTTTCATTGTTCTTCTTTACTTGTTTGACGGTTAATTCATAAAAACTTTCCCGCCTGCACAATCGATAACGATTCCGCACTCGGTTTATAAACAAAAAACAAGCATAGAGTTCACTGACTCGTTTTATTTTCTTTTGTATAATTGTAATAATGACTAGACTAATAAAATCATGAGGATTGTAATTGTGTGCAGATAATTACAGATGTCATTAGGTCCCGCGAACAAGTATTCTTTCGTCTACGCACGTGGGACGGATGGTCCCGCTAACACGTTAACATCATTAAATTGTTAAATAAGATTTTTCCCATTCTGGTACATATGCAGGGGTCATTAATAAAATTGATGGTTATAAAATTTAAGAAAAGAAAATAAAGAATAAGGAATTGTGAAGTGTAAAGAATTTCCATGAATAGCTGCTCTATTTTCAGTTGGTTCATAAATATTGCGTTTTCGCGCCGGCTGTAAATATTTTCCCCATCATAAAGGCTATGCATGAAAGTCGCCGGAGGGCTCTCATCACCTCGCTCGGCCCTGAATATTTTTGTATGTATCCTATAAAACCCCTCTGTCTCAACTTATGTAAATATTGGCCTAACACTTTCTTCGCTTTTCTCACATTTGGCGCACAATACTGTGCAATTTGATTCAGTTTTCTGACGCCATACGCATAAGTGAACCCTTCTCAAATCGCAGTTCGGGTTAAGTATTTTTAGTCATGAAATAATTGCAATGACTATGAAGTTTGTCATTTTTTAAGTTTATTGAATTATTTTCTTAAACTTTTTAAGTTTGTCATGTACAGTAAAACGTTTACATGTATTTTTAAATATAATATTATACAAACTGGCGTTGTTTACAATTATTTTGTTTTACGTCATTGTGTCATATTATTTACTTAAATATTGCGTCTTCCTGTTTCACCCGCTGTTTAAATTTAGCCTATAACCTTCCTCAATGAGTTATCAATTGCAAAAATAATGTTTTAAATCCAACTGGTAGTTCCTCTTTTAAACAAACTCTTTAACTTTATTAAAATTAGTATAAATTTGACTTATTACATAAGTCACCCAAAAATGTAATACTCTTGTAAAATCAAAATAAAAAAATCTTTTAAATACCTTACAAGACAGTAAGTAATATTTAGCATTAATTGCTACTTGCGCAGACAAAGAAAACATAACGAATCGCCGTCCCCACTGTCCGTCGTGGCTGATTTATTTCATGACTTTTCGGATATGCAAATAACATTAAGATTCAAATACGTAGGTTCCTTTCGCTCCCTAAAAGAAATCCGCGACGACCGCAGAATGATGCCAATCCAGGGTGAATCTTAATATTTTATGTTGTGTTATTTCCCTTTTCTTTTTCCTTCCTAATATTATTTATTTCCTCGCCGACAATGAGATTCCCACTTTGGCGCGTAATAAAAAAGAATTATTGTTCATCTTTTTATAGCGAGACGTTTTGTTGGATTTTATATTATCATGATTGAAAGAGTGCCAGTTTAACTCATTGTTTTTGTGAAACTCATCCATTGTAATATTCTGTTTAGAGTAAATTAGAAAAAAATATGATTGATTCATGTAATACTGAGCCGTTTATTTCTAAAAACAATAACGAATTACATATATAACACACCGTGTCTTTTACGTGTGATTAACAAGTCCCCAGTGGTTAGATTACAAAAGAGCGGGAAAAATATCATCGAGGTAGCCTGGGGGTGATCGGGCCGATGATTGATCGCCCTACTAATTGGATGATGGATGAACGAGCAACAGAACCCAAGACGCTACGCGGGGCTAGTTTAAAAACATATTAAAGTTTAAGAGCCGACGTGAGAGCATTGTGTCTACATAATAATACGTACGTACCTATTCATTTCATTGTAGATATTTATAAATATCTATAAGTTTGTTATATGTGTTATATTGCATGTCTGTATATATTAGAGGTCTCTGTAGTGAGCAGCTGTAGTCATATGGCATTTTTATTTCTATTAGTGACTTAATAGAAATAAAAATGCCATATGCCATAATAGAAATAAAAAATACTTAGGACATGTAATGTGTATGTCACTTGGATCTATCACTTCTAAATTACGTAACAATTGAAATTAAATATTAAGTGATCATATACCTATAAAATTCCAAAAGAAAAGAATTGAAACACCCGTGAAAATTTGTTATATGTACTGAAGACAAAAAAATAATCGTTATATTATTTATAAACATATACAGAATGTACAGTTTATTCTCGTAGATACAGTACAAATGATATGTAATTAATGCAACATCAAAATTATTCGGTAAATAAACGTCATGTAACGTTACGTCGAAATAGTAATTAAATTCCGTATTAGCGTACAAAGCAGAAGATATGCGGAACCTAATTTTCATAGATGATTAGACTTACCCTCACATGGGATCACATGATTACTTACCCCCATGCGTCCTTATTCTGAACATTGTGAAACTGTTCGTTTTATTTATTTGTTATTTCATTTTAATATTTCAAAACTTGTTCATAATAATGAACAAAATGAACAAACAACAAAACAAAACAAATAAAATAATATTTTGTTTACTGATGCTTTCATGTTTTTTTTTAATTAATACATAACTGAAATAACATAGATTAATAACTATTTTTTTTATTATTATCTCAGAGACCATTTTAGCAAATATTAATGAGGTACTAAATCTATAAAATAAAACACAAAATACATAAAGTAATATATAAAATGTCTTTAACATTTAAAGAAATCATTGTGTGTGTAAAAAAATTACTTAAAATTGTTTATTTAAACAATTTCTTTAATTTTAAATTTCAGAATAGGAGTATTATAGATAAAATGTTTTCGCACGGCATCAGGGTAGAACGCAAAGTGTATATGCTTGTTGATGCTACCCCTATCAACTGTCGGATGCATGCCACGTCACCGGTGACGTCATATTTGATGTCTTACAAATAGGAGACATGTTTTTTTTATTTAAACGAATGTTTTACATTAACTGAAAGGAGTCGTTAGCAATGGTTATGCTACTTTGGTCCGATGTCTAGTGACTTTAGGTACCTACTGATAGTACAATTTCTTTAGTTACTTACTTTCTTTATATTTAGTTACACATACTAAGTTTCCTTTCTGTAGTATGTTCTTTATGCGGAAGTAGAATTTCAATACAATGTTGGTTCTTAGTCGAATGACTTCGCAAATCATAGTACGCTGATGGTATTGAATAAATCAAATCAAATAAACTCACATAGTTTTCAACTTTAAACCTCAAATTCCCTAAAAATAATTGTTAACCTACACCATTGGCACAAAAATTTGGCATATTACCATTTTTTTATTTTTTTATGTTAAAGGCGTCAGACAGCCTGACGGTCCACTTGATGACTATACTGTCGCCTATAACACGAGAAACGCCACAGGTGCTCGCTCATAAGCACATATGCTGTTAAGCACATAAGGCGATGATTGCATCCGTGCAAAGCCAGATGCGCTTCGTTGGTAATAGTGTTTTATGTAATTCCGATTCAATTCGGTTAAATGAAAATGGTATATTATTGAAAATAATGTCGAATTACCAGAGTAGAGAGTACGCAACGCGTTCGATCGAGCGCTCACTCTACGGCAGGGTAAAGAGTCGGTGCATATAAAAGCTGTCTAGAAAGTTTTCTGTCGCTCGCTCTGCGATCGATAGCGGAGTGAGGTGCGCCGAGTATTACACTGGGTAATGAACGTAACAACTGCTAGTTTCACTCGTTAATTTAGGTTATTATGTCATTTCCACTGGTTCATTAGTACACTATCAAAGTTTTTTTTTTAAATAACTGTACACTAACTGCTATACAATCAAATTATAAACCACACAACTTGAAATCAATTTGATTAAACTTGATTGGTGCGATTAGTTGAGTAAGTTAATTTTCGTTGGTATAAAATCTGAAATGTGGTCTCTAACTATGGCCCTCATAAGTCTATTCTCGGCGTTACTCTACGAGATCGAATCAGGAATGAAGAGATCCGTAACCAAATGAGTCATCAATATAAGCCAACGGATTAGTAAGTTGAAGTTACTATAGACAGAACATAGTATGGAGATCCGACAGCCGCTGTGGCCAGAAAATTTTCAAGTTGAGAATGAGGACCAGCAAGCACAGTGTAGGACGTCCACCAAAAAGGTGAATTAACGAACTAATAAAGGTCGCGGCTCCAGGTTGATTTTGACCAGTCCTATTGGAAAAATATGGGATCTCATGAGGATGTCTATAACTAGAAATTCATATAACTAGATAGTTATATGAATTTCTAGTTATAGACAACCTATCTCTGTTTAATGTTTATGAACAATAAACAAATATTATTGGCATACATGTTGCAAATTTAAACTAAATTTCTTTACTAACTGAACTAAATTTAACTAAATTTATATGAATTATCTTATTTATTGTCAATTTGATAGCATGCAGATAACACGTATACATAGAATTACATGAAATCGTTTTTGCCCAAACATTAGTCAAAGTTACGTCTTATTTATACCAAAATTCTCTTTAACTTACCTTGTATTGGTTAATTCGATTAATTCCCCTCACGGCCACACAAGAAACCAGCCCTATTCTGTACCGATGGGGATTTGGTTCCAATTATATATTATAAGGCTAAGGTACCGCACACGAGACTTACGGATTTACTTGATTACGTATAAACGCTGTATATTTGATTGAAATGTTAATTCAAATAATCAAATTATTATTTATTCTAATGATAACTTTTAATATATATTTTTAATTGTAAATGGAGAAAACATTTATTATTATTATTTGAAATGCATTTTAAAGGCCTATATAGAACGCACGTAACTCGAATCTAGAGGAAAGAAAAGATATTAGAATGGAAAAATCTTGTACCAATACATTGAAACGGTGTATGAAAAGAATATCTTGTAGGGAAAAGGGTAACTATCGCAGAAGAGTATTAACATCGCATCCGTGGGTACAATTAAATCCTTGCAAAGGCGGTCACGTGCGATGGGATTACCGTCACGCACGCACGTCACGAGCCGGTACGCCAACGCTAATTTATCGCCCGCCGTGTGTGGACACCTTCGCCCGTTCTGCTGCTGACACGCCGGATTTATAGACCTACATGTGCGAAACTTTCACAAGTCTACAGTACATTTGAAATGATGAATTAGAACAAGTTTCGTGTAGAAACTATTTTTTTGTCTACATTTTCTAAGTTTTCTTATTTATAAAAAAAAACGAGTGTGCTTATGACCACACGACTGAAGTGAAACTTCTTTCGCTCCATCTGTATGTATATATATATATATATATATATATATATATATATATATATATGTGTGTACAATATATACATGTATACACATATACATATATTAATTTTCTACAAATATTTAAATTTATAAAATAAATATTTATCGCGCGCACATTATCGAAAATGTGCGCGCGCACTGCTGTCTCTTGCTTATATCCCCCACATAACTTCCGTTCGCCTTGCCCGATCACACTTTTCGTAACGCTTACGTCACGCGTTCGCCAGCTTACTCCCCAAGTCAAGCGTGCGTAAAGAAGTTTCACTTCAAAAATTGTAAATTATTTATTAATTTTCTCTAGTGACAGACCAAAATTTGGACCTCGAGCAATTCGCACAATTTCTGTTTAGGATGATTTTTTCAACTGAAAAAAAATTAGAATTAAAATTATGGAGATTCATGGTTAACCCTTTAAATTATTTTAATGTGTTTTGAAAATTGAACATATAATAATATAATACTATAATACTTATATAATACTTATATCGGCATCATTTCAATATACATATAATTTAAAAAAATGTCATAAGACATGATACACAAAGTAAGTAAAATATTTGTTAGTGGTATACCTTCTAAGTTGAAGCATGAGTGCTTGAGTAGGTATTCGGTACCTATCACTATCTGAATTCAGAACAGGCAAAGGCAATAACTAATTTTAACTAAAAATCAATTTACATAAACATAAAAACGTAATAAAAGTTTTATAATTTGTTCCATGCTTAGCAAACAAGGTGAGTCCCATGCGAATACCGTTGCACGTAAACTAGTGCTCACCGAACGTAAGCGTAAACGAACTACAAAACTTCCATGTTTTCAATAAACACAGCCAGCAAACGTTGCTTTCATTACATCTGTTCACCTCAATATTGCCGGTCTAAGTTCTTTTCACTGAAACTAAAGCGTTTTCAGTGCGCTTCTGTTTTCGTTCCGCAATTAAACTGCTGTTAAACTTCTTGCAGCAGTGTTTGCAGAGCACCTGAATGGTCCGCGAAAGTTGTGCGGGCACCGGGCTCCTTGTTTGCCTGCTAATTATCCCGGTTGCGGAGTCGAGTCAGCGTCCAAATCGCTGACCCAATATAAATGGTCAAACGGGGCTAAAAGCCTTTCACAGCTCCTTTCAAATACGGCTTCCGTCCGAACCGAGTTACCATAGTGACCGCCCACATCTCTCGGCTCTATTATTTCATTGTATCAACATTCATATCGACGTCACGTGTAACGAAGGCTCGATTAAACGAGGGGCTGCCCGAAGCCAGATTTGTCAAGTCTCCTTTCAAATTAGACGCCACGGTCCGGCGTGCTCACTTCACGAGGCGTTTAAAATCAAAAGCCCAAAAGGGTTACGTAATCCGGACCTTTTTCAACGCGACTTGTGTTTGTGAGCATGTCTCGTCTTTTGTCACGTATTCTTAATTAAAGGGACGCCGGTTGCCAAGCTACCCCACTCGTCACATTTTCATATTGATTGTGAGAGGGCTAAAGTTGCACGTTGCATTTGGCTCTCTACCATTCGATAATTTCAAGTATCAATTGGAATTATCGAATGTGAAAATGCGACTTCGGCCCCTCTCTGTTTGCGGATCGGAAGCTGAGCCTAATAAAGCGTCGCTTAACCTCTCTTCCAACAAAGCCGATACAAAGTGACTGACATCCCGTTTCTGTAGAGATCTCGCGAAAAAATCCGGCAGCAACGTGTCAAAGACACCGCGACGAGGGAGGGACGCTTTTGTTGTGCCTATCGAAATATTTTTTTAAAGCTTAACTCCTTAGCGAATTGAGAGATTAAGTCCTTTTTGAAGTGGCAAACGGTCCCCGGGGTCGCGCGTGATCATTCCTTCAGATCTCATTTCCTCGGATGCTCTATTTGATTGTTATTTTTGTTGCTGTCTCCCATTTTGTCCGGGCGGATTTGAAGTGACAGTCGGCGATTTGCACTCGACTGAAATAAGTGTTTTCCAACGTTTTTTTTAACACAACCTTGTTAATGTTTCTTCTTTTCTTTCCCCGTTTGTATATTTTTGTCGTTTTGTTTTTATACTTAGATTGCCTTGGGGATTGGGTATAATTGTAATCCTAATCTTAAGTTTTAAAAAAAATAAACATGCTCTTCAAAGAAAATAAAATGAAATCATATTGCGAAGCCGCTTCGAAAACTGTAAGGAAGTATTCTTCTTAACTTGTCGCTAGCTAGTCAATAACAATTAGAAATTGGAGTACTATATTCCAGAAATTATTCACGTTTTGTACAGAAATCAATAATAATATTTCCATTTATTTAGTTTCACTAATTCCGACAGGCTCTCAAAATACAACTTATCGACTATGAAATTAACCCTCTCCACACAAAGAGGGTTACCGAAGGGTTGCAAATCATTTTTCAAGTTACGAAGCAAATTTCTCGCCGAACTGGCGATTGAAATACCATTCGTTGTATTCGTCAGTGCGGGATATATTTTAGGAGCACACTTAAATTGTAATTCGGTGGACAACCGGCTCTGAGCCACAAGAAAATATGCAAATCACTATAAGGCAGTAGGTAAGCGCTCGTAAGCCGTGTAATTATTCACATCGGATTTGCAAATCGCGCCCGAAGCGTTTCCTTTCCGCACACGCGAATTAAACTGACCCTTAGAGCGCATTTAAATCAAAACACATGTGCTGAGAGCGGGCCGGCTTAGTCGGACGCTGATTTTCAGATGAGGGCTTCCCCTTTTTGCGGGTCCCTGCGTCGATTCCTTGGCGGGCGATGATCGATACCCCTCCTCCGCCGGCGGCCGCGACCCTCCCTCCCTCACTCTTAATTAGGACTCGGAATCTGTAGCGGACACACTCAAACACACACACACATACGCGCTCACAACTAAACCCGGACGGGTATAATGTTAATCAACTTTCATTATGCACTAAGGAATTATATGGGTACGCCTGAGGAGTGATTATCCGAGTTAAGGCCGCGTCCCCGACCAAGAAATCATACTTTATTATGATCATTTCGTATTCGGCGAGGCTTTACGGCGGCGTCACCTCGCGGGGCCGACATTCGCATTAGAATTTACAGCGCATATATCACGAAAGAGCGAAAGAGCGCTGTTACACCATTGTCTACAAAGTAAACACGGGATAATTAGCTTTTGTTACTAGTTTCCCGCGGTTTTCTGTTAGACTTTTTCGTTAATTGCTTTGCGGAAATCTCTGTACGGCACTAGAGTTTTGTCTTGAGTGCTTGCTTGTCGCATTGCGGTGTAGGTATGTATAAAAAATAACTATTCACTCATTGGGTCTTTGTCAGTCAAAATATATATCGTAAGTATTTGGTTAATAATATAAAAAACTCAACCTATCATTATGAAATTTTGTATACACGTTATCAGATACATGAAAGGAAGTACAGATCTAGAAAAAAAATATTGTTCCCGTGGGGATCATCTAAAAATATAAAAAACTACGTGATATGCGCGCCGCCATTATCAACAATCCTGCGTCGAAAAAAGCAATGCCTAGCAACGGATAAACAAAATGTCATATTTTCTGTGTACTATTTTAATTTTAAAGAAGGTTTTGTTTTATGTAACCAATGTAAATGTTTGAACAATAAATATTCTGATTTAACGAAGTAATACAATTAATTGCTTCCCTACAAATTTTTGCTCATATATTTTGTCTGGTGTTGATTATTTATTTTATGAAAAATATTTTTATTTGAACACCAAACTTCTTTGAAAAATGTAATAATTATTTTGTATATTATCTGAATATGATTACAATATATTGTTAGAAGCGTTCACCTCAAGACGACGTCCCCGCATCATATTAAGCAATGCCCTTTAAGCTACGGTTATATGGGGATAAACCTCCAATAAATCTTTCACTTAGGCCGCCGTTTAATTAACGCATGTAATAAAATTTAATTGATCAAAGCGTATAGTTTGTGAAATTTAGTTTATACGTACACCCCATTTTGTTGCCTTTGTGCTATCAATGATTGATTTATTCATTATTCATATTATTTTAACTTTATCATCTATGATTAAGTTGGTAGACGTGGAAAATTTATTGCTGAAAATCTGTAGGAATGTTATATTGCTTTTTACAGTTTTATACAGTTTAATTTGTTAAAGTATGAAAACTATAATTTTAAATTCAATGCTAATGTTAATAATATTATAAATGCGAAAGTTTGTATGTTTGGATATTAGTGTGGTTAGATATTTGGATATTTGTTACTCAATCACGCTAAAACGGCTTAACGGATTTGGATGAAAATTGGAAAACAGATAGTTTGTTACCTGGATTAACACAAAAAATACTTTTTATCCTCGATGTATGTTAGGTTGTTCAAAAATGTTCGATAAATGCCTGGCAAAATTAGTATGAAATCAATCATAAAAGCTCAAAATTCACACGGCTCTCATTCTCACATACTTGATAAATGAATTTTCTTATTTCATTTTCTTCACGCGCAATTTATTTATCGTGTTAAGTTCATATGACACTGAACCATTTACAGTAGACTCGTTATTTCGTTAGACTCGCGTCTTTTATCGCCAGTACAGTTCACATTACGGGAGGGTCGAGGGGTCATGCTACGCTGGTAAGCAACACACATGTAAGCTTATTCGTGGGCCCTTCAACTAATTTAATAAATGAGGTGTTCCCATTAATTACAAAGAACGTCGGGGCCAACGAGTTCGCCGCGGGTAACATACGAACAAATTAACAAGATTATTAACTCCTTCCGACAAGTCATTCTTTCTCGTATGAACGCGCCGCGGTAACTCACTGTTACGAACACGCTAAGGAAAATAAACGACGCTCTAATGGTAAACATATTTGTGTACCGATGGTAAAACATTGCATAATGGTAACATTAGACATTTTAAAATATTAAATAATAATTTTAAAATTATTTCAGAAATAGAAAATAGAAAAATGGCGGTGTAAATTTTAGAATACATTAGTTAGACAATTTTTAATTAGTTGCTGTGATTATTTTATACTTTTATTTTAATGGTAACTTACCTAATAACGAAATTTAATGCGATTATAAAGCCCGGGTTTAAATATTTAGAGACCACTATATTCAATGTTAAGTATATTAATGATTTCTTTTTTTACAATTTATTTTACTAGTATGCGGTAGTAACTAGTTGGGATATAACCATTGTGAACTAAATCGAAATTGAAACGCTTACTTTTATATTTCATTTGTATTAAAACACCACAGTTGTGCTACGAACCCTCTACGCAAGTCTACGTGTTCCGCTCTCGTAGCAATCCTGCTACGGATCCGGCTCGATCCGGATGTGGACAACCACTTTTTACCTCCTCTTTTTCCTGCCACCTTATCGGACAGATGCTTCCGCACTTTATTCCAGAAACTGCAATATTCTCACATTAAATAATTGTGAGAGATATAAACGAAAAATTGTTCAGAGTATTACTAAACTTGATGTGATGTAATAAGTACATATTATGATTAAAATTAAAAATTAACATTAAAATATGATTTTATTAAATACTCATAACGTATTTTAGTTTTATAGAATTGTCTGAAAAGATAGCAGGAGTTTAATTTTTATCTCTTAATCCTACTATGATTATATTATATATATACCTAGCTGAGAGCTATAATAATCAGTCACCTATAACACAAGCACCGCTACATTACTGCAAGTTCGCTGCTGACCATAGTAGAATTAATGATGGGATTAGATGGCATTAAAATTATTTTTTAATGAATGATTTTTTCTTCATTTCAATCGGAAGTTTCCAACCATAATTTGACACTAGAACAGGAAAATTATATGCATCGTTTGTATACAAAGTTTTTTTTTCTGGCTGTCTGTTTCCTCCAACCTCCTATAAATCCATGTGATTAAATCACCTGGTACATAAACAATTTAACTGAAATCTAAAGACAATGATTTTACTAAAGTGTGTTACATCCAATGGGAATTGAACACAAGACCCTACGCTTCATGCATCCTCACTTTCGATTGATATATAAGAGGGAAATAATTGTGTTATATATTAAAAATGATCCAGTTTCGTTTACGCAACCTGTCTAACCCAAGCCCCGGAGACTTCTCGTGTGATTGATTGTTAATGAAGTGACGTGGGGCGATAGTTATTAATGATGTGTGGCTCCGCCCGGCGCTTCTTTATTTACCCACTAACACCTATTAGCCGGCCGCGTCCGATACACTACCGACTATATATCATTCCACTTAGGGAACGTATTAATTTGATCACATTATTATTATACCACATTAAAACGTTTACAATCCCATTGTGATACATTTCCATACTACAGTCATGAATGCCACGGTATTGTGAGTCTGCAGAAGCCTGGATCACTGGTGACCTCACGAGAAAGTGTGGTCACTGTGTCATATCGACGTCAACAACACTTACAAAGTACTAACCCTCAAATTGAATATAGGCATCAAAAATGCCTAATGGAAACATCACTATGGAAACATGTAATTCAAAATTAAAGAGCATTTTCTACCGGTAACTGCTACATTCTCTAGATATTCCAAAAAATCTTTTTTTTTTTTATCTTTATTTGGGAAATATTTATATAATATAAATTTTACTAATAGATGATTAAATGAAAAACACATAATTTTTTTTAGGTGGCGGTTTATAATAAATTTGACTCGCGTTCGCAATGATTACAAACGAGATACTCCCTTGAATCTTGATAAGGGTTTTGTTTTATTTCAATTACTTCGCAATTCCAAAGAGTTTTGAGACCGCAGCAGTCACTCTATCGTCGACGATTTAAACAGATGTCGTGTTAAGGAGGTCCTCCCAGAATATTCGTACGGAATTTAAATTGCAAATTCGTGCGGCGGCAGGTGCAGCCCCACGATTGAACATCCGTCTCTTTCTCCTACAAGTCGAAGCATTCAACCATCTCTTTCTTGCACCACGAGCAAAAATCAAGGAGTAATGAACGTCAACAAATAAAACTCGAGCGTTACTAATTACTCGGCCGTTCAAACGAAGAGAGGCAATTCTTGCACTCTATTCCGAAGAGGAAATCTTGAAGCTAATGGCGTTAATTTAAAGGAGGCTGGCCGATGACTGTCATTTTTCTTTCGACGTTAACTTTTTTTAACTTGTGATTTATTGACCGAGTGATTCACAGTTCTCACTTTATTGTTTATTTCTTAAATATTCTTCGGTTCGGTAACATTTTAATATGTTACAAATTAAGTTTAAAGCAGAGTAGGTAATCAACTGACTAATTAGTCATAATAACTATCTTCCTTACTCCTATTAGCTTAGAATAATAGTTGGCTAAAATTTTGTGTTATACTATTAATGTGCTATTATGACTTATTCTAATATTTCTACTCCTGCTAGTGCAAAAGATTTTTCTGAACACACTCTAGAGATTTTAATATTATTCATTTTAAAAGTCATGTCAAAAAAGACATTTTTAAAGTCATTTTAAAAGTACTACTGACAAGAGGCGAAAGCCAAACAGAGGGTGCGTAGATTCATTATGAATGGTCGCAGGTAGTGCGGTCCAAATTAAAGTTTACCTCATCGCCGATGTGTACAATGTAGCTGTTTTAGAACGCCGATCACGAAGCGGCTCCGGGCTTAATGAATGAAGAAATTCTGGAGAACCCTCTCACCGGTCCTTCGAGAAACCATCGCCGCCTAGATTGTAAAGTTTACGCAAAGAAGACTTATCTATCTTGTCTACGTCAGACAACTAGCAGTACATTCATGTAGTTAGTCTAAATTTTTTTTTAGAAAAAGAAGATTTCTTATTTTAAGTAGGTAGGCACCTACATTCATCTAAGTTAATATATTAAATGTAAAATGTAATTTTAATAATCAACTAGAAGGTAATTAGTAATTATGTGCAGATTTTGGACTATGTCAAATTGCATATAAAGATTCAGTTTCATATTTATTAAATATTTAAAAAAATATTATTTGTTAAAACAGTGAATACAAAAATAAATTGATTTAAATAAAAAATACTAACCAGTAAAACAATAATAAAAGAAAAGCAAAAATTAATTAAATGTTATTTGTTAATAAAAATTAATATTGTTTAAAAATAATACCAAAAAGTGCATTTTTTCACATTATCTTTATGAGTCATCTCAATGAATCATTATCGTTCATCATTATATTAACAGTTTTAGATTAATATTTGCTGCATCATTTCTAAAGATCAACGTATTACGAGTTAATTTTTCTACGCAATAATTCAGACGGCTGCAAAACATATAAATCCGTAATAGCCTCGCCGGTACCCCACCTCAGTCCTTTCTTGGTGGCCGTGTAATTAGCTTTCCAATTTTAAAGAGCGCCTCTACGCTCAGTGCCTCCCATCAATCCGCTCCCCTATTCGCCACTGAATCGATAATAATTAATTATTTTTGACATAATCACGGCCTGAATCCATTCTCTTTTTGCTAATTCACGTCCCGATAATAAAACGGAGCGACGCTTTTAAGGCTCGCCCGGATGAAATTGATAAAAAATAAATAAGAGGCAACTTTTCGCCAAGTCAAACAAAATTTGGCTCTGGCTTGCGTGGCTGTACGTAGCTTGATTAATAGCCGTTCGGAAGTCTCGATTGCTAAAGAATACCGCAGTAAAAAGACACCAAACATAATAACGTTTTCATAATACCCACCGCATTATGGTGTGATTGTTATCAACCGTCAAGCGTCTACGAAAACACGAATTCATGTGAACTGACAAGGGATCATTGTGAGCCGTGAGTACAATCGGCGGGACACTGTGTCAATATTGGACACATCGCATAATAGACACCAAGATTCGGATGTGGGCGAACGTCGGATACAACGCTGCTAATAGATATTTGAGGACCTTCGACTCGATACTACGAGTAGTTTGACATGTAAAGTTCAATGGAGTACTCATTGTTGCCAAAATACACTATCATCTCGAGCACACCCTGGACACGATTGCCGCACAAATTGGTTATGAAAATAGATTCGAATATGGAAATGCTTGTTTAATCTTTATGTTTTAAAATTCATGTTTTATAAAGTCACAATACCAAAAACAATTCAACCGTCATTCGTAAAATAGGTTATAGTAAACATTTTAAATTAGTTGTGGTTAGATAAAATATGAACTACTTTTTTTAACTTCGGAAATCCTAATCCAGGCTCAAAAACAACAACTTTTTAGTTCGGCCTTACCTACGCATGCACGGTTCCTATGCTTCGCTAGACTAAGCTCTTGTTAGAGCCTGAGCGTACCCGACAGTAGAGGTACGCTGGCCATGTCATATATGGACCTCATATACGCCCAGGTTCCAGATGTATACACATACATAACATACTAATAAAATATGCAGAACTAATATAATATAACTTAAGGGAAAAAATCTATTACCTACTCATCATCATCTAAGCCATAGGACAATTACTATTGGACATAGTATTCCAGTAGAGATCAACAACCTTTTTCGTACATTTTTTTTTGTATCTCCATATTCGAGGCTAGTAAAATTCTTTCATTAGCTTACCTAATATTCCAATTAGCGTTACAGAGTTCGAGTTAAGGGAATGAGAGTGGTACTGTTCCGAACCCAGCCTCAACTTAAAGGCACTTAAAAAATACATAGTGAAAACATTAGCTCCGCCCCGGGCTGGGTTGCCCCGTGATTAAACCCAGCGAGGCATGCATAACGAGACCGGTATGTTTGAACGCTTGCAAATACTTTCCAAGTTGCCCGGACAGCGGTTGAGGCGGGTACGCGATGGTACACCTGCTCATGTTTATTGCTGGCTAAGACCGTCACTCCGTTCACGAAGCGTTTGTTTAGGTACGAAATACTACTTGACCTACTTCTACGGCACATTATGTGAAATCTTAGCTTGCATACGGAATTTGTTCTAGTTAACTTATCGAACCTTCATAATCACTACAGTCAACGAAATAGTATATCTGTATTCAAAGGTCGCTGACTACAGTACGTCTATAAATACAAGAAATACTTAGAAATGCGCTGCTGTCTCTCTAGCCGTAACTCAAAATACAAGTGCCATTATTTCACAGTACCTACGCATAAACTGGGCAGTATTCTGGCTACAGTAACCACTCTCTTACTGAACTCTCTTACTGAGTAAGAGAGTGGTTACTGTCGCCAGAATACTGCCCAGTTTATGCGTAGGTACTCTAACACTACAAAAAAAACTAATTCGTTACCATCGTTACATATACCTACTAATTAACGTTGGTATTTCGATACGAAATTAAATAATATTTTGAAGAGCTTAGTATCGTGATTGGGCAGACACATGCTAATGCAAGAAAGTTTTTAATTAAAACGGTCCGCCGTTAAGAGGCTGCGTAATGGCTGATCCTCAGGAGGGACCCGATATTGGGTATGTGTACCGGCAAAGCCAAAGTACAAACACATTTAGGTCCGGTGCGTTGCCAAGTGTGCGCCATGGTTAATCACTGTCGGGAAGGAGTTTGTGTGCGCTGCGCCTTATACCCCCTTCATTGTGTTCATGTGTAAACAGTGTGTGATTATAACAATAACAAATTATAATTGATGCGAGTACCTATAGGTATACAAAAACCAGGTCTATTCACAATAGTGTTTTTAGTAAATATCTGAATATTCCATTTAATTTAAATACAAAGTTTAAATCAAAAATGAAATACTACTGTCAGTTTTTTGTATCATAAATTGGGTAAAAAAAATCCAATTAAAAACTTCATATGATTTCTTTAATTATTCTTGACTATCCTAGTCAAGAATACTTAAAAAAATCTCAACCACCGACAATGTGTTTAAATTACAAATTCGACAATTAGTTTGTAAGAAACACTGGCTTATTTTTTTTAAAGAAAAATCGACTAAAAAAATTACCCTGCATTAAAAAATTTCCTGTGTGAATTATAATGTAACAATTAAAATTTTCATCGTTTAATTTTTTTTTTTGTTACACTGCATATTATTTTTGTATACATAATATTTAATACAAAATATGTAATTAAATTAAGTTTCGTCGGAAAAAAATTTATTTAAAAATGAATTGACCTTCATTACATATTGGAATTAGGATTAATGTAAAGAGAGTCAATTAAATGTAAAGAGTAATCTTTATTTTCCAGATGCCGACGAAAGCGACGACGATAATCCAAGCCTCGTAAGTATATTATAGTTGTCACTTATAGCAAATCGCTTAAAAGTAGAAGAACAACATTCAAAAAAGCACTCAGTCCCCTACAAGCGCAATCGAAACTTCGGCAACGAGTTTATGGCCTCTGTGACCGCCAAAAGTCGCCGAGGAAAAATGCAAGCGTGTTTACTCATATATCAGCAGTCGGGTCGACATTTCTTTTCGATAAGTCCAGACTCCCCCGCTGCCAATAAAGTGATTAAGTCACAAATCGTGGAGGCACGGTGTTCTCTTGATATATGAGTATGTAGGAAAAACTGTATCCAATTGCTCTATAAGCAATTTATGAGTTTGTTGTCATGTACAAAATTAATTTTATTTTTTTCGTTTTTAGTATGTTTCATTTGTTTTTTTATAGGGCGGCAAGCACGCTGATGGTTAATTTTATAGTATGTGGTTACTATCGCATTTAAATTCGATGGTAATCTCATAAATAAACAACACCGCATAAATACAAGCAACTCCCAAGGTCATGAACAGCATCACTACAAGGGAAAAATCTTTCACTGTTTGAAAAATACATTATTTGAAATATACATAATATGTATACTAACTAACTCCCCCAACTGCACACAAGCGGAGTCGGGTTGCGTCGATTTTATATTATATAAAGGCATAACTAGATCATACAGCGTTTAAGATCCTGTATATTTGATGTTTTTATAGGTGATAATAATGAACAAGCAAACTTTCCTATCGGCATCGATCAAGCAAAAGGGTTTGTGGAGATCATAAGAAGGAAAGATTAGGGTAGGCTGGTAGGATCTAGCTTACACTTACACTTCTGAACACAATATACTTTTCTCTAATACTAGCTGGTGCTCGCGACTTCGTCCGCGTGGAATAGTTATTTTGGGAATCATTTGGGTATCTCGAATGGTTTTCGCAGCGCACGCAACGGAAGCCTTCAAAGATGAATAATTTTCCCCGTTTTTTTACACATTTTCGACTGTTTCTTCACTCCTATTAGTCGCAACGTGATGTTATAAGCCTGAAGCCTTCCTCGATAAATGATCTATCCAACACAAAAATAAATTTTCAATTCGAAACAGTAGTTCCTGAGATTAGCTTTATAATATTAGTATAGATAAGGCAGTGAAGGTCACTATGAACAGAAGGACGCGAGTAGCCTTGTTGACTGCGAAACACAGTAAGCCTCCAATATGAAAGTGAATATAAGTTTTAACTTCCGTTAAAAAAGTAGCTATTTTATTTGTGTTTTCCCGCTGTTTCTTGGTAGATACGATCCCTACAAAACAGCTCTATTACAAATAAATTGCCCTTCGAAATCGTTCCGTGTGTTATAAATTTCATACGTGCTGAGAAACGACATACGGTATTATTTATTACCAAACTACTTTTTTTTTTGGGGAAAATAAAAAGAAGACATTTCTAATGTAATTGTGCTTCGTTTAGTTTTGTGCATAATATGTAATAGGTACATATGTAGTTTATTAGGGATTATTTTTTTTAAATTTTAACTGAACCAAACATAATTATGTGCTTACTTTGTGTGAATTAATAAAAATGTGTAGCATATTCTAATCTATAACAACGTATGTAAGGAAATAGGATTTAAAAAATTTATATAAAGATTCGTAAAAGCATCATAACATGAATAAACGCAGAACCATGTAGATCTAGCGCCTTTTTCTCCATGGTACCTCTGGTACTCTCTTGTTCTTCGGAATAGCTCAACTGCGTAAGCTGTCTAACACTATCTATCCAGGGGCCCTAGCCAAGAGAAAACGTACAGTCATTAACGCTACGCTCAGGCTACGCTACGCTTGGGAGAAAGGTTTGTGATTGGTCAAAATTTTATGTGGGCGTTACAACAACCAATCATCGGACTTTATTTTTTATAGTTTCGTAAGTACGCAAAGGGAGCGTTTGCATTGTATGCTCTTGGCTAGAGCCCCTGGTATTCAGCCACGACTTCTTTCTTCGCTCAACTTATCTCTTTCCAGCGACTTTTTATATCATCATCTGCTGAAGCGATACGACTATCGCTTATGTCTAAGAACATGACCCAGGTAGGAAACCCAGGTAGGATGCCTTTTCATCGCGACATGAGATTTTCCTAGTTCCTGGTTTATTGCTTCTTCCATTATTGAAAACCGTTTCAAAAGAAAATAAGTTATGGTTTAGAATAGTTATAGGAGAAACAGACAGAGGCGACTTTATAATATACTAGCTGACCCGGCAAACGTTGTTTTGCGAAAAAAATAAATATATTTTAGGGGTGGACCACCCTTAACATAAATAGATGTTGGCTGATTCTCAAACCTACCCGATAAGCACACAAAATTTCATCAAAATCGGCCCAGCCGTTTCGGGGGAGTTTGGCAACAAACACCGCGACACGAGAATTTTATATATTAATAGAATGTAGTATAGTATAATATAGTAAGTATAGATCTAGATTAGAACTGCTCGGCGTATAGAAACAATAAACAAAACATAAGGCCACATAATTAACACGTATCATTGAGTATCATTTACCCTTCGTGTTTACATTCGGTCTTCGTTTTCAACATGACATTAGTTGGAGGCGCCATTAGCTCTACAAATGACACTAAAATGAAATCTATTCATTTCCTTTGAGCCGAGTCAATCGTCGACAGATATTGTTCAAATTCACGCGATCCAAGCATTACGAGCCACAATAATCCTGCTCACCGACTGTGTTCACTTGTAATAAATAGATACAAAATTAGACGCGAAATAAATAAATTTCACAAAAGAAACAAAACGGAGGAGATTTTTTTTCTTTTTTAATTTCAATATTTTTTTTATATATTTACTAACTGGCTGTTGGATCATCTCTCGGACGAGTTATATTCTATTTCTATGAAAATTAGTTAAATTCTTATTTCTTTTGTTTAGCATTTATTTTAAGACCTTCTTACTGATCCTTCAGTTATTTTTGTTCTAGATGCAAAAATATTTTTATGTCCTGTCTTATACCTACCCCCACCCTACCCCGGATAACTTGTAAAGCACATTGGTTTTATTATATAAAAATAACCCGTGGAACTACTTTTTGATTGACAAAACTGCTAGAGGCTAATAATTACTGCATTATTGTACCTAGTAATTGATCACAATACTTACATACAATAATTCTTAATGGTTATTGCGTTGACATAATTTAAATATTACAAACAGATAACGATTCGATGAAAACCCACACAGAAATTAAATGTACGGTGGCGTAATAGGAAAATGAGATAAATTGCTACCTCACGTAACTACTTTGAAATTGACCAAATAACACGTTAGACTATGTAATTTCCTCCTTACGTGGAAAGGCAGCGTTGAAATCGGTGCGGTATTATCAAAAAAAAATTGGCTTTATTATCAAACTATTTGCCTGCGGTAAATGTTCTGGTCAAATGAAAAAATAATGTGGCGCTTTTGTACAAAGGTCGGCTAACAAATCGGTTCAATCGCTCAACGATTGTTGGACCGATACGTACTCAAATGGGGAGCTGTACTACGATTTTAACAAATACAAAGTCATTTTTAACAAGAGCAATAAATGCGTTTGGATGCCCCCCAAATATATGCCAATTAGCTCTGCCCGTGGGTTTCATCTGCTTTTGATTTTAATTCAGATTTCGAATATTAAAATTCACATTAGAAATTAATTAAATTTAAAAATACACATTTCGAAAATTCTCCGTGATGCTCGATTTTCGGCAGACAACGGTCCACTTTAGAACACGCCGATTTCTGTTAGCGTTGTTTCTGGCATTTTTTTATTCGACTCCTAAGGGTCGTAGAGTGATGTAAAAGGGACCGTAATCTTCCTCAAAAATTGAGTAATCAATCGCCAAAAATAAATTTTATAACCAACTGGTAGTTCCGGATAGGTATTAGCGTGATCTGAAAAAAATTTCGTCTGCTTAATATAGGCAAGGCTTAAAATTCAATTTCAATAACTCAACTTAAAACTATTTTTATATGGAATAAATTTTTATTCTTATCCCAAAATTAATTACCTAATAAACTATAACTATATTACTGGTTCGTGTCATTGTATTTTACTTAAATTCATTTTTAAAAAAAACGTAATTCAGTTTGACTTCGTTTTAACATAATTATTCATCGCCGAGATTTTATAAAATTCGCCGTAACGCTCGAGCAGTCAAAAACAATACTTATTCAAATGAAACAAAAAGCAATTAACGGTGGAGAATATCCCTCCGTCCTCGGAGGACACGAGAGAGGAGAGATTATTGAAAAAATAATTAATAAATATTTATGGGGGGCCACCTGAGAAACGAGCACGACACTGGGAGAATTCCATTTTTATCCAGTACCTACTCGAGAACACATCTGCATCCGCTACAGGGAAAAGCGGTTTATTACAAATGCAAAATTTTCCATTCATATTCAAAATTTTATATCCCAATGTGGCCGGGAACCGGCTAATTTATGCCGGGGGAACGGCTAAGGAGACGTCCTGGCACCTAGCGTCTTGGGGAGGCTTACGGAAGGGTTGAGTGCCGCAAAATTGACAGGTGCCTGTCAAAAATTACAGTTAATAATTGAGACAATCGCTGTTACTTGCTGCCTGCGGTCTGCATCCGCACTTAAGGCGAACCGCTTAAAAACAAATACCTAATACTCTTATATTTAAAAGCTGTGTTGCAGCTATATGACTATATGACTGTGTTGCAATTGCATACGTGTGCAGCCTGGGGCGGATAGCTAGTTTTAAAGACAATGGAAGAAATCTTGTGCCCTAAGGGCAGTTGAAACAAGAATTATAAATTTGCTTTATGAAAATTGTAATGAACTGTTATTTATTATTATTTATTAGCTAACTTCATATGGTTTTTACTTTGTTTTTTATACCTATTAGAGATAAGCAATTATTAATCCTTACTCTAACTTTTTACCACTGTACTGCGCGCCATAGATGCGGAGTGCAATTCTCATTGATCATCGAAGTGTGAGGAAAGTTCTTATGAAGAAAAAAATCAGAAAATTGCCCGACATAACGTAAGAACGCAATGCCTGACAAAAATATAAGAGCAATAATAAAGATTGAATAAATATTTTAACACCTAAGAAAAGGGGGCGTGGATGAAGTCTCTGACAAGAGCTAGTCTAGTTATATATATACAACTTCTATCTTAATTGCTCATTTATAAAATCATAATTACCTATGTTTAATTTAGCAGACATAAATAAGTAACATAATGTATTTACATTAAATAAAATATTGAATTGTTATCATGTTATCATTTTCAATGAAAAAAAATTTCAGCACCTGATTAACAGCGGGTTCCTATAATCTACCATTCGTCACTGTTTACAAGTAACTACTCGTTTTCATTGTCCGACAGCCGACAACGGATTGTAACAAAGCGTTCCACAAGTTTTCTACAAGTAGATGAATATAGGAACGCGTCAACCCTTACGACTCGTGGCTATAAGTACCGTTTGTAGGCAAAAACGATTCGTTGTTGGGATATAGGAACCGGCCCTAAACAGATCCGATGGCAGTGACGTTCATTGCAGCAATCTATGTGTTTCGTATGCAACTTAAATATTTGTCAACTTTCACATAAGACGAGGTGGCCGAGAGGTTAAGGCGTTGGACTGCTAATCCAATGTGCTCTGCACGCGTGGGTTCGAATCCCATCCTCGTCGATCTATTTTTACCACTATACTTTGTTGTTACATACATATTTATTGCATATATTTTTGCAATAAACATTGTTCATTAATTCGTTTATGAAAGCATTATTTTATTTATTAAACATTTAAAATCTGTTCTTATTTTATATGGTTTCTTTAATGTTAAGAATAATAATATAAGTTTTGTTTTTTAATACTTAATAAATTATTTAAAAAAATCAATAAATAACTATTCCTAGCCTTTTAAATCTATGTCTATGAAGGTGAGTTTGTCTGTACGTCTGTACTACTCAATCGATCATCTTGAAATTTTGCATACACGTCAGGGATACAGAAACGACATAGGCACCTTTCATTCAGAAAAAGTACTGTTCCCCAGGGAGTATATAAAAATAAAAATAAAAAATTAAACAAATATATATGAGCAATAAATAATAAACGTTTTAACTAAGAAAGCCTAAGCTGGTTTAGTATACAATGGAACTTAAAAACATCTTATAAACAATTAAAATGATTGTACAAGTATGTGCATCCTTATTCCTAAGCAGGGAACAGACAATAAAAGTGAGGGCGCGCATCGATCACTCGTTTTACAACTGGCAGTCGGTTAATGGCGGTAATCCGCCACTAAGAGCGGTTTACTGTGCATTTACTACCCCGCACTAATACCTTCCTACAAATTCAGATTGATGACGGCCACACGTAAACCAGATTTTAATATAATCAAGATAACTACTATAACGATAAGTTCCTAAACTAACTCTAACTTAACCATTGCGTTGCATACATATTCATTGCTTAGGTGTTTTTATATCTGTCAATACTTAAGAAATTATTTCTTTTTAAAGCTCGTTCAAAATTATTTGATATTAATTATTATTGATATTATTGATATGTTTTGTATTTATAATATGTATGTATTTACAAAAAAAAGTAATGTATGTATTTGTTTACTGGCAACATTACAAAGACAGTCTAAAACGTACCACGTGACGAATGTCAGCAATCCACGGGGATAAGTTAGTGCGTACACAGATATAAAGATATATAGTTGCGTGTGTGTCCGGGAGTGATACGTGAGATAATATACCATGTATAGGTGACTCTGACGCGTGAGCACTACAATATCAACCGTCTGGTATCCATAATACAAGCATTAAGTTGCTTACTTTGGAACTAGATGGTGCTGTGTGGAATGTGTAAATAATTATTTATTTATATTTATTTTATTAATTAGTTCTAGCATGATACATATTGATGAAGAAACACAAATGAAAATTTTAACAATGGTTAATCTCCACATAACGAGCATCGCTTTCAGCCAGACATTATTCGAATAAATACATTCGAATGCATTTGTGAACGTATCGTTAAACAAATGATGCCACTCTGTCAAGAGGTCAATATAGGTCCAATGAATGTCCAACAGCTAGTGATGTGCATTCATTGCACGTAGGTATCGATAAGTTGGTTTTTAAAATTAATTTACAGCTAGTTTCAAATACCTAAAAGAGTGCACGACATATTATGATTTTAAGATTAAAGGAATATTATGTTTAAAAAAAAATAGAACTTCTGTGACGGCTATCAGCAAATTAGTTATATAATTTTTAAACAGTTATAGATTTCTTTATCGAAAATTCTTGATAACAATCATAAGGCGAAAATATAATTATTTTTAAGGTAGTTGGTTAAAATATCTTTAACTAGCTGGTGCTGCTTACATCCAATGAGCAATATAGCTCCTTACATTTTTATTGCTTTTACAGTTTAGACGTTGGATTTTCATATTTTTATGATCCCTCTGGAGTGGTACTTTTTCTCGTTGACGGTTGTCAGTAATTTTGTGACAGTGACAGTAATTTTTTTAATAATATCTATCATACATGTTCACATTTTATACATGTCGATATGTAGCGAGCAATTAATACGGTCTCAGATTTATAAACCCAATTATAGAGTGAGCCCTGAACCCGATTAATCAGTTATCGATAACAGCGCATACGTACGAGCGATATCGCACGTTATTGATGGCCAGCATTTTTCACGCCGTGCCACTCCCCGCCCCGCCTACGCCAATCGTCGACGCAAGCCCTGTCTATTACCACTTCATGACCGAAACGTTTTGTACGACCATCGAGTTGTTTGACGTGGGTTACCGCTACATATGGGAAACGTTAAATCAAAATGTTTTTAAACAGATGCTCTTTGTGTGAAACGATTGGATTGACGTTTGTTCAGATAGAGGTTGGTCAGATTTAAAAAAAAAATTAGGATAGAGCAGTAAGTCTGTTTAATTGGGCCCATAGATATTTGAATAGCCTTACAGAAGTGAAATTCACTTAAGCAAGTGAATTTCGCCTTTCAAGCGAAAGGCGATTTTTTTTTTAATTTATAAGTATATCTATATACTTAAGTAGGGATGGGACGCATAAAAAGTAGTTGCAGTGTGTTCTCCGGTCATAGATTGGTAGCCTGTCCTGTGGAAATAACCATAGACTTACGGAATGTTGTCGTAAATTAATAGCAAACATGCTGTTGTGTTTGAAGATTACTATAACCATTAACAATAAAATAATTAAGAGATTGAATATTCTATCAAATGATTATTACGTTTCATTGCGTATTACATTAATTCAATAGATACGAAAAGTAATTATCATAATATTAAAGCTCTCATAGAATTTTCACTTGTGCAATTTCATGGTGGAATTTTGATCGCGTCTGCGTCATAAATATTTTGTCCGATAAACCGTTCGTTCGACAGCCGCGAGGCGTAAGAAAATGTTAATTAACGAATCCATTGTTTTCCCGCCCGGCGGCTCCAAGATGGTGCCGCTTCCGTTTCCGACGGGCTCTCCTTCTTTATGTGCGTTTCCCGCTTATTTTTACGTCAGCCGGTTAGAATGGCGGCATTGTGGCGTCGGGTACGCTACTCGCCCGAGTATAATGATTTTAATTTCCTCTAATCAAGAGCCTTCGGCGCGGCTTAAGAATTCTAATCATGCACCGCTACTGCGGCGGGTGACAGAAACATCACCACTTATTCTGATTGCGACGAGTGTGGCGCAGAATAATTAATACGCCTTTATTTCGCTTATGTTTCTCCGGCGGAACAAAAGTGGCGCGACGCATTCATTTATGACATTGTGCCCATAATGTTTGTTGTTATTATAACTTCGCCTGCTGCTTCAGGATAAAGCTAAGTCCGTAGCTTATGCTATAGCGTAGCACGCTTAGATTGTTGCACTTGTACTTTTTATATCACCTTCACATGTTTGAATCTGGAAAGATACTTTTTCTTTAATGAAAAAACTAGAAAAAATAGAACTTGGAACTAGAAAATAGAATTTAGAAAGAATAAAATTAGTATAGAAAAATTCTACAAAATTTAAAAGTTTTCTATTAGCGTTATCGATTGTAGAAAACCAATTCGCTATCGACTCTGTCGAGGCCAGTTGGCAGACAGTTGTCTGCCTGTCAACCAGTCGTCAGTTAAAAAGGCATGATTATAATAATTCAGCAATTATTTTTAGAGTAAATAAACCAACAAATGCCAAAACTCATTTTGATTTTACTCATTAAATTGTCAAATCCGTAATGAAATATGAAACATGAAAGGCTTTCTAAAAATATTGCGTTGCGTAAACTTTAATTTATTACAAGGGTAGTTACAACCCTTCGTGTTCAAATATCACTAACGACCACATCTCGGTCGTCTAAATCACAATGACGCCATTTGCAATTAAATTTTTAACTGTAAAACATACCAGACCACTTTATTAAAGTTATTACATTTTGTGAAAATGTAATGTCAAAGTGGATTTTGTTTATCTTGCATATTTTTGACACATTTGTATCCCATGAGTTTATCCAACGATATAGTTTACATAAACGAAAGATGACACGGGTATGCCATCGACTCGCATATTCAAAATAAAATATGGTTATTGATGTAGATCAAAAGCTACGCGGTCGTCACGTGACAACGCGTCGTCACGTTCACATGACAACGTGCTTTTTCTTTTTTGGATTAATTTCTCAATTTTTCTTTATTTTGACCAATTCCAATCAAAACAGATCAACACCTTTTGCTCATTTTATTGGAAATGCAGTTCTTTCCTATTGTTTAGTTGGTTAAGTTATTGGTTAGTTATACTCTGTTGGTTAGTTAGTAGTTAGTTTTGACGAGCTTTAGTGTTATCAATAAAAAAAATCAAAGGATAAATATTTTCCATTTTTGAAATGATATCCTTTCGTATGTATTTAATAAATAATAGTAATAATAATTAATAAAAAGTATTATTATATAATAATAATAATACATCCCGAAATCATATGTACCTAAAAGCTACTACATAATATTATAAATGCAAAAATAATAACACTGTGTGTCAGTTTTTATTTAGGTAAATAGTACTTATATACTTATAACTTTAAACAATTATTTCTATCTTTTATCGCTTTGTTTTCAAGTTATAAAACACCAACAAAGACCATTCGATGCGGTCGACAAGAAACGCCGCACAATTAAAGGAACCCTTTAAGGGTGCGTACTTAGCATTCTAATCACCCGAAGAGCAGAAGCTGTACGCCACAATACAACATTTTAAGGCCGCGAAATTGAGTGAGAAAATAACAGGATCGTTCCAACAGCACTCGACGGAAATTATGTCGCGAACAAGATTTACATTTTAATTATTCTTTACTGCACATAGGTACCAAAACGGTGACTATTTTTTTTTTACAAAACCTAGTCACAAAGTGCACACATATTACGTGCACAGAACACTTAGCCATAACCCTCGAATAATCAAAAGCACGGCATGTAATAAAATACGAAAAACGATTACAGATCAATGAAGCGTACCTTCCCTCTCGGGGCGCAAATAAAGCGGAGTACATACTTCAAATATGCTTTTCTTAATCGTTCTCATAAAACAAAGATCAGACGCTCGCGATCTCCCCCGGCCGCGGTAAAAAAATAAGTAAAAAAATTGCTCCCAGTTGCTCATATTGCACGTCTATCAGTGTGGATTTTTACCACAAATTGTTTCCTCAGCGACGGAACCCTCGCGAATCGATATTGTTTGGATTCGAATTGCAGCTTCGGAACTTATTATTAGTATCGTATTGAAAAAACAAACGGAGTTGCGGCCCATTCGGCGCACTCCCGCGGCTCATTTGGTTAAATACAATTTTGAATTTTACCACGAGCTTTCTCTTCTTAAGCATTTTTATAGCTTACATTTTCAATGTTTATCATTGGTTTTTTTTTACACCAACAAGTACAGGCGTGATTTTTAATGAAATGCTTTTTTTAAACATATAAGGTACTCTGGTTTTCAAAAAAATACGTAAAACTTAAAAAAATAATTATTATACGTATATTTATTCTGTAGGTCATGATCGGACTTAACCTCTGAAACGGCCTAAGAATTTTCATTCGTTGGTCGTGAACAAACGAGCGAAGATAATTATATCTGTTATAAATTAAATTTAAATAAAAAATAATACTGTTCACAACTAAAGTTGCGAGCTATCACTATTTTAAAATAACTATATGACTTGCTCAAATGGATTTTAAGCAATAAGATACTTAGGATATCGACAATCTTACAGCCTTGTGTGAACCAAAGCTGAAAATAAATATTAAAAATATGCTTATATTAAATTAATAACGATTCCAACATTAGCGAGGTTAAGCCTGCCACGGCCCACGGTATCGGGAATCTTAAAGTTGAATTGGCTTAAAACCTCCCCAAGGATATGTCATTATAATTTTCGGGGGAGGGATGACGGATCCATCGCCCCGAGCGGCGCACGAATTATAATACTGTAAGCTATTTTAATCTTAACTTAGTTAAAAATCTTGCGTCCGACATTAGCATTAATCACTTGTGACAGTTCTTGTAATGGATAGTGTAATTAATGCCTTCATGGTAATATTTTGAGATGGAGATTAAAAATTGTCTTATGCAACCGTCGGAAATACTTTAAAAAAATTAATTTACACTAAAATTCATTGTGTTATAAGTAAAAATATTTTTTAATATCAAAATTTGACAGTAAGTAAACTTAAAGCCTTATGTTTGCCTCTTTTCTAAGGAAAACTAGTCTTTTTTGTATTTCATTTTTACTGATCAAATTTAACAGATCGAGCACGAAGTCCCATTTTTTGTGTAAACCTAATAAACCTAAAAAAATTCTTTTTTAAATTAATTGATTAAACAATTAGGGTAACAGGTCGCGAGTTCAATTGTTTTTCCCATGTTATTCTGTTATTTCACGGTGGTTTTTTGTAAGGGCCAGGTTACTACCGCCAGACGGACTTAAGCAAATTATGCTACTTAAGCAAAAACCACTAACTAACATTAAAATACTATACGACATTATTTTTCACATATACCTAACTTAATATTACGCAACTGAAAAATTAAGTATACACACACATAAAATAAATACGAAGACATAAATAAACAAAACAAATGTATTAAATCATTTTCAAATTAAACAAAGGAAACCACCTTAATCAAGCAAGACGTTTAAATCTAAATTGAACGCCGACATTGAGAGATTTCAATTCAATTACTAAACCATATTTAACGAAATCCAATCCCCTTTCCCTTCAGAAATAATATTATTTATTCACACAAAAAAATAATACAAAACGCGGTTACCAGACCCGGAACGCTCTGTTGGTTTAGCCGAGATCATTCTATGTAGAAGTTTTGAAATACACAGGCGACGGAGGCACGAAGAAAACTCGGATAAGCGAAACCCTCTAAAAATGATTGATGCCGTAGAACGGACGAGGGATCGCTCACCGGTTGTACATTTTAAAACGAATGAACGTCGAACGGTTCAAATTCGAAAATGAACATCATTAGCGCTCTCCGCTACCACTTCGCCCGTTCTAATTTTCTCAATGGAATTTCGTATTTTTGCCCTCATCTGTTTTTATTGCCGTCAATCATATCGGTTGAAGCGATTAGATTTCACCATTAAGAGCTCACCTTCCAACTCTCGAGTTGCCGATTCCATACTACGCAATTCTAAGTACCTACTACAAATTCCATACTATGCAATTCCACGATTACTCGCAGCTGATCGGTTTTATGAGAAAATTTTCGGAGAAGACCTATGTCCAGCAGTTGGTCGTAGCTAAGATAATATAAAGGTTTGGATGGAGAGAAAAAACTGAAATTAATGTAATTAATTTCCAAAATGTGCGGTATTTGTAACATTCTTGCTGGTTGAATTCTTGTAATTACTTACTGAAAGCCAAAAATGTTCTCTCATGAAAATATCCTAGCTACTCGTATAATGCACATTTCAAATTAGGTTGTCAATAGCTACCATGCATGTTTTATTGTTTTCGCGAGTCCAATAAGTGCCGTGAATGTGTTGAGACAACAAATTCTCCCAAATACCGATTACTGATTTCACACGCTCGTACAGCATGTCCTTAAACTCGCATTGTTTAACTCAAAGAGTAAACGTTGTTCCAACAAAAGCTTCTCCAATGCAATCGCATATAACCAATTTCCTAACGTATTGGTAACATAAAACAATTGTTTGAAGACACGTTATTACACGAGCGTTTAGCCTGGAAGCTAACAAGCGCCAACGTCATTTGTTTCTGCTCAGTCTTTGTTAGGAATATAACAATTAGGGAGACAAAGCGGCCGGTGCGAGTAGTCTTATCGCGGTGATTCGCTCCGGCATACAATGCGGCCGGCAACAATGCAAACTCAATATCTTTCTGCTCCTTGTTGAAGGCCGATGCACTCGCTGCTGGATCGGCCATCTTGAAGGTTCGTTTCAGGTAAGTTCATAGTATTGTAAGTCGATGAGACACGACTTAATTAAAGAATAATAATGAGCCAAAGTTTTTGAGAAAGATATTGAGGTCAAAAAGAAGAAAAAACGCGATTTCAATACAGTCTGTTCCTAAGATCAAATTATTTAAATCATTTAGAAAGTTTATACGAAACCAATTATCATTGTCAGCAAACACAGTATGATAAAATCTTTTAGTGTTGTAATATAACAAAATCACTTCAATTCAATTCACTGTATTCCTAAAATCTACTGATTTTAGTTCCATGGCAAAATACGGTCAAATATAACAAACTAGCTCTTGCCCGTGACTATGTCCGTCCCTTTTTTTCTTTATTCAGTCCTTATTGCTCATATATATTTGTCAGACGTATTTATCGACAGTATTTAGAGGTATACTCTACCTATGTCGTTTTATGTATCCCTAACAACGTGTATGCAAAATTTTGATTTGTTATTATGATCGGTTAAGCATGAAAACTCTACAAAAAAACTTACTTTCACATTAATACTATTAGTAAAGACAACAGAAAAAAAACAAACGGACACTTCACATTTTCTTCATATCAAATCCATTCTACAAGTGTAATAAGTCTACATTCGGTCGTTGGATCCGTCTCCAGAGTATCCCGTGACGGCAAGGTCTTTGTACTACATTTCCTTCTTCCTCCCGTCTCTCACGACACTCGTTGTCCTCTGCGAAGCTGAATGCACATTTGATGTTCCACACACCGTTCTAAGATAACGGACGGCACATTCAATGTATGGGTTTCAACTCTTGTCTTTATAGTTAATTTGTATTATTTATTCCAAACTCTGAACATTTAAACATTTCCAGATAATATTGATATTCTGCTCAACGCTTTGCACTTCGTTCAACTTTATATGAATGTAAACTTCGCGATTTTTCCTCCCTACCTGTAAACAGTTATGTTAGCTTGTTATATCCAAGTTACACGAATTTATATCATGAGAAGATTGTCACTGCCATTGCATAACTGCATAAGTGATTTTTCTTAAATATAAAAAATGAATATAAAAATGTTAAGTTGGTTCGTGTACACTTCAAGAATTTTATTTAAGTATGTATATATAAAAATTGCACCCCAGGTAATCTGGGAGCGGGTCGCTAGTTTATTATATATATTTGGCATTGTTTTATCAGTTAATAAAAAGAATTTAACTTTATTTTCATGTTAAGCATATATGAACGATTTATGTAGCTCAAAATGGCTTACAGTTTAGATAAAATTGACATTTTTCTGTGACCTTATTTGTATTTGTATTTTTTTCACTTATTTTGTTGTTATGTGAGACACTATGACTATGAGCATTTCAACAAAGATTTTTATATATAATTTGTCGAAGAAAATTTATCCGTGCAAAGCCATGAGAATTTTAAATAAAAACCTGTATAACTGTTTCCATGATTTTCCATGAAAAAGCTTAATTTTTTATTAAGAATTTTTAAGGATACAATTTCTATAAGGGTACAAAAGTTTTTTTGACCACTTCTAACAATTATTTCAAATTGCCATAAAAATATATATTTATTTATATTAAATGTAGGTACCAAACAATTTGACTACGCTTTAACGCAAACGAAAACAGTACTGATTTGTAAATGAGCCCTTATGTTAGCATGTCATGTCGGAGTCGACACCTGCGGCTCGAGTGAGCGTTTAATCGTATAAAGAGCTAATTGTCTGTGCGGATTCCACCAGGTAAACAGCACACGCCCGCCACCATTTACCTATCTACACACAACCCGCAACACTCAGCCTACTCTTTTGGAGCAGGCATTTTAAGAACTCTTTAATTTTTTTTACACGTCAATGCGATGTTTATTTATTAGTTAAATAGCAAACAGAATCATTATAAGTTTGTATTACAAGATGTTGAGTTTATTCAGATAGTTCACTTCAGATCAAGTTTTACTTAAGCTCTGAGGCAACAATTATTTCAATGATAACAACAGATTAGTTTTAGTAGGGTTTGAAATCTTTAATCGTACAATAAACTGTTGTGGTAGGCTATGTTCTACGTATACCTCCTGTCACCAACGAAATAGTATATCTCTGAAAAAAATACATGCTCTCGTTCTTTTCTTCATAATTGCGATAAAATCGTCAGTGTGTGCATTAAGTAGAGACTCTTTTACAATTAGTATTACTAAAGGATAGCCGTGGCAGAGCACCGGTGTCGTGTCATTACGTCCCCCCGAACCCGCTCATTAACGACCGCGCTAGAAAGTCGTTGGGTTTTAGCCGGTACGAATCCGGCATAACCTCGGATCCTCTCGGGTGGCGGGAGGATCCGAGGTTAAACGTTAAAAAAAAAGGTCACAGGATCAGTCGGCTCCCCTACTGAGGGGCTTAAGGTTCTCGATCGGAGACCGGCATACCGGCAAACGCAACGTAGGATGTCGACCCACAAAATAGACTGACTAGGTACCTTAAGTCCGGGCTGCTTCTAAACGGTTCTATTAGAAAATTATAGGGCAGGCCTGTTTACAGCGGTCCCTCGAGATGGTCGGCGTACCTTCAATTTCGGGTACGCCGAGGTCTCCCTAGCCGCCCTGCGTAGCCCTCCCCGCGCTGGATAGCCGTAGCGGGGCACCGAAGTCGTGTCACGCGACCCCACCCATCGATGGCCGCGCTAGAAGGTCATTGGGTTTTAGCCGATAGGAAGGAATCCGGCAGAACCCCGCAGTGTACAAGGATTTCCCAACATTAAAAAAAGGTCTGTTTACAGCAGTGTTAAATTCTATCAAATTTGTTTAATTATTAGGAGAATTGTATTTCCACAACCAAGATCTTTGTAGATCCTTGTTACCTTGTTCGTCACTATTGCACATTAATACTCGTTTACATTTACCGTCGATCGTGTAAACGGGTAACGGGGATTACTCCACTACGGCTGATTTAATTCCGACTCCGATATTTATTGCGGAAACCGCACCGCTTAATGATGTTTCCACTCAATGTAACAGCTAATAAATAATCAACGACATCGCGATCAAAGGAATTTCGCAGTAATACATGAGCCTATATTGGTTTTTAATTACAGGAATTTAGTGTTGATTTTAATGAGTGAATGTTAAAATTATAATTAATAATAACATCTTTAATATATTACATAACAAGCGACTCGCTCCCGGCTTCGTATGGTTTTTTTTTTGCAAATCTTTCCGTTAAAAATTAGCTGAGAAACAGACAGACGCGGATTATATATAAATACACTATATTTTGTAATATCTATTACAAAATACTGTGTATTTTTATTTATAGATGATCCCTCAAGAACAGTAATTTTTTTTCTGGATGAAAGGTAGCCTATGTCCTTTCCTGTAACCCTGACAACTTATAAGCAAAATTTCAAGACGATCGGTTGAGTAGTTAAAGCGTGAAAAGTTAACTGAAACACAGACAGACACTTTCACATTTTTAATATATTCAATTATTAGTCTCAATAAAATTTTGCTTTTATACAAATAAATAAAAATAACAAAATATCAGTCTTTTAACCTCATATCTCATTCATTGTCAATCCTGAACCACTTCATTACAATAATTTTAAGTGCAGTTACATAAAAATCATTTTTATAGTGTATAAGAACAGTTTTTATGTGGTACAAAGGGGAGATGTTTAACAGAATGAAAACACAAGAGTCTTGTATGAAAATCGGAGTTATGTTTTACTGTGGACGTGCTTTGAATAGGGGTCGAAATAATCTAAGGTACTGGCTTACAAAGTCTTTTTTTTTTTATTTAATTTTTTTTTTATAAATTGTTAAATTAAATAATAGATAAATTAATTAAATTATTTAGAAATTAGTTATTTTATTTATAAAATATAAAACTTATTGTGTTTAAATTTAACAGCAAAAAGCATCTTATTTTCGTCTTTCAATACATCTACAAAATTCTCTATAAGAAACAAAAAAAAACTGGTTATTTTTTTTGTAAAACTTCTACTAAGTAGTTTGTATTTACATTCGTAGTATAAAATTTGACGTACAAAGTTGGAACACGTTCACTTCGACGATTCGCAATTCTTTATTATTCATGGGGCGATCTGTCTGGTAGAGTGTTTTATATGAGAGACGATCGAGTATCAATTTGTAGAGAACGGCCCCGTATTAGCATTTCCCGTGCGACACTTACATTGTTTTATGCAGGGGCTGAAAAGAATATTTCTATTACAAGTTAAATCTTTTTACTCAGTGATGAATTATGTACTTTGTATAGAGAATAAAATTTAATCGTTTGTTAAAATTTGAATAAATAAATAAATAAATAAGTGTCTGCGTGTATGCTTACTTTTTCTACAATGGATTGCGTTGATTCTTTTACTATTTCTGAAATTTCTGTGAGTGGAACCAATGGGCACTCAAAGTTTGTATGTGATTGTTTTTAATTTAACATAAATCAAACAATCCAGCTAGCTGTTTTTTTCAACTAAACTAATATACGTCTTTCAATCGAGACCTTGAACTAACCTGTTTTACTAAAACTTGGCCAAAACTTTGTAACTATTAATAAGTTAACAAATTTTAATAGTATTTGCCCATGTGTACTCAGCTGTGTACGAAATATGAAATTCAGAAAATTTTATTGATTTAAATACATAAAAAATAATATACATAAAATATTAATATATGGCTAGGCATAACAAAACAAGCGTTAATACAAGAAAGTGGTTGAATATTTTCAACTCCTAAATGTGTAGATCCGAATTGTGCATCAACCAACACTATAATAAAATTAATAGTACAAAACAGCATCGCGTCGTTAACAAAACGCAAATCCCACAAAGCCCGCTCTCAGCTCATTTGAGTGAGTACGTCTGTGAGCGCGAAGCTAGGTAATGCTGACCACAATATAACAACAGTCAGTAAGCAATCTTAGTCTTAAATCTTCGAGACATTATTTTTTAAACAACTTCTTTTATAAAAGCGCTTCGACTTACACCGAGAGAATTTCGGGGGGAATTAGTATACATAATAGCCTATATTTTTTAAAGATTGGTGCAATGATTCTTCTGCAAAGATTACCCTTCACAGTCATATAAACAAACATGCAAAATAAGCCTTCTCTTTTTATTATATTGGTGTAGAGATTTTTCAAATATAAAAATAGGGTCATGTAATGACATATTCATAAGTACGTCTTCGATGAGATTTTTAATAATGATAATTTGACCTCTTTAATAAGATAGTGTAGGTGCTGACAAGAAATAATATCTGATTCGGGGCTTATGCGAGAAAGTGAACTATTAAATTTTGTTCACTCTCCTTGAGCTACTTCGTATTATGTAGATTTGACTCACTTTTATACAGATAATTTGATAGAATTGAAAGACTACTTTGAAATTTCCAAATATGCCAAGACACAATCAACAGTTAATACGGTACATTTCAAAATAATTATAGTTTATTTCGGCTAAGTTAAGAAGAGTTGCCTCACTGTTAAGAATTTATACCATTGTCTAACCGACACAATACGTAAGTAGTGTTCGCTTATGAGTGTTCATTAAAGATACGATAAAGACGGTGGAGACGACGGCGGCTAAATTGGCTGCTTCTCTATGCATAAAATGTATTAAGGATAGCGACTGAAATTCTGAAAAGGAACAATATCAAAATATCAATGAAATTTCCAAACATTTATTCGCGATTACTCGCAATTTTGATTATAAGTTCACAAGTTAGTAGTTGTGTGTAGATCTAAATATATGAGGAACTTGGGATTCGGCAGCTTTCAGTGTCATTATAAACGTGACTTCTTTAACAAAGATTACTCGTGACTACTTGTTAGCCATTGAATACTATAATTGCTTCATTTCTCCCCAAATTTTCCTTTTGAAACTCTTCTTTTTAATAGTATTGGCTAGAAACTTTAATATTTGTGTAATATTAATAATAATTATAATAATATTAATAATAATCGTTTTTTTTTATATAGATTCAATATGCGGAAACTTGTAAATAGTGTAAAATAATCTGTCAATTTGTTATTAAGTAAAGTTCTCCTTAAAAATAAATAAATAAATAAGTAACGATTTATCAATCAATCTCTAAAACAATCTCCATACTTGTTGTTTTTCATGTTTTCTCAGTGTTGCTGTTAGTATGCATTAAAATATTTTAAATTAAATTTTAACTTGGCAAAATTGTGCTGATATTCCACTATATCACAAGTGACGAATCGTATTTTGAACTGAACAAATGAACATTCATTCCAGTACAGATGTAGTTCAACTAACAAGGGGGTGTTAATTTAAATTTAGTATCTTAGCTCGCGTAATGAACGGGAAGGTGATTGTTATAATGGGATTGTAGATTCGGAGCTGTTTACTTCATACTATCTTCATAAACGTTGTACATATAGTTAGTAATAATCGGGCTCTTTAATCGAGAGAGTAGATTATTTGCTACATTTTAAAACACAAATTTGTTTAAATCTTAGGGATTCAAAAAGATTCAATCTTTGTAGAAATTATTATGACTTAGTACTTAATGGCAGGGGACACTGAATTCTGAAGTCCTAAACTGGGCAACCCGTCTAGCAGTAACCTTTATCATACAGAATACTAGCATAGAATAATACCATTCAATGAGTAAGTATAGGATGCCAGAGCCCCTTGCAAAGGCTATGGATACCAGTCATCTTGGCAATGCATGGGCGTTGCAATTACCATCAAGGAGCCTACTACTCTTAGAAATTGTTTTTGAGATTGACCCTTGTTACGTTAAGTCTTTACAGTATTATAAATCAAATATAGAAAGGAGAAAATATAAACTTTTCCATGAATAAGAACCGAATTAAAACCGGTCTAACAATTCTTGAATTTTGCGAGACTTACGCACGCCGATTGATTTTTACATATAAAAAAAGAAGATTTATCCAATATATTCGGTATTTTACGGCTACGATTTTACGGGCCATGCACTTTATCCGCTTTTTGGAGTATACATTCCGTGTCACGTCTCTCATGCAAATTTATAAGACGGTGGCAGTTTTTAATTAGTGATGTGTCTGAGCATCTGTCTGGAGACGGCTCGAATTGCGGGTGGATGAGTGGGTCGAGCCGCGAGCCGAGTCGAGCCATGCAGGTGACAACGCCGCGAGGCGTCGCGTCGGGGAGCGGTTAAGTGTGGCATTTTACGGCTTTTATGCATATTTGATGGCGCCGCCATAATCTCTGCGGCGGAGGGGAACGTCTAGTACCACCGCACTCACTTCACCTGCACTAGATATGAATTGTTTGCTAAATTATATTTAGGTATAAACATAAACTATAGATTTTTGTGTGGAAAAGTACACACTCAGCTAGATAGAATATCGCCTGTAGACTTCACAACAGGTAGGGTCGAAATAAGAACCACTTGTGCTTAGCCAAATAGGCATTATTATCCCATTACTCAGTAATTTTACAGTAAATTTTTGTAAGTTGTGATTGATTCCTCCAGGCGGCTTTTCAGTTTTAACTTCTTATCTCAACTTAAGGGGTAAAAACGGCTTATTGCGCGTAAATGATTCCTGTACCGATTAATAAGACAATTTCAGTTAAAAAAATGTATTTTCTTTTTAATATTGTTTTGATTGTAAATACAAAAAACCACAAAATTGTAAGGCCTGTTGAATTGTCTCCGCCGCCTGGGAGCTTTAAATATATGGAGCTTCAGTGTTCAGTGACTGCGTTGAAATGTTTACTATGTTTGTGTTTTTCGTGCGGAATTAGCTTGAAATATATAGACTTTATATACAAATATATAGGCAAGGTCAAATCGTCAATGTCATTTGCCTATGTGAAGTGGAAGGGTATTGTCACCAGATGGGGGCTACCCAGTCTATGACTGCAGGACACTACCCAGTGCTACAGTGGCAGGGTACATACCCTGCCACTACTAAAAAGTCCTATCGAATAATAAATTTTACAAGATAATCAAACCCAACCCAAAATTAATTTCCCAACTAAACGGACCGTTTAATAATCCAACCATTAAAACCGTAAGCCGATGAATTGTAAAATAATGACAGACATTAGACGAGTGCTAAGAGGGCCGTATCAATTACGTTCATAAGCAAACAGGCATTACCATCTCAATATTAAAATCAAATTTACTACCTCCACGGTAAGTTGGCGCTTATACGCGTATGTTCATGTTGACATTCATTTCAGAACCGATCGGTATGGACAGTAAATTTATGTACTTCGTTTAATATTTATTATTTATTTACTTAATTTCATTTATTGAATCATTTTGGCGAAATACACATAACTATGTAACTATGTAATGTACTAATACTTAGTAAAGATTCTGTAAATGTAGGATTAAGGCTAATTAATTGACTAGGAAGAAATTAGGAAATGCGCACCAAAACACAACAGGCCATCTGTAAGGAAGTAGTTCCTGTTGCCAGACGGGATGGCCAAATTATCGAACACGATATAAAATCTGGAACAAGGGTTTATCATATAACGTAAGCATCCGCTAAGAAAGGATTTTTGAAAATTCATCTTCGTGCATAGCTAATTTAAAATATAAATGTAACAGTTTTTCATTATATAAATTAAATTATATATCATTGTCTAAATTTAATGTATAAAATATAACAGTTTGAAGATCAGCATTATCTGTTGTCGGTACTTGTTAAAAGGTTAGTGACCGGTCGCGTAACATCAATTAAAATCACATTTCGAAACAGTCCGGAACACGTAATGCCGTCATTTCCATGTAGGCACAACAATCTGATACCGAAACTTAAACTATATAAAGGGTTGCATGTAACCACATAACCTGTACTTACCTAACTTTGAGCTCGGTTTTATTGAAATTTTATAACCGCCTACATAATTATTTACATGAAAAAGTACGAATATCCAAGTTTTATTTTTTATAAATATTAAATTCCAATTCTAATATATCCTTATCACTACATATTATAAAACAAAGTCCTCCACCGCGTCTGTTTGTATGTCTGTCTGCCCTATGTATGCTTAGATCTTCACAACTACGCAACGGATTTTAATGCGGTTTTCACTAATGGATAGAGTAGTTCTCGAGAAAGATTTTAGTATATAATTTACAAAGTTACGCGGGCGAAGTCGCGGGCAGCAGCTAGTTTATTTATATTTTGTAGTTGGCACAGACCAGCGTGACATAACAACATGTGAGTTTCAGTAAGTGAGTTAGGGATGCCAGCAGACCTCATTTCCTGTCTCCTTCATGTCTTTTGTGCTACTAAGATCGACAACACTAAAATCCTACTAGATATTAAGATACTTGATTCTACTATATACTAAGATAAAGTACTAAGACAGAACCTATGACATTGCTGGTATTATTAGGCGACTGTCCACTCCACCATGGTGTCTACCATCATATGGTACCTCAGCTTGCCTGTTGATATCTAAGTAGTTTTTAAAAAGAGTGAACTAGAGGAGTAAAACTATTCCTATTTTATGTTGCCATAATGTGCAGGGTAACTCACAATGGCGTTTCAGACTGTTTTTTTTTTCGATCTTATTTGAGCTTTTTTTATTAAATACACCAGCAGAAAATTGAATGCACAGAGGTAATCTAATGATTCTTATTTGTTTTTGTTTCAGAACAAAGAAGATTGGAAGATAACGCATAAGTTATTTCGTCCATCTACTTCTAAGTAAGTTTAAGTACGCATGTAAGTTCTAAGTCTAAGTACTTACCTTAAGAATATAATACAATTCTTACTTTTTTCTTATATTAGCAGTATTTAATTAATTTTCGGTATATTTACTTGCGATATGAATAATTCATCTGCATCACAATCTACAGTCTTCTGACCACGAATAGAAACATTCAAAATTAAAACGATAAATTATTTAAACCGAGCCTTTTCCCTGTATCTTCCTAATCCCTTACTCTAAATCTTATACCATGATGATTTTTGCAAGAGACCATCACCTGAAGCAACTCGTAATTCATTCAAATGGAATATATAATACAAATTGAAACATCCTAATACAACGGTATGTTTCCGTCAATTTGTGTTACAAAAAACCTGACACGGCCACGTAAAAGCAAATTCAAAGGACACGAAACTAATTATCTCAAAAAAGCAACATTATTTCCTTTCGCGACGAGTCACGAAGTCTCCGGAAACATTGTTAGAGTTGTGTACGGCCCTGCGGCAGCAATTATTCTCGGCTATAAACTCGCGTGCAATTGTCGCGCAACATTTATTTATGTATATTTATGTAACTCGAATAAATATGTGCTGGGGAGCGCGTGATCGCCGACTCGCGGTAATTATTGCGTGACTTATTGGCGAAGGAAGATAACACGTACATCGCGACCGTTTCTTGTAGATCCCCAACGAAGTTCGCAAATTTGACACGCAACATCTGTGGTTCTTTACCAAAGGGAGGCGCGGCAGGTCAGGTTAGGGTGGCATTGCAACAGCCGCTCCGAGGGTTGTGGCAGCTTTATCTACGCGTTTGACTCTTGATCGTGACTTTCCGACAGAGATTTCGGTAATTACGCTGATTATGAGAACAGTTCGTGCTTACAGTACACCGATGTTCCCCAGGAGAATAAATAAACAAATCTCAAAATAAAATGTTTAATATTCAATGTCTTTTTCGGACCTAAGTATGAAGCCGAAGACAAAATGTATCACAATTGGATTCTTGAAATAAAACTCTACAGTAAGGAAATTTAAGAAATTCAAAAAAATCATTCTAAGTTATTATTGATCATAAGTTAAAAGTCAACTTTTTTAAAGACGGACATTCTAACGTATACCTTTTAACTCAAATTAACGGCTTCGGCCGCGTCGGTAACCTGAGCTTCGTGACCAGTTACGATCAACTGCTCTTTCGGCTTTGTACCAGTTGCGGGTTAAAATTCACTGCTAATCTTTACAGAATAAAGATCAGGGACAAGGAGGTGATAAGAAATTTATCCCTTTAATTTTGTTTAGTTGTTTTATATAGGAGATTCAATATGGTTTTAACAATTCTTTATTTTTTTATAATAATATTTTCTTCTTTTACTCTCTACTTGATTTATAAGAAAAATGTAATCGGTTTTTGCAAGTATTAAACTGGCAAGTTTCCCATACAATATAAATTTATTTTATCAGTTTATTTTCCGTGTTAACAAGAAAAGCTGTTAGTTTTACATGGCCACACAAAATCGCAACATATTACACGCTTGCCCTCAGGCTGGAGCGGTTGTGAGCTTGTGAGCGAAACGTTTCATCCTTCCTTATTCACCCTTTAGTAGGGAATAATATTTTTATTCATGACTATTATAATATCTAAGAAATTAAAAAAATAATTATATTTAAAGAAAATAATTACTACGTTATGAAGCCACTGGTTGCCTAATATTGCCTAAAAGCTTAATAATTTTTATTTCAGTAGTAACTTATTATTTTTTTATGTTACACAGATCAGAGACGGTCACAGACGGTCAGGTTACAAAAAAAGTGTAAGCAGCGAAAGCTACTATATAGTGCTTATAGATGTAGTTACCTGACTAGTAACTATTGCTGCCCTGAAAACTGTCAACTTTTATAAATAAACATCAAAAATATCTCTCCCAAAGTTAGTTCAGATAACAATGTTCCGAAATACAAAGTAAATGAAGACACTTAACCTTGTTGAGGAGTTTAATCCAATAAAACAAAGTTCGGAACAAACGAATGCATTAAAGTCACCCGCAAACTGATCCAATCGTAATATCGCACTTCCAGACATCGAAAGTTAGTATGCATTGACTTTGAAAAGTCGAAAACTAAGTTGGGTTATGTTTATGAAACTATTCGGGCGCGGGTGTGTGCCGCCGATACACATGCAAGAACTCGCGCCAAACTCGAGGCATAGTTCACTAAGTGGAACAGCTGTAAAACAAAGTAGCGAAGGGTCTAGGAACTTAGTGAGTACGTTTGCTGGTTTTCGCAGTCGCGAAGGATCCGTCAGTGCGCCACGCAACAGCGAAGTACCGCGATTGGGTCGGTTCGTGGGTCCGCAAACTTTGACAGTATAAATCGGGTAGTGGCAACGTCAATTCTTAAAACAAGTTAAACCAGGTTTAACTAAAGTATTGCGGTGAAATGATAACGAACCCAGCGCCTACGCTCCGCCCCCCAAGTCCCGCCGCCCGCAACGCTCGCGCCCGCGTGCAGATAAACTTTTAAAATGACTTTGGAAGCTTTTGAGCTTTTAATCGGTAAAGTTGTACAGACAGACAGTTCGGGCACAATCCTTGAACTGCTTGCGCCGGCGACGGCGGCGGCCGCAAAACTTTGTTTTACAGGACTACTTTTCTTCTTGTTTCAAGGTTGGACTCTTAAAACAAACTCCAGTTCGACGGAGTTCGTGAACTCGGGCGCCAACAATTTACAAATTTCTCTCTTTCATAACAACTAACTGCCCCTCGACGCGCGGCTGCGGCTGGAGAAACTTGTCCTGCGTAGATCTTAATCGCATTGTCTGTTGCTCTCGTAGTGCCAACAGCTGATTGTGACGACATACCTCATACAACTTTTGCTATCATTGCCGTCCCTGCATACACTAAGTTACATTCATATGTACGCTGTATCTATATGAAAAATAACCTCTTTGTTACTTTATCACATGATAATTTAACACACATTAATCGTGTTAAATTTTGAAATTGCATTAACGATAATTTTTATTAGAATTTAGTAATAGATGATCTGAGAAAACTTGCAAACAAAAGCTTGCAATATACTCGTGGACAATGTTAGTATGTTTATATGCAATAGGTATATATAGACTCAAAATAGAACTTTTCATAGATAATGAGACATTTTTATGAATTTATCAATTGATAACTCAAAAAATCTATATATACCTAGTGCGATGTTTAAACCTTTACAAAGCGCTGGTGTTTGTCATCTCACGACAAGCAGACGGCGAGCGGCGCCCTCTGAAGTGTTTATTCAATTTGTTTAAGTGACATTGATAGTATCGAATGCGGTCGAAAAAACCCGTCTGCCAAAATTGACGGCGCATCCCCTCGACGGCGGCGACTTCTTTTTTCAGTTCACGCCTCACCTGCCCGGGGCTGCCGCAGAAGTGGCCTCGCGTGAAAAACACTGATTGGCATTTAATGTAGGACCGTCTGCCTTTTATGTGTCCCGTGTCGGACACTTAAAAGCTTTCATTGCCGTGGCGATTTCACATTTATGATTAAGAATTGTAATCTGTATACTTTTATGTTAAAATGCGAGACAGAGAGGCCAACTGCTCCTTGTTTGGAACGTTGCCAATACCTAGCCGAAAAGAATGTGAAGGGAAACAGGATACAAGATATCGGGATTACCATAGAGAAACAGACTTTAGAATCCCTGGCGCATGTACTGGAATACAACAGCATAGGTATACGTGATCTTAATATAGACTTTTGTAATAATTCTCATATCTAAAAAGCAGAACACAGTTGGTATTCCCTGTCACTCCAATTTTCACGGTCTGTCAAGAATAACATTAGAAACCTAATTAAAATTTCAGCCTTCCTGGACCAGTTTTTGTATAAGGCCCTGGCACTTTAAATACATGTTATTACATTGATGTAAATGGTAACATAAGCTAAATGCAGCATAGGGTATTGCGCGTAAATTTTACGTAACTAGAAATAAATAGGTTGCGGGTGTGTGGGGCGGAGCGGTGTGGGCGGCGGCGTGCGCGCGCCGGTCACCCCCCTTCACCCCGCACACCTCACACCGCAACTCTGTCCCGCAAGCTCACTCCGTATAGTCCGCGAATAGCGCCCCGCGAACCACCCGCTTTTTATACGTCCGGTCGTAGAGAAAGCTCTACGCTCGCAGCTACTTTACGAAGAAACTTTTCGTAGCGCCGCTACGCGCTACATAGTGCTACGGACTAAAACAATGTTCTGAACCGGCCCTCACGGTTAATCTGTCAATTATTTTGTGCAGTGTAATTTTTTTATGTGAACTCGTGTGTTGAATAAAAAAAACTGTTAGTGAGTGATGAGGAATCGTCTCCCTTGTTTATAGCGATGTCGGCCCTAGTCCGACCTGTTTGGTAAGTCGCCAATGCACTTTAAAAATTATCAGTTTCTTCAACTGTTTTCTTCCTAAAAAGGTGAATAGTTGAATACTATACGCGTACAATAGAAATGAATTATCTGTCTTGACTTTTCTAGTTTCATTGTGCGGTGTATTTATAGTTTTGCGGAAGTTTATTTCAGCGGTGAACCTCAACGTCTGAAGAAGTTTCAAGATAATAAATTTAAAAAAAAAAGTGTTTACGCACAAATCCCACCCTCGTAAAACCATTTCACGATATTTTTCCCTCTAAATATATTTAGAGATAGGTAATAAATTGTAAAGAGTTTAAGGATATATTATTATCTTTAAAGGTATTTAAGTAAAGTGTTTAGTTTACCTAACTGTTGTTGATTATTCGTACCTCAGTTAGCATATCTGCGGTAATCGAATCACGCATTATCAAATGTAGAACCGCAAGCTCCGCAACGTCAGAAACGGAATATGTAATTTGGCGACGTTAATCCTATTAACATACGTCGTTGACTGAATAATTGCAATCACATTTCCTAATACATTATATTGCATTATTAAAATAATACACATATATTTATTTTTAACAGGGGAAACCACGTTGAAGGAAATAATATCAATTAAATTGACCATTTTATGTAGATTAATCGTTTTAATTAATTATATACAAAAAATTACCTTACACTTACACTATTTACAAAATTGGCTTAAATATACTTAATATAAATTAAGTTTATTTATTAATTTAATTAATAAAGAAATGTTGATTACAATATTTAATAATAAAATAGAAAAGTATAACTAACCTAATTAATTGCTTTACTATTTAAATTATTTTTACGAACAACGCAATTTTTGCTACAATATATATATTTATTTGTTTCACATAGTACGATGTTACCTACTCTGCTGGCCATCGTGAAGGTGGGGGACGAAATCTTCAATACAATTTATTTGATAGCAAATATTTAAACCAGTAATTTCTCGGCCCAGTCATGTATTGGAATATTCTTTAATTCTCGCATAAGAAAAATCTAAAATTTTGCATAGTTTGATTAGTACAGACAAGTTTTAATAATTCATAGCAGGTTTATCAATACATAAACAAAACATAAATAACATAGTTAGTTACTTTGAAAAACTGAGGGGCCGTATTATAGAACATTTTTAGAAAACAAGTACCTTTTTACTTATGAATGAGAGAACGCACTTGTAGGTATTCATTTAATACCATTTATTCGATTTTTTTAATTACGCCAAAATATCATAAAACTAAGAATATACACACGTAAATATTTTTTTAAGCTTAAATTTCATGAAAATAATTATATGTCGGTTATATGCAACCCTTTACTCAATATTATGTGTTTCAAAACTAGTTATTATAAATTTTCATCTTCATTCGAAATTAACAAAAATATAACTGACATCACTTTAATAAATTAAATAAACTAGTTCTGGGCTTGTGGATCCCTTGTTATGGGTAAAAGCCTCATATAAGCATAGGAAATTACAAAATTTAAGAAGCTATCTGCGCTTCGCAATTTGTCAGTCAGCTAAAAGGCAATCTTAGGTATATATCTAACCGCAAGGAAATCTGTTGTAGCTCAGAAAAATTGAATGGAATACTTAGAATATGGTACAGCGATACAAATTTTGTATTTAGCCTCTAACTAAATACTAAACTATATAGATATTAGTCTAAAATAAGGCTGCATTTATGAAATTATTCAAAAACCAATTTACTGTGGAGCATTTATTTTTATTTTTATTGAATAAAACATTATAAAGAAACTTTTTTTTTAATAACAATAAAATTCAATATTATTTTATATTGCTTCAATATGGCCACCGAGCTATAGGACGTAAAAATATTCAAATAAGTTCTATTTTTTCATTCCTATTATTTTTATATTGCAGAAAATATACTAGTAGTATATTTTTTGAATAAAAGTATATTTTGAACTATATTTTTTGAAAGTATATTTTTTGAACCCAAAAGACTAAAAAAAACGTTTTTTTCTAAAACGAGCATTTATTCGTTACGTAATACTTGTACCAATCTTATTTCTTTAAAGGGATACGCTTCAGTATTTATTATTATAATCAAAAAAAAAACGCTAAATTTGTTGCCAAGCGCAAAACTTACAGCTTCTGGTTTACTTCAGCATTTTTTTATTTATTTTTAAATATTCATTACGTGCGAAGAAATTATTTTTTTTAATTTTAACTCAAATCCGAGGAAAGTTCTTATAAAAATAAAAATTGCCCAGAAAAAGCCGGAAGCAGGTCACTGATTACAGTGAGTTCGATGTAAGAAAAGCGGTTCAGATTTAAATGAAAGTGTTTAAACGCGTCAGGTGTTCCGTTATAACTAAGGTTTTAACTGATTTCACGTGTTACGCCTCCGAGGGCCGCCAATCTAGATAACACTGTGAAATTGTTTCCACTGTAACCGTTCAGTTTATCTTGATGGGACCGTCTCCATACTCGCACCAAATATGCTACAATTTCACTAAAGAGGTAGGTACTGTTTTGTCGACCGCATTTGGCTTTACCAGTATTCATTTAATAATAATAATGCATTTATTAATAATAATAAAGCATTTATTAGCTCCACACAATCACAAAACCACAGGATACAGACAATATTAACTTAATTGTTACACAAGCAATGGTCGTAACTGTATGAGACCCTGGTGCCCGTGTTAGGTATTGGAAAATACCTGTGTTACAACACAGGAATCAATCAATGAACAATGAACTTGAATTGATGAAGAGATCAATGAACTTGATAAGGATTTTTTTCTTTGTACATGCAATTGAGTTGAGATATAGAAATGGAATTAAAAATTAGTTTTAATGAACTCCTGTCATGTCGACATGGATTGCGGGAGTCGTCGGTATTACATTTTATTTTATGTTTGTTTTAAGAACCGATGATTTTTTATGGAATAGCATAGGTCTCAACCCTCGGCAATGCCATCAAAAATATATGTGTTTATTTTTAAATAAATTTCAATTTTCAAGAATATTACAAATATATTTAAAGATATTGAACGATAAAAGACTATTGAATTATACTTTATTATCTATACTTTATTTATAAAGAGAGAATATTTGTATTTTTGAATGTTTAACTCAAAAACTACTGGGCCGATTTGAAAAATTCTTTCATCTACCTATAGAAAGCTACATTTCTACGTAACATTATAATGTTACGTAGAAAAAGTCGCGTGCAACAGCTAATACATGACATTATTTTATTTATTTTTTATTTGTTTATTGACAAAGCATATATTTTTAATATTGAATAAAATTAGATTTTCTTAAAGGGTCTGTAAATATATTCTTGCAGGGAGGATAGTCCACATCTTACATCCCTCTGTTGCTGTTTATGCCCTTATGCAACTATAACCACCTATATAATAAAGAAAAATAAAGAAATAAAAATTATCTACAACGCACGCGACTTCGTCCGCGTAACTTTATAAAATATAGCCTATGTTAATCGCTGATAATATAGTTTCCCAACAGTGAAAGAATTTTTCAAATCGGTTCAGTAGTTTCGAAGCCTATTCAATGCAAAGAAACAAACAAACAAATTCTTCCTCTTTATAATAGTAGTAGGTATAGAAGATATTAGATAATACAGTCGCCTACATGCTTGCAACCCTGCCTAGAGGGACTTAATTTTAATGTGAAATACATTTTGTAAATAATTTCAGTAAATAATTTAGATTATTTTTTAATAGTAAATTAACTTGTACAGTATCTATTTTTGTCATTATTTACAATAAATATAATCATACAATTGGTAAATTTTAAATATGTAAGTTGTGAACTTAATTAACTAAATTAATACTACATTTAACTTTTTATTAATGCTAAAGTCTAAATATAAATACAATAATTCTGTAAAACTTGATTGCAAGTAAAATAAACATTTGAAATACACAGGGGTCCGGAGACACACACACACACTGAACCCTCGAGTAGCGAGTGAGATCTAAATTAGGGCTGTCATCTAATTAAAATTTGGTTTGATTTTAAAGAATATGTTATAAAACTCTCTTATGTTTATAAAGTCTATAGATTAATAGGTATAGCTAAAGTAGGATAATTTTAAAATTTTGATTACATGTAAGTATACACGTTAGAAGCGTGTCCGCATGCATGAACGTTTACTTGAGGGTCGGAAATACCGCATTGTGCAACCCCTCCAATAGCAAGTAAGGTGTATGGTAGGGTTGTCACGTTGTTGAGACAATTTATTGAACTTTTATTTGTGAACCACGAAAACTTTTGGATATTTTCTATTTAACATTTTCACGAGTTTACATTTCAAAATTACCTTTATTTAATTTTAATATTTTTGCTGACATTTTTGGAATCTAGATAAAAGATAATCGTGGAATTTTATACTTAGTTGTTGTTTCAAGTTAAGTTCAAGTCATTTACTTGAAAGAATTTCAAGTATTTAAAATAGAGAGAACGACGGTGAACATCGTTCTCTCTATTTTCCAAACTTTCGGTGACTTTAGCGCTTCTACAGATTTCTATATAATGTAATGTTCCTTCTAAGAACAGATTAATTCTAGCATAGTGATTTCCATAACACGCTAGCGTCTTTAAGCCTATTTCCATGGCAAATACTTTACAATCACATTTTTAGTTTTTTATTATTTTTATTTAAAATCATGAAATCACATTTCGAAGCAGTTTTATTTGTCCTAAAATTTAAGAAAACTTCTGGTTGATAATTTGTCTTCAAACACTGTGGCACATGAATAAAAAAAAAATTATATGGATTTGTTTTCAGTTTTTACTGTACTTGATGTTTCAGCTAGTAAAGAAAGCTATGTTGCATTTAAATACATAGGAAAATTTTAATAGTGACAAGGCACACCGCGTCCGCAGTTATAAACTAAGCTATCTATCTGCTTCATTAAATGATGAAAGCCTATCTCCTTCTAATTTCTTATCCTTCATTCCATCAAGGTTGGCAGAGCAGTTACGTCGGCCTAACTCGTTAACCTGCTAACTCACATTTTGCACAGTTTTCAGGAGGAAGAAAATATGACATGCCAAAATGTTGTACGTCGCATCAGGCGATCATTATCAGTACAAAACATAGCAGGTTTTCTTTGTGAAGATTTGCTATTAGTCAGAAAGCAGTTTATCATTTATGAAATTTCTCACCTTTTTAGTTTGATAATCGTCGTTATTCTTTCACCAAACGTTAGATAATCGTCTAAACTTGTCGAAAAAGTATAAAAAGTGAAATTGCCCAAAAATTTACTTAGCAGGTTAACCAATTAGGCCGACGTGTTGCTTGTGTTAATAAACGACTGTAGCAACCTACCATCAAATGAACTGTAGCCTTCCCCGTCCACATTTACATTAAAAAAAATTCTGAATTCTTTGTAATACTGATATTTATAATGAAACCTAGTCTACTCTTTTAAAACTCCTGTATCCTTTAATTATTAAATATCCCTTACTGTCCATTAGGATTTTTATGTCTTGAGTAAGTCTTGAGTCGTAATGGAGTCCGCATTATGACTCACTGGCGATCAATCGAACAGTTTTATTTTAAAAAACTGTTGGAGAATTTCCAACGAAAAATTTTTGAATTGGCTGCATCGACTCAATATTTTATGCTGTATGTTCAAATGGAAAGCCTATATTACGCTAACTTTATACATTTGTGTGGATATGTAGTTCGGGTAGTACTGCAACGAATTTAATAAAATAGACATGATTTCTTCCTTCTATGATTTAAATGAATGAAATATTTTATTTTATAAAATTTATTTACTTGCTTGACAATAAAAAAAATTTGCCAAGCTGCTTAAATTCTTCTCAACCTTCGAAATTAAAATTTGACATAATAATAATAGATTATAGTTTGAAATATTTTCTTAATTTTAATATCTAAATCGATGGTCAAAATAATTAACAAACAAAAAAAATAGTAAGAACATAATTTTTTTTTTTATATTTATTTAGTCAACTATGAACTATGATCAACTATGGCTTTTTTTAATGTTTAAAGCACCCATCATGAAGTGGACCGTCAACTTGTGCTATAAATATTAGGTTTAAAAATATAGATGAATTAATATAAAACATGCAGTGACAACCCTAATTTTAACCCGCACACGCTAGGGTCGGTATATTGCGAATGAAGGGCGCTAGAGTGCACCGTGCGTGATGCTATTACCCCACTTATTTAAACTCAACAAAACTATTGCGATATTGATTTTTGCGTTCATATGATCTCTTCATCGTTTATAAATCAATATTTTTGAAGGCATAAAAGATAATATTTTCATCAGAATGAAGATAAATTTTCATGATACTTGTTGCTTTTTATCAAACAGCTTTAATTACTAAAATAATTTATTTTTTTAGACTTTTGATTCCAATGCGTTTTCTGGGCATAAAGATCAGATATCAGACTTCACCACGGAGTATATATTTTTATTATGTTTAGTTATTTTGATACTAATATTTCTAATCATATTACATCCTAGTCAATGGCATTAGACTATTCGAGTAAATAACAGGTTAAAAAAAACTCATTAATTTATTATATGTTAAATCCCCTTGTTCTTCGTACATAACTGAGTTACATAACTAGCTATGTACATCATGTGACTTTTATTACTGTAATATAAGAAACATTGTTAACTCTCCTTTTCATAGAAAAAACTTTCTAAAATCAGTACATCTTCAAATTTGAATGTTTTTATGTATGATTAATCTGAATAAAATATGGTTAAGCACATAAAATAATTTTTTGTATGTATAAAATAGTTCTCTAGAAATTAACCGAGTTTATGATCTTTATACATAAAAATGTTAAGTTGATTTGTGTACTCTAAAACTTAAGAATGTATAGACCGATTTTAATTAGGTTTTCACATAGGTATGGAAAGAAAGATAAAGGGGGAAGATTTGTATATATAAAAATTGTAAAGCGGGCGAAGCCGGGAGCAGGCGCTATTTAATAATCATTATAATGAAAGTAATTACTCGCTTCTTTGTTTCAATCTTTACAACTTGCTTAAACTTAAATTTCATATTTGCTTCTAAACGACAGCATTCTGTACGGTCGTTGTTTAAATAATATGTAAAATCATAATAATAAATTAAAAGTAAAAATAAAATGTTATTTTTCTATAACTGTATCCTGTTTTACAAACGAAAATTGTTTGAAAGAAGAGTAATATGTAGGTATATAAGTTGTTATTACTAACCCTGCGATTTGAAAATACTTTAAAAACGTCTGTATAAGTGCTATAACAATTCTTTCTTCATCCAATAAAGTTTTAAAGTTTCATATCCGTCGAAAGGTAGGCACTGTCCAAATTATTATCAGCCAGCTTCAGTTGTTATTCGTTGTTAAGTTGTAACAAGTTCCCGCTAAAGCCATTTAAACGGGAAACTCAATTTGGGACTGGAGCCAAATTGGGAGAGCATTTATCTTTCCCGGGAGTCGATTTAAAAGCAAAATCACGCAAGCACACGACGCCATTATCGCTGGAGCGCGATCCGCAGGCCGCGGGAACTCTATGAATCTAATCCAGAGGATTTAGCCGCTGATTTACAGTCGAGCGAGGCCAAGGAGGGCGCGACTGCTTGAAAGAAAAGTGATAATGTCTTAATCCTACCACACTTGAGCTTGCTTGTGTTCGCCTCCCTCTCACAATTTTATGGTCGCCCGCCCAGACGGCACTTTTGATTTATGATTTCAATAATTAAGAATTCTAAGGTGCAATTTGAATTTGGGAGCCGTGATTTCTGGGGCCCGCGGGAGGCCGACGCGTGTTTGTTATTGCTCCGACCTAAAGGGTCCGCGATCCTGAGGCTCGCTTCTTACCCTACATTTCCTCGACTACTCGATTTATTTACAGCTAACAGTTTTGGATGTGTAACTCTCCACAGACTATATATATAGTGTCTTACCCAACATACAGTTCTCTTATAGAGATATCTTTACACACTTTAAACATGACAAAAAGAATGGTATTTTTAGTTTATATCGGGGTTTCCTTCAGGATCGTAATCATCTAGAATATTTTTCCGAAACCCTGATAAAACATAATGACAATAAAAAAATGAATATAATAACATTAAATCATTAAACAATTGTAATTTCATTATAAAATTATTCTAATATTTTTATTATGAATTTCATAATAGCGATTGCTAAGAGTCACTTTCACCGTTTCTTTTCCTCTAGAACACCATAATATTGTTTCCGAGTCGGTAGTAGCCTTTCGACCTTAAAAAAAGCCTATTTCTGAGAAATAAACGATTTCATTTCATTTCATTTTCTCAGTTCTCTTATTTACATCTAAAAGTTTTGAAAAGTTAACTCCACAGACTATATTTTTAATATTTTAATCAGTTTATATTTTAATTAAATATAGAATTCTTAATTCTTATATATGCTCGTTTTAATTATGCTATGTTAAATAATAATTGCTTTTTATCAGTAAAATAATCTTTAATATTAAATGTTTATCAAATGTGCAAACTCTTGACATTTATTTACTAATTTTAATAAGTCAAATTATTTTCGTTACTATCTGTTAAAACAACAAATATTTTTTTATGTATACTTTCTTTTGACTTAATTTAAAGAGCATTTGTCATTGCTGTATTGAGAACATAGCGACAACACAAGAAGGTGCTGTTATGTATTTTATATTAACCAGTCATCAAAGTATATACATATATAAGTCTTCTCGCTACCGCACCGTCTTTACGTAATCCAGCCACGTCCTAAGCGACCCTTTACGTGGATATCCTTATATCGCGTCCTAATCTAGAGGTATTACAATTAACGCGGCCCCGAGATAACCCACTACTCGCCACCCGCTGATAAAGGTCCGCATGACACACTAGTTTAAACCGGTTAAGCATCCACCGCCCTCGAGGTTTATCTAATTACCCTACGCCGACTCAATACTGCTTGAAACGCGGAAGCACTCCGTTCAGTGCGTACTTAGTATTGGGTAACTTAGCATTAAGGGGCTACATGCTCCGTGCTACAACGTTACTAAAGAAATGAAAACTAATCCATAAATACAAAATAGATTTTATAATATGCATAATTATCTAAAGTTATAAATTCGTTTGTCTGTGCATTGACGTACTGTCAATGCACAGACTACTAGTCTATATAGAAAGCTGAAATTTAAAACTTAGGTGTGTGTAATTGACATATTAAAATAGTAATTGTAAACGTAACCTTTATACCTACATGTTTGTATTAAATTTGTTACGTAATTCTACACATACTACATCAGTTAGGGCCGTTTCTTCATAGCCATCAACTACTGTGCAAAGAGGTTGAGTAAATATTACACAACTTTGAAAAGCTTCCAAGGGAATCAAAGTGAATAAATAAGTACCGTACTTTGAATAAATGAGGATTCAGCTACTTAGGTCTATTTAAAAATCTCATCCTTTAATACATGTAGAAATTCCTAATCTGAATTTTATAACCGCAATACCTACTGTGCGCGTTATACAACGGATTTATCCCCAAACTTGTCTGCTGCATACAGTGCAAAAACGCCAAGAAATTGCTCAAACGAATAGTTCAAAGTAACTGTTTACATCCCTCTTCAAGAGAAAAAATATTTTTTTCGATAGAAAAATTAATAATTTGATTTTATTTGAAAATTATATAAATTATTTTAGAATCAGCCCCTGTCATCAAGTGGACTGTCCTGAAAATAAAAGAAAATTTAAAATGCACTTTTTCTCACTTTTCTGATGACGATTCAGACTAACAAGCTAATGTATTGATAACCCTATAATTATACTTTCACATAAGTGCAGAAATTTATCAAATTTCCTTAAAATACATACACGATGCATGCATCTCTACTTGCATATATTTTCTTCTGTTTTTAAGGATGTGATAGAATAAGACTGACAAGCTTAATACTGAGAAATAAAAGGTAAACTGGCCCTAGAATCGCAACTATAAAAACATATTTAACATATTTACTTTGAAGCTACAATAAGTTTAGAAACTGTATCACTGTAAACAAAATCCATTTCTGCACTTTTATTTCTGTTCATAAGTACGAGATGTTTTAGCCAATTTCCTTAGGCCTCGTATTCACTAGAGGACAAATGTCCCGCGACATGTCGCCCGACATGTCCCGCAACATGTCTCGCAACCTTTTTCGTACAGGATCAAGTCGCGCAATGTTGCCGGACTTGACGTGCGATGTCGGGCAACGTCATGTCGAGCGACACGTGTCGCGGGTAGCGACATTTGTCCCCTAGTGAATACGAGACCTTATTCCCACCGCATTCCTTCCTCTATTATTTTAAATGAATAAATTAAAGTGGGCCCTATTATTTTTCAATAAAAACAATTTTTAGGTTAGGTTAGGTGTTCTCTTTTGAATAACGTAACAACACTATCAGACCTTTAAAAACCGTTCACTAAAATATTTTCTCTACATCAAAATAGATCAATTCTTATATGCTCTTTATTTCTATGTGTGTGTCATGCGTGTGTGTTTGTGTGAGTGCTTAACCCTGCTAAGCTTTCAAAATTATTATTACTTAAGCAAAGATACTTAGTAAAGATAAATCCTCGCATGATGCTTAAGAAATGCTCATTACATAAGTATTGTACATAAATAAAATATTAAAAATATATAGAATAACATTTGATATTTGTCAAAGGAAAAATAATAATCAGTTAAATTGAAATCCTGAAAAAAATGGATACAAAATTTATACAAGCAAATAATAAAAAGAAATAATATCTATAGAAATACTCAAAAGTCTAGAGCTTGCTCACAAGACTTACTTAACTATTCTTATAAATCAAGTAAATATTTAAGGACATTTTAGATTTCTCCTGACTATTTATTTATTGAGTAGATAGTAAACTAAATAGCAAACAATATTTTTGACTAAATTCGCCATCATAAATAAATACTAAATAATGATATTCCTTTATGCTAATTAAAAATTATTAATTTCGTTATGGTTCATTATAAACTAAATTTGTACTTTGTTCACACTTTGTTAACTCGCTGTTAAGTTAATTAAATTAACTTAAATAGTACATATTTGGAGTTAGTACATATTTAGAGATAATTTTAATAACGGAGAGTAACTTACATTTGTATTATTTTAATTTAATTTTTTAGGTCTCTTTAACTATGTTTATATAAACATTTAAATAATAAATTAGAAATTAAAAACACGAAAAAAATACACATATAAATACTCCTTTTGTTCTATCTACACACTTTTTAAATTCCTGGCACTAAACACAAATTGTAAATGTCATTTACCTTTTGACATCAAATATTGACAAGTTTTAAAACTAACTTTTAGAAACTTTCTAAACATTCTAAAGTTATCTTCTTTTTGTTATTGAATATAAGAAAAAAATACTAAATTATTTTACCAATAGTATGTTAATAGTATTTTAGTGAAGTTGTCGCTGTTTCAAAGTGTTTTCATTATGGAAATATCTCAATGAAAATGTGAAAAGTGAGTAGGTATTATAAAGTAATAGTGTATTCAAAAAAGAGGGGGGTATCTATCAGATCAATTGTACATGTTTTGTGAAGCTGCTCTGGATTTCCACTATTACACTGGGGTAATGGATTTTTGAAAAAAAACTATTACAATGGGTTACTTTAACCAAACAGTTATGGCAAATGGTTGACATAAAAATCACGTCCGGCAATTTCTCTAAAAATTTTGCTCGAATTCCTAAATGAGGGAAACAAAAATAAATAATTCCTAATTTACCTACATTTAGATAACACAAAACCTCAATAGGCTCTTAAACAAAACAGCATTTTTGTTACAGTTAAGTAGTCGCGTGATTAGTTACTTGTTTACATTTTCAGTATTTTTAAATACAGGTTAATATAATTTTATTATTTTTTCTTTTAAAAAGTTACTGATAAAACTTTTTAATACTCCACTTGCCAATGTTAAAATTATTCCCCTTATGTCTGAAAGCTCTTGAGTGAAATGGTTTTTACGTGGGAACGATTTTTGTGCTGTAAACTAGTAAACAAGTGCTTTCAATATCAAAACGTCGATTGGAAACGCCGAGAATCATTTCCGCGTAAAAATATTGTGATTGTGGATGGATTATTAATCGCAAGTACAATATTTGTATTATATTCTTAATGTTACATAACTAGTGCATTTTTGTTGTCGTTTTGTAGGAACAGGTTGTAATGAGAAACGTTGTTGCAGGACGACACCGTTGAACACGCAGCCGTCGCTGACACATCATGACCCGCAAATCAACAAGAGAAGATTGGAATTCGGCGTAGACGTGGAAACGTTCAGAGTAAACGACAAAAGAACGGAACGTTCTGTAAACGAAATCTCCATGAATGAAGACGAGATTGCTGGTAAACGACGCAGAAGACTTTTGGACGACGAACGAAGAGACGACACCGCACGACGTTCTCTCCCCGGACACAGACCAATGATCTCCCGTTCAAACGACGAAGATGACGAAAAATTAATTAAGGAGACACAAGCTGCACTCAAAACACTTTCGGGTAGCTGGTCAAGAGATCAACAGTCAACATACAGCGGGGATGAAAACGACGACGCTAACGGATTTGAAAATCTTTTTGACGACAAACGATCAGACAAAATGCTGCCGTCTTCCCCGTCACAGTCTTCCGATAGTGCCGACGCTTCACCAAAGAGCTTTCCATCTCAACATCGCATTGATGAACATGGAATAAATGGGGCAGATGAAAATGATAGAAATAATAAACTTCAAAGATCAGAAAAGGATAAGAGCGATGAAGATTACGATAGACAGAGCAAATACTCAAATAATTACGATGGACCTAATTTTGATGAGTTAGTTGATTCGTCTTCCAATGAGCTAGAAATAGATATGTCAGATCGAAACGATGATGACGACAGAGAAGTAAGACTAAAACGAAAGGGAGACATTGCCTCTGTTAATAAGCAATCGCTTTACAACGCTTACAAGGCAGCAACAGCCTCGCTGCCGTATTCTACGCAGTCCGCATTTAAGCCTCCTACAGAGGTGAAGCACCGGATACACGGTGCATCGTTTCCGAGTGAACCTTTCGGTGGATATTCCAACGAGCATGAAAAGAGTAGTGCACAGAAAAACCCCAAGCAGTATACAGTTCTTCAACCAGCTGGGGCTAGTTCACGGGCGGCCACAGCATTGCAAGAAGCACGCACAGTGCCTTCCGCGCAGCCTCTACGCGACTCGCGACCCCTCGCTGCGCTCTCCCCTCCGGTCGTCAGAGGTACCGGCCACATTTACCTCAAACAACGACAGTCAAACTTTCTTAACGACATGACTATAACATAGAACTCCCGTTATGAACTAAGTCGAAGTTTGTTTCAAGGTCGCTTCGCGAGATATCTCAGTATAACTGACGCGGCGTTTGATTAAGACCCGACATTTCAGTGTTTAATACTTTCAAATATATTATTTTAAGACAATTTTAATGCACATTTTTGCTACATAATTTCCGTTTTTTGTTGACTAATTAATTATACTCTGAATTATAAATTTCATTAATAAACTAAGTACTCTACATGAGAACCTTCTGAAAGAAACTCTTTAACGATTTGTTTTAAAACAATAAAGAGAAACCCGTATGCTTGGCTTAAAATATACCTAGTGAAATATATTGTAACAATCAAATATAGACTCAACTTTCATTTATCTAAATGATGTGTTAATCTTGAGGCACAATTAAAAGTACACATTAGATTTTCCATTAATGCCTCCTCGAGGACTTACAATTGGCAACAAATCATGTTTCATTTGTAAGACGCCTGTTATAATCTAGTTGGCAGCGACTGAAACTCCACCTACGTCGATATAGTACATAAGATATCTGAATGTTTTCCTCATATTGGGTGATAGCTGGGTTTATGTTAGGGTGAGGCGTAATAAAAACGGGTCAGGCAGGCGGTGGGCGGGGCGGGGCCGCCCCGCTACTCCTGAAAGAAAAATTGTGAGTCCGCGCGCGCAGCCGCCTGGCGCTTGGCCTTCTTTATTTTTTCTTTTAAGTTTATCGAGTAGGGTGGGATGGGGCGCGCTGGGCGGGACCGCGCAGGTACGCCCCGACGGCACGCCCGCCCAGCCGCCCGCCCGTATCGATCGCGCACACGCCCCAGCCTGATGATTAGGGAAACACTAATTTGTGTACCGGTCGATTTGTTCACAGAAGGCAACAAGTGTCCCACACCTGGATGCAATGGGCAGGGCCACGTCACCGGCCTTTACACACACCACAGGAGGTTGGTATCAATGATTTGACGGTCATGACTTTCAGGCTTTCAGTACAAAAATGTACATCAAAAACACATAGTTTTTACACAGCTACTCGTAGTCCTATATGAGGTATATAAATGTTGATAGTAAATAAACGTACCGTTTGTTTCTCAGTCTGTCAGGATGCCCAAGAAAGGATAAAGTCACACCTGAGAGTGAGTAAAGCATAAAATGAGATTTCTGTAGTGTTTTGTTTTAAATTTTCAGTTTGTAGCAGAATCGCTAGGCCTATTACCTAATGTATGCCGTTCGTAGCGATTTTCGTGACGTTCAATCGAAATATATTTTACAATATTATAATGATGTCTTATTGTATTTTTAACGCTGAACACAAATCATATAACAATATTATTTACCAGATTAACTGGATGCGATCAATGCAGTAATACCACTGTCACCACCACTGTCACATCATATAACCATCCACATGATAACACACACACACACACATATATCCGTGGATGTAATACGGTTTTCAATAAACTCAATAAACTCTTATCTTGTTTTATTACATTTTGTTTGAACGGCAAATGGCTGATTTAGTTACTTATATAAATTTTATGCATAGGTATTTTAATAATTTGTAAGTTTCTCTCAAAAAATTAATCCTAAGAAGTAATCTTCTTTTTTAATTCGTAATTCACAGTGATCTGAAACATTTCCGAAATAATTTTTTTATCGCAAAAAAAAACAACTTCGTATTACGCTGTGAAGACCAAAGTTATGAAACACCAACAGACAGCAATAGACTTAAAGCACCGTTGCTGCTCTAAGTCTTATTATAATTTGATTTCATCATCACCATTGGATCACACCTTACGGATGCCGTAAGGACCGGTCAAAAGCAACCTGACCTTAATCGCCTATTCGCTCAATATTTTACATAGGTAATTGCTATATTATAAACATAGGTATGTAGATTAATCGTCACGAACATCGCTATAGGGTTTTCATTTGTAATTACAACTAAGTGCAATAAGAATAGTGCAATACTTAGCTTAAATTTTAATTAACGTAATTTACAGCCACGATTTTCTTATTGTTTTCATAGATGTAGTTAAAAATTCAAATGGAGCAGTAGCGTTACTAGTGGAAGTAAACATATTACCTACACAAAAATGACTTCACCGACAATGCTTTTTATCTCCAAAATTTTACAAAGTTTTGGCTTTTCATGGCCAGCAGAATACAAATTCTGTATTGCTACAATTCGTATTGCTACAATTCGGAATAAGGCATGTGTGTAAAAGAGAAATAATCGAATCTACACTATATAATATAAATATATTTAATAGACTAACTTATAGACTATACCTGCATTAAATTGCAATATACCTATATTAGGCCACTTTTACACTGTCGGACGTTTGTAAAAGTAGTAGCTATATTTTGCATAGAGACTTTGAAACGTTACGCCCATTGAAATTTTATCTATAAATGTTTTAATTTGTTTAAAGAGCGTTTAGTAGTTTTTTTTTCAATAGAAGTTTTAGTTAATTGACAGTCTTATAAATCCCTTCTGTTCCCTCCCTTCTTTTAAAGCTTGTCTGTTCTGTAGACTAATAGCAATTTAAAATAGATTCTTATTAGACCACACAATTAGTTAGTTACCTGTAATTAAAATCATGTGTATTTGATAGTTTTGGCGTTGCACGAGACAATCTTGAAGTGCCCCACGCCGGGGTGCAACGGTCGGGGCCACGTCAGCTCGAACCGAAGCACACATCGCTCGCTCTCTGGGTGTCCCACAGCGGCTGCAAGGAAGGCTGCAGCGAGGTCACAGCGTGCTGCCCACAGACCCGGCCTCCCCACGATACCTTCAGCTTTATCTTCTTCCACAATATCCACTAATATATCGTCAGGTAATTTTTTTAAAATGTCTTATCAACTTATTTAGATTGACTTGTGGGAAGAAACCTCTTACAGCTAGGTATTTTATTGCATGAAATTTTGACAGCAACAGATAACTGTGACCATCGTGAAATAATGTCACGACTGTTGTCTTATTTCGGACTGTCATGGCCCACCTTTTTCAATAATTTAAATCGGCGATGCTCTTATAGTACAGAGTGCAATGCCAATGCATTTTTTTCGGCTATAACACAAGCAACACCACAGTTGTTGCACTTGCAACCAATATTCTAAAGACGACCCATCTTTAAAATATTGGTGAGTATTCTAAAGATGGGTGTTTTCGGGCAGTGGGCACAGCTGCGCCGCTGCCAAGCAACGAGAGTTTGTCGCGGGAGCGGTCAGAGGCGGCGTCGCCTCGCAGTCCGGCGGTGAAGCGCGAGACGGGCGAGCTGCTGGTGCCGAAGCGAGAGGCCGCCGAGCCCGAGCGCGACTCCCCCGACGGGATGGAGGCGCGCCACGCCGGCTACGGTGCGCCGCCAGAACAACGCTCGCCCTACGACCGACCGCCCGACGACCACGTGCGATCCTATAGGTAGGTACACCTCTGGACACAGGCCTCTTTGAGCTAAATCACATTTCTCCTGGCCCATAAAAAACTATGTTTATATGAACATGTTTATATTTTTTGCAATTTATATGGATATTTCGAAACTAAGTTCTAAAGGCTAAATATACTTACCTATATTTTTAGTCAAATGAATGAAACTCGTTATGGATACGAGTCGCGGTGCTACGAAGGCGCCACTGCGTTTGAACGGTACGACCCTGGGCAATGTCCGCAGCGACCTTATGGGTGGGACGAGGAGCGATACCACGACCCACACCTGCCCACTCCCATGAAAACTGACCAATCAGAACAGGAGACCAACTCCGGACCTATATATCCTAGGTACGTTAAACACTATCTATTAATGTTATAATATTAATAATATTAATGATCTATGGAGAAATAAACGAGTATGAAATCTTTAGAAAAACCATCACTCATGAATACTTAGAAATAATTGATTACATATTCCTTGAGAATTCTTGCGATAGACAAATTGCTTTAATTTATGTATTTACTTACCTTTAAGTAACAATGAAACAAAATTAGAGACGAATTAACTTACTCGTATTTAAAAAAATAAAATGATTCCTCGGTCTATGATAACATGATAACTAAGTATAATAACATGCAATCTGAGACAAATTAAATATTACAAGTAATTTTCTATTGCGCACTTGATTAAGCCTTGATCGGATCTCCTACTATATTATTATCATTTTACTTATTTTGTTTCTCTGATTAGGTTGTATAACTAAAATGTGTCATCGGTAAAACTATATAGGTTCTCTAGTGGTAACTTTGTAAAAAGTTCTCATGTGTACACTCCTGCTGTGATTGTTGTAGTGTAAGTTAAATGCCTCAGTAGAGTATTGTAATGGTAAACGGGACACACGATCTTCTCCCTGTGACGTGTCGTGAATGTGATGAGCAATGTCCGTTTAGACCAATGTACCACTACGAGACGGGCGGGGCGATGGGTGCCGTGAGCGCTATGGGCCCCGGAGTGCCGCCCGGCTTCTCGGCGATCAACCTGTCCGTGAAGATCGCTGCGGCCCAGGCGCAGAGGCCGCGAAGTCCCACGCCTCGAGACCCGCGCGATCCCCGCCCGGCCATAGACCTGTCCACGTCCAGTGGTAGTCCACAGGTGAGTTCACTTCAAAACATGTTTCGGTTTATGAATCAATTGTTTCTTTGCGCTTGTCCACAAAAATCTCCGACGATTCCTTGTAGACGTGTTTAATGCAACCCTCGTTCTCCAGGGTCCGTACGCGTCCCCAGTGTATACGAGTGCAGGCGGCGCCGGCGGAGCCCGGGGCAGCCCGCAGCCCGGCGCTTCGCCCCAGCTCACTGCGTCACCTCAGGTCCCAAGTCCACAAGGGCAGACGCTCGACCTTAGTGTGTCCCGTTTACCACATAGGTGAGGCATTTAATATCATGTAGTGTAGGATCAATACGTTTGTTTATTATCACGACAATAAATAGATTTCCCGATGATTTGGTGTTATAATTTTGTTTTGTTAAATTGTCAACAGTCGCAGCTTTCCGGGCGGAGTTTCGTATAGTCGAGAATCAACGCCGGACAGTGGAGGAAGTCATCCATATCTTGAAGCTTACCACAGAGACGCAGCTGGTATGTACATTTTTATCTTCTTCAAATACAATAGATAGAAATGTATCATTATCTTTTCCCTTTGATATTATTTTTGGTTATGGTTTCAGTAATTGTTAGGGAGTTTGCCTTAAAGCTCTGTCTCAGTGGTCGAGGTTTCGACTCCCGGCAGGGTCAACTTTGAAAATGAACTTTCAAAATTGGCTCTGGTCTGGACTTGGAAAGTGGTGGCAGGTCACGCTGCGTTTTGCAGTCATTATTGGTTCTGGCGGCAGTAACCACATCCCTTCCAGAATACCACCGTGAAATAATAGCATGTGTGCTATTGTGTTTCTGTGAATGAGTAAGCGATGCCAGGGCCCACTTCCCTATCCATTTCTAATCCAATAACTTTAATCTTATTATGGTCGGTAGCGCACTTGTGTGCTGTTTAGGTTATAGGCGACGTTACCAAATGCCGCCTACCATCAAGTGGACCGTCAGCCTAAAGTACTACCTAATGACGAGTCTTGACTTGATCGAGTGGTTAAGGTGAGAGATCTTTGACACGAGGGTAGCCGATGCGATTATTGCCAAGGTCAACTAATGGAAACGAACTTTTAAAAGTTTACCTGAGTTAGTTCAAAAATTTATTCACGTTGTAAATCATGTTTTGAAAAGCTGTAGTTGCATAATTTTCTACTTTAAAGCACACTTCGTTAAAATTACGTAAGCCATTAAGTGAGATACCGTGCACTCCATGTTCAGCTTTAACACCAGAACGGAGGGTAAGGGCATAAGCTAAAACACATTGTACGTACAAATTAAAACGAGACCACGGCAACCATTCCCCTGCCACCCACTGATAGCGCCTGTTCGCCTACTTCCCGCAACGTGCGGTAAGAGGGTGACGCGGTTTATGTTGCTATTTACAAATTCACAGGCGCTACATATTCTCACATTAATTTAGAAAATTAATTTTAAAGACAAGTCAACTTTAAAATGAAAAGAAATAGAAATGAAAAATGACAAAGCATCTCATTAGCTTTGCAATTTTTTTTCTTTATCCTGTTACAATATAATAGATAATACGCTCATCATAAAGTAGATAATAGTCTTTTTGATGAATGTATGTAAGTTTTTTTTTTTTTTTGTTGGTGAAAGGTACCCTCTGACAACGCGTATACAAAATTTCATGGTTATTGGGGCTAACATAACAGGCTAACCATTTGACTAACTGGCTTTTTTTAATTATATTGCTTGAATGACCAAATAATGAGCGTACTCAATAAAGTAACCATCTCTTAGAGAAAACCACCATGCAATGGAAGCACGTCCACTGATGTTTTATGAGTCTCCATTTCCACAAAGGGGTGTCAGTAGGCTGACGGTACACGGCGCGGTGGGCTTACGAACACAAAAAATAACAGGGATAGATGCAAGTCTGCTACCGACCATGATAGGACCTACAAGGAACAAGGTTCTAAGGTATAATGGCGCCATTTCTGCATTCCGCTTAGCGAGTCTAGTCATATACAAAAGTCCTTGGGTATGCTTTTAAAAACTAAACTTCATTAATTCTCCAACTCAGGTTACGGGGGTGTGAGTCCTCACCCAGTAGCGGGCTACGGCTTAGGACAACCGGACTACGCGGCGGCGGCTGCGGCGGCCGGTTACGGAGGTTACCAGTACCAATGTGGGGCCTACCCTCCTCCGCCTGCCTACCCCCCGCACGCCCCGCCCTACTCCCCGCCGTGCTACATGCCACCGCCGCATGCGCCGCACGACAAACCAAAAGACAGCAGCAGGTGAATATACAAAATTGCATTTAATTAAGACTCTTTAAACATTAACGAACAAAATTAACTTAGTTATCATTAATTAGCTTTAAAGCACGCGGTTTTTCCCGCATTAGAAATGCAAATGCACGTCTGAAAGGTAGGATCAGATTGATGGAGACATAGTAACACTTTGGCATTTATAAATTTTAATAAATATAGGCATTGCAAGGGATCAATAGGGATTTCAAGGCTTCAAGTCAAAAAAAATTATTTTATATTTATATCAAATATATTTAGGTACCTAAGTATATTACCAAATGTCATTTTTAACTATTGCAAACAATAAATGTGTAGGCGAGTCACCTTGATTGGTACAATGGATTCATACTTGTCAACGCGACGTATTTAGTTATGAGTGCAAAAGAAAATGTGTGTCACACATACACATAATTATTGTCTACATACATATGCAATAACATTTACGAGACATGTGGTAATTAAAAACCAAACCACATATGCAAGGAACTTAGCAGTTTTGCTCGTTTTGGTTAATTATTAGACTAATTTAATTAAATAAGTTAATGGTGAACTTGTTAATGTATTCTAAATTAAATTTGATTTGTGATTATAGGTTGTTATTTCAAAACTTGGAGAGTTTTCTTTTTGCGCCGCCGGGTGATGTAAATAAAACTTCAGTCAGACATTTGGCTCGTTCGTTGCGTTCGGATAATATACCAGCATAAATAATTATATGGAGTTATTTTATTTATTGCACTACATTTTTTTTTACACTACATAACTCTTATCCGAGACATCGTTCACATCGTGCCATATCGAGATATGAACTCGATCTATCTATCTAAATTAAATTCTCTAAATTATTCAATTTTTTTCTAACCGACCATTTTTGTACAATTTGAAAAAACAAATGTTTATCTTTTTTTCACCCTAAGGACTCTAATTTTCATTTGTTAATAAATTTTCTTGGATAATATGTGGTGCAGCTACTAATTTAATAAATAAACTATTGTGTTCGATAGATTGTCATAAACTTTATTGTTACTTTATCAACAAACTAATTGACTTTCGCTATTTTATATTATAACAACTTTGGTGCCCATTCAAATAAACACTTCTGCGATAGAGCATTTTAAAAGAATGTTTTGTCGGTTAATGTTTCCGATCGCAAAACCTTACATCAATGCCAAATAAAGTTGCCACCCTTCTGGATTTTTAGGGATATCCTAATCTGGAAATTGGTGAGCTTAGGAATTGGCCAATCATATAATACCTACACTAAAAAAAATCTAATCTATACCTACATCTAATCCATTTAATTTAATGCACTCGTATGCTAAAAATATTATTGATTCGTATAGTACCTAGCTAACAAAATTTTAACAGGATCCAATAGTGAGATTTATTATTCATAATTATGAAAATGCGCGAATTTGTACATTTCAGTTAAGCTATTTACAATGTGCACACTATAACTAACATATGGGGGCGTTCAAGTATTATGTATTTTTTGGAAATTTTTGAAGATTTTTGAAGATTGAAGAACTATAAATTGTTCATACTCATTGACGAAATATTTTTTTGTCCAAAATGGGCTCATTTTATTTTTAATAGTGGCAACCTTGAGCACTTCACACTTACTCACTCACACTATAACAAAATTTACGCGGTCGCGGACGGTTCTGTTCTGTCAGTCAGTTCGTTCAGTCCAGTAGTCAAGTCAGTCTAAATATAACGTTTGTGTTGTGTTGGAGCGACGGTTACGCACACACAAATACGTCAATTGTAAGAACCAAGATAAAAACTATTCAACGATAAGATACAAAATAAACACACAGTTGCGACTTTTCATACTCGTAATAGTGTATAAAATAGTTATGCAGAGGAATAGGTGAGAGTATATTTACTTTATTACTTATTATCTCATTTGCTCAGAAATTTCCATACTTTTTCACAATAACTTTTGCATCCCAAAGTAGGTAAACAATGCACGAAGTTTTGTAAACACGTTTTACGCTGATAAAAGTTATTAAAACATTCAATTAGGTTTATTAAACGTAGTTGGAACAGGTTAATGACATTGACTACACTACATATAAATAAGTGGCAACATTTTTTTTTTATTTTAGTTAATTTAGCGTGCCTGTTTGATTTTATAATTAGCTATGTATTTCAATGTGTTGGGTTTGTAGTTCTTTTTCACGTTCCTTTCGACGTTTTGTTTTTTAAAGTCATTTTTATTTGTATTCACGCTAGCTACCATCGAGACGACTTTTACGGGAAAGTGGGTTACCGGTTACGGGAGTCGAAGGAGCTAATCCAGTGCCCAGTGGAGAGCTGCGACGGCTCCGGACATATTTCGGGCAACTTCGCCACACACCGCAGGCAAGCGGCTAGGCTAGGCAATGCAATTAACGGGCGCACTGGATGAAAAAAAGAAATGCAAAGAGCACTCTACGAAGTATGCATGTATATCAGGGTTGTTGTGGGTGCAGAATATTCAACATCCGCAGATGCGGTTACGGATGCGGATTGTTAGAGGATCACATCCGCAAATGCGAATGAGGATTAAAAATTTAAAAAATATATAAATTTAATTTTTAATGCAAAAAAAATTTATATTATTACTATTATTTTTATTAAGTAATTAAAAAAGTGAAACAATTTCTTAATTCATCCTGAAGAAATCTGCGAGATTTACGACTAGCGCCATATCCGCAACCGCAAAAGATTCGCATTGCTTCTTGCGGATCCGTATGTCTAAATTCTAAGTCGACGCGGAAGTTCCGCATTTGCGGATGCGGATGCGAATATCCGCAACAACTCTGCTATGTATGATAAACTCAGCAGAGTGACAATTGCTCCCCCCGAAGGGCAATTTATGCATTTCCGTGCGCCAAGCCCGGCCCAATTCACTGCGTCCCACAGAGATTTTACTGCAACTAATCGCATGCCGAAACGCCTTGTGTTAAAAATTCACTTAGCGTGTGTTGTGTCATTATAACAATCAACATTTTCAGTTCAAACTACGAAACTCTCCTTCACAAAACGTCATAAACATGTTATAGACATAGACAACGATATTCTATAATATTCATAAGTGCTTGGGATATTATCTGGTTTTTTTATTATTATTATTACATAATAAAATAAATTAATACTTTTTTTGTAATGCTTTTCCTACAATTTAATATTTAACATACAGTTTATGTATGTACAAAACATACTTACTTGAGTAAATATCGCCACATTACAAAAGTTGAATAAAAATATTTTGAATCCCGTGTTAAGGGACCGAAAGACAGTCACTGCGTCTTTTGTGTGAGGACTGTACACAAGGGGCACAATTTTGGGGTGCAAATTTAAAAAAAAAATGTTAGGTAATTTTTAAGGCATTTATCTAAACCGAATAAGACGCGATCTTCTAGCTAGAGTTTCATAAATGTTTAATTTACTTGGTTCTTATTCTACTCAAATAAGATTGTTTAAATTGATTGATAAGTTTTAAATTGTAACTTATTATCATCTGTCTATACATACATTAAATATTAAAAAAAAATTGTACACGTTGTACTTTTGTTACCAAGGTCTAAAAAATAGTTCTTAGATTTTTTCCCTGCACGGTAATCTCGCGAATAGCCTAGAAATGGCTTAACCGATTTGAATGCGATTTTCACTGATGTACAAATTGATGATTACCTACCCTGGATTAAACTATAGGATTCTTTTTATCCTGGATCCTATTAGGTTTCTGTGGGATTTTCAAAAAACGAACTAAGTAGGTAAATATAGCGCGTACGAAGTTATATGTTACCATCGATAAAATATTACATACTTATAATACTTATGTAATATTTTATCAATGATAATAAGGAAATTATCAAAAGTTTGAACTGTTAATATCGGTTACTGAGCTCAGCATTATTAAACATGCTACAAATAAACTGTAAGTAGGTACCAGCTTATTAATAATAATAATAATAATAATAATAATAATAACTTTATTTCAGACATTTGTGTCCATAGTCTTTTTTTTTTAATTATAAACTAAATTATGTTACATATTATACAAAAACAAAAAGTAAAATAAAAATTAAAAATTAACACAAACTGATTATCATTTTCTATTAAGGGTGATATGCGATTTCACCCAATGTTTTAGTATTGGGCAGTCCACCTTCCCAGCAATCACCTTCAACAGCGTATTATCGTCAATATTACTATTTGGTAAATAGTACCTCTATTATTGACGAATTTTCTCCTCTTCATAAGAACTTAGTAATAGACTTAGTTCTTATGAAGAGGAGAAAATTCGTCAAATTAATCACGCTAAAAAAAATTGCACTTTTCAATGTAAAAATACCTACAAGTCACGGGAATAACACAGTTTGCAGTGAAGCAGTAATTTATTCATTAAATCAGTTTGAAATAAACACTTAGGTAATCGTCGAGTCTATTTTTACCAGAGTTTTGGAAAAAAAATAGCCAAGATGATGAAGACCCTGAGAAGAAATCTCAAAAAGTATTTTTCTTATTGTCATTTTTAAAATAAAATACATAAACATAAATTACATTCCTCACAGCTATTATATAGGTACAAACAGCTACAGCTATAATCTATATCAGCTTACAGCTATAGTCTATACTAATATTATAAAGCTAAAGAGTTTGTTTGTTTGAAAGCGCTAATCTTAGGAACTACTGGTTGGAATTGAAAAATTCTTTTTGTGTTAGATAGATCATTTATCGAGGAAGGCTTTAGGCTATATAACATCAAGTTTCGACTAATAGGAGCGAAGAAACAGTCGAAAGTGTGGAAAAAACGGGGAAAATTATTCATCTTTGAGGGCTTCCGTTGCGTGCGCTGCGAAAACCGTTCGAGATACCCAAATGATTCCCAAAATAACTATTCCACGCGGACGAAGTCGCGAGCACCAACTAGTCGTTTATATAGATCCCAGTTTTATTATCACTCAAGTAAAATCAGTGATTCTATAATAATTTTGTTTTGAATAAGTAAAGTTTTAAACGTTTAAAAAATCTAAGCATACCTACATAGGGACAGACAGACAGACAGACAGCGGGAAACGACTTTGTTTTATACTATGTAGTGATAGTGATTAAACAAATTAACAATACTAGAGGTCACCCAATAGTCGAAAGTGGACCTAATGCATACCTATTATATAAAAATAATTACTAGCTTGCTCCAGTATTAAAAAACTATATTTTTCATATAAACATTAAAGTGTACCAAAATTTACATTGCTTCGTCCGCGCAATTCTCCGAAAAAATCTAAAGTATTCGCTTCATATCTCTATATAAAAATTACGTGTCACGTTGTTTGAGGCCAATGGACTCCTAAACTACTGAACCAATTTTGATAAAATTCGTAACTCTACGTAATGTCCAACTTAAAAGATAGTATGGTTTTTATTTTGAAATCGGGCGAAGCCGGGAGCGTGTAGGTAACAATTAATATAACTTTTTGGAAGTAAATTAATAAGGATTTACATAAATTAACGTAGTTATTTTTTTTTATTTTACAGTAACTTAGTTAATAGTTACACATAAGTATTACCTCATTCTTTAGTAAATGTAAGTAATCATAAACCTAAACATCGTAAACCTGTGAATGAAACACGTTATGTTGTCGGAAAATATTTTAGAAAACAATTGAATTTCAATTGTGAATTGTCATACTTACTTCTTTTTATGATCTATAATTAAAAGCTTGCTTCATATTAAATAACGAAAGTAACTAACGCTCAGTCGAGCTTAAAATAAGACTAATACAAACATTAACACCATCCAACAGAATCCAACTGCGCCATATATACGAGCCAGAGTATAGACATAGTATAGAAGGTGTATACCTACATACTTATTATATTATAACGTACCTACACAGAGCGCCACCCGTTTGGTTCTTATCTATTTTTACCAGATGCGTTTATACTACAGGTGTATCTAATGTTATGCCTAAGTATCTACTTATTTAAATAGGTTGGTACTAAAAAGGATGTCGCACAGTTTACTTTAAATGTGCGAGGTTCACAATTATTCTCATAAAATTTAAATCTTTTATTTCAATATAAGAAACAAGTTCTTACACAATAATATAATGAAGATAATATGGTTGTATTAAATTTAAAGGGTGAGTCCAGCAGGATCCCATAATTGGATCCTCCAGGGGATCCTGGTGAACTCTCTTTGGTTCATCCTGGTGAACTCTTTGGTTCATCAGGATCCCCTGCTTGGCTATCAAGTAAAGTCATTCCTCGTATAATGATTAATGATTAATCTTATGATCGTAAATTATTATTACGTCTCGCCAGTGGCGGATTTACCAGAGGATCGAGTAGGCTGGAGCCTAAGGCGGCAGATTTTAGGGGGCGGCAAATTGGGCCAAAAAAATAATTAAAAAATGTTATTATACAAGTAACCCAGAAATTGCTCGCATTCTTCTCGGGAGCCGATACTGTGATTAAATTGGAGTACCTTATTTATTACATCAGTTTTTTTTTTTTTTTTTTTTTTTTTCAATATTATTATGATTGTGAACTAGGGTGTCGAATTGTGTTGCGGAAGAGTGTTCGTCCGACCTCGCAACTTCGCCTCATAGCGGACGCGGAGGACGCCAAGAGGTTTAGTCGGTACGTCTTCCCGACTACCATCTCGGGGCAGGAGTCCGACATAACCCACCGGTTTGTCCCCATGCCGGTGGGTATCCATGATGGATTCCTCTTGAAAAAAAAAGGGCATCGAATTGCAAGGGTCAGTAGGGGCGACAAAGATTGAATAGCCTACTGGCGGCAAATATGTAAATCCGCCACTGCGTCTCGTAATGATCGTATAAAATAGGCTGCTACCAAATATGTCACACAAATACACTTGATGTACGATCTTCATAATTCTGATGAAATTTAAAACTTATTTTTATTTTAAAAAGGAAAGTTATTACACAATAAAATTAAAGAAACTGTTTTTCTGTCTATACATCATTTGGAGAAGTGGGCTGAATGTTTTCGTGGTTATGGATTATCCTACTTGCTTGACACTTGCCAAAACAATTTCGAAAGCAAATGGTAAACAATCTTGCGCGACACCAATTCAATCCATATAATTATACACCTTTCATCTGTCAAAGTAATAAATAGAAATTCTGATATTTTGCATAGGTAGGTACCTAACTGAGGTGTGCGATGAATTGCTAACTAATTAATATATGTAATAATCACATACGTCTAATCGTGCACTAAGTTAACGTTTGAATTAATAAGCTATAATAGGTTACCCAGTCCCGCCATTGTAAGCAGTCTGTATTGCAGCTTGTCTGGATGTCCGCGCGCAGACCGCTCTCAGCTACAACCCCACTCGCAGGAGCTCAAATGTCCCACGCCAGGTTGCGACGGGTCGGGCCACGTTACCGGGAACTATTCATCGCACCGCTCTCTTTCCGGCTGTCCACGGGCCAACAAGCCCAAGAGCAAACCTCGAGACGGACAGGACTCAGAACCTCTTAGGTGAGACTTTCAAAACTCGATGGCCGGCCTTAAACTACAAAAAAACAGCTCTTAAACATTTTTAAACGTTTATGCTCTAAATAATTTGCAATATGATGTGCAAATATGATTATGTTCAAATTAAAAAAAAATCTCGACTTTTAATTGTCTACCTATATAGGTATGGATGCGAATGTGAAGGTACAGACAGAACAATCTGTCTGTCAGACAGAACAATCAAAGAATATGTAGGTATTCATAAAATACATAAAATGTTCCAAATGTTTGCGCAGATTCGGAACTATGCAATCGTTCTACGATTATTGCATAGAATCCTACGATATAGGCAAACATTTTCTCTTCTTTTGAAGACACACATGACCTAAATCTTTTTAAGGTACCTACCTTAAAAATAAGTCCATTTTGGAAAGAAAATAATTTGAAGGAAAAAGAAATATCTGTATTATGATTCTATCTGATTTTTGTGCGCCTTGTATAGTATAGGAATATAATTTTAGAGATAATTATTATTAGATATATTTAGTAAGTCAAATGTACGATTGTGTGCACCGTTCTAAGAGTTTCTTGGTGTTTACACGCTGCTTAGATGCCCTATACCGGGCTGTGATGGATCAGGACACGCTACAGGGAAATTCTTATCGCATCGAAGGTAAGTTTCGTATTTACGGAGTAAATGAGTAAACGTACCTAGCAAGATGCATTGCTTAGCCATAGCTTCTTAGGAATATAGAAGAAGTTTTACAATACGTACACCTGCCACTTTTTATATAATAACAGGTATCCTTTCAGTAACTAAGTACATAGTTATAAAAATAGTATCGCTATTAATTATATATTATCATACTGGAACATGTAAAGAGTTGACTTTAACTAAGTAGTTGCTATAGAATTGTAATCTTATTTAATTGTAGAATTGTAAGTATAAATAAATGTAAGAACATTAGTGTCAAAATTACATGAAATCTCTGAGGTTGGACACAAGCCTTTCCGCTATACTATATGTGGCATTATAGTATATTATACCACATTAGACCTCTGCTGATTGGAAAGCAGGCAGGAAGATTGCTGTCTAGCTTCTTACATGATTATGCAGGTTTCCTGGCGATGTTTTGCCTTTGCCGTTAACCAGCCAGTGATAATCATTTCCAATTTACTCAATTAATAGAAAAGACCCCTATGTGAGTAATAAGTAACAGGTTTTGTTTCAACAGTGCCTCGGGCTGCCCAATCGCGAATCGTAACAAACTGAGGGTGTTAGAAAGCGGCGGAACTGTCGAACAACACAAAGCGGCTGTAGCGGCGGCGGCTTCCGCCATCAAATTCGACGGAGTCAATTGTCCAACGCCAGGATGTGACGGTTCAGGACATATCAACGGGTCGTTCCTCACGCATCGTTCGCTGTCGGGTTGTCCGGTTGCGGGAACAGGAACTCCCACCCCGCAACCAAAGAAACCGAAATATCCAGACGACATAACGCCGTTGTATCCGAAACCTTATTCAGGTTAGTATTGATCTAACAAACTAGCAATTGTTTTAATTTTAATGGCAAACACATATTGCATTTATCGTGTATGGTTACTTATCAAAGGTCTCATAACTTTTTTTAAAAAAATGTTAATAAGTTATTCAGTGCAATAAGTTATCCATTCCCATTTATCAACCAAGCAGTTTAAGCGTTTCAATTAGAGGAATAATAATTGGAGGTTGACTATGACTGGATTGTGTGTGTGTCTTAACATAGTACCAAACAGTATAAAGCAACGTTTACACACTTTTGGTCCGTCCTACTACGTTTGGTTATTTTTCGAAACCAACTACAAAAAAGCATTTTTTTGCTTGTTCGAAACCTTTCTTACGCAAAGAAATTTCAATTTCCAGGGATGGACATAAATATGCAAACAGGGAATGGAGAGGACCTAATGACGCTTGAACAAGAGATCACCGAATTGCAACGAGAGAATGCGCGCGTTGAGTCACAGATGATACGCCTCAAGTCTGATATCAATGCCATGGAGACGCATCTCGGTCATGGCGAGAGAGTAAGTAGACATTAAGTTATATTAACAGCAAATATTAAATTTAATACAATTTAGCTAATGAAGTTTGTCTTAGTCACTCTAACCAAAAGTCCCTAAAAGTTGAAAAAGTTGACAAATGTTATTTTTGTTTGATAACGTAGATGGTAGTGTCATGGCTTCAAACGTCCAACTTTGAGTGCTACTAACACTTCACAAACATTTGTGAGTACACATATCTGAATTACTATTAGATGTAGGGTCACAAACACTATGAAATATTCATAACAAAAGAGACCCTTTAGTAGCTACTCCAAAGTCAGACTCAAATCATTTCCTCGTTTATCTATACATTAAACAGAAACAGTATTTTGTAGGTAAGACTGGGTGACAGGCAGACAATTTCATAAATTAAATCAAAGTAATGATGACAAACTGATATCTGATCTCTATCTGCAATTTGATCATTCTGAAATATCCCCATCGTTCTTCGAGTTAGTCTTTCCAAGCTCCATCTTGACATTCTGAAATCTACATAATTATGCTAAAATCGCGACTGTCTTAAAGTGTCGTTATCGTGCAATAATGTTCTAACTTACTTTGCCCTTCAATCGTGTCTAAAAATTAACCTTATCCGATCCGAGATCTCCTGACACTGCGATGTAGTGGTTTTGAAACATTCTATTTGCATAATGCAGGATGGCGGTCTTTTTAAGACCACGATCTTGTCATCCCGAAATATCCTCATTTGCTACCATTTTGATATCTCTTCATCTTGGGATTTTGTCTTTTTGAAATCTTTACAACCTTGTCATTCGTAGCTTAGGTATAGGTAAAATCAGAATAGTTAAAAATTTGGAATGAAAGATTAATCCGAGTCGTTTTGTCAAACTACAACTTCAATTTGTTGGAATCTGTTATCCAGTGATTACCCACAGAATTCTTGGCAAGAGCGATTTCGATACGATTCTTAAGAACATCTTGTTTACAGGAGAACCAGACTCTTGCGCAGCGTAACAACAATCTGAACGAGTACTACGAGAGTTTGCGCAACAACGTCATCACGCTGCTGGAACACGTGAAAATCCCGGGAGGCGGGATGGTTCCGGCGACCGCGGCCGTGGGGACACCGGGGGGTCCGCCACCACCGGGACCTGGCGAGAAACCCGCTCACGACAACTTCGACTCGTACCTAACAAAGCTGCAGACACTATGCTCGCCAGACGGCTACTGCCCCGACGAAAACCGGCCCATATATGAGACTGTGAAAAATGCCCTCCAAGACTTCACAGTGTTGCCAACGCCCATTTAAGGCTCGCAGAGCGCCGCCGAATCGGAGCGACAGTGAACTGACTGAGACATCTGTGCGTTCGGCGGGGCTGCGGACGTCATCGATACTAGACTGAAACGACTTAGTGCAATTGACTTATCAAAGTGATGCTATTAAAGTAAAGAGTGATTAAGATGCTATTAAGCAACCTAATAATTGTAACGTTGCCAAAGAAGCAAAACTGAAGACTATGTGATTGAAATACTATTATAACCCAAAAAACAATGCGATCGAACCTACATTTGGATATTGTGTGTACAGAGTATAACCGAGTCGTGTCAGGTTGTTTAAATTAAACAATTATGTGTTCTATTTAATTAAGGGTGTATGTTTTGTAAAACGTTGTATACGATGTGTGACTTCTTCTGGACATCGAGTCAACAATTTCGAAAGCGTTCGACTCCTAATCGGATAAGCTAAAATTAGATCTAAATAAATTTTAACATTGTTACTCCTGTATGCGTAAAATAACTGTTAGGAATGAAAATTTATACTACAGTAATATTATAAGCGAATTTAGCCTGCGAACACATACTTAACGAGTTTATGTAAATATTGAAATTGTTCATAAAGATTCACAAGGCCGTACGTACGGTCACGTTTAGTCAAATTCATACATGATACAAAACAAAAAAGTCTATAGTTTACATGAAAATAAAATACAATCATCAGTCTGATTTGTAGTGTGTATTATGCTGGGAATGTGCCAAAATGCTTCACAAGAACAATTCGTCTGTGCTGGCATCCACAACATTAAATTAGTGTTGGATTTAAGAATATAAGAAGATCGACACCTACTAAACAAATCCTCGAAGGACCTGCTAGTCATTATTTGTAAATAACATTGTGAATATGTAGCTGTCGGGTCGCAGTAGCGACTTCTCTTACATTTAAATTAGGTAATAAAGAGATCTCATTAGGTCGAGTAAGTTAATTCAGTCATTAATAATTTTAGGGATAAATTGATACTTTATTTGTTAGCCAATGTTCACTTTGCTGTGATTATGTTACGTGTTATGAGTTGTTTATTGTTAAGTGTTTTTACCAAATGAATGTGATAGCTTAACAAAGTTGAGTATTTATTTGCAACGTTTTGTTCTCGCTTTATACCTAACACACTGTCTATGGCAGGTGATTATCTGTATGTTTCCGTTTCCGAATAAAATGTCCTATAAGGAGAAATCTGTGTTGCCATGTTTGGTATACATTGGAGTGAATAAAATTAACTTATATTCGCATTTAAATACTAAAACCTATTACTATGTTACTACTCTGATTGTCATATACGTTTCTGTAAAATATTAAGTATGTGTTGTTAAAGAGAATAAAAATAATAAATACAAGATTATCGCATTGAATGTTTTTTTTTTCCTCTTTCCGTGTTCGTGAATGTTCCTAACACTTATCATGAACTAGGTACTTATAAGTACCTAGTCGATAAGCAACTGATAAGTATGTTGATTAAATAAATTTTGTTTTGTAAAAAATGGATTGATTCGCATTTGAACTGTATTCCACTTTCCACTTGTTCATTCAGTGCACTACCGCTTAAGGACACCTTGTTTTGTTTGAGAGAGAATTTATTGTCTTCAATAACGGAAGACAAAATGCGACACATACGTAGCACTTATTGAATTCGCGAAAATAAAACGTAATTCTGATATATTAGAAAAATCTTTACAGATGATGACTAACAAGAACCCAATTTTAAAGTCACACTATAGCTAGAATGTTTTCATGCAAAATCTTTAATAGGCTTTATAGTCAGTAAGTTTTGTATAAAAAAATTAAGTTTAATTGAGTCATAGTTAAAAACAAGTTAAAAATTTAAATTGTGTAGGTAAGAAGTTTTCATTTCTGGGGTGGAGTCCTAGGAATGACATTTTTTTTCTAATGTATTGGTACTACAAATAACTAAGGAGTAATCGTGGAATTACGTAAGTATTATTGCTGTGGTGTAATCCAAATGGAGGGTAAAGAAGAAGGCCAAAAGTTACACAAAACTAATTAAACTTCTTTAAAAATGAATGGATGAGACGTATCCTTTGTCCGTTTCCGTGTCTCTAACGTGTAGATAATTTCTCAATGATGATCGATTCAGTAGTTAGGCCTCATTGGGTATTTAAATTTCTTTGTTGCGTATGTAACAAACAAGCTCACTTTTGCTACCGCTAGAGAGTATATTATGCTTCTTTGTTCGTTACTATAATTTAAATTCGGCCGTTATTTTGTTATCTACTATTTAACATTGGCAACACAGGATATCTGAGATGTTGTGACAGTCTGACAGGTCCAAACCAACACACTGTCATGTCGTTTGACATTGACACTGACATTAACACAAATATGTAATTGTTTTTGTAGAGATTATAACCAAAATAAATAAATAAATAAATAAATATATATAAAATTGTAGTACATATTTATTATATTAATTAATTATTGTATGGTTTGAACGGTATGGTATAGCCTAATTCAAATTCAAATAAAAAACAATGGATGAAAATGTGTACGTCGTTGGTGTAATGTTAGAGGATGGTAAATACCCATTTGTATATTATATTAAAAATCTTTATTTTGCTACCACTGTAACATATTTTAAATAAGGATTACTTTTTAGCACAACACGATGTATCACGACCGTACAATGGAAATCCTCATTATGATAATGAACAGAATTTAGAAACGAAATGTAATCAAAACAACGATGGAGTTAATAATCAGACAGATAAAAATAGTAAGTTCATTATTCAGAGTTGTTTGCTGTTTTTTATTATCTTCACATCAAATCTTGCTACTCCAGCCATACGTCATGATATAATTGCCTAGCTAGAATCTAGGCCAATCTAGGTATCAAGCTAATTTGACTTTGTATGGGATTTATATGATAAGTTTGGCTATTATGCCAAATGATATACCTACTTGGTCACATATGGTTAGCATTACATATCCCATATCTCACCTTTTGTTTATATCTATTGTCACATTGTAAGAGGGATGGATGCACTTGTATTTAGTTTCTGAAGAGTTTAATCCTGTAGGTCTCTACCTAACATTAATAATAAATACCATATGATTAATAGTGTGTTGGTCAATGTGCTCCTTTTTGGATCTTAATTTTCTTACTCAATCGGTACGTGTGAACAATAGTTCGAAACGATAGTTGAGTTGTGATAAATGTTCGCAATAATAATGGTACCAAATATTTGATTTCAAGAATTAAAAAATAATCTGAATGGTATTTAATAGTTTTCATTGTTACCTAATCACATTATATTTACTTAATATAGAATTTCATCTATGAAATGAAAATTAATAAGGTAAAATATCCACCAAAAAGTAACGGATACAGATCCTTCTTCTCTCTCGGATATCTGTGTATATATGGATATCCGGCATGTCACTAGTACCTATGTGTACTAGTACCACAGCAATATATTTTAATAAATATTTGTTTTAGCACAACATGATGTGTCACAGCCGTATGCAAATCATCATTATGATACTGAACAGAATTTAGAAATGAAACCTAACCAATACAATAATGGAGTTAATAGTCAGACTACAGATAAAAATTGTAGTAAGTAAATTATTTTTTTTGCTGTTTTCACATCACATAATATACCATAGATTTAGTATTGCTACCGTTACCTTACATCTCTCATAATCTCATTTACGTTCATTTCTCATAAAATATTTTTTTTTATTATAGACTCACATCCAAAACGTTGAATTTCGGGAAATATCTTTTCTGCAATGGAATTGAAAATTTACCAAATGTTTGTAATAATAGACAAACTTCATATAATTTTCTTTTTTTTTTCTATTATTTTATTCTGCACTCTCAAAATTGTAATTGTCTAAGATTTTGATATATTCAAATTCAGGCGCTGTTTGGACTACGAATGCTACTGTAACTTTGCTGAAATTGTACGAGTCTAAAATGGGAATGCTTGAAACTCCAAAGAAGAAAACAAAAATGTGGCTAGCTATATCGGAAAGCTTGAAATCTTTTGACATTGAGGTAATTATATGTTCTTGATGTGTGATGAAATTTATTCCTAGAGTAACTACATAGCTCATAATAAAATAAAGTTAAACATGGCAGCAGTGTGCCCAAGCCAATTGTTTTTCAAGTCGTCAGAATTCGCAGTTATGTTTTTACAAGTGAATTTGTTATTTTTAAACAATGACTACTGTTCGGAACGCAGAAATTGTGTATTTATATACGGGCAATTCTCCATAACTTATTTGCAAGTTGAGCTAACATACATAATATATATTATTAATTATGATAATATAATTATATTAATTATGAATATTAATAATATTGAAATTTTTCTTTCTCTTGTTAAAGATGTCCCCGGATCAAGTGAGATGGAAAATAAACGCTTTAATGAAAAAATATAAACAATGCATTGAAAATGGAAAACATAAGAGTTTTAAATATTTTAACGAAATGGATAATATTTTCGGTCAATGTACAGAAGATGACACTTGCTCTGTCTCTGAACTGATACAAAGGAAGGACAGCTCTATAAAAACTAATTTAAATAGTATAAATAGTTCCACTTGTTATACACCAGAAGTTGAGAGCAAGGCATTAATTGAAATTAGAAAAGTGAGATTAGCAAATCGCATTGAAGCTGACCGTTCACAGAGAAAAATTAAGTTGGAAAAGCAGTGGATAGATTATTTGAAAAGACAGGAGGAACAGAAGTTGTTGAAAGATATGATATATGATAGGACATTAAAGTTAAGAGAAGAAGAGTTGGAATTGCGTAAAAAGGAATTGGAAATGAAAGAGTCTCTGGAGTTGAGGAAAATTCAGATAAAGGAACAGGAACAAGAGGAAATTTTAAGAATTGAAAGAGAAAAGTGTGAATTGTTAAAAATATTAGCTTATCGTAAGTAATTTGTTAAGTATTGTAAATAAAATCATGTAATAAATATTAACACCTATGATGTGTAACAATGAAATATTATAACAGAATTGTACAGATTGACAGTTGCATTTTTTATATATTATTTAAAAAATAATGTTTAGAGTCCGTGCGGAAAGAGAATGGACGCGGCGTATAAGGGAACTAACATAATAACTTAATGTTAGTTCCCTTATACGCCGTTTTACCAATAAGTTTTATTAGTTAGTATAAAATTTAACTAATTTATATAAGTATCAAGATGTTTACAGTCGAACTATAATAACGTAACAGTGTTGTTAACAACAAATACGATAATTAATCACAGTAACGCCCTCAATTATTACGTCGCTTTTCTTTCCACACAGACTAGTTATTATAAGCTTATTTAGTTTATAACTTCATTATCTGTGGTTTATTATAAGTTCAAAATTATTATGATTCATGACTAAGTAAATTTTAATTGATATACAATTTTGTTTTTTTTTTTTTTTAATATTGTAACACAGTGAAATTAATCCGTTTTTAATTTAAACACCGTGTAATAACTTACTTTATAAATTTAATCTTTTTGATCTACACTAACGTTATAAAGAGGAAAGATTTTTAAAATTATAGGATAGTTGACGCGGACGCAAAAACCGACAACAAACAATCTAATGGAAGTCGCCCGAGGCGAGATAAAATTGGACGACGAAGAGGTTAAATTATGGGCTCAATCTTGCCATATGTGGCAATTATATATATATATATCGACGGTTAAGAACCAAATCGGTCTAACTCGGTTTTTCGAGAAATCGACTTTTCTATGTAGCTGGATTTAGAGTTCAATTTCGCACAGTCTGTTAAAACAGTCAAACTGCTGCTTCCATATTTACGAAGTTAGCGACTTGTGGAAAATCCGTCTAAATCACAGCACGTAGTTTTTTTCTGGCAAAATAGTCTATCTCAATTGAGAAATCGCTGCGCTTTCGAATAAAGGTGAATTATTTCGTCGTGTTTGTTTAAATAAAAGTGTTTTTAGTAAATATTATAAGGATATTTAATGCACAGGTAAGATTTAAATCTTTTCTCTTTACATTTACGTTAATTTTCACTAAAAAAGGTAATTAAACAGATAATGTAGTTATTCACTCAGAACTAACGTTTTTTTTTTAATTCAGTATCGTACACAACCAATTTATCAGTTTTACCTCCTTGTTTCTTGAAGTTAGTTTAATATTTCCTTTTACTTTAAATTAAATACTGATACATTCTAATACTTTCATAACCATTTTTACTGATTTATCAGTGAGATTGCTTTTTATTTTAGAACTACCTACAAAATTTTAGCAAATATGTCTCGAATGGCACGACAGTATCAAGGAGTAAGAGCAAAGAAAAATCTTGTGATGGTCAAACCTGAAAATGCTCCTCCCAATGCAGAAGAAATACCTGCAAAAATATTTAAGCCGCCAAATGATACAAATTTGCGTAAATTGAGTCCAAAAACAGCCCATAAACTATATGTTTGTCAGTATCTGATCTCACAATAGACAAAGGGCTACTTACATTTGAAAATAGGAGCAGATCTCTCCTGTCTTTGTTTCAATACGAAAATTTATGGAATGGCCAAGTATTATGTAAATGACAAAAAATGTGATGAATTCGAAGCGCAATATACCAAGGCAAAAAACAATGATAATTAGCACTTTTATACTTCAGCAGGACAAGTCTGGGTGGATTTTTCGAAACAATCTTCTCTTTCAACAACAGACTTGACTGAAGATCGACCTTCGCATTATAACATAACAAAAATTAACAGATCTCTTTCTGCTCCTCCTTCAACCAGTAAGCTTGAATTTTATTCTTATACTCACAACTTTACCGATGCTGCAGCGCTACTCGAAGATGATAATGACGGTAACACTGACGGTGACGTTGACTATCAATCTGGTCGAGATGCTCTGACAATCAATTGTGACATGGAAGACGAAGATCGTTCTGGGAGTCCTTCTGTATTAGTAGGTTCCCGCCATTTCAATGATGCAGTTGATGATGATAGTACTAGCAATTATGCAGACAGTAGCACTTGGCTCCATAAAAGCATTAGACCGGGAAGTAAGGTTGGAGATCAAACTGTGACGGATATACGAGTGATAGAATATAACCCAGAAGAAACTCTTAAAGTAAAACTTAATTATGATGACGACTGGTTGATTTTGCCAGTAAGACCAAAAAGAGTAAGTCCTTTTATGGAATATTCTTCCCTGCACGAAAATATAATACCAATAACCTCGTCAAAGTTCAATCACTTACAGGATCTCAAACAGGTGCTGCCGACTGATCGTCATCATTTTTATGATTCTTTGCCACATCATTAAATTTGATTTTGCCAGCCTTTACTCGTACTTACTAAGTTGATTTTCATTTCTAACATTTGTGCTAATGAAACACTAATTTAATACAGTTGTTTATATTAAAATTACCCTATCTCACTATTTTGATTACTTTACGACATAATTTACTGGAAAAACCGTCTAAGTCACAAAAACTCCTAAACGCGTTAACTAACGGTAACACCAATATGTCCATATAAAAAGAACTATTTTTAGCTATTTTTTAAAGTGCTTAGCTTTTTATTCGCATATCAACATTTAATATGAAACGTTTTTTTTGGCTCCTGAAAAGTTCCATTTTTGGACTTAGACCGATTTGGTTCTTAACCGTCGATATAATATATATATATATATATTATAATAATGGTCACACTGTCGGTCAACTTCGCGAGTAGTAGGGGAAGGAAGAGGGAAGAGGAGTAGTAAAACAATGACAATAAGAGTAAACTTATTTATATATGCTGTGACTTAAATTTATTTTGTCTTAAATTAATCATTAAAAACAAAGAATAACGTTTGTTTTTTATATAAATAAAGCACTCCTTGAGTATATAGTGTTCTGTGGAACTGACTGACTAGACTTGACCTTGACTGATTGCAAGCACTTGTCATCATATTGTCAAATGTAAGTTGTCAAGTTCAGCTGTTCGTTGGTTCGTTCAGCTGTCAGCAAAAATCAAAAATATAAATAAATTGAATTATTGAACACGTGCGTGTGAGTGGTTGTTTTGTTTTATTTAAATTAAAACTGCAATTTACATTATTACTTATTAGTATATTTACTTTGTGTTAGAGTTTGTAAGTCTAGTGCTGATATTCCTAAAACAATATGAGTGAAGAAAAGGTAATATATAAACTATAATAATAACTATAAAGTCGAATAAGCTTCACGTGTTTACGGTTTTAATACATGACAAAATATGTAATATCATTAATTTTGTTTTTGTACATATAGGTTGGGAAACGTTATACGAATAAAAGGGAAACTAATGGTAAAGAAATAAGTGATAACATGGAAGTGTATACCATAAAGGTAAATTATAGTCCATATATTATGTAAAAAAAATTTTTAATTAAAGTGAATGTCACAGAAAGTGAATTTTATTTTATTTTCAGAATCCAAGACAGCCAAGACGTTCATTTAAAACTGGTCAATTTAAAAAGGGCGAGAGGAAATTTCCTGGGCCTTTGAATCCAAATAAAATTTCAGCGATGAACCAAGTACAAACATTTCCTGGGAAAACACCTATAGATAAACAGAAGCGAAAAAAATTTTCTCGGGGCGATGGTTTGAATGGTAGTGGTATTAAAAATCCCATACATGCTGTGAGATTACAGAAAAAGGATCGCAAAATTCAATATGCAGAAGAACAATCTGCTCGGCAAGACATTCTGTTCACCGAAGAACAAGGGTAAGGAAAATTAAACTTCTTGAAAGTTAGTATTTCAGGCACATGATAAGGAATGAAAGATACCATGTTCTTTAACTGGTGATGCAGAGGAAATAATAGGACAAATGTAGCAGAGACAGGAGAAAGACTTTAGGAGAAGGTTTAGGTTTTTTTTGGTTGAATAATTTAAAACAATGGTTAAGATAACCATGATAAGTATGTACATTGCTTATGTATGTAACATTTAAGTTACCAATGTGTGTATATTCTGTGGTTTTGTGTTTGTGTGGAGCTAATAAATGCATTATTATAAGTCACGAACCTTCATAGAGACGCAGCAGCACTTTAAAAACAAGAAATGTTACTTATAAATTTATTGATAATTTTTATTTTTATATTTTAACCACTGATAACATCTATGATTTTCTTATTGTTCAAACTTGTCAATATTTTTTACTGTCTACAACCATTTTATTTTATTTTTCTTTTCAATTTATATTTATTTCTTTTACGTTGCAGCGGCCTTGAAATTGAAGATAATATAAAAACAACATCAATATCCCAAAAGATCATAGCTGAAAATGTAGACATTGCTGCGGCGGCTAAGATTTTTGAATTAAATCTTGATTTTGGACCATACAGAGCAAAGTATACTAAGAATGGAAGACATTTAGTTTTAGGTGGGAAAAAAGGTCATTTAGCAGCCTTTGATTGGGTCACCAAGAAGTTACATTGTGAAATTAATGTCATGGAATCCATACATGATGTGTGGTAAGGTTATCTTTCATTTAAAATAGTAAATCCTGCTAAATAAGCATATTGTTAGATACCAATGGACTGTCTTGCTTGTAATTGCATTCATTTGTATATATTATGTTGTTTATTTACATACAATATATTGCTATTAACACATCACCTGATTCAATCTAAAGAGTTCATTTACAAAACTTTTGACATAATTATATTTTCTTTTTTACTTAGTTATCTGCACATAGAAACAATGATCGCTGTGGCACAAAAGGAATGGCTCCATATTTATGACAACACTGGCACTGAGTTGCATTGTGTTAAGGCTATGGACAAAATATTGAGAATGGAATTTTTGCCATACCATTTCCTATTGGCTGGTGTTGTGAGTATATTAGAATCGTTATTTTTTTAATATATAAATTTGTTCATATGTTAAGCTCGACATCGACAGACAGACTGACATTCCACTTGATAACATATAACGCAAGCAACAGCATAGGTTTTGCAAGTGCACTTTCAAGCATAGTAGGATTAAGGTGAAGGGATTAGAAAGGGATAGGGTAAATGGGGTCTGGTATCCCTTACTCACTGAAAGAACAGCACATACTATCTTAAAACACACCATTTTAATATAGTAATGTCATGTGCTTTTATTATCTAAAAATGGGAATTACAGCCATATGTAATGAGAATGAGAAGCCATATTATATTGCCCACAATGAGAATACTAATTTCTTTTACAGAATGAATATGGCTTTATGACTTGGCTGGATGTTTCAATTGGGGAAAGAGTCGGCCACTTCAACAATAATTTGGGTAGGACTTCGGTGATGACACAGAATCCTTACAACGGTACACTGTGTCTCGGTAATTCCCAAGGAGTTGTGTCAATATGGTCACCGAATGTTAAGCAGCCGTTGGCTAAAATTCTTTGTCACAAAACACCTTTAACTGCAATCGCCGTCGATAATAGAGGAATGTGAGTATTCTTTTTTTAAATATAACAACTAAATTGAGAATGTGTGTATATCCTGCTAAGTTAAAAAAAAAAACCATTTAAAAAACTCCCTGCTGGCGTCTGTATTTCCGAGCACATATAACCCTAATCTTTTCAAGGTTCGAGTGAATAGGAATCTTCTGGGTGAGCTCGCTCCATCTTAGGCCTCATCCTTGCCACATGGCTGGTTGTTGGCCAAGAGCTAACCCATCTCTTATATAAAAAAAACTTACTTACTAGTTGTTTTTCTTAAATATAACAAATAATTTACTCATTCAGACTTTTATACTTATAACTTAACCAGATAATTACTTGAAAAATAAAGTCGCAGTATATGTATGCATATTATATAAAAGCACAATAATATTTTAATTACCATTTATGCAAGTTATTGGTACAATTATAAAATTATTTCAACTATAATTAGATTAAAGGTTTTGGTTTCGATTCCCAATAATTTCAATTGTTGCATCAAATATTTCAAATTCTGCTTTTGTTCAAATTCAGCGACATTTGTCTAAGATAAGATCATATTTTATTTTAGGTATATGGCAACATCGGGTGTTGATCGCAGTTTGAAAATTTTCGACATTAGAAACATAGACGGTCCAGTACAACACTACAAATTGAGAAGCGCTCCAGTGGATCTCGAGTTTTCACAGAAAGATATGTTAGCCGTTGGACTTGGAAATGTTGTAGAAATATATAAGTAAGTAAATTTACTTTACTAAACCACCACTTTTCTGTGGGATACAGTAAAATATAGTATAAAATTAGCGTAAATACAAAGAAACATACAAACTTTACCTCTTTTATAATATTATTGGTATTATCATTTATTTTTAAATGTATGAAACATTTTTTTTTTTTCACAGTAACTGCTGCTCACAGACCACAGAAAAGCCTTACATGAGGCATAGAATGGCAAATAATATTGAGAATTTGAAATTTTGTCCATATGAAGATGTATTAGGTCTTGGCACTAGAAAAGGATTTACGAGCATTATAATTCCAGGTATTTTTTAATACATTTAAAATTGAGTTTCTAATCTGTGTCGAGTTTGATCAATACGTATGACGACACGTTTGGTCTAGTGGCTAGTAACCCTAGCTGTTAACCAAGCGGTCGCGGGTTCGAATCCCGCTAGGGGCAAATGTTTATGAGTTAACGTTTATCTTTGTACCTGAGTCATGGATGTTTTGTATTTATAATATGTTTGTATCTACAAAAAAAAAAAAAATTCTATGTAGTATATCAACTGTCTGGTATCCATAATACAAGTATTAAGTTGCTTACTTTGGAACTAGTTGGTGCTGTGTGGAATGTGTGAATATATATTTATTATGCATGGGTTACAAGTTATTTTCTTTAGGAATTTTTTTATTATTATTTTATAGATTACTTAATTTTGAAAGGATAATTTCCATACCTTTTGATCACAATTTGAATAATAATTTTGTAATTATTTGCTCATAACAGGCAGCGGAGAACCGAACTTCGACGCATTGGAGAGTAATCCGTTCCAGAACAAGGTGCAGAGGAGGGAAGCGGAAGTGAAGGCTTTGCTGGAGAAGATTCCGGCAGAACTTATCACTCTCAATCCTTACGAAGTCACAGAAGTCGATGTGCCAACAATGCAAGAAAAGTTTGAAGCTAAGAAGAAAATTCTTGTAAGTTATATACACTTACATTGTCGATGGCTATGTGCACTTTTTTGAGATTAATCTTATAAAAAAACTGGTAAATACTTATGAGCACTATTCATCTCTTAATAAAATATGCTAAGTATATGCAGCAGTTAGAATCTGTCAGTAGAATAGTTTATAATTGATCATCAAAATAATAAATTATAAACTATTATAATAACTTTTCATGATTATAAGTTTACATAAAACAACCATAAGTTTCAAATAAAGTATATTTTTTAAATCAGAAGAAAATTTATGTAAACGATTGTTTTATATTTCAGTCTATAAAACCTAAGAACATTGACTTCAAGTTGAGGCATAAGAAAAGTAGAAAATCGAACATCGCCAGGAAGAAAATTATAAAGGAACAAAATAAAAAGGTAATTATGAATTTTGAATTTAGTTTGAGCATTTCATCTGTGGACTGTGGACACACACACTATTGTCTTATTTTCTGTCTTTATTTGCTCAACAGGACCAAATAATTCAACACATGGCAGCAAAAAAGGAATTGAACTTACCAGAAAAGGCTGTAATGAAAAAATCATTTGGAGTTTTAAATAGATTTGTATCCAATAAAAAATAAATATTGTTTAGAATAACTTTTGTTTTATTCCCTCGCACGTAATAATCACTACAAAATAATCTTGACATTGTCTTAACAAAATCACAATTTATAAAATACCTTAAAAGATAATACTTTTATTTACATCATTTATACACAAAAAAATATTAAAATCGATTACAATGTACAATACATAAAAAATTTGAAATATATATTTTCATTTCAAAAGAAAATTCAGTGAAAATGGTGTCAATAAAATATATTTTTTAATATTGTATTTACATTTAAAAAGGGTATAATATGACAAATAAAATTTTCAATTCAATTCAGTTCTTTTTTTTTTTTTTTTTGAAAAATTATAAATTTCAACAATTTTCATATGGAATGTCGTATAAATCACATAAGCCTTCTGAATCGCACAATGAAAACGAATAGTCTTTGCTCGTTATCGGTGGACTCAATCTCAATAAATAATCTGAAAAGAAAATAAACAGAGGAATGTACTTTTGGATTTTGGACATAGAAAAATACAAAAAATTGATATTTTTTTTTTCAAGGAACAGGCTTACAATGCACTTGTAAGATTAATGATTGTGATTGAAGGACTTTTAATACATCTTCAAAGATTGCTAGTTCTCAGAAACGCGTATTCCCTCGCGATCTTTATAATTTTAATATAATTAGGCTGTTATTTAATCTATCAACAATAAAATAAAAATCTATCAACCTAATCAATAAATGATTGATCAACCAAAAAAGTTTTTGAAACACTTACCATTATTTTGAGAATCGTTTATTATTTCCATAAAGCTTTCAACTTCACTGTCGTCCATATTTTCATCTGTCATAGTCTGAAATAGACAAATTTATTTTCAATCAGATAAATTATTTTCCATTACATATGAAAAGGTCTGAGAAAAAAACAAATACAAAACAATGATTCCTACAAAGAAATAATTCCTAAAAAAAATAATTTAATATTATGCTTTTAATAGAATAAAATATGAAACCAATATTAGAAGAAATAAATTACCTTTTCTTTTTCCCTGTCGCATAACAGTATTACATTAATTTTTTCTCTCGATTTTAAATGTAGTGTCATATTATCTGCTGCATTATCCTGTAAAAAAAAACCATTTACATTACAGTACATATTATTTTATGTTACACTCACTACACTATCAAAAAAGGGTCATTTTAATGCATTGAATATATATTATTAAAATAATAAAGTGAGTGAGTAAGGGATGCCAAAGCCTTCTTCTTTATCCCTTGTCCTTAAACGCACTCCACTTGCAGCACCTTTGGTGTTTCTTGTGTTATAGGCGATGGTAACAACCATCCATCAAGTGGACAGTCACCACCCTTTCTATCAATCTTAACACAGAAAAAGTAATAATTTTTATAAATGCAAAGGCTTTACATACAGATGAAGAGTATAATATAACCTAATTATTATTATTAATTTATAATAGAACTTCATGTAAAAATTTCTAGGATTTTTTTTGTCAATATCTCATAAGTATATTTGTTGCACATAGCACATTTTAGTTGAATCACATATATTCCTTTTTTTATATTTCTCAGCTTATAAGCCCCAGAACTAATCATTCTATATCTCAAAACAAAACAATAGTCACTTAGTGCTTTGTTGTAAAAAATGTCAACATAATATTTACAAGTTACAAGTATCTACAAGTTTTGAATTGGTAGTGTAAAAGTATCATTCTAAAAAAAATCATTTAATATTGAAGATACATTCTATGTTGACAAAGGTGATGAGAAATATTGAATGGATTTTTTTTAATTAAAAAAAGTAAAATATAAAAAAAATGCATACCTTACTACTGGTGCCAATATTTATATCAACACCTAATGGGGCTTCTATGACTAGAACTTGGTCATTTTTAAAGCAGTCCTGTACTTCTTTTTCACTGACATAAAATAATTCTTCATTATCAGTGTCATCCAGAATATTTTTTATACTTTGTCGAATCCATTGTAATTGACTGAAAATATAAATTTTCAAATACACATACTAAGATTTAGGACATAACGGTAAGCAGTCATCTTGGAGAATAGTTCATTACTAGAGTTAGAAGCCACTGCCAAGAATCGAACCCAAGATTCAAGAAAATTGAAGCCAATTTTCTGGGTCCGTGAGTGAGCCTGTCAGTTAGAACAAGCATTTATATATATAAAAATGTTGTGTTGGTTTGTGTATAACGCAAAAACTCGAAAACTAGCCGACAGATATACTTGAAATTTTTACACAATATGCAATCCACTCCAAGGATTGATAATATCTATATTTTGCGTAATAATATAATCTAGATGGCGAGAAAATTTGGCTTTTTTTTACGGCGCCATCTGCCGAAAGCGAGAAGAACTCACTCGCCATCGAGGACCGCTGTCACATTTAAAGTGGAAGTTAGCAGTTGTTATGGCAACCGCTGACCGTTGAACGTCAAAAAAACCACAGTGAAGTGTGATCGGGCTCAGCTAATTATCAATAATTAAGTGAATATATATAATTTAAATAATTTATTTTTACTCTAAAATTAACATAATATTGACTAATTTATATTTTCCCGCCATTTTTTTAATTTTGGCGCATCCACAATAAAAAAATTAGGCCAATATCGTGTGATTTTTCATTTTAATTTAAAAGTAAAATAAGCAACAAGCAACACTTTATATGTATTTACTGTAGTTTTTTTGTTAATAGGTTTGTTTTCTTACTTTACATGAATTGATTTTCAGCCATTTCTGCCAAATAGTAACAACTGATAGACTATTTATCAAGTCACTAGTTTTTTTCAAAGATCTAGGGTTTGCTATCTATTGTTGAATAAGTTAATTATATAAACTTGATATGGGGTGCCACATTAATTGTTTCCCGGGACTTCATACTTTACCTGGGATCAATTTTTTATTTGATAAAATTCTTCCTCGGTTATGCGTTTCTCCATTAGTGAAAAGCAATTCAAAATCCGTTTTATGATTTAGAAATAGTTAGCAGGGAGTTTCGGCAACTTACTTGCAAAATGTTTTTTTTTCTACTTAAATAAAAACTTAATTAAAGTTTATTTACCAAATTTATTTATTTATTAACCTTGGTTTAGGGAGTAAGCGAATTTATAGACAGACGAATGTTGCATCCAATATGCAGTGTTTTCAAATTTTAAAATAACAATGTATAAACAAACACATACTTGTCTAAAAGTCGATCGTGCTCCCCTAAGGCACTTATTTGTCTCCTTAGTAAAGTAACCTTTTCACCAATGTCATTTGGATTACTGTCTGGTCCTGCACCTCTGGAAGTTTTATTAACATTGAATTACTTATGTAAAGTATGTAAAAGATAAATTTTACATGTGATATACTTACATGTTACATGTGATATTATATAGTTGATAAAAATCTCTCTTGAAATACTTATAAAGAGATAAATTATTAGTAATAAGTGTCAGGATAACATACCTCCATTGTATACAATTTTTACTTCTTTTCTCTATCAAACCTATGCCTTCTAAAACATTCGTAATATCATAAATACGTCGTTTTTGCCGAACCGCCAATAGGTTGGTTGCCTAAAAAATACAACGCCAAATAACATGTGTAACTATATTTTAAATAAGCTACTTTCTGTGATATAACAGATAAATGTACTACAAATTAATAATAACATGGTTGATTGTATGTACTGTACTTACGATTTTCAAATCCAATACGCCGTCTTTTGCTTTTTGTAACAATGAGACGAATCTAGTGGTAAGTAAACCTAAGGACTTTTCGTATCTTCTATAGATTAATTCAGTCATAGTTAAAAATTAACAAGGACTTTTAGATTTACTAACAAAACAATATTAAAACACAGAAAATTTTACAGTAGAAAACTGCTGAGCGCGGGCATCCGCCAAAGACAAGGGGCAAAAGAAAGAGAGCTTGAGCCATAGATATAATAAGCCACAGACTAAGCATGAAAAAAAAGTGCCATGGCTTCTCGATGGCACAGTAGACATGAATATGTCTCATATCATAAATGAAAAGAAAGATTTAAATGGTCCCTATCCCTATCCCTATCCCTATCCCTATCCCTATCCCTATCCCTATCCCTATCCCTATCCCTATCCCTATCCCTATCCCTATCCCTATCCCTATCCCTATCCCTATCCCCATCCCTATCCTTATCCTTATCCTTATTCTTTCCCCTTATCCTTAATCCTTCTATGGTCAACAGGGATAATATATATATATATATATAAACAAACGAACAAACTATCCCTATCCCTATCCCTATCCCTATCCCTATCCCCATCCCTATCCCTATCCCTATCCCTATCCTTATCCTTATCCTTATTCTTTCCCCTTATCCTTAATCCTTCTATGGTCAACAGGGATAAAATATATATATAAACAAACGAACAAATTATAATTAATTCATTTACGTCATGGTAACGATTTTCGTGACACACATTCTTTCGAATTAATTCATTTACGTCATGGTAACGATTTTCGTGACACACATTCTTTCGAATAGACCCCAGAGAAAAGACATATTCATGTCAACAAAAGATCATAATCAGTATCTACTATTTAGTTTGTGATCATAATACACATACTAAATATATCCGTTCCATAATTCGATTTAGTAATTTAACAGGTCCTAATGTCAAATTTTGAAATAATATTTCTAGCACTTTTTCCGTAGTGCTGCACTAATATCGGTTTAACTTAACAGTTATGATATTTTACGGTAAATATATTTTGATCTTGTTTTTTTGATTTAACAATTTTAAGGTTTGAATTTCGTTTAAAGCAGAACATTACTAATGACCAAGTAGAATTGGAAAGAATAAAAAAACAATTGACAGTTTATATGTGAAGTCAAATAAATAAAAAACGCTATTATTTGGTCATAATTTTATCTCAGCTATAAATATATTCTCATCATAAAAATTATGATAATCGAAAAGAATAGCGACTTAAAGAAAGGACTGCAAAAAAATATAATTTGATTAATTAAATAATTCAAATTCATTTATTTTCAGGTAACTAGACCCATATAATAATTAACAATAATTCTAAACTAAATTAATGTTCTATAAAGCATTAATTACGGTTTTGTAAAACCGTAAGTTTTTTAATAAGTTCGATTAGGTCACATCACTATTTAAACCTGCAACCCAGGAAATGTCAAATTACTCCATCGAATTATGGAACGAACTACTACTACCATGGATTTAATATATTAATAAGGATTTATTACTTGCGGCTAAAAAGCGGGCCAAGTAGGATATATAGAAGAGGAGCCGTGTGTCCCTTTCTAATAGGGTGACCATAAGATTTTTGTTGTATAAGACAAATTTAAATGTTCTATTTATTTATTTTCAAGGAAAACTTACAGTGATATTTATACAAAAAATTACTAATATATAGGTAGTAGTAGTTTCTTTTAATATAAACATAAATAAATAAACACATAAGCAATGGACGATTACTGAGAAATGTATCGATGGTTATTCGCTAAAGACACTGCCCATCTATCCCGACGGTCTTGGAGATATCCCGCTTTGAAAACTCCAAAAAAGTTGTATGGACTGTAAAAAATGTATGAACGGGATGGGATACTCTCTATGACATTGTGCAAACCCTACTTTTCTATCCCTGATACGTTCCGAGGACCTTTCACCAACATTTTACTAGGTCGGTGTACTGAGCGTCCTGGTTAGGTATATTAACGATGAGTGGTATTTGATATTTCAGCCTTAAATATAGTAAAGTAAATTACAATAATTATGTAGTAAATATAGGAAAGTAAAGTAAATTGCGAAAACAATAATTTGTTTGTACAAAATGGAAAATGACTATCGAAATTTTTTTCTATACAAATGGTACGAGTTTTGTTTCTGAGGCGGCACGAAGTGCCGGACCAACTAGATTTACTAGATTAACATAATTGTACATAACCATATCCACCAACGTTACAAATTTATGCTTAACATAGTTGGTAGATTTATTATTATGTTATTTTTAGCTTACCTGTGAAAAGATATATTGCAACCCCCATAGGATTCGCTCGGACAAGCATACACGCAACACACTCACCATTTTAACTTTAAATTTAATTTTTAACGAACGATTTTAAAAAAACAATATGTAAACTGCTATTTAAAAACACCGCCATGACATTTCATAGGGATGCCAGTAGAAAATAAAATAAAAAATAGTACTGAAACTACAAATATTATTTTTTGTAATTTAGTAATATATTACAAAATTAATGTTATTATAATAATTTCATTTAAAAACTATTAAAATAATTGAACTACAATTAATATACATTAGTGTTTGATCTAAGATTTTTGAATTTAAGTTTTTAATGAAATACATTTTTGTAGTCTGGCAAGATGAAAGAAAGGGACACAAGGCCTTAGTTTGGCTATCTCTTTTTTTCTCGGTTTAGCCCATGTGTAAGGCGCAATGAAAAATATACTCTAACTATTGGTAATACAGTTAATTTTTTAAAAGCAATTTTTTGAAGTTATCAATCCTGTTATATTATTAAAAAATCCTTGACTACTACTTACATATTAAGACTTAAATTTATCCAACGTGAGACGCCATCGCAGCTAATTTTGTTTTATAACAAAATTGAGTGTCATTCTGTCTGTATCTAATTTATCTGTGGCCAATGAAATGAAATTTCCTTTTAGTGTTCTGTGTTATTTATGTAATAGTTAGTATTCTCTTCTGTGGTTATTATTATTTATTTTTATTTGGAAATTTTGGAATTCAAATATGTAAATTGTTTAGAAAAATGAAAATTGATCAGCACGCAACTAAATAAACAAACATAAGATAAGAACATGTTATGCATGCTTATGTTATTTTTATATGTTCAAAAAAATAATCAATTTGTAATTCAACTGAGCATATAAAACACTGAAATACCAAGGATAAAATATGACTGATAATATAATTCTTTCGTTAGTAGATACTGTGAACAGTAGTAGTGATGAAAGTTCAAATAGTTGGAGCGATGTTTGTGTCGAGAGAAACGAAGAATTATCAGAAGATGAGGACGACGAAGATGAAGATGATAAATTATTCTTCCCCCTAATGCAATATTTACTCAGACTTAGACGAAAACGGGTTGACGACTATTACCACATTATTGAATCCTGGACTGATGCAGAGTTCAAAAAACGTATGCGGCTTTCTAGAGAAACCGCAAATTCATTAATAGGTAAATATATAAAAATAACTAGCGGCGCATTTATGCCTTCTCATGTAATAATAAAATAATAATGTAATATACTCATAAGAGTTCCAATAGACAATAATTTTTGTGCTTAAGAATGACTTTTTTTTAATTTCAGATGATTTGGAGAAATCAGGATTCATTGCCAATCATAAATTTGGCCTGAAACCAATTGAACCAAGAATGTGCTTTTATATATTTTTGTCATTTATAGCCAGCACAGAGCCTCTAACTCCTATGGCAACACGTTTTGATATATCTATATCATCTGCATTTAGAGTGATACGAAGAATTGTGGCATGGATATTAACAAAGCTGGATGATGCTATCAAATGGCCACAGGATTACAATGAAATTAGAATAATATGCAACGCTTTTCAATCAAAAACTGGAATTTCCAACATGTTAGGAGTGATTGATTGTACTCATATAAAAATTGAAAAACCCAAGAAACCTAGAGAGTACTGCAACCCTAAAGGATACTTTTCAATTATTCTGCAGGCTACAATTGATGCTAACCTGCGTTTTACTAATATATATTGTGGTGAACCAGGCTCTTCAACTTGTAATCATGTTCTAAAAAAGTCTCCCCTGTATAATACTGCATCACAAAATATAAATTCTCTATTTCCCAATAACACATTTTTAATTGGCCACTCAGGTTATCCTTCTTTGCCGTGGCTTTCACCACCATTTAGACAAAGCAAACGTTTAACACCACTGCAAAGAGATTTTAACAGTGTCCACTCATCTGCGAGGAAAATGTGTGATAAGGCTTTTAACCTCCTAAAGCAGAGATTTCGTCGTATTAAACTGTTTGCAGTTTACAGGAATATAGCCTTTATTACAGACACAATAGTAGCTGCATGTATACTCCATAATTACTGCATTAATGAAGGTGATCACTTGTTAGAAGATCAAGAGTAAATGTTACTGAATGTACATTAATAGATTTTTATATAGACATTAAAATAATTATATTTAATATATATATATATATATATATATATATATATATATATATATATATATATATATATATATATATATATATATATATATATATAATAATATTTATTTACATTACTTTATTATTTAAAAAAAGCCTAATTTAAATTTAATATAGTTGTTATTTTGTGGGTTTCATTCTACCAGTCTCATAGTTTGATCAGCTAATAATTTTCTAAGTAAAGCACACTTTTCTCTCTCTATTTTAATCAGTTCTTCTTGCTTTCTTTCTTTCAACTGTAATTTTCTCATAGCTAACGAATGTTTCATTTTCAATTCTTTCCGTCTCAACTCTAATTCTTCTTCCCGTAGCCTCAAATTTCTTTCATACCTTTCATCTCTGAGCTGTTTTTGCTCTTCTTGTTTTCTTAAATACTCCATCCATTGTTTATCTATTTCCATTTTGGCTCTCTGTTCTGCTCTTAGTCTTCTAAATGGTATTGAGTTTTTTCTCATAAACCGTTTCTTATTTGGCGAGTTTTGATCTCCATCTTCTTGTTCTTGAACAACACCTGAGGCTAATCTGTATGTGGTACTATCATCATTATTTCGTCCTAATATTTGATGCATTTCATGGAAATATTGAAATGACATTGGTGCTTGTCCATTGTCAATGCAATCTTTGTATTTCTTTGTAAGTGCATTTATTTTCCATCGTACTTGGTCTGGCGTTACCTAAGGGACAGAAGGGAGTTTAATAATACATTTCAAGTGTATTCATATAAATACATACTTAAATCGAGGTATTTTAAAATAACTAAGAATTTACCCCAATACTCATTGATCTAAGTTCTTCTGCTATTGAGATCCACATTTTTGATTTCTTTTTGGGATTGTCCAACATATGCATTTTATTTTCATACAAATTAAGAAGCAATCCAATTGCATTTTTTGTCCAAACAACATCTGTAAGATACACATTGTTATGAGATGGATTTATTTGAATTATTATGAGATGGATTTATTTGAATTATTATGAGATGTATTTATTTGAATAATAAGACCAACACCACCCCACTGGTGAATCTATAAACTAAATTCCAGTTATTTAAATAAATCAACAGAACAATCCAGCAATTGTCTATAAATAATCACAAATTATATAAATTAAAATAGCTGCATTAAATAAAACTATTATTTATCTAATTAAAATTTAAAATATTAAACCTACTTTGTTTACTGTTTTCACCGCTTGGCTCGGTTTCCTCATGACTTGGTAAAGGTTGAGTATGGTTGTAATTAGATATTGTCATAGGTGGTTTATAGGGTTGAGCTGAAAAAAAGGAGGTACCTATCTAAGTATTCTTTATTAACAATTTTAAATAGGTGTTCAGACCTATAGGTACTAATAAACGAAGTACCTATCAAATTAGTTTTGAGTAACTATGTAGGTATCCTAATTATGGTATAGAGTATGGTAAATTAATTATAAAGATCTTTGGTCTGTTTAACATGACAATGTGTGTGCATATGCGTAAAAATTGCTGTTTTTTTTTCTTGGCGAGTTTTGTTTATACTTACTATAAAAAAAGTAAAATTAGTCCTGTATGTACTTATAAAGTACCTACTTACTTTGATTATCTAATATAGCAAATTGGGCAACATTGCTATCATCCATTTTTAAAGTATAAAGTGCTGTAAAGTCGAGCTTCCATTCAACGTTTTCCAGCAAGTGAATCTTATTGGTACACTGTGCCTGGTGCGAAGAGCATTTCAAGCGCCATGAGTTTCCAACAATCTCCCTTGTATCACCGTGTCACGGAACTGACTCAATTTTGTCTACTACGCTCAACTTTCTCTGAAGCACAGTGTCAAAAGAAAGAAACCAAAAGTGACACAAAACAAAATGCATTGTTTTGCTTCATATGAACTCCGTGTCGTGCGCATTGAAGTTTACACACAGAACACTATATAACGCACAGAGAAACAACGATTTTATTATTATTTGGTTTAATTTTTAGAGAAATCTGAAAAATTGAAGAATATTATAATGTTTAAAAAAAATTAACAAATATTGTTCTTCTATAAAAAAAATAATTATTAAAAATTCTTGTTGCTAGTCACCCATTTGACAATGACAGCATGACAGTTCTTTCGTTTGTTGACGTGACATAGGTACCTTCATCACTTCATCGATAGATAGAAGTAGGTAGAGAATATTTTTTAAAGTGAATACAAATAGTTTTCAATCAACAAAACCAAGATCTTTCTTTAAAAAATCAGACACTGAAATGGCTAATTGTGGCGATTTCATTAAAAGTAACTTTCCTTTAATAGACGATGACATGAAACAATATGTTGAAGGTAAGTTCACACCGATTATTTCTTTAGGTTATTTCGAACAATTTGTGTTCTTGTATATTATAATATAATAATAACAAAATATGTATAACTTTTCATTTTAACGTTAGTTATGTTTCCTTAATTACAATTTAACTAAAGTCTTTCAGTTAAATATTTTCTATTATTCTTTAACAAACCACATTTTATAAACGTTGCTAATTGCTATACAATTTGTCGTAGATATTTTGCAAAACAGTGCGGGAGAATTCGAAGATACGGATGAAGTTTATGAAGCTGTTGGTGAAGTTTTGCAAGGAATTTCCCAGAAATCTGAAGATGATATAAGGTATGATTTAAAAAGATGCAGTTTAGTGTGTTTTTCATTTAATTTAAATTTAAAATTTCTTTAATGACATATTAGACTTATTAAAACAAATGTCGACATTTCACAGTGATATTAAGATCAATATAATCTTAGGCAGTCATAAAATGAGATTGATAAAATATAAGTAAAATTGTAATATAAAATGGAAATTTAATCATATGAATATATAATGTGTATTTCTTTGTAAATCAAGGTATTTTTGAAATATTACACAATTGTTTAATTAAAATAAAATATACAGCAATAATTTGTTGTAAACTGATGCTGGACTCTTCATTTCGTAAAAAAGTACTATTTAATGTTGACTGTAGTCAGGGTCTGGTAAGTAGTGACAGAGGGCACAATACATTATGCAGTCATTTGGGCAGCTTGTCTGCCGGCAGTAACCACCTCCTTACACAAGCAAGACCACTATGAAATAGCAGCATGTGTGCTGTTGTGTTTTGGTAAGTAAGGGATGCCAGAGCCCATTTCCCTGTCGCTAAAGTCGGCAGCACATACTAAATAGTTAACTATCAGCCTGTCACATCTGTCCACAGAAAGACTATTTACTAGTACGAAATTTACTCTAAATAAAAGTAGTTTATGTTGTTACAGCAGAAAGTTTTTCATGCGATCACTGCTTCTGAGTTGATCAGTATTCAATATTAAACATTATTTTATCTTAAACATATCCTAATCCTAAATTTCATTCTTTAGTATTTTATTTATTTTACAGGGAAATATGTGGAATGTTGCTTCATATGATGCAACCCGATAAGACAGCTGTGAGCAATGGGCCGAGGAAAGTTTTAGATGCACCAATTCATTTAGCTTCAATGACAACAAATATTCAAGATACAACTGACCACAAAAGTATATGGCTACAGACTAGAGATGATAGTTTTGTAAGTATTTTAAATTCAAAATAAAAATAAATGAAACTTTTATTTAGTTACAAATTGTTTTGATTATTCACAAACATTGGTAGCACATACTTCATAGAGACTATACTATTTTTATCCTTTAGCTTGAAAGGTAACACTATAATAAATTATAGGATATTTTTGGTCATAGAGTCTATTTCAGATATAATTTACAAAAGAGTTAAATGTTGGCTATCACTCTCGAAATGGCCTCTCTATCACGCGCCACTCGGAACGTGTGACGAACAAAGGACGAAATTTTTTTTTTTAAATTTTACATATTGACATTTTCAGAAAGTAGATGCAAAAAAACTAGAGAAAGCTGAGGCAAAATTGCAACAGAAACAACAAAAACAGAAAGATGCAAAGGTTCCCATTGCGGCGCCTGTTTTACAGACGGCCACAGCGTCTCAAGTGACATCTAAAAAGGACAGTAAACTAGAAGCAAAAGGCACAAATAGGACACAAGATATTAGGATAGAAAACTTTGATATTGCATATGGCGATAGGTAAGCGTTTTTATTCATTCACCGATACAACTTTTATGTTAAATGACGTGATATCTAGGGCTCCTTGGTGTATAACAAAATTCGATTCCATAATGACCTAAAAGCTAAGATGGATGAAAATGAAAACCGATTTTTTTTTATTTTCAGAGTATTATTACAAGGTGCAGATTTAGTATTAGCATTCGGTCGTCGGTACGGCCTCGTAGGTCGAAATGGCCTCGGCAAAACCACATTACTGAGGATGATATCGGCGAAGCAATTAAAAATTCCCTCCCATATATCAATATTACATGTGGAGCAAGAGGTAGTGGGAGACGAGACTTTGGCCCTACAGAGTGTTTTAGAATGTGATACCGTTAGAGAAAATTTATTGAAACGGGAGAAAGAAATTACAGCTATGATTAATAATGGGTAAATAAAAAATATTATATTTTATATATTGTTAACACAAAAGAGAACAAAACTACTGCTGGTTAAAGTTGTGATCTGCTAGAACTCACTTTATTTTTGGTTGGTTTGGATGGGATTGGGTCGCGTTGGTTTGGATAGTTGGGAAACCATTATGATATTTTTCAAAGCTGTTACTTTTCAACGCTGCTGTGCTTGAAAGAGGAGTTGTTTAGACCATGGTAGCCACATACCATCAAGTCAGGGTTGCCTACATTCGTTTCTTATACAGTAATATAGTATAGTAATGGAAATAATTTTGGACAGATCAACAGATACAAGTTTGTCTACGGAACTGAGCGAGATATATGTACAATTAGAGACCATAGAGGCGGATAAGGCGCCGGCGCGCGCCTCCATTATCCTAAGTGGTCTGGGATTCACTCCAGAGATGCAAGCGCGTTCCACAAACACCTTCTCCGGAGGATGGAGGATGAGACTTGCGTTGGCAAGAGCACTCTTCTCAAAGTGAGTACTTAGTTATAATGTGTCATGCATTTTCATATCAATTTTGACGTGAATACGTCTTTAAAGGGACGAAATTGCCCCAACCCCCTGTGTAAAGAACACAAGTCAGAATTTTGTACATTTCAAGTACTTACAATCATTTATAGTTGTAATCATTGTCATACAAAGGAAAAAATAATTTAATTATTTTTGTATATAATCATATTTATTTTATAAAAATAATGAAATGAAATGGATGGATATGAAGTTATAAATTCCAAACATCTGGGTATTTAATTGACACAATAAAATACAAACCCTTTTGAAAGGGTTGTATTCCGAAATTCAATTTTATTTTAATTGAAGAATGAAATAAAATGGCTACTTCAACCCTAGTTTACTGTTTGTGTGTTTTACAGGCCTGATTTACTGTTACTCGACGAGCCGACAAACATGTTGGATATCAAAGCGATTATATGGTTAGAGAATTATCTACAAAATTGGCCGACGACTCTTCTGGTGGTATCGCACGACCGAAACTTCTTGGACACAGTCCCCACTGATATTATGCATTTACACACGCAACGAATAGACACATATAGGTGAGACTCCTCCACCAATTTACCACCAGACGAAAAGTATGTTTTATCAATATACTTTTCATCAATATTGTATCAATAAGGTATATTAATTTATCTATGAGAAAACAAATCACGATTGTGATGCCTTAATTATCCTTAATTAAAAAAAATAGCCTTTTATGCTGCGTCCTCTTCTGTTACACTGCATAGTACGCCTTTGATCCGGTTTTTTTATTGATTTGAAAGCTGACTTGATCTAAATGGTTCCTAGCTATAGTTAGTTATAGTATAGTTAGCCTAGCTATAGCTAAGATCGGTGCAGGCGCTTGTAGATCATTTCCTAGTTGATGAATTGATTTCACTAACTACCACAAGTACGATTACTGTTGCTTCAGTGATATTTCCACGACATGGTAATTGGTAAGCTTGATATGATGCTGCAGCATCAAGTAGTCTAAGGAGCACTAGATCCTCAGCAAATTACAGCAGATATGGCGTGTTTGGGCTCAAAAGAAAGTCAATGTTAGATTATAATTTTAATTACAGCTTGTTTATACTCTGAGATCTTTTAAATAATTAATTGATACATTGTTCACTTACATTTTAAATTAGATGAAAAAGGTATAATTGAGCCGAGACTATACTATTCAAATAGCCTATTGTGAAAAAAGGACAGTCATATGGGATTGTTTTCTTAGAGGTAACTACGAGCAGTTCCACAAGACGAAGACAGAGAAACACAAGAACCAGCAGCGAGAGTACGAAGCGCAGCAACAACACCGCGCCCACACTCAGGAGTTCATCGACAGGTTCCGCTACAACGCCAACCGCGCCTCATCAGTGCAGAGCAAGATCAAGATGCTCGACAAACTGTAAGCCAATCACTCTTATCTCCAATGCATTGAGTCCACTTTTGAATGTCACTCCAATTTTCATTAGGTACCAAATAGTCCACATAACCTCTTGAAAATAATAATTTCAAGTCGAAATATCATCTGTAATACATACATTTTTTCTAAACCAATTAAAGGTTAATTTTAATCGTCTCAAAGTAAGCCATGTCATACATACATACATACAATACCTACACTTACAGATTTATTATTAGTATTGATATACTTGTATAAAAAATCACTTGTCAATGTTTATTCACACTAATCGCCGAAACTGCTCAATCGATTTTGTGAATGTGTATGGATGATTCCAGCTTGAAAGATAGCATTTATACTTAAGTTATAAATATACGTGGGGGAAACTGCGACTAAGTAAAAGCGATTAAACAAAATCATAAATATACAATATACAGTGTTGCCATAATTTCATTTTCAGTCCAGAATTGAAGCCCGTAGAAAAGGAGATAGATGTGGTACTCAGATTTCCAGAGACTGAGCCGCTTTCACCTCCAATCCTGCAGTTAAACGAAATTGACTTCTATTATTCAAAGGATAAGGTCATATTCTCCAACGTGAACCTTGGCGCGACACTTGAATCTAGAATATGTATAGTAAGTGTCAATCTTTTTGTATTCTTAATGTAGTTTATTCTTACTGTGAAGAAAAAGAATTTTCTAAATTTTTGCTCATCTAATCGCTGTAAAAACTGTAACAATATTTTTTGTGTAATGGCACTGTAAAGCTCTTTTAGAGAATTTAATTCCCTACAACTTGACCTCCTCATGAAGTCTATACAATGATTTGTCACTAAGTTATCGTCGTTCAAAGCGAAAAGTCACATTTGATTTTTATAATTAATTACTCAGGCAATAATGGTCGTACAGAAAATTAAAGTAGAGTTTTGTAAACTGCAAAACATTCTCCCTACAAGGAGCTTAAATCGGATTTCAATGCAAAATTGTATAAAAAAAATATGTATTAAAAAAATCCATTGGTCACTTTTTCGCAGTGATTTCGTTTTTTGTACAGCACTTAGTAGTGTTATTTATTGTCGTCTTGTTACATTATAAAAAAGAGAAAAATATGTGGTGTCGCGTAGGTAGGTGACAACGGGGCGGGCAAGACGACTCTGCTGAAGATAATAATGGGAATGTTGTCGCCAACGGGAGGCGTTCGCAGCGTGCACCGAGGACTCAAGTTCGGATACTTCTCTCAGCACCACGTCGATCAGCTCGACATGAACCTCAACTCTGTGGAACTACTGCAGACTACGTACCCAGGTAAGACTCGAATCCATAATTCATCCATTATTCCATTATTTAAACCTGAAATTGCAGTGCTTTGAGTCTTTGGAGTAAGATTCCTATTTTAATTAAAAAATCCCAGCGCATTTCTATAATGTTACAATATCTCTAACATAAATTGTTAAAATCCGAGTTACTTCCTTATTCTGTGGACATAAAATAACAAAAAATACATAGAATGTTTTTGGAGATTTTCGTACCTTAATGAAGTGGCAAGGCAGTTTCAACCTGCTTGCGATTATAAAATGATACTCTTTTTTGACCTTTTCATATTACGTACATTAGTGCAAGTTAAATTTAATTTATAAAGACATAAATAAATAAATAAAACTATATAATTTAATAGGTTCAATACAATTATACCATATTAGGCTAATCTGGCGAGTTATGAACTCGTTTATCAGCCCCCGAAAGGACGGTTATGACTTTTGGGACACCCAATTAAAAGTTTAAAAGTTGAATTAGTTTTCTAAACATATAATATGATAAAATTATAAAGACCCCATTTTTAAAAAAATGTGTTTTTATAGCACACAATTAAAAATTTCGTATAATGGCTTCGTTAATAAGTTTGTTTCGTGTGAATAATTGACTATGAAGCTGCATAGATACAATCACAATGGTATTGAATGTGACGTAGGCAAGACTGTGGAGGAGTACCGGAGACAGTTGGGCAGCTTCGGGGTGAGCGGTGACCTGGCCCTGCAGACGATCGCCAGCCTGTCGGGAGGGCAGAAGTCGCGCGTGGCGTTCGCGAGGATGTGCATGGGCAACCCCAACTTCCTGGTGCTCGACGAGCCCACCAATCATCTCGACATTGAGACCATAGAGGCGCTCGGCAAGGCCATCAACAAGTACACGGTGGGTTCCATTCACTGGCTTCTTCTCTAGAATGTGTGGCATTGATTTTTTTCTATCCCTATCTGAACACATCCCTATTCTGTCTCTAACCGATCACATTGTAATAGTGACCATGTTGGCTTAAATCCAATGTAATCTGTCAAGTAGTTAAGCATTAAACTGTATTTTAATCTTTAATTAGTTGACCATTCAAAGGGTCTAGCAAGATAAGCGATCAACAGTTCCCCCCAGGAGGAATCTGGCCACCGTTTTTGGCATAGTACTGGTAAGACCTATAGACACTATAGAAATTGAGGCCAGAATTTGTTATTATTGGTTGGTTCATGAAATCACCGTAAACGCAACTCAGTCTATAGCGGACGGGTCCGCGTCCGCTATAGACTGAGTTGCGTACAGTCTTCCGCAAGTGACTAGCGTGAGTTGCGTTTGGTTTGCAGGGTGGCGTGATTCTGGTGTCCCACGACGAGCGGCTGATCCGACTGGTGTGCCGCGAGCTGTGGGTTTGCGGCAACGGTCACGTGGTCAGCATCGAGGGCGGCTTCGACGAGTACCGACGCATCGTGCAGATGGAGCTCGACGCGCAAGCCAAATAGTTTCGGACCAGTGTACAGTGTACATTGTACATTCTACATCTAAATTGGAAGAGATTTTCAAATCGCTCGTAAGACGTTCTCACTTCATACAGGCTTCGTAAACAAGAACAGTTTCAACACAAATAGTGTTAGTTCTCTTTTGATTACCGTGATGTGTATAATTCCATTTTTCTTTTGCATGTTCATATACGTGTAGCGTAAACGTAAGCATAGCTCCGCAGTTAAACTGAGTATACGTACTGCGTGTCTCGAATAAACTTTTATTCAGATGGTATTCACATACGAGCTTACACAAATTTCACAATTACTTAATTTTACCAAATAGTAAAATTCAGATTTTTTTTTATTAATTATAATTAAAACTCGACATCCCTGTCTGTCACATGGAGTGGCGCACACGTTTTTCTGTCACTCTCCACGCTCGTAATAAAAATAACATTTATGTTAAGTTTTCGGGGATGCCGATAGTTTATTATAATATATTATATTTAATTAATTTAATTACGACAGCATAGGTAAGTACGCGATTTTGCTAGGCATCCCATTTGTAATTTATGAATGTAAGTATTATAGTCTGTGTCGTAATTAAATTAAATAACAGATATTCTACTGTAATAAGAGAGCGACGGTTTTGTGTTGTTTCTGCTGTTGTTTGGAAATCTGCGATACGATTGCAAATCGACATCAAAATGTAATAGCAATATTGTGAAATATTATAAATTTATAGCAACACATTTTCGAAATTTGATGAAAGATGTAAGATGTAAAGGTCTGTTACAAGAATGTTTATTTTGTGAAAATATGAATCTTAGAATGTTTTTCATATTTCAAAGCTAACAAATGTATAGCAAAAGTAAGCATTTTTTACTTGTAAATAAATGAAGAAAACTAGTATAATATTATTTGTTTATGCAGAACGATATTGAGCGTCTATGTAAATCTTATGATGTCACGTATTAAGTAAATCCTATAAAAAGCATTTAAACCTGTTGTGTACGAGTTTGTAACCGGTATTTTTTTACAGACCACATGTGATACATACATTGTCCAAAACTATCTTAACTAAATTACATGAATAATTTAATTTTATTAAATTAAAGGGATAAATCAAATTTATTTTATTAAATAAATTGCATTTATTATTGACTAAATTGTATTTTTTAAGAGGTGTAGTTTTTTTATTTTAGTAATCAGGTTCTTTTTTTTTTTCAAAAATTAGTGGTTTTTAAACTTTTGGCTGTTTGACATATTTTGACAATTTATCAGACAATGTAGGTTTTTCAATGTATCAATTTTAAATGTGACTAACCACGCCATAAGAACAATTTGGTCGTGTGGGTCAACTTATGCTAGACAATCTGTATTTATGTATGTGTTATAATTTGTAGCCTTTCACTATTTATGATTACATAAATAAGTATGTACATTATAATATATTGTATGTATAGGAAGAAATGAAATACATATAGTTATTGTATATTAATGCAAACTTTTATTTACCTTCTACCTTCCTCTCAATTTTTAAATACATCATACAATTCCATACAAACCGTGAGTACACGTGACCATGGCAATTAAATTAAAATTAAAATAAATTGAATATTTACAAATCAAAATTCATTCATTATACAAATAATATACAATTAAAATAATGACTAAGATAAAAAACATAATAAGAATTGAGAAGCTCACTCGGAAATGGCTAATTAAAAAAAAATGCAAATTTTGCTTATAAATGCAACTGTCGATTCATTTAACGTCTTGTTCTCTTTACTTATGTAGTGCATGTCTAAATGCATTTTGTAATTCCGGGCTATTTACTTATTACACCAAAATAATAAATAATTGCGCAAAATTATTGTTTAGACAAAGTGTGAAAAGAAATAGTAATATGCTAGCAGATCACAAAATATATCCTTAAACTAAATAAATTTTAATGTATGTCCAGTTGGCGAAGACGAATGGCGATTGGATCACTCGACTCTCGTGTAAAAAACAAGAGGGGGTCGACAAATTAAAAGGCTCTTGTTATATTTTATTGATGCTTCTTGCGCCTTGTCTTGCTTTTATCGGCGTTTCTGAGCACTTCGGCGTAAGACAGTTCGAGTTTTCTCAGCTTATGGATCTCTTGTGAAGCGGTGCTTTGTTTGATGTCCCAAGAGTCGGTCTCGGGGTTCCATCCCTGGTAGATTTTTCCTGTACGTCCGCTAGAGCTCGGTGTTGGCGAATTCATGTTCCTATTGTAGAATTGCAGAGTGGAGCCATTCCATTCACTCTCTGTGGCTCTCACGAGTGGGCTCACTTCTATAGGACGATAATCTCTTCGCTTCTTATTCGATGATTTTTGATAGGTGATTTTGGGTGGAGACGGGAACACCGGCGAGTCTGCTCCCTGACGGTCCTGGCTGTGTTTACGGTTGCGATGTCTAGACTTCTTTCTGGTCGCCGCGATATACTCCAAGGGTTGACGCACCAGAGGAGTCAACACTTTTTCCTTTTCCTTTTCCTTCTCTTTTTCCTTTACTGTCTCTCTCTCAGTTGCTTTTTCGTTCTCCTTTTTAGGCAATTTTTCAGTAGAATTTGCAGGCTCCGGCTTTGTTTTTGTCTCTTTCTTAGTCTCAACAGGCTTAATTTGCTTCTTGACAGGCTCGACAGTAGTCTTTTCGGCTTCCATTAGCGTTGGCGTTTCCGGGATTGTAATATCGGAGACCGGAATCGATTGTTCAGACATTGCGGAGGAAAGCACGCTTTGAGTATCATCGGTGAAGTTTCCGGGAGCTTCCTCGTTGGCCGGTGTGACTGGCGGCACTTTACCGGCAGTGGTGTCGTCGAGGAGCGGCAGTTGCTCTCCCTCGTCTTTGTTTTCGGCGGCTTTCTTAAGGATTGTGAATATCTCTTTGAACAATTCTCGATACTCGGGTCTGTTGCGGAACCTACTGTCCATTGGGCTTACATCGTCATAGATGCTGAAACGGTAGTCTTCGCCGTCGGCGATTGTGCAGAGGAAGGAGCCGGGTCGCTCCCGTTCGGTTTGTGTCGCTTTGTTGCTGGTCTCGTCGGAAAATCCCGAGCTCGACGTCTCCGCTTCGGAGAAATCGGGAGTTTGAATGAACTTTTTGCGGGAGTTCGTCTCGACCTTTTTCTGTTGATTGTTATCCTTTCGTGCCTCCTCGCCGTGACCGCTTTCTTCGTCGGTGTCTTTGACGCTATAGTTGCCATAGTCCCCGGACGTCTGTAGTTCGTCTTGTAAAGACAGAAGCCCTGTTTGATTTTGTGCAGGCAGCGTGTTTTGTTTGTTCTTTTTTATATTCTTCACTTGAGATAACTGAACCTCCAGGAGAGCTTCATATTTCTGAACCAGTTCTCTGTACGGATTGTCATGGCCATCTTCTTTATTAGCCCATATTCCCTGTAGTAGCTTTTCTTTTGCATTCTGTTAAAGAAACAATTCTGTGTTTTGTTAACAATGTAGAATCAAGTAAATAGTATATGTGTATTGAACTGTGTAATTTTTTGAAAACGTGTTCAGTGTCTAGTAGCATAAGACCAGATTCATGGTAGACATTTTGATGTGTATTGAAAATGTATTAAGTAATTGAAAAAATATTTAGTGTCAACACACACCTTATTGTGTTTTGTTATTAAAATTATACCAATGATAAAATTAGTGTAACTAACTTACTTTGTTGAAAGTCTTTGGTGACTAAAAGCTTCTGTTTTTATTATTAAAATGGTAAGATCATGTGCATGAAAGAAGTATTAATTTATTAAAAAGTCGTCAGTCTCCAGAAGATTATATTTTATTATCAATATGGGGCCAAGTAATAAGATAATGTGTAGGTATAAAAGAAATGTGTTACTTTATTGAAAAATGATCTAGATCTAGAAGTGTTTGTTGGTTACTAAAGTGAAATTATTTTGCGACGATAAAGTACTTAGTTTATGATATTTGCCTGATGTGATTGCTGGACAAATAATAGGTAAATATGCATGAATGATAATTCAAACCTCATTAAGATTAGTCAAACATACAGCCATTACTCCACAATTACATATAATTTTTAATTAGACACAGTATGTAAATAGTTGATTTAGAATCACTCTTTTTTGCATGCGAGAATTTATCTGAAGATGTATGCAATTTTCCCAGTGTTAATTATTAGCAATTAATTGATTAGTGTCGAGTGATTCAAATCAGCTATTTAATAACGTTACTATGATTTTCCTTGAAACAATTGATCGGACGACCTTCACCATTGATAGATAATGATTTAGCGTGCACCGCACTTAGCCTATAATAACGTGCCAGTAATGGACGTACCTTCGACTACATACGATATATCCAAAGAAAACTACTGCAAATGCGCTTCATAATGCATATGCAAAGCGTGATCAACAACATCAGGGGCAGTTGGAAAAGCTTTGTCGCCTAGAAACGAGCGAAACATTCAAATCAGAGATTGAAAGGGAAATGCCATGTTTTATTAACGACCGGCAAGCTTGACATCAGCGATAGTGACGCGTGAAAGTGTTTAGGTCATGTAATGCGAAGACAGTTTAATTAGCATTTGCAGCTATTAGGTACTGAGTGTCTTATGAATGTAAATTAGGCACTTTCCTTTAGAGTTCTCCTAACATTTGAAAAAACTGAAAATACTTCACATACTTAGGTATTAGTAAAAGGCTGGTGTTAATTGATAGTGCTGGACAAAGTTGCAGAAATGTGTGTTAATGTTAAATACAGATGTTTTAATTACACAGACAGCTCTTTGCTAAACACGAAGTAGTTATTTCAGTAAATTGACTGGAATAGAAGCTTTGGAAGAAGCGTTACTTGTGGATCAATTGGCGGTTATATCAGGATTGCTATTGCTATGAAAGTCTGGTACAAAGTGTTACCCTTGTTAGCCAGAGGCGAAAATACAGGGAGTTCTCTGTAATTACCTCAGATTGATGATTCCAAAATCATTCCAATTTACTACTTCCTTATAATGACAATAAGAATAGTAAAATCATTTGCTTTAGCATCATTTCCTGTAACTCCGAACCCCAGACCAATTCGACATGCAATCGCTAATTATTGCTTTAATACTTACGTCAAATTTAACAAGTTTACTGGTGACGTGGTCGCTTGGACTATCCTGGCCAGAGGGAGTTAAGATAAGTGAACTAATAGCACTTCTGTCGTCATCATCGCCGTCTAAGATAGAGGACATATCGTCACCTCTTTCAACTCCCCTTAGACATCTGATGCACAGTTGACCTTGTCTGTAAAAATATTAATATGTGTTTAAAAACTTGCGAATTTATACAAAAGAGCATTTAGATAACGCATATCTAAATATGTTGATTTTTTTTTGCATAATAATTCCGTCACGGTACGTTAAATTCCATGTGCACCAAATTGCTTTGTTATTATATCTATCTGTAATTTTAATTTTATCAGAGAAGAACAGTAGGCATACCTGACTTCTTCAAGGATTGAGAACTCCTCGTGCATTGATTTTGGCTCATCTTCTCTCTGATGCCAATTCCTCAATTGCTCCTGTAGTCGATTATTATCTTGCACCATAGATGCCAACTGTTCCTCCAGCTCCGTTACCCTTCTTTGTTCTTGTGCGAATGCGACTTTACTCTCTCGTAACTCATCGCTTACTCTGAGCAGATCTTCGTCTTCTTTAGTAAGTTCTGGGAGAGGCACTACCGACTTGATAGGTGTACTGGAGGCATCAGGTTTCTTTGCGTTCGGCGTTACTGGTTCAACAGTTTTGACCTCTTTTTCTTTGGGTTTCTCATTAGTTTCAGGTTTTCGTTCCGCTCTTCGCCTGGCGATTTCTAATTGAGCGCTTAGGTCGTCAACAGTCTTTTGTAGCTCTTCACATTTGCTCTCTAAAGTTTCGATGTTACCGCATAAACTGCAACGTAAAAATGGTTTCGTCTATTACTTACCTAATATGCAAAATAAAAACATCTGTGTAAGTGTGTTTTTAGTTTAGTGTGGTATCAAACTTACGTTTTAATATGTTTCTTGTCAGCCGCATGGTCTACAGCTAATCTGTGGTTCGCTCTCTCCAAATCCTGGATGCTTACTTCTAATTGTTCGTAGATCCTCAGTCTAGAGTCGTTGACTTCACGTAAAGCGACCGTTTGTTTTGTTAAGTACTGAAATTTATGTTTTTCTGTGTTAGTAGGTATTATAATTTAACGTACATCTACTACATATTAAGTATAAATATTAAATATTATAAGTACCTACGTCTAGGTCTTAATATTATATATTTACCTCGATTTCTTGCGTTTGATCTTCGATGACATTTTGATGTTGTCTTAGTGCTGTTTCAAGTTCCTTGTTTCGTTCCAACAAGGTCTTTCCGAGTTCAGCTGCTAACTGCAAATCTGCAACAATAAAAAGTACATTAATGTGCGTGCTCCGTACGCAAATGTAGGAAACAGTAGGAAACAATACTGGTAAGTAATAGCGTACTCCAGTGTCAAGCGAGAGTGATAACACACAACAATGCAAATGCTGGTAGGTATTTGGATGGTAAATCCAGCAAAAATATTTGGTTCGATCTCAGCATAAGGCTTTTTAATATAACAACCATTATAAATCGAAAGTAAAAAAATACATATCCAAAATATTTTTAATAATTATAAATTTAACACTATACTCGTCAAAAGCTACTAAATAAAAAAAAGAAAATAGGTTCACAAACAGTCTATAATATGTCTACCTACCTATTCATATACTCGTAGGTAGGTATGAACGCAATGTATTTTGGGGCTTACTGTATATGTCATTTTTAAGAAACAAACTAGAGTTTAATATGTCTGCAGTAGATCTACTTACTTTACTACGCCCATTTTAATGTTCACGTGAAAGGCGCAGTTGTAGATATAGCCTTGTCGGGAACAAAGCATCGATTTCAACTTTAGTTTAGCGTTAAGGTCGATATTTAAGAAACGAGAGAAAAATATTAAATATTAATTAAATAAATTTGTTGCTTTATTGCTTAGAGTTTGTTACAAAAAATCTACGTTTTATAAATGCCAGTCAGGATAAGTCCAAGACATAAGAGACATAAGTCTTGGAAACAAAAAAAAAACAGTTAGTATCTAATGTTTGGCATCTAATTGATAAAATTTTCCTGCGTGTTGTCATCTCGATAAGTGCGTGAAATTGTCAAGGTTCAAAACGATTTACATTTATACAATAACTGGCGACCCGCTCCCGGTTTCGGCCGTGGTCTAATTTTCATATATAAAATTCCCCGTTTATTCCTCTTTCCATAAGTGAAAACAGCATTAGGATCGGTTCATCCATTCTCGAGTTTTTGAAGCATACATAAACCAACATAACATTTTTATTTATAAAGATTTCGGTTAACTTTCTTCCACATATAAACAAACATAAGAAAACTAGTAATTAAGTATATATTAGGTAAAAGTAGTGTTAAAAGTTATAAAACATTTAAACGTATTTTGTTATGCACCAAAGAGTTATCAGGAAAAAAATTTCTTGCGTAAAACATAAAAAACTACTAAGCTGTTCTGCTGAGTGCTGTTGATGTAACTGCCTACTTTAAAATAATGATATTAATATGATCAGTTATTACATAAAGGTACAACCTATATTGTTGGGGTTACTTAGAATATTTAGTTAGACGAGAAATGTCAATCTATACCTACCTACTAATATTATAAAGAGGTATCACTAATCACTAATAGATTGTCAGAATTGACATAGGCTAAATACGCGGGCGAAGCCTATCTATTTTGCGACTTGCACATTATGCTATGTAACCCTAAAAAACACGTCAGTCGTTCCGAGTTCAATGGTTTTTTCCCATCTCAAATTTGTTCTTTTTTTAAATCTGAAAATATACAGAGGTTTCGTTACATTACGGGTAGTTCTTCATAGACAAAATTTTCGATTTCTATGGGTATATTTCTGTAACCAACTATCAAAACGGCACTTTAATTTTTTTTTGTACAGTTTAGCTTTATTCCTAACTGGAACAAATAATATTTTTTAAATAATTGCTATCTAAGTACAAAATAAAAATATTTGAAGCTTGTTCTCCTGATTCATATAGCGCGTCCGTTAGCCATTTTCCGGAACAAAATGGTCGATGTCGCATTTTCCCTTTGATACATCGATATTAATTATAATTTAATCGAAAGGCAATGAATTGTCCTCTTACAAAAAAAATGTGTATTAGTTATAACTACATTAGTGTGTTTATAAATAAATAAATAAGAAGTGTCCGGCGTATAATACTGATTAATGTGGCATAAGCTGCACTTGGCCATACTTGGTCAGGTAATAATAATGAGAGTCTGGCTTCCTGCGCGGGGGGAAGCCAGTCGTGCAACAGATGAATTAGAAGCTGAACGTGCAGCTGATTGGCTTAGATTTCGCTGTTACGAAGGTAAATATCTGATTTATCTGTGCTTGGTTCAGGTGGCATTCTAATTACAATGCCTACTGTATAAAATTTATTTTATTGTTTTAAAACTTGAATCTGAGTTTCGTGTGATGCTTTTGGGTTATAGATTCCTGTAGAAAAATGACAATACTGAAGTATGTATGTATGATGAGCTATGCCTGATTGTAGGCAAAATCCTGATTCATCTGTGCCTCATTCATATGGTCAAAACCCCATATGAATCAAAAAATTAATTTGTTTTTCCCCTCTCCAACACGAAAAGTGTGCCTGGTCCAAAATTTAAAGCAATTCCGAGGGACTATGAGAATACATCAGGTTGTGGGGAGTGCCAATCAACTTCAGACTCAACTGATCAAACGTAGCCAAATATCTGCTACCAAAATTCAGTCCGGAAAAGATTCGGCCAACAAGACCTCGACCTTCCCGATGACGACAGCTTTTGGGTAGAGACTTCGACAATTGATGAAAAACTTATAACTCCAAAATTCACCAGAGATGTCCTATCGACCCTTCATCAGAAAAGCGTGGATGATCGCTCAGATTCTGACGATGGAGACATTTACATTAACATTTGTGTTTAAAAAGTCTCAATATGATAAACGAAGAAAAGAGTCTCACGCCATTGGTGAAGATACGAGTATGATTATTCCATCTTCCTCCAAAATTCAAGATCTCGTCAACTAGAAAAAGACTTTAAGGATGATACTGAAAGGAGCTCGGTCCCTTGCAAAAACCCAAGGAAATATTTCTTTAGTACCTCCTTAACTTTGACTTCATATGATTTTAAATATTAATTTAACTTTTAAAATATGATTATTTTCTTAATACAGAGCCTATCTACATAAAGTTTTTAAATTTTATTCCTGTTTCTGATTCATTTGTAACAAATTCTGATTCATATGGGCACAAAATATTTGAACGTCGATATCTTGAAAACTGCTTTATAAAAACGAGTCCCTCATTCAAATATATGGTTTTGGTATACCTGTTTTCATAATGAACATATTTTAAAGAGCTGAAAGTGAAATTAAATTTTGGCCATATGAATCAGTCGAAGAATTAAATTTCGAAGAACTACCCTTACATTACACGACAGTTCAATGGTTTTATCCCATTTCAAAAATGCCCAACGCGCGTAAAGAAATTTTCACTTCAAAAAGATCCAACGCTTGACAAGAGTATAATGTCAGGTTCACATACTTTGTCAGTCTCAATGTTTCAATGCGGACGAAGTCGTGGGCACCAGCTAGTTTATTTAATATAACGCAAAAAGTTGTCACTGGCACAATAGAGAAGTTACTAAATCATTACAATTTTGCATTAACTATATCATAATCGTATTTAACCTAAATTACAAATGTCTTAATGATTTTACGTAAATGATTTGCTCAAGAAATGTTCAGATTAGATTATTGTACGGTGTTAAAGTATAAAGGTGTTTAAGGCTTACATAAAGTCCAGAGTAGGTATTTTGCAGAGCACGATTCCTCGCAGAAAGATCACATTGTTTAAGCTATTAAAGATGCTGAGAAAGTTAAATAGTTTTGAATGACTCGACAGCCAGTAATTTGTTCGCTGTCGAGAAAGATTTATGTTTAGTGAAATATGGTTTTAGCGAAGCTTTCTTGTGTAAGAAAGCCTATTTTTAAATGTCTCAGTTGCATGTAACGGTCTGAAATGGTTTATAATCTCAATTAAGTTTTATTGATCTCTTGAAGGCGTAACTTCCAACCTAAGTAAATGTATGTAATTTAAATATTATACTTATTTTAACATTTAGATACTAGCTGGCGCCCGCGACTTCGCCCGCGTGAAAAAGGTAGCCTATCCTGTGTACGTCTAAATATTATTTATCTACCAAGTTTCATGAAAATCAGTTAATTCGTTAATTTACACGTTTACACATACATACATACAATACCTATACTTACAGATTTATTATTAGTATTGATTTACTTGAAAAAGTGTTCCATGGGTACTTCCCGCTGACACAAGATTATAATGAGTCCAGTAGCAAGTAAAGTAAGCTAAATCGAAATGTCCAAAAATTCTTTATTTTTTACTTATAGTTACCTACATCGTGTCGATAGTTACGACGTATAGATACCTATGTTAGTGATTAGCGTCATTAAATCATAAATATATTCTTCAGATAGACGTCTTTAGTAATGGCTTTTTTTTTTCAAGAACATCAATGTCCATAAAATATTTCGTAAACAATTTTTTCTACAACCATTTTAATATATAGTTTTATTTACATGTCAGAGGGGCAAGGTTCAAAGTTTTTGTTACTTATTTATACTGGTTAAAGTCCTGTGGCGATATTCTCAGGGCATCATACTTAGATAAAAATGTTTGTCTTATTAGATATAATTAGCAACCCGCTCGCGGCTTCGCACGGATGCCGTTTTTTTTTTGCAAATTGTATATACAAAAGAGAAGATTTAGAAGAAGAAGAAAAGAAAGTTAGCAGTGGTTAGTTGCTAACTACTTATTAGAACTTAAGAACTTCTTAGAAGTTAGTTAACCTCGGTTTTGAAGAAGTTAGCAGAGAAACACATAGCGAATTTATTTTATAATATGTATGTATAGCATATAATATATAATTATGCAAGTTTACAGTAAAGCCTACGACATATAAGATGCAGATAAATCAATAACTAATATGCATTAATAAAATATTTCTTTATCAAAATATCTTTCTATAGAAAGTGTATAAATTCTATACAATTTATACACTTATGAAATGTACATATTTGTGAACGACGCCATATGAATATTTGTATTGATAACAGCGTATTACTTATTAATGTATTTAAGACAATTAAAGTTAATTTATTTGAAAGTTAAACGGAGGTGTATTATATTGTATTACGCACACAATGGTTGACCTATGGACTGTTGCCTATGACTTATCTTTTCAAATGTACAGAACCATTCAAAATAAATAGGTATGAATTTCGTCTTCATTATCTTGCATTTCAAATTGCTTAACAACATTCGTCAACTGATATTATCGTGAAAATATTTTGCTGGCAGCATAATTTTGTTTATGCAATATATCTACATAGTTGCAGCAGGCAAGTGTGAGTCTGTAGAGTGTGTATTATAGCTAAATTATATTATTTCGGACACGGATAAAGAATAGGCTACTTTTTTCACGCGGGCGAAGTTGCGAGCGTCAGCTAGTACTAATAATAAATCTGTAAGTATAAGTAGTAAAGGTGTATGGTGTGAATTAACTGATTTTCATGAAACTTGATAGATAAACATTTAGACGTACGGGACCCAGGATAGGCTACTTTTTTCATGCGGACGAAGTCGCGGGCGCCAGCTAGTATTAAATCATGCCTCAGAAGGTATAAATATATATGTTTTGATAAACATTAAGCCATTAATGTTTGGAGCGAGTTTTTCTATTTTTAACGCCCGACGCAAAAGAAGGGTGTTATAAGTTTAACCTGTGTATTTGTCTATGGTATCGTAGCTCCCAAACGTATGGACTTATTTTAATCCTGTTTTTTGTTTTTGTTTAAAAGCTAACGTTCTTAGGTAGGTATATCTAATTTATGAAGATCTGCAGCATCTATTATTAAAATAATCTATTATTAATAAATAAAAAAGATTTACTATTATATTGTTATTATAAGTAATGTATGATAATTCGTTACATAATAAAATCTCGGAACACAGTTCCAGCCCAAGTTACAAAATAAGATTATTATATTTAATCGAGTGAGTGATTTTGCGAATTCTTTTTGCAACATCTAACAATGTTTATTAGATTTCCTGTATTATTTGATGCTCGTAATTACCTACTCACATTAAAATAGTCAAAGATGTATCTACTGTATGTGAATTATTAAAACTCGGAATACAGAACACAGTACGGAAAACAGTCTTCACTCTTCACTTAATCAAATGCCTATGCTAAGAAAGAATAATAAGAAATAATGAGTAGACTACTATAAATTATTATCTAACCCAAAAATTGACCGCTTTCAAAATAAATCGGTGTATCCAACAAAATGCTAGCATATCTAATCGAAGTCAAGATTTCCATGGTTTTTTTTTTAACACGAACTCAGCAATGCGCCTCTCACGCAGCCTTGCGTAACTAAAGCAAAACTAACCTTCGGTTCCTTGCAGACATTCCAGTTCGACGGTATAGTCCCACAAGTCCAACGAGTTAAGTCCGTTCAGCTCCCATGAATTGAAGGAGTCGCACTTTTCTTGTTCTTCGCTCATTTTCCATTACCACAAAACTCAGCCGCGCAAAGGTCAACCGACTACGTCACCTTGGTTCTAAGTGTAATTGCCCATTACTGTGTACACGAGCGACGTGCCCACTGTGGCGGTACGAAACTGACTGAGGGCCGCGACCAAGCAAAGCAGAAAACCACAGCCAGTTCGCCGCCGGCCGATGCAATTACCTCGCACCATCGCTAGTCTGTCCCAATCTAATTCCAATCTCATTTCTTTCTATGACTCACCGATTGCAGATAACATTAACGAACATTATTATCTCTCGTGTTATACATACATAATTATATCTACTGCTGGTATAGTAGTGAGTAAAAGTGAATACCGAATACGGTGAAAGTTCTGTCCCACACTCAATCAATCAGAACATTTAGTTTGAACGCCCCAAAATTACTAGTTTAATGAATGTTACAAGTGTGAATAAAACACGTTTCACATGAGTTTTTGACATGAATATGTCTTTTCTCTGGGGTCTATTCGAAAGAATGTGTGTCACGAAAATCGTTACCATGACGTAAATGAATTAATTATAATTTGTTCGTTTGTTTATATATATATTTTATCCCTGTTGACCATAGAAGGATTAAGGATAAGGGGAAAGAATAAGGATAAGGATAAGGATAGGGATGGGGATAGGGATAGGGATAGGGATGGGGATAGGGATAGGGATAGGGATAGTTTGTTCGTTGGTTTATATATATATTATCCCTGTTGACCATAGAAGGATTAAGGATAAGGATAGGGATGGGGATAGGGATAGGGATAGGGATAGGGATAGGGATAGGGACTATTTAAATCTTTCTTTTCATTTATGATATGAGACATATTCATGTCTACTGTGCCATCGAGAAGCCATGGCACTTTTTTTTATTCACATGTGTTATGAATGAAAATGTATTGGCAATAATGTTTTTTAAGGTCAGCAGGCAGGATGACGGTTCACAATTCCATATGATGGTAGGTGACTCCGTCGCATATAACACAAGCAAAATTTGCAGAAAAAATTGCATCCGTGCCAAATCGGGGTGGGTCGCTAATAGTAGATATAATATAATATTGATTGTTATTTTAACGACAGTAGCTAAGTATTTAACATTTAAGCCATATACCTAGTGCAGTGCGGTAAATTTTTTGTCATAATGCGCTATTTCATGTATTTGTTTTATTAGTATCGTCTTCTTCATACCTTTAGAATTAGAAAACTCATTGACAAACACGAACGTCTTTTTGTTACCAAGTGTGCTAAGAAAAATATCATTTTGTTGTCAGCAGGAATTTTATTAGAAACCCGAAAAATTCATCTCTATATCATATTTTTTAAGGAAAATTATATTGGAAGGCTCAGAATTTAAGTTTTTTTTAAATTTTGTATTATTAAACAAGTAGGTAAGTGTTATTTGACCAAGATGCGCTACCTGATTGATTATAAATTATTGTAAACACACTTGGCATTAATTAAATTAATTAATTATGTTATTTTTAATTTAGAACTATTCAATTTATCTTTATTTAATATTACTTAAAATACTTGTTATCATTGGTTACTGACGAAGCGATTGTGAACACACTGTTTTTTCGTGGTGATTTTTTCGTAGAGGGGTGGCTGGGGGCCGATAAATGGGCAAAGCACTACGAATAAATTATTTATGCTTTAGGCTAAGCAGTTTATATATAACCACCATTTACTTAACGTCAGCTCAGTACCTACTTTGGAGGTCAGTGTAACTGTAAAGTAAGTTACATAAAACGTTGTAAGATTAAAACTTGTGATGTAATACATGTTGACATATATGCTATACTAGCTATGTCAGACGGTTTAACCCGTCGTTTAATTTCAATTGCCAAAGGCCAACTTTTCAGGTTCTTCTCGGTAATTCTCAGTAAACTTCCTCAAGAATTAGACTAGCAAATGTAAAAATATTTTTTAAATCTGACTGGTAGTTTCAGAGATTATCGCAATCAACAAAACAAACAAACAAACTGTCTGCTTTATTATTATTTATAGTATAGATTCATATTATGAAAGTAAATACTCGTATAAATAAGTAGGAGAGTCAAGTTAAAATACCTTTAAAAAGAAGCTTAAATTTAATCTCGGTATTCGTGTCTCTTTTATTTTGTACTCAATTGATTGATGACTGCATAAGTGTGATTTATGATTAAATAATAGCTTTATTAAGAGTGACTGTTGCATAACAATTTACCCATGACGGCGTCCGCTTGCATCAAACATTATTACTTATAATGTTCGGGAGCGTGGGCAAGCGCACACATCAAATGATCTACAATTATCAGCCAGTCATTTTAAAACATTTTATGTATGTACTTCAACGGAATATTTCGCTATTTATTTTCTAGATAAAATAAAAACTATTAATAATCCAGTTAAAGTTCCGGGAGACAATTTTTTTTCAGGAAATTTGTAATCATATGCCATTTTAGTATAAATATCAATATGTATTTCCAAAGAGTTCACTCGGTAACATTTCATAGCTGAAACCTTGAAATTTACAAACGTATTTGTATAGGTATACTATATTTGTAAAAAATCGTTATTCATATCATAAATTATAACTCAAAAAAGAAACTAATATAATACTTACTAAAATGTGTAAAATGTAAAGCACTTAAATGAAAAGATAGCCTAAGTAAATTTTTCGTTAAAAGTTGCAAACAAGGCCCAGATATGGCCATAAAAATTGCTTGCTAAACTTGTAGGTATCTTATTTTTAACCTCATAATTATTGAGACGTCAACATAGCAGTGGCGTCGACAACACGTATTTGAACATGTAAGTAACTTTTAATATATTGTGTTTCCAAAAAAAGTGCTCCAATTACATAAGGCAATTTCAAAACGTTTTGCTCAATACAAGCAAAATCGTATCACTCTACTGCACTGCAAGCTATAATCACAGCTGCCTTGTGAAACTAGTGCAATTGCCCTAGTCGTATCTTGCCTCTCGTATAAACAAAATGCCGAGATCTTCATATACATTTAGAATACTTACATGGTTTGATTTAAAAATACCATAAAAGTCCATTCGTGGTTGACATACGAGTATTAATTACAAATAGGTTGACCAACACAAGAAAAATAATGCCTTACAATGATGTAGGATTTGCATACCTCTAGCATACAACCTACGTTTTGACATGGCTGCATACGATTTTATGTGAAAAGAACCTACGAATAAATAATACCAGTAATACGAGTCGTTTTATTTATTCGTAGCAAAGAACAAATATTTCTTTATACATTACCCGGTTCTGGGCGAAGAATATTTTTATGCGAAATAACTCGGTTATGTACGAGTAAAAGAGGATTTTCTCTCATGTTTACCTTGTATGTTTGCAAAATATGTTTGCAGACTTGCAGATGTGTAATGTCTTTATTTATCGGCTGTCTTTTGGTCTTTTATTTCACCTTGCAACTTTATTGCGGAAGTAAATTTTCCAAGAGCGAAATTTAAAATGAAATCAATACATTAACATCATTCTCTACTTATTCTCACGAGATTAACTTAGAGACAAACCGAAATGAGCATGTCACAATTAAAATTAAAAGGCAGTTGAAACCACGGGACACAATTACCTAGTTTTGTATAAAATTAACTTACGAGTAGATTAGATAGGTTTATGGGTCTTTGAGACATTAATAGAATAATCAATTACAAAATGGTTTAAAACCGTTATCGTGGCTATATCGAAAATTGAAAAACATATACTTACTTGAATAATCAGGCTTCTAAAGTAGGCATATACTATGTTTACGACATTGCACGGTGGTTTGAAAAAGAGTCATTTAGGTGGGCGGGCACGACAAACATGAGTGAGGTTTGAAACGCAGTGGTAATCATGACTCTTGATAAGTTGTGATATACCTACTTTGAAATTCTAAAAAAAGCACATTGCAAAACATATGTGACAAATAAAATTTTGATATTTGTACAGTCCTTAAAATATTTGTCAATACGACTGTTTTTAAATTTTCATACAGTGGGATTTTTTTTAATATGTGAACAAAAAATCACTTATTCCTACCAGTGAGGATACTTAGTACTTAGGGATACAAGGTGGAATCTATTTATTTATACGACAAAATACGAGTAAATACCTGTTTATTTTATTGTAATATTACTCGTGATAGCGAGATGAAATTGAGAAATTATTATTTGCGTAAAATTTGAGTACGAATAACTATGCCTGAAGTCTGTTACTTTCTCATGACCTTGCCATAGAAGGTCGTTTTCAATATTTCAGCACTTTATTTTTTTTTTATTTTTTTTTATTTAGATTACATACAGCCATAATTTAGATTGAATCTTGGGGAAAGACTGTGTAAAAGCCAGTTATATCTATTCGCTTGGTATGTGTGTAATTTTACCTAGATACCTAGGCACGAATTTTTTTAACAAGAAAAGGAAAACAATGAAGTTTACGGTATGCACTTTCTAAAGTATTTAATATGAAATACTAATTAGTGAAATCGAAAGTGTTATTTGATCTGACAGTTGATATTCTATGTTACTTCGAAGTTTATGATTTTTTTTATTGCCTTCAAATATTCGGTAATATTACTTAGAGACATTCTTACGAAAAACGAATACATACATACTCCAATCATTTACTTGACACTTATGACCTTCTAAACATAGGAAAAAAATTTAAATTGGATGAGCGTTTAACTAGCAACCCGTCTCCGGATTCGCACGGATGCATTTTTTTACAAACTTATCTTCGTTAGATATACAAAAATCTTCGTAGTTTAATATTATTCAAAACTATATCAAAATGCTTTGTATAATTTAGAAGATATACGTTTTATTTAATAAATACACCTACATTTTTATTTATATCTATTATATATGATATATAGGTAATATTATTTAGATTTACTTAAAAGATTATGTATTGAGGATCTATCTACTGTCTAGTCTAGATGGTCTGTACTAAATAAAACCATGTAAAACAAAGATTAAACTCATTGACACACTTGTTGCCCACTTATAAGAAATAGGAGCGGAAAACCATAATGTTTTATGTGATAAGAACCCACCAAGGAAGTCAGCCATTGCAACTACCACAGCCACAAATGTCAGACTATAGTGGTACGGTGCGCGGCGTAATTTGTTGAAAGTCGAATCAATTTGTTTTAGAAAGTATTCTTTGGCCTCGCTTTTGCAAATTTTTTTTTTTAAATTTTTCGCCTCGAACAATGAATTTTTTGCAGCTACTTTAGTTTCATACGCATAAGTATTTATTATTATTTCAATTGTTAATATTAAGTCTCGGAGGCAAACTTAAATAAGCCATCTATGCTAATAAATAAAATAGAAGACGTGTCTATGTTGTCGGCACATCGTAGAATTGGGCATATCATGATATTCCTGGGCAGATCATATTTCTGTTAAAACTGAGAGGGTCGCCTTACTCCGCTTCGCATCGCTCGGCTCCCCAAATTTATTTCCATGTAAACCTAACACGCTCCTCCTCGCTTTGCTTCGCTCCGCTCCTCGTCGCACCTAATTTTGACTTTTGGTGAAAGATTTTTGATTTCATACTTTACGATCTGCCCAAATCCACGATTTGCCCTCGACATCTATAAAATAAAATGATGATTTAGGCTGCACCACAAATAGATTCAGAGACCTATTCAATAACATTGAATGTTAATTGATAAGAAATTAAGGTGATAACTTTAACCTTTTGCTTATACTACTATTATTTGATTATATTTAAGAGAACAATCAAATAATAGTAGTGTCTCTTAAGTATAAGTTTATATATAATGAATAGTCGTCGTAACATTTAGTGTAGGTATTACAGTGTTGTCTGTAAATGGGAGCAACTTCAAGAGAACCGAGTGTTTATTGTTTCAGCTGATAAATAGGACACCAGACGTGTGCTTATTTTAGTATAGATAGGTACTTAAGTACTCAGCAACACGGTCTGTTAGAGGAACAAAAGAAAATAGAACAAAAATATCTTTTAATTGTATATAATTTACCGATACTAATGACTCCCAGGAGACTTTACAGGAAAAAAAATACAGAGGGCGTACTAAAAAGTTTCTGCAGCTTAAACGCTCCTATACTAAGAGCAGAACTTGGATGTGACAGTAATGATTGCCATATTAATTCTAAGTGAAGGTCGCCTATCAACAGATGTAACTGAAACTAATATTGATTCTATACACTGATCAAAAATATAAAGAAATAGTGTACTTTTTAAAGAATAGTTATTTAGTAACGCTTTAAGCATTTTATCGGTAATAATACGTGTTTACTTTAATCTTCGAAGCATTTTTGGAAACGAAATTTTCTATTACACTTGAAAGACTTGGATTCAAGTGGACTTTCATAGTTTTCTTCATTTTAAAAAAACAGGAAAAACTCGCAATGCGCCAAAAATCGCGAAGTTATAAAAACGCATTACAAAGAGTAGTGGGCAAATGTTCGGGTTCATTGAACAAAGCGTTCATTTTAATGACGCAATTACAGACCAACTGTAGCTGAATGGTTAATTAATTCATTAAAACAATTTTGCCCAGTCATACTTACGTACTATGTCGTAAGAGACGATGTAGTGTTCAAGGATTTACGAGTTACACTGTATTTATCAAGTACTAGCTGGCGCCCGCGACTTCGTCCGCGTGAAAAAAGTAGCCTATCCTGTGTCCCGTACGTCTAAATGTTTATCTACAAAGTTTCATGAAAATCATGGAGGAACATATAAGTATACATACAATACCTACACTTACAGATTTATTATTAGTACTGATTATGTTTTTGCTTATATTAATAGGCGACTGTGGCCACTTACCGATAATTTATATAAAAAAAGATAATTCGTTGAAATTCTAAACGAATAATAATTAATTATTCGTTGCCTATTGCGTCAGTCTAGTTTAATGATTGCTACTAACACTATAATTTATAGTTAATATTAATTTGTATTATCTACGGTACGAGTATGTTTCTTGTATGTTTTTCGCTTATCAAAAATTACGAAATTTATCCACTTTGTGATTTTTTATCATAGTTTTTTAAAACTTTAAATTTTATTATTTATGAAACTGTAGATAAGTCTTAATATAAACTACAAAACTAATTAAATACTAAAAAGTATAACTAAAATCTTATACTAGTACAATACTATTACAATACATCGATGTTTACAATATGATAGAAAAAATTAACGAAACAAAATAATATCTTAAATTTAAATAACAATTCATTCGACTTTTTAATATTACTAATATTTTTAATATTAGGTTTTGTTTGACACTAACATAGCCTGTTTTAGAATTATTAATTAATTTAAATGCGTTTTTTTAAATTTATTATTAACTATTGTCAAAATAAGTTTCTAAAACTATTGGGAGCTTGAAAAATTATTTAATTTTTTTTCAAGAATTTGTAAAAATTTGTTATGTTTTTCTAAATAGAATAGGAATATAGATAATTCTAATAGAATATTATATATTATACTACATAATGTTCGTAAAATATAATTGAAAGTGAGTAATTAAAACGAATACTGCACTTTGAGAACACGTGGTTATATCGATTTTAAAACCCTAGAAAAGTTGACGTGGGGTGTTCCGGGGTGAACGGCCAGTCGGTGCCGATAACGCTAGGGGATGGCTTGAAAAATATCATGTCATAAGGTCTTTTGATTAATATTATATTTAACGCTTGTGTAAGAATAAAAATAAAAATATTTTTATAACGCAATAACTGAACTAAATACCTATACCTAATATTGTGTAAGAGTTTAGTAACAATTAGATACAATACATGTATAGGTTTTTGTATGCATGTACTATAACCTACAAAACTAATGCAATAGTAAGTAGGTTATTTAAAAGTTTAAGTAATTTTTATTTATAAAATACTATAGCTGTTGCAAGCGACTTCTCTCGCGTATGTTACTTTATATGTTACTCGCTGTCAATGATAATGTAGCTTTCTTTAGGTGAAAGGATTTTTAAAATCGGCCCAGTAATTTTGGAGTTTATTCATTACAAAAACAAAAATACTTCTCTCTTTATAATATTAGTATGTACCTATAGATTATGAACTTTCTAATATATAAAATTCTCATGTCGCGGTGTTCGTTGCCAAACTCCTCCGAAACGGCTAGACCGATTTTGATGAAATTTTGTATGCTTATCGGGCAGGTCTGAGAATCGGTCAACATCTATTTTTTATACCACTAAATGTTGATCCACCTTCCATTTCGTCCATTTTCGATTCGATCCATTTTCGGGTGGATTTTCGATCCACTCCGAAAATTTATTTTTTATTTTTTCGCAAAACAACGTTTGCCGGGTCAGCTAGTATTTACTAAAAATCAAAAATATTTTAAAGCAATTCAAGTATCACAGTCCCAATTCAATATAATTATACTATTAAATTAAAATCATATTAGGTTTATGTTTTCCTTACTGATATGAAATCTACATAATTATCTTAAAATCGATAAGCGTCTTTATGTGCCCGTAGATACAGGATTAACAAAATTTAATTTAATATATCATTCAAATATTTATCTACACACTAAAAGGATTACGAAGTATTACGTTAAATATATAGGATATACAAACGGATCTATAAACACAACATCGATATATACTTAGTTATTATCCGATTTATTGTTATACACTTAGAATGTTTTAGGTATACCTACATAGTTTCAACCGAAAATCTAAACTTATACTTAAATAAACTAGCGATCAGCTCCCGGATTCGCCCGGGATGCAATTTTCTATACACACGAACTATCCTCGTTTATCCCTCTTTGCATTAGTGAAAACCGTATCAAAATTGGTTGGGTGGTATACAAGTAGTTTAGTGGAGAAACTCGCAGTTTCACCGACTTGTTTGTAATTTTTTTTCTACTTACATGAAAACTTAATTCGGTTTTGATGGTGAACTTGTATGGTGAAAACTGCATTAAAATATTTTGCGTGGTTTAGCAGTTAGTGGATATTAAGATAGACAGTCGCGGATAGTGACTTCAATTTATCCCAAGTAGATATCTAAAATCTAAAGATAATGCCTTGTAATTACATTAAAAATTTAACAATAAAAATAAACAACTAAGTATAGTCAACCGGGGCAAGTGCAACTATGGGGAAATGGCAACTAAACATCATAACTCCTTTACATAGGCTCTTTATAACCTCGCCATCTATGATATAATAATAATAATATTATTATTAAAATATATTATAGATATGATATAATAATAATAATAATAATATGAACTTGCCTTGAAATACGGCTTCGTTGAGGAGAGGATGCCTTATTATAAGTATGTACCGGAACCAGTTTTTGAGAACAGTCGTGCCAAGCTCTATTGGGACCGGCCCATCATCACGGACAGGACTATTCTAGCGAATAGGCCTGATATCGTGTTGATGGACCGGGAGCAGTCGAGGGTGTTTTTAGTGGACGTAACTATTCCGCATGATGACGGTCTCGTGAAGGCCGAAACTGAAAAGAAGAGGAAATACCTCGACTTGGCCCACGAGATCGTTGACATGTGGGCTGTTGCGTCCGCTGAAATCATCCCAGTCGTTATATCCGTCAACGGGTTGATCCCGACCGCTCTCAGTGATAACCTGAAGCGGTTGGGATTCCGTGGCGGTTCCCTTCCGGCCCAAATGCAGAGAGCGGTGTTGCTCGATACGGCCAGGATAGTGCGTCGGTTTCTGTCCTTGTCGCCCTGAACCCCAACCGACTGTGCTTCTGTTGGGGGTAATACCGTCTCCCCCTCATTTTGGCTTTTGGAGGGGGAGACGAGTTAAATAGAAGAATCATAATAATAATATTATTAAAATAATATTATAGATATGGCGAGGTTATAAAGAGCCTATGTAAAGGAGTTATGATGTTTAGTTGCCATTTCCCCATAGTTGCACTTGCCCCGGTTGACTATTTGTATCTTTAAATGAAGCAGAAAAATTTTATTGCACGAATTTGATATCTCTGTGGAAAATCAATACACGTCTGTTCTTTTGACATGCAAGACGTTAGCCTTCGATGCGTCATTAAAATATCATGTCACCGCAATCTTACTAACCGCATAATTAAAATTCTAATTAGTTGATCGTGTACACGGCGCTTTGGTTTTAAAGAGTTTAAAATATATCTTAATTTCATTATCTACACTTTTAAAAATAACTTTATTTTATTAACGCTAAGGAAGGTTTTGAAAGCCTAGTATTGTATATAACATAATATGCTTATGCTCACCGTCCAGCATACAACGACGCGATGCGACATCGTCCTCATCAAATTCCTCGAGACAACCGGAACTGTCCTTTGCAATATTCATTGTAAGCAATCCTTTTACGGCCGCACTCAAGACATCACAGATCACAATGGATCACACTTCAAACAGGTTACGCCATCAGGTCAGCATTGCAGTCCCGGCGTGTCCAGCTGTTGTTTGGAGGACTTATTCCGGGACTCGATTCGCGCACGTTATAGCGTTAGCGGCACGCAAATATTACTAACTAGCCGTAATCAACCGGTCGGCCGCCTTGCACCGGCCGTTCAATGTCAGCAACGATTGGACAATCAATTATGCGACAATGTCGCATAAAGTAAAGACGAGTCGTGTGTTGATTTTTTTTTATATTGCTGCTTTCATTCTTGGTTTTAGGGACGGCAGACATGCGTTCTTTATGAGGTCGCCAAAGCGCATGCGCGTATGACGATATTGACGCGCAATGGCGACGGCGGGACTCCATGCCTCAATTGGCGCCAGATTCCGGAGAAGCGCTAATTTATATTCATAACAGAAATCACCTTGAATCTGAATAGAAATGTGTATTTTATTATTGTATCTAAAGGTGTACCTTAAATCAAATATTACCACTATTACAGATTACTTAGGCTGAAACCTTTTAAAATACTTGTTATTTTTGTTTTTTTTTTATTAGAAACATTTTTGCTACATAAATTTTTGTTGTAAATTTTAATTAGCTTAATTATTATAGTATATTCCTTTCATCTATGCATTTCGAGCTGGAATGCTCTAAGAACGAATAATAGGAACCGATATTAGAACATAAGAACGCAATAAGAGTTATTAACGCTTGCATAAATAAATCATCAGCCGTGAAGAGTTAGGTACTATATACGTAGTACAATTAGGTACATGTATATGCCTACTTGTATGTTATTCTTAAGTAAAGAAAACGAGATATTTACATAGGTAAGTAAAGATCTATCTATCTATATAAATTACTAATGAATCGCTAATTGTATTGCTAATATAAACGCAAAACTCGAGACACGAGAATTTTTTTTATTGGCGACCTTATAACTAACTGATAATTATAAGTTCTTTGTAATGTATTATAACGTAATTCTTGCTTTTTTACACATCTCTTGTAAACTGCAATAAAATAGTTTGCGCCTGTTGATAAGAGTTTGCTATGAACATAACAGTAGGGGCTTTAAATATTAAATTCCGTTCATTTGTAACTTCTTTTTTAATTTGTATACTTGTTATGTTATTTACAGATTAATTTGAGTAAATTGTCCCTTTAATTATGATCTTTTAATATGATATCTAAATAATTTAAATTTAATAATCTAAGATTATCGCAATCTTGACAAAAACCAAGGCCCGGACGTGTAAACATTAAACAAGTCAAAGGTGACTCACATGAACCTGCTCAATGATGTCAAGTTCGAATATACATACATCAACCAGTATTTCTACCTAATTTTTTGCATAGTTGGTAAGTATTTCGTATTAGAAAAGGCTTTATATACGATCTATACACAAGGATTATCCTACTAATAATAAATCTGTAATTGTATGTATGTATGTATTGTATATGTATGTATGTTCCTCCATAACTCTTAAACGAATTAACTGACTTTCATGAAACTTGGTAGATAAACATTTAGACGTATAGGTACGGGACGCAGAATAGGCTACTTTTTTCACGCGGACGAAGTCGCGGGCGCCAGCTAGTATGAGAAATATGTTTATGGAAACAAATTACTTAATACCTAAAGTATATTTTTTTCATTGATTTAGCAAACTGTAGTCTTTAAAAGAAAGTTTTTAAAATGGGTTATTTCTAAGGAATGTAACGATAATACTTTCGTTGTGAACCTCAATGGACACAATTATAACAATACGCAATAAAGCAACATGTGGATTTAATTAAACTTTATTTTCATGTAAGATTCATATACTTTTAGTATCTATTCTATTAAACAAAATAGATAGTCAAATCGATCAATGATAATAAGAATATATATATATATATATATATATATATATATAATATGACCTAATATAACCTAATATATAATATATTATATATTAGGTTATATTAGGTTTACCTACTATAATTTTCAAAAATAAATACAATCCTTATAACAACATAATATATACTTAGTTATATAATGAATGGCGGCCATCAGAGAGGAATGGCGGCGTGTTGTTAAGCTTGCCACCAACACCTGAAATGATGACCACGACCACTCTGTCAAGAGGACTCTGTCAAGAGACCGAAGAAGAAGAAGAATATACTTAGTTACTTTACACTCCAGTTGTTTCATAAATTCTCATTATGAATTGTTTTCATATATTATTGTAATATAATGGTTGTTTCTCTAATATTATTTTAATAAGATAATATAAATTTGAGCCACTCCACGTGTATTGTATTTGCAGTCATTATAAGAAGATTCTTACAAGATTTGAATTGAAGTAATTATTAAGTCATTAAAAAAAACAATTTGCTGCGAAATCATACAAAAATAAATTTGCAAAACGAATTAAGTTTATTGTAAAACAGTGACTATAATTATGTTATTATTATTTTTTTTACGGTATAATCATAACTCCTATTCATTATTATTATTGATATGATGCTTCACAAATAAGGTCTACTTATTTATTTTTTATTATTTGAAATAAAGAATTGCAGCTAAATGGAAATACTTCATATAGTGTATATACTGTGCGTACTTAGTGTAAAAGTTTCTACTGAACCCGTATCTACTGTGCGTAGATCCGTTTTTTAAATTTATCTTCCTCTGACAGGATTATTGCAAAAACTCTTTTACGTAACCGAAATCTGATAAACCGAATCTCCCGGAATGTTGTATTTATTTATTTTTTCGTTGCAATTTGCAATTTATAAAAGGGACTGTTACTCACCGTCAATTGGCTGTCAAGATTTGGAATTTGATTAAAATGGATACGTCAAATAGACAATAATAATTTTGAACGGAGCACAGAGAGAAAAAGGTAGCGGCATTTTATCTGCTCAGTTGTTTGGAGTAAGTGTAGCAGTTTGATAACGATAAAAATCTATCGCCTATTATATAACCAATCGGAGATGACATCTAATCGCACGAAAGTCTGTACAAGTGTTTGTTAATGGCTGCAAACAAAGGTCTGTTCACAACAATAACAATAGTCACATTATTTTATTGCTGGCGAGCGAAAGCTCCTTGCGCAAACGCATCCAAAAGACTATTAAAATAATTAATGACCAAATCTAATGACTTACATCACAGTGTTTCCTTTGAGGCGGTCCGAAACTAACAATGAACATGTACGAGGTTTTAGTATCGTTAATAAATTTGTCCCTAGCATTTAATTAATGTGTGGTTCACACCATAATTAAACCTCTTCTCGTCTTTTGTTTTAATTAACGCGAGGTAATTAGCTAATTCAGAACAGTTTTAGTTTTTATTGCTTACATACTCTTAATGTTATATGTCTAACACTAAAAGTATTTTATATTGAACAAGCGACCCGTCTCCGGTTTCGCATGTATGCAATTTTTTCTGCGTAATTATTATATTTATATGCAACCTTCCGCTTTTACAGCTTTTACCGTTAGTAGCAAAATTATATCAAAATATGTCAGACATAAGCGGACAGTGAATATATTTTGTAAAAGATCGTAAAGTATGAAATCAAAAATCTTTCACCAAAAGTCAAAAATAGGTGCGACGAGGAGCGGAGCGAAGCAAAGCAAAGCGTGTTAGGTTTACATGGAAATAAATTTGGGGAAATATGATCTGCCCAGGAATATTATGATATGCCCAATTCTACGATGTGCCGACGACATATATACATAGATGTGTAAGTAACATCTGGTTTATGCTATCGTTTTACCGGGAGTGGCGACAGAAGTCGGCTATATTAACAATAGAGAAAAAAGTTTTAGGTAAAAAAGATGGGAAATTTCATCCTCTATAAGAAAGGTCGTCACAATTTTCAACGTAAAACTCACCGTTTACGAGATATTATCAAAAAGGCGTTTTTCAAGATGGCGGCTAACGCGGGCGGTTTCAGACGACACAAACTTGGTTTTATACTTAGGGGACACTCTCTGACACAATCCAATCGAAAAATCAATTATCAGGATTTTTTGTTTTGCGAATATCTAAAAATCTTGGACAGTAAAGCCTATGTTTCATTAGATTATATTTTTAGAATTTAACAGAGAAAAATGTCGATTTTATTTGTGGATAGATAATAATAAATATTCGCAAGGCTATATGAGCTACAGCCTATATTTTTCACTTTGACGAGAAGGCAGTGTTCAGCAAAAAGCAAAATATAATGTTTTTCTTTGACACCAAATCCGTAATGAATCCAAATTAAGTAATTTATTAATTGTATTGTATTATAACATAGCGACAGGTGTAAGCGCTACTTTGATATAATCGTGAGAAATCAACGCGTTAATTCTGACATCTAAGATTAGAGGTACGAGTAAGTAAGACGCCTTTTATCATGATTAGCTATGGTGTTTTTACGCAAACGTCACGTACCACAATCACCGTGAGTCTAGAAAATGGTTATTGTGCCACTTATACAACTTTTCACAATGTCTTTATTCACTGTTTGACAGTAAAATTGTATGCAACAGATAATTAACTATATAGATAAAACGTCGTCTTTACGACGTGTATTAGAAACAATAAATTATATTATTGTTGCATAATTGCTATGAGAGTTTATTTTTTTAATAGATTGTTTTATCACTGACTAGCGATACGACACGGCTTCGTACAGTTGGAGTTTTTATCTGCAAATTATATACTCAAACCTTGCTCGTTTATCGCCCTTTCAATGAGTGAAAACCATATCAAAATCTGTTGGGTGATTTAGAAGAAGCTAAAGGAGAAGCAGAAATAGGCGGACTACGACTTTATATTTTAATTTTTTTTTATTTATTTATCATATGTGCTATTTCATAATATATTTGTATAGATAATATATTTTATATATTACTGACTGTTGCACGCGACCGCCCACGTAAATTTATAAAATATATAGCCTATGTTACTCGCTGAACATAGCTATAGCTTTCTATAGGTGAAATATAGAATTTAAAAATCGGTTCAGTAGTTTTTGCAAGGTTGCAGTACTTCTCTCTTTATAATACCTATTAGTATAGAAGTATAAATATATATATTATAAGGTAATTACAAAGGAAAAAGGTATAAACGAAGCTATTTTACTTAGAAAATAGAAACGCCGTACGATCTTTTTATAGCACATTAGGAATTAAGAAGTCTTATTTTAAGAAGTTTTTTTGGCTGTTAGTACGTAACATTAACGGGATTATATCGATTTCTACTTATACAACGCAACATTTGCTGACAGTGTAACCTCAGTCTACCTATACCAAAACAAATTTATACCTATGTGTCCTTTTGGGGCACCTTTGTCGACTCTTGTAATGTTAAGGTTCGATCAACCTTTCTGTTCGCCTGTACAATACATAATATGCAAATAAGAATATTGCTACACTAATGAGTTATTAGTATTACATAATAACATGTCAGTGCAAGTCTATGTACATATTTAGTATTGTAATTGATATGTCCTCATAACAATCGACTTGTTCCATGTACTCAACTACCTGGTCTAGTAGGATATTACATCAATGGGCGTATTACGTTTCTGATTTATTACAGAAACAGAATATATTAATTTTTGATTGATTTTTTTTATATTAAATGTCGTTAGACATGCATACGGTCCACTTGATGGTAGGTGCCTCATCTATCGGGCGGTGGTCTTGGGCGACTGCCGCCCTTCGTGAGGTCCCCCGAGATGGCCGGCGTACCTCCACTTTCGGGTACGCCGAGGTTCTGACAGGGAGCACAGGCCTCCCCGCGTAGAATAGCCGTGGCGGGGCACCGAAGTCGTGTAACAACGTCCCCGCGACCCCGCCCGCTAATGGCCGCGATGATAGAAAGTCGTTGGGTTTTAGCCGGTAGGAATCCGGCATAACTCGGCAGTACCCCCTACACTGCCGGGTATCCAAGAGGATTTCCCAACGTTAAAAAAAAAAAAAAAGGGGGCCTCATCTATATAGCACAACGCCTCAGGTGCTGGCAGGTAATCGCAGGTAATGCTGATTATAATCGTCATTAAAAGATGCTGTAGTTATGACGAATATGGTCATTATCTATACTAATATTATAAAGCTGAAGAGTTTGTTTGTTTGAACGCGGAACTACTGGTTCGAATTGTTAAATTCTTTTTGTGTTGGATAGATCATTTATCGAGGAAGGCTTTAGGCTATATAACATCACGTCGCGATTAATAGGAGCGATGAAACAGTCGAAAATGTTGAAAAAACGGGGAAAATTATTCATCTTTGATGGCTTCCGTTGCGTGCGCTGCGAAAACCGTTCGAGATACCCAAATGATTCCCAAAATAACTATTCCACGCGGACGAAGTCGCGAGCACCAGCTAGTAATATATTATAATAAGTAAATTAAATAGTGCGTCCTGGTGAACACTCGAAAAAAGTTTAAATTGAATTGAGACAAATTATTTTCTTATAGGACTTAGAAGAAAATAAAATGTAAATGTTGATATCTCAGGTTGATATTTAAATTGATCTGTCAAAATCTAGGTCAAAACGATATTGACTTACAGTTAGCATTAGAAGAACCGATTATTTTATAATGCAATCTATTGATTAGATATTAATTATCTGTGTGCCTAAAAAGAAATCGATTATGTACCTATTTCGTGATCAATGTTTACTTGTCAAAAAAAAGAAGTAAATGATAGCTTGTATAAACAGAACAGCATAATCATTCCAAAATATCTGTTTCATTAATCAAACATAGTCATTTATTAACAAGATAATCGGTTACACGACATGACTTACTTTAGGATATTATTACGAAACGCAAATTACAAGAAAATTTTTGTTGAATATTTTTTCTTCCCTTGATTTTTTTATCGATATCTAGGTTTTTTTTTTTTAAATGAAAAAAGACATTAAAATGTTTAATGTTAATTTTGGTATAATAATATCTACAAATGTATGAATTATGTGTTTTAATTTATTTCTTAACATACATATTATTATTAGTTTATGAGATCTCAGTCTTAGCCTGAATCTGTTTAGGAGCCTCTATAACTATCTATTATGGTACAAATGATGTTATCAAAATAATGATGATATATTATTATGTAAGTATATATTTTTTACTTAACAAAAAATTTACGTATTAAAAACTAAACCGTTTTCTGTGCACTGTATATATAAATTTGCTACATGGTTTGCACTGGTTTTCATACTAATGAGTAAACATACTAATTCGATAGTAGGCTATTAGATTGTTCTGTGAAGTCGTGATTTCGAAAAGCGATAATTATAACAGCCTTGCCTTATTTTTCTAATTTCTATACCTACATATATAATATTATCTATTATATAAAATTAATGTTGCCCAAATGCAAGACCAAGACGAGACTTGGCCAATCTTTTTGAATACGGTTTTAACTAGGTAATGGAATGAGCTAGGAACTAATTTAAACTAGGAAGGTTTATATTCATAATTTGCAAAATTGCAATCCCTTAGTAAAATGAAACTACTTGTTCTACATACATTTATGTCTGCAAAAAGGAAACAGCTCTTTGAAATAGAAATAAAATCATTGTTAAAAAGAACTGTAGCCGCATTCTAGTTCACACAGAGGTTCTGTCATTTCGCATTATCTCAAACTGAATCAGTGGCGTTACATTTTATATCCGCCGGTGTATTAATTAGGCCGACATGCACCCAACTAAAATACAATCGATTACGTGTTCATACGTAACTAAATCGATTTTGCGTGACTCGAGATAATGAATGGAGTTGCTTAGTAATTTGTCATTGAATGGGGTCCCTGTCACAATACACTGGGAAGACCATTGGAATGGCATTATGGAACTAATATTAATTAGTCTTAAAATTACGGAATTTGGTGCATTATTTATCATTGGCAACTGGTACATACTAGTTATTTATCATAGGCGCTTGCTTGCTTGCTATGCCTTAAGTACTAGCTGGTGCCCGCGACTTCGTGTGTGTTAAAAAAGAAAATATATAAGTAATTTATAATCTTTATCATTGTGATGACGGTGACGCATTTTTTATATTTTTAGAGAATCTCTCGGGAACCTGACCTGACATCTTTCCAGTATAAAAAGTATCCTATGTGGTAATCCAAGTATGCTACATGTACATGTAAACCAACTATAAATATTTTTTTAGCATAATATAGTTAAATTAATAACTACTGCAAAATATTCAATTTAAATAAATAGAGTGCTAATAATGAATGCTTGTCTAAGACCGGAAATTTACTATAATAAGCTTCCTTTCATGAAAGGAAAAAGGAGATTGCTAGTGAGATAAAACTATACTACATAATATCGCAAATTAACTTATAATAAGTGGAGTAAGTATAATTATATTTTTAAATGACTCATATTTTCTGAAATTAAAACTTAGATAACATTACAGTGGATAATATACCTACCGTATTTAAGAGTTTGAATTGGGCAGATTTATATACTGAAACATCTATTTTCTGAGAAATAAAAAGTTGTCTTACTGCCCAAAAAAGTGTGAGGTCACTGTACCTAACAAAAATTTTCATCGACAACTACATTTGTTTAAAGTTTATTATTATTTACTGTCCTACTAGGACAGTAAGTCGGTAGCATGCTTGCAGATAAGCAGCGGTAGGCAACTACCATCTAGTCAGACAGAAAGGTCATACAACGCATTTTCGCTGCGCTAATAAGCAACACGAGGCGGCGTTGCCTTGTATTTGCAAATTAAAAAAAACCACTTTTTTCGCATTAAAACACTTTTAAGGAGCCGCAAAACTTTCTGTTCACATAAATTTTCAATTAACATTTTTATAAACTTACTCTCAACACATTTGGGCTGCAATAATACCCAATTGAAGAAATTGTGATCACCTACTTAAAACTCGGTTAACAATAACTTGTCAGACGCTGTGTCTTTTCAGTTCCAGATAAAAAGATGTTTTGCAGGATTTTTTTGCAATTCGATTCGCGGGTACTTACATAATTAACCCGGTTCCGTTCGACGTATGCCGTATTGAATTGCATATCCATACCATACCATATGCGGAAGTATTCTTGCACGTGTGACCGTAATGATAATTTTAACTGTAATCATTTAATTAATGTGCAAGTATTTATTGCTTTTTTGGGATCATATCTCACAATTGGGTGTTTCAAATAACTACTTATAATAAAAAAAATCGACCCGTTGGACTCGATTTAAATTACTCCACTGACAACCCCAATTACTCCAATAAAGTTCGTCCCCCGAAGAAGAATACGAGCAATATTCGGGTCACCCTGTATGGCTAGATAACATACTAAAATATTTTATTATTTAACATTTAAACACACACATGATTTAGTGGGTTTTTAAATTATTTTATGTAAAGTAAAATAATATCGATGGTAGGTGGGCTAATTTAGAAATTATGATCTTCTTATCATTAGATTACTTTCGATCAGAAAAAGCAAAAGGCAATATGTAATGTACTTACTACCTATGTGATAGTAAAGAAAGTCTGTTATGCAATCCTAAATCCATCGCTATGAATAAATGAGTACAATAAACTTGAATAATTAGCACTCTTAATTTTATCACCTCGCTAAGTGTGAATCTACCCACTTGTATCATTAGAGGAACACGTTTGTAAACTTTGTTGTTTGCATAATTTAAAAAATACGTCAAGTAACGAATTATTAAGTAGTATTTTAGGAGAATCGGAGAATTTAAAAATTACCGAGCAATTTCTATAAAAATAATAATTTTTCAATGAACTCGTCAATAAATAATTCTTCAATAAACGTATCTGGCAACAATTTAAAAAGGCATTTCTTTCACTATTAGTTATAGTAGAATTTCAGGATATATATTAGCTATATATTCCAATCTATCTAAAAATAAAAATACAACTCTTTGCAAAAGTATACAGTCAGGCGTCAATATATTATGTTATATGTTTTAAGCCACGAGCGTTTATAAATTAACTAGCTGGTGCCCGCGACTTCGTCCGCGTTCTGGATGAAAGGTACCTTATGCCCTTTTTGGAGTCCCAGACAACGTGTATGCAAAATTTACAACGCCATCTAGGGAATTCTGTTTGAAGCAATGTAGTACTCTAATTCATCTAATCTCACTTCGAATAATGGAAAAAGTCTGTTAACAGATGGCACTACATGTTAGTTATAGTTTATAAAATTACGTGTTAATAAAATTAAAGCTGCTGCCCGCGACTTCGCCCGCGTAACTTAGTAAATTATGTACTTAAACCTTCCTCGAGAACCACTCTACCCATTAGTGAAAACCGCATTAAAATCCGTTGCGTAGTTTTAAAGATCTAAGCATACAAAGGGACATAGGGACAGAAAAAGCGACTTTGTTTTATACTATGTAGTGATGATGAAAACGTACTTTTATGTGCTAAATGGTATTAAGTACTTAAAGCAATTAGAATTATGCAAGTTGCTGAAGCGTTTCGCTTGTGATTTCTTCTGATTTATGACATCCCATAAAAACGTGTATGGAGTTAATAAATAATATTTCCTGCTGACAGACAGACAGACCAAAGGTTCCATACTTGGAAGTGGGCAATTTTTGCGTAACAAACGTGTTTTACGGCCTAAAAAGGAGAACTATAATATTTAACGTTCGCGCAATATTAAATTTAAAAGATAATTTCAAGATAATGCCCTGTTGGTTTTAATTAATATCATATTATCCAATAACGCTTCGATAATTGTGTTAATAATATTATTTGGACGAAATCGTGATGAATTGTGTTACTTGACAAAATAAAACGTTAAGTTAATTTTGATATTTTATAGGTTGGTATAGTCGGGGTACGAAATTATTTGATTTCCAATTTCATTTGCCATTAAGTAACATTAAAGTTAATTGACAAAAAAAAATCGGATCAAATACAAGTTAGAAAAAGGTAACCGAAGTTTTCGCTTCTCATATTAATGACAAAATTCGGTTCAATTTAAAAATTTACAATAATGAAGTCTATAAATTATTATAAATTAAATTAATAAAAGTCAACTAACTTACTTTCACGCAATAAATGCAGAAAATTAATAATGTAACGTTATATACTTAGGCATCTAAAACTGGTTGGATAGCAATCATATTAATATTCATATTTTTTTATAATTATTATAAAAATGAAAAGATCATTCAAAAAGAAAGAATTTACAATCAACTAAAGATGTTGGATGCAACGTAAAAAAAAACTTGATTTAATACTACTTTAGATTAACAATATTAAACTCGAGAGACAACAACTTTAAACTTTAATGTTTATGTAATCTCATATCACAGACATTTTGTATAGAACCTTGGCTTACGTAATCTGTAAAGTTTAGTTATCAAAACACTCAATTAAGATCAAAGCAGTAAAACTACGGAAGTTATAGTTTAGAGAACGAGATAAAGCCCTTCGTGATAACCCCAAGCGCGGGAAGGAAAGTGTAGCAAGCCAGTAGGAAATGGAGACTATACCTACTCGTAATTGCAATGAAATGAACGAATGGTGGAGGTCTCTTGTTGAAAACGTGATGATAAGAGCACGTATCCATTAGTAACAACAAACTCCACAACCGCGGAAGTTTGCGGAGATTTAGTTGAAGAAATTGCCGAACAATTGCGTAAAAGGGTCTGAATGTAAAACATACGAAAGCGATTCGTACCTCGAGGTTTTAATCAGCCCAGACATATGTCTATAGCTATTTATTTGTTCCGTGGTTGCAAATTATGGCTGAAATATAAAGCTTGCTTTGTTTTGATGACAATTTATATTTTAAGAATTAATTTTATTTTCAAACAACAATTTACAATAAGTATCAATACATTACATAATTAAATTCGCGTCTATGTTTGATAGGTACATAGACATGATATGTTGATTGATACACTTTACTTTGAGAGTTGTGAGTAACACATTAAAAATATATATGTCGTCGGCACATCGTAAAATTGGGCATATCATGATATTCCTGGGCAGATCATATTTCTGTTAAAACTGAGAGGATCGCTTCAATCCGCTTCGCTTCGCTCGGCTCGCTTTGCTTCGCTCCGCTCCTCGTCGCATCTATTTTTGACTTTTGGTGAAAGATTTTTGATTTCATACTTTACGATCTGCCCAATTCTACGATCTGCCCACGACATATATAATATAAGATTGCATGTTTCTATTTAAAAAATAATTTGTGCTTTATACAATGTTTCATATTAGAGAACATAACGATAAACAAATGGAAACATTTCTTGTGTGGCTTGTTTGCTGAAGGTCTGTTCAATTCCGCGAGTATCTGTCTTTCATTAGACAGTACAAGATAAATCGGTTTGCATTCGAAAGGTAAGCAATTTGTAAAGTTGTCTCGTGCCTCCACGTGAAAGCAACATCGATTGTTTGACGATCGCTAACACGTAGGTGGACATTAATGGAGCGGCGGCTCTAGCTAATGCTGCCCGAATTACATATCCAACAACTTAACAAGAGATAAACGTAACACTGCATAACATAATTATAGCATTATTATATTAACGAAAACAGACAATTAACAATTTTATAAATAGTGCAAAAATAGATTAGCCAATGAAAAAAAAAACATTTTTAGGAGCGTAATCATGTTAAAACAATTAATAATATATGAAATACCTGATACAGTCTAATATCTATCTATATGTATGTAAATGTATGTAATAAAGAGAGAGGGCTGATTTTGTATGTTTTTTATATGTAGGTGGTAATCTCCGAAATGACTGCACTTATTAAAAAATTCTTTCCCTGTTACTTTCACTGGTACATTATTCTATTTGGCTATGGGGTTATATAGAAACTAAGCCCCCCAATTGCTCTCAGGTTAAGCTGTCTAGGGGTCTGCCTAATAGTTTTCATTAATTGAAAGCTACGAATAAAAGATTGAAAGAGATACATACGAGGAAGCCGAGGACCAGTCGCTAGAGCTGTTAGTAAAAGAATGTATCAGAACCTGCGCATGAATGTTCGCAATTTCATTTAGCCCTAAATGAACATAATCAAGAAATACATAGGTACATTTGTAGGCGAGTGAAATCTGTTTTCGATGTCTCCCAGGCTCTCACAACTTTCGCCCGATTTTCAACTTAAAGTTTATATACACAACTCAAGATCTTTGAATAGGTCAGGGTACGGACGATCTGTACGGTCACGATTGGAATAGAGACTACGGGATTCCGTTGATAAAATCGATTCGCTACACTCAGGATTATTCCGAGCCCTGATGCCGGCTTTGATCTTACAAATTAGAGTGTAGCAACATTACTGCAACAAATTTAACGACATTCGTGATGTCAGCCACATTTTCAACCTCTTTACTACTTTGTGTTTTTATGGGTTTTTCTCGACTATCTTATATTCTACTCTAATTAGTGTTATGTTATTTTGCGTGCCGAGGCTGTTAGATAAAACATTTTGCATGTCTTGTCCCTTGAGCGTGGGAAACTTTCTCACCGCTCCGTATTGAAAGTTGAACGATAAAGCACGTTAACAATACAAATAGGTTTGATAGTTGGACCTGATATGTCTGTTTTCATTAATAGTAACAGATTTACTCTGCTAACTAGTTATAAAAGCCGCACATTCACTGTTCATTCAACATATCGTCGTTGGCAAACCAAAATCTGCTCCAAGGTTTCCTGAAAAACTTTACATTAAGGTTTATTTAAAAAAAAAAGTATTTTGTTGATCACCTTAGGGTCATTTAACGTAAACGTGGCACCCCAAAGGAAAAATACTTATCCTAGAATCCCATGGGATCCTCCTTATGGTAGGGAGGCAGTTGGTTGATGGCCTTTGAAAGCCTTGTTAGATTGTTGTTGTTTGGAAGATTTTGTTCCTAAATATTTCTAGATATTAACAAAATAGAGTTAACAATTTTAATACGAGATATAAAACGGAGTAAACATTGGCCATGTATGTATCTGGGTCTAATGAAACCACATTTTGAGGTCAAATAGTACACGTTGGCTTTCCCCAGACAACGATTGGAATGCAAACACCCGAGACACACTACTTATAAGGGAATATCTCCTTGTGTAAAATAACAATTCTCTATATTTTGGTACAGCAATTGTTCTATTGTAAAATTTCAACTATGTCTTTAACTTTATACGGTTTGTGCCTCGTTAGTTTCACTGAGCTTTGTCCCACAAAAAAGCCACTATGTCCAGATTTGTCCAGTTTGTAAGTAAATGCCGTTTAATTTGTCCCAAAACATATTTTCTGATTATTTTCTCCGACCCGTACTTTGTCCTACATTGTTTTTTCGTATAGGTTAAATAATATTTTTAGTGCAGTCAGCACTAATAATATTATTTAACTACAACACAACACTATCATAATTGCCATAATGAATTAAATAAATCGTCACACAACCTTGATCTAATTCCAAGAAGTAAATAAAAATGAAATTTCCTCTTAAATTAACTGCTAGAATAAAATAAAACCCAAAACCAGCAGAAGGTTAAGTTCTATAGAAAAAGCTCTAAAAGGATCACTTCACGAATGACACTTAAGAAAATTTTTCGAACAGGTTTAGCCTGAATACGAATGACTAATTCGTGAGAATCAGTATTACGTGCGTACAATCGAAAATAACCTGTATTTTTTGTTAACATGTCAAGACCCCGAGCAAGGATGTATGTAGTCGTCAATTCTACAGTCTTGTCACGACTCCAATATATACTTGTCAGACTCACCTTAATAGATCCTTTATCAAAATTATGTGTGAAATTTCTTTTACATTAACAGCAGAAATTACACTCTTGCAAAAATTTATAGTGGAATAATAGCACGGCGGCTGTTTTAAGATATATCTTGATGGTAGCAATAACACAAGCAACGAACGCCATAGGTGCTGCAAATGCGCTATCGACTATAGTAGAGGTACAGGAATAGAATAGATTTAGGTTTAGACATTAGAAAGGGCTCTGTCATCCTTCGTTCATTTACAAAAATGCTGTATAACGTTAGTCTTTTGTAAGAGCACCCTACCGGAAAACGAACCAAGGACATCAAAGCGTTAAAGCAAACACCACATCAGTCGACCTAGTGGTCGTTGGGCACTGATTCTCTTATCATTCCTTATCTTTCTTTCCTTACATTATTAGTAGTCCTCCTTATGCAATCTTTTGAGTTTTCAGTCACACAATTTATCAAAATGAAGGGTTTAGATGCCTTTCTGTACTGTCGTTGTCGTGTCACTGTCGTGGGCAGATCGTAGAATTGGTCAGATCGTAAAGTATGAAATCAAAAATCTTTCACCAAAAGTCAAAAATGCGATGAGGAGCGGAGCGAAGCAAAGCGAGGAGGAGCGTGTTAGGTTTACATGGAAATAAATTTCGGGAGCCGAGCGAAGCAGAACGAAGTTAAAACTGAGACTGAGAGTGAGGCGACCCTCTCAGTCTCAGTTTTAACAGAAATATGATCTGCGCAGGAATATCATGATATGCCCAATTCTATATATGATATGATATGATGACGATGTGTCGATGGCATCACAATCACAATTTATATCTACTGTCGATTCATTGGCACCAAAGTCATACGTAACATTTGTACCAATTGCATATTGTATTCTGATTCTCACTCTATATTGTAGGTACCATTTTCAAAACGATATAAGGAGAAAGTTACAGTTATACACTGTTTTTTTTTTTAATTTATTTATTCCTATACATTAATATGAGTACCAAATATGTAGTACGGTATGCAATAAACCACTTTTCAATTCTCTGCGCTGTCACTTCGCTCATAATTAATGAAATGTGATATAAAAACTTTCATGGTATACAATGCATGAACCTTGAATATGATTTAATAATATATTTTGTCTATATTGATTCACCTTGGACAATCTATTATTTTCACTATTTATAACTTTAATAGGATTGTGTTCATATTTACTTGTAATTAATTAATACCTATATAGTAAATGTTTATATATACTAAAAATTAAAAATCTCACCTTATGTAATTTTATTAATACGAAATACGAAGATGGAAAAACAATTACCTGAAACAAATATAAAGTTAAATTAGCGTATATTTAAAGCGACGTTTTCTTATCTAAAACGTTGAGTCTGGTTGAGTTTTCATATAACTTTTACTTTAATTTCTCTTTATGGAGCTGCACCAACAATGGACTCGTGGGGCTGTAAATCTCCCGTGTGTCGATGCTAGATCTACTTGAGTTATGGCCCCAACTCTGGGCGCAGTCTCGGACATGCACAACTTTCATCGCCATGTTAGGCATTTGCTCTATAGACATACCACAATAATTTATATTAATATTGATACATGATCTTGATTGCTAGGTATGTGTAACTTACTCGTATTATGTGAATCAAACTGGTGGTGCAAATTATTGAATCTTGACTATATAATAATTTGTGATCCATCTATGATTAGTATATTTTTATTTGAACTTTAAATAAATATATTACAATCTTATAAGGAGATAAATAAAATTGAAAATAAACATATATTTTATACAAGCTTGTACAAAATGGTTAATGATAGAGCTGTATTTTGAGCAATGAGCCCTTTGGTAAAATGCTAGCAGCCTTAGCGCTCTAGCAATTCGATAGGCCAACTTTTCAAAGTTATCTCTTATCTGGGTCTGCCAAGCACGTCTCTCTGTAGTAACCCCTTTACTGAAGAATACAGTGAAACAACAGCATCTCTACTGTTGTTTCGGTGTGTGAGTAAGGGATGTAAGCCCTAATCTCTTATAATTAATTCCACTAAGGTCAGCAGCGCATTTGCCGCACCCAGGTGGCTAGTGTGAATGGTATCCAACCTATACCTTACCTACATACCTTACACCTATATCACCTTACATCAAGTTTGTTTGATATTTGGTAGGTACCTACATAAAAAATATTTGACCGTTATTCTATCTATAAATAAATCTAGACATTAAAATATTTAGTAAATATGCCTACTAAAGCATATTATTAAAATCTACTTATTTTTACTTATACATAAGTAACATTTGAAATGTTATTACGAATCACTATTGATCGCTGCAACAAATTAATTAGATATGAAGTAATAGTAAATCTTCGCGCGTTTGTCGTACTTCGAGCAATAATATATTACCCGCAGCTTATTGAAAGTGATAAATAAATAGTGGCTCGCATATAATATTACCAGCTCGATGACCTAAGCAATGAAAGTTGACAAGTATTACGGCTTAACACCGCAGTGCAATGTTTTCCTGTTCGCTCGTGTGTTAGTTAATATTAACGCGATATTTGATTTGATCACTTCTCTTGCGTGACTTAGAAACTGTAACAAGTGTTTAATATGCAAATCATCGTCGTTATATCGATGCGAAGTCAAACACATACTACTGTTAGTGTGTAATTGTACATTCGCGCAACTAAAATTATACACCATTGGTTTTTAAAACCTCACGCCGCATCAAACGCAAACTTTTTCTAGCACTTGTTAAGTAAAATGTATTTTGTGACATACGGTTTACACCAATGAAAAGATTCGTAAATGAGAAAGATTTGTGTATTTGCTGAAAAAATTGCACTAGTGCAATGGGTCGCTAATACGTATGTCAAAATCAAATCAAATAATTTATTAATTTGTAACAAATAACAAAAGAGTAAAAAAACAGTGACGGTAAGAAGAAGAAAGTTATTAGTTACAAAAAGGTCCCTACTCAGTATTTGCTGACATATGCCAGGACTGATAGTGAATCAGAATCAGAAAGATCGGAATCAGAAGAAGATCAGAAACATTTCTATACCTATATTATTTGCAGAAAAAAATGCTGAAGCAGGTCGCTAAATTATTGTTAATAATTCACGTAGGAATCGATTTAACGCCTACTTATAATAAATAAATAATTATCCCGCTGTTATAGTAGTACAACCAAGAAGTACTACTGGTTTCATTAGCTACCAACAAATGAACTTTTTTTGCAAAATACATTTTCACGAGGAAAAGAAGAAAAACAATCACGTCTGGTAGTGTTTTATAAACGTTCTTATATTTTGCTTTTATAACGCAGCTATAGAAATTTTATTAAGAAGCAATCCAAAATTAAAAGCATCGGCCATGAAGAAAAAGTAATAACAACTCTTGGCGCTTACATTTTAGTAATAGCATAACAATTACGTTAATAGCTCGAAAGAAAGTGAGATTTTTCGAGAATGCATTTAGTGAAATTGTGTTTTATGAATTTTATAATGTGTATATGTCGTGGGCAGATCGTAGAATTGGGCAGATCGTAAAGTATGAAATCAAAAATCAAAAGTCAAAAATAGGTGCGACGAGGAGCGGCGCGAAGCAAAGCGAGGAGGAGCGTGTTAGATTTTCATGGAAATAAATTCGTTAGTTTAACAGAAATATGATCTGCCCAGGAATATCATGATATGCCCAATTCTACGATGTGCCGACGACATATACACTTTGTAGGTGCGTACAAATGGAAGCGATTTGATGAGTTTTTTACTGGCATAAAATGGCTAACTTTATTTAACTCAAGTTTTTGTTGCCTACAGATTCAAATCCGTCATTTTTATCACAATAGAAGCTGTAACTAAAATTATAAACTAGCCTCCGACTTTCAAACACGCTACATTACATCTGTTCTAAGTTTAGCGTTTCGCAGACTACATGAAGCTGCAGCATCAGATCAAGGTTATCATGGAAATACTACTGAAGTAATTGTATACCAAATTTTACACAAATCCAACATGTGGAAGTTAGTGAAATCTCTTCGTCGACTAGGAAATGGGCTGATGGTTTTCAAACGCCTGAGCGGATCTTCAGCATCCCGATCATGTCAGCTTTCAAAAAAAATCGGATCAATATCGGTCCACGTATCTTCAGACAGATACTCAGTCAAACTTATAACACGGAACACCCTGCTTTTGTGTCAGGTTTGAAAAAGAACTTACTGTCGATTTGGGCAATATTCATAAATATTTCTCGAAAATATCTTCTTAATTTAAACCCGAAAATTATTTTGGTTTATATACACAACGCATTGTAAACCACGAAAGTACATAAGTACATACTTATACCATTTATGCACATACTTGAAAATCCGACCTTTTCGAACGAAGTGAATTCCTTACGCAATACCGTCATTGTCATGTTTACTGTTAGCCTGCATGTTTCATAAATGAATGTTATCATTGTAGAGCACAATGTGAATGAACCTTAATGGTTGCGTTCCATTGGATTTCAAAAATGGAATTCCTTTTAAACCTTTTACATTATCGGTTTATTCCCATCTCGGCACCTTCCCATCTCGGCACCCACGAATTATTTGTTAGGTACAGTTATTTAAATGATCTGTGTACTAATATTATAAAGAGAGAAGATTTGTATTTTTGTTTGTAATAAAATTGTTTGTAATAAAATAATGAAAATTCTTTTACCTCTAGAAAGCCACATAATCAGCGAGTAACATAGGTTATATTTTGTATAGTTACGCGCACGAAGTAGTGTGCAACATCTAGTCATAAATATAATATATAAGCATATCCGAAATTATATCTGTAATTTTATTGTAGTTCATGGGAAACGTCTTTAACTAATACAGTTATTTCTCCATAATATCAAAATTTAGCCTTTAAAAATATTCTCAAGAATGCTTTACTTATCTTTGATCTATATTTTACCATCAACAAACATAAAACTTTAATAAAATTCGTGACTCATTTTCCCTTGAACTATCTATAACAACCCTTGAATATACAATTAATTCAAATATTGATACATTGTTGTACCGAGGCTGATTTGGCCAGCATTTATCCGCAAGGGTCTCAGATGCAATGCCAGTTTGATTTTTTTCAAAATAAAACAGACATTCTGGATCGGAGGAAATTGTGGTTGCGAAACATCCGAAAGTCGACTGGCATTAGGTAGGTAGATAGGTTAGTCGAGCAACTGTATACCAGTTGGCTCTTGACAAAGATACAGTTCAAAGAGTTTAGGAGCCAACCTTTACGACTGGAGAGATCAGTAGACAGGATTTTAGTGGTGGCAAGACACACTGGTTTTGCCATTCTAAAATTTGGTAACTCTTTTGACAGCAGTAACAAACTCCTTACAGAAGACCATCGTGATAAAATAACATGTAGCACACATGTTGTTCTTCGATGAGTGAGTAAGAGATGCGCTCACTTACCCCTATCCCTTTCTAACCTCCTTTTATTATTCAATCTTTTATTCTACTTAAGTCGGCAGCGCAAATGAAGCATATATACTTAAGGCGACAGCAACCACATCATCAATTAATGAACCGTAAGCCTGCTTGCAGAGACCTTCACATAAAAAAGTGGTTTCACGTAAAAACCTAAACTCAGAAACAGTTGCTTTCGCATTATCTGTTTCTTAAATAACATTGGTTGTATTTGTGCACAGTTGTGCAATGTTACGCTAAAGTATTGGATCGCGTCGGTCGTAACCATACGTATCAGTGGATCTCGACGGCACCTGTTCCCTGAACAATGGTGCACTTCATAATCAAGCTCGCTCACTTTCGTTTGCACCTTCGCAGTTCGTTAACATTTTGGAAAATAAGACGCGGATCGTGACCGGGGAGAACGCAGTTCCCTTTCAACCGTCACGCGTAAACATTGATAATAACTGGGGAATGCTTTATTGAATAACTTTAAAGCGAGGTGTGCTAAAGCTTTTCCGTAAGCTAAGAATAATGTTTAAGTAGGAATTCATTGTAGATGAAATGGGGCCACGAAACGGCTCGTGTGTCGACAATTTTTGTAATCAATAACAGAGTACGGAAGGGAAATATAATTTGAAAATATCTCTCGGTCGGTTAAGAATAATATTTATAGTTAAGAATAATATTTATAGTTTATTCATTACATGCAAGTGTAAATATTTTCATTTCAAAATACTGTGAGCGATATTAATTTATATTAATCTGTGGATCTTTTAGATTATACTACGTATTTATAAGATTTTTTATATGTAACGCTATATAAATAGCTATATGTTGCTAAGCGCAAAACAAAACAAAAAACAGACAACAGCGGGTCCAATGCAGCTATTTCAAATATTCGTTGAAGACCAAATCCAAAATAATATCCTAGGATCCTAGAAATGGGAGCCAAGTAGAGGGACGGGGTTGTATCACGTTTTTATTTATTTTATTTTCTTTTACACATCAGCTGCTACAGTCCAACAGCTTTTATTTTGACATCTGTCGGGTCAGCAGGTTATCATATTATTATGCATTTCTCAAAGATTTCGTTAGATATTATTATGGCCAAATTCTTTACTCGATGAAGTCTAAAAATGTAATGTTTCGTCGTAAGTAGATGCTAAAAGTTATTTCGAAGCAACAAGTCGTGACCGCTATTAGTTTTGCAACAAATTGAACTCATAAAATATTTTAGATCGCACTCAAAACTTTAAGACGTTGGCCTTTAAATGCCGCAGCTGTTAACATTATATAATATAATATTTTTTCTGAATAAAATTACCGTAAAATGATAAGATAAAAACCATTTTTTTATAATTATTATAATTTCTAACCTTATCTGTAATTTGTGTATAATATTTGTGTATAATTTTATTGTGTATAATTTTATTATTCCGTTTGTTTTAAAGATGACAAAAAGAATGGTAATCCTGAGTTTCTTTCGTGGTTCCATCTCAGGATCGTCATCATCTTGGCATTAAGAATTACGTTAAAACATTAAAAATTAAGTTTAATTAGGTTAAGTAGATTTTAAGTAGTGGTGCTAATCATTTGGGCAGTCCACCCCTTACACCCTGCTGTATCATAGTAGGATTAGGATACTGTATTAACTGTCCTAATCCTACTATGGTAGGCAGCGCACTTGTAGTTGCAGCACCTGTGGCGTTGCTTGTGTTATAGGGACTATTAGACACAGATTAAATAATAGTTACTATAAGGTAGGTGGATAATAGGCGACTGTATCCACCTACCAGTCTGTCGAGCTTAGCATAAAAAAGTTTAAAGGATTGAAAACTATTTTATGAATAAATTACTGTTTTTCTCAACATCATATTTATATTACTAAAATTAATGAATTTTTAATATCGTTATATAATTAAAAAATATAGTCTACACACCATTTAAATTGAAGCTACTTAATTACGTTTAGCCATTGTTATTTTAAATCTCGCAACAGTTTGATACGTTTCACACTTCAATTTATATTTGAAAAACGTTGCGCAAGGCGAGCTTAAAATATTAAATTAAGTTCTTATAAATTAACAATACAAGTTGACAAAGCTAAATAGAAATTGTAAAAGAAGTATATTTTTTTGTATTATAACAATTTATTATATAAATAATGTCAATTGTTGATGCAACATTTATTATGGCTTCGTTCCGTTTTCAGTAACTTGATCGCGTAGCACATGCCTGTTTCAAATATAACACGGATCCAATTTGCTTGTCAAATGGCACTGGCTGCCAATAGCAGCTGGTTGATGGGCTTTGAAACCCGAGTCGGTAGGTTCAACTAATGTCATAGCTCATCCTTACTTACTTATATTATAAATACGAAAGTGTGTTTGTTTATTTTCTACAAAAGACTACAGTGAAATAACAGCATGTGTACTGTTTGTTGTGTTTCGGCCAGTGAGTAAGTAAATAATGCTTGAGTTCATTTCTTGTAACATCTTTATTGAACAATGCAAATTTTTAGGACTTAGCTTAAGGGGTAAATTAAGTGGATTTCGTCATTTTCCCTTAATAATGACTGGATTAATAGGTGGTCTGTGGGACTAATAAGTAGAAGTGTACCTACATTGATTTAAACTTACACACATATAGTAAGTAGGTAAGTACTATGTCCACGGGACTTAATAGGGGTTTTGCGATACTTCTAAAACATGGAGACTAGAGGTTAGAAGGACCAACTTACATGGGTGTTAAACTGAAAAAGTGGCAAGCTAACAGCATTAAATAGTAGTTTATAAATTGACCCGAATGGCGCTAGTGTAGCATTGTTTGATATGATTGGTTGGTTTCGTAGTTCATGAAACCACCGTAAATAAAAAGGCCGCCTACTTGAGCGTTTTCGACGGACACTTTCTCATAGAGTTGGGCCTCCTTACCTCTAGTCTCCATGGTCTAAAACATAACAGTAAATACAAATACAAAAATCGCCGACAAAAATTAATATTTATAAATCGATAAAGTCTAGTAGGTATTGATAGTAAAAGATGATGAAGTAGAAAGTTTAGTGTGTAGCCACTTAATTAAATAAAAGGTGTCTTTCAATTGAGAATTAAGTACACCTCTTTATGTCTTCGCTAGTCGATGCGCAATACCAGAAATAAGCCAGCCTTTTATGGCCTGTGTTATGTACGGTAAAACTGGCTGTAAGGAGGCCAAGATTCTGACAGAACAAGTGTTATATAGCCTAACTAAAGCCTTCCTTGATAAATGGACTATCCAACACAAAAATATTTTTTTCAATTCGAACCAGTAGTTCCTGAAATTAGCGCGTTCAACCAAAGAAACAAACTCTTCGGCTTTATAATATTATAGTATAAAACAGTTTAGAATAGTAAACCTACCTCGCTTTCTAGTAGTGAAAAGAGTATATTAAAATCTGTTGGGTTGGGTGGTTTAAAAATGATTAGCGGAACGCATTTCTAAAGCAGTTTCTGAGATCAGCGATCCCACAGACAAACAGAGAAAAATTCTAAAAACTACTTTTTTGACCTCAATTGTACAAACTGTTTCTTGAAAAAATATTTATTGGACAGACATGGCTCGTTTATGATATAGACATTCACGTAAAAATATTTAATCAATTTTATAAATTATCGTTAATATTAATCCATTGACGTTTTTCTTTTAAAAGAAATTATATTCTTTTATCGTCGTTAAAGTTAATTGTAAAACCTCATAGAAAGTTTTTGTAGTCTTGGGAAATGTACAATCGCATTCACGTGGCTAATATTTTTAATGGAATGTCACGAACAAATGGATTTCGCAACCTTGATTAGCGTTAATAAGTCTACTAATAATTTTATTTATTTCCATTGGATTTGTTATAATATAGTTAATCAGGTATTAGTACCGTATTACCTACTTTAATCATGTATTACTTATTTTGAACTATAAAATTAACTATTTTTTTTTTAAATAACTTGATAATTATTTTATTCATGAAATACTGATATTACAAATATTTTCCTGGTACGTTTTGCTTGATTATGGTTATTGAAAACGTTAAGAATATTGTATTATTGTTAAGAAGTGTATCAGCCACAAAATTTATAGAGTTGCACGCGCTTTCGTCCGCGTAACTTTAGTAAATATACCCTTTTTAAGCTTTCTATAGGTGAAATATATTTTTTTAAATCGGTCCAGTAATCTTCTCTCTTCATAATATTAGTATAGATTAAAGATGTTTGTCCTTCTAGCCGTCCGTGGAATGCGCAACATCTGTCTCTTCCATTATATCTCAACGGTAGATCTACCTATCTTTTTGCACTCTAGATATAATATAGGATAGTTCAAGATTTAGCGCCACAATATGGCCATATCGAAAAGGCCAATGTTCTACTATTCTAATTTTGTGTTTACATATAACTATATGTATAAGACACATATAGACATTGACGCAACAAACACTGTTGCGATTTATTATCACTACATAGTATAAAACAAAGTCGCTTTTTCTGTCCCTATGTCCCTTTGTATGCTTAGATCTTTAAAACTACGCAACGGATTTTAATGCGGTTTTCACTAATGGGTAGAGTGGTTCTCGAGGAAGGTTTAAGTACATAATTTACTAAGTTACGCGGGCGAAGTCGCGGGCAGCAGCTTTAATTTTATTAACACGTAATTTTATAAACTATAACTAACATGTAGTGCCATCTGTTAACTTTTAGATGAATTAGAGTACTACATTGCTTCAAACAGAATTCCCTAGATGGCGTTGTAAATTTTGCATACACGTTGTCTGGGACTCCAAAAAGGACATAGGGTACCTTTCATCCAGAACGCGGACGAAGTCGCGGGCACCAGCTAGTATTGTATATTACTATTTATTTGTTTCATTAATATGCATCCAGTTAGATTTCGTCAAGTTTATTACCTATAGGTACCTACCAATTATTATAATGGACACATTATATTTTGTCAAAGAAATCAAAGTAGTGATTTGTCTCTGTGTCTGACTGCGTCTATTCTTTTGTGTATTGTGTAAGTTCATTTGTGATTTGTTTGGATCTGGGTCATTCTGTCTTACTTTGCATAACATGAAGGACACGCATCACTTGATCTATGATTGTTGGACCATACCCGGTTCAAATTTAAATACAATACCATACAATCGTCCATGGCGTCAGATAATAAAATCGAACACAGAAAACACCTGTTCTCACAAATGATTACGATCTATCGAATCACGTCATAGGTATGACATTTGTTTGATATCAAATTTTGGTAACTGTTTTAACATGGCTGTTTTAAAATCTATAAATTATATTGCAATAATGTAAGTATAATCTTTTACAAGTTGTCAGACACCATTCACTTTGGATGTTACTAAACATTTGTCAAATGGTCGGTTTCAATTTTAAAATAATCTTCATGATTGAAAATTCAAATTATTTATTATTATCCACTCATTGAATGCGTTAACATGAAATAAGCACAGCATACTTATTTCATACTACTGTATGGCCGACGGAGACGTCTAGACAGGGCAATCGTGCGGGGCGAGAGGGGTGAGGCGCGAGTGGGACGTGCCCAAGCTGCATACTTCGTCGTTCTTAGTTGCTTGGGATAAATATTCTAGGGCTATCGCGTCTTTCAGATTTTAATTTATTACATATATCAAAATGGTGCATACGGCATGTGCTGTAAGTGCGTGCAAATCTTTATATCGCATAAATAAAGAACTAAGCTTTCATCAATTTCTGCACGTTGAAGAAAGGTACCTACTTAAGCACATTTTATATTACTTAATTTGTGTCAACCCTTCCGTAATTTTTAAATACCTACACAGGCGGCGGTATCGCCCAACATCAAAGGCGTCGGCCTACTGTAGGAAATAAGTATGCTGTGAAATAAGTTAACAATATGAAACTGAATTGAATATTTTTTACTGACAATAATCATTAGGAAATCATTCAAAGAAGAGCACGATAGTGGGAACAAATATTGTTATGTCATAATTTAACACTACTTGTAATTTTGTAGAATATACAATTGTCATACATACTAAAATAATTTTTATGTAAGTAAGTACTAACGGAACTTATGTCCAACTTTATTTGTGGACGATGACGGAGTTAATGAAATGTGAACAAGATATCCACGAACAAAAGAAAGACAAGTCATCATCGTTAACGTTACGGTTTAGTTAGATGCAAGTTAATGGTGAAAATGATTTAGCACAAATTATATTTATTCCACTTATTTCAAGGCCAAGAACAAAAAGTCCGCGCCTAATTCGTTTTGTAATAATTGCATCGCCCGACGCTAAAGACGGGCTGTTGTAGGTTTGTGTGTGTGTGTGTGTGTGTGTGTGTGTGTGTGTGTGTGTGTGTGTGTGTGTGTGTGTGTGTGTGTGTGTGTGTGTGAAACACAATTATTTCTGTGTATTATTACCTACAGAATATATACGTATAATATTTGCCTAAAATAATATACGTTAGCGTGTAAAATAATAGAAAGGGACAGTCAAGTAAGTATGTTTATGCTGATCGATTTATGCTATATTATATTTATGATAACGACGAGAAAGGAAACTGATTATCATAATCGTTAAGCTCGGTCCAATTCTTTGACAGGTGTAAAACCTACGCTTGCAACTGACAAATACATCGACTTCACACTAATGATGAATATTAACTGAAAACCATAAAACATAGAGCTCTCTACTGTTAAGGAGAACAGACAAGATCACTCTTATGCTCTTCAGAATAAGGAATATTATAAACACAATGTAAACAGATGCAGTGAATCATGTGTATCGGTAATTGTTGTTTCGAGACTTCAAAATAAATTGACCGGAACTTAAAGTAATTTTCGTTATTCCAAATAAAATCTAGTGTAGGTTACTCACATCAAAATCTTGTCCGAATTAAAATCTATTAATTTATTTATTTATTTACATAAAACAGCAACAGCCTAGCACACTTAACACTCCAATCGTATCGTTCAAAATCTTGGTCTAGTGTGCAAGCCAATTAGAGCTGAACACATAATTCACTTTTGGTTGACTTTTGGTACATAACTTCGACAAACAACAAACAAACTTCAAAAATTCGAAAATAAAATCTAAATGAAATGCATTATACAGATAAGAAAAAATGTCAATAAGATAAAAAAAATGTCAAAAGTAATAAAGTCGAAATTTAAAAAATAATAATCAAAAATTAAAAAAGTCAAATGTTAAAAAAAATATAGGTATATAATCTGTATCTTCTTTAGTCTGTACATATCTATCTATACTAATATTACAAAGGGAAAAGATTTGTGTTTTTGTTACTTTGTTTGTAATGGATAAACTCAAAAACTATTGGATCGATTTTAAAAATTTCATTCACCTATAAAAAGCTACATTCCAGCGAGTAACACAGGCTATACCTATTTTATGTTACGCGGACGAAATCGCGTTTAACAGCTTCTGCCTGTTTCTCTGCTAATATCCCAGATCGGGAAACTTTATTGCAGGTATATAATTTACAGGAAAAAATACACACGTGCGAAGGCTCAATATTAATAAATTGTTCTGAAAATCTAAAAATCTACTTGCAAAATAAATACTTACTGATTTAGATATTTTAAGAAATCGAAGTAAATGTTCACCATCCTGTACCAAGCCTTACATTAATTTGGTACGGAGTCGATCTTGTGCTACAGAAAGTTTCATTCGGTCACTGGGTAAAGACATTTTACCGGACGAAGCATTTCCGCGGCAGATGTAGTGGAACTAATTTGCCATTGACATTGAATCTCGGACGCTGAGGAATTTAAAGCCTTACAAAACTGATTACAAATAATAAAACTTGTATAACTAACTCAAATTCTTATTGGAGTTTACTTCTTAAGAATTGATTTACATATAAAAGCCCGGGGTATTAAAAATTATGGGAGTAAAATCAAAATTATCACATTTCACGCGTTACGCGTAGTTATTAACTTTTAGCGCCATCTACACATATATTATTTAATATAATTATTTACAGTTTATTTCTTAGTAAAAAATATAAATTTATAATAAAATAAAATCTCAGTTTATTATTTAAAATCCCTAGTTCAGGCCAGGATGTTTGAGCTACTGAACTTACTATTGCAGAAAAAAAAATTGTACTCTGCAAAAAGTTATATTCATTTATATTTGTCTAAACTTCCATAACTTATTTTTGACATATGTACTTATATTTCTTGAATAAAAGTATGATTATATTTTAATTATGACCTGAAAACTATTAAAATTTCCAATTATAATTATGACCCGGAAAAGATAGAAAAATAGGCTCTGGCAATTACTTACTTACCGAGACACAAAATGTTATATTTTTTTGTCGCATAAAAGAGTTCAGTGGTAAAACAGTAACGATTCAATATTCTTTGAAAGATGGATTTTTTTTAAACCACACAGCACCTTTTAGTTCCGAAGTAAGCAACTTAATACTTGTGTTATGGATACCAGACGGTTGATATACTGCATACATTACTTTTTTTGTAAATACATACATATACAGATTATAAATACAAACATCCAAGACTCAGGTACAAAGGCAAAATGTTAACACATTTGCCCCTAGCGGGATTCGAACCCGCGACCGTTTGGTTAACAGCTAGGGTTACTAGCCACTAGACCAAACGTGTCGTCAAAATATATAATAATAGTTAGCTTAATTATTTAATTAATTGAAGATTGTAGTATTCATACAATCGATTGTATTTCTCACAAGCAACACCCAATTAGGAATCGATACAAATTCACACAAAATCATGTTGTGCATTCTACACGCCATTTAATAATAGTGGTGTAATTCGATCGTACTCACTTGTTAAGTCGTGTGAATAGCAGACAATATCTTAATTAAACGATTATGGAATAATTTCATTGTCTTTAATCGTGGCTGTGAATAAAAGTTAGATCTTTGATTATGTGCGGACATTTTCTTTAGTTTTATATCGCGATGTACCAGTAAACTTTTTCTAAATGTGGTTTAGATATTATCACAATTATAACCTCAATAAGACGTTTTATTAACTGCTTATGTATATTTTACAAATAATAAGACTTATTACTTAGCAAAATACCAAGCAGTTGTATTTTACAAAATACCTATGTAGTTAACCTGTTATCAGTTCTCTATCAGCCTTCGAATACATGGGAAATGTGGTTTGACTTGGTAGTCTATAACCTTACTATTATTTCTTCTCACGTAGGGGAAGGAGTGTGTCTGAAGTGGCAAGTAATGTATTAAAAACAACAGAAACATAGCAAAAGCGTGGAGATGATTGAGGCGAATAAGTCCATATATTTGAAGGTAAAAGTGACTGCTCGTTACAATATGAGTCATAATATTATTTTCCTATCACCTCTAATCAAATCCAAATCTGATCCTATCCTATTATAATCCGAGATGATAAATTGATAATACCAAACCATGTTGTTATGTTGTGGAAGTTATCGCAAACCATTAGTTAAGCTATCTATCAGATATTAACTTGTAAATGAACTCCGTTTATTATGGTATAATTTTGTAGTGTTCAAAATTTGTCCATTATTCTTGATGGCGTTAGAAATGTTCGTTAAATTTTACACTTCAACATAATAGACGTAACTTTTAATGGCTAAGTATGAACTTTGAACTGGGAAGGTATTACGTGCTGTTAAGTAATGTACGAATAAATTTCAGTAAAGATGACCAGGCTGTCAAATGGGGAAGTGATAGATTACAGCAAACCTGTGAAGTTTTCCTTATTGGTTTCTTTGATGGTTCGTCCTCCTTTCCATTATACAACTGGTTTGTGTATAGCCCATTCTAATTGCTAGACACTTGCTTAGACAAATTCTGGTTTACTTACTAGTTTTACTACTTCGGAGCATATATCTTCTTCAGAGACCCCCAGAATTCCCCGTGACTTTTATTACATTGTCGTCATATTTACCTTACCAATAATAGTATTCTCAATCCTATGTAAAAGGAAGAATGACTCCAAATTTGGACAACATCTCTCTTTAACAAATTTATACCAAAAATCAGGTCTGGTTTCAGTTTCACTACTTCGGAGCATATATCTTCTTCAGAGACCCCAAGAATTCCCCGTGACTTTTATTACATTGTAGTCATATTTACCTTATCAATAATACTAACTGAGGCAGATATTCTCATTGCTATATAAAAGGCCGAATGACTCCAAATCTGGACAACATCTCTCTTCAATAAATTTATACCAAAAATCAGGTTTTTTTTAGTGTTATCAGATGTAATCTAATGAGCGTGGCGGTTGTAGATATAGCAAAAATGTGCGTATACTTATGGCATCGATACCTAGTATGGAATGTAGAAGTTGATTAACAAGTTGTCGCCGTCTCACGCGCAGGAGTGCCGACCTGTTCACCAGTCACTTCGCATCCTGTCCCTTACTATTGCTACACACTATACTCCTAACACATAAATGAACACGAATGCTCATGAACCTTCCAAAGATTTGTATTAGATAGGTATATCGTCGGCCTAACTTGTTAACCTACTAAGTCACATTTTGCATAGTTTTTAGGAGGAAGAAAAAATGACATCACAAAATGTTGTGCATCGCATCAGGCATGAGAAATGAGCAACTATCAGTATAAGTCGCGAATTATATTAAGGTCAGAAGGCGAAACTAGTGGGAGCTATCGGTGCATGTGTACTATTGCGCACAAAATTGCTAAGGGAAATGCAATTTTCTTTTCCAATAACGTCTGGAGGAATAATTTTAAGTGTGGAGGCGGTTATATGACTAGATTTGAGATGAGCGTAGCCACAGGGAACAGCCAGTATTACTATTAAGAAATCACTTAAAATGGAAGATTTATTAATTTGGAAAATTAAAAATTTTAAAGAAATTAAGGTTAAAAAAAGCTTTAACTTTTCCACTGTATTAAAAAAAGTTGTTTGATTTAAAAATATCTTTACGCGTGTTATAGAAAGCAAATATTTCATATCTGTAATTGTATCCGTATTAATTTGTATTACAATATGTGATTGTAATATAATTATATAATAGAGGGCAAGCGGTAGTGGCTATGGCCCCTCTGACATCCCACATGGCCATTGACTTGAGTGCGGTTTCACACCACGCAATCTCACAGCCCGCTTCGCTTCACAGCACACGAGTGCCCTGTCTTTCGGCTACTATTGCGCAGCTTCATCTCTGTGAAAGGACTACAGACTAAAAAAAAGCGTAAACAATACTCACAACCACATTAATAATAAAAAGAGGTTCATCTAGTGTTTGGGGTTGGTAGAATATAAATTAATATAAGTCTACTAGCTTCACCCGGCCACGCTTCGCTGTGGCTCAGTCAGCAATATTCCACGGTTGCTATAATATGGACAACGTACGAAAATTGTTTTTCTTGAAAAAATCGGTTTCCGTTGGAATTTTGGGGAAAAAAGTATATAAGATTAATCCTCTGTTTAGAATTCCAAACGGGTGAAGGTGCTGGCAAAATCTAGTATGAAACGAGACCTGCATGTGTCGTAAGAATCATTTTTATTAGCATTTTGTCATGCATGAATTTACGTGAGCTAAAATTCGTGATTCGTGAGACAATGTGTGATACTTATTACATTAACTATAATATTATTATCTAATAAGTTTTTTTTCTGGTTTGTCTCGAGATTTAAAAAATGTAAGTAGGAATTAGTTTTTTTCTCAAAAAAAGTCTTGTAAACAAACTAGATAAGTTAGTATCTAAGTATTCACTAACTGCATAATTTTGTTTCCTATAACAACTACCGGTATAGTTTCAAGCCAGCAGCGGTATTAATTTCATCCGCTCTCGGATTCCTTACTGCTTGTACTGTACGCTAGTTTCTTGAAGTGCTAATAAGTTACAGGAAAGCTATTTTCTTGACTAAGATAATTATTTCAAACAGCTTCACGTGAGGAAAATTCAATTAAAATTCATGCATTTCATAATGTGTGTGAGTGCAGTTACAAATTAATGGTTAGGTATAATTATTGTTTATTTTAATATTTGTAAGTAAAATTTATTATAAAGATACCAAAACGAATTTTACAGTATTTAAAAACTCATAATATCCAAAGTTTGTTTTTGTTATTTTAATATTGTGACAGAAAAAAAATCTTACAAGAAAATATTATAAAGCTGAAGAGTTTGTCTATTTGTTTGTTACGCTTTCACGCCTTAACTCTCAATCGATCACCAAGAATTTTCACATATTAAACGTTATTAGGAGTTACAGAAAAGCATATAGGGTACTTTCATGTAGAAAAAAGTGCGTTTCCTATACTATTCCCGAGGGATCATCTAAAAAAAGATTATTTATCTACTAAAGATAAATTACTAAATATCTATTACAACTTAATAAATTAAAACTTACTTTAAAAATCATAATCCGATTAGACAGCGTTGAGTGTGACATATCTCATCACAAGTTCATTACAAAATCAGCAGCCATTATGTGTAGTCGTGATGCAACTCAATCATTGATTGCCGTATAAGGTGACTATTTTGAAATGCATTCGCAAAATGGGATAACAAAAACGACAAGAAGCAAATGTTATGAAAGAAATCAAAGCATTGAAAAAAAAAATTTTTTTTGGCTGACTGATGTGACTGTTTTATAATATGTAGTGATGAAGTGATAGCCTATGGAACTCGCTGATAATGTATCTTTCTATAGGTGAAAGAATTTTCAAAATCGTTCTGTAGTTTTTGAGTTTATTCCTTACATACAAATCTTCTCTCTTATAATATTAAAAGTAATAAGTTGGTATAGATTAAAATATGTTTTCCATGACATTAGGTATAGGTCCTTTTTCTAAAACAGCCTTTGAAATTCAATCATTCTTATCCCAAAGACTATATAAGTATATTTGGGTTCTTATCCACATTAAAAATGGTATGAACACCATTACAAAGTTCTTGTAATACTTGTGTAATACATACTACGTTTTTTGCAATGAAGAATTCAATGTGAAGAATGCAGCATTCACGATGCAAAACATAATTCCATAGATTATGGAGTTGGTTTTTCACCATTTTCAACTTTAGTCCCAGAGCTGATGGACAGTTTTGAATTGGCATTTGAGGCACTATACAACTGTGCACAGCTCTTTTTTGCTGATGTCTAATAAATACAAAATTATAGGTTATAGGTCTGGACAAAGGATGCCCGAATAATTACAACACTTGAGTTCCATTTTTTAATGGACTGCCATAACGAAATTCTTGCGCAGATTTCCAAAAGATCCGGACAAAATGTAACGGAAAAACATTTTTGAAGATGATTATTCGGTTTTATTTAAGAATTCTCAAGTTAACATCGAGCAGAAGCAAGTTCCTCGGTGCGAATGCATTGCTTCGCCATATTTTCAAAATAATCGTAGCATCGTAGCTAAATTAAATCTACAAAATAGTTTTTTATTTGTAATTCGAACACAGCTTCACGCCAATTTAGAACAGGCCTCGGAATTATAGAAAAAAAAAAACGAAAGTAATAGGTAAAGCGTATTGGTTATATACAAAGGCCGAAATGATAAAATAAAACTAAAAATATTCGTAGCTTTATAACCCTAATAACTTTCGCTAAATTATTTGTAATGAATTATATTATATAACAACGAATCAATACAATGCTAAGTAGATCTTACAATTTAATAAATTTTGTTGTACTTATATTTATGTAAAATGAAATGTCTTTTCAAATTTCAAAGTTTAGAACAACCGCTATTAAAACATTTGTTTAGAAAGTTTTATTGGTTTTATCTCGGGTTGGTGATGTTATTTATTACTTAACTAGCTGCTGCCCGCGACTTCGCCCGCGTAACTTAGGTACTTATAAACCTTCCTCGAGAACCACTCTACCCATTAGTGAAAACCGCATTAAAATCCGTTGCGTAGTTTTAAAGATCTAAGCATACAAAGGGACATAGGGACAGAAAAAGCGACTTTGTTTTATACTATGTAAAGATATTACACAATTAAAATAGTAATTTACTTTAACATCAACCTTCAAAATTGACGTCTTAAATGCCGATTTTTTTTTATATAATGAATGGAAAACAAGTTGATGGTTGACTTGATGGAAATGGTTACCATCGCCTGATGCGAGCAAAAGTAAAGTAAAAAATATTATATATTATGGTATTAGCAAAGTATAAAGCATAGATTAGGGTGTATTTATTATTATTATTATCTGCTTTGTGGCTATTCCTGTCTTCCAGAGTACCAGTATCACATCGTCCATTGCTGAAATATTGTGATCGCCACGTAAACTAAAGCTCTCTACCAATACCTACCACGTCAAGAAACTGTAGTAATTTTTTGATAGAGGCATTCCTCACATCTTCACAAGCCATTGTGTGGCTTCCTAAGATGTGACTACGCTTGTGCATCAAAGGGCCACACTCGCACAGGATATGCATTGGTGTTTCTTCTGCTTCATGGCAGAAGCGACACTCTCCCGTACTAGCGAGACCCATTATTTTAAGGTGCCTGTTGAGACGACAGTGCCCCGTTAGTGCCCTTGTTAACATGCACAAATTGCTCCTACTAAGCGACATAGCCTGATTTGTCACGTTTCGACTATAGGCTCTTATGAGCGCTTTGGAATGGTTCAGACCTGGCAAGTTAGTCCAGCGTTTGTAAGATTTAGTAAAGCACTGGTTCCATATGGTCCAGCGAGCTAGGCTATTTGGTAGTCCGCACACAGGTTCAGGACCTATTAGCCTACCTTTGGCGCCTGCCCGGGCCAGTTCGTCGGCATATTCATTGCCTTCGATCCCCATATGGCCAGGTACCCATCTTAGGACCACTTTATTCTTGCGCCCTAGTATATTTAAGTAGTCTACACAGTTTCGCACCAGCTTTGAGACTGTAAAGTCCGAGTCCAGTGCTTGAAGTGCAGCCTGACTATCTGAGTGAATATAAATCACACGGTTGACATAGTCTTTTCGCAGGTTGATTTCCGCGCATTCCAAGATGGCGAAGACCTCTGCTTGGAAGATGCTGGCGTATTGTCCCAGGTTTACACTGGTCCTGTAATTCTGGTCCTCGCCATACACACCACAGCCTACGTCAGGTCCTGATTTGGACCCGTCAGTATACCAAGAAAGGCTACCTTCCTCCCAAGAGATCTTGTTATTTGACCAGTTTTCTCTTGAGAGTAGCTCCACAGTGTAAGACTTTTCGTCTATGTACTGTGGTACCATTGTGTCAGTAGGCATGCCTAGGATGGGATCCCTTAGTACTGAGTCTTCTAGAGCTCTGAGTACCTCGGACAGCCAATTGTGTTTACCCCGATTCATCATTCTGTGCATACTGGTTTTCGCCTCCTTCTCTAAAAATAGATTTAGAGGCGGTAAGCCCAGGATTGCCTCCAGAGATGCTCCGGGGGAACTCGACATGGCTCCTGTTATCATCAGACATGCCAAACGCTGTAGGCTATTAAGCTTGTCAATAGCCGTCTTTTGGTTGGCTTTTCTGTACCATACTATAGAAGCGTAAGCGATCATCGGCCTCACAATAGCAGTGTACAGCCAAAGGGTGAGCTTTGGACACGGGCCCCAGCTCTTCCCTACCATTCGACGGCTGATGCATAAGGCTGCCTTAGCCTTATTTATCACATTTCCAATGTGTGCATTCCACGTTAGTCTCTGGTCGAAGGTAACTCCCAGATATTTGACCTCTGAGGAAAATTCAACTCGTTTACCATTTACAAGAGGTGACTTTAATTTGTCTAACAGCCTCTTTTTGGTAAACGGTACTATAGCGGTTTTGTCACCGTTTACTGAAAGTTCATTTGCTGTGCACCATTCGCAAATGATATTTAGAGCTTTCTGTAATAGGGCCGAAATTGTGCTTTGGCAGAAACCTCTTATGATCACCACTAGGTCATCAGCATAACCTAGGGCATCGATCTTATGTTCTGCCAGCCTATACAGCAGCTCATCAACTGCAAGAGTCCAAAGCAGCGGCGATAGAACACCACCCTGCGGACATCCTCTTGCAGTTGCTACAGTAAGTGAGGTATCATGTAGTTCGACCCTCGCTTTACGTTTGGATAGCATAGCCTTTACCCACCTAACAGTAGTCGGGTCCACATTTTTGTTTTGTAGCCCCCTCACTAACGTGTTGGTGGGAGTATTGTCAAAAGCACCTTCTATATCCAAAAATGCGCATAAAGCAATCTGTTTATCATCCAGAGCCCTTTCTGCCCTGTCAGCAAGCTGAATAAGGGCCGTCTCAGTGGACCTTCCCTTCTGATAGGCGTGCTGGGTGAAATGAATGGGTCTTGTGGCCAGGGCTTTGTCCCTTATGTGCTTGTCTAGAATCTTTTCTAGAGTTTTGAGCATAAAGGACGTTAGGCAAATTGGTCTGAAGGACTTAGGCAGAGCATAATCCTTCCGACCTGCCTTTGGTATAAATAATACCTTAGCCCGGGTCCATTGTTCCGGTATATATCCCCAGGCAAAACTTGCCCGGTAGATCTTTACCAGATATGGCGTGAGTACGTCTATGCCTTTTTGTAATAAAATAGGCAACAGCCCGTCTTCACCACTAGACTTCAGGGGCTTAAAGGATCTAATAGCCCATTTCACAGCTTTGGGTCGGATGAGATCAGCCGCTCTGTTACGGTCCTCATTTCGAGGCCTTTGGTGTAAAGGCGTTCTGTCTGCCCCGGTCGAAAAGCCGTGAGCCCCCGGAAAATGAGTTTCTATAAGCAACTGAAGAGTTTCCTTTTCAGTGTTCGTGAAGGAGCCATCAGGTCTTTTAAGCAGCCCTAATTGACTAGGCTTGTCCTTCGCGAGCAGTCTGTGGATTCTAGCTCCTTGAGGCATTTGTGTTAATTCCTCGCAGAGCTTCCTCCATGCAGCACGCTTGGACTTCCTTATCTCCTTATTGTATTCAGTCAAGGCCTTCTTGTAGTTCTCCCATTGAAGGGTTCTACTAGCCTTGTTGAATAAACGTCTGGTTTTCACCCGTAGCTTCTTGAGCCTCGAGTTCCACCAGGGTACATTCCTTTTGGAGTGCTTTGTTCTGAGTGGACAGCTTTCCTCAAAGGCACTCCTTATTGCACTCGTGATAGCCTCCACTGCAAGTTCTAGCTCCTCCGGTGTACATATACTATTAGGGAGGTCCTCAAGATTTTGCCTAAGTTTGTTGTTATAAACATCCCAGGCTGTAGCTTTCGGATCCCTGTACGTTACGGTTTGATCTTTTGTAGATGTTACTAGATCAAAACGAATTTGTCTGTGATCAAACATAGAGCTTTCATCACTGACATGCCAGTTTGATATAAACTCGGCCATATTGTCAGTGGCGAAGGTTATGTCTAAAACTTCCTGCCTTGCGGTTGTCACAAAGGTCGGCTTGCTCCCTCTGTTGAGTACCTGTAAACAGTTAACTAAGAGAAAGTCATGTAGTAACTCACCTCTATTGTTTGTGTCGGTGCTGCCCCACGTTACGTGATGGGCATTGGCATCGGTTCCAACAAGTAGCTCGGCTTTGTGATGATGCGTGTACGCCACCAATCGCGCAAGCTCCACCCTTGGGTCGTGTTCGTCATAAGGCAGGTACGCAGAACAGACGATGATGCGTGTTCCCTCCCTGCCCTTGATGTTAACAAAAGCTGCCGCCATATCGTCAGTACATAACTCTGGCACTGGCAAAAATTCAATATTTTTATTGAAAACTATGCTTGCTCTGGGCTTTGAGCCACAGGTATTATAGAGTATTTTACCTGCAGACTGAAGTCCCAAAACCGCACCATTTTGCGTCCAGGGCTCTTGTATGAGGGCGATGTCAACCTCACCCTGCAGGAGAAGGCGCTCTAGCACAGCTGTGGCAGCCATCGCATGATGCAAGTTGATTTGAATCACCCTCAACATTTTTTTTTTTTTTTTTTTTTTTTTTTTTTTTTTTTTTTTTTCCCTTTTATAGAGCACACTTTTTGTTAGAGGGGCCCTTGGAGCCGGCTTTCGTCTTCGGCGGACGTTGAGTTCCACCTACAGACTTAGCCTGCCCTCTTGAGACCCCCCCACCTCGGTGCGACCCACGCCCGCCCGTTCCAACTCCCCTACCAGCGACTTGAGAGGCAGCACCTGCCTTTACAGACAGTTTCTGCCCCTCGCGCCGGCTGGAGCCCTCCGTTGGCTCAGTGGGCGACTCTGCTGCGTTGTCATTGCCGCTCCTGACATTAAAAATTATCTTCTTAAAGCCAATAGCGGCCCTGTACTCCGCAGCTTTTAAGACCTCAGCAGAAGGGTCATCTATGAAGAAGGTCGTTACGGTGCCGCCCTTCTCGGCCCTACTGCTAATGGTCTTCCAATGCTCAGTATTGAGCCCCACATTCTGTGTCCTCAGCAGCAGCAGAGCTTCATCCAGGCTCTCCGCTTCACTGCTGGGCACAAAAGTGGTGCAAATCGTAGGCTTAGGCAATTCCTTCTCTGGTATATAAGAGAGGTTCGCCTCAGGCCACGGTTTAAGGCTTGGTATTATACTCACAAGCCAGTCCTGGCTGTACTGGTTCTCACAAGTGATGAGAATCCAGCCAGGCTTTTTGGAGAATCCCAAGAACCTAGGACCAGTACCTTTCTCAGCCCTGGTTATAGCGAGGATGATGCTGCGATGCGTCAGCCTCATTTGCTCTTCACTCATGGGTTCGCTATTGCGTATACCCACTCGCGAAGCTCCCACTGCCTCCCTAAACGTAGGCTTAGCCCTTGACGGGCCAGCCTGAGTTTCCTCCGTTTTCGCCGTCTTTTTTGGCTGGTTCGGAGACTCCTCTTCCGAGCGTTGGCGTTTTGAAGCGGTTGCTTTAGGTGGCACTGAAGGAGTTTTGATATCCTCCTTGCTGCTCACCTTCGCCTTCGTCGGATTCGGAGGGGGTTTTTCAATGTCAAGCTGAACCCAGGGCTTTTTAGCAATAGCCCTGGCCTCAGCTGCAGAGTAGTTGGCCGCGATAAGTCTCTTCATGCGTTTCCTAGCGGCGCCTGAGAGCTTAATAGGCGGCTTCCTACTGGCTTTACTGTCACGGACCGAGTCTGTTGCCGTGGGCATTACAGAGGCATTTAAGTCCCCTGATTGCCCATGGTCTAGCCTCTCACCCATGTCAGCCACATTCATCAAGGCTGTAGCGGAGGCGTCGGAGCGTCCTCCAGGCGAGCCTGATTCTGATGGATCATTAAGATCCAAACCGGAAAACAAAGATGTAGTTATAAAATCCTCCATATTGTTCCCACGAGTAGATACGGGATATAAAACGTCCAGTCGGCCTTCCCGTTACCGACTAAGGGTATTTACACTCCGAGGTCCCCAGGTATCGGAGGTTGACCGCTAGCAACTGAGAATCCCCTCAGCCATCCACCCTCTTGGCGCGCGTCATACCGTAGGGTTGGGGTGAATTTTTATAGAGGCTTTCTACCTCGCGGTCCGGGCAATTAAGCCAAGACCCCCGTTCCTGTGAGACATGACCACAGGTTTACGGTGTGAAAAGGAGGGCATTTCCTCACCTCCTTTGAGCCTGCTGGTTAGGCCGGCTACAGTGTCAGGTTATTTACCGCCGCCCGAGGTTCGGCGTTGACTGCTTTACGGCGAGGTTTTGTCTCTTCTCGAGCCAACCCTCCTCCTTTCTCATCCGGGCTTGGGACCGGCAAACGGCGGAGGTAATATAAAAGATGGAAGTGTAGCTAGATAGTGTGTCTGGATCACAATGGATCTACAAAAAAAAACCTAGGTCCATACTGATTGCAGCAGGTAGGTATTTTATTTTATTTAAAATTTCAAATATGCAATAATAACAAAAACGTTATAAATTATGTTCTATTTCTATTTTTACGAGTGTTAAATGTAGGGTAAAATCAAATAAGTAGAATGTCTATTGTAATATAAGGTTCTTCTGAAATATATTCTACTAGCTGGTGCCCGCGACTTCGTCCGTGTTCTGGATAAAAGGTACCCTATGTCCTTTCTGGTGTCCCAGACAATGTGTATGCAAAATTTCACGGTGATCGGTTTAGTAGTTTTTGCGAGAAAGAGTTACAAACATCCATACAAACTCACATTTATAATATTAGTATGGATAGTATGGATTTGCAGATATAGATACAATTAAAATAATTAAAAATATAAACATGATTAAGCTAAAATATACCTATATAAGCGAATTGAATGTAACGGTGACATACATAAATTGCAAGTTATAATATAAGCAGGCTAAGAATTCGGCTACATTATAACTGTATTTTTGACCATGTCAAGTTCCTAATCAATATTCAAGTTACACTCTCCGGCCCTTTCAAAGTGTGCATGCGTGACCTCAACTAAACAGAAGAATAATACTTCTAACGAATATGTCTATATATATATATGGTCTATAATGGTTATAAAAACAGTACTCAATTTTTGAAGTGAAAACTTCTTTAAAGCGCGTTTGCCATTTTTGAGATGGGAAAAAAATGTAACTCGCAAAAATTGAATTAATCGGTTACGATTGTTTAAAAAACTGTTTAAAAAAAAAACAAAATAAAATGTAAAAATATGAAATAGTTAATTTCAGTTATTTTTAATTGTCTTTCCGTCTGTTCCTGCTAGTTTACTTGAGGAGTTTCATCTAACTCGTTATAAGTGCAGACATTTGTAGCATAGGTATTTTATTACTGTTTTTTTTTTGTTACGCTCTATAGACATGTATTACAGTATATAATATTGAAAACAGTAAAATAATGAAACGAACAACCTACATGTTTAATTAATCAATCAAAACACCGTTACTGGATATTATATTTATTTTATTGATTTTCATAACCGTTTCGTTAACTGTACCTACGACTTTATAGCCTAGAGATTATTATTGAGAAATTGTTTTTGTGTTTAGGCCTGTCATTTTATTTGCGAGTAATAATCCTAAGCAATGAAGCCTTCGCATTAATTAAATATTAATAGTCAAACCTGCAATAATATATGCAATTTTAATAATATTATTAATATTTATTTAATAATTTAATATTTAATACTTGTTGACAACCTTTTTTATACACCACTGGCCGTTTTTATATTTAAATTAGTGTTCGTTTTGTAATGTCAGTTTCTTTATATATTTTTCATGTATTTTTTTATCATTAGCTTGTTAGACTCTAAACTGAAAATACACACGGGTTTCCTTTAAATTTTCTTTTCTTTCTTTTCTTTTTATCTTCTTGTTTAGCCTTTTTTCATTTAACAATACTTTTATTTATTTAATTTTATTAACATTTTTTTGTTAATATAAATTAATATATGCAACCTACTTAAAAAAATTACTGCATGGAAATTGTAATTTTCACATTTATTGTAACGAGCGTAGACGTACAACAACTTTCTTGTTTTCAATATTTTTGTACTTACTCCTACTTGATTCCATCACAAACTAATAATAGAAAAAAAATGTACAAATATACGAGGGCATATTTAGGGATTAAGCACTACTTTTCCCAAGTCTTGTCAGGGTAGTACATGATTGCGGATTACCTTATAACGCCGTCAATATAGAAAGGTACTGATGCTCTTTTTGCCTCTCGCTTTTAATTTTTCTCTTAGTGGCATTTATTGATGTCTTTAAAATACGTAATTTTGTTTTTACACACATGAAAACATTTAAATTTTTATCTGTTATGATTATCGCGTTGATATTATTTAAGCGGCTTCTGTCGTTAGGACAAAGCCTGAAATGGTATACCTGTTAAACATTAAAGACTGGCTGCGATAGATAATATCATAGATAGTATTATAGCAACAATTAGATGAACAATTAATGTTTTTATTTTCAATTAAATAAAAAAAATGGATTTAAAATTTTTAGAATGTATGGGAATAAACCGTTTTTTTTTATTTGGTATTGTCACATTTTGTAAAAAATTAAAATTGGTTTTATTGTCATGTTTTGTATCAGTGGCAGAAGACCGTTTTACTTTCCGCAATCATAAAATTTCAGTCCATTTACAGGCAGTATCCAACATCATCAGCACGTGTGCTGTGGTGTTTCATATTGATAGCACATTCCTGAATCTCCAACTTTGCCCCTATCCTAAAACCTATAAAGTTCTGAAGCGTTACTTACAACTTTATTTACGTTGCTCGCTCATGTTAATAATATGACGGTAACCATCTACCGTTTTCCTCCTTTTTATCTTGAAATGGAGTTAATTATATGCCCGACTGGGTACACCTAATGTATACATATATTAATTTGTCTACTGCTGAGCTATACATAAAAAATGTAGGTGAATAAAATAAATTTATGAAATATATTGTGAGTGGTCGGTCACTATTCACATGGAGTTGAGAGAATGGATGTCCGAAAGCGTGACCACGGCGACAACAGATAAAGCAAACATTGCCCGCCAAATGTTGCACAGGCCGACGCAACAACCTATTACCAAGGTTGGCTTGTTATCACATACAATTTCTTTCGGCATAATTCAATTAAGAGATATGCTGGAGTTTTACTTTCGCATCAATTATACTTAATCTCACTTTTAAGTTTCGTTATTAATACCTAATATGTATACTTAGTAAATGTGTTATTTGAAATAGGAATATTGAATCATTAGCCGCGAATTTTTAAGTTTGAAAAAGTTTGTTAAATAGATTAGAATCCAAAACTTTTTGAATCGGAAGACAACCTATTACCTAATTATTAAAATATAGCTACGAATTTTTTTTTATAGTATTTTCAATTAAAAAACATTTCATTATAACTATGAGTAGATCATCGTTTACAGATCGAGACGAACTTAATATTTTGTTATAATTATATTATTATAGCAAATACGGGGGTATTTTTAAATAATTTACAGACTAAATACCTAGAACTAGACTAGAATAAATATCAACAATAAAATTATGCAATTATGTATATTCAAATAAAACAGTAAAAAATTATTAAAATGTATATTTAATTGAAAATGTATAAGTAAATTACCGTAGCAGTTAAAATGTATGAAAAACAAACCGCTTGCTCACCTGAAGTGGTCCAACACTCCGGACATTCCTGACAGAGCGACGCCCAGTCGAAGGCAAGGTCCTCGAAGCTAGCCATGATTACACCATTTACTTACACCCACCTACAGGTAGCGAGCCAGTTCACCTCGCGGCATAATATACACCATCCGTTTGTTTCTATCACCGTTCACACAACACCTGACACATGCTACCTATAGTTCAATTAAAGTCACACACAAAAATTATCAATCGATACAATTAATCTGGTAGTTCTTATCGGACGAAGATACAATTAATGTCTACAGTGCCGGAGCCGCGTTTCGGTTGGACGGTGTTTGAAATTGTAATGTGAGCGCGCGTGCGCAGAAACGGTCAGCGGAACACTGCGCGGCAAGTGCGCTTGCGACTCGGCGACTTCGGGATGTGTCGTTACTCGCTTCATACACAAACCTGTTCCTCAGCCGGCAAGGGATCGGCACTCAGTCCATAGCAGCGGGTTCATTCTTTCGATTTCAATGAACCGTTAATATTATCTTCTTATTGCTGACTGAGTCCTCTTATCTAGAAGGCATCACGTAATAAAGAGCTGCACTAAGTACAATCTATAAAATCTATTGGCTTTTTAAAACGAACAACCGCTTCGATTGTTTGCCTCGTATCTGAACCGGATTCGCGATTCGTTTCTAAACGGATTTGCGAATTCGATAACGTTTAAATTTTAATGAGCTTCCTTAACACGTGCCTGAGATGACACACTTGGCAAATGTTTAGTGTAAAGCTTGGAAATTCTAAACACGTCTACGGCCTATGTTTGTTGAGCATATTGTCTTGAAATTCTTTTTGCAATAGTTACAAATAACATTTTGTGCCATGAGTATATTTCTCTCACTCGTTTCTCACTCAGAAATTAGGATGCCCGTCAGGCGGCAGCATCAACTCCTGACAAAAGACAACCGCTATTGCATTTCAGTAAGTGAGTAAGCGCTAGTTCAGACACGGCGGGAACCGCGCATTGAACTTTATAATATAGAAAAGATAGTGCGAACAAAATCTGTGCAACAAATGCGGCAGTAGGGGGCGCGCAAGAGGCGGCTAATGTATCATAGAATCGATGTCACCGTCATAGAGGCGACACTGTTTATATTCTGCCTATTTCATTGGATGTGGTATCCATCCACTGAAATACGTGATTTTATATTAATTTTATTTTATGATTTAATTTATAATTTTATAATATATAAATTTTAGAATATTATATAATTATATATAAATATATAATTATAATTTAATAATATATATTTATATATTATATATTTATATATTATATTATTATAATTATATATTAACATATATTTTAATTTATTGATTTGTTATTAATATATAATATATACAATACACCTAATGTCACTTCTTAAATTTTTTTGCAAAATGGCGTCCGCCAAATATTTTGCTCGAATTGAGTTTTAAAATGATTATTTAGTTACTTACCGATAGAAAGTTATTCCTTTGCACTTTACCGTATTACTTGAATTATTAGTGCAATATTGTAACACACACGAGGGCATATTTGATCAGTTTTAACGTTATTTCGCTATAAAACAAACAAGGGTTACAAGCAACAAGCAACTCAAGAGCTAGAAAGCGACTAAGTCAAGTGTAGCTTGCCAGCTTCAGTTGAACGGATCACTAGTGATAAAGGTGATAGCTTCTCTATACGTAGTAATATCACCTCACTGGAACCGCGCGATTTCCATGCGATTCTGAAATCGCGCAGGTCTTATTTATATGAGTTGTTTTGTAATCGTTCAGACATAACCGCGCGGTTCCCGCCGTGTCTGAACTAGAGCTAAGGAATGCCCGAGCCCACGTCCCTAATCTGTTTCTTGTGTTGGTGTCGGACCCTTTGGACCCACAAGTTTCGACCCTGTTTACGAAAAAGTGCCCGTTTGACTAGCTAGTCTTTTGTTAAAAAACCTACAGTCTCATTAATAGGCGATTATTTTTATATAAAAATTAATGCAGCGCTTGGCCGCGATCTCATAATTGATGTAAGGTGCAGATGCGGCCGAAGGTGGACCACGCTTACCTAGTAAGTGCCCATTTACCCTACATTTGAAGACCACGAGGTTGTTATTTTGGGGAAATACAGATGCAGGCAATGAGTTCCACCCCTTAGCAGTTTGGACAAGGAAGTTGGAACTGTAACGCTTCGAGCGTGACCGAGGAACATCAACCACGAAGGGATGAAACTCTCGCACGCGCCTCGTGGTCCGCAAGTGGAAAGTTATAGGCGATGGCAGCCGTCTACCATCAAGTGTACCGCCAGGTGTGCCCATATTTATTTTAAAAAAGTCGCAATGAATAGCATTGGGCTACATAAGATTCAAATCACATACAATAATTTTTTGTTACCATGAAATGTTAATTTAAATTATCAATATTTTTAAAGATGATAATAATTAATCATATCTATTAAAAAAGAGCTAATTAAAACGGGTATTTAACAAAATTAGGTTATTGTTGTTTAAATTTGCTAGTGTTTTGTATTCTTATTGGTATCCCATTCCCATATTTACACTTATCCTATCAGGCTATGATCATCCATAATATATACTGACTCTTACCAGCACACTTCTTTCTATTAAAATAATTGTGTATTTCATCAGTACCTTATTTTAAATATTATTATTACATAGAAATGCGCGCTTCGTAATAAATTAGAATGCATCTCACGAATATGGCATTAATTGCGAAGTTATTTCGTTGTTTTATAGTTATTAAACCAGAAAGCGGCAAGCGAGTGTGCGGCAGCGATTGTTAGGAGTTAAAAAATAAAAGTAAGCATAGCCTTGAATTAAAATAAAATTCTATTGAAATTCAAGTGTAGGTGGAATACCTACTTACTAAAAAAATATATAGGTACTATAACTGACTTTTAGCCGCGACTTCGTCCGCATAACTTAATAAAACATAGTCTATGTTACTCGTTGATAAATGTAGCTTACTATAGGTGATTTTTTTTAAATCGGTGCAGTAGTTTTTGTTTTGTTTTTTTTTTATAAGATATTTATTCTTTATTATTACATAGTATAAAACAAAGTCGCTTTTTCTGTCCCTATGTCCCTTTGTATGCTTAGATCTTTAAAACTACGCAACGGATTTTAATGCGGTTTTCACTAATGGGTAGAGTGGTTCTCGAGGAAGGTTTATAAGTACCTAAGTTACGCGGGCGAAGTCGCGGGCAGCAGCTAGTTCTTTATAAACAATAATAGGTACAAAATCTTCTCTCTTTATATAATAATATAGTTTATTAATATTAGTACAGAAGAGTAATGTCGATCGAGCACAGAGTAACAAAACTAGATGTCATTGAAACGTAGGAGACAATAAGTGAACATCTTACAACACAACTAGTTTAAATACTTGAATGCAAGGAGCATCATTATAATGGAGTTAATAGGGCATGTTAGCTCACATTACTGCCGTGGCCTCTTGACACGTTCGAAAACAATTTCTTAGAAGTATTCAGTTTGACTTATGCCCGTCGTAGTCAATAGTCATTCAAGCACGTATTTTCTACTATTTAATTAATTCTAGTAAAATATGAAATATTTAGTGTTCTTATGAAAAGATAATTAAACTTTACTATAGACAGTTCTAAATTAAAAAAAAAAGTTTAAAAATAATTAATTAATTAATTTAAGTTTTAAATTTTGTAAAGGTCTTGTAAAAACACACAATTGTTTGAAGGTGCATTGATCATAATATATGTGACCAAATCTCTGTATAATAGATAATATTATCAAGACGTAGTGAAGTTTGTTTGTATTTATATGATTTAGGAGGTAATCTTCGAAACTACTCATCCGATTTAATGAAATGCCTTTCACTATTAGTTAGAAGATAGAATTTCGGACAAAATATTCCATGCGGGCGAAGCCGCGGGCACCAACTGTCTAAATATAAAGATTCAACGCTTTGCAAAAGTGTAATGTCAGGCGTCAAATTGCTTTTAAAAAAAGCGTTAAATTATTTTGTCAGGCATTACAACTTTTATTATTTTTCAACGCGACCGAAGTCGCGGCCACCAGCTAGTCACACCTACTATTGGTAACACTAAAGTGGCAGCTTTCTTACTTTTAGCAATAAAGGATGTTGATGTTTGAATTAAGCATACCTAAGACTTATTAGCCTTTTTTTTCTAATAAAAAAAAAGAGAAAATATTCACGAATATTTCGTACTAGCTGTGCTCGCGACTTCGTCCGCGTGGAATAGTTATTTTGGGAATCATTTGGGTATCTCGAACGGTTTTCGCAGCGCACGCAACGGAAGCCCTCAAAGATGAATAATTTTCCCCGTTTTTTCCACACTTTCGACTGTTTCTTCGCTCCTATTAGTCGCAACGTGATGTTATATAGCCTAAAGCCTTCCTCGATAAATGATCTATCCAACACAAAAAGAATTTTTCAATTCGAACCAGTAGTTCCTGAGATTAGCGCGTTCAAACAAACAAACAAACAAACTCTTCAGCTTTATAATATTAGTATAGATTTTTTTTCTTTCGGTTTGAATGAAACACCAATCAGAGTTAACCTCCTCCATGCAAATATCTTAGGCGAACAGATATCATTAAAATTTGTGAAAGGTAGAATAGAAAGACAGAAACTTAATTTACTTGGGTTGCGTTTGTGCAGTAAGTCAATCAATGTCAGGTGAAATATTGTACTAAGCTCGCCTACATGGTCAATTTCGTTTCACAGTAAGTTTGTTTGTAAACGTCTCCCGCCCACTGCGTATTTGGGAGTTGCTTACCATTCGGTGTTGTCATGTCTATAAATTATTACAACAAGAAATAACTAAGAGAGGGCTATAATACGTATAGTATAAATAAAAAGAGTCAACATGTCGAGCAGGCTCAAATTTTGAGCTTAATATTAAAGTCTTGTTTAGGTGCGGATCAAGTCTATGTACAGGGCAGATACTTCTCACATCTCCAAGTTGATGTAACAAAATAGAAACACATGTATTTTAATGTTCCCAAAAGCCAAGCTTTACGAATTATTGTCAATTTACAGCTTCATCGTGCAAAGCATTATTTTATTTCAAGAGCTTCAGAAAAAACGTTAAAGATCAAATTTGCAATTCTGATATAATCAATTAGCTCAGTTTTCGAGAATGGTGTCTCAATAATTTTATTTCAGGCTAGATTTTTCTTAATACCTTTTAATTTAAAAAAAATCGTCAAAATGATCGAATCAAAGAGTAACAACTAAAACTCACCACACGATCAAATTAGTCACATTTCGCTTCGTTCGATAAACGACAATAATATAGTGGCTTTAATCATTGAAAAACTCGCATTTACTTATTTTTTTATTTATTTAACAACTCATTGCAGTTTTACACTTCATCTCAAATATAATTTAATTCGAAAGGCAGTGAAATGGTGTTCGCAAAATCACTAAACTTATAATTAAGTATTTTAAACTTATTTAGTACCTAGTAGGTTCAATTAAAGATATAAATTTCTAATTAAGTTTAGTTAATTAAAAACCATTACTTAGTTGAAAATATTTACGTGGTTTTCTTTCCCACTGATAAAAATCCAGATGTATTGGAGAAATATTTTGCGTTGGCCTCATTGATGCGCGTCTCCGCAGCTTGCGGATTCACGATTTCCAAGCCCTGAAACAAAAATACTAACTTTAATATGAGAATTTCTAACCGGTAAAGGTGACTAAAAAAGATGTGTCAACAGCCATTTAGCATAAATTATGAATTCGCCTCTTTTCATTACGATTAATTTGGACATAGTTCAGTCATTTCAATGTAGGTACTCTTTATGGGACAGAATATTATATTATATGCAGTGATAACCTATTCTGTAGAAGCCTCAGATCCCGCCACCATAGATGTAGGCACCAATTGCAGAGGTTTTGACTTCTGTACTGTTTTGTTAGCATGTAGGTAATTATTAGATGATAACTCTGAGTCTCTGATTAGATATATCTAATAATTCCATGCTCTAATGATAAAGAACACGTCATGAGTATGGCTAACCATATTGTATGACGTGAAGTCTAACCACCTTATCACACCGTGTAATGTCACATAATATAGTATTTGTAGATAATTTTGAAGCCTATACATCTGTGGTCCTTCGAGCCAGATATGTGTATCAACAGCAAGGCAGGAAATAATTCCAGATAATAGACTGTAGTAAGTAAAGAAGATGAACACATGCATTTGTCATCAACATTAGACGTGTTTGTGTACAGTTTTTTTTTATATTCTACCGAGCACTGGTCGTAATGACGAATAAATGACACGTTGGATGAGGTGCGTTTTGTACGTAGTGAAATACGTTTGATTGCAGTTCCGAGATGATCGACATTACATACATTGTCACTTAAGTATGTATCATTTACAACGGCTGTGATTACAAGGCCAGCAGCGACGCTGCGATATTTCAGCGTCGTCATACGCGCTACACAAGTAAGCCGACGATGGATAATTTCATTCTTGTTTACCACGCCACCTTTTTTCATACATCGTGTTGCTAATTGCACTCAATCACACTCATCAATCACGCGCAGTAATAAAAATCTGTGATTATAACATTTAACAATGTGTTGAAGACGCGTAAACTGTGTGAAATTTTCTCATAATCATTCAATATTATTATTAATTAATTAACATTGATAATAATAATGTACGCAGTGAAATTAAATACTGATGGCAGTAACGACGATAATCGTTGTTATTTCTAAGATAATATAAGTATATGATATGGATTGATAAATGCAGGTTTTACAATTTTTAAAATTTTTTCCTTGAGGCATAACCTCTAATACTGTCTCAACCCTCAAACACAACTATTGAAGGATATTTATGTATAACAAAAGCTATTGCATGGTTGAGCCTTTCAGAGTCTTCACATTGCCTGGTTCAGCAATTCTCACCTAGCGGTGAAGTTTCGTGTTAAGGCATTTAGATTTCGGTCCAGTCGTATTCTGTTAAGTAACTTGACCCCACCCTGGATTCGAAGTGGGGCTGGGTAGCTGGTGCATTGCACAGACTGCTGTCCAATCTCTGCGGACCACGGGAGGAAGTCCGCCGCCTCAACATAGGTGTCGTGCGATCTTATGGGTGCCCCATTAAAATACATGGCGGGCTCCTCCCGCTGCAAAGCTATCTTGAACAGTCTGCAGCGGTCGAAGGCTATCCGGATCGCACGAGGATACCGAAAGATATCCTTTGAGGCGGTGACAGTATTTTAATCTTTTAATCAATATAAATGACTTATAGTGCAGATAAATTGTACTATATTTTAAATTGTAGTATACGGTAGATATTTTCTTTTAGTTGGCACTAAACTTGTACAACTTTGTAACTAGACAAACAAAATAATATAATTTAGATAACCTCACCTACACTTACAGTCAAGGGCAATAATATCTGTACGTTTCCAAAGCGGCAAAAATATCTGTACAGTTGAGAGGCCAGAAATATCTGTTCGATAATTCGGTCAGAAATATGTGAGCATTTAAAGGGTCAAAAAGATCTAGACGTTCACGTGGCCATAAATATATGTACAATGTCAATCAAATATGTGTAGGCTGTAGGCAAATAGGAGGGCATAGATATCCATACATGAAACTATCAAAGAGCGTGTCAAGACTGTCAAGTCTAGTTATCAAATATTTTGATGTTTTGCATATTCTCTACTTTTTTTAAGTATTTTATGTGTAGTTTATGTATTTTTTATGAACAGAGCCAATAAATGCGCCTGTGTACTACCATAAAATTTACTTTCGGCACTTTCCTTCTTTCTCTTACAACTCGCTAAAACCTATTTTGTATGTATACTATACTGTTTATGATGTTGACGCACAAAACTAATTCAAAAAACCTAAATTGATATTTAATAAAAATTCATATCGATAAATCTAGACGTGATAGAAAAAATCGGCCAACGGGAATAGATTCAAAGCATTAAAATCTTCATATTTTTGACATATTTTTTGAAGGAGGATTTCGTTGCAGACCAGTGATTAATTATTAAATGCTCTAAGTTAGTAAAAACCTAAGTGTTCTTTTTAACGGCAAAGAGACATTTATACATACACTAGCTGTGCTCGCGACGTCGTCCGCCTGGAATAGTTATTTTAGGAATCATTTGGGTATCTCGAACGGTTTTCGCAGCGCACGCAATGGAAGCCCTCAAAGATGAATAATTTTCCCCGTTTTTTCGACTGTTTCTTCACTCCTATTAGTCGCAACGTGATGTTATATAGCCTAAAGCCTTCCACGATAAATGATCTATCCAACACAAAAAGAATTTTTCAATTCGAACCAGTAGTTCCTGAGATTAGTGCGTTCAAACAAACAAACAAACAAACTCTTCAGCTTTATAATATTAGTATAGATTAGCGTAATCGAAAGATTTTTGTACTAATATTGTATAATTACTTAAATTACGAATAAATATCTTCCGTTTCATCGCTACGTCTAGTATAAATATGTTACTGACATAAATTTAGCATTGAAAAAACGCTAATATAATATTCACAAGAAAAGCCATGTGAAAATCGTATATGATAGTTGTGATCGCTGTGAAGCAGAATCTAAAATAATAGAATGAAAGGTGAAAGAAATATTACGTTAATGACGCCACAATCAAAATGAAAGGGACAAACAGATCATATGACAGAATGGTACTCTTTTCGATGATTGTCATAATTCAAAATACGAAAACTTGTTTGTTTGTACAGATATTTATGCACTCCTATTTGTCTAGATATATTTGACTGACATTGTACATATATTTATGGCCACGTGAACGTCTAGATCTTTTTGACCCTTTAAATGCTCACATATTTCTGACCGAATTATCGAACAGATATTTCTGGCCTCTCAATTGTACAGATATGTTTGCCGCTTGGAAACGTACATATATTTTTGCCCTTGACTGTACGTTCAACTATTAAAAATAATTCCTCGCGGACAGGAATTTATGATACCATAATTTATTATACTTATAGTATGCATTAACCGTTGTTGAATGCATAGTCGCCTGATTGCTATCTACCGGATAACGGTTGCAATGGAAGTGTCCGATTATCGGCTACGCACTTCGGGGCGGAGGACTTTTTGATGCCATCTACCTCTGTACTATATTACTAACACCATACTGATACGAATAATATTATCATTAAAATTCCATCAATCTCTTAATTTGTATACATTTTTAAATAAATAGATAAGAAAACAACAGGTACGAAACAATAGGCAGGCAACAAAAGGTAAACACAATAAATAGGCCAGAAGACAGAAAGTAATCCCAGAGTTTTTAAAAAAATAATATTAAAATTATAAATTCACATAGATCACTGTGCAATAGTGAAGCGAATTATGATTGCGTGACGTGTTACATGACATGCTCTTGGGTGGTCAACCCATTTTACGTGTAATGAATGCATTGCAAACTGACAGTATCTTGATATTTAGTATCATTGTCTAGGTTATAATGCTAAGGATATTGCAAGTACGCTGTACTACTAAGGTCTAGTACAATGAAAGGTAAGGGATAAATTGAAGAAAGGCATTTCTTCTTCTGGCATTCTTAATTAGGCATTCGTTCTGGCATTTAGATAATAATAATCTGTGTGCTAAATTTCATACAAATCCGTTCAGCCGTTTTTGCGTAGGTAACTGATTTAACAAACATCCGAGCAGACAAACTTTCGCACTATATTATTGGAATTAGGATTGACAAGTTGACTTTTAAATCCACACACACACAAATAAAAATACAACAACATAAAAGACAATAACAAAATCTAGAACATCCAGTATTGGAAATGTTAACAAGGAATAGTGTCGTCGAATGTGGTTAGAAGGGGAGTTGCCATTCAAATAGCGCAAATACCAACACAGAATTTAAACGGTGAAAGTCCCAGCTTCCTAACCAGATAGATGGCCTGGGCCCGGCGATAGGCAATTTTCACATCGCATGCACTAAATAGGTGACTATCTAAATATATTGATATGCAATAGGCATCTGATCGACTGGGCATTTGATAGGCAAAATAAAAAAATGTTTTTTAATGTGGCAGAGCCCGTTTCCTTGTCCCTTCCTAGTCCCCTATCATTAATCCTACTATGGTCGACGCATTTGGAGCACCTGTGGCGTTTTGCTTGTGTTATAGGCGACGGTAGCCATCTACCATCAAGTGGACCGTCAGCCTGTCTGTCTGTCGACTTGATGGTAGGGTGGTTAACACAAGCGACAGCGGGAGCAATGTAACTTACAAGATTTGATTTCATTGACGAATTGGAACCTATTTATTCAAGGTTCGAAATCAAAATTTTCATGGTTGGCCTCAATTTCATGAAATATGAAAAAGATGAAATTTTTAGTCTATACACGCCAAGGGTAAATACTCCAACCGAACTTTTTCATTTTTCGTGTACTTCCTAGGGTACTCACTGTATTCTCTTAACACGTAATATATCTGGTAAGTTATTTTACGTACATACCACAATTAATTAATATACGTTACACCTACATTTATTATCGAAGCATGTGTTAATTTGTAACATTAGCCCAAATTCTATTGTATTATTAACTTTTATGAAGTGTCTTTTATTATAGTTTATTTTTAATATATAACAATTATCCGCATCACCGTTGTATGTAGGTATATTGAACAGTTCATGTGCAATTTAACAAATAAAACGTTTGTTAACAAAAACCGCTATAAAAGAATTTCACGCACTGAAAATTCTGAACACACAGTTCGTATAGATAGATAGATTATATTTAATTTCTTTTAAATGGGAAACCTAATAAAATAAAATACGACATAAAATACATGCATGTACGTACAGTACACATTACGCCATTGTACACAATTAGCAAACATCGCAAAATAAATCTTTATGATTGCGTAACTCTCGACTGTTTTTCGACTGAATAATGAGACGCAGACACCAATAAGAACTAATAACACGAGAGAACGAGAGAACTAATATCATACCACTTATACATCTGCTGAATTTTATAAATGTAGTTAATAATAATATACACACTATAATAAGTATAGTCGTTTAGTTAGTCGAATCGTGCGAGTAAAGCGTAGGTCTATTTAACGTCAGCACAATCCGATAGTTGATCATAATAAAACGACTACGATGGCTGTTAAGATGCTATCACATTAAGAAGCATGCAGTTCTGTGTTTAGGATGAAAACTTAAAAGGTGCTACGGTCGATGCTCTAACAGCTAACAAACGGTAGATGATGATCTGCAGGTGGATCGCCGAGGGCAGAGGAGAGATTTACGTGAGATATTATTACCTACCTTGGTAATGTTACATTAGGTACCTTTTCTAGATTGTTGTGCGTTCAAGAACATCGAGTTATATTCTATGCTTCCTATTCTTGTTTAGATTCAAAAGGTACCTTGGGTAATTTAAATTTATTTTAAATCCTTGTTTAATCCTACTAATATTATAAATGCGAAAGTTTGTTTGGATGTATGGATGTATGTATGGGTGTTTGTAACTCTTTAACGCAAAAACTGCTGAAATTAATTTCAATTAAATTTTGCATACACGTTTTCAGGGATACCAGAAAGGACAAAGACCTTTCATCCAGAAAAAAAGTACTGCTCCGGAAGGATCATTTAAAATTAAGGAAACTCACTCCTGGCTAACTATAATAGCAATAGCAATAACGATGTCAGGCGATATATTGATCGGCGATATAACGCGGAAGAAGTCGCTGGCACCAGCTAGTATAGGCAGCGGCACATAAGTTTAGCGCTGAGCGAAATGTGGAAGGGATAGTTGCGCATGGATACATCCGCGCACATAATACAATTGTAACTTTTCATTAATAAAAATTTTAGAATATTATAATTACCTATATATCAATATATAATTATAATTTATATACATATTATCTAATATATATAATATGATTATATATATATGATATGATATATAATATGATTATGCATGTCATACACCATTTTTCGTGCCTGTCTTTTCAAAACAGTATTTCTTTTAGACATATTCACTATCTACTAAAAATACACTAATAAAAAACCCAACAATAACAAACAAACTCAAACTTAACAAAAAACAATAATAATGAACAGCAATAACAACACGACCGACTGTACAGTCAGAAGTCCGCGGGGCGGCGTATCGGAGCGGGGGACGGAATACGACTGGCTAGCCAACCAGCGCTACGCACGCGCACCCTTCGTCCCTCTAGCTCCCTGTGATACCTAATTTTTAACTTCTGCGCAATAACGGTCAGCGCTACAGTTAGGTGCCGATACTAATACCTGCATATTCTTTTCTTTTAGCTTAGATAAATACCTAGCTAATATGTCCCTTAAAGTATTATTAATTTATTAGTAGACTAGTATTTATCTCAGTCGCTAATACTTTCTTATGTTTTCATTGATTGTTAGTTTTTAACAATGTTATTGCAAGTGATCGTCATTTCGAGTTAACCTCAATCGAGGTAATTTATAGGACCTTCTCGAAATTTGTATTCTTAGTAGCAAATTAATCTTTGCATAATTATTTAAAAAGATTTAAAGATTTACGAATTCTTAGAATATATAGGATGTGTTATAGAATAGATGTAGGCCTGCTCGGATTTGTTCGAACCTGCGTCTACCGTCTCGTGAGGGCTTGAGCAACATTACATTTAGCCTAATGTCATAATATTAATAATAATTATTATCTTTATTTGTACAAAAAACACCTTTACACCAACTTAATTACACATATATATATTATTATTTTTTTATTTTAACATAGTTTTACATAATTCTCTAACTCCCGAACTAGGCTGGGCGCCTGTATCTCGGGGGTTAGTGCAAACAATCGTGGTTTATAATCATAACTATATGATAGTGTAGGTAACCACTACATAAATGTATAAAAGTAAATAAATATATAAATATGTAATGTAAATAAATATATAAATATGTAATATAAATAACCTAGTTGAAAGTAGTATAAGTAATATAAATATTACCTAGTTGAAAGTAGTAACATTAAATCTATATTGAAATTACACAGGGGTTAAGTTAAATTTAAATTTCATTCGAAGATACAAAGTCATATTACAAACATAATACGAATTAGTCCTTCGATCCGGATGTGATACGGTACACTTGTACTTATACCGTTTCACTAACCGTATCATTATATATATATTCACATGTAGCTAATTTGACATTATTAACGTTTAAAAACAAATTACAGCATATCTATTGTTCAATAGCAATTTAACTTACTTACGAGTAAACGAGTAAAAAAACTGCAAATTATAATCTACAATGGGAAGATGCTAAGATGACACGCAACGTTTACATAAAAATATGTGTGGTTTGCGAGACGTGAGATACGTAAAATAAGATTACCGACATTAAATACCACAATCGGAACTGATTGACTGCGGTTAACCTAGTACAACGATTTAATAGTGGCCATTTGTTTTAGAACTATACTAAACGGAACAATTAAAGGATATACAATAATATACATCAATAAAAGTTGCAAATTTTTAGGTGATTTTCAACAGGCTGTAACTTCGAAGAAAATTGTCGTACGGTGCTCATTAAAAAAAGGAAATTGTAGCCTCAAGTCTCTAGTTTTTGAATTCGAGCTTCGGTAAACCTACGTTATGTTTCCTTAACCGAAAGTGAAAAAGAGTTGAATGAAAGAGGACTAGAGACTATAGACATACCTGCAACGGTGTGAACGCCACAGACGATGCAGTGCCGGACACCTGTCTCCTAATGGTGGTAGCGCCCCCGTACTGCTGGTTCTGCTTCTGCAAGTTCTTCTGCAGCGTCTTGCTGATACGCACTTTGGTCTTCTCGTCTACTTGCGGCAGACGCACGCGGCCAGTGCTCGACTTGCCAATAGTGCCGCGAGTGTAGCCCAAGTCCTCTTGGTAAGCGTCGTCTTCGATCTAACACAGAAATGAATCAAAAAATTTGGTGAAGTAGCTATACTTGTTGCTATTGAATTTAGTAGTGTGGCAATACAAAATAATCATTTAGAAAATTACTATAGCTTCATACATGTTTAAACTAAACATTGCTCATTTATATTTAGTAAGTTGCAGTGGCAGTGGACAGGACACATAGTACGGAGAGCTGATATATGGCCGCTGAGACCAGAAGGTTCTTGAGTGGAGACCACGGACTAAGCGTAGGACGTCCACCCACAAGGTGGACAGACGACCTGATAAGACCTTCTCTGACCTATTGGTCCTATTGGAAAATTATGGAGGAGATAACCTAGGGATTTTAGACGATGATAACCTAGAAATTGCATAGTTGTCATTAAAAAATTAAGTTCAATTAATTTTAATTAATTTTAATCTTACAACTCGTTTCAATATTTTAAATTTCATCTTAGTATAAGAGAGCTGTAGTTATTAAACATCGATGGTATTAAAAGAAAAAAAAAGATAAAAAGAGTAGATACTAAAAATGCTCTCTATTTGAATCAAAGAAACGCGAAAATTCTGTTCCATGAAAGAATATAATGAGTAAGAATTGTTCGAAATCCATTTGAAAAGTAACCGTATAAGATTATCACAGTTCGATGGCCAATTTAAGTAAAACGCTGCAATTAACCGTGCACATAGCTCGGGGAAAGACCACCGATGTATCACTATACAAACGGACACACAGTCTTCAAGTTTATGCAACATTTTCTATTATAAAGAAAAAACCGTGAAATACTTCGATTTTTAGATTGCGTAGGTATTTATTAAGGACGGATCCTTTCCCCACTAATAAAATAATAAATTTCAAAGTGCTCATATAGTCTTACCTTACGACTAGATTGCAACCTAAAATTTGATGAGTGAAGTCATAATAATATTTCGCCAGCACGGACCAGAGGGCCTACTATCACCTCTTAAAACGATGCAAAAACGAGTGAGTAAACGAGATGGCGCAATACATGATGTAAGGCGACATCTCCCTCACTCAATCGTCTTTGCATCGCTTTAAGAGGAGATAGTACGGCCCCTGTTCTTATGCAGTAATCGCACACATAATCAGTTATGATATTTTATGATATGTTATAATAACTGGTTATAAGCATTTCTGGTCCGTGTGTCGCCAAGATGCGCCCGCGAATGTACGAACGTCCGCGCGCTTCAACAGGTCGAGTTCCGGTCTATTTGAATTGTGCGAAAAAAATACGGCCACTTGTCTATGATCTGGATCTGAGAGAACCATTTGAAATTCAACGCATCTGCTGCGCCCCGCCGAGCGTCACATTATATTTACCCGTAAAAGGATTAATAGTTAATTAACAATTATTCTTACCAAAAATATAATATAATTTGAAAAATTGCATCAAAAAGTTTAAAACTACAGACTATATAATCTACGCATATTACAATTTTTTTATTATTATTATTATGCTCATTACGAAAAGAAAAGTATGAATCCTAAACAACGATCCTAAAGAATAGGTATGCAAACGTTCATTTGGGTTGCTTCAATTCAATCACCTTTTCTATTCACTGCTATTGGGTTGGCAGATTGGTTGCCAGGTATGAAGAGGTAAGTCGATATTAGTAATGTGTACTGTGTACCCTTCTGGTTACCTACTCAATGAATAAAAAATGATAATTATATAGCTAATCGCTATATTGTCATATGGTTGTATGAGAAAAATCGTCAATAAATCACGGTTGCCAAGATTTGAAATTTAAAATTACTGAAATTAAATAAAGATGTGCGACAGAGAGGGTATTATGCGTACTATTCAGTGCGATAGAAAAGGATGCTGCATAGCAGTTGCGCGCGGCGCGTCTGTCGTAATAAAAAGAGTGCGCATGTTATTTGTCCATGCAAAGGAAAAGGATAGCGCTCATATCATACACCGTACGGCAGCTCGGCAGCTCGGCAGCTGTGAAGTAGAAACACATAACCTCACAATTTTGTTGTTTATGTTTATTGGCAGTGAATTGTGGTGAAAAAATGGAGAAAAAGTGTTTCTTGTGTAAAATGAATAATTCCGTGATTGACTTTGTCGATGAATCATTTGAAAAATGTTCACTGAAGTTGGCTTTTCGTAAAATAAAAAACTTTAAATATGCCAATGTTGAATTAACCACTATGTCCCTGGATTTTGTTGGTTATCACAGCAAGTGTTATAAAAAAGTGACTGTTTTAAAGAAGCAATATATTGAAGAATACAATAAGTTTATTGGAAAACCCGAAGTAAGTAATATAATATAAAAATAAACTAAAAACTTTGTTCTACTTACAGTCTTTTTTTATTATTATTATCATCCTTTCTATATTCGTTCGTATAAATACTTGTAATTTTTTTAAATATTGTTAAGAAAATAAAGCAAAAAAAATATAATATCTTCTTCTTAGGTTTAAAATGGCAATGCGGCTCGAAATATAATATCATCAAAACGAATCGTCACCGGCGCGGCCTCACCTAAGCGAATCTGTGCAAGCTACACTGGGAGCGAAGCGAAGTGGATTCACATTGGAAACGTTGAAACGAACGACGTAGTGATGTGAGCAGTTGCGTCTATGATCGACTATGACTAATGTAGCTATCTATAGGTGAAAGAATTTTTAAAATCGGTCTAGTACAGTTTTTAAGTTTATTCATTACAAACAAAAATAGAAATCTACTCTTTTTATAATATTACCAGCTCTTGCACGCGACTTCGCCCGCGTAACTTTATAAAATATAGCTTATGTTACTCGCTGATAACATAGCTTTCTATAGGTGAAAGAATTTTTAAAATTGGTCTAGTAGTTTTTAAGTTTATTCATTACAAACAAAAATAGAAATCTACTCTGTATAATAATTAACCAGCTGTTGCCACGCGACTTCGCCCGCGTATCTATAAAATATAGCCTATATTACTTGCTGATAACGTAGCTTTCATAGGTGAAAGAATTTTTTAAATCGGTCCCAGAAGCTTTTGAGTTAATTAATTACAAACATACAAATCTTTCTTTTTACTATGAGTTTGTGTCACCGCTTGTGTCTAGCAACGGCATTCGTGACGTCATCAACGTTCGCGAGTAATTTTAAAAAATTTGGGTGGTGCGCGTACTTTGAACGCTTATAACTCAATCATTTTTTTAAGATATCAAAAAAATAAAAACTATTTGTCTAGTGACCTATATTTTGGAAATATCATTAACCAAAATCAATTGACACTAGATAGGTTAGTCACTCGCGGGGCCACGCACAAGAGGCGCTGGGAACGTCGGGTTTCGCAACTTTGCATCGCTGGCATAGTTTAGTTTATAGTTGAAAAGTAAGAAAAGACACGATAGCGACATGAGCGAAGCGAATCTTAGCTTCGTTTCGCTTCGCTCCCAGTGTGGCCTGCGCTTTATGGAACTTATCGTGCAAAAGGAATAAACGGCAACCTCCGTACGGTGGCGTGCGGTGGCTATGGCTACCCATAATCGAAGTTTGTCTCGTTTTAATATGCAGGCTGCGAGTACGTGTCAGAGTGAGACCGATAATGTCAATACCAGCTGGCGGGCACAGTGTGGGGTGAGGGGGGACGAGTAAAACATGCGAACGTCTAGCGCGAAGGAGAACGGATGGGAAACCAATATGCGCGAAGCGCATGTAATCATAATCATAATACGTTTTACTGTGCGAAGCACGGCTGGTAATCTTCAAGGAAAATTCACTAGACATAGGAATTTTATAGCCTGTGGTAATAGCAAAATAGAACATGACATTTCACCTCACCTCTCATCGCCTTGAATGCCATTGCGATCTGTACTAAGAGAGGAAGCCATTTTGTTCTGTAAGGTCATTGTTGTTTATATTGTTGCGTCGATTAATTTCCGCCTTTTTATATATCTACTAATTTATTAATAACAATCTCTGGATACATTTATTATATTAAGTATTGAGTATGTATTATAAGTGCTGTGTGCCAGAAAATACAAGTTCGTTACAGGACTCAGTGGATGTGCAGTGTTATAGTGTAATCTGTCGAGTTTATCGCACACTGTTAGTACGGGCGTTATTGTTCTACTTATTTCTATTCTAGTTTCTATTTAAGTCGTATATTAAGTCCATGTTATGTTTGTCTATATCCTAAAAAATAAATATGTACGCATTATTTACTGTGTTTTAATTGTGATGATATTTCCTTATTTAAAAATAAATTCAAGGACTAATAGCCCGTAAAAAAACAAAGGGGTGAGAGGCTGAGAGGGGCGGGGAAGTCAAATGTTCTATTTTGCTATGACCAATCAGGTGAAATTAAAGTACTCGAGCTCATGTCCAGCGCATTTGTACTGCAGATTTCCGTCTGATACGTTAGTATCTACTATTTAGTTTGTGGTGCGAAGTACCGATTGTCTGCCGCTCGCTATCTATTTACGTCAAATGTGTGTTGTATCGCGATTATAATATAAAATACGACAAACTTTTATTATTACAAGCAAAGTTTTGTTGAAATAACTTTAATCGGGTTTTATTTCGAGACATTAAAATATAAAAGACGCATCGTCCGAACCGCGGCCATCTTTTTACCGACATCAGTCTTTAGCCTGTTATTTTGTTATCGTTCGGCCGGAATGCGCGCATATTTTATAGCGCGATAATCTGTATATTATACGAGTTCATTACACCTGTTGGCGTTGACTAAATTTCATTGAGACTCCAAGTTCATCGATTATGGACTGGTCCAACGATACGGTTATTGAGTTTTTACAACATTTAGCAACCGAACCAATCATATGGGACCCGACAAACGTAAACAACAAAAGGAAACATTTAGTTTTCGAAGCTTGGCAGAGACTGTCGCAAAGTGTATCTTGGGAATGTAACATAGACGAATTAAAGAGGAAACGAGACAGTTTGATGGCATACTATAGAATACATTTAAATAAAATGAAGAAATTTAAAGAGTCACGATTCGGAGAGGAAAAGGAATACAAAACTAATTGGTTCGCTTTTGACACAATGCACAGTTTTTTAGGCAGCGTTTATGTTTGTTCAAAAACAAATAGTACAGAGACAGAGGTAATCGTAATAAAAACTTGAACCAAATAAAAAAAATCATGCAGTTTTGAATCCAGTGCTATAGCAAATTGTACCTATATTATTTCTATAATAATATAATATAATTTACAATAACTTTTAACTTTTATAAAATGACATAATTTCTAATTTTAGCTCTTTTAAGTTTTAAGCATAAATTAATTAAAGTAGATATTACTTATATATCGTTCACAGTTCATTTTGTACCTAGTTACCATTCTACAATTCAAGTGATCATTTTGAGAGACATAGGTAGGTACTTCATCTTCATAGAATCTTAACTCCTATATCATCATAATTTTCAGCTGTAGGCACAATTTATCAATGAAACCGGTCAGTAGCAGCTTGAATCCTACCTTTGATCCACGGATCTTATCAGGTTGTCTGTCCACCTTGTGGGTGTAGGTCCTAGTCCTACACTACACTTGTCGGTCAGAGGCATAAACACGAAAACCTTCCAGCCCACTCTTGCCGTCCACTCTCCATACTATGTGCCTACCCATTGCTACTTCAACTTACTAAATACAATTATTTTATATTTCAGGTAAAACTAGAAAATAGTGAGGATCCTCTCCTAGAAATTCACTCTCAGGACATTGGATCGGTCGAATCGGAAGGAAATGAAATATATTTACAGCCAAAAATTAAAAAGAGGCGAACAAGACAAGAAACTGAATCAGATTGCAGTGAAGAAACAAAAATGAATGAAATTCACTCTCAGGACATTGGATCGATCGAATCGGAAGGAAATGAAATATATTTACAGCCAAAAATTAAAAAGAGGCGAACAAAACAAGAAACAAAATCAGATTTCAGTGAAGAAATAAAAATGAATGAATGCAAATTATATGGAGAGCTGTTAGCACAAAAACTAATGAAGTTTGAAGACAACGATAGGTTACTTCTAATGAATAAAATTGATAATTTAGTGTTTCAACAACATTTGTTTCTACAAGAATGTCAAGAAGATAGTTAATACAATGGTGGGGCCGTAAAAGATGAAAAAGTAACTCAAATTTATCTTATAATACGATTTTTAATTCGATGGACTAAAATGACAGCTAGAATCGACCCTGTTAAAAATTGGCAAATAAAAGTATCTTAAAGTATCCATTTCCGTCACTACAGTTATAAATCCACGCTACTTATTCTACTGATCAACCAAAATTCAAACCAACAAACTTTTATTATAAAATAAAAAAGATTGAATCACGATGTTTACCTAATACTCGATCACTCAGGATACAACACTATTTTAACATTACAGTAAAATGGCAACTCACCAAATGTCATTTTAGTCCACCGAATTAAAAATCAGACTATAGTCATTTAATTAATAAAAAAAAAACTATAAGTACCTATTGTCTTGTTAATTGTTACAAAAGTTATATTATAAACTAGCTGGTGCCCGCGACTTCGTCCGCGTTCTGGATGAAAGGTACCCTATGTCCTTTTTGGAGTCCCAGACAACGTGTATGCAAAATTTACAACGCCATCTAGGGAATTCTGTTTGAAGCAATGTAGTACTCTAATTCATCTAATCTCACTTCGAATAATGGAAAAAGTCTGTTAACAGATGGCACTACATGTTAGTTATAGTTTATAAAATTACGTGTTAATAAAATTAAAGCTGCTGCCCGCGACTTCGCCCGCGTAACTTAGTAAATTATGTACTTAAACCTTCCTCGAGAACCACTCTACCCATTAGTGAAAACCGCATTAAAATCCGTTGCGTAGTTTTAAAGATCTAAGCATACAAAGGGACATAGGGACAGAAAAAGCGACTTTGTTTTATACTATGTAGTGATAATTTATAATATAACTTTATTAATTATTATAAATATTAAAAATTATATTACACAAATTCAAAAAATTTCTGAAAATATGTAGTTCCTAGCATTTTCACATAAAAATTTGTGTTGGTTCCACCGTTTCCACAAAATTCAATTGTCAAAAATAACTACTATATCAATATTAGTATCATAAAATTCAGGATCAGAAACAGATTTTTTCTCAAAACACCCTGCATTTTCTTGAAAGAACAATTTACGAAATTCCGTTTTAACATACATACAAGTATACATACAACGTCTAATTGCAAAACTGTACATGTACAATTACATATAGAGAGTGGATGAAACTCACGTCAGCAAAGTTGAGCCTGTTGGCGTTTTTCCTGAACTCGGTCATGGCGTAGCGTTCCTTCATTTTGCGCACTCGCTTCCCGCCTCGTTTCTTGCGGCTCTGCTCTATGGGCTTCGGCAGAGGCTTCACAAACTTCACCGGCGGAGGTTCCTGAACCAATTCAACACAGATCATGTGTATCTTAAGAACAAAACACAGAAATGAGGGTTCCCTTCTATACAAATACTTCACAGTTGACGGGGTACCTACTACAAATACTCCGTCTAACATCTTCATGCATATAATTTGATCAATTGATTTCTTCTAACTATGTATTCTTGTGTTGTAGTTTTTATAAATATGTATGTAGGCTGAATACAAAAATTCTATCACTAGCTAAACCAATTCTTATAATTATGGTGCCTTCATTGAGAATAGTATTGTACAAAATCAATGTAGGTATGCATCAAATAAAATCTTTGAATGAAAAAGCATCCATGTTTCATATTTATTATTATAAGTATTTATCTAAAAAATCAAATATTCTTTATTACCTACAAAGCATAAAATGTCAGTCCCAGTCGTTAATAAGTATATGATAGTACAGATACCGGAAAGCCAATACTACAAGGAAGAATTTAGCAAGAAACCGGATTAGGTCTTGAATCTGGGAGCACGCTTTTGGGGTTATTGGGTATGAGATTTTGTAGGAAAAAACAGTGTACTTATTACAAAATATTTAACAAGACTTATTTGTACTGGAAACAAAGTAAAATGCAATAGCTAACCTGTAATTTGTCCAACTTCTTCTCAATCTCCTCACGAAACTGTCGGCCGATGTGACCATCTGTGCTCTCGTGGCAGGTGTCGACTCGAGCGGCCAGAGTTAGTTTTGTTGATATCAATTTCGCTGCTTTGTACCTTAGTTCCTAATAGAAATCACTCGTGTCAATCACTACATAGTATAAAACAAAGTCGCTTTTTCTGTCCCTATGTCCCTTTGTATGCTTAGATCTTTAAAACTACGCAACGGATTTTAATGCGGTTTTCACTAATGGGTAGAGTGGTTCTCGAGGAAGGTTTAAGTACATAATTTACTAAGTTACGCGGGCGAAGTCGCGGGCAGCAGCTTTAATTTTATTAACACGTAACGTAATTAGTGATTACTAACATGTAGTGCCATCTGTTAACAGACTTTTTCCATTATTCGAAGTGAGATTAGATGAATTAGAGTACTACATTGCTTCAAACAGAATTCCCTAGATGGCGTTGTAAATTTTGCATACACGTTGTCTGGGACTCCAAAAAGGACATAGGGTACCTTTCATCCAGAACGCGGACGAAGTCGCGGGCACCAGCTAGTTGTGAAATAAATTAAAAACGAACTTATGATGAAATGAGACTGGCTGCCATTGAAAAAGGACATTGATACTTTTAATATGTGCAAAGATGGCTTACCGGTGAAGTGTCTTGAACAATTTGTGAAAAATAAATAAAGCCGGTGTGAGGCAACGAGGAGGCTTGCGAGAAACCGGACAAGGTTTTCCTTTGCTGGCCGAGCAGTTGAACGTTGCAGGCGGGCATCTTCGACAACTTTGACAGACCACCGGCCACACCGAGAATCTTTGCGGCTGTCGATGCTCCTGATAATTTTTAACACAGATACAAGTTAAATCTCTATAACTAATTTACTACAAATATCAAAGAAAATTTAAAAAAATAATAATATTAAATTAAACCTAAGAAGTATTTAACAATCAATTTAGTTATGGACTTTTAGCTAAATAAAGAATTCTTTACAAAAACTGTGGCAAAATGCATTTAACTTTAACCACAGACTTCTCTATTGATACATACATACATACATGAATTTAAATTAAATTCAAAGACACAAAGTTTTACAAAAATACATAGAGCAAACAAAATTTCCAATCTATGAAATTTTAAAAAGTTAATGTTATTTTTGACTTAAAATACTTACATATTATAAAACAATACAATATTTTTAAAGGTACTCACCCACAATAGCTGTAATGTTTGGCGCAATGAATGTCATACGACTTTCAACATACTCGTAAATTTTTGATTTGTATGCATTGAGTTCTCCCGCCATGTCACAGGCTTCATTTATTTCAGCTAACTCCTCCTCTGACAACAGTTTCCTGCAATATTCATGTTTATTAAGTACAAGTAATAAGGCGATTAATTTCTTTATACTTAAATGAAGATTTCAGGCTGAAGGGTAAATTATTAGTATAAAAGGCTACGAATAATGAGTATTATTTATTCGTAGATAAAAGGTAAGAAACAAGTTGAGAGGATTAAGAGAATGGTCTGACTCTGACTCTGAAATGTAATTACCTGTGAACTAATTACTAAGACTAACTTAACCTTTAAAAAAATTGTCTGGCAATGGCAAAACTCACCCCTGTGTAGTGGAAGCAGTGACAGATACTATCATAATGGTAGCTTGTGTCAAAAAACTCTGTAAAGTCTGATTATTCTTGGCTTTATCCAAATCATTGCCAAGTTCCTTGACAGTACTAATATATTCCAGTGGCGTCACTATCAGTGAATCAAGTTCAGGGAAACGTTTTTGATATTTGTCTCGAACAAATCTGTGTATAATAGCTGAAAATAAGATTGTAATAAAGTATAATATTTAGTGCAAAACTTAAGAAAAATAGTTTTAGTATTACATTAGTATGATCATTTTTTATACAAGCGAATTAATAAAGCAAGACATGTGTAAATTGATAACTATAGAAAAAGATTATTGCTGCACTACATTTGCCGATATACTTAAGCTGCTTTAATAAAAATCAAGATAAACCTAAGAAAAATGAATACCTAACTTTTGGAGTTCAAGTCTTATTATTTACTAACTGACGCTCACGACTTCGTCCACGTGAAAAAAGTAGCCTAGCCTGTGTCCCGTAAGTTTAAATGTTTATCTACCGAGTTTCATGAAAATCAGTAAATTCGTTTAAGAGTTATGGAGGAACATACTCGTACATACATACAATACCTACACTTACAGATTTATTATTAGTATTGATTAGTCCAATGATTTGTTTGATCTCTTGCATCATTCATGTGGCTATTGCTTGACATCTCAAATATTTTGACTAGTAGTTTCTTTTAATAAATTGGGAACTCAAACTTATTAAAATTAGACAAATTAAAAAACAAATTAGTGTGAAAACAATATTGATGATTTCAGTAAATTTATACTCAAAAACCTACCAATTTCCCCATCTATTTCAGCAGCAATATTGTTAGCTTCCACGATCAATTGATACTCAGGATCAGACTCCATAAGCCCTGTTATTTCTATCTTTTTCCGATCATTACCAATGTGATCTTCAAGTCCAGCAATTACCTGGAATATAATTGTTACAATCCTTGATAAATGTTGTTGTTAAATTATTGAAATAATAATGAATGGTCTAACGTGATATTAGGAATAACATTTAATGAAAATAAAATAAAAATTTGTATGGTTCCAAAATACTTACACGACTCAGTCGATCAGAATGTCTCAATTTGGCTAGCTCTCTTATGGACACGTTCTTAATGTCCTCTTCTTTTGGCATTACAGGATGAGGGAGAGCAAAACTGTGAGACTCATCTTTTGATGTCTTACTTTCAATCGCTTCCTCTAATTCGCCATCATCGTTTTCTTCTAAATCAGCAAGGAGCTCGTCAGCTAAAGACATTTTTAATGAATACTTTTATTATATTATGGAATTTAATTTGAAATACTAGGTTTTAGGATCCCCCAAACTTTATAACGATTATATCAGGTCAAGAAAAACACATAGTCACTAGACACAGACAGAAAAAGAATAATGAAATTGTAAATAAACAATTTTATGATTTAAAATTTAGCATTAATTTGCATTTTGCATCTTTTTACTTAAATAAATAGTGGTGCATGTGCCTGATAAATAAATCGATGTTTATTATTGACTTGTGACAGACTGACAGATGACATTTGTTTTGACACCGGCAGTATTATCATGATGAAAGGTTCTGTCATTTGTCACCCCATGTCACTGACCCATAGACACTATTCTGTACGTAAAGTTCTGTGGCGACGTGATTAGCTATTAGCTATCTATCTCAATACGCTCTATGGTTATTGTTAATGACATTGACATTTCTTTTGTCGTTTAACAATAAATTTCAAGCTTTTCGTTGCGATTTGCTATCAAATTGCCATTTAAGCCATTTTTGTCCCAGTTAAAAAAAGGCATGCTAAAGCTTTAACAGCTTTAACTTTTTTACCTTTAGAGCCTTATTATCTTTAATAGAGAGAGTTAAAAGCAATATATATATATCCAAATGGCGTTGAATCCGCAATATGATGCAATTGGTAGAGGGTTTGTACAACAATATTACGCATTATTCGATGATCCGGCACAACGAGCGAATTTAGCAAATATGTATAACGTGAGTACCTTTCAAGAAGTTTCGAAAAGTTCATCTTGTTTACACTTTCTTTTATTAATGAAAACACTAACACTTAAATTTCTACCGCTATTTTCGACGTCATCTTGCCAGAGTTAGGTTATGAATTTTCTTATAGGTATCCAATTCGAATTTAAAACCTTAAAACATCCCATTCACCCAACTTTATCTAGTAAATTAATTTGTTCTTATTTTTGTAGTCTAATACTTACCTAATGAACACTTCATTATAGAAACATCATTTAATTAGCAGATTGGATGAGTGGTTTAAGTGTTTGCATTAACACTCTCTCAGGGGTACGGTTTCGATTCCCGGCAGTGTCAACATCGGATATGAACTTTTCAATGTTGGCTCTGGATTGAAATCTGAACATCTTGTGGCAGTAACCACTTTCTCAACTGATCCATTTTCAATATTATTTTTAGGTTCATTCTGTATTATCACCATAATGACTTGATTATGTTTAATTGTCATGTACCCTTTGGTCCTTTTTCGTAATAATTTCTCATAACCAGTAGTGATTACTTATACTAAAGTTAATATTTTAGTAAAACAATTAGTTTTTTAAAGCCACAAATGTTCAAAGAATTTTTGGTTCCAGGTTGAAACATCATTTATGACCTTTGAAGGTGTGCAGCTACAAGGTGCTGTTAAAATTATGGAAAAATTAAATGTGAGTAATTGTTATCACTTTTAATGGGAGATTAATTGTAAAAATCAAATCCAATTTTTTTATATTAGTTACTTACTAGATGTTGCATGCGACTGCCCCCGTAACTTTATAAAATATAGCCTATATTACCTCATTGATAACGTAGCTTTCTATAGGTGAAAGAATATTTAAAATCGGTCCAGTAGTTTTTGAGTTTATTTATTACAAACATACTTGACAAATCTTATAATATTAGTGTAAATATTTTTTTTCAAATAAGTAGGTAGGTTATTCAATAATCAGACTTAACAATGATAGTATTATAACACTTAAAAATTTAAATTTACCAGTGAAATGATTTCAATGAACACAGTTTAGTGAATAACCATTTTGTTTTCAGGGTCTAGCATTTCAAAAAATTGGTAGACTAATAACAGCTGTCGACTCTCAACCAACATTTGATGGAGGCGTTTTAATTAATGTACTTGGAAGACTGCAGGTAGGAATCTAATTTATTTATTCTATCAATACTAAAATTAGATAAGTATATTATAAGAAGACAAAATAAAAGTAGAATAAATAATTCAATATTATTGGTATCTGATGGAAAAAGTATAGACATTTATTCTCTGAATGCCTCTTATTTGGTAGAACTTTTTAGTGTTTTGTAAGTGTTTTGAAACAGTTTTGTAATATTACTATTAATATTGAAGAAGGTTAATGATAAAAATTAATAACTTTATTTGTTAATTGAATTTTGAATAGATCTGTCTCTTGTTATGTCTAACACATTAAAACAAACTTTTGGTCTCTTGATAAACAGTATGTAGGAATTCATTGTATTAAGACAAAATGTGTCAACAAGTTGTCTCTGATTACATATATTTGTTATTAGTTTATGTGTTAAAATCATTATCTTCAATTCTAGAAGTCTATATAAATAAAAATCAATGTAAGTATGTTTGTCCTCTATGGCCTCCAAAACAGCTTAACCGTTTTTGATTCGGTTTTCATTCATAGAAAGAGCTATAAACGAGAAAGGTTTGTATATATAAAAATTTCATCCCAGGTGTAGTTGGGATTGGGTCACTAGTTTCTTATGTAAATAGTTCAAATGCAAAGATAACCTAAAATGATTTCGGTAATATTTGCAACAGACAGATGAGGACCAACCACATGCATACTTTCAAACGTTCATATTGAAGCCAATAGGAAACTCGTTCTACGTAGAACATGATATATTCAGACTGGCGCTACACGATGTTTAAGGAATAATTTTATCGACAAAGACAAAGTAAGAAAGCATAGCTGGGTTTTACTGTTAAGCACAAATGTTTCTATTTGTATACCTACTCACTCTGCCCTGTTCTTCATGTTTTTATACTTACTTTGTATAACTATAAAACTCTTAATACAATATGAACATTTGTGTTTTTGGATATGCCCGTGCCTTATACTAATGCACTGTATGCTTTCACTTTGGATTTGCTAACATTCCTTATTTCTTTCTTCTTATTTTTTATCCTTAAAGTAACACAAACTCATTTATTAAAAATAAAATCCTCGCCCCTTTAACATCCCCTAGATTTTCCAATTAAAATAGTGAGACCAATTAAGTGAACAAAAGTGTTATATGAATTGTTTTAAAAAAAATAGTAATGTTGGCTTGAATGTAGTATTTGATGATAAATCGATTCATAACATATTTTTATTTGAATACCTATTAATTATTTCCGCGACTCCGCGTCCGCCAATCATTGAATATGTAAGTAAAGATTACGCTCACTGCATAAGTCGAGGCGACATTGATGCGACGCCGTCGGCGCGGAGTCGAGGTGCAGGCGCTATGCCTCTTCCACCCAAGATAAAAATATACTGACTGACTCTTATTAATGTATTGAATTTAAACCTCAGACAAAGGAGATATTATTTCGGTCCAATCATATTTGCAACACGAGGAAAGTTTAATGTAGTGTGTGATTTGAAATTTTATCCTGACAAGTTTCAGACATTTTATAGAATATCAAATAAAAGAGATATTTTGTTTGGTAATAGAATTAGAATATATAAAGGATGGTATAGAGAACCAAGAAACTAATTTTCGATTGTCTAACTAAGGTAACTTTAAGTTTGTTGATTAAAGCTATCATTCTGAACTCGACGTCAGGCGACACCACTGGTTCCGATATATTTTTAATGACGCGACATTGTTGCGTGACAATTTGCCTTACTCGGAATGTTGTCTTATATGAATATATGTTTGTATGTCGCTTTAAGGGTAGCGGTCAATAATAAATTTTGAGGTTTTCTTGCATTTTTCACAACACGTGCAAACGAAGCATTAATGACAAAATGGCCGCAAGTTGCCCAAGCGTCGAGTAGGAAGAGCCCGCCTCGACTCCGCTGCGTAGACGTCTCGACTCTGTCACGCCGACGCCTCGCCTCCAGGCCGCCTTCGGTTCGACTTTTGCAGTGAGCGGATACAAATATGATTACATACAACACATAAAAGAGGCGCGCCCTCTTGGTCATCTCCTCTCTAGTGAGCGGAGTCCCTAAATATTTTCTCACAGACAAAAAAAGATTGGGGTCTTCTTTGGAAAGAGGCGTCTTTCAGCTACAACTCTTTTATTTTTTTCTTATAACGAATTAATGGAAATAATCGGTGATAGCCTCATCAAGAAATTTCAATAAATATATATTTTTAATGCCACTTTACGGTGGCAAAACAATAAAATTTTAATTATCGCAATAAGTACGCATGTTCAGCACATGATACGATGTTCAGCACATGATAAAATTAATCGCAAATTAGCTTTACCATTTTAACAAAGCTATTTTGAATATATTTTTAAAGTTTATTCACTTAAAAAAACCTAGAAGAATAGAATACCAAAATAGCTTGTTAGTGTTCTATTATAATCGGACTGCATTTGTTTGTACCCATAATACTTAGAATTAGAATATCTGTAAGTCTTAATAAGGTTATGATAAATCATTAAGGTTTACGTGTTATTTCACAGTTCATAAAATTTAGTGGGCTGCTGTGAGCGCTTTTTATATCTTAGTTTTTGTATGATTTTTCCCTTTTATTGCACCTAACTTGACTGTAAATAACAATCTAAAATTATCATTATATTCTTGGGCATACCTTTGTGCCCTTTTAAATTATAAAAAACGCAGAGTACTTAGTTTAACTAACAGCTAATTTGTTAATTTACACAATACCTTTTAAAATGTATATATATATATTATATAATTAGACCAAACACTCTTTTTAAGTTACCTAAATTGAATGAACTTTCTCGGGTTCCTACTATAAAAAAAAATGTAGTGCCTCTAAAAAAATTATAAAGAAGAATTCTCAAAAATAGTTTATAAAAGATGATGTTAATTTAACTATATTTTTGTATGATTCCAGTGTGATGATGATCCCCCGCATCCATACATGCAGACATTCGTCCTGAAGCCACTTGGAGACTCATACTACATCCAGCACGATATGTTCCGTTTAGGCATTCATGATTCCGCTTAAATAAACTCATTTGAATAAGTCATTGAACAATTTCTCAGTCTTACGGTCCTTATTATTCATAATATCCACAATGAATATTTTCGTTATCTAGATTTAAGTATATCCAAATTCTAAATTGGCAATGTGTTTGTGTAAACATAGAAGAAAAATGTGAATTCGGCTTCGATTAATAAATAGGGACAGCATTAGTGTAAGAAACTGCAAAAATGTCATTCTGTTAACATGTAATACTTTTTAAATACAATTATGTTTTCTAAAGAAATCGTTTTCTATTTTTTAATAAAAAACCTGTTTAACGTAGTCCCGTTTCAAGTTCATGGTGTTTATAAAATAAATCTAAATTAGTCTCTCGATTTACGTTTCCAGAATTCATCATTTAAACCTCTTTGCACTATCTATAACCAATAAATAACTTGAACTTGGATAAACATTTATTTAGACTATCTTTACATATAGAACTGCATTAATAAAAGTAGTACAATAACGTAGCATCTTTAAACTTTGTCTTATTTTAAATAAGACAGTTTATAAAATAAGACGCATAAAAAATCAACTATAAGCCATATTTAGCGATAACGACCGATAACAAAACTCAGACGTGCAGAGCTTGACGAGGATAGGGATATTGGGTAATATAAAAACAACGAATCGATGCTAGGACAATCATGTATTAAGTAATAAATAGTCAAAAATTAACAAAAGAACCACTGAAAACAGGTACATCTTTTATTGATCTCAATTTTTTTTTAAACTTGCTCCTCCCTTTTAATTCTTAGACGCTACGAACACTTAACAAGTTTATATTGCATGCACTACATACTCTTACATACCGATCCCGAACAACTTTCGGGTAATAACTTGTCTAAGTGAATGACTAGGTTGCAAGTGAAACTCTCATCGTAGGCGAACTTCTTTCTATTTAACTTCTAACTTCCTGAGTTACTTAAGGTTGCAGCACACAGTAACCGTGACTATAGCGAGGCGATAATATAGCAAAAAATGTGCAAATACTTCTTTAAATGATTCTAACAACTTCATTACTTTTTAGAGGGTAGTTGAAATATAATTTAAGAGTAAAACCCTTACAGAAAGGCTTTAATAGCTTACATATTCGACAAAAGTGATTAACACTTTAATTTTGTTCACTGTCTAATGAAAATAACCAATAATGACATGCAATAAAATATATATTTAAGTATATTTTTGGTAACGAAATGTGTAACACCATAGAAAAGTTCAAATTTATCGCTCGCTATAGCAACACTTTTCGTGTGCAGCGAACCTAAAAATGGGACATCAAAATGTCTGATTAACAACCGCTGCTCATCTCATTGTGATCAAATTTTTCCATAATTTTCGTCAAGTATCCTTCTACTTATGCTATTATTGCTTTTAAAAAGTAGGCCTACCAATAAAACGGTTTTCCGAAGTAACTGGCCGAAATTTCGCACTTTCAAACCAAACTTTTAGAAGGGATGTGATCTCATTTAGTCCAATAACATTTTGACGCGACTCACTAGATTAGTCCAATAGATCGAGTCAATAGTCCAATAGAAATTTAGTCCATTAAAAAATGAAATATCACTCATTTATTGATTTTTTTATACCTTTATAAATTTTATATGGGATAGTAAATTTTAGATGATATGTTTACAATATCGTAGTTATTATTACCACTTACAAATAGAATTTAAAATAAATGGAAATTTGTATAGAAACTTGAGGAAATTTCAAATTAAATTTATTTGTATAAGCTTCATGGTGGCCTGAATCTTCTTTTAAATGTTTACATGGTAGACCTACAGCATATCGGTGAAAAACGACGCATTTCGCCATATTATTATGTATTTAGAATTTTTTTGACATTTCTAAAGGAAAAAAACCACATCAGTCGGCTACCGTAAACTGACGAATACTATTATAAAGCAGATACCAAATTAGACAATGGCAAGAAAGACCAAATTAGTCATTTCGTCGTGCTGAAATCCAACGACAAGACACGTCGCACTTAGATAAAGACAATTTAAATTTGTACAATAGCCTCTGGTTGTTAGTACTGTTCAACTAAATAAAAAAATAAATTAAAAAAAAAAAACACAACCTTAAAATGTTTTAGAAATCACAACACTGAGAACCTTGTTAAATCCGGTCTTGGTTTAAAAGGGAGAAAAATTATTCAAAATTATAATTTTTTAAAAACCGTTTAATAAATTGGTTTTCACGTTATTCCGGCAATTTTTTTTTTCGGTAATTTTCTCTTCACAAGAACCTGCCTCGGATTTCAACGAATATTAAAAAAAAGTAATAAGTAACTTGCTAAGTATTGGGCTTAGCAACACATTTAGCGATTAATTTTTTTTTAATTTATATGGACAGATAAACAATTATGTAGGCTAAATACATATTTAATTGAACAGTACCAAAAAAATGTCCACACGCGTCACGTAAAATACTTTTAAGCATTAAATTATTCTCAAGCATCACACCGTTCGATTCGAACATTTTTAGTCTAGGATTAACACATCCCTCACAATGTAAGTAATTCAACTTAATATTTAGACAGGAAAAACAAAAATAAACACACATAACAAAAAAAAAAAAAAAACGGACAAGTTAACAATTAAAAAAAATAATATTTACAATAGGACGAACACATTCCGACATAAAGCTTGTTGTTTATACATCAGTCATTTTTTTTGGGTTTTGGTAACAAATAGAAAATCAAACAGAATCCTAATACACTATAAGACGAATAAAAAAAAAACTGGTATTAATAACAATTCATGATTGGTGATACGTTTGAATAGACCCAAAAATAGCTGCATTGAGCGTTAGTTATCTATGAAATAAATCAAAGACTTGGGAATCACTATGTTTTATGTCAAATCATTCAGTCTTTTAAATCTTCATAGAAATATTGAAAATTGAAAAATCATCAGGTTCGACCAATTTAATAAATCTATTGGAAAAAAAAAAAACCACAGTCAATAAGTATGGCGAATAAAATAATTAATCACTAGATAAAAAGTATGGCTAAAAATTAAGTACTTAGTGGCACTTCGAGAGTTTCACTATGAAAACCACTAATTGAACTGAGGGGCAAATGAAACTTTATGTAAAATAAAATAAAAACAATTTTAATTTAGTGTATCTTGAGTATCAGATATTAATATATTTTTAAGATTAGAAAAAAAAATCCAATTAAAAATTAAAATTGTAGAATAAATATTTTTAATAATTAATTAGAATGGTATGGTCGCCTAAAATCATGCTGTTATTACTGTCTTCTGTATAGGGGTTGTAACTACTGTCATTACTTTCCAAATCCAGATCTGAGCCATTTTTAAAATTAGTCCTGGGAATCGAACCCGCGATCCCCGAGACAGGGTTAAGACAAGCACCCTAACCAATCATCTAACGGCTAAACATAAAAACGCGGTAGTTTTTTGACTCGACGACCAATTTTAAATTACCGCCTACAAAATTGTTTATTTTAAAGTGATTCCGAATTCTTTGATGGAAGTTGAAATTGGGTGGTCATAGTGGAACTTTTAGCACAGAGAATTTATAAAATGAATAAACAATAATAATTGATTTAGTGTAGGAGATGTGAAACCCAGCCTCAACTGTGACGTTGGAATTACTTCTTGCGCGATCGGGCCGTCGGGAGCCCGACGCCTCTGAGCGATCTCATCGCCATCGCTCTGTTGAAATGTCTTTGCCCTTTGTGCTCGTCCGCGTCACAGTTGTTGTCCACCGATGACAGGATCACTAGCAGAACACCCATCACCTGAAATGTTCAGAGGTCTTTTAAGTCATCAAACAAAATGGCAAATGTAAATAAACTACGAATTTTTTTTTTGAATTTTTATATAAAACTAAATGTATGTTACTAACTAGATGAAAGTTACCCTATGTACTTTCTGGTGTCCCAGACAACGTGCATGCAAAATTTCACGGTTATAATATTAGTAGGTACTGATGTAGCACGCAGCGCCATCTAGGGAATTCTGTTTGACTGTTGAGGTTCTGTTGAGGTTGTCATAGTTGCACAGTGTTTTGAAAGATGGCGCTACATGATAAGTTAATGTTGTAGGTTGCATACTGTATAGTAATCATTCGTCCTGGCCACTAACAATTATTTGAATGAAATGTCAAAATGTTAAAATAAAAATGTATATAGTTTGTTCAATGGAATTGTCTATAACAGTGTAATTAGTGTTTGCAACAATAATAAGTTTTTTCTTTGATCCACTGCTTTTATTTAATTTATTCTGCTATTAATTACAACCTTACAAAAGTTAATAAAATTAAAGCTGCTGCCCGCGACTTCGCCCGCGGAACTTTGTAAATTATATACTAAAACAAATTAAATTATTCCTCGAGAACCACTTTATCCATTAGTGAAAACCGCATTACAATCCGTTGCGTAGTTTTAAAGATCTAAGCATACATAGGGACAGACAGCGAGAAGCGACAAAAAAACTTTATCTGTGACTTATTATTTTGTATACACATTAAACAAATAAACACTGACTCACCAAACAAACAATAATTAATAGTGTGTACACATGGACAGATGCTTCTGGTATATTCTCTATGTCCCGAAGCGCAGCCATTGCTGGTTCGAAATCAGGTCTCAGGTCTAAGGAATGTCGGAGATGCACTGCTGCTTCCTGTAATGCAGAAAATCGTTATACGGTTACAATGTATGTACACGGTTTTAAGGTAAATTTGTTCATATCTTGAAAATATAAAACAAAATTGCTATTTGCCTGTTTTTTTTTCTTCAGAATAACAAGTATTAGCCTCGAGGCCCTTGAGGCAGATGAATTGGCAGAGGCCTTGCAATAGTTTTTATTTGCATAGGGAAAATGAAATATAACAGAAGCCAATATATAAGTCGCGCGTTCTTAAGGTCAGAAGGCGAAACTAGTGGGGGCAATCGGCGCATGTGTACCATTGCGCACAAAATTGCTGAGGGAATTGCAATAACTTTTATCTTATTTCGTATTTTTTGCACCTTACTAATTTAACATTACAGGCAGTGTTGATATTCCTTCCATTAAATCATCGTGCGATGTCGAAGAAGCAGGATTTTTTTATGCATTTTTTATTACTAATACAATAAAGCAATCTGTACGCAACAGTACCCAAGAGACACGAGACGCGCGAATGCAGTGCGGGAGGGGAAGAGCGACTGGTCTACCAATAACTCCGCCGTCCGCTCCTCTGCCCGTAAAACAGACCTAAAAATTGAACACTGCGCATACCCCCTCTACTTTTGCCGAGAGGTCTTAATCCGCCGCGCGAACTATACCAACCTGATAGTGTCCGTAAGCTTTGAATATCTCCCCGAGCGTGAAGTACTGTTGCCAAGCGCTGCGGTCCGGCGGCTGCACCTCGAGCGAGCGCCGAGTCAGGTAAATGGCGTCGTCGAGGTATTGCAGCGTGAACAGCACTCGCGCCAAGTTCAACAGCACCTGCCGTCGCAATAACAGCGGATCAGGAATCGTTACTGACAACTCATAGCCCGTCCACAAGTAAGTCCCTTTTCCTTAACAGTGAAAGAAAACGTTGTAAGGAAACCTGTATAGTCTAAAAATGCTTCATTCAAACACATATTAAGAGGATTTCAATTCAAACAAACAAACAATCAAATCTTTCCTCTTTATAATATTAGTAATATAGACAAATCATATCTTATAAATTTTTACACAATCTACTACTGGCTACAGAACAGATAACTATAAATTTTTTTATCTGAAACATTTTGTTACATCCTTCCGTGATTCAAAAGTTGTCAAGTATTGATTCTTGCCTCCATATTTATACCAATATCATAAAAGTGAAAATAATAATGTCTGGTTGTCGTTTTGTGACTACAATTTGTTCTGCAACTGGTTGATGGTAGTCTACAACAAGGAGGCTACAACTAGACTTCAGCAAACGAAGCCTTTATACAATATACATAAACCTCAACCAAATATTGTCTTGGTCTGAACCTGTTAACTTTAAATGGTTTGTGAATAGGTAAATGATTTTGAATTTTCTATAAAAAAAACACTCACATCTGAATTATATGGTGAGACAGCAAGTGCTCTTCTGAAGCACTCGATGGACAGTCGTGTGTCTCCCTTGATTCGCCAAAAGTTACCAATTTGATTGTACAGCTGTACTGACTTTGGTTTCTCTCTTTTTGCTTTTTTCAAACGCTTTTCTAATGCATTGATGTCCAATTCAGTGACACCGTTTTTGTGAGACTTTTTCTTTGTGAATATGAGGGCAACCTGCAATACAATAAAACTTGCTTTAATTATAATAAATAATGGGAAACTGGCGTCCATCACAGATAACAAGTGTAGGCAAAAGAACTAAAGTATGGGTTATAGATACAGTCTGTAATACAATAATTAGCTTGCTGTTGTTTTAGAATGACTTTACACTTAATTCAGTAAATTTCCATGTAGAATTTATGACAATAACAATTTATGTGACTAGATATTCTAATAAGCAAGAAATACTAATTAACCTAGTATAGGCTATATTAGATATTAAAATAAAACTAAGGAAATTAAAGGTTCTTTTTTTTGGTGTACAAATTAGAACCTTAAGTAGGGATTGTTTAAAATAATGCCAGAAATCATTATATTTTTCTTAGAATATAATGATACAAATGCAATCTATCCAAAAAAAAAAAGTAGCTTACTCAAACAGATCTATTGTTCTTTCATTGTCATAGCAATTACTTTCTTCAATTAAGATCGAACACGTTTATTTTGTTTATATTATTTTTTTGTGAAGTCCACGTATTGAACATGATTTTCTCTTAAATAAGTACATTACCTGTGGTTCAGGAACATTAGGATGCCTATGGCGACTAGAAACTCCAACTAGGTTATCATAGTATGTAAAGTTTACAGCTTTACCACAGTCTAAGTACTCATCGTCTGGATCTCCGTTTAATTCTGATTGTACATTTTCATCTTCGCTCTCAGCCCTAGAATTGCAGATTAGCAACTTGTTTATGATTTACATTTTATTTATTTATATTATTGTTATTGTTTCCATTTCCTATCCCTTATCATTATTAGGTCGACAGTGCATTTGCGGAACCTGTGCTGTTGCTTGTGTTAGGAGATGGTAGACAGCATCAAATGGATGTCATGTCAGCCTGTCTGTGGATTTTAACATAAATATTTATATAAAATAAAAAGCAATAAAAATCATGGCAAATAAAGAGGTATTTTATATTTATTTGGCAGACAAGCTGATAAATTTAAATTTATAATGATGATCATAAGAGTTTCTTGTAGAAACCCAATTGATTTATTTTGATTTGATTTGATGGTCCACTTGATAGTAGGTGGTTACCATAGCCTGAGGACATAAGCAACACCAGGGAGGGTTCTAGTACGCTGCCTACTCTGCAAGAATGTTTTTACAGCTCGCTTGAAGCTCATATTGCAGTTAGGTGAAAACCCCTTAAAGATAAGATTATCAATTGTGAAAAAAATAATGTTATTTACCTTTGTTGTTCATAAATTTGGCAATCAGTACAAAACATATCAAATCCATGTTTCGTCCATGTGTTCCCGTAATAAACCGTTGAAGTTAATATGTTAAAAATTGGGTCATCTTCTGTTATTTTCGACTTATCAGTTTCATCCTAAAATAAAAACACTTATTATTTAAGAGCTTTAATGAACTTCTATTTTTGTTATAGTATGTATGATATGAAATAAAGGAAGTTCAGATATCACAAAAAAAAAACAAATAATTTAATGTAATTATTATGTATTTATAAATAATAGAGATGTTATTGATTATATAAATCGTAAATTTAAAAACATTATTAAATCAGACCTTTATCAATGTGTTTCCGTCAACAATTTGACCTTCTTCAGTGTTTAATTTCCAAATGTTAGAAGTGCGCGAATTAGTGACGATAATTTGTAAAGAAAATATGTAAAGAACTAAACAAGTCAAGTAAGGTGAATCTCCCATGTTGACTAAACGAAAGTAAATCTCAAGATTTTTTCCTTCATTTGATTGTGTAAAATATCTTTCACTTCTAATTATATTAATAGAGGCACAATACTCTTAATAAGCTGAAAAGTTGTGTGAAAATTATTAAAAATCCTTTCTGCCTATATTCGTTTTTATCCACATATAGATAGATAGATTAGTATAGATAAATAGATATATTCTATATAATTCCAAATAAAATATCTACATCCCATGAACACAGAACAATGATACGATTATTTTACAGAATATATTACGCAAATACGGAATAATTATTGCTTAGAAATTATGTTCTTTTTCTGAAAATAAACAATTTTACTATTACATACCATACCTTAGTAGATTACCAAATTACTTTATTTTTTATTTAGATTTTTTTATTTATTATAATTGCCACTATTTTGTAATCTGTGTTACTAAATTGTAGATACATACTAGTCTTACAATAATAGTGTGCTGTTGTTAATGTCATTCCGTATTGTCATTAAACATTAAACAGTTGTATGTCAATGTCAAATATGAGTCAAAGTCTAATGTATTTTGACTGTGGAGTGAGTGTGTGGATCGTATTTGTATTTTTGTATGTTTTTGTGTTGGTTAATTAATAGAATTGTAAAATTAAATATGACACTGTAAGCAATATGAAAGTTATAATCTAAAAAAATGAAGAAAGAACGAACCGGCGATAACTGTCGCCCATTTAAATTATAAGTATCTTAGGAGTTTGTATGGGAGACAAATTATTGTCAGCCAAAACAATATTATAATTTTAATTTTCTCTTTTTACAGCTCACCAAATTTTGAGTTTGACTGGAATAAGTTTCGAAAGAAAGAGTATAATTGTATGACCGTATTCTATTGCATACTTACAATTTTGTTATTCATTTAAAAAGGTAAATGTCCTCATGTTTTTTTTGTTTACAGGGTTTTGTAGAACTTACTATTGTACCTTTGAAGGATAATTTAAGATATATTCGTCTAAATGCTAAGCAGTGTCGCATATATCGCGTCTGCCTTAACGATCAGTATGAAGCCACTTTTCAATATTGTGATCCATTCTTAGACATTTGTCAAGCTGATCCTAATACGTAAGTTTTAACTTTATAATATACTCTATTGCTTAGATGATTTTAAATTAATTACATATCTATAATATATATGTGTAGGTATACCAAGAATTTGTAAAAACAAAAACTTATATCTATCAAAAATAATTAAATTTCAGGAGATCATTGGAAGTGTTTTCTCAATATCATCTGTCTGCTGCTCAGAAAGTGGACCCCGATCATAACTCAGGTGAGCTTCATATTCAAGTTCCCGATGATGCTGCTCATTTGGTTGGAGAGGGGAGAGGGCTACGAATTGGCATTGAGTTCTCTTTGGAGTCCCCTCAGGGAGGGATGCACTTTGTTGTGCCAGAAGGAGAAGGGACATTGGTAGAGGTATGTTATTTATATATCATATAAATCAAAATAATGCATAATAATGTTAAGAATTTATTATTCAAAGTTACATTTATTTTCTTACATATATTTGTTGTTTTGGTATTTTTAAGTGGATGATAACAAACATTATGAAAAGCTTAGACATTTATGTTCTGCTTCTCCGCCATTTGCTTCCATGTAATGTGTTGGTCATGTTGGTTGGTCTTGTGGCCCCGGTTTTCTAGGATGGATGGACAGGTCAGATTGCTGCCCTACCAGGCCTCACAGCTACAAGTTCTATGAGGAAAAGTGAGAACAGGATAGAATGGACATAGCTGGTGCCTGACACATTTTCAGCATTGAAGAGGATTGATCAGCACTGATTGATTTTAGGATGTATTGAAAACTGAGGAAATTTGTTATTACTTGATTTGTGTCAAGTCTGAGATACTTACATGCATATTGTGGTTGATCAGTAAACAAAGTGTTATAGGTGACTCTAGCTACCTTCCTAAAATTAGATCGTCAGCCTGATTATCAACCTTAACATAAAAAAATAAGGTTAATTTATGAAATCACTGACAAACTTTCTTTCAGAAATCTGCCCATATGTTCACATATGGTCATTCAGCACGACTTTGGTTCCCCTGTGTGGACAGTTTTGCTGAGCCTTGCACATGGAAGTTAGAATTTACTGTGGACGAGTGTCTGACTGCTGTGTCATGTGGCGAACTACTCGACGTGGTGTACACTCCGGATCACAGGAGGAAAACATTCCACTATGTTGTCAATACACCTGCATGTGCTCCCAATATCGCCTTAGCTATTGGGTGAGATTGTTATTTTGTCTTTTATTATTTCTTTGTACTTATTTGACTTTTTACACATACCATGTTTAATATTCCGCCGTGTCATTTGCATATTTAATTGAATATAATAGAGAAGGAAGAACAACTTACTGCTTAATTTATTGATATATTATCTATTAAGTTTAATTAAAGTATCATAACAAAGCTGTCCATTTGTTTCCAGGCCATTTGAGACATACATAGACCCTTTCATGAATGAAGTAACACACTACTGCCTTCCAAATCTAATGATGATATTGAAGAACACTGTAAGATATCTTCATGAAGCATTTGAATTCTACGAGGAGACTCTATCCACAAGATACCCATATTCATGTTATAAACAGGTTTTTGTTGATGAGGTAAGTTCCATCAATTTTATATCCCTGTATAAATAATATTGTCTTGTATTTTTCCTTCAACTTAAGTTATTAAGTGTAGTTACTCTCTAGTTAATATTTAGTTTAGAAATAAAAAAAAAAGATTCCAAAATGATGATAAAACACATTTTTTTTTTAAATTTTACCAATTATATTAAAAATTGTGTTTGCAGACTGAACATGATGCAACAGCATATACAACAATGTCGATTTTGAGCACACACCTTCTACATTCGATAGCCATCATAGATCAAACGTACATAAGCAGAAAGGCTATGGCTCAAGCAGTCGCAGAACAGTTTTTTGGATGTTTCATAACTATGCAGAACTGGTCAGATTTGTGGCTCGCCAAAGGGATACCGGATTATTTGTGTGGATTATATTCGAAGAAATGTTTCGGAAATAACGAATATAGATACTGGATCCATCAGGAACTGCAAGAGGTATGTATGTAGGAACACAAGTAAAAGTTCTTTAAAAAATATTTAAAAAGATTCCAAAGCATATTAAGGATACTAACAGTAGGATTAATTTTGTCTTATTTTTCTACACAATTTCTATTGTTGTTATCTTATCTCTGATTTTTACGTACACTGCAATATAAATAAAATATTTGACAGGTAGTGTCATACGAAGAGCAATACGGAGGCATAGTGTTGGATCCGTGGCAACCGTCGGCGAGCGGAATGCGTATAGAGTTCAAGGACACATTTTACTTCCCCGTAAGAAACGTACACACCATGTCGCCACTCTACATTGAGGTGAGTTCGTATGCTTTATATATTATCAATTATAAATTTATTAAATAACTAGCTGGCGCCCGCGACTTAGTCCGCGTGAATAAAGTAGCCTATCCTGTGTCCCGTACGTCTAAATGTTTATCTACCAAGTGTCATGAAAATCAGTTTAAGTTAATTCGTTCAAGAGTTATGGAGGAACATACATACATACAATACCTACGCTTACAGATTTATTATTAGTATTGATGTGGTCCAGGATAAGTATGATAAAAAAAATTCTAGGCTGCAGTAGCAATACCTTAAGGTGTAAACACACGCCAATCCTAAAAATTTGCATTTTTAAAAAAATATGTTAGAAGAAACTGTCAATGCAATTGGTTTGAAAAAAATATATGTTATACTTAAACATGTGAAGAACAAATTGTATTGTTTATAAATTCCATCAAAGTAGTAGAAACCCCACAATAAAAGGTAGAACATAAGAAGAATTTGACTTATATTGAAAATTGTTGCGAAAACGGCTTATTGCGCGTAAATGATTCCTACACCGAATAATAAGTCAATATCATTTTAAAAAAATGTATTGATTTTTTTAATTTTTTTTTTAATGTATTTTTAATGAAAAGTACAAAAAACCACATTTATCAGGCCTGTTGAATTGTTCCCGCCACCTCGGAACTCTAAATATATGGAGCTACAGTGTCTCAGTGACTGCGTTGAGTTGTGGATTACGTTTGTGTTTTTCGTGCGGAATTAGTATGATATATATAAACATTCTAAAGGTCATATTGGTGAAGGTCAAATCGTCAATGTCATTCGCCTTTCTGAATCCCTTAATTTATTATTAGTTATTGTATATACTACAGTTTAATTAAAAAAATAAGTTTCAAAATAAAACTAATCTAATAGTGTTACTTACGGTAATTTTTACTTTTTTGTAATTGAATTTCGCAAGAAACTAACTCGTGTGAAGTTAAAAACTTCATTAGTGATCATTTTAGTCGTGTTTTCTAATATCAATCATTGTTGTTTTTGCTTTTATAGGTGATGCGAAAGAAGTCTCACTTAGTATTACGAATGTTGGAACAGCGTATCGGCCAAGAGTTACTCTTACAAGTGTTCAACAAGCAATTGTCTCTGGCTGCGAATGCAGCAAACACAAAAATTGGGAGCGGATTGTGGGGACACCTTCTCTTGTCGACGAACCTTTTTGTAAAGGCCATTTTCACTGTGACCGGCAAAGACATGGCCGTATTTGTCGATCAATGCGTCCGCACTGGAGGCCATGCTAAATTTTCACTCACCTCAGTGTTCAATAGAAAAAGGTACGGCTTTATTTAGTTATGTATGTATAATTGTTGAGTGTGAATTTTATAGATTATCTCAATCAGTCATATTATGTATCAAAAGGTTTAAATGAAAAGCATCATACTAATGTTCAGTAAGCATTGAGGAAATAAATGTTACTGAAGGCCTCTTTTCGTGTTTTGGCACGTGAGTACGGGATGCCAGTGTCACCACCTAAATTTGCAGAGGATTTTACGTGGAGACATCTCATCTAATGGCTCCTCCGCATGTCATTCATGTTATGTTAATATTTTTGTTTAAATGCAAAAAAAAGAAAACTGTTTTTACAGCTAAAGATTTTGGTTCGAGTCTTCTCGTTTGACATATGTAATTGAGTCCCTAAAATATAAAGTTTAAACCAGCAGCGTGTGTAGTCAGTGGCCCTTACTGTTAGTCCGATGAACGTACATATTCGGAATATAATGAAATAAAACCTTTTTCCAGGAACACTGTGGAGTTGGAGATCCGTCAGGACTGTGTGCACGAGCGCGGCATAAGGAAGTACGTGGGCCCTCTTCTGGTGCAGTTGCAAGAGTTGGACGGCACCTTCAAGCACACGCTGCAGATCGAGAACACAGTGGTAAAGGCGGACATTACGTGTCACAGCAAGAGTCGCCGAAACAAGAAGAAGAAGATCCCGCTCTGCACCGGCGAAGAGGTCGACATGGATTTGTCGGCCATGGAGTTGAGTCCTTCTAAAATACCTTTTTCATTAAAGTGTTCCATATCTTCTATATGAAAAAATATTTAATTTAAGCACATGTATACACAAAATTTTATATTTCATCCCCTAGCTCTGAGAAAATATTTAGGTATGTTGACAAAGACCCTAGCGCAATTATTCAATTCAAATTTATTCAATTAAGATTTTTTTTAATTTTTGCTTGCAGCGGCGTTTTTCTGTGACTGGTGTTCTCTATCAATTAATTTAAGATACAGAGCTTGCTCAATGATTTCCTTAAGTTTACTTAATGAAAAGTAAGAAAGAAGTATTTAAAAATCAATGACATAACACTTCGAAGGAAAAAATAAAATGGGTTAATTATGATATACCTACGCAAACGAGGAAGGCTTGTGCGTTTAAAAAAAAAATCCCGGGCGAAGCCGGGAGCAGGACGCTGGTTTAGTATAAGTGGTTTCGTAATATGAATAATATTTGAATTTTACATTTTGTTACGTTCCAGTGACTCGCCGGTGTTGTGGATCCGCCTGGACCCGGAGATGTCGCTGCTGCGTAGCGCGGTCATCACGCAGCCGGACTACCAATGGCAGTATCAGCTGCGTCACGAGCGTGACGTCACCGCTCAGAGCGAGGCCATCGACGCGCTCCACAACTATCCCGCGCCCGCCACGCGGATGGCTCTCACAGACACCATAGAGAACGAGCAGGCATACTACAAAATACGGTGTCGCGCCGCACACTGCCTCACCAAGGTCAGCTATGCAACTCTGTCCCTTACCATATGTGTGTCCCTTACCACGTGTGTCTCTTACCATATTATGTTTGTCCCTTACCAGATGTGTGTCCCTTACCATAATTTGTCCCTTACCATGCGCTGTGAAATGTCTCTTTCTTGTGTTAATAATAATAAAGTTAAGTTAATGACTGCGCAACGTAGAGTACATTGCAACTACTGAATAAATTTAACTAGTTTTTATATATCAGATCAGAATAATTGCAATATATTAGAGATTTTGTAGATCCAATTCTCCTTATCGGAATTATTAGTAGAAGGTAATAAAAATACAAAAATAATATCCAAAGTATGCCCGATTTAGAATGGGATTTTTGAAAGTGGACAGCATTTTAAGTAAGACTATTCGCATAATTTACCATATTATTAACAGGTTAAATGAGTTTGATAACTTCGATATGATTCAAAAGGGTGGGATTAGTGTGATTACATCTAAATGAAGCCTTTGACACTGTGAGCTTGGTTTTCGAATGTAAATGATTATTATGATTACATTATCGAATCATGGTTATTTTCAGGTAGCGAATGCGATGTTGAGTACATGGGCGGGACCGCCGGCCATGTTGACGATTTTCCGCAAGATGTTCGGCTCGTTTGCCGCCCCCCACATAATCAAGCAGAACAACTTTGACAACTTGCAACATTATTTCCTACAGAAAACTATACCTGTAGCCATGGCAGGTAAGAAACAACAATTGCTTCTGTGGTTTTTAGAACGATTTGATTATAGGCACTTTTATGGGGATGCTTTTGAGTCTTCACGGTGCGCTACTGCTATGTAATATCTACCTTTACATCGGTATTGTTTTGTTGGTCTAAGCGTATCTACTTTTATATCAGTATGACGTAACAATTTTGTTTTATTTACAGGCTTAAGAAACATCCACGGCATTTGTCCCCCGGAAGTGGTCCGGTTCCTATTGGACCTGTTCAAGTACAATGACAACTCGAAGAACCACTTCTCGGACAACTACTACAAGGCGGCGTTGGTCGATGCGCTCGCTGCCACCATCACACCGGTCATCTCCGTGCTACAGACTGTATGTGACCTCTTTCATTACTACTTCTAGGACCTAATCATGAAGCTTCATTTCATGAGCATCTAAAAGCAATCACCTAAAATGTTTATGTGAAATGCGGAACATTATACAAATTTGGCCAATGATACGGACATCCACTTGGATATCACTTGGCTTTTTTAATTGAACCTTACCACACTTTATATTCCGGTGTATGGATATGCCGCTCTTCTCAGTGGTAATTGCTTGATTGCCAATCCCCTTCAGATAAATAGGCGTAGATATGACTACACAATACTTAAAAGATTATAACCGTGTATCTAGCTGATTTATGGGGTAGAAATCGCCAAAAAACCTCCATAGTTGCTTTTTATCAAATACAATTTATAATCTTCCATAAATAATAAATATACCTACCTACATTAAAGTTTGCTACGCTATAGCTATTTGGTACAACATTTCGCCAAATGTTCGTGGCGTTTTCGTGGCGCAGGGTACACCGATCACGGCCGAGTCTCTGTCGGCGGACACGCGGCTGGTGCTGGAGGAGATAACGCGCGTGCTGAACCTGGAGAAGGTGCTGCCGTGCTACAAGCACACGGTGACGGTGAGCTGCCTGCGGGCCGTACGGCGGCTGCAGCAGTGCGGCCACCTGCCCAGCGCGGCGGCCGTCTTCCGCGCCTACGCACAGTACGGCCAGTACATCGACGTGCGACTGGCGGCGCTCGAGTGCCTCGTGGACTACGTGCGGGTGGACGGACGCGCCGAGGACCTGTCCGCCTTGCTGGCCACCTGTGAGTCGGACCCAGAGCCGGGCGTCCGTCACGGCCTCGTGCGGCTGCTTCTCGCGAACCCGCCTTTCGAGCGAGCGCAGCGGCACCGCCTCGACACGGAGACCGTCGTTCACAGGTGAGGTTCTTTCTGTACGCACACGCAGCTCGCTGAGCAGTCTCCCTTTGACGGACTTTTTCCGATACCTAATACACCATAAAACAAAAAGTGGAGAAATTAGACGAAATAATGTGCGCATCATCATCATCATCATCATTCCAGCCGTAGGAAGTTCACTGCTGGACTACCATAATTTTCCAATAAGATCAGAACAGCCTGGATCCGCCGTCAATCCGTGGCCCTTAACTGGTCGTCTGTCCACCTTGGGGATTTAGCCTAAGGGAGGAACAACTATTTTTAAAGCCTACCACTGTCCATAATTCTCTTTGTTCCGTACTGATGTACATAATGTAACTTCATAAAACTGATATATTTCAGATTATGGACCAACATCAACAATAACCTATCAAACGACGCAAGGTTAAGGTGTGACCTAGTCGACTTGTATTATACTCTGTACGGGTCGAAGCGGCCCACTTGCCTGCCTCTGCCTGAAATACAGGCCATTATGAAGCAGATGCACCACAAGGAGAGGGAGAGACTCGAGCGGGAGAAAGAGAGGGAGAGGGAGAGAGACAAGCAGAAAGATTTAGAGATCACTGTCATTAAACAGGAAGTGGAAGAGGTGAGTGATTTCTTTTAATGTTAAGATCGACAGTCTTACGGTCCACTTGATGGTAGCTGATATCAAGTGATAAAAGTCTCCTTTGATGCTACGTAATTAAGAGTTAACCAATGCCAAAATAAGGCTTAAATGGTTTTGTGCAGGTCAAATTGGAGACGTCAGAGGGCGTGGTGGGTGCGGAGGGCGGTGTGCTGGTCTCTACAAGTTTGGCTACGGGGAGTGAGCTGCCAGTACCTCTGGACAGCATCAAGGAAGAGGACGTCAAGGTTGACGTCACCACCATCAACACCGAAATATCTCTTGGAGTCTACAGTGTGAGAATTTGCTCAAGTTTTATACACAAGTATACACAGGCCCGTTGGGCACTTTTAGTATAGGGGAAAAACAGCAGTCATGCTCTATGAGCGACACCCTCAGTGACCTTTGATTGTATGAAATAAGCGCCATCTACCCGAATTAGTATGTACTTCTTTGTTCATAATAAGCTTAATAGAAGATTGAGAAGGGAAAGGTAACAGGGCTCTGGCATCTATTACTCATTCACCGGAAACACAATTATCACACACATGCTGTTACTTAAAGATGGTGACTGCGAAACATGCCACATGCCCTGCCACTACTTTCCTAATCCTGACTAGAAAGTTTGAGCCAGCTTTGAAAAGTTCATTTCCGAAGTTGTCCCTGACGGGAATCGAACCCGGGATCTCTTACCACTGATCCATCGGGATCGTCAAAATGAATTTTTTTTAAAAGTCAAAAATGTATGAATAATGTTTGACATTAGGAGGACACGAAGCTGGGCCGTGAATCGATATCGGACAATGCGGCTCCGTTGCCAGGCATCGCAGGCGGAGGTGGTCCCATCGGATTCGAGCCAGGAATGTTTACCAGGGACCGGGAAGATGGACCTCCTAAGGTATAAAAATGAGTAGAATATAAAGTTTTTCTCTACCTGAAAAAAAAAGAATAAATAAATACATACCTACTCGTTTTAATTGTAAGTGCTAAAAATGGTATCGTAGGTTCATAGTTTGATTGCACACTACATATATTTTGATACTCAATATATCCACATTAACAACTACTCTATTGGAATTCATTGAATTCTCTGTGCAGTCATTTCACGTAAAAGTTAAGGGTTCATTAATTTGACAGACTATATAGCAGTCTCTGCTATATATTCTTCTATATTAATACGAAGCATTACTTGAACAGGCCAAGAAGAAGAAGAAGGACAAAAAGAAACATAAACACAAACACAAGCACAAACACGGCAGCAAAGATAAGTCGTCAAAAGATAAGGAGCATAAAGATAAGATACCACTACACCTCCCGTCCACGACGGACCACCTTCGCATCAAGGAGGAGACCAGGGAGACCTTCAGCTCGTTCAGTTCCAGCCAGAGCCCTTCGGAGGACGTATCTTCAATGCCCTCAAATATGAGTTTCTGAAATTTTAAATTTAACATTTGACAAATATAATAGAGTTGTAATTATTTACCTTTTAAGTTTAAGGTATCGAAGTATCATTAAGAATAAATGAGTTTTAACAATGTTTTGTTTTATTTATTTATTTTATGTCAGATATTTCATGTGCAAAATTAAAGCCCACAACGTCCCTCGGCATGTCTGTCTCGTCACATGTAATAATATTCTACACAACATTGTTTTAAAGCGTCTGCAGAAGTTATGGTCCACTGGAAGTGTGTTTTAGATATAATAATCCATAAAACATATTATATAAAAATCCGCCGCGTCTGTCTGTCTGTCCCTATGCTAAGATCTTTAAGCGCTAGTTCAGACACGGCGGGAACCGCGCGATTTCAAAATCGCATGGAAATCGCGCGGGTCTTATTTATATGAGCCACTTTGTAATCGTTCAGACTAACTAAGCAACGCATTTTAACGCGGTTCTCACGGATAGAGTGGTTCTCGGGGAAGGTTTTAGTAGATATATAATTTACAAAGTTACGCGGGCGAAGTTGCGGGCAGCAGCTAGTTTTTGTATAATAGTATGTGTGCAACAGTGAGTAAGGGATGCCCGAGCCCTTTCTAATCCTTAATCCTTTGCTTTGCTTGTTGTAAAACAATAATCGCCAAGTAGCCACCTACCATCAAGTAGCGTAGCCTGTCTGACGAAAGTGCTGATCATGGAAATAATATATTTTTGTTATAAATATAGCCACATTATTTTTTGAAACTAAGTAAGTATACATCGGCTTTATATGAGTGTCGGGTTGCAGGTGATTTAAAACTATGGATCAGTTACCTACTAGTACTTATATGTACAGTCAAACGCAGTAGTTTTGCTTTCATAAGCCTTATTGGAAGAGAGTTAACAGTATCTTTGCCTTTTAAATTAATATTTATATGAGTAATCGAGCGTCCGCGCCTCTTTTATTACATGCTTTTTAACACCTCTAAGAAAAAAAGAAATAGATAAATATTTGCTCAAAATGTGAATACAAAATAAGTTGCAAATATTATTTATTTGTTAAAATAACAATTAATATTTTACATAACATATTGTTTTATGAAGATAAAACACAAATATTCCAAAATAAAAACGACAAGCTAGATTGATTCTTCGCCATTGTTTTTCCAAAATTACATTTTGCCGTATTGATTAAAACACCATGTTTCCGTAGACGTTCAAAAACTTGTCTCAGATGTATTTTGTGCTCAGTCTCGTTCACTGACGCTATCAAAATGTCATCTAAATATGGAAAACAGAATTCTAGTTCACAAAGAATTTCATCAATAAAACGTTGAAATGTTTGCGCGGCATTTTTAAAACCAAAACCCATAAAGTTAAATTGAAAAAGACCAAAAGGAGTCGTTATTGCTTTTTCGGAATATCATCCGCAAACATTGGAATTTGGTTATATGCGCGTACTAAGTCCAGAGTACTAAATACTGTACAGCCATAGAGATTGTAGGAGAAATCTGCTAAGTGTCTGACTGGATATCGGTCTGGTATAGTACGAGCATTAAGAGCACGGTAATCACCGCACGGTCTCCAACCGTTGTTCTTTTTAGGAACCAACCAAGTTATCACGTCGGGTTATCACGTCGGGTTATCACGTCGGGGTCACCAAATTTGTGGTTGTTTGTAGGACGTGATTAAAGAAAATAATATATACAGATTGCGACACGAGAATATATTATAATTATTTACAATTACAATAGAAAAATTTATATGATACAATCGAATCGATGACAAGAATGAAAAGCAAATTATAATGTGTGACATTAAAAATAGTGACATACAAAAGTAGAACGAAAAAGTATTTTACAATAAACATACAACAGAGGTTGTATATCTAGCCGCTACACAATAAAGGGTAATCACATGTAAACAAAGTTTATCAATTTATTCTGCAATAGGTAATAAATTTTGAATTAGTTATTGTTATGTAAAAAGAAATTGTTATATTCACACGAACAAATAGACTGTTTGAAGAAGTCCTAAACTTTGATTAATCCGTTAACTCTGTTTGTGTTATGAAGAAAAAACAACCAAACATACAAACAAATAATAACATAATATAATATTATAATAACATAATATATTATAATATAAAAAAATTAAATGGATTGTTTATGGTCGAATTTGAACCTCTAGGCGATCTCTAGTAATCTATAAAAATCTAGCCACTATCTACAGGCCCACCAGTTTTGCAACAGAAAACACCCCTTTATAGAATAACCAAGTAGCTAATTACCGTCAAAGCACATGTGCTTGTGTTTCGATTCGATATTAATAATTTTTTTATTGTAAAAATTGTGTGAATGAGTGTACTTCGGATCAAATGTCGTTATTTGATATATGTAAACGCTTGTCCTTCGATAATTCTCTTTTATTTAACAGACATTTCATTCTTTCGTAGCGATAGGTACTGAAGATAGTTACTTAAGTATATAATAAGTATTTGTACGTAAAGGCGCCCTAGAAAATAGATTAATTAATGATAATAGAAACTTGACATAGAGTTTGTAGTAGTAATTATTATTAGTTTTACTCAAGACGAGCATTGATAAACATCTCCAGCGTAATTATTTATTAAATTGTTAAATAAAAATATGGATTTGCAAAAAAATGGACAACCCAAGAGACAATTAAATGTTGCGATAGTTGGAGCTGGTTTGGTAAGTTCATTTATGTATTGTCATTTGGCAACAGTCTGTAAGGGATTGGTTACTGCCGCCATACGCGGCTGCGAAACACAGTGTGCCTGCGAAACACAGTGTGCCTGCGAAACACAGTGTGCCCTGCCACTACTTTCCAAATCCAGATCAGAGCCAACTTTGCTCATTTCTAAAGTTTACCGAGAATCGAACCCGGGGCGGGCTTCTGAGACGTTAAGGCCCCATTCACGGGCACTTCATTTAGCAGCGCTCCAATCCATCACTCCAAATTCATGCATTATCTCATCGTTAATGTGAAAAACCGCGTGAATTGTGTGTGGTAAGAATTGGGATGTCGTCCACCGATGTAGAGCGCTGTCAAATGAAGTGCCCGTGAATGGCGGCCTTTAGGCAAGAATCCTTGCCACTCGTCCAACGGGCTCGACAATTGCAATTAATTTGTACATAAATTACGAAGTTTTATCTATCAAGGTCCCCGACGCCTTTAATTAAAAGAAAAACAATATATTTTAAATTTGTAACGGTTGTATGTGCTGGGAGTTTTTAATTTAACAGCAATCCAAATAAATAATCATAGTCATAATTTTTTTTATTTTTAAATAAAAATTTTAAAATAATTCACCAGGTTGGCTCAGTGGAGGCTCTGTACTTAGCTAAACGAGGTCACCATGTTCATCTCTACGAGTATCGTGAAGGTAAAAAAATTTAATAATGCATTAATTAATTATTATTATTACTTTATTGTAGTATCTTCAAACATGATGTTTATATATTCGGTCGCTGCGAATAACTGTCGTTCGTAGTTAATTATATTATCGATAATTGCATTTATTTATCTACGTAAATATTTCAAGTATTCATTAGTCGTCTAACATTGATCTAACACATTAAAATTAAATTAATATACCACCGGTTCGGAAGTATGTTTAGACGGCGAAGAAACCGGCAAGAAGCGTCTATACCTTTAAAGTTATGTTGGGACTAGCTGTAGCTCGCGACTTAGTCCGCGTTCTGGATGAAAGGTACCCTATATCCTTTCTGGTGTCCCAGACAACGTGTATGCAAAATTTCATGTTGATCAGTTCAGTAGTTTTTGCGTGAAAGAGTTACAAACATCCATACAAACTTTCGCATTTATAATACTAACTGGTGCCCGCGACTTCGTCCGCGGTCTGGATGAAAGGTACCCTATGTCCTTTATATTAGACATAGATATAGATATAGACGTAAGACATAGCTGTAGAATATAGATATGGATGATGACAACGTTCGGAAAAAATGTAAGAAAATGTTTAATGTCGAAATTCTGTTTTTACTGGAGGAGGAGGAGCAGGATGAGACCAATATTTATAGAAGAGCGCGGAAGTCTACTCTGTATGTGCTTATTCTGTCTTTCCAGATATAAGAAAAACTCCTCATGTAAGAGGCAGATCGATCAACTTAGCGCTGTCGGTACGTGGCAGACGAGCGTTGAAGGATGTGGGGATTGAGGAACATATTATCAAAGATCACGGTATCCCTATGGTCGGCCGGATGCTTCACGGGCTAGATAGCTCAACGCGCGTCATTCCTTATGATGCAAGAACCAAACAGGTATCTTGGGATAAGATAGGACGGAAATTTTGACAAGTCCGTTACCCCAGTAAATAAAGGCGTTTTTTTGGTTCAACTTTGCATTATCCTACCGATCCAATTTCTTTTTTATATAAGGTTTAGAATCACTTACAGAGTATAAAATCACAAAATACTGACAGATTCAGGTGGAGCTTCAGGCGCAATCCTGAAAAAACGTTTTTACCCTATATCTCGGAAACTATGCACTTGAGGACAAAAGTCTTAGAAATCATTATTGTAGGAAATTAAATTTCGCATCTTTTTTTCCTACTTAGTAATTTTTTTTGTAAAATTTACCGTTAACGATTTATAGCTCATTTAATGAACACTTTTTTATATCTCGGCCGATAACTCTTATAATATTGGATAAATCAATAAAATGCTTCTGATCATTATTAAAGATCAATCCCACAACTTTTGTTTGAAACTTTTTCTTATAATGTCCATACTTTTTGAGCTATAGGACGTACAGGCGTTTCTCAGTTATTTGGGCAGCCCGTCTGGTGGCAGTAACTTTTCAGGATCTTTTCTGGTTGCACATAAACATAATTGTTTAAATTAAAAATTAATTAATATTATTATATTAATTAATTATATAATTATATTAGTTAATAAATATTAATTAATTATTATTTAATCAAGATTAATTATTATATTAATTAATTATTAATATTTATTAATTAATAAATATTCATTAATATACTTAGTTAATTTTTCACTCTTTACAGTGCATTTATTCTGTGGGTCGCAATTATTTGAACTCGTCACTTTTAAAAGGTAATTACATAAGTAAACGTAAAGTAAAGATAAAGTTAAGATTTTAAATTTGAATTTAAGGTAATGAGTGCGAGCGTATAGCTCAGAAATAAATTTTAGTCATGGTTTATTTTCATATGATCTATGATATACCTATACCTATGACGTACGAATACATTTTTTGAAACTTTGAAATACTTCTTTGCATAGATAATAATGTTAGCAATATAATTTACTTGATGTTTAATTTAATATTCTCTTACTATTACAGAATCGGAAAATTACAGCAATGTCGAAAGGCACTTCAATCACAAATTAATTGAAGCGAACCTGCAGAAGGGTTCTTTGACCTTCCTTAAGTGAGTTCCCAAATTAAATTATAAAACATCTTTATGATTAAGACAGCCAATTGCTTCAATATAATTAAATAAACACCCAAGAAATCTCTCCACGTTTTTAAAATTATAATATTTTCTTAATTATTATAGGTCTAGATCACATTTATAATACAATTTTATTTTATACTTATTAAAAAATTGAAATAATAAAATTAGTTAAATAAAATACGTCAATTTACTAAAATTTTTATTTATTAGTTTGGTAAATTCAAAGCTACACTAAAAAGCTTAACCATTAATGGATAATAGTATTAGGGCCTCTTTCACCATCTGTCAAGTAGGCTAACCGTCATTTAAAGTCACCTGTCAACGGGAATAATTTAGCTGACATACCTTTGTTTGTACGGTAAATAAAAGACCCAAACATTAAAAAGAAAATAATAATAAAAAATCGCCTATCGACGTATGCACTAAACGAAGTGCATAATTTAATAAAACATAAAATTATTTTTAAAAGTAACTAGTCAACACTTTACTTGTAGTTGGTGAAAGAGGCCCTTAGTATGTAAGGGGCAGAAAATTTATTAACATTTTGACAAATGACAATCAAAGCAAGCCCGATTGATGCTTGGTTTGAAGCCATATTTATTTTCCAAACCAACTTATGCCTAATCATAGAACATTATAATTTTAGAACGGACACTAAGCAGAAAGTAGACGTGACAGCAGATCTAATAATTGGAGCTGACGGCGCATTCTCAACTGTTCGTAAGGCAATGACGAAGCAGCCTCTTTTCGATTACACCCAGAAGTACATAGAGCACGGATACTTAGAATTATGCATTCCAGCTGATGAAAACGGCGGTGTAAGTAGCTTACAACATAAAAAGCCTACTTTATTTGACCACATAGAGTGTACGAACTTAGTATATCTAATTAAGGGCCTCTTTCACCATCTCTAAGTAATGTGTCTAGTAGGCTAACCGCCATTTAAAGTCACCGGTCACCGGGGTTGAATGGTGCTGATATACCTTTGTTTGTACGGTAAATGTCGAAAACATTTAAAAGAAAATAATAAACAAAAATCGCCTATCGAAGGATGCAGTAAACCGAGTGCATAATTTTATTAATTTTATTTTATTTTGCATAGTTTTATTAAACATAAATTTATTTCTAAATGTAACCATTCAATACTTTACTTATAGTTGGTGAAAGAGGCCCAGAGTATCAATTTGTCAGTTTGTGTGAATAAACATCTTTCTAAACCTAACTTTGTAGTGTCATGCCCAAATAGGTATAAAAAGTCGAAAACTGATTTCCTAAATTTATCCATCATATTGTTACCGTAGACAGCAATAATTTGTAGACTATTGCTTATTTGGTATTTATCTATTTTCCGTGGGCATACGTTTAATACACCTTTCAATTAATAAGCACAAACATGATACAATTACACCCAATAAAAGTATAGCGAAAGGGATAATTAGATCAATCAAACGAATTGTTCGAGTTTTACTTTTCTTCGTCTGGCGAGATTTGATCTTCTTCAGTATCATTGATGTACGGTGGATTACATGACCAGTTTCAAACATCCGAGTTGCGATATTATTAAATTCATCAAGCAATGGAAAACCTCTACTTGTGAAAATACACAAAATACTGTTACTTGTGAACTCCCAAACAGCCAATTTTGGAATTCCGTCACTATCAACCAAACTCTCTCCATTCGGCGAATACAGATTATAATCCATTTCAATGCCATAAACATCTTTTTTCGTAGCTACAGTCCTCAAAACTGATGATATAAATTTACATTCCAATTCATATTTATTCTTAGGAAATGTTTTGTTAGAATTATGTAGAAACAGTGCTCTTGTCAAGTCGCTAACGCAAGGTTTGTATGGCATTTCATTTATATTTTCCATTGAGATTTGTCTTTTTATATTTCTATTTGCTGTGATTAAACTATATAGACCAGTGTAGTAGAAATTGTTTATAGAGAAAGCAAATATTAATAAAAATATTAATATGCTTCTCATATTTTTTTCTCTAGGCAATTGTTCCTCATTTTGCCCCAAAAGATAACCCCACAATTTGATTATTATATTTGAATTAGACCTTTTACTTTTCTCTGCTGTAAATTTTCTAACAACTCTAATAACGAAAACGATGAAAATTAAAGTACACAGTATTAAAACGTACGTGGGGCAATCAAATTCCTGATAAATTTTTCTCCAATGTTCTACATCTTCCATGGGGGTGAAGAGTTTATAAAGAGCGTAGTCATATCCTGATATGTAATCGAACAATTGTGCTCTATTTATAATTAAAACATATCCACCACCAACAAAGTCAGCTTTGCCAGAATTTAAATATTGAAGTTGACCTGTGACCGTACCGTTATTTAAGACAACTCCATAAGCAAGCGTTGGATGTGCAAATTCATATTCAATATGAACATTTTCAACCCTAGAAATAGTCTCAAAGATGTATTGTTCTATGCCAGATATATATTTGCCATGTACAGTAAAATTGTTTAAAACGAAATTTGGTACATCTTCACTTCCGCTAACCGTTATAGTGCAATTTTGCAATCCGTCGCGAGGGACTTTTGGAATAATTCGAATTATATCCGCAATATTATTACAGTTACCAAGTTCTATTATTTCGTCAATATGTTTCCCACAGCTGCCATTATTGTTAAAAGAGTTGTATGTGTACATTTTTACACCGTTATCGTTTAGATTCGTAATGAGGACCACTTTGTACATTTTCAACTTTATCATGGCTTCGAACATTTCATTGATATCTTCACGATTACTCCTTGATACATGGATAATGAATCTTGCTCTTGGATTCCAAAACATGCCTTTATTCATTTTTAACAGAATTGTAAGCAATTCATCACTGTTTTTTGCTACCATAATGTAAAGTTTGTTAACTATAATCCAATTATAAGTATTATATTGTTTTACGATTGCTGTATAACATTCGTTATTATATATACTCTTAAGTAAAGTATTAATATCGCTATCATTCAGTATAATTGTCAGAGGAGTGTTACATGCAACTTCCTTATCTAAAATATCAATTATACACTTTACAGAAGCATCAACCTCGTAATTTTGAGGTGTTAAATATGACTGAAACTCATTTCTGTCTGACAATGAGTTGATTTTCGTTATTAAATTAAACAAAAGAATAGTTATCGGCGTAAGAAACATTTTAAACACGTTTGGCTCTGAATTCAATAATGTTTAAATACAGTTTGATGAATACTTACTTTACTTTTAGTAAGCAGTCATTAAAAACAAATAAACAAAGCTTGATATTAAGTGCAATGACAGACGATATTCAAACGATGTAAATATATGCCAAGATCGCATATTATCATGATTTATTGTTTCTTTGCACTAGATAGCGACAATTATTGTTCAAGTTTGATATGTCTCATCAAATATTTATATAATAGATGTGTGTTTCACAGTTTCAGATGCCGAAGAATTATCTACACATTTGGCCAAGGGGCACCTTCATGATGATTGCGTTGCCGAATCAAGATTGTTCTTGGACTGTTACGCTTTTTATGCCTTTTGAAAATTTCAAGAGAATCGATACAGAAGAGAAATTAATTGCATTCTTTGACAAATATTTTCCTGACTCCATATCGTTAATCGGTCATAAAAAGTTGATTGATGATTTTTTTAATGGATCACCATCGCCGTTGCTTACCGTTAAGGTATATTGAATAAGAAAATTTTACTTGATAACGAATGCTTATCAAGATAACGAATCAATGAAGAAAAATGTTTGAATACATTTTTTCTTCATTCAATAATAATCAAAGCCTTGCCAAAGAAGTTTTGTCAAGAAGAAATTTTCCTATTTTAGCCTAGGTAGCATAGCCTAGGCTCCCAAAATTATTCCCAATTCGCTAACGTCCTGACCTGATCTACTTACCTTACCCAGTGATATCTGACCTTACCATGTAACATTTAGTTTTAATTAACCTTAATAACGGTTAGTTGTAATTTCAGTGTCGTCCCTTTCATATAGATAACAAAGTGCTTCTAATTGGTGATGCAGCTCATGCAGTGGTTCCATTCTATGGACAAGGAATGAACGCAGGGTTCGAAGATTGCACATTGCTTGATCTGCTATTTCAGAAACACAACGATAATTTGAAAGCAATTTTAACAGAGTACTCTGAAACGAGATGGGAGGATGTGCATGCTATAAGTGATTTAGCAATGTACAACTATATAGAGGTATTCCTTTTATTGAGTATTTATGTGGAATAATAAGATTGTTTTTTATGTTAAGGTCGATAGACAGGCACACGGCCCATTGATAAATGACTAACATAGATTTAATTACAGATGCGAGATCTCGTGACACGACCTTCATATAGGATTCGCAAAGCACTAGATGATTTTATTTATTGGTTACTTCCCAGTATTTGGGTGCCGTTGTACAATTCGGTGACATTCACAATAATGCCGTATAGCAAGTGTGTGAACAACCGTAAATGGCAAGATAAGGTAATCCTATTCCTATTAATATTATAAATGCGAAAGTTTGTATGGATGTATGTATGGATGTTTGTAACTCTTTCACGTAAAAATTTACTGAACCGATCACCATGAAATTTTGCATACACGTTGTCTGGGACACCAGAAAGGACAGGGTACCTTTCATCCAGAATGCGGACGAAGTCGCGGGCACTAGCTAGTTAAGAAATATTTAAGAAAAGTCACAACAATCCCATAAACATTTCTGTCTTTTTTTAACATTTTACTGTTTTATGTATATAATTTTATGTACGTACCTATGTGTATTTATGTCATAAAAAAAACACATTCCAATAAAAGCCCTTATGTATGATCCTATAGATTCCTTTCTCTAGGGAGCTAGGGTCCATCGGCATATCTGTTAACATAATTATGTCCTTTTAGTTTTAATAATTAAATACTGTTTTGTAACAGTGCCGCCGCAAATAACAGTGGCGAAGAATATTAATGTAACGAGAAAAAAAAATACTGTTAAAAAACGACAGAAATGACAATCTACCGCCGCCTATAACACAAGCAACGCCATGCAAGTGCTGCAAGTGCCGACCATAGAAGGATTAAGGATAAGGTAAGGGATAAGGAAGGCATACCTTACTCAAGCACCGATAAGGATACCGATAAGTCTATAAGGGGGTGGTTACTGCCACAAGTCAGGTGTCCCGTACATCAATTTCTCTACCTTATTTTTATCCATATTTCGTTATATTTATATGTATCTATGTTGTAATTTAATTGACGTAAGAGTAGGTAGAGTCATACACATTCACCTAAAACGCTATTGTTATTTCAGGTATTATTCTCCTCGTTCCTTTCTGTCTTAGCAATCGCAAGCATGTATTACGTGGCCAAAACAATGAAGTATTTTTGAAAACTGTTTTCTTTTAATTAATTCTTATTTTAGTTAAGTTTTTCTTGCATATATTTATTGTTTTTGATTCAAATGAAAAATGCGTGCGTTGACATGTTATTTTTTTTCTCATGTAAGTATACTTAATTCTGTATAAGTTAAGTATTATAAAATAGAAATGTTATTTTATTTTATTTTAGAGGCGAGTACCGCCCTAATAACAATAATAATATTATACTATTTCGATCTGTATTATTCTATATGTCGTCGGAACATCGTATATTTGGGCATATCATGATATACCTGGGCAGATCATATTTCTGTTAAAACTGAGAGGGTCGCCTCATTCCGCTCCGCTTCGCTCGGCTCCCCAAATTTATTTCCATGACCTAACACGCACCTCCTCGCTTTGCTTCGCTCCGCTCCTCGTCGCACCTATTTTTGACTTTTGTTGAAAGATTTATGATAAGTATTTTATATATTATAATTTTTCATTAATACGAACGAACTCTGTCTATTTGGTTTCACTTTTACACTGTATACACTGGTTGGTTATATTTATAATTTTTTATATAATATGAGCTAAAACAAATTATTCCTTGAAAATCGTATTATGTATGCAGAAATTGTATCTATATACACTTAGATATACCTAATATTTAAGACATTAAAACTTCCAAAGCTTTGTGTGAAAGATAAAATATTTAGTTATCTCCTACCCATGCCCCGCTAGAAGAGTTTTGTTTTACTAAGCGAAAGCTCCAAAAGCGTTTTACGAAATTCGCCGTTAAAGTTTATATATGAACACAAAATTTCTATTTATCTCAGAGTAAAATTCAGAACACGAGTTCGAGGTTCCTGCCGAAACACTAGTTTGTTTAAAATTTTATACCCACTCAACATTTTCGCTAATTATTGGCTTTATTTATATTATCAGCGAGTAACATAGGCTACATTTTATAAAGTTACGCGGGCGAAGTCGCGTGCAATAGCTAGTGTATTATATTATATTAGCTATAAAAATGTAATTTCACTAGCAAATTATATATACAAACTTTCCTCGTTTATACATCTATCAAAATTTAAGTATCAAAATTCGATGGATGTGGACAGATAATTAGTTTAGTTACTTTCAGTTATTACTTTTTGAAACCCAAAATTCCACATAGTTTTAAGGCGAACGAGTCGATTAATTCATTTTAATATGTTACTTCAAAAACGTTTATTAAATAAAAGATTAAGATTTATTTATTAACACACAATAAAATTATTGAATGAAGAAGGCGAAGGTTTTATATGTATGTAACATATAAAACCTTCGCCTTATTTACCTACACGTAAAATGGAAAGGCGTTCCCACATCCCAACTTCCAGTTCTCTAAAATTCCTCAGTTTTAGCGACGAATCGAAATTGTTCCAGTCTAAATTAATTGGGGGATTTGACAACAAGAAAAGAAGAAACTTAGCATGTTGACGTTAATGAAAATTTATCGCCCCGCTCTCGGTCAGCGTTAGCCTTCGCAGATTGTTAGTTGTTCCATAGTTGGGAATTTTAATCAGATTTTACAAAGGTCTGGAATTTTGATCGATATTAACTTTTAATACCAATCTCAAAACGTAATACTGAGTCAGAACTAATCTTCTCGTTACAGTCGGCCGAATGTTTTTCTTCAAATAAGAAAGCAGTTTCTTTAGATTTGGATTCAAATATTTGTAATTTTAAAAAAATTCAACTTTGTAATTTCAACTATGTCGTTGTAATTTTACAATGGTTAGTAACTTGAAAACAGATCTAAGTAAACTTTTAGTAAAAACAAAGTTAAGTACATTTTTTAAGTCTATTGTTCTGGTTTTTGAATAACTTACCATCATGAAATTGCAATAAATATTATAATGAGGCATCCATATTGTTATATTATCATAAAAAATAAGTTGGATACATTCGTGTTAATCCTACTAAAACTTACACATGTGTAGTATAATTTAAAGTAGATATGTATGTAATCTATCTGTATGTAAGGGTAGCTAACCTTCCGTAAAAAACCTAGAACAAATTGCATTTTTTAGGTCCCTGAAGGACGTGTCGCCTATAACAGATAGCTTTTGCTTGATTAAATTGAATGACTAATCATGCGAGTGTCTCCGACTGTACTTGTGATTTGTGAATGGATATCCATTCTCATCACTAATTAACGATACTATCCACTTAGACTAGGGATTTCTCTGAATCTTCAAAGTTCTATGGCTAATTAGTACTTTGCCTCTTTGGGATTTTATTATTGGGAGGTTTTGTTGGAGGGTTGTTGAGGAAGCTGGCATTTTAATTGGCGGTCCGATCAAAGGACAGACGGCTGGTGGTTGATGTTCGACGAATTCCATCTATACATACGTAAGTATTAAGGGACTTTAATTGTCTTAATTTTTTATCAAATACTGGTTTAAAATCTTAATTTTGTATATCAACATTTTAAGTTCGTGTGGACAGGACACAAATAATTCGTCTGGACCTTTTATTTTACTTGATATAAATGTACTAAATGGATTATACATTAAAAAGTCTTTAATTATGAATTATAAAAAGTCTTTATATGGTGTGGATTTTTATTACTAATACTTACATAAATAGTTACTAATTCCTTTACTAGCTTCACACGGAGGCAATTTTTTCAGCAAATTATGTACGTACAATTTGTTCGTAGACGTACACAAACCTTTCTTGTTTATTGCTCTGTTCATTAATGAAAACCTTATCAAAATCCGTTAGGTGGTTTACAAGAAGTTGTTGGAGACAGAGAATAGGCGTACAGCGACTTTATTTTTTTAATAAGACTAGATATCGTCTACCACCCTTCTTTCAGTCAACTGTTAAGAATGGAAAAAGTACCTACATAATTTTCGTTTGTAAAAAATACTATTATACTAAAATTTATTGGAGTTAAATAGTAGTAGGTATTTGTTGAAAAATGCAAGAAATAAACTAAATTTTATCATCAAATAGCGACCCGCTCCCGGCTTCGCCTAGGAAAAAACATAGTTAGGTTTTATTATTATACAAAAATTCCTTGAAAAAATACTATCTACACATGGTACCGACAAAACAATTTATTTTGGGTGAGACAACTTGTGATTAATCAACAAGTTATTTAAATTCTGTCTGAAGTTGCATCGGCACTGCACCGTTTTTTGAGATGTTTTGTAATTATTAAAATCTTTAATAAGGATACCCGTCCTTATACCAGTAATCCGTTGAGCGGGAGTAACCAATTAAGAGGAGTGACCGCGCAATCGATTCTATAGTCCGATAAATGTGGAGGATTTTTACTTAACATTCATAAGCAGGTGCAACTTATTATTAACTTAAATTTAACTTGAACGAGAGGTGTGTTGTACATATATCTTGTTTATCAAAAAATATCTGTTTCTGTGTAAACATTATAATGCTTGACGTGTTAATGTAATCTGATTTACAATGTAAAATGAAATTTCGTTACTAATGAAAGTAGGGTACAGCTCATAGTGAATTTGGCTGTTTTACGTAAATCTGGCAAAAAAAATAAATTGTTTCAGAAATGTATTTAATGTTACTTAATATGTAGAAAATAACATAGAGATGTGGTCATGATATTTATATTAAATTAAAAATAAAAAGCACACTATAACGCTTCGTTCCCATAAACGCCATTACAAAAACATAAGCCATGTGTTTGCTGCGTCCTCTTGTACAAACAATCAGGGCCGACCGACACATGTGGCTTCCTTGAACAATTTAACATTGAATCACTCGACTCTCCTCAGAGAAAATGTTATCTGCTTGGTATTATTTGTTGTATCACGTGTTCATACTGTAATGGTTGGTTAGATATATGTACCTATTTAATTATGTTTTAGTTTTATAGTTTTAGATAATACATGTACTTATTTCCGATCTCATATAACCCAAATCTTTTCAAAGTTCGAGTGAATAGGCATCTTCTGGGTGAGCTCGCTCCATCATCCATCATCATCATCATCATCATCATTGCCTCATCCCTTTCCCCTTACCCTTAATCCTTCAAGCAACACACAGGTACTTGCAGCACCTGTGGTGTTGCTTGTGTTATAGGCGACGGTAGCCACCTACCATCAAATAGACCGTCAGCCTGTCTGTCGACCTTAACATAAAAAAAATCATCTACTCTACACCGAATAATTCTGATTAATTGGTACATAACTTGTTAGGTAACCCGAAAAATTTAGCTTCCTATGGGATTTTCAAAAACGAACTACAGCGCGTACGAAGTCGCGGGCACAAGTTAGTGTAACAATAATTTTGCTGTCAACGAATTGAAAACGCGTTAAATATTGAAAGTGTTTTTGACTGAAAATTTCTCAAAGCCTTATTTGATTAGTCATAGCAACCGTGAATTTCACGACTTTTTACCATTGTGCTAATGAATGCCATAGAAACTTGCTTAGCTACTGTTAGTTAATGCGAGCGTGGGAACTAAGAAAGCTGCTTATAATATTATTTTAACAAACCTCTGTGAAGTTTGCATATGTCAGCGAACTTCATATTATGTGGAGAGTCGAAATGATTACCTATTGCGAATGAAAGGTCGTCCAAGGATTATTTTTAACAACGATTTTTAGGTCTGCACGCCTAATGCTTACGATTAACAAACGAATATTAAAAAAGGTAGTTAATACATTTCTGAATATGGACATTTAAAATCACAAAAATCAGCAGAGTAGGTAAATCTAAGTGTGAACCTGATATGAAACTTAACATACCATTACAATTATATTTATAGTTAATCAATATTTACAATGATATGTATGTATGTATAGTTAATAAAAATTCAAAATCAAAATAAAAATATTTATTTATCAATTGGGTTTCTATTTTTCATGTTAGGGTCAACCAACAGACAGGCTGACTTGATGATAGGTGCATTTGATGGTAAGTGTTTACTGTCGCCTATAATAACACAAGCAACGCCACAGGTGCTGACCACAGTAGGTTGTTAGTAGGTTATGCTTTTAAAAACATTCAATAAATTCAATTTTCAAGATACGCCAGCATAAATAGGTCCGTGGGGTCCCATTGCTCTTATTATCAAAACTTTTGGTCGGCGATTCTAAAGTTGGCACCTCTGTCGACAGATTAGTATTGCCATACAAGGAGGTAATGCGAGGTGTCGACTTCGACGTAGTTTTAAGCAAACTCTTTGTACATTTGGATCTAACATCGACTGGTGTTACTTTAAGGTAGTTTTAAGACAATTCGTTGTAATAGTATTTCTTTTTATTAAATTAATCATAAGTAAGATCGTTTTTATTTTCATCCTCTGCTGCCACCCAACTAAACCAATGTGTAAATATATTCAATAAATTTACCAGGACGTTGCGGCCTAGCTGTAAGCAACATCATAAAATGTGGTAAACAAAAGAGCGCTCAAAGCAACAAATGTTGCCATATATTTACGGCAATATAACGTAATCTGTTAACCCTTTGTGGGCGTAATGTTGCCAATTCATAATCTCCCGAATGGAACAAGGGAGCGGCCGGAGCTCAGCACAGTATCTTGCGATCGGAATATTTCCATTTATAATGTGTATAGCGTCGAACGAACCACGGGTTAAGTCACCGCTATTGAATATTGTTAATGTCCTACGTAGGTATTATTTATGTTTCATTGAATCGGAGCACATTTTGTAACTGAGATCACAGGATTAAGGATTAATGCGTGACTTCCGTCCATACACAGCGTCCTAATAAAACTAAGTCAGTTTATTTTTTTAAAATTATAAGATTATAAGGTTTTATATGAACAAAAAAAATGTTTATTTATGTCATAACTAACGACTCGCCCCCGACTACGTACGCATGCATAAATTTATCTGCAAAGTATTTACACTAATACCTTCCACATTTATCGCTATTTCCATTGGTGAAAACCGTATCAACCACCTAATTAGGTGGGTTACTCGTAGATGTCAGTGGAGAAACAGACAGAGGCTAACAGCTACTTTATTTTTAACACCTTACGCAAGAAAGAGGTGTTATAAGTTTAACGCTTTCAAATGAATGGACTGATTTTGATCCGGTTTTTTTTAAGAGAGAAGTTTTAAATAAGAATTAATTAAGGATTTCAAGACGTTTTATATTTAAATCCTAGGGCCAATAACGGTTATAATAGCAATGAACATTCTTAACCTAATTAATCATTTCAAAAAATAAAAACAATAAAGTGTGTAAACCGCCTTACAGTCGCGTGCGCAAGTACTACCGTCTAAAGTTGAAATGAGATCGCGCCGCGGCCGTTCAGCTGATAGGAACGTGGTTGTTTGACCGCTTCTATCGTATTACAACTTTCCTACCATGTTTATTTTAGAACTGTAGCCTACCGAAGGATTTTATTGCGACTCACATGCAAACGTAATGTCCAAGATAGGGGCTTGTGGTGTTTATTGCTTGTTGCTTTCTATATACATTAACTTAGACTTGAGATTTATTTTTACATTAATATACTTAAATTTTTAAGTGTAACTAATCGAATTTATTTAACTTTTTCTTTTTAATTTTTATTTTTTTGACTAGGAATTGTTTCTTGGTTGAACTAGATGAATATGATGAGAGGTAATAATAAAATAGTCATCAACTCCTGTGCAACAAGAATGTGTTGTGTTGTGAAAAACAAAAATATAGCAGGGTCATCGAAAGTCACTAAAGAAGTGTATTAAGGCAATAAAATAAAAGATAAGGAAATCCGTACTAATATTATAAATGCGAAAGTTTGTATGGATGTGTGGATGTATGAATGGATGTTTGTAACTCTTTCACGCAAAAACTACTGAACCGATCACCATGAAATTTTGCATACACGTTGTCTGGGACACCAGAAAGGACATAGGGTACCTTTCATCCAGAACGCGGACGAAGTCGCGGGCAGCAGCTAGTAAATAATAAATTAAATATCATCACAATTCTTCTTCTTCTTCTTAGGTTTAAATGGCAATGCGGCTCATTTTAAAATGGCCATTATCTGCCAGTGTCAAGTTAATATAGCAATTCGTAATACCCTTTTTTAAAATAAAAAAGGGTAATTGAAATTAAAGTCAAAAATAGCAAAACAAGTAAGTCAAGTCAAGTGTAATCAAGTCATAATTTTGATTAGTTTTCCAAAACAGGTCCGTCCAGTCCAAAGTAGTCAAGTCAACAATCATCGCAATCGCTTCTTATCCATAGTCATTTGAAACACAACAGATTATTTCTTGTCTTTTGTGAGGGAGTAAGTAGTTTATGCTACCAAAAGTACTGACTGTATAGAATGCAGTACCTATGTTACGATACTAATTATGTTTGCAACTACTATTACAAAGTGTGAAATGTTTGTATTCAATTTTAAAATTTTTCTATAATGGTCACTTCTTGTAATCATGCTTCTGGATATGGTAGTTACTTTCATCTGCGAACTGTTATTGAATTTTTAGAAATTGTATCGACGCGTGCTGCAAATTAAATCAAATTCAAATCCAATAATAATAAAGTGTATTTTCATTAATTATAACATTGTAAGTATATTGGCGACCAGAAAAGGCTGTAAATATTAATATAAACCTTTTTATGTTTCCTTTGAGTATATTTTTTGCGGCGTAATGAGTTCCGTGTTTGCAATTTCACAGTTGGAGAATTTAAATTTAAAATGGCGAAATGCAAGATTTATTTGGAATAAGTAAATTTGTTACTGTGTTACGGAGAATTTATTAAAATTAAATTTTCCAAGAGGACAACCTTAAGGGTTATTCTAATTCGTCTCGAACGTGATGACATGTGACGCGAGCGGAAAGCGTGTTTCAATTATGCAAGTGACTTCCATGCAAATGTACGTTGCAAATATTTGCATTGTGGAAATAGCTATCCGCAGACTAGACACTAACAGCGAGTTTATTTTAACTTTTTCTAAGCTTATCTTGCGTTAAAATTATTTAAACATTTCCAAGAAAACAGTCACTTGTCTGATTATAAGCTTTGATGGTTCCTTTTGTGTTCCTCGCGATGAAAGTTTCTATATATAATTTGCAGAAAAAAATCATCCATGTGAAGCCGGTGGCGGGTCGCTAGTTAATTTGATTAAATAATAATAAATCGTCTCTTAAAAATTAATGTTCTGGATCATACAATAGATATTTATTTTACACACAATGTAAAATATTTAATATCCGTCGAATGCAGTTCGACAACTATCAGCGATCACGGATTCGCTGCAATTTAATTAAATTTCAAATGAAATCTGATTACTATGCGCTGATGGTCGACATTTAGCGCTGAAATGAAACTGAGTGAGATGACTGAATGCAACACGTTTTGCGAATTACCTTTTATAAATCACTAGCGATACGCTCCCGTCTCCACTGGGGTGGGAAAGTTTTTCAAATATTCCTTCATTATTTTATTTTTATTTTACAACTCAACAGACTTACCCTTTTAATTAGGAATAAGTTTTTTTTTGTTGTTTTTTTTTTGTAGTGCATAGGAGTAAGGAAAATTTTTTTTTCCAAATTATGCAAATAAAGTTTAACCAAATACTTAACAATATTTGAGTCATCGCAGTCGTCAGACTGACACAGAATCCTTACATAATTATTATATACTTACTTAAAATATACCTTTATATATAGCAAAATTGTAAATACAAAAGCATAATAAATAAATTTAAAATTTAGTTTTCTCGATTAATTTAAACAATAACAATAAAATATATTGCAGATTTTTTTTTTTTTACCTAAGTATATAAATTTTTTTTACAAGAAACAAAAGAAGTTTTTACAAGAAACACATTTTACACAAATAAAATAAGAAATTTAAATGAAATAAATAAATAAGCTAGAGAGCTGTTTTTCGATATTTATAAAGTGCTCCCCACATACGAGTATGTAGATAGAAGTTCCTATGGGAATGATCCTCTGCTTTGTTGCACCAGTATTGTGTTTTTCACAAAGAGCCACGTGCCGCTTTTGTTGTGAATACAATATCTGTTTGCCACTCGATTTTGCAAAGGATTTCACATTGAAAAAGATTAATTATGGCTCATAGTTAATGTAAAATATTATTTTTATTGGACTAGTTTTTGTGTTTCTCACGATAGCGTAATTCAATAAACTCAAAACCCTTTCTTTATTTGGTATCAGATCAAAAAATTGAATACATACTCAATACATAGATATATAAGTAGTAAAAATAATAAAACTTTCTAGGCAATGAAAATATCTTTACAGCCAATAGATGTACAGACACATTTTAAATCTCAGCAAAAAATAGTAAGTATAAGGAAAAATCGGTCATACATATCTATATTATATTTGTTTTTGAGGTTCGAGGCCCTAAAAAAATTCAGCCCTCAGGAATTACATAACGAATTCATCTCACATACATTTGGAATCTTAAATCAGAATTCATTTATTATGGGTCACACGAACAAACGAGTCATTTAGTTTGAATCCTTTAATCCTGCTGATATTGTAAATGTGAAAGTTTATGAGGATGGATATATGTTACTCTTTCACCTTAATGTGAATCTTACATTTTACAGTAATCTTACAGTAACTATCTTTACAGTAATTATATTTTACACATCAGAAAATACTGCTATAATTTATTAAGATACGAGGTCTAAGTCGTGGGCAAAAGCCAGTTTGTTTTAAAAAGAGAAACATTCACGTCTTGCGATACAAAACTTTTGGTATAAGTTTTGTTACAACATAAGGAAACAGAGAAACAAAAGTTTATAGTGAAACAAAGCGTATAATCCTAAATAACGTCAGACTTTGCAGTAATTATAAATCGTAGCGACGTGTGTTCTAGACCAGTACGGCTTGGACGTAACCAGGCAAAGTTCGGGGCGTGTGGACCGATTTAAGCAATTTCCTGCGCGTTTAACTGCACATAACAATCTGGATTCCCCATAGGCGCCATTAAGTATTAAGCTTCTAGCTTGAATGACGGGCCGGCGGAATAGGCTGCGGTTTCAGTGGTCACGGGAAAAGCTGTGCAACATTTTTTCGCAATGCAGGAGAACACTGCAGCATTATTATGTGATCTGAGAGTACACGTATAGATTTTCTTTGTTTAAGCTTTGACAGCTAATTAGATGGGATATCGCTTATATAGCTTATAATTAAACAATACCAAAAGAGTCACAGTTTATACTTGTGTGCGTTAAACGCATACATATAAATTATATATTCGCTTGCTTCTTAATTCATCACTACATACTCGTAGTATAAAACAAAGTCGCTTCCCGCTGTCTGTCTGTCTGTCGCTTAGATCTTGAAAACTACGCAACAGATTTTCCTCGAGAATCAGTATATAATTTACTAAAAGTAGTCGTAAGTATTCAACAACTATTTAATTAAATAAGAAGGCGACATCTGGTAAGATTTTTACAAACAAACAAAGCTGCAGAAAAGAGGCTTACTTACGTAATGTTATTAATTTAAATTAACAGATGTCTTTGACGCGAGATATTTTACAAAACGTTATTAATAATACAACGTTATAAAAAGTCGCGGGCAGCAGCTAGTTTAAAAAATAAATCAGGAATCACAACCAGTGCGCTGTGGTCATGACCTTACAAAAGTGGAACATCTGTTCGCTCGCGGCTCACTCGCCAGAGCCTGCAATCTAGTGATAATATAAAGAGTCGCAATAGCTTGAATTATCTTGACCACTCAGTCAGCCCGTTGCTTTGTCCGAGTAAATTCTGCTTTAATTTGATCACATAAAACAAAGCTTAGCTTAGCTTAGCTCTCCATTTTTCCTTTATACACTTATACACTTTATACACTTGGCTAATTTGAAAAGTAGCCTCCGTCAAAAGCCAACTGGAATAGCTGCTCGACCGAGGCAATTTCAGTCCACTCTTAAGCCATGAGTTTCTCCTTCGCCCAGTGTATCTCATCACTACCACCTTACACTTTATAATTGGAGCAGACAAATGTCTGCTCCAAAGTCGTGCCTCAGCGCCCGTCAAAGTCACCAGAAACATCCGACGATAAATTCTATCTTCGTTAGGGAAAACATCACAATTCCCGTGCTTCAATATTCCTATGAATACCAACTGGTAATTTACTCTTTACTTCACCTCACCTTGGGTTTGTTTGTTAGACTATAGTTACTTAGTTTTAAGTAATAGACTTTAAGTTGTTATTAAATTATTTTTTATGATTTGAACAGTAAGTACGATTTCAATGGGACACTGTATTATCCTCCATATAGAATATTACAGGAATAAATTGTAGGTAATAATTGTCGTAATATTCTTGGAGAAAAGTCAGAGAATATGAAGCAATAAAACGTGTAAGCCACTATACCCCCGTTAATGTTATCTTTATTGCGAACCACCATCTGTCTAGTACGTGATCCGAATGTTCCTGTGCGAGACTTGAACCTAGTTATTACAAGATAAGTCTACAATTTGGTCTAGAATACCTAGTCATTACTGACGCTTGAAGTACGTAGTGTCATATAGCTATAATTATTCTCTAAGCTAAAGATAATAAGTAAGCCTGTATATATGCGTGTATTCATCATTCATCTATTCTAGGATCTATGACAGCGTTCGACTGAAGTTTTTTCATATAATTCTATCGCTGGAATTAATCTAATCTAAGATTATCAATTTTAGTTAGAAAACTTCTATCTAAGTAAAACAAGTACATTTACTAGCAACTCGTTCCAAGCTTCGTCCGATGCAATTTTTCCCTCATGTTATATACACAAACCTACTTCGTTTATCGGTATTAACATTAGTGAAAACTGTATCAAAATCTGTTAGATGGCTTGGAAGAATTTATCGAAAAAAAAGACGGGGTATAGCGACTGTATTTTTTTTTTATAGATATTGTTAAACTATTACTGCCACCAGACCGACTGCCCAATTTATGACTGCGAAACACAGTGTGCGCTGTAACTACTATTTGGCATTTAAAGTTGGATTCAGAAATGCTGGTCTGATGTTTTTTCAACTAAGTTATTACTTAAAAGATGAAATATAGCTTTGGTTCGTTCATAAGCAAACAGAAGAAAAGCAAATATGATCGGATATTCTGTACTTTTACATTTTTATCTCCAACATAAGATGACCGCGTATTTTCTCCTCTTATTGATGTTTTAATACAACCGAGAGAAGTCGAAGGGTTCTTTGTAAAGTGGAATTTACTAACAATGCCAGTGAAAGATTATTGCTATTTGTTAGAAAGACTCAGAAAGGTATTTTCTTTTAAATAATTTAAAAAGAGTAATGGTGCGCGTTGACTTAGGTAAAATGCATGGGTCACGCAAGAAAACTGTTTTCTTTGCTTATTTCTTTGTGAGGTTTTTATATTCAATTATTTTAAATAGAATACAGGCTTCATTGTAAATAGGTACCTTCATAAAAAAAATATTATTTAATTTATACTGCAATGTGCTTTCAATATAAAGCTTTATCTATTTACTTTTACCTAACAGAATATTGCACTCAGTTTTATTACTTAGAAAGCTTTTATTTTATGGCCGCTTTTATGTTCAAGATGCTTGAGTATTTTATAGCAATAAAGTTATAGATTTATAATGCATGCCTATATAGTTATCATTTTATCTATTTTATTTGGAAACCAGCTTCATATAATATGTGTGAAATTATAAAAAATAAGCTACTTTGCTTTATAAATATATAATATTCAAGTGTATTATATATAAAGAATTTATTTATGAAATAAAATCATAAAGGTACATAATAAAACTGTATTATATATGATGAAACTATTTACAATGGATTGTCAATAATATGCAATAAGATTTCAATATAGGTGGAAAATAAAGTATATTAAAAATACAAATAATAATTTATCTACCTATTTTCAAAATACATAAAATTTAAAAAGCGGCTTTTGATATCTCAAGAATATTCATCCATCAATTTTGAATTTAATTTTATGTTAAAGGTCGTCAGACAGCCTGACGACCCACTAGATGGTAGGTGGCTGCCTGCGCCTATATATAACACAAGCCTTTAAGATAGGGGAAGTGCGTGGCCACGTGGCCACTATAGGATTAAGGATAAGGGATACGGAAATGTGATTAAATAAGTGATCGCATGAAAAAAAATTTCAAACTCGAAATTCCCATGTAACTAAAACAACAGGTGGCTTTTTTATGTGTCAAATATAGCTTTAAAAGTGCATAAATAAAACATTGTATGATATTTTCTCTGCGGGATCACCGCCATATAGGTGTTAAATTTTCACGTTATGTAAATAAATAGTAGCTTTAATTTACATACTTAAACAAATTATTTACATAATATTTTAAATAATACATTAACTTTAACGTATTTTCAAATAATGATAGACAAACATTGAAGATACTTAGGTAATTAGATGCATACTAGCTGATGCCCGCAACTTCGTCCGCTTTGAAAAAGCAATATATCGCCTGACATCGTTATTGCTATTACACTTTAGTTTCCTTAATTTTAGATAATCCCTCGGGAGCAGTACTTTTTTCTGGATGAAAGGTACCCTATGTCCTTTCTGGTGTCCCAGACAACGTGTATGCAAATTTTCATGGTGATCGTTTCAGTAGTTTTTGCGTGAAAGAGTTACAAACATCTATACATACATCCATACAAACTTTCGCATTTACCATACCTAATTAAGTACGGACGGATGTTAGTATTGTATGATATATTTATGTATGGTAATATTAATGTATGATTGTATGGTAATCTAATTGGTTTCTTTTTAGATTTATAATAACCATATTCGAATATCTCACAGTAGGTAAGTATAATTATCATATATAATTGTGGTTTAATTCATCACGCATCACATTCCGCATGTCACACCAGTTATAACTTAAGCCTCGGGGAGTAATTATAACCGAAAGCTCAGACTTAAATTGTGTTTATATCGTTTAATAAAATATATCCCCTGAGGCCTTGTTCTACAATCTACGTAACTGTGGACAAATAGGCTTTTTTAAATTTTAACTCGCAACATTATATCATCTGAGTAGATATTTCTCTAAGGGCTTCTTTCACCATCTGTCAAGTAGGCTAACCGTCATTTAAAGTCACCTGTCATCGGTAATATACATTTATTTGTACGGTAAAAGTCCCAAACATTAAAAAGAAAATAATAAAAAAATCGCCTTTCGAAGGATGCACTTGTAGTTGGTGAAAGAGGCCCTAAATAAAATTTAACTTAACTGTAATATTGAAGAAAAATAAGAAAAGCGGAACCAGACATACAAAGAAATGCTGTGAGCAATGATATTCTACAATTTTAGATTTTTTTTAAAGCCAAAATGTTCCCTAATCTTTATAACGTTTCCCATGGAATGCAATATTCTTAGTTATAGAATTATGGTTGTTTAAAATGAAAAAAAAAAAAATGGGTCGAAAGTACCTCGCATTTCAGCAATAATTCAAATTATTTTTTGTTTCTTTTTCAAACTTTAACGCGAGGGTCAAGGTTCAAATGATGATACAAAGTTATCAGCAGGAAAACCCTAGAATTATTAAAAGAATATCAGCTTTATTTTTAAAAAGCATTTTTCACGAGAAAAATTAATTGCAATATTTTATCGTCAGTTGCGAATATGAGCTCAGAATCTACCTACCACTAATAACGCCTTTGTGTGAGACGATAAAAAATGATGGTCTTCTAACGAGGGCACTTTATGTTGTTGAATTATTAATATTATGTTGTAGTTTATTATTTAAGAAATATTTTTTTTAAAGTGGAATTATTTCGTATAAAATTATTATAAGTATCTACACTAGCCACGACTTTTGCCCACGACTTCTTCCGCGCCCCTTTTCTTAAGCTTTGAAAAATAAATAAATCAATACTGTCATGACAAAAGTTTCACTTCTAAAAGTTGATCTTGCCGGAAATCGAACCCGGACGCCCGAGGCACCTAAACCACTCGATTATTAAAACATCGTCGGATCACATGAGTAATTGAAATTAGTTTTTACGTTTGCGTAAAATTATAAAAAAATAGCGCAATTAAGATAATATCCGATGGCTTTCTGTTCAAGATTAATTACTTTTTTCTACTTTCTCTCAAATTAAGTTACACGATACATGTTTTTTTTTTCAGAGCATTTGCCAAAGAATTATTTTGTATTCCATTGGCATCGCTCGTCGGCTACGTGAGGAACCTGCGCCAAGGTGATATCCAGAACAACGTTAACAATTTCCACTAATGTAACCTTATCTCGTACAAATAAAGTCTACACAACACAATTTTTACACAAAACTCCTAACTTTGACGCAATGCAGTCGAATAATAGTAGTTATTATTGAAATACCTTTTGTTTTGGCCCGTTTATTGTATTTGAAACGGGCGCTCATTGAACTTCAGTCATTCAGGTACATAGTAGATTATTTAATTTTCTCTATTAGAATTCTTCTAATTAGAATTTTTGGGTTAGGCAGTTTTTTTCGCTTTTACGATTTTAATGTAATTTATATACAAATTATAAGTAGGTAAGTGGTATGAGTGAAAAAAGATGGCGTAAGTTAAGTAACTGAAGTAATTATTTTAATGTAATTAAAATTTTAATGTAATTTTAATTTTAACGTATTCGAAGTCATTACTAAAAGACCACTTAAATATGCATGTGTAGAACACTAATAAGTACTCATAAAATACGAGTAATAGACAATTAACAGTAAGAGAAACTGGCTACTCAGGTAATGACTGAGGTACGTAGTCAGGTTATTATACTTAATATATTTTTTAATTAATTAAATAGGTATTGTGATTGTTTCAATAATATCAAAGAAGTTACAATAAATAATTAATTATGTATTATATATAATAACTAGCTGACCTGGCAAACGTTGTTTTACTATATAATTTTTTTTTGGGATGGACCACCCTTAACATTTAGGGGTATAAAAAATAGATGTTGGCCGATTCTCAGACCTACCCGATAAGCACACAAAATTTCATCAAAATCGGTGCAGCCGTTTCGGAGGAGTTTGGCAACAAACACCGCGACACGAGAATTTTATATATTAGAGATATTTTAAAAGTACTTTGAAGCAATACAAAAATTAATTTTCCTATATCTTTTAAGCCTCACTTCTCGGTACCTTACTTAACTTCAGCACCATTATAATTAAAGTGAATAAAAGAAAATTGGAATGTTTTCAGAGCAGCGTTTATCCTGTTTTATGAAGAAACAAGTTTCTTGTGTTAATTGGAGTGTAAATGTTTTTGCAATCGACTCTAGCACTTACAGACAGATTGTTAATCTAAATAAAGATAATTAAGTGTATCGTGTAATTTATATCCATTTTAATTAAAGTTGAGTGCCGACATGTCTTGAAAGAAAAGGCGCTTTTTACAACTAAGCCAATTTATTCGTGTTGTTTCTATATATGTAATAAAAATAAATAATACATGTAATAAATAAATCGCAAATAAACATTATTATAAATTTGTCTTATTGTCCATACAACGGACAGGGGGCGAAAAACTGCATAGCTAGACCAGAGCCTTCTGGCCCTTCTGGGAATCGAACCCAGGACCCCTGAGTCCGAGCGCTAAGGGGTTGTTCTTATTTGGATGATCGTGGTTACTTGCATACATCTTCCAACTTATACAGGTACATTAATTAATCCCATTTTTGTATTGTTATAATTTAGTTACTAACGAAATGTTTCGGTTTTCCACCCCAGAGAGATCCCAGAGTCACAGAGATTCTACAACGACATTCGCGTGAACTAAATGGCGCTTTACTTATCAGAACTAGACCAGAACGCTCTAACCAAAGTGACTTGAATATTTACCCCAATAACATGATCGCGCACAGCGCAACATATAGGAATTGTTTATATGATAGGTTTTTTATGATTGAATACAATTTAGGGTTACTAGGATTTAATGATTAGCTCTTACCCGTTCTCAGTATTTCTCTAAAATTATAACAGAGGATTATATGAACCCCTACAAACATTTCCTTCGATGTTATCCCGAAGCAGATCGCCAGTGGTGCGGGCTTCCAAGTTATTACTTCGATTACCGCATGATTTATAGTAACGGGGCTAACTAATTAAACTCGGATAGAAAGTGCATTAAAACGAGAGCAGTTTATACTTCGATATTTATTACTGGTTATCTATTCACCTGACAAATTACGTATCCTCTGTATCAGTGCCTGCGGCGAGATAATTATAAAATCTAGGCCCGTTTTGAATACGACCGTGAAATTCGTGATTAATTACAAACTTTCAATGGCTTCTTAAATAATCTTCTGCAGAAAAAAGCAGTTAGAAGCGCTTCGTGTTTCATTAGTGAATAAATGGATCGTTTTATATATTCCCTATTATTCCTTGCTTTTGTAAATAGTTTTCTATAGCAGGCGAGTTGACTATAAAAATAATAGGTAAAATAAAACATGACAATTCGCCCGACCTGGGCTAGATAAATTCGGGACCTTAAAGCAAAGGTTTCAATATTACAATTTTTTCTAGATTAAAATAAGTGCCTAATCAGATCAAATAACTATACCGCGTTATCCCTGGAACAGTGTTCAGTGATGCATATTTTGAGGCATTAATCGACTGGAGGCAGTAATAGTATTAAGGCACATTGCATTTCGCAGTCATATGGAGACAGGTCCCGGGTTCGATTGCCGGTAGGGTCAACTTTGGTTAGCTTGTCTAGGTTTGGAAGCGAACTTTTCAAATTTGTCTCTGGTCTGGATCTGGAAAGTAGTTTCAGGGCATTTACCCTTTACATTCATGCGTTTTACAATCATAAGGGTTGCATTGACTGGACAGGATTAGATACGCGCTGTTATTTCATGAGGGTCTTGTAAGGAGTTGTTTACTGCGGCCCGTTATATCTATGGGGCACAGTGTTGCCTACTATATTATAAGCCTACTATATTATAGCGATATAATTAAATTGTTTTTACCGCTTTGTATATGTAACAGAGGAGAGTTGAGGGCAAACAAGACACGCAGATACAAACGCTTGGGTGGAATGTTATTATTTTATTCGTTAAATGTACCAAGTGTTTTGTACTTGCTTATGCGGAAAATGTTACAGTGGAATAAATTAAGGAACATTGCTCACATAGCGTCCGGTTTTCCATTTGCATTAGAAAGGTGAGCCGTGCATTGATAACTAAAGGTTTAGCAGCTAACACGCCAGCTTGTGGTCTAAGTGAGACACTTAGACAATGAGAACATCGCACAAATTTGAAATAAAATAGTAAGTGCCAGGGCACAAGAAGTTTTACGTTATTACAAGACCTGACCCGGATTCGAGGCAGGATTGCTTCGGCGGCGGACATTGCCGCTTTAACTAATATATTTGAGCGGGTTCACTAGGATCCCCTAACGAAACCCCCCAGGGAATTCTGGTTGGTTGATTTGGTTCATCAGAATCCTCTTGTAAAAAAGGATGTAAATCCTAAAACCAATATGGACTTACGGAATCCAAATGTGGTCCACTGCTAGCAAAACTAACATCGAACGCCTACAGAAAGTACAAAATAACATCTTAAGAGTGATTGCTGGGGCGCCTTGGTATGCTCGGAACAGTGAGATCCACTCATATCTTGAGATTCCAACCATTTCTGAAGAAATAGAACGCTACAGAAAAAGTTACAAGGATCGTCTTTACTCCCACCCGAATCCACTAGCCAAAGAGTTGTTGCAGACTGGAAAAGTTAGAAGACTTAAAAGGGCAGATGTATTGCCTTAACATTATAATAGGATAGGGCACTGGCCTTATTCTATGCAAACGTCAATTTTCCCCCAGCGCATTTGATTATAGTCTTGCGACTGATGGCAAATCATAAAAAACAACAAAAAAAAAAAAAAAAAAAAAAAAGAATCCTCTTAGGGAATCGACTTATATATCGACATGTACCACAAGAATCCCCTGGTTGTAAAGTAAAGATATGAAAGTAAATCTTTATTAGTAGTAATAAATTACATCATGCTCAATCCCTTCCTAATTCTACTAAGGTAGCAGCGCACTTGCAGCAACTCCTACCATGTTGTGGACCGTAAGCTTGGCTTATACAACCTTTATATACAAATAAAAATTATCAATTTTTTTTAAATAAATTGCAAGATTAATCTTGAAACTAAACGACACGTTGTACCACACCACCTTCGGTTCTATTCGCCCTATTTAAATCAACCGGTGACTTGGGCACGCAAATGCAAATTTCATCTCGATAGCGGGTGAAACTGTCCAACTTTGTACGTAGAAAAAGCATAACGAAATATAGATGGCGGCACTGAGAATATTTATTTACTTTAAATCAACAGCGTACTTTATCAGCCTTCATTATGCATTACAATTACCGACACCGGGTCGTACTAGCAACACAGAGGAGAAGAGTAGGACTATTCGTGTGATAGCATTTTTGTGGGAGCAGACTTTCAAAATGTTCAAAGGGTAATCTTTGAATATTACGAGTTATTTCAGATCCCCATTCTCTGCTTAGTCGCAAAAATTCAAGAATATTTTCTCCTTATAAGCTTTGAGGATAAAGCTTTGGACCATGTGGACAATATGGACAGATTTTCTAATATATATTTTTTAATTGTACTGTCTAAACTAAATAGATACATAAGAAAAATAAGATCCTGATATGTTCGTATATGCTATCAAAACAAGTAGCCAAAAAGCTCTTGTAATCTTGTAGATGTAGGTACATTTTAGTAACAAGATTAGCAAGTGTAAAGGCACTCCAGTCCCGACCGCACTTTATTCGGAACGTTTTGAGAAACTTCCGTACTTAAAAAGTTAACTCGTTGTTTGTAAGGGAAACTGAATTTTCGCTTTTACTGCTAATCTTGGCTCGACTTGATATAATAATAGGTTCTTGAGATAGGTCCGTTTAATTTAAATTGTTGGAGGGTTTTAAAACTAATCTTCATTTCATTTAGGTTAAGTAAATAAATAGGTATATGCCTTCTTCATGCAATGACCTGGATCCAGATTATTTCAATGCCTGAATCTACTTTGCAGTTATTCTTTGTTTTGTTCTAGAGAATGTGCAGTTTAAGTGTTTCATTTACCTCTTTTCATTAGTCTTAGCTAGACTTTATGAAGATACTGTTCAAGCGATTAAAGATTATCAGCCCATTTCCTAGTTGACGTAGGAATTTCACTTAGGTACAGGACCTACTATCACATGTTATATGTGTATGGTATACTGTTACTTCGGTGGTATTTCCATGACATGGTTATCTTGATCTGATGCCGCAGCATCTGCGGGACACTCAACTCCTTCTTAGCACACAAACAATATTTTTATTATTTAACAATTTTTTTAACACAGCATAGCATATTATGTTACGTAACTATATCATTTAAAGGATAATTCTGCAAACAGAGATTTTAAATAAGAATATGGCCACATCTAATTACGGTTGCACAAAGAGAGCTACATTGCAACGACATGACTACAAAATGAGTTCTGGTTTTATAATAAAACATACCGCTACGTGACTCCGTGTAAATAAAAAAGCTGATACATTCAAAAAACAAGCGTCCCTACAAAAATCGTGGCACGAGACACATTGACCGTTCCATTGTGTCGTTTTATTACAGAGCGCCCGATCATTTCGTTCCACCAAAACAAATCCTTAACACACCTTCATCACAGCAAAGTGACACTTACTGCTCTGACTTTAAGTGTAAAATTGAGAAAGGACTTCTGTGACTTTAGCATTACCTTGCATACAATTCATTTAGAATTGTACAATTTAAATTGAAACTTAAATTATACGAAATAAGGTTCATTTTCTTTTGAAGTAGGGCGCACTGTTTTTGCTATCCCTAAACAGTTCGGTAGAGATAGGTGCAGAGCGCACCCGCGAGCTGTCACGCGCCGCGTATTGTCGGCGCTGCGTCCGTCAGCAAAAAAAATCACCTGTAAAAAGATGAACGTCGAGACGGATAACAGAGTTGATGTACTTTCACATTGAAAGAGTACTCTGAACAAAAAGCCGTTGATGAACCCACGTCTCAGACTTTCTCGTGGTTTTCTCTTTGTTAGTTAGTATAAGGACTGTCTTCTGTATTGAAACCATGGCATGGAAACAGGCTTGTTTATTTTTCATTAATACCATTTAGCTTGTATAATTAAGTACATAAGGCATTAATTTTATATTGATAAAACAAAGTAAGAAAAATAATAATTGATAGCCATCATACTAAGAGTTCTGCAAGCCTTTCACTTTGATTGGTAAATGAAGGATACCAGAACCCAATCCGCTTTCCTAAATGTTATCCTTCTTGCTGCTTATACTTGTCACCTTTTAAAGTATTTATATCTATGAATATGTTGTTTTTATAAGCGATACCCCGGTGCTTCAGTCAGCATCACGCTAACCAACCCAATATTATTCCTCAGATTTATATCTGACTAGCTGGTCCCAGCGACTTCGTCCGCGTTGAAAAAGCAATATAACGCCTGACATCATTATTGCTATTACACTTAGCCAGGAGTTAGTTTTCTTAATTTTAGATGATCCCTCGGGAGCAGTACTTTTTTTCTGGATGAAAGGTACTCTATGTCCTTTTTGGTGTCCCTGACGTGTATGCATAATTTCATTGTAATCCATTCAGCAGTTTTTGCGTGAAAGAGTTACAAACATCCATACATACATCCATACATCCAAACAAACTTTCGCATTTATAATATTAGTAGGATTAGTAGGATATTGGGTAATTACCCAATATCATCAATGTATGTCTGTTTGCTATACACTGTAGAATACAGCTTTTAATTAAGTACTCCGCTGATAAATTTAATCCACAAGTTACACCACACTAAAATTGATTACATAGCAAAGAAAATTGAGTGCTCCAAACGAACCAGCCCACGAATACACTTATCTAACGTCAGATCAGCAATAAACACACATATAGTAAACACTTCCCACAGCTACCGTGAACTCGATTTTATCTGATTGTAATAAACAAATACAACGGTATTTTTATAGAAGCCATCATTGGCTTTTAGATTGGAATAATTAACGCCCACCTTACAAAGCTACCGAAATTTATAGGACGGTTACATTGGAATGGTAATTCTGGCTGATTTAAATGTTTAGGTGTTCAAGTAGAACAGTTTCTTCACTAAAAATTCTTGAAGCTCTAATATATATTACGTACGTTTTTTTTTTCTTTTTTTTTTTCTTTGTGAATCTTCAAAATCAGGAGGAAAATCTTCAAAACGACACCCGTCAAGAAAGTGTGTGATAAAGTTATAATTATAAAATTATTAACAAATTTATTAAGAAAATACTGCTTAAGTCATATTGAGTGCACTAAATCATATAAGTTACTCTATGCACTAAATAAAGTAATAGATTCGCGAGCACTGTTCAGCTTCACTGAAGAGGAAAACGGAGATTTTACGAGTGTCATCACCATGAACCTTTTCGTATGCAGTGCTTGAAAGAGTTTAATAAAAATTTTTTTTTATGTTTTTCCAACTTCGCAGGTGCAATTCCCACCAGTGGGCCGACACTATATAAAATACCTATAATCGCCATACCTAATAGACCGAAGTGTGATTGGAGCATAGAGCGCCCGGTTGTTATAGGTATGAAAATAACACCATTATTTAAAGTCAGTTAAAATATCCGATGAGTATTATAGCTCTCGAATAACTATTAAAATATATATACGTCGTAATAAAATACACAATTACGGCGGATCTGATCACTTTACGACATTTATATTCGTTCGTGAGAAATTTAAGAAGTTTTCCAAACCTCTCTAAAGTAATGTGTTATTATGAATATTGGACAAGCAATATTTCGACTTAATAAATACAACAATAATAAAATTAATGGGTCATTAGAAGGCGTTGGCGATAACGAATGTCTAAAGAGAAGTCATTTAAAAATTCGTTTTAATTTCAACATCTAAAAATGCTTAAAAAACGCGATATTGGTTTGGGCATGTGAACAGGTTCCTTGAACCTAATTAAGAAGGCAATTTGCAACTAATTTATGGACTATAAAAATAATACTGAGCCAGTAGAGTTTGGCTTATCGGTCGAAACCGAGGAAATTGTTTGGGCGAGTGTTTTAAAAATTTGCAGTTTATGTGTGGGAGCTTTTTTGATACCGCCTTGTGTTTTTTCCCAATTGTAAATTTTTGTTTCGGACGTAATTAATACTGAGAATTAAGAAGGTTTAATTTTCGAAAAAATTTAAAATTTATAGCACAACACACATTTTTTTTATTTGTATATTTATCCCTATCTTTTTCATTACTGAAGGTGTTGCTCGGCAGAAAATTTCTTAAAAAAACTTTCGCGAGTCGAAATGATACTTATTATTAGTACACTCTCTGATGTTACGCAGCCAAGATAACCTTCTTCTTCCAATTTTGCGCTTTCCTTCATCCTTCACATATTTATTATGTGCAGCAGCCTGGTCTGTCATATCATATGACCCAAGTATGCAATACATCTACGTCCACTGCTGGACATAGGCCTCCCTTATAATTTTTCAATAGCGCCGGTCAGAAGCAGCCTGGATCCACCGTTAACCCTAGGCCCTTATCAGATCATATATTGGACGTTCTACGCTGCGCTTGCCGGCACGTGGCCTCCACTCCAGTACCTACTTTGCGACCTCGACGGTCATCGAGTCTTTGTACTATGTGTCCTGCCCATGTCACTTCAATTTACTAATCCGCCGGCTTATGTCGGTAACTTTACGACGCCCAAAATTAGAGACAACGTTTCAGTGTAACGGAACTTAAATGTAAATGTAATTGTAATGTACAATTTTTCAGAAATTAATTACTAGTTGTATTCTATATAATATGTGGTTGTTACTTTAAGGTGGCGAGATACAAGTTTAACCTACGCACAAAGAACACAATGGGCCGGTGTGTATTGAAACAATAAGACGTTAGGCGTATGGAACGGACAATGCAAACAGCTATTAGAAAATAATATAAACTAGAGAACAGATATGCCCACAATGATTTATTGATTTATAACACACAACAAAGACCCGCATCACTTCACTTCGCCTTTCATTCGTTGCTCTTCGAACACATACATTTTTAATGACTTTTATTCGCGGGCTCGATCACTTAAAATTAAAAAGTACCTAGTCTGTGTCGATATCTAAGATTCTAGATATCTCCCTAAGAAAGATACTCCTGATTGTAAGATATGCCTTCAATGATTCAAATATTTAAAAAACAGTGCTATCGCAACAGACGCTGAAAGGCAACCAACCCCTGGCTCCACCATCAGATCTTTATCTAACGTAACTACTTATTTTAAGCATTAGTCTATGTTATACATTGCTAAGAGAATATATTTATTTGCGTTATCTTATTTTTTATTTTCTTACAAATTTTTTACCAACAAGATCAGATACGCACAGCGAGATTTGGGATTTGGACCAGAAGCGTAAATTTAAAGTATTCTTAATTAGCTTTGTGGGTTCTGGACAAATATATACCTATAGATAGATTTAAAAATCTTATTCCAATTTGCAGTAGGTAAGGTTGGCGGATCGCGATTGTATCTAATTAGTCATGTGACGGTACAAGCCGTCATTGACCACAATTCCCAAATAGGTGAGCGGCACAATCATCAATCCCGATAAATTTAACCGCAGGTTTGCCAATGTGCAACTAACGAAGCCTATATGGACGTTGTTTTAATAAATAACAAGCATACATACAAGCGTTTCACATTATTAAATTACCTTAATTTCACTACCTATTGTCCCTTTGACAAGACATGAGCCATGCGAGTAACAATGTCCCTTAGACCTTTCTTGGACGAAAATTACAAGAAAGACGCTTTTAAATTACAAAAAGACGCTTATAATTCTGCTTACAAATATAAATGCAAAACAATTTCACAACTCTATATTGCATTGATTTTTTTCAAATCGATACACAATTATGCAGTGCCTAAAACAATCCTACTAAATTATAAATGAGAAAGTTGGTATGGATGGGGTTGTATGGATTGTGCTGTGGTGGCGCCACCGTCGACATGGCGATAAAGATGTCGGATATTTTCTCATGTATTATATTTTCATTTTTCAACGCGGACGCAGCCTTGTGGTTTTTCTTTATTTCAGCTAAAATATTTTGTATAATAATGTAATTAATAACCGCCTCGTTGTATCTCCATAAATAGTTTTTATTTTACATACAGTTCATGATTCGGTGAGGCAACATTTAGTTAAAATTCCTTTAGAATAGTTGTATTGAATATTCGGGAGAAAGGCTCTATGGGCTGCATTCGATCGAATGCCAATGCTTTCCGGCATCCGATACTATCAGAATTGACAGTCAGTGACTGTGAAGACCGCTACCAGTGGCGGAATGTGGCTCCCTATTCGTGTTTGTTTTCATGACCTACTAAACATTCTCAATAGAGCTTCCATTTGAATGACGTAAAATGGATGATTATAATGATTACGGCCTATATTGAAATAGGTATATAGTAATAATAATACATATATTACGCCTTATTAAGATAGAAGGACATCTTTCACCGTGTGTGACTGTGCGATATATACTTATATTTTAGTCCGCGATCTCACTTGATGTAAAGTGCAGATGCGGCCGAAGGTGACCACGCTTACCTGTCTAAAATGTAGGATAAGTGCCCATTTATCCTACATTTGAAGAGCTCGAGGTTGTAATTTTGAGGAAACACAGACGCAGGCAATGAGTTCCATTCCTTAGCAGTTCGGACAAGGAAGGTGGAACTGTAACGCTTCGTGGACCGAGGAACATTAACCACGAAGGGTTGAAACCCCAGCCCGGTTATTTGGTCAGACCGCGTCTTGTGGCAGTAGCCCTTTACAGAAGACTGCCGTGAGATGTCAGATTTCATTTTCCTATCCCTACCTAATTCCTTATCTCAATTCTAATATGGTCGGTGGCTCACTTGCAGGACCTGCTTGTGTTATAGGCGACAGTAGTCACTTAGTCTTACCACCAAGTGGACCCAGCCTGTCTGTCGAACTTAATAAACAATATTATAGCCACGTCTGTGCTGGGTTTCATACTTCTTTGTCGTTACACTTCTGCTGCTGTAGTCAGGACAAAAAGAATCCTAAGTAGGTACTCGTATCTTTAGTGGTTTCTTTTCAGGATCGTCATCATCTTGGCATTTGCTTCCGAAACCCTGCTTAAATAGAGATTAAATAAAACGTGTAAAATTGACCATTAATGAAAAAATAACTTTCATTTTCAAAAGTAAATCAAGTCAAACCAACACTGCTTGGCAATTGCACTCATAATCATTCACCAGCATTTCTCTCCATTTTAACCCACGGCAGATATTTCTTTTTTAGTAAGCCTATTTTAGGCAATTTTGGTCTAGTACCTACTACACTGTCCTGCACCATAAGTACTACCAGTGTAAGTATAGTTTATTTTTTGTTTCTTATTAATTCGAAAGGTCACAAAACCGCGCTATCAAACATTTATAACAATCAGAAGTTTTTATTCAAACGAGTTTAATCAAACCTTTTTATTTAGTTTGTTGCTGGAGTCGAAGTGACTTATCACAACAATCAATTTGCCTTCAGAGCTGTCCATTTGTTTAATGGCTGACTATAGACGAGGTAGCAGCTAAATGTTATCATTGGTTGTCAATCTGAGCGCGCGTTTTATGAGCAGCCGTCGTCTTCGGGACCGTTAGTACATTTTTAAATACATTCTATCTGTGCGTGCATACAAAGATACCACCGGGAGATCAAAACGATACAGCCAAATGAGAAGTAATGAAACGGCCAAAATAAAAGTCTTCAAATATTCATTGCGTGTAACTCATTATTTTTATTTATCAGTTACTTACGATCAGTATGATTGATTAGTAAATTGTCTTTTCAGATTAAAAAAATCTTACTAATCCTAAATATGTTGATAAGAGCAAGTTTCGAGAACGGCTGCATTGCCCTCGAAATCGGAGCTACCGACACTCGAAACTAGTCACCTATAAATACTATCTACGTATGAGAAGAGTCTATGTATGACTATAAATAATGAAAGTTATAATTTACTTACAGACAAGATAGGGGGATATAAGAACAAGTGTAAGGGTGGCCTTAATGTAAGAGTTGTTAGATGTTATTGACTCGTGCATCTCATTGCGGACCAATCAGCTGCGAGAACGGGGGACAGGTGCGCGCGCGCTCCGATGCACAGGAGTTGAAACCAAACAAAAAAAGGTTTTGAGCGGAACGTTTAAAAATAGCGTAAGTGATGTTACCCTTTGAACAAGTTCATTGCTCACGCTACGTATTCATTATTTATATTTTATTGAGTTTCCAATAAGATTCTATACATTCCGTCCCTAGAATCTAGATTATATTTAAGTTTGAGTTCAAGTGAGTTTTAGGCTTTTAGAACCAATGGATATTAAAAATTTATTAATTCCAAAACACATTTGAGGCAATTAACTAACCACTGAAGTTCCGTTTTTCCAAAAAAATACCCAAAGTGAAATGTTAAAAGGTATGTTTCTCAGAAGCCAAAGGTTTTATAGCGGATGCAACTCTCGTCTCAGCAATTAAGAATAATGATTGTGAATGCGTTTTTTTTGCGTTAGAAATGGCGCTCAATCACCAATGTACAATTACTGCTCCCGATAATTATACAATTATTATCAACTAGTGGTTGCTGTTCGTGTGAACCAAGACAGTACCGTTTCACATACATTTAAGTACTAAGACAATTTAAGAAGTGAATGGATTTTTGAATAGAGGCCATTTGAACTTAGGAAGTAATATAAAAAATAGTCAAATAAAAAAAGGAGATGTACGTATTAATAATTTTATTTTGATACTCCCGTTATATATGTATTAAGACAAAATATTATAGTTAGATATTATGTTATTTTAAAAATTACAAAATTGCATTGACGAAATTTGTAGTAAGTAAGTGAAATTTGAAAAGTTTTGCTTAAAAATTATTTTAGTTTTCTTTCTTTAGGACCTTATGATATTTCTAATTACCTAATTAGGTACCTACCTAATACTAATGTCATTTGCAGGAATGTACTTATGTTCCTGAATGAAATTGGTATGAGTTGGTAATTGGAATTTGCTTCAAGTAAAGTCAACTCAACGTGTACATAAACGTAATTGAAAGCTTTACTCCGACGAAAGTAATTTCTCGAAGAGTAAGAGGTGAAGAAATTAACTTCCTTACTTATTGACCACTATCGTGTAATATAATTTTGTAATTCAGAACATTTTATGTTCTATTTCGCAACCTTCTTTCTTTATCGCTCTTTCGATTACTGAAAATACTAGTTACCGTTGGTTTATTTAGAAAAAGTTGGCGGAGGTATTCTAAGTATTCAGTTATTATTAGTTCAGATAGTATTAGTTGGATTCTAGTATAGTGACTTGTTTCTATAATATTTGTAGATATTTATACAGAACATGCAGACATGCAGTCTGCATGTAACATGCAGACCAAGTTACATGCAAGGTACTTATATTATAAAAATACTTTACATTAGTAATTTTGTTGATAATTCGTGACCAAAATGAAAACCATGACCGATTGATGTGGGTGGTGATGTCGCATGACCACACACGAGTGGACTTTAATGTGGCGGAACTAACAATAATGTTTTTGGTGATTATTAAAGTTATTAATTTTAAAATAAGAAAATTCTTATTTTAAAATTAAATTATGCTATTAATATTTTTTTAATGTATTTTATGAAATATCATATGATATACTTACAAGATAAAATATAAATTCGCTGTGATATAATTTTAACCAATAACAGAAAAAAATAATAATTTGTAATTCTTATAACAAAAAAAATGTGTCATAAATATGTAGGTACAGACAATTTAGCCGTTCTGATGATGTTGCATGCAAGTCAATATTTTTAGGACAAAGTAGCGAAAATCTTTTTATTTCAATATTAAGTATATATATTACTTAGGAAACAAATTCGTATTATTTTAACAAATCAAATATTATAAGTAATATAAAAATTATACTTAGATATAAAAAAAAAATATTAGGTACCTGTAAAAAACTTATATCGAATTAAACTTATAGATAACTCAAAAAAAATGTTTGGCTTCGATCGAGACTCGACGATTCCTCTACTTTATACAATGTATGTATGACAACACTAAATTGTATTTTAATCAATCTTATGGTAATTATCTACGAAGCTGCTCAACGGAAATTTATTTTTTGACATCAGAGACAAATAATTTCTAATTAATCGGCACGCATGTTTGTTATTAGAAAATGACTTTTATTACAGTTAATTTAAAACTCTTTATCGTACTGAGGCGGGAGCAGGTGATTTTATTTTCGCGAAACGTGCAGACACCCGCTTGCATTTAAATATAATGACACAATGAGGACGCTAAATTTGTCGGTGCGATTACGGGATTTGGTACTTTTTGGAACCTTTTTTTTTGTGCAAAAAGGTCTTCCTACGTTTTTAACTCGCGATGAAAATATACATATCTATGGACATCAAAAAGTCTATTATTTAGCCAGATAATAGAAAACTCTTTTATTGTTAAAAGTACTTTTTACTTTTTAGTGTTTATTAATTTATTATTTTAATAACGTTTGCTCTAACTTTTGGCTTTTTTTTATTATATTTTCGACTACTACTGCTAAACGCAATGATATATGATTATGAAATCATACCCTTAATTACTTACCGTACATACACTTACTTACTTACCGTTGCAATGAATCGAAACACCTTCAAATAAGAAGTAAGTCCATTTAATTCCAAAGAGATGCTGAAACATACATGCACGACAGCTGCATTTTTAGTGCTCCTTTGTGGACATTACCAATATTACGGTGATATTAATTACGGTGACATTAATAAAACTTCGTTAAAAGGCGATAGCTTACGCTATAATTAGACAAAGTTAAATGCATATAAGTGGTACAGTACGTAGTATTTGCGAATGTTGCTTGCTTTGCTTTCAGCGTGGGAATAAACAATGTTCCGCATATTTAGAGCTAAGTAAAGTGGAGTGATTCACGGCAGTGTTGCGGTAGACAATGACAGGAACCTCCTCATTCGTTCCGACGATTTGTCACGGTGTGTACTCGTATGCTTTGTGTACCCGCAATGGTTTTTGTCCTCGCATTGTTTCGATCGACACCGTTTGTTGAACCGGCAAATGGGCGAAAAGCACCAACCCGTGAAATCCCTCAAATAACATTTGCTAAATTATGATGTTTACAACACGAGAAATCGTACCTGATGTAGCATTACATCTTTATTATTTAGCCGATCGAATGTTGAAATTGCTTGCATCAATTTTTGTTATCTTGATTCGTGAAGATTAAATATCGGATCTATTCCGATAACAGACCTTTCACCATTATTACCATTCGATCGAGACTCACAAAGTAGTGTCTATCAAGCTCAAATTGCTGATCTGTCATTGATATGGAATCATACGTCAGGTGCAAATGGCAGAAAATTATTGCCGGTTTAACCCGTAACTATTGCAGTTTGATTGAAATGAATTTCAGTGTGTTTGATTGGCGTGAATCGTACTCCTACTTTTGAAATGTCAAAGAGAAATTATATTTAAAATAGACATTTCCTATTTGATATTGAAACTTCATATCATTTTTCGGATTTTTTTTATATGATGAATTATGGCACTTAATGGTAGCAGTTAACTTCATCTAAAGCAACATCAGGCGGTGTGCGGTGCACTTGAAGCCCACATTGTTCCTAGGTACACATCAGAAGGGAGATTGTTTCAAAGTTGGGGCGCGTCCGTGCTAAGTATAAAGTTTCTACTCACCCGGACTGTGCGCAGTGCACCTTATCCAAGTAATGCGGATCTATGGCGCGCAGTGAGGTGGTAAATACTTGTGGTTGATAAACGGTAGGTATATAATGGTTTTTTAGAACGCATCTTACTCGGACTTCTTATAACTAAGCATTTAGGCATTTAGGCAACTTATCTCCTTTTAAGTCTTTTAAAAATCCACTTTTCTAATCGACTGCCATCATGCCAGACACTGTTCAGCCAAGTTGTATTTGTCAGGTAAATTCTATCTAGAAATTGGGTTTGCCAAGTTGTAAAAATTGGTCAAATGATAAATATATGTTAGTTGCAAATTAAGCTGATGATTTCAACACAAGGTAATCTCGTGATCACAATAACTTACTATATTCAATGTATCCTCTGAACACGTTCGCGTTCGTGGCGATCAATATAACGATAGGCTTTGCGACGCAAACAAAGCAAACATCATTCAAAGTTGGTTTGGAATTGTGTATTGCATGTGTATTTAGACCATCTTACTTATTGTGTGAATCGTGCTATAAATAGAAAGCTCTAGTGTTAATTTCTACCTTTAGAATATTATCTTGAATAAACATCACATTCATATTATACAAAACATGCAAAAAAAAATAAGAAAGTTACATTCTCTAACCCGGCTGGTCACCGTAGAAGAGTACGAACGACAAAAATCCTCCTAAGATAAAAACAGTAAAAGCCCGCAAAAAATAATCTCAAAAATAAATAAATAAATAATAATAATACATATAATAGATAAAAAAACATAAGTATATAAAGATTGCCGCATATTAGCAAAAATAAGAGACATATCACCTTTGGAAGAGGCCTTTTATCAACCCGAGGTCCTTCCAGAGGAGAACTAAGAAAAAAAAACCACATTAATCATCAATCTACAAACAAATAAAATAAATCAAATTATTATAAGGAAACTAACCCGCTGAAATCAACCTATTAGAAATAAGTTAAAATTGTACAAAATAGTGCAAGGAATAAAAGCCTTTTTTTATTTATTTTACTTATTTAAACTTCACTTCTTCACATAGAATAGAAAAACGCTTTCCACGTCTGTCTGTATGGCAGCTACTTAACTCCTAAACAACACAACGGATTTTGATATAACAACATTTAACAAAATGCTGAAGGATTTTTGTTTTACTAGATTTTTTGACAGGAAATTGGAATATATAAGTAGCTTTGTGAAGTAATCTTTGATTGTAAATAATCATAGGAAGTTAAAGTTATAATGTATCAAGTGTTCTTGAAGCTAAAAGGGGTCTTTGAAGAAAAAGATAAAGCGAGTCGTGGGAAGAGATGTATTCCCGTCAATGAAACAAGTGTAAGTAAAACCAGATGTCGAGCTTTATATAGCAGAGTATTAGAAAAGAAATTATAAAAGTGCTTTAAGAGTTTATTTTCCAATAACATTCCCACTCTTTAATATTTTTGGGATTTTTTTTGAAACGCATTAAACAAAACTTTAAAAAAGCTTGGACAAAATTACTAATGAAAAATTAGAAAAAGTAAATAATAAAATTTTATTAAGACTAAATAAATTTAGAATAAGAAACTAGTAAGCATTTTAGAAATAAACTAATCTATTCGTTTGGATTTTTTTTAAATTTACTTTTTATTGATTTGGCAACAGTGTGCGAATTATAATTTGAAGGAATATAAAACACATTTTAAAGAAATGCGTCGATTGAGAAATAGAATGGAAGTGCTAAAAGCGATAAAGAACAGGAGGGCGAAAATTACCTTATTCTTCAATTAGTGATGAAAGGAAAAATACAGGATAAACGTAGCAGAGGAGAATGGTGGGTTGTTCCAAACAGTCGCTCCCTTTTTCGTGCGGCAGCTTTCAAGGTTAAAATAGACTTGATGGTCGACAACCATCATAGATTAATAAGAGTAAAATCATAATCATAAATATCAGTATCATAAGATTTAAAAAGTTATAACTGAATGTAATATAATTGTATTATATTATTTTCAATGGGTTACGTACATCCTGTTGAAAATGTGTGTATAAAATCATTAAAGAAATTAATATAGAAAAAATAATAAATTATAGAATAAAAAATAAAACTAAGTGCTTATTTTTAAAACAATCTATTCTCTTCGATGAGTTTTTATTAATGGGTTGAGTTGTGGCCGACAGTTTTATAGAGTTGTGAAGAGAAATAAAACTAAGTATTAGTATGGAACACCGAAAGCAATAGATTCTCATTAATGTCAGCGTGTTTTGCGGCGTTTTTATTCGGCTCGACAAAATCGACAAGCAATTAATTTCATTAAGGCATTCTTGTCGACGCGTCCACTGATTCAGACGCTAAAATATTTTTGAAATATTTCCAACCATTTTAATTTATGTGCCAACCGGTGACCCTTTATAACACGAAAAGTATTTTAATTGACCGAATGTGATAATCTTTAAGAATAATGAAGAAGAGAATTGTTATTTCTATATATAAGGAAGACTTAAGTCTTATAATCATTATGAATAATGAATTATGAAACTCTTTAGAAGATTTCAATAAAATAATTACTATTTTTTTAATAATATTATATAAGTTTGCCTCCGCCTAGGGGTCCCGGTCTGCGCCCCGCATCAATGTCCCTGTGGCAATATGGTCGACCGTCTTGGCCACCATGGACTGTTTTGTCAGAAAAGTGCTGGCCGCTTTTCGAGGCATGCTGCCTTAAACGACATCCTCCGCCGGTCTCTTGCATCAGCCAATGTACCAGCCATATTGGAGCCCGTGGGTGTATTGAGAAATGATGGTAAGAGACCGGATGGGATGTCTCTGATTCCATGGAGATTGGGTAGAGTGCTGGTGTGGGATGCTACCTGTGTAGACACACTAGCCCCTTCGCATCTCCATGGAACATCTACAAAGGTAGCAGCCGCAGCAGAGGCGGCTGAAAGGGGTAAAATCCTTAAATATAGTGGTCTCGGCGCGGAATATGTTTTTATACCGTTCGGGGTTGAGACACTCGGTCCGTGGGGCCCTGAAGCAATGGGCCTCTTCAAAGACATTTCGAAGAGGCTTGTTGATGCGACGGGAGATCGGAGAGCTGGCGCTTTCCTCGGCCAACGTATTAGTTTGGCCATTCAACGAGGAAATGCTGCCAGCGTCCTCGGTACAATGCCGCGGGGTCCATTTTTGTATTGAATTTTGTTTTTAGGTATAATTTATTTAGTTATTAGTTTGTAAATATTGTAAATTCATTTAATCATTATACTTATTTTTACATTTAAGTTATTAAATAAAAGATATATTATATAAAAATGGAAAACGTTATCTTCAACACATCATCTGAACGTAAAATTTCAAAGAAAAATAATATACTTAAGTCTTTTATGGGATTAAAACCGCGATAATCTATTTCCAGTTAGCCTCGCTACATCATGTCGACTTATAAAGAAACCTGCGCCACCGGTCATATCACTATCAGCTTTCGTGTTATTACTTAGTATGAAGAAGAAATGGATTTCAAAACAAAAGAAGAAACATTGAGTTTTAACATGAAACGTAATGGTCTTAACTAAATTATGATTAGTCAGTTAGATTTAGATCATTTAGATGATAGATTGTTTGCGTGTAGGAGGTATATGTAGATTTAAGGTACCCATTTTTTTTTTTAGTCCTTTAATTGATAATTTTCTATCAAATTTTATTCACCTTATAAGATATGCACCTTCAACTTAGTTAACTTAATTTTACTTAACTGAAGTAAATCTCTTCGTAATTTTAGTTTTGACATGAATATGTCTTTTCTCTGGGGTCTATTCGAAAGAATGTGTGTCACGAAAATCGTTACCATGACGTAAATGAATTAATTCGAAAGAATGTGTGTCACGAAAATCGTTACCATGACGTAAATGAATTAATTATAATTTGTTCGTTTGTTTATATATATATTTTATCCCTGTTGACCATAGAAGGATTAAGGATAAGGGGAAAGAATAAGGATAAGGATAAGGATAGGGATGGGGATGGGGATGGGGATAGGGATAGGGATAGGGATAGGGATAGTTTGTTCGTTTGTTTATATATATATTATCCCTGTTGACCATAGAAGGATTAAGGATAAGGGGAAAGAATAAGGATAAGGATAGGGATAGGGATAGGGATAGGGATAGGGATAGGGATAGGGATAGGGATAGGGATAGGGATAGGGATAGGGACCATTTAAATCTTTCTTTTCATTTATGATATGAGACATATTCATGTCTACTGTGCCATCGAGAAGCCATGGCACTTTTTAATTTTTTTTCTTTCCAAATTATTATTAATCATCAACTTTTCTTCCAAGGTCATCAGACCACTTAATTTTATTTTTTATGCCTTGCGTTTTTATTTTTCTTAAAAAAAATAACTAAGCATACAAATAAAAAAAGACAAGATTATTTTAATTACGATGTGAGAATTGAAACCATTACAATTTAAAAACATATACTTAATCTGTATTTAAAAAAGGTATTGGTGCAAGTTCCAACATTACAATTGTAATGCTCGAAATTTGATGTACTTACTTGCAATGGACAACAAAAACTTGACTTCTTCAGACATATCAATTTAGTCTCATTCAACGTATGTACCAAATGGTGTCCAGTTTTTGATGAGAGCAATTAAAAATTTTCGCGTCGCATTTCGTCCGTGAGCAATCCCTGTATTAAGATCAATTGGCTTAATAGTTTTAATTGGATGTGTTTGATTAGTTAAGGCGTTCTAAATAAAGGCATGCCGTAATACGAGTACAACATCTTTACTTACGAATCAATGTAAAATTTCTTTGTTCTTATTACACACTGGCAGTCTGTTTGACGGTAACCAGCCCAATAGAGAAGCCCATGGTAAACGAAGAAATACTAGAGCCGAGTACTCTGGGGATAAAAATCCTCATCATATCAGGACTGCAGGGAGTGTTCCTTGTGTGACCAAAGACCAAAAGCATTACCTCTTTAGACAATATCACAGGTCATTAGCAATTCATTACACAAAATAATATATATTTTATTTTATATCTTTCTTTTATTTCTTATCTGAAAACAAAACAAGGACACCTTTACCAAGGACAAGTATTTATCGACTGAGCTATTAATACACTATAATTTTTATATAAGCTTCAAGTTTTTGCTCAGACATTCATAATAAAACGTTGTATGTGCTTCGTTCCCATGAATTAAGTCTGGTTTGTTTGTGTGCTAATTACTTCTATTTTCACGTGGGAGTTCTCAGTTAGCAGCTTCTAAGTAGTAAGTAGCGTTTAACTGTTAAAAATCACTAGTAGATAAATAATATAACGGGTTTCCGAAACAATGTGAAATGGTTGAAATTAGGTTGATGATGAAACGCGAAAAATATCGCTTGAGGATAATTTGGTTCTGTGGAATTGAGTTGTGACTATAAACTTTGGTTATTATTAAATGTCTTAGTGTGCTGTGATTTGTCAAATTAGTCATTTAATTTTTTATCATGTTAACACAAGACTGTCATTATCACAAGGTACAGTCTTAAGTTATATTATTCAGAGAGTTGATAATCGCCGGTAACAATTAATGTGTTCAATCCGCTCACTATTTTGTTTCTAGTACGAAGTAAGTACTGGGAAAAAAATGTCTCACTAGTTCGGTCAACCGAAGTAGTGGGAATGGACCAGAGAAAAAATAGTCTCACTACTTCGGTTGATTTTTTCGACCGAAGTACTGGGAAAAAAAAGTCTCACTAGTTCGGTCAACCGAACTGTCAACCGAACTACTGGGAATACACCAAAGATTCTCATTACCAGTTGTTCTGGTTATGGTAATGATTGATTAGAAAAACTAAAAAGGTGGAAATCAGATGAAAATTACTAGTACATACTACATAGACTAGCTGCAATAGTTCCCGGATAGTAAACCTCGACAGCTGGACGAAATAGTACCCAATGTTGGGACCGCCAGTTGTGTCAACAAGACTTTTTCGACGATTAGTTGGCTAGACTCTATACTAACTACATGAGCCCAGCTTAGTTTCTTATAAATTTAAAATTCAAAACAAAACGTTTTAGCTTATACTGCAACCTAATAAAAAAAAAATTAAGTTGTAACTGTACAAAAAATTTTTAACCGAAAAACGTTTGTGTAAATTCAAAATCTTGTAAACGGCTTAGCGGTTCTGTTAAATGGGTGTCGATCCTACATTAGTACGATTTAGATGTAAATTCTATGGCGGCCAGTCTCATCAGCGTATAATCGAGAAATTTAATAACAATTTATGTATTACAAATAAAATGGAATAGCCAATTTAGTGACTGGACTCTAGCGTCACTCGTTTAAAAGGTTTTAGGTGTTATATATTACGTATATCATAAGACATATAGTATCATAAGTACTTACGTCTTTTTTTATGATGAGGTGAGGGCTATTCACAATGCTGACTTAATATGAATTGATAGAACTTTGCATTTCTTTAATGTCACGCACGAGGAGATCTTCAATCTTCAATTATAAATATTCCATAGATACATTGAAATTTTTTTTTATTTTGTTTATTTTTCCTTAGTTTTTCTTTCTGAGAACATATCTTTTGTTAAAATCTAATCGCCAAATGAATGCTTTCTTTCTTTTCTCCTTTCTTGTAGACGCATATTTACCCAAATTTCCTGTCGGTAATTTTCATTTCAATGTTAGGGCATTTTATCAGTCTTTCTAATCCACACATGAAATTGAAGACTCATAAGGTGTGGCACCATTCTATTTAAAAATGTATAAATTATTTTTGCTCTGCAAGACTTTAATATTTCTATATTTCCTTAACAATACAAGTTTAAGTAGAAGTGGAGTTTCGTATTCAGAACAGTTATGATAAAATATAGCAACTCATTAGAATTCCTGTTTATAAAGCTAAAATGTTAGAATACAGTGTGGGCGTCTAACGCATAAATGCTTTGAAAGCTTTATGCGTTCCTTGTTCGCATTACTTACCAGTTTAGAACAAATAACAAACACATTTTTCGTTCTCTCTTGTAATTAAATGTGCAGTCTATAAATTTTGATTGTATTTTGCTAATGATGATCAGATTGGCATGCCGAAGATTTTTGTTGCCATAAAACTTTTCTAATTTTGCTTTCATTCGTCTGTACAAAATTGTCTGTTGTTTAAACGAACTCTAACCACATACAATCAATAAATATTCAGTCGCAAATCAGTCACGTTGATATCCCAGTTCGGTTTCCGCATTCAATACGATTCATGCTACGTGATAAGCAAAACACCGCAAACAAGGTACGACTAGAGTTAACTGCCACAAATGCTATCGGGCAAAGACCTCTTGGCGTTTCAAAGGATTGAACAGTTATTGTGAAGTATCGAGTTCGGTATCAAATCAAAGGTTATACTAAAATAGCTTATTGTCAGTTACAAGTATAACTGCTACATACCTAGTATATTATACTAGTCTAAACAGCCAATCCTGTGCGCCTATAATAGTTAATTCTAGAATATAGCCTTCGGAACATAGAGAGGTCAGATTCGATTCTTAGCGTTTTTAATTTCATTCTACATTTCGAATGGACGCAGGCAGTCTGACCGTTCACCCCATAATACAATAAGTGGCTGATTACAGGATAAAGGATAAGAGATTAGAAGGGGATATGACAATGATAATAATGGCTCTGGCTGTCCTTACTCACTTACTGAGATACGACAGCAGCCACTCACATGGGTTCTTCTGATCTTCTGAGGGGTGGTTACTGCCGCCAAACGGGCGGGCTGTGAAACACAGTACAGTACAGTACATTACTACTATACTTGTAACATGTAATAATATAGTAAAAAACCTTTTTAGAAAAACAAGCTTAGCAGACGTAATTCTTTTAAGCAAAAAAGAAATATATTTGTAGCAGGTATTTCTTTACCACATTCTGATCCCAAATCATAAGTCTCTGCCAGTTAGGGACAGTCCCGAGTTATTTTCTCTCAACACGTGAATATGTACAATGTTCGGATTGCCTTTATCTATGTTTACTGTGTTGCTGTATTTTTTATTTTTGTAGCGAAAAACAAAATTTTAAACATTTAATGTGTGATGGATATGCCGTCACTTGCCATCATATCATTATGTGAAATGAAGTACATAACATATAATTAATATGGCCAAAGACAGGGCCTCTGGCGATGCGTAGCAGTAGAATAAAAAATAAAAGATAAAATATAAGATGAGGACAGAGGAATAGGCTCTGCCATCTCATAGTCCATGATAAAAACACACAAACAGACAGTGACTTGTCCTGTAATAAGATTGTAACTGGCAGTTCATGAATGCAAAATGTGTAGTGCTCCGTCATCTGGGACTTTAAGTACATCTGTATTTCAAAAGTATGCAGTATATCCCTTTACATACTGTTACTTTTATGTATTGCTTTCACTATTATGTTCATTATTTCATTATTTAAAAATCAATGTTGGATTACCTATTCTTTTATGTTTAGATCGACAGACTGGCTGACTATCCACTTGTTGGTAGGTGGTAGGTGGCAATCGTCGCTGCAAGTTCGCTGCGGACTATAGAAGGATTAAGGATAAGGTTATGGTTAAGGATAAGGTTAAGGAAAATGGGCTCTGGCATTCCTTTTTCACTCACCAAAACACAACAACACATATGCTTTTATTTCATGGTGGTCTTCTATAACCTTAGAGAACGCTTTTGTTATGATCGTAATAGAAACTGTGTCAATACACCTCAACGTTTAAGGAGGCGTATACGTTATCCATCAAAAACCAACGTCTTGCAGTACACTTATTGGGTAATCTGTCACTTATGATAACAAGTTTTTAATTTATATAGGTAAATAAATCCCTTAACTACAGTTCTCCGGCCGTGAAAATGAAAATTATCTTTTTTACCCCTTCTAGTGATTTATTTCCCAAAAGCATTTTCGAGAAAACGCCTAAAACAGGGTCTGTTTCGGTACACATATCTGAATAATTAGACCATTTAAAAAAACAATAAATTTGCTAACAGAATGCCTATCAAGTCTATTTTAATTGACCGCAGCAAAATATTACAAAAAAGGCCTAGAAACTCATTAAAAAATATGAAATCATTTTTATAAAAACTCATTTGAAATTTGCCTTGTTGCAAAGAAACAAGGCTCAAAATGGCTTCGCTTTTCTATGTTTGCGTTTTCGTACACGTCTTGGTCAACTCTCAGTCTACGCCAGAGCGTCGTCGAGGCAGGACCTGTGTCGCTCTGTTCAAGATCGAACTTGTTGTATACAGATACGAAATAATCGACTAATACCTTTGATACTTTACCCAAAAATAAGGTATAATATAATATGTACATACATACTATTTTATTTATTTTTTTACCAACATGCAACTATCAGAGGTAGGTATCCCGAGTGTGGGCTCTTTTTGTTTGTATTCATGAGTACTTACATGCTGGATGACTTGGTTGACCTGATGATGGACTCCGGAGACACCCCATGTAACTCCGAAACTTTCAGAGGTAGGTATCCCGAGTGTGGGCTCTTTTTGTTTGTATTCATGAGTACTTACATGCTGGATGACTTGGTTGACCTGATGATGGACTCCGGAGACACCCCATGGAACTCCAAAACTATCAGAGGTAGGTATCCCGAGTGTGGGCTCTTTTTGTTTGTATTCATGAGTACTTACATGCTGGATGACTTGGTTGACCTGATGATGGACTCCGGAGACACCCCATGGAACTCCAAAACTATCAGAGGTAGGTATCCCAAGTGTGGGCTCTTTTTGTTTGTATTCATGAGCACTTACATGCTGGATGACTTGGTTGACCTGATGATGGACTCCGGAGACACCCCATGGAACTCCGAAACTATCACAGGTAGGTATCCCGAGTGTGGGCTCTTTTTGTTTGTATTCATGAGTACTTACATGCTGGATGACTTGGTTGACCTGATGATGGACTCCGGAGACACCCCATGGAACTCCGAAACTATCAGAGGTAGGTATCCCGAGTGTGGGCTCTTTTTGTTTGTATTCATGAGTACTTACATGCTGGATGACTTGGTTGACCTGATGATGGACTCCGGAGACACCCCATGGAACTCCGAAACTATCAGAGGTAGGTATCCCGTGTGTGGGCTCTTTTTGTTTGTATTCATGAGTACATACATGCTGGATGACTTGGTTGACCTGATGATGGACTCCGGAGACACCCCATGGAACTCCGAAACTATCAGAGGTAGGTATCCCGAGTGTGGGCTCTTTTTGTTTGTATTCATGAGTACTTACATGCTGGATGACTTGGTTGACCTGATGATGGACTCCGGAGACACCCCATGGAACTCAGAAACTATCAGAGGTAGGTATCCCGAGTGTGGGCTCTTTTTGTTTGTATTCATGAGTACTTACATGTTGGATGACTTGGTTGACCTGATGATGGACTCCGGAGACACCCCATGGAACTCCGAAACTATCAGAGGTAGGTATCCCGTGTGTGGGCTCTTTTTGTTTGTATTCATGAGTACTTACATGCTGGATGACTTGGTTGACCTGATGATGGACTCCGGAGACACCCCATGGAACTCGGAAACTATCAGAGGTAGGTATCCCGTGTGTGGGCTCTTTTTGTTTGTATTCATGAGTACTTACATGCTGGATGACTTGGTTGACCTGATGATGGACTCCGGAGACACCCCATGGAACTCCGAAACTATCAGAGGTAGGTATCCCGTGTGTGGGCTCTTTTTGTTTGTATTCATGAGTACATACATGCTGGATGACTTGGTTGACCTGATGATGGACTCCGGAGACACCCCATGGAACTCCGAAACTATCAGAGGTAGGTATCCCGAGTGTGGGCTCTTTTTGTTTGTATTCATGAGTACTTACATGCTGGATGACTTGGTTGACCTGATGATGGACTCCGGAGACACCCCATGGAACTCAGAAACTATCAGAGGTAGGTATCCCGAGTGTGGGCTCTTTTTGTTTGTATTCATGAGTACTTACATGTTGGATGACTTGGTTGACCTGATGATGGACTCCGGAGACACCCCATGGAACTCCGAAACTATCAGAGGTAGGTATCCCGTGTGTGGGCTCTTTTTGTTTGTATTCATGAGTACTTACATGCTGGATGACTTGGTTGACCTGATGATGGACTCCGGAGACACCCCATGGAACTCGGAAACTATCAGAGGTAGGTATCCCGTGTGTGGGCTCTTTTTGTTTGTATTCATGAGTACTTACATGCTGGATGACTTGGTTGACCTGATGATGGATTCCGGAGACACCCCATGGAACTCCGAAACTATCACAGGTAGGTATCCCGAGTGTGGGCTCTTTTTGTTTGTATTCATGAGTACTTACATGCTGGATGACTTGGTTGACCTGATGATGGACTCCGGAGACACCCCATGGAACTCCGAAACTATCAGAGGTAGGTATCCCGAGTGTGGGCTCTTTTTGTTTGTATTCATGAGTACTTACATGCTGGATGACTTGGTTGACCTGATGATGGACTCCGGAGACACCCCATGGAACTCCGAAACTATCAGAGGTAGGTATCCCGTGTGTGGGCTCTTTTTGTTTGTATTCATGAGTACATACATGCTGGATGACTTGGTTGACCTGATGATGGACTCCGGAGACACCCCATGGAACTCCGAAACTATCAGAGGTAGGTATCCCGAGTGTGGGCTCTTTTTGTTTGTATTCATGAGTACTTACATGCTGGATGACTTGGTTGACCTGATGATGGACTCCGGAGACACCCCATGGAACTCGGAAACTATCAGAGGTAGGTATCCCGTGTGTGGGCTCTTTTTGTTTGTATTCATGAGTACTTACATACTGGATGACTTGGTTGACGTGATGATGGACTCCGGAGACACCCCATGGAACTCCGAAACTATCAGAGGTAGGTATCCCGAGTGTGGGCTCTTTTTGTTTGTATTCATGAGTACTTACATGCTGGATGACTTGGTTGACCTGATGATGGACTCCGGAGACACCCCATGGAACTCCGAAACTATCACAGGTAGGTATCCCGAGTGTGGGCTCTTTTTGTTTGTATTCATGAGTACTTACATGTTGGATGACTTGGTTGACCTGATGATGGTTTCCGGAGACACCCCATGGAACTCCGAAACTATCAGAGGTAGGTATCCCGAGTGTGGGCTCTTTTTGTTTGTATTCATGAGTACTTACATGCTGGATGACTTGGTTGACCTGATGATGGACTCCGGAGACACCCCATGGAACTCAGAAACTATCAGAGGTAGGTATCCCGAGTGTGTGCTCTTTTTGTTTGTATTCATGAGTACTTACATGCTGGATGACTTGGTTGACCTGATGATGGACTCCGGAGACACCCCATGGAACTCCGAAACTATCAGAGGTAGGTATCCCGTGTGTGGGCTCTTTTTGTTTGTATTCATGAGTACTTACATGCTGGATGACTTGGTTGACCTGATGATGGACTCCGGAGACACCCCATGGAACTCCGAAACTATCAGAGGTAGGTATCCCGAGTGTGGGCTCTTTTTGTTTGTATTCATGAGTACTTACATGCTGGATGACTTGGTTGACCTGATGATGGACTCCGGAGACACCCCATGGAACTCAGAAACTATCAGAGGTAGGTATCCCGAGTGTGGGCTCTTTTTGTTTGTATTCATGAGTACTTACATGTTGGATGACTTGGTTGACCTGATGATGGACTCCGGAGACACCCCATGGAACTCCGAAACTATCAGAGGTAGGTATCCCGTGTGTGGGCTCTTTTTGTTTGTATTCATGAGTACTTACATGCTGGATGACTTGGTTGACCTGATGATGGACTCCGGAGACACCCCATGGAACTCGGAAACTATCAGAGGTAGGTATCCCGTGTGTGGGCTCTTTTTGTTTGTATTCATGAGTACTTACATGCTGGATGACTTGGTTGACCTGATGATGGACTCCGGAGACACCCCATGGAACTCCGAAACTATCAGAGGTAGGTATCCCGTGTGTGGGCTCTTTTTGTTTGTATTCATGAGTACATACATGCTGGATGACTTGGTTGACCTGATGATGGACTCCGGAGACACCCCATGGAACTCCGAAACTATCAGAGGTAGGTATCCCGAGTGTGGGCTCTTTTTGTTTGTATTCATGAGTACTTACATGCTGGATGACTTGGTTGACCTGATGATGGACTCCGGAGACACCCCATGGAACTCAGAAACTATCAGAGGTAGGTATCCCGAGTGTGGGCTCTTTTTGTTTGTATTCATGAGTACTTACATGTTGGATGACTTGGTTGACCTGATGATGGACTCCGGAGACACCCCATGGAACTCCGAAACTATCAGAGGTAGGTATCCCGTGTGTGGGCTCTTTTTGTTTGTATTCATGAGTACTTACATGCTGGATGACTTGGTTGACCTGATGATGGACTCCGGAGACACCCCATGGAACTCGGAAACTATCAGAGGTAGGTATCCCGTGTGTGGGCTCTTTTTGTTTGTATTCATGAGTACTTACATGCTGGATGACTTGGTTGACCTGATGATGGATTCCGGAGACACCCCATGGAACTCCGAAACTATCACAGGTAGGTATCCCGAGTGTGGGCTCTTTTTGTTTGTATTCATGAGTACTTACATGCTGGATGACTTGGTTGACCTGATGATGGACTCCGGAGACACCCCATGGAACTCCGAAACTATCAGAGGTAGGTATCCCGAGTGTGGGCTCTTTTTGTTTGTATTCATGAGTACTTACATGCTGGATGACTTGGTTGACCTGATGATGGACTCCGGAGACACCCCATGGAACTCCGAAACTATCAGAGGTAGGTATCCCGTGTGTGGGCTCTTTTTGTTTGTATTCATGAGTACATACATGCTGGATGACTTGGTTGACCTGATGATGGACTCCGGAGACACCCCATGGAACTCCGAAACTATCAGAGGTAGGTATCCCGAGTGTGGGCTCTTTTTGTTTGTATTCATGAGTACTTACATGCTGGATGACTTGGTTGACCTGATGATGGACTCCGGAGACACCCCATGGAACTCGGAAACTATCAGAGGTAGGTATCCCGTGTGTGGGCTCTTTTTGTTTGTATTCATGAGTACTTACATACTGGATGACTTGGTTGACGTGATGATGGACTCCGGAGACACCCCATGGAACTCCGAAACTATCAGAGGTAGGTATCCCGAGTGTGGGCTCTTTTTGTTTGTATTCATGAGTACTTACATGCTGGATGACTTGGTTGACCTGATGATGGACTCCGGAGACACCCCATGGAACTCAGAAACTATCAGAGGTAGGTATCCCGAGTGTGTGCTCTTTTTGTTTGTATTCATGAGTACTTACATGCTGGATGACTTGGTTGACCTGATGATGGACTCCGGAGACACCCCATGGAACTCCGAAACTATCAGAGGTAGGTATCCCGTGTGTGGGCTCTTTTTGTTTGTATTCATGAGTACTTACATGCTGGATGACTTGGTTGACCTGATGATGGACTCCGGAGACACCCCATGGAACTCCGAAACTATCAGAGGTAGGTATCCCGAGTGTGGGCTCTTTTTGTTTGTATTCATGAGTACTTACATGCTGGATGACTTGGTTGACCTGATGATGGACTCCGGAGACACCCCATGGAACTCAGAAACTATCAGAGGTAGGTATCCCGAGTGTGGGCTCTTTTTGTTTGTATTCATGAGTACTTACATGTTGGATGACTTGGTTGACCTGATGATGGACTCCGGAGACACCCCATGGAACTCCGAAACTATCAGAGGTAGGTATCCCGTGTGTGGGCTCTTTTTGTTTGTATTCATGAGTACTTACATGCTGGATGACTTGGTTGACCTGATGATGGACTCCGGAGACACCCCATGGAACTCGGAAACTATCAGAGGTAGGTATCCCGTGTGTGGGCTCTTTTTGTTTGTATTCATGAGTACTTACATGCTGGATGACTTGGTTGACCTGATGATGGACTCCGGAGACACCCCATGGAACTCCGAAACTATCAGAGGTAGGTATCCCGTGTGTGGGCTCTTTTTGTTTGTATTCATGAGTACATACATGCTGGATGACTTGGTTGACCTGATGATGGACTCCGGAGACACCCCATGGAACTCCGAAACTATCAGAGGTAGGTATCCCGAGTGTGGGCTCTTTTTGTTTGTATTCATGAGTACTTACATGCTGGATGACTTGGTTGACCTGATGATGGACTCCGGAGACACCCCATGGAACTCAGAAACTATCAGAGGTAGGTATCCCGAGTGTGGGCTCTTTTTGTTTGTATTCATGAGTACTTACATGTTGGATGACTTGGTTGACCTGATGATGGACTCCGGAGACACCCCATGGAACTCCGAAACTATCAGAGGTAGGTATCCCGTGTGTGGGCTCTTTTTGTTTGTATTCATGAGTACTTACATGCTGGATGACTTGGTTGACCTGATGATGGACTCCGGAGACACCCCATGGAACTCGGAAACTATCAGAGGTAGGTATCCCGTGTGTGGGCTCTTTTTGTTTGTATTCATGAGTACTTACATGCTGGATGACTTGGTTGACCTGATGATGGATTCCGGAGACACCCCATGGAACTCCGAAACTATCACAGGTAGGTATCCCGAGTGTGGGCTCTTTTTGTTTGTATTCATGAGTACTTACATGCTGGATGACTTGGTTGACCTGATGATGGACTCCGGAGACACCCCATGGAACTCCGAAACTATCAGAGGTAGGTATCCCGAGTGTGGGCTCTTTTTGTTTGTATTCATGAGTACTTACATGCTGGATGACTTGGTTGACCTGATGATGGACTCCGGAGACACCCCATGGAACTCCGAAACTATCAGAGGTAGGTATCCCGTGTGTGGGCTCTTTTTGTTTGTATTCATGAGTACATACATGCTGGATGACTTGGTTGACCTGATGATGGACTCCGGAGACACCCCATGGAACTCCGAAACTATCAGAGGTAGGTATCCCGAGTGTGGGCTCTTTTTGTTTGTATTCATGAGTACTTACATGCTGGATGACTTGGTTGACCTGATGATGGACTCCGGAGACACCCCATGGAACTCGGAAACTATCAGAGGTAGGTATCCCGTGTGTGGGCTCTTTTTGTTTGTATTCATGAGTACTTACATACTGGATGACTTGGTTGACGTGATGATGGACTCCGGAGACACCCCATGGAACTCCGAAACTATCAGAGGTAGGTATCCCGAGTGTGGGCTCTTTTTGTTTGTATTCATGAGTACTTACATGCTGGATGACTTGGTTGACCTGATGATGGACTCCGGAGACACCCCATGGAACTCCGAAACTATCACAGGTAGGTATCCCGAGTGTGGGCTCTTTTTGTTTGTATTCATGAGTACTTACATGTTGGATGACTTGGTTGACCTGATGATGGTTTCCGGAGACACCCCATGGAACTCCGAAACTATCAGAGGTAGGTATCCCGAGTGTGGGCTCTTTTTGTTTGTATTCATGAGTACTTACATGCTGGATGACTTGGTTGACCTGATGATGGACTCCGGAGACACCCCATGGAACTCAGAAACTATCAGAGGTAGGTATCCCGAGTGTGTGCTCTTTTTGTTTGTATTCATGAGTACTTACATGCTGGATGACTTGGTTGACCTGATGATGGACTCCGGAGACACCCCATGGAACTCCGAAACTATCAGAGGTAGGTATCCCGTGTGTGGGCTCTTTTTGTTTGTATTCATGAGTACTTACATGCTGGATGACTTGGTTGACCTGATGATGGACTCCGGAGACACCCCATGGAACTCCGAAACTATCAGAGGTAGGTATCCCGAGTGTGGGCTCTTTTTGTTTGTATTCATGAGTACTTACATGCTGGATGACTTGGTTGACCTGACGATGGACTCCGGAGACACCCCATGGAACTCGGAAACTATCAGAGGTAGGTATCCCGAGTGTGGGCTCTTTTTGTTTGTATTCATGAGCACTTACATGCTGGATGACTTGGTTGACCTGATGATGGACTCTGGAGACACCCCATGGAACTCCGAAACTATCAGAGGTAGGTATCCCGTGTGTGGGCTCTTTTTGTTTGTATTCATGAGTACTTACATGCTGGATGACTTGGTTGACCTGATGATGGACTCCGGAGACACCCCATGGAACTCCGAAACTATCACAGGGTATCCCGAGTGTGGGCTCTTTTTGTTTGTATTCATGAGTACTTACATGCTGGATGACTTGGATTTAAGTTGACGTATTAGTTATCGTGTTCTCCTTAGCAAGCCCTTTCATTTGAAACCCACACTGTGGTATTGCAGAAAAAATAACTAGTCCGCCATATTGGAATTAGAATGACATCACATAACTAAGCATACATTGTCATCCAAAATAAGCGTGTATACCAAATTTCAGACCAAGATGTAGTCGTAATATGGAATTACGGGCACATTCATCACATATCAAAGTTTCAAAAGTACTAAGAACAAAAAATCAAAATGATGACCGAGGTTGATTTTTAAATAAATAACTTTGAACCAACTCTGGTAAGTACTCATGAACACAAACAAAAAGAGCCCACACTCGGGATACCTACCTCTGATAGTTTCCGAGTTCCATGGGGTGTCTCCGGAGTCCATCATCAGGTCAACCAAGTCATCCAGCATGTAAGTACTCATGAATACAAACAAAAAGAGCCCACACTCGGGATACCTACCTCTGATAGTTTCCGAGTTCCATGGGGTGTCTCCGGAGTCCATCATCAGGTCAACCAAGTCATCCAGCATGTAAGTACTCATGAATACAAACAAAAAGAGCCCACACTCGGGATACCTACCTCTGATAGTTTCGGAGTTCCATGGGGTGTCTCCGGAGTCCATCATCAGGTCAACCAAGTCATCCAGCATGTAAGTACTCATGAATACAAACAAAAAGAGCCCACACTCGGGATACCTACCTCTGATAGTTTCGGAGTTCCATGGGGTGTCTCCGGAGTCCATCATCAGGTCAACCAAGTCATCCAGCATGTAAGTACTCATGAATACAAACAAAAAGAGCCCACACTCGGGATACCTACCTCTGATAGTTTCGGAGTTCCATGGGGTGTCTCCGGAGTCCATCATCAGGTCAACCAAGTCATCCAGCATGTAAGTACTCATGAATACAAACAAAAAGAGCCCACACACGGGATACCTACTTCTGATAGTTTCGGAGTTCCATGGGGTGTCTCCGGAGTCCATCATCAGGTCAACCAAGTCATCCAGCATGTAAGTACTCATGAATACAAACAAAAAGAGCCCACACACGGGATACCTACTTCTGATAGTTTCGGAGTTCCATGGGGTGTCTCCGGAGTCCATCATCAGGTCAACCAAGTCATCCAGCATGTAAGTACTCATGAATACAAACAAAAAGAGCCCACACTCGGGATACCTACCTCTGATAGTTTCCGAGTTCCATGGGGTGTCTCCGGAGTCCATCATCAGGTCAACCAAGTCATCCAGCATGTAAGTACTCATGAATACAAACAAAAAGAGCCCACACTCGGGATACCTACTTCTGATAGTTTCGGAGTTCCATGGGGTGTCTCCGGAGTCCATCATCAGGTCAACCAAGTCATCCAGCATGTAAGTGCTCATGAATACAAACAAAAAGAGCCCACACACGGGATACCTACCTCTGATAGTTTCGGAGTTCCATGGGGTGTCTCCGGAGTCCATCATCAGGTCAACCAAGTCATCTAGCATGTAAGTACTCATGAATACAAACAAAAAGAGCCCACACTCGGGATACCTACCTCTGATAGTTTCCGAGTTCCATGGGGTGTCTCCGAAGTCCATCATCAGGTCAACCAAGTCATCCAGCATGTAAGTACTCATGAATACAAACAAAAAGAGCCCACACTCGGGATACCTACCTCTGATAGTTTCGGAGTTCCATGGGGTGTCTCCGGAGTCCATCATCAGGTCAACCAAGTCATCCAGCATGTAAGTACTCATGAATACAAACAAAAAGAGCCCACACTCGGGATACCTACCTCTGATAGTTTCAGAGTTCCATGGGGTGTCTCCGGAGTCCATCATCAGGTCAACCAAGTCATCCAGCATGTAAGTACTCATGAATACAAACAAAAAGAGCCCACACACGGGATACCTACCTCTGATAGTTTCGGAGTTCCATGGGGTGTCTCCGGAGTCCATCATCAGGTCAACCAAGTCATCTAGCATGTAAGTACTCATGAATACAAACAAAAAGAGCCCACACTCGGGATACCTACTTCTGATAGTTTCGGAGTTCCATGGGGTGTCTCCGGAGTCCATCATCAGGTCAACCAAGTCATCCAGCATGTAAGTGCTCATGAATACAAACAAAAAGAGCCCACACTTGGGATACCTACCTCTGATAGTTTTGGAGTTCCATGGGGTGTCTCCGGAGTCCATCATCAGGTCAACCAAGTCATCCAGCATGTAAGTACTCATGAATACAAACAAAAAGAGCCCACACTCGGGATACCTACCTCTGATAGTTTTGGAGTTCCATGGGGTGTCTCCGGAGTCCATCATCAGGTCAACCAAGTCATCCAGCATATAAGTGCTCATGAACACAAACAAAAAGAGCCCACACTCGGGATACCTACCTCTGATAGTTTCGGAGTTCCATGGGGTGTCTCCGGAGTCCTTCATCAGGTCAACCAAGTCATCTAGCATGTAAGTACTCATGAATACAAACAAAAAGAGCCCACACTCGGGATACCTACTTCTGATAGTTTTGGAGTTCCATGGGGTGTCTCCAGAGTCCATCATCAGGTCAACCAAGTCATCCAGCATGTAAGTGCTCATGAATACAAACAAAAAGAGCCCACACTTGGGATACCTACCTCTGATAGTTTTGGAGTTCCATGGGGTGTCTCCGGAGTCCATCATCAGGTCAACTAAGTCATCCAGCATGTAAGTGCTCATGAATACAAACAAAAAGAGCCCACACTTGGGATACCTACCTCTGATAGTTTCGGAGTTCCATGGGGTGTCTCCGGAGTCCATCATCAGGTCAACCAAGTCATCCAGCATGTAAGTGCTCATGAATACAAACAAAAAGAGCCCACACTCGGGATACCCACCTCTGATAGTTTCGGAGTTCCATGGGGTGTCTCCGGAGTCCATCATCAGGTCAACCAAGTCATAGCCATCGATACCAAACTGATACAATTAGGTAAATAGCAAAATTACAACAAGTATCAATATTACAAGTGTCGTCTGTTTTTCTGCCTTGCCGAAAGCGTCACTGTGTGCGTGAGCCGTGCGCGTGTGTTAATCCTTCTTTTTGACGGAAATCGCAACGTGAAATACGTATACCCGTCCTTAAATATAGGGCCCGTGGCTTACGCCCCCAGTGGTCGGCGCAACTGTGGCCGACGCCCCCGGTCAGTTTCTTGCTGCATTTCTAAACCAGTTGATAAGTGGGTATTTCTGTTGTGCACTTGTGGGCTTCGTAAACCGACACAAAGAAAGATTAAGCTGCAGCTGAAAGGTGAAATCGGTTTATGTCAAATGCAGTTAATGTGAATTTATGTTGTGGTGTATTGAATATTACATAATCTATGTATTTGCGGAAGGTCTTTTTTATATTTTTGTTCTCTTTTAAAAGAAAAATAACTAAAGGAATCTCTCATTTGTATAAATAGCGTTTATTTATCTACTCATACATTTAATATGAAATGTTGTTTGTAAAATTATTAACTTTATCCGAAATTTTATACATTTTTCCATATAGTCTATAATCTATATCCATCTAACTGTTTGTTTGTATGTTTCTGTTTCTTCTTTGCACATAGTTTATACTATGTATACTCAGCTTTATACTTTACATAAAGACTCACATATAATATATGTTACTCTATCAGAGAACTCACAAGTAAATATATCTGACAGCATTTCCAAGTTGGCTTTGCCTGGAGATATTCACCGTTTATTTTAATGATCCACCTTTATTTGCGAGACTGGCAGTGCAGTGCAATGCGAATTTACAGCAATTTATCAGTGGCTGTTTATCGTAACGGCTTTGCCACACTTCGAGGTTTGCCTCTGGGAAGCGTTGTAACACGTGCCTCATTTAATCGTATCTTATCGATTTTATATTGAGAGGTGTACAACATTAATGGATACAAGGAAGCTGTGCAAACGACCAAGAAAAGTTTAAAATATCGTTTAAAATAATATAGCTTAGTGGAAAATATGACAAGTATATACAGACTTTTAAAATTGCATATTTGGATTTTTTCACTTTTAAGCGTAAAATCCTTTCCAAGCTGGTTTTTGATACTTTGGATACTGATCTAAGATAGGTTGACGGTTAAGAAAATAAATTCCTAACCGACCAACCAGGTGGACAGCGTGGTTAGTCGGTTAGGAATAGACGATACAGACCGGATATATTATATCAGAAAAGTCAGATGTCTTTTTGATTCAGTTCAAAACAGATAAATAGGACTGAATAGCCCCGAAAGTCAGAATTTAGAATCCTTCTACCCCGATAAAGTTATAACACTTTTTACAGCACTTTTTTTTGTAGTTGTTCTAGGTTGTATCAAGTTGTTTTAATAATGCATTTGGATACTCCACATAATCGTTTTAGGTGAATATCAGAAATAGGGGACTAATATCTCGTTTCTCTAACTCATGCCTCGAATCCCAACAACACGGTCATCTACGGTCAGTTACTAGCGGTTACTGGCTGCGGGTCCAGTTTATGAATTCAGAATGCTATTTGCTCCATCAATAACAAAGCACGGTTTGGCTGTGATTTTCTCTTTTATTATTATTTTTTTTTTTATAAATTGTGCTTCTGTTCCTACTGCAGCCACAGTTAAAAACAGCCCAAACAGATTTCTTGTATAAATACCGTTTTATAACAAAGATTTCATTATAAGTTTAATGATTATGTTATACTGTTTATAAGTTAGAGTCTGTTTAACAATATGCCTAGATTTCATCCGTCTTCCTTCGTCTTGTTCACACGGCGAAGCTACAGCGTGCAACACGTGTTGTATGTTCCCACCACAATAATGCATGACGCTCGACCGATATGCGGGCACATTCTACTTGCATACACACTTGGACATGTATACCCCGATTGGTGATTAACCTTGCATAGATTATGTTTCCTGTCATTAAAGAAGCACTCCTTTTGTTCGGTGAAACGAGCGCTGATCCTTCTCACAAGCAAACGCCATCGAACCGGTCATGTCACAGCAAACAACTTTATTGATTCCAGGTCACAGAAAAAACTCGGCTAACAAATCTAATATAAAATATTGTTTAGTATTTGCAGTCAGAAAAATAGCATCTAAGTAGTTTTCTAAATCGCACCTACTTTAAGACATGAATAAGAAGAAAGCTTATACTAATATTACAAAGAGAAAACATTAAAAATAAATAAATATAAATTAAATTTTTTGTATGTTTGTTTGTAATGCACAAACACAAAAACTAATTAACTGATTATTGCATTAAAGACTTTCACATATAAGAAGCTTCATTATTAAACAGCGAGTGACATGGACTGTATTTTATTAAAAAAAAATAGAAATAAAAAACTTCAAAAAAAGTTCAATGTTTGTAAGTAAAGTAAGAAAAAATGCATTTATTTATGTTATGACATTTTTAGTGATGACTAATGGATCAATGAAAAGTCATTGATCATTGATTCATTGATCATTGATACCGCATACTTAGCTATACATATTGTATCTGAATTTACACAAATACCATATTCATGACTTGAATCAGAAATACAATCTTCGTTACCTAAATAAAAAATAAAATAAAAATATGCTACCTGGTAGACTTACGTGTCATTGTGATAAAAATGCGAATGAAGCAACACGAAAGCTTGTTATCGCTAGGTGACTTGTTATCTCCCCTTTGTGTGGTCGGTTTCAAACGTCAATAAATCGGAATATGTTAAGGATAAACCGTTGGAAATGTTCCCGGGAGTCTCATCAGTTTTATTGAAGAAACTTCCTTAATTGGGGAAAAGTAGGTAAACATGAGTTATTTAGATTTATTCTAATTTGGGCGTTTAATTATTTTTATTTCTGATAGCTTGTTTAAATAAATATTAAAATAAATATGTAATACATATTATTTTTATTAAAATATATTTTCCAACTATGCCTCTATTTCTTCTAAATTATAATAATTTATATAACCGATTTTATAAGGTCTTTTAAACATAATTTAACAAAATATGGTAACAAGCCACAAAATCATCTGGTTCCAAACTTTTAAAAAAATAAGGAAATAGGTTCACTCACAAATAAGAACAATGTTCTGAATTTTTTGTATATTTTCTTTTATGTCTTCTTTTTGTATGTTTTTTTACTAGGTAAGCGTGGTCCACCTTCGGCCGCATCTGCACCTTACATCAAGTGAGATCGCGGCCAAGCCACAAGCGCTGCCTTGACTTGTATATAAAAAAAATACTTATTGCTATATTATGTGGGTAATAATCGTAATTATTGGGTTATAAACTTTTTCTGTGATAGATTCAGAATTCTTCTATCACTAATTATGTTTAGCATAATTAGCAAAATGCGTTAGAGAAATTAAAGATTTTAACATATCCATTAAGATTACATATTTAACAAAATCGTATAAGTGCATTCTAAATTCACATTGGTGAACTATATTTTTAGTAGATATCATTGAACAAAAGGTCTAGTGATGATAAATTCAATTTACGAAGTTATTTCGGCCGAAGTGGACATTATCTTGTACGCCGGAGCTCGACACTGGCGGGTTCGGTTGAAATAAATTGCCAATTTTGACTTACACCATTTTCTAACACTATAATGTATTATATATAGATATAACCTATATTTGTATTATGTACTATAATATGTAAGTATAAGGTATCCTAACAATATGCTAGTATACCTTTGTTTCAAATGAGATACATCCTCGGCCTCATTGAGATACATCCTTCACAGTTAAACCCTTTAAAAATTAAGTGTACATCCTTAAAAATTTATAAAAATGTGTTTATTGGTAGTTGTACTCATAAAATGTTATAATTTTATATTGGACATCATTACGACCGTTGATTTTGAATAAACGATTTACGATCTCGTATCTCGACTTCATCATAAACATTTACGACATACGGAAGCCTCTCTGAACCACCTCTACGAAAACACGGTTGTTGCAACTGAATAAAATACGTGAGCGCGAATGCAAGATGAATGTAATTGGCGCTCGGTGTGTGGAGATGTTCTAAATAAAAATCTATATCTTCTATACATATAAAGATTTACATATAAATATATATAAAATATAATATATAATACTAGTTACAATAACTCAGTAAATGGCGTAGAAGTATTATACGGTTCTCTTTTAAGGTCAATTACAATACAAATCAGTGTGGTTAAAACTGAGATTTTAACTGGGTACAGAACAATTTTACTTAATCAACCAAGGAACATAAAATCAATAGATATTCTTTAAAAAAGTTTGAACTTGATCAATTTGTGAAACCTACTTGTAAAAAATAATGTAAAGGAAAACGCAAAGAGGTCTATAATCTATACATACATAATATAATAAAATGAAGTTGCTGTCCGCCTCTGATCATTTAAGCGTTTATTTCTTCTGTACCATTCAATGGACCATATTGCGTTTTTCATTAATGAGAATAACTGTAAAAAAGGTTTGTGTTATATAATTTGCAGCAAAAATTACATCCGTGTGTAGGTCGCTAGTATCACTACATAGTATAAAACAAAGTCGCTTCCCGCTGTCTGTCTGTCTCTATGTATGCTTAGATCTTAGCTTACATCTTTAAAACTACGCAACAGATTTTGATGCGGTTTTTTTAATAGATAGATAGAAAATTGTTCTGGATATTCTGATATATTCTACAAAATAAAACATTATTTTAATATTATTCACGCCCGCTATCAAATATGATTATTGTTTATCACATATTTAAACTTAATATATTTTCACAACACAAAGGAGTACAAAACTATTAACTAGGCATGTCTATTCATTTCATGTTCATCAAAAATTTTAACGTCTGGGTGTGTTCGCAATAGAAGTAATTGTAGGCGACTAGGTAGGACAAGGCTGTCATTATCCGAGGTGAACGTAAGGGCCTAATGGAGAAAGCACGACGAAGGTTACAACTATATACATAAGAACAGAGCCTACTTGCAACTAATACAACGAACAATACTTATATTATAACAACTTATACTTAAATTAAGTATCGTACTAGGTTGGCTTAGAACAAAAATAAGTATAATTCGTGTCACCAGTATGTGTATTCGAGGAACGCGCCATCGAATCAAGCCTTTACAGAATAAAAAAAATAAGCTTTTAAGGAGCAAGAGAGCTTTTACTATTATATAAAAGACTAAGTTGTTTTATAAATAATCTGTTATAAGTTTGTTTAAATTTAACTTAATTAAATCATGTTTCCTTATTAATCGTGACACAAGACGAATTGCTATTAGTGGTTTCTGTTCCTGTATTCTGAGGTTCAAACGTAAAAGAAAAAATAACCAAACCTGGGTGCTAAATCATTTAAGAATTTCGCAAGGTGGCATAAAAAGAGATAATCAAAATGCAACTCGTGTATGCCTCTAGCAATAAGCAGACGCGCCAAGATTCCTTGGATTAAGCTGTGACGTTTGAGATGGAACAAACGCATTGAAGCTACTCCGCGATGCTATTAAGATTCATACAGCGTTGTTTCTTACAACAAAAATAAAGCAATTCTCAACCTTGCAGTGTAGCTTTGAAAGTTCATTTTCTGTGAGGCAAAGTTCCTTTCAATTTCCAACAATGTTCAGTATGCGAAAATTGTTGTCAACCTACGTACGTGCTTGACTGCATTCGACGTCATACCTTATTTTATATTGTGTTGGTTCATTGTGAAGTTCACTTTTATTCATCATCGCTATTTATGGAGTGATATGAATGAGATCTTTATGGAGCTCACAAAGTGTATTCCTCGCCATTGCTCTCAATAGTTTTAAGTGCACAAACTACCAGACTTTAAAAGGAAGAGTTAGATGTCTTCTTTTAATTTTACTTATAAGACTTTAGAAATGTGGAGCCAAGGACTGACGTGACGGTAGCTCCAAATAAGCTTTCACTTTAATGGAGAATCTTTAAACCTACCTACCTACCTACCTACCTACCTACCTATCAAGTGGACCGTTAGCTTGTCTGACCACCTTAACATACAAAAATATATATAAACAAACGAACAAATTATAATTAATTCATTTACGTCATGGTAACGATTTTCGTGACACACATTCTTTCGAATTAATTCATTTACGTCATGGTAACGATTTTCGTGACACACATTCTTTCGAATAGACCCCAGAGAAAAGACATATTCATGTCAAAAGCTATGATCGACAGTGTACTTGGAGCACTTATGGCGTTGCTTGTGTTACAGGTGACGGTAGCCAATATTACCATCAATCATCAAGTGAACCGTCAGCCTGTCTGAGTACCTACTTTAAAATAAGTAAATTGTTTGTTACAAAAGCTATAATTTCGCTAAAAGTTTCCAAGGAAAATATCATGTTTACGATCCATCTACAAAGTGCTTTATTTATTTCCTGACGTTACTCGTGAACAAATAAAATAATAACGTTATTGTCTCCGTGTACCCATCAATCTTCAGACCATTAAGCGATTAGATAGGACGTTCTTATTAAATAAATCGATATTGCCACCGCCCACACGAATCGACAATCGACAGATCAAATCAAAATGCCTCCCGAAATCTTTACCTGATAATTTTAACATCGAACTTAATTTAGTTTTGTGAGATTAAAACTTCGCATCTATAACTTGTTTGAATCAGGAACGTTTAATCATTATCCGGTTGTCTTTGATGTGTTCGAATAGATACATATTAATTAATTAAAGTATTGAGTTTAATATAGAGCGAATAATTTTCAAATGATCGATCGTAAAATTGAAAAATGTCTAAGATATAATTTAATTAGTAAAAAAAAAGGAAGTTATAAAATGCCTAATGTTTTTATATGCGTTACTCCTATACTTAATTCTTGAACTTAATTTTAAATGATTAACATGACTCGTATTATAGGTAAGTACCATTATTTGCAATAATTAATTTTTGTTGTGCAAATGAAAGCGATATTATGAATTCGCTTACATGTAGCCATAGCCTCTTCATATCCGTAAAAAATAAAGAAATGTCTTTTTTGGCTGCTTAAAATTATGATTTTTATGGAAATGTTTTTAGTCACAAAAATGTGTAACTAGTTACTTTTCATTCCTTCCTATCTTCCTATCTACCTAATCTTTTATCTTTAACTCCACAAATGTCGGCAGAGCACTAGCAGCACTATAGACGTACATATATAAAAGATAATATAGTTCAATATAGATCAATGTCATTTCTCTATATTAACTTTGTGTTATAGTATGTACAATGGACTGTTAATCTCATAAAATGAATAAAAATATCAAATAATACAAATAAAAACAATTTTAAATAGGAAAGTCACTCTCAGGTAAGGTAAGGTAAGGTAAGGTAAGGTAATACGAGTGTCAGTTAAAATACGAATATATCATTTTAATATTATCTCCAACCTTAACCTATACATAAAACAGCAGCTAGAGGTTGATGTACAGCTGGAGGGTTGATCGTGAGCGGCCCCACCCGTGACGTTTGCCATACAAATAAACAACAGCTTTAAAATATCGTCGGCGTAGGTGCGCGCGCGCCGCCAAGCCACTGCCGAAGGCGTCTCCTGCGCAGCTGCGAGGTGCGACTTCTATTCGTAGAAAGTGTACTGGATAAACTGGACTGAAGATAAGCGGGACCATTAAGTCATTAGAGAGGTTATGTAAATAACAATTCATTTGACCTTACAATCCTACTTAGTTTATTTTAGGAACCAATTAAAATTTGTACCAACGTTATCACTACCAGTATACAGTAGTTTTTAAGAAATTAAAAAGTCGAAGGAACGCAGAAGGAACGATGCCTCTTTTGAAAACACTAGTTTTATACTTCATATTGAAGCCCTGGCATATACTGCAAGGATAGCAGAACTACATATGAAATATCTCTTCATACGAGTATTATAAATTGAAGTCGCTGTCCGCGTCTGTCTGTTTCTCCGCTAACTTATTCTAAGCAACATAGGTACCTAACGGTTTTACTAATGAAAACTATATGCAAAAATTGACTAACTGAAGAGTATTATGAAAATTTACAATATATATATACAAAGACCGTTTATTGTTTACTAGAAGATGGGAAGATGACTTCTAAATTCAAAATAAGCAAACACAAACAAGGGAACCGAGCATGTCGACTGAAAATATTTGCTAAGCACTCGAAAAACCATTAAACATCATTGAGCATGCTTTTTTGTTTGCATCTTCAACGAAAACATTTGAAATGAAAGCCCCGTGTAAGCGGTTGGTAAAAAGAAATATTTTTAACGCTTTTTTATGTTAAAATCTATTAACTTAAATGGTCTTTACTTAAATAAAAATACAAATTTAAAATGTATATTTATTAAATATTTTAAAAAGCCTAGGCCTTAAAATTTATAAAAGTATCGGATTTCCATTATTCTGGGTTCAGCAGTCTTAACGTTAAGTTTGGTACTTGTGCTTTTTTGATTCATTGAGTAAGTAAAAGATGCTGTATCCACCTACCATCAAGTTTAGTGAATCATTCTTTACTTTTACATAAATATGTGTGTATTTAAAACTGCACTAACATAAAATACTCATTGGTTATAATGAATTCCGTAATATTCATGTGATGATGTGTTAAAAAGCTGATGACATGGCCTCGCCCACTCCTCTCACGTCGGCTCAAATCTCACGCCTCCGCCTCACCAAGTCGATCAAACTTTGACTACAAATACAAAATTTTATTGTTGTTCAATAATCGGACGAAAACTATTCCTTGTTTTGTCCTCAGAATTTTGTAAAATTATTAAAAAAACTAAAACCAACAATAAAATTTGTTCTTGATTTAGGTGTTCGTTTTTTTCGCAGTCATCCTAACCACTCCATTACCATCGTGAAATAACAGAATGTGTGCTTTTTTGTGGTGCGTGATTAAGGGATGCCAGAGCCCATTGCTCAACGAAATAGTAAGTAAGGTCGCTGCCATTGCTCTATCCCCTGACTAATTAAGTGGCTCCATCTACTGTCTAGTGAATCGTTTAGCCTGTGTGTCGACCTTAAAAATTAGAAAAACTGAAAACTAGTGTGCCCCTGGTAGCGGTATAAGGTGGTTATGCCTTCAGAGTGATAATAAGCCTTCTGTATCTGTCTCTTGACAGTAAGCCATCTAGCGAGAGCCTCCTGATTTGTTGGTCGAGGCTCCATGCTATAAGACCGTTCGCAGAAACAACTATATATTAGGACATTGTTTGAGAATGACTTCAACGCCAATGACAATAATTTTATCATTGACAGATCTTTAACAAGTAGTAATCGTTGGAAAATAGGCTATGTTTTCTGTGTGTTAAAACATAAACTTGTTCAAAACAATGCACCATTTTCAAAACTACCCAATAATTACACGTATGTAATAGCTACGTGGCACTAAGTACATTCGGTTTTTGTTAAGTCAAGCAATAAGTCGCAGGCGGCTAAACGGTGAGAGGTGATATCTGATAGATATTTTTTTGTGTTGTTTTGATTGTGTAAATTAAAAAAGCGAATTCGATTAAAGCAGTTCATTGAAACGAGTGAATGCCGTCTGAATTACATCGCGGTCAAAATGGCTGTCTATTATGAACGAACAGACTTGTGCCTGCTCACGGTCCATTACGATGACGAATAAAAAAACTTAATGAATAGATTCGTCGCTCATCGCCGCTTTGAGGCGTGTCGCTCGGGGATACGCATTCAAATCAGAAATGTAGGTTATAATTTAATAATTCCCATGAAAACGGTCCGTTACACTATTCTTTCAATTACTTCATTTTTTTACATACGGCTGAATGCTCTTACAGTTTTTTTTTATGTAAAAATAAAGCTTCTCAGAAACACAAATATACCTATGATATGTACATAAATGCTGCTATAGTCTGGGATATTCTGTGGATATTCAATACTCATCATGTTCTTTTCACTGCTGGACTAGAAGTAGCCCTCTCCCAAGGCTCTCAACCACGTACGGTCCTCTGCGGTTCGCATCCAGCCGCTTCCTGCGTCTGTTCACCTACTGGCCGCAGGGCGTCCCACGACGTGTTTTCTATGCGCGGCCTCCATTCTAGAACCCGTCAACCTAATCGGTTATTCGTTCTGCGAAAGTGCCCCTTTCCATTACCACTTCAGCTTGCCGTATCACAAAAGCACACAATACATGCTGTCAGTATTCTGGAAGAAGACGTTTATTGCGTCAACAAATTCTTCAACAACTATAAAAAATTGTAATTGGTATATAAAAATTCAATTCATTTTATTAAATAGATAAATGAATTGCTTGATTATTGATAATTTCGCCTTCGCTTTATTAAATATGTGGGCCACAAAAACTTCTGAGACACGACTCGGAAATGAAGTCCATTTGTAATGTTAAATTCATTTTAATTGTTTCATTTGCAGCGATCACTTTGACTGATAGTCACACTTGCGTAGCGTGAGAACAGATTTCCTTATTCATTCTATTACAATGTTACATTATTTAAATCTCTGTTGTTTAAAGCGCCATTGCGATTCAAAGCTCCTACTAGGTTTTTATTTATTCTTTATCCACACTTAACAGAGATTCCGCTTTAAGAAAATTTATTATAGTGAAAAGACGATTTAATTGAAGTGATTTAACTAATATTTTTTATATAATATATATTTGTAATTTTATATTTACAATATTTTTTTTACCTTTGATACATGATTGAAATTGCCCACTTAAGCTATTGTTAATTATGCTTAAGATTCATAAATATTTTAAACTGAAATCATAGCTGACAATTAAAATGATGGCATATTTTTTGATAAAAATCATTCTCTGATTTTTTTATATGTAATGAAATACAAATACGTAAAACGTAAGTACCTATACGTAAATCTTAAATGATAAAATTTGTACAAACAACTCAAGCAATTGTGTTAAACGATCATCTGAAAAAGTATCTATATGATGCCCCACTTCGTTGGCTGTTATTAAAAAGATACCCACGTACTTACCTACTATCCTAATCGAAACATACTAAAGCCGTTCACTGCTCTCTCCGCATAAGTTGTCTTGATTAATATTGAGCTGAAAGGTCTGATACGATCAACTCATTGTTTCCAAGAACAATATACTGGCAATTAAAGTTCATTTATGAATCGGATCTATGAATTACTCGCGCAAATTAAACCCTATATGTATTGCATATACCCATAGATCATTACTGGCGGATATTATGAAACTTTCTAAATTTTTAATCTAGGTGTGATATATTTAAGAATCATTAGGTTGACCCAATGCAAAGATATTAAAAGGTCTTAACAATACAATACGATTGAATAATCGCCGCAAGAAGGTTTGTGTTTGAATATAATAATAGTTTCTGTAGATTGCTACTCTTATTTTCCTTCACAATTAAGTACAAACTAACCCTAATCTTTTCAAGGTTCGAGTGAATAGGCATATTCTGGGTGAGCTCGCTCCATCTTAGGCCTCCTTGCCACATGGCTGGTTGTTGGCCAAGAGCAAACCCATCTCTAATAAAATAATAATAATAATAAAAAAAATTATAAAGATTGCCTGTATGACATAAAGCATAAAGCGTCGAAATCCTCGGCCAGCTAATAATTTAAATAGGATAGGTTTTAGAGATTAGAGATAAAATACTAGGAAACTTAGCGAGCATCTTTCTGGAAGAAAGTGGCAAATGAAATCCTAAGAGGATTTCTTTAAGTAATATGTACAGAAAGTAGCAAGAACACAGATTCGTCATTTACAGCTTCAATATCCTGAATTCCAAAATGGCGGAGCTTTTAAAATTCTCTCTTTTAATTACGAAATTTTCCGACTCCCCATAGACACAGAGAACGTAATGAAATTTGCAATCGAAATATCCTGAAATCTTGTCTACGCTTTTAATAACTTAACTCACATTTTCACCTTTGTGTCATTTTCATGTCTAAAATCTCAATGTATGTTTAAAAAATAAAGTCAGTTACATTTTTAATTTTTTTATGGCAGGCACGCAACGAACCTGCGATCCACATGATGGTAGGTGGCTACCATCACCTATCAACACCAGCAATAACATAATTAATATGTGTTTGTATGATGTCTGCCTCGTTGGAGGCCTTGTATAATAAATAAATTAATAAATATATAAATAAATAAAATCTTATATATAAAATTGTCGTGTCACAGTGTTTGTAACAAAACTCCTCCGAAACGTATTGACCGATTTTTATGATTTTTTTTGTGTATATTCGGTATGTCTGAGAATAGGTTGTAAACAATTTTTTACACCCAAAAAATTTATACCCAAAAATTTTTTTTGGCAAAACAACGTTTGCTAGTACTCAGCTAGTATTTATATAAAAAATAAAAAAGATATTTAAATAACATTTTTTTTAAATTATTTAATAAGAGTGTTTTATCTATAGAATAAATTATTACTTTTTTAAATTTTTATTTTGAAGAACAGCATACATGCTACAGCATAGCATACATTTGACTATCGTCGCCCAGTGACACAAGCTTCACAAGAGCACAAGGTATACGCGTCCGCAAATTCTAAGAACGTACAGTTATTTAGTTGGTGAGCGCAGCAAAGCAAGTCTAGAGCCAGTTGCAGTGAATCAAGTTTCGATACAAATAAAATGGTGCAGCCTCTGCAAGCCCTAATTACTCGTGTGGCGTTAGTATAGCGTTCAGAGCTAGAGGTCGTCGTAACCGCACCGATACCTACATTACATACCCTCAATTTATGCGCGCGTAATTGACGCTTGGCTGCGGCTGCGGTCTCGCATCGTCGAACGTTGGCACGTTTTCATTAAGCCCACTCCTTTGCGTTAAATTGTTTAGCAATTTCAACATTATCTTTTCTCTTAAAAATTATATCTGTATGCAATTATTAGAACAGAAGTGTTTTTAATTTTATTTGGCTGGTGCCCGCAACTTCGTGCGCGATGTGGTTCTTTTTTTTAACCCACAGGAATCTAACATCTTTCTACGATAAAAAGTATCCTATATATGTGTTAATCCAGGTAATCAATAGATCAGTGAAAACTGCATTCCAACCGGTTAAGCCGTTTCTGAGATTAGAATGGACAAACGCACAGACAAAAATTCTAAAAACTATTTTTTGTCCTCGGCAAGATACGTATAACGTATAGAAGTTATTTTTTTGAAAAAATACGGCACGGATTGTTTTCGATTTTTTTTATATGACTAGCTGTTGTACGCGTCTACGCGCGCGTAACTTTATAAAATATAGCCTTTGTTACTCGCTGATAATGTATAGCTTTCTATATTCTAAATCGGTCCAGTAGTTTTTGAGTTTATTCATTACAAACATACAACTCCTTTTATAATATTAGTACCGAAATGGCGCATTCTCGAAGGTTATTTCAGAACGCGCCCTAGAATCCCACAAGAAAGGGGAAAATACTGAGTTAAACCACTCGTGTCACTGTTGTATGCACGCTATAGTAACATTTTATCAGCAAAGTTCCTTTAGCCTAATTGCACCTTTTAGTCGCTCATGTGACTAAGTGCACGGCAATTAACACGGGGGGCCAAGCGAAATTGTGTGAAACAATCTTTTTAGTGAGTAATTAAGTGAGCGAAGCGTCATTCAATCGGTATTTTATACACGTGTAAAAAAATTAATAATTTATGGTTCAACACGTGAATCTAATTGGTTATAAATTGGTAAGAGGAAACCGCTGTGTAGCGTCATGTCCATATTACAAGTCATATTTTAACTAGTACAGTGGTATTCAAACTGTTCGGTTGTTGGCGCCTAGACGTCATGGCTGAATAATACCTACATTATGAAATCCTAAACTCCATTCCACAAGTCGAACTCCTAGCGAATGAAATAACCGAAGCTTGACCAATAATTGAAGCTCACTGGTCAAGCTCATTGGTTATAAAATGATTTGGGTAATATCTCGCTACGTACAATGGGTTAATTTTTTTTGGAAGATCGACTCCTGGAATTCATAGTAGTATAAATGTGAAGAAATGTTATCAGTTACAAGTAAAACGTTTTATTCATATGTTAAGGTCGTCAGACAGATTGGTGGTCTACTTGATACTATGTGGCTACGGTCGCCTATTAATACAAGCAACGCTACAGCACAGTAGGTACTGCTAGTAGGTCTCCGAAGTAGGGTTAGAGATAAGGGATTAAGAAAGGATTGGGAAATGAACTCTGGAATCACTTAGTCACTCACCGAAACATAATAGTTTTACATTACAGCAGTATTATGTAAATTAGTGGTTAAAAGTTGAAATATCTTCATTATTGAAAATTTAGTAAACATGTCAACCAATTTTGGTTGACATAAACCAATTTATGTCAACCAAAACTTGTCAAATAAAGTAGCATTTGATTTCATTCATCATGCATTGATTCGTTTGCGTCTCAGCATTCTCAGTGCCCGTGACTGAGAATGACATAAGCGCTCTATCGACAAATATGACAATATGGAATATGACGCCAATACTTTGAGAATCGCTGGACTAAAATATATTTTATGGCCATGTTAATTGGAGATTGGTGACCGAAATCGAACACGAAAGATATTTTTCGACACTTAACAACTTACAAACGTATAACAAATGACAGTTTATTCAAATATCTGCCCACTAATACCAAATTCTCAATTTTAATATTATTTTAAACGGTGTAACATGTTACTTTATGTAAATTGGTTTCTTGTAATTTTACTTAATTTTTGTGATTGATGGATACTTGTTATTGGATATGATTGGATATGTTATTATGAAAACAATATTATAATTTTCACTAATTCAACCTTAATAATACATTTCATTTTTATATAAATCTAAATTTTGTTTATATTTTTTCCATTATTAAGCAATTTTCTGACTCTATTTTATGTGTTTACTGCAAATGAAACAATTTATAGTAATTATAAAATTGCTACAATTTTTTATTATATTTCTATATCTAAATATATCTAGGCCTATAACTGCTTTTTCTCTAACTTCTAAATCACCTAACGGATTTTGATACGATTTTCACTGATAAAAGGAGCGATAAGCGAGGTAGGTTTGTGTGTATATGTCGCAGCATAATCGAAAAGAACGGATTTTCGCAAAAATCCTAGTAAGATTGCAAAGAACCGGATAATAGGAAACAAACAACTAATTTTGCAATCTTCTGAGGTACTTTCAGGATCTTTGCGAAAATCCGACCAAATTTAGGTAAAACGCGAATAAACGTTCAACTGTCCATAAGTCTTGAGCGCTCATTGGCCGAATGAACGTTACTTACTTTAGCCGAAAAGAAACAACAGAGTCGGAGTGTTTTCGTCATTTATGAAGAGAGATTTCTGACCAACCAGAACAGAGAAGCTTTAAATAATTGACCAATCACCGTTTCATTTTCTAATCTTCCTAAACATGTTGGGATTTTTGCAAAGATCCTGAAAGTACCTAGGAAAATTGCGAAATTCGTTATTAGTTTCCTATTATCCGGTTCTTTGGATTACTAGGATCTTACTAGGATTTTTGCGAAAATCCGTTCTTTTCGATTATACTGCGACATTATATAATTTGCAAAAATAATTGCATCCGTGCGAAGCCGGATACGATGACGATGATGGAGAATCGCAGGCAAAATTGATACGTATGAGCAAAGATCAGCGGAGAGTTTAGGTTTAGAATGCCATGTTAGTTAATTAAGAATTAAAATGTTAGCACTGTGTAGATACGGTAAATAGACTTAAATAATAACTTGATAAAACTTTGATTACTATGAGGGTCACCATAATTTTTTTTTCGAATCAAAGGCCAATAGCCAATATAAATTTGGGTAACATTCAATTTGTTTCGGTAGTGACAGGGCACACTAAACTTCATTCCGCAGTCCTGGCGAATTGCCCAAACCGCCTGGCTGCAGGTCATCCTCTTACTGAAGCGATGGCTCTTACACAATTATATTAGTCAGACCCTAATTATAATATTATTGACAAGCCTATTGGATGAGTGGTTAGAGTGATGCTTGCCATAACGCTTCTTGGGGTTCCCGGGTTCGATTCCCAGCAGGATCAATGTTGCAAATGAACTTTTTAAAGTTTGTCTCCGGTCTAGATCTGGAAAATAGTGGCGGAGCACACTGTGTTTAACAGTCATTTGGGCAGCCCTGGGGAAAATACTGGCGGCAGTAATCACCTACTTACAGAAGACTACAGTGTTTTGTTCAGTGTTCAGTGAGTGAGTAAGGGGAGGGAGTAATGGGGAGGGATTTTCAACATCCCCTCCCAATTCCTTACTCATATTTGTTACTTGTGTTATAGGCGACGGTACCCACCGACCACTAAGTTGGACCTTCAGCCTCTCTGTCGACCTTAACATAAAAATAAAAACATAATAGAAATGGAAAGTTCCTCAGATATTTTCATTCCAAATTATTACCTTCGTATACTTACACTGAGTAATTTCTATATTGTATTTTATTAAAAAAAAAATTAACGCAATTAGGAATAATGTTAGTCATGTAAGATAATTAAAATCAATGACTGTGTATTCTTACTTATGATTTTATCGAAACTTCATCAATTATGATTCGAACCATTAATTTGTATGTTTATAACTTGTTTATCATTATTCATTGTTAACGATTTCAACTCATACGTTTTAACTTAATGGTAGGATCTTCTAATTCTTTCCTTTCATCGTCCATTACACCATTACACGTCACAGCGTGATATTAATTGATTAATTGTTGTTAACGCGGCGAGCATTACAATTAATGAAAGAACAATGTTTAAAAATTTTTCATTAAATATTCAGCCGATGACAATGGGAACATTGTGATCACAACTAAGAACTAGGTATAAACAAAGTCTACTGTTAGACGATAAGGATAACTTAAGAGAAAAAATATTACAGAACATATATAAAATACATATTATATTATACTTATATTTATTTATTATCAAATACATTATTTATACCTACATAACGTGCATAGCTAATTTTAGTGAGTAATTCGTGTGTATTTAAACTATAAATAAGTAGGTATAGTTTAATTAACAAGCCTACTCGTTAGTAGGTATTGTTAGCTTTAAGTATACTTATTCGATAATTCAAACTTATTAATTCTTGCTTCTATTATTAAAAAATAATAATAAAATATGTAGGTACTTTCTAGAGAAAGAGACTTCTTTCTCCATAGATAAAAAAATAATTAAAAAAAATATTTTTTTTAAATTTTAACTTAGAATTGACTAAGAAAATTCAAACACCGTAAAACAAATAGTTGTACTAACCGTTCGGTGTTATCTACTTTATGCAAAGTGAGGCAGATGCATTGCTTTTAAACAAAGAGCTACTCTATCACAGACTATTGAGCTGGTTGTGGACCCCACACGTTGTCTGCGTGAATAAAATTAACATTTATTATAAATTAATTAATTACATATTAAGAACAATGTCGTATAAAGCAATTAACTCCAGTTTTTAATGTGTACTAAAACCTTAACTCTACTTTATCCTTTATATCCTTATTAAAGTAGGCAGAGCACTTATAATATCTCTTGGTGTTGATTGTGTTCTAGATGACCTAGTCATCATGTAATACTTAAAAATATTACATGATCTATTTTTATATTTTATATTAAACTCTTTTTAAAATTTTTGTCTCTGTGTTTGTTTGATCCGACTAATCTCGGAATCGGCTAGACAGATTTTGACGAGACTTTGACTGGCAGATAGCTGTATTGAAGTAAAAAGTTATAAAAACGTGACTTAGTCCGCGTAAATTTATAATATGTAGTCTATATTACTGGATGACAATGTAGCTTTCTATAGGTGAGAAAATATTTTAAAATCGGTTCAGTAGTTTTTGAGTTTATTCATGAAAAATAAAAATACAAAAATACAAATTTATAAAATTTAATATACCTATGTAGATGAGTTATTAAGACACCTCCAGATTTTTTTTGAACTGTAACAAATTCATAACATTAATAAAACATGCGACAGTGTTTTTAATAATAATCCTAAAAAAAAACTTAAACCTTTCTCTTCATTACGTTTTTTAGCGTTAATTAAAACCTACATTTACTGTTTAACCGCAAAGGAAACCGCTCATAAAGATCAAGTAAAGTTTATACATTATAATGAACTGTTTCAGCATTCCTACATAAAACAGATAAGAGTCATTTTTAAAACCGCATCGCCTATTAGCGGTTTTATTGAGAACTTTCAAAGATGTGGTAAATGATAAAAAGTTTGAAACGAAAGAGGTTGTTACAGCAATACCACAGCATACTTATTTCGTACAGTAGGCCGACGGAGACGTCTAGACAGGGCAATCGTGCGGGGCGTGAGGGGTGAGGCGCGAGTGGGACGTGCCCAAGCTGCATACTTCGTCGTTCTTAGTAGCTTGGGATAAATATTCTAGGGCTATCGCGTCTTTCAGATTTTAATTTATTATATAAATCAAAATGGTGCATACGGCATGTGCTGTAAGTGAGTGCAAATCTTATCTCGCATAAATAAAGAACTAAGCTTTCATCAATTTCTGCACGATGAAGAACTACTTAAGCACATTTTATATTATTTAATTTGTGTCAACCCTTCCGTAATTTTTAAATACCTACACAGGCGGCGGTATCGCCCAACATCAAAGGCGTTGCCTACTGTATGAAATAAGTATGCTGTGGCAATACACTGCTGTGGACTGTGGTCGGATAGTCTCACGGCGGCCCATCGATTTCAAGCATCGAAAATTTATTTTTTATCCATTATAAAATGATAAAATGAATTTCGAACAACCAAGTTATCGTTAGCGGGGTCATTGATTTTGTATTATGGTTTTGTTGAAAGAGCAGAAGCTCTTTCAATGAAGCAAGAATGACCTTGTTTACTTGACACGATTCACTAAAAAGGGAAATCGCTTTCGGAAATGTATAAAGTTTATTTTTTTAATAATACTGCTTATAAAATCTTATTTCATGTAGCTTTACCTACATAAAATCAGTTTTATTTTGAATATTGGCAGACAGGCTGACAGTTTATTTGATACCGTCGCGTCGCTTCGTTTAATATGCAACACTATAGCACAGATTAATAATAAATTACTATACCATAGTATATGTAGTTGCAAGAGCGCTGCTAACTGTATTTATGTTAAAATCTTTGATCATTTAGCTATCGAGTGGTGTAATTAAATTTTGGGTGTAGATGATAGACATATATGACTGAGTGTAGGTACTAGTAGAAGACTCGCAGAGGCCGAGACCAACTTATCAGATTCAGACTTTTGCCTTCATAACTACGACCGTTCCGTCAGGAGGGTACAACTGAAGAGAGAGAGAGAGTTAGAGAGAGAGAGAGAGAGAGAGAGAGAGAGAGAGAGAGAAAGAGAGAGATGTAGGGTACAGCATCAAACTCGTCACAGTTTTCTGAAGTGCCTCCAACATCGATGGCCTCCAATTATGGAATCAAATTTAAAGACATCGAAATAAAATTTAATATCTAATAAACAAAGTGAACGTTTCCACTCAATTCCACTTCAAAGGGGCGAGACCACAACAGCAATAGAAGTGAATATTTCAGAGGAGTCAGGTGACCTCAATAGGTTTATTGCGTCCACTCTAGATCACGACCCGTAGTAGCGCGGTCGTTCCATTAAATCGCCGGCAAAGTCCGACACTAGAATACGTGTTTATGTTAATGTGCACTAAACGGTCTTTTTGTTTTAAGCGCGCAAGTCGTGTCGCATTAAAACTAACGCTCCTAATAATTTTCCTGGGCACCCAGAAAGGCCATTACCATATCGATAGCGGGTTTAAAGAGTCAACGCGGCAGTTATATTTTATCACACTCTATGATTACAGTAATACCCGTTAAAAATTAATAACTTTTACCCTAAAGTAATAAAAGTGCAGACAGCTTTGAGCTTTCGCTTGGCTCAGCTATCGACGTCACCCCTTGCAGACGAAGCGCAGTAATATTGGCTAGGTATTATTACAAGATATGAAACTGAATCAGAATTTATTTTATGTATTAAATGTGGTATTTATATGTCGTATCAAAGCGCAGCTCGTTTGACACCCGTAAATACCTTATTTCATAGTACTATATAATTTGGCTATAGTCAAATTATAGAACTTGTGCAGTTTATGTTTCGATGTATGATTAGTGGATGCTACACTCTCCATTATGTACTGCTGCTGCTGCTACATATGACTGTGTATATAAAACTAGCGACCTCCTCTGGCTTCGAACAGATGCGATTTTTTTTCCTATAGGTACACAAACCTTCTTCGTTTATCGCTCTTTCCATTGGTGAAATCACAATCTTTCCATCACAATCCGTTGGGTGGTTGAGAAGAAGTTAGCAGAGATAACTGTTGGACGAGACTTCAGCCGTGTAACTTTATAACATATAGCATAGCCTATGTTACTCGCTGATAATATAGCTTAGCTTTCCAAGAGTGAAAGAATTTTTCAAATCGGTCCAGTAGTTTCGGAGCACAAACAAACAAATCTTTCCTCTTTATAATATTAGTATAGATTAACAGAGAATTAAATTAAATAAAATTTTGGATGTATATTGCCTCTCACTATGGAAGCAAACTTATAGAGGTATTCAAGTCAATAATGCTTTCTAAAATTATGATTGCTAGTATAGTAGAGCCAATCGCGTCACTGTCATAATCTTCAAAGTGTTTTCGATTTTTTATGAATATTGAAAAATAAAAGAAATAAAATAGCTATGCATATCAAGGAGGTTCAACTGCTGAGCTGAAAGATAACAGATTCATCAACACGGCCGCAAGTGGTAAGTACTAGGCTTCGAGAGGATTGACAATTCTTAACTATAAAAAGAATAGCCATTAACAGTACAATATATTAAATCTATTCACAACAAACATTTTGAGATCGTGTAAGTATTGACAGTTATATTCATTGAAACAGGATGATATAAATCAGACCAACCCAGACATTAATCTATGACGTCATTGCCTTATTATCTGCAACCGAATGTATGCAAATTTGTTACATTATTATTTGATTTATAGTTTTAGCCGAGAGCGAAAAATTATATAGGTAGATACTTGTTAAGTAAGGTATGCTATGCTAGATCCCTATCCTTTATCCCATAGAAGAAAGAGGAACTAATATTATGAAAAGTATAGCCTCCCTCATCCTTTAGCATATCAAAGTCGTTGCATGTTGCATTGCGTTACGTTGCGTTGCATTGCGTTGCGTTGCGTTGTGTTGCGTTGCGCACTTGCAGAGCCTAAAAGAAGCCATTATCAAGAGGACCGAGCCGGTCTTATAATATCTGAAATATTTAACATTTTATATCTTACATAACTAATAAGACTTATTATTAACAGTGATAGACTTACAAACTGTTACCTACTGATTCTTACAGTAAACAATTTTTAGAGATATATCTTAAAATTTGCTCAAACAGAAACAAAGGTAATGTAAGTATATAATTTGTAATTTCATTATGGACAATTTAGTATGCAATAGCTTGGTGTCATAAAACCAATGGCTTCTCGAACTGGTTGTACGTACACCTGTCACTTGTGTTATATAAAAATAGATCGGAATTGTTCGAACGAGCATTTTTATTGGTCGACTATCAGAGGCGAGCTTTAATGTATTCTTTTGAATATAAATCAGAAAGGATAATCCAGTGATGTCAGTACTTGGAATGGATATTTTTTGCTCACATTTGACGTTCCTAATTCAAATACCAATTTTATTGGACCTAAGGTATGTGTGTGTGCTTCCGACGCTCTAAACTAAATCATATGTTTTCCACATTATTCAATATATTATTGTCTTAATCAATTAATAGGTAATCAACATTATTTTAAAATTGTACACCATATCAAGTGACCCACTCTTAGGCAGGTTTCCAAGCATGCTGGATGCATGCATACTATTTGTACGGTGCTGGTTGAAAATCAGGGCTGCAGGTGCTTGCCTAGCATATCAGCACAATCAGCCAGTATCCGATTCACACATCTTTTATCAGTTTTTTTTAATAATTTCTGTCCTGTTGTTTTTGTATTATGTTTGTGTCTTTGTATCGCTTGCAGTGAATAAATTTATTTATTTATTTATTTCTGATTGTAATATAACGCTAATTTTGTGACCGAGATAATAGCTAGGCTCTGAAGTCGCTAGATATATCGATAAAAAGTTGTGTCAAAATGTAATTTTTTTAGTTTAGTTGTATATAGCAGGCTTATTGCAGTAGATGGATTTAATAAGGACACATTTTATAATAATTATGACTAGCGACAAAAAAAAGCACACTATTCAATGTAGGTAATATATGACACAGGAACAGGAAGATATTCTACAAAGCATATAGTCCAAAAATTAATGCATTCAGGAATGAAGCTAGATAATGTCTCAAAGTTATTGTTTGAAATTCTGTCTTTATAGTAATTTAGGTATGCTACTTATATTAGTATACTTGTTGCGAAACCCCCTTTCACTTCCAGCGATTAATAGAGCTATTAATTAAACGAGTGCACTAACTAGTTTACTGCAGCCACGCCTATAACACCGAGCTTCTATTGCATTAATTCCGCAGTCGATTTGCACATTTTAGTGTTTGATTGGTCCAATTTAAGAAAGTTGACGGTGTTGTAACCATTTTGTTGTAATTAAAAATAATATGTCTTAGTTGTGATGGTTATTAGTGCAACATGTCAAAACTATGACATACCTACGTAGAGAGCTTTGGTAATTTTTTATAGTACATACTTATACACAATGATAACACAAGATTAAGCCTCAGTGGTTTTTAGTGTTTTTATTAATTTACATAATATTTATTATTAGCCTTAAAATTGTTAAAATTATAAATAAATAAAATGTACAAATTTTTTTAAAATAAAAATTAACACTACATAATTTATAGTCTAAAATATGTATCGTCACGCATAGTCTAATTATACTTATAGTATAATTCTCTAAATTATAAAAGAAGTATTTCGTCATGACAATTATTATTAAGTAAAAAAAATCATATTAGATGCTTCTAAAAATATATGTTTTAAAGTTAAAATCTGTACTACTTTAGATTTAGATGTATACCTACTTACGTACTTTACTTAACTCGCTTACTTTACTTTACTTTAGAAGTAGAGGTAGAAATTTTGCATAGAAGATGAAGGGCTTATTTAGAAGTCGAAGCAAGAGAGGGTTTTGAGATTATGTTGATGTTGATTTTGATAAAAATTAATAAAAAAATTAATATTTTTTATTAATTATTATTTTTTCAAAATAGACTATAATTTCATTGTGTTTCTTTTTTTTAAGACAGTCGAAAGTTGGTTTCGACAGTCTATGACTTGCGTTAGTAACAAAGCTTAGTACTTTGTGACGTGATATGCATACTTATAATAAACAGTTTATAGGCAATGTTAATCTAACGACAACGTTTAGTTCTAGCAGTTTCTAGAGATTAGTTTAGTTTGACGTTTATGAGATAGGCGAGCTTTGTGGTAATATTAATATCGTAACTTTAGCTTATGAATAACAAGCAGCTGTTAAGTATCCAATATCAGCTGCAATACTTAAAATATCCAAACATACTCGCTGTTATACTTAAATTGTAACATAAGCGTGTAGGTGGCGAATGGGAATTTAGCTAAAAACTCTCAAACGACACGATTTTCGAAAAGCCCAATTATAATTATATTTATTGTTTCAACTTAAATTAAAATTAATGTAAAAATACAATTAAAAAGTGACGGTGTCTTACACACACTACAATAAAAAGTTGCCGCATTTACGGAGCTATTGTTTTTGTATAGAGCTCTATCTAGTCGAGCGCAGCGAGACCAATCATCTGTGATATATTGATATAATTATAATTAGCTTGCGAACACATAAAATACCTATTGTATAATTTATTTTAAAATACCTAGTGCATATTTTAAATTGTCATTTTTTCCAGAATGACTTTCCAATAAAATTTTATTCTATTTATAATTTTTGAAACTTGTCCTTTAACTCTTCTATTAGGAATCGGATATTCAGGATCTGTTAATTCGATATAATTTTTCGTCCATTCTTTTTGTCTGTTTTATTAGTTTTATTAGATACTTATCGGTTATCATAAGCAACGTCATAAGGACTGCAAGTATCGTGACGATCTAGATAAGAAAAAGGAAAAAGGACATAAAACCCCACTCCCTTATATCTAATTAGAATCACTTATGTACTCTTAACGCTGTTATATTTGCGTGCTAATGGTTACTGCCACCTGCCACCAGATGGAATGCTCAGATTTATGATTTCGGAACGCAGTAAGCAATACATAAGAAAAGATAAATATAAAAAATAAAAATATATTATATTTTGTAACCCAAATTTATTCATCAATTTCATTTTTTTTTTAATTTTCTAACTTTATATGGATTATACCTAATCAGTTTAGAAAATAGTTATATTCATAATATAATTAAGCATTATAGGGAACTCTAAATTATTGCCTAATGGAAATTACATTTCATATTTGACAATAAAATGAGATATCCTTTAGTTTTAGTTATTTTTTTTTTAAATTATACCTATTTAACGCTTTAACTTTAGTTACATTTTAGTTATAACCTGCACATTTTAGTTATAACCTGCACTTTATTGGAAGTAGTGAATTATATTTCGCTTGCTAGATTGTATCGTGACCAGAATGGCAGTCATTGTTGACCAATTGTTTGATTACGTGTTCAAATAGCAATAAAAATAATTCTTTTCTTACACTCTTAGACGCTGAGTGTTTCTGATTTCACGATAAAGTAATAATGATGGAACTAATGAGTGAATTAAGTATGAGTCTTATGAAAATCAAAAGTTAACAAGCAAAACACTGTGGGCCAACCCTTTAAATATTTTCAAGAAAAAGAAATCTGCCAAATCGCCATGAAGTAATGGAGCGTTTCTTAAGTTTAATTTAATTTCTTATTACTTTAAAGTGTTTCATTTATATTATGAGTAAATAATTATTATTTTATGATTGTAGGACGTCATTGCTGGACATATGCCTAACCCATAACTTTTGAATAGGACCAATAGGTCAGCAGCAACCTGGATCCACCGTCGGCCCAAGACCCTCTTCAGAACGTCTGAAGATGACAATAACAACATATCATTAATACGTTTTGTTAATGGCGGCTATTAATTTTTTTTAACAAAAACATGAAATTAACATAATAATAAAAAATTGTATAAAACTCGTAATGTCTATGAGTACACGTAATGGGTTACACGATGGGGACATTTAAAAGGCCGTGTCATGCACACATTTCATAGGTCGTTAGTATTCAAACCTGGGCTGGGCAGCGCGATACCGTACAATGTTCACTGATAAAGAGTTACGGCCATAACACGACAACGCGACGTCTCGAGGGCGAACTTGCTATGTTTATTCTTAAAATGTAACGTGTTTTGCACCATAAGTGCACCTAGGAAAGTACATTTAAGGATCACAATTTAAGCAAGACTAATGAGCAAATAATATAACAGTGTGATAACGCTCCACAGTTGACGACAGTGGTTTCAAATTTTTTTTTAAATTTTAGACGACCCCTCAGGAACTTACATTTTTTAGGATAAAAGTATTCTATATGTCAATCCCAGTAAAAACTATCTGTGTGCCAAATTTCATCCAAATTCTTTAAGCCGTTTTTGCACGAAAGTGTAACAATCCATCCCCACAAATTTTCGCATTATATTATTATGATTTGTCAATTAACAAATGTTTATTCGTGATTAATAAACTGCAATAAATGTAGTCTTTTGTAATACCCGTGGTTAACAGAAGCAAAAAAAGTGAATATAGGTACAGTGTCTTTTACACGATACAAACAATGAATACAAAATGCTTGCTTTTAAAATTTTGACGAACGTGTCGGTCGCGAATAACGTACGAGTGACTCCACAAAAAGACATACTCGCTCAAACACGGCACGTACCAACTTTTGAACTAACTATGGACTACTAAGCATGCATCTTCATTTAATAAATAATAATCTATGAAACATTATCAATATTCAACATAATACGCGCGCGAGTTAACTCTCCACATCGCAGCGCGGGAATGAGATACCCCTGATATAAATATTTGTTTATTAAAATAAATGTTTAAATAAATAATATAATATAATATTAATATTGTTTAAATGAAATATTTAAATCATTTTAATCTGGGGTATCGCATTCCTGCGTGTAGCAGAGTCATTCATATGCACCAGATTAACAAGTGGCTTGCCCCAGCTTCGCACGGATGCAATGTACCTTCGTACCATGAAGTTCCGTTTGACAGTAAGCATTATTGTTTTGATGTCAAACTTAGCAATCATAAAAAAGTTGCCTTTTCAAGACGGACACAAAACTGCTAAAGTGATTTCGACAAAAAATAATAATATTACTGTGTTAAAAAGTGAGAAAATGTTATTGTTAAGTATATCGATCTTTAAGTGAATAAAGTATTTTTCTTTATAAATTGCATTTTAGTAATAAAAAATGTGTTTGTAGATGGCTAGTGAGTAGGAAATTTTCGAATCTGGTCCGTACACAACCATGAATTTTAGTTAGAACATATAACATTGTTATCTATAATGGCAAAATAGTCCTTTCACTTCGTTGGCGGATAACGACAGCCGTACGCGTGCTGTGGGCTGTGGCTCGCTTTGCTGTAGAGTCGTGACCTGCCGCGCCCGTTACAATAACACTACCGGTAGTGATCGCTAATCTACACTCCACCTACTTTTAGACTAGAAATAAATACTTACAATATGCAATTGTCTTGAGGCTTTTTTCATTTAAGAGTTTTATTTGTCTAAGTCATTAATGACCTGCTTAATAAACTATTTCGCATTATGCTTGGTGTTTTAGTGTAATTTTTCTAAAGATTGAACGATAATCAGACTTAGTTTTAATATGAATAAGCTCTAATTCGTTTTAATCTTATTGCATTTTAGTCTTTGGTAAACGATTATCCTTCATCAAAGATTTTACTCCAATAAATATTATTCGTCCAACTTTTTTTCTTTGAATGGTATTAGCCTGGCGAGATATAGGAAAAATGTGAAAGTGAATTTTAAATAAAGCTGAATAAAAAATGCATCTTTCCCTTTTTAAATTAAAGCTTTATGTCTTAAAGACATAAAGCTAGCTAAGAACCATTCTGATCAGATCAGTTGTCAAACAAAAAGCACATAAAAATCCACAGACAGACGCACAAGACAAACGTCACCCCATTTTAGCGTCGGGTGTTAAGAAGATAGCAAACGTGGAATTATTTCATGTTTTTTTATCAGATATAAGACATCTAAAAAGCAAAACGCGAAGAACTGGTTTTCCAACTGAATAAGTGCAGTTAACGCTGTGTTTAACATGTCCCATAACAACCTCTGGTTACTAAGGACGCATTTAATTGACACAAGACCGGTCTGTGTACCAACCGCGTTGGAAAACAAAACTGTTATTAGCTCCCAACACAATTATATAGCAGCAAAGGAACGGTTCATCGGAATATGCATCGGAGACACAAACTCGTTAAGTAATTAAAATAAATATCTACTTATTTTAACAGCTGATCCGTTAAAATCACTTTACATTTAGTTGTTATACTTCGTATTTTGGGAAAACAAGACACCTCGAAAATCTAACAGCAGAAAGTGGACAACCCGGATATTAACTTAGAGAGAGATAAATTGCATTAATGGAAAACCAGTGTGTCGCTAAGTTATTACAAAAATTATGTGTAAATTTTAAAAAAAAGATAATTAAAATATTTTCAGAACCATTATAGTACGAATAGCGTTCTGTGGTACGTATCAATTCATAATTTAGTAAATTGTTCCCATAGATAGACTATCGATTGGTAAGTAAAGAAAATGTAAGATGGGTTTATTATAAAGCAATTATTCATATTATTAAAATTATGTGTAAAATTAATTAAAAAAAAGAGTATCTATTTAAATATTTTCAGAGCCGTTTTATGGTCGAATTAATTAATAATTTAGTAAATTACTCCCATAGAGCCATAGACTATCGATTGGTATGTGCAAAGCAAAAGATTAGATGGGTTTATTATAAAGCGATTATTTATATATTATTTTAAAAATTATGACGTTAAAAACTAACATAAAATGAGTGTCGTTTCGAAATTGATGTTTTAATGATCAAACGGCTCTCTCTGAAAGCTCAATTATTACGCTCAGTTAAACCGGTTCTGCTGGATAGTAGGTAAAAGGCTTGCAGCTGGTATAACCACGGTAGGTATAACGTATGACAATTTCATTATACCTATGTAAGTCCTAATCTTGATCAAATTTTAACGTGTTAATTAAAACTATTTAAAATGCTGTTCGAAGCAGGACCATATATGGTCAAACTTTTTATAATATTATATCTTTGAAATCGTTTTTTTTCTGATTTATTTGGAAACAATTCTTTAGTACCTACAGCTAACTTGAGCTTAATGGGCAAAACCACAAAACGTAATGTCAACACATAAGAAATTGGGAATTAAGACTGTTTAATTTACATAGTCAGATCACTCATGAGATGGACGGATCAGATTAAAGCTGCAGTGGATGGCTCATCGTCAGTACAGGAATGCACGAGGAAGGCGGCCATCAGAGAGGAATGGCGGCGTGTTGTTAAGCTTGCCACCAACACCTGAAATGATGACCACGACCACTCTGTCAAGAGTGAGACCGAAGAAGAAGAATTTACATAGTACCATGATATTGTTGTCTATCGGTTTATGTCAATGCCAGACTCATTCTCCTTCTTTCATCGTGATCCTCTTAATACGTTGTCTCGTTATACGACCCCTTTTTTTTCACACATTCCACACAGCACCATCTAGTTCCAAAGTAAGCAACTTAATGCTTGTATTATGGATACCAAACAGTTGATATATTACATGCAATACTTTTTTTTTGTAAATACATATATATTATGAATATAAAACATCCATGACTCAGGTACAAAGGTGAATGTTAACACATAAACATTTGCCCCTAGCGGGATTCGAACCCGCGACCGCTTGGTTAACAGCTAGGGTTACTAGCCACTAGACCAAACGTGTCGTCAACGTGTGTCTTTGAGGTTCCAGTGGTTGTGCCATCTAATGAGTCCATCTGTGACATCTGTCTGTTACACTTTAAACATAAAAAAAATTGAAAAAAATTATCGTGAAAAATGCTAATCCCGTTAGTTATACCCATGTAGGTAGGTACCTACGAGTGTCGCTTGCAAGAGCAGAACTAATAATGACCCTTGAATATTTTTCAAAAATCAAATTAAACCTTAAGATGTAACAAGACACCGATATAAAAGGGCTTAATCGGTTTAAATTCCGCTCGTTGCGCTGCGGTTCGCTTTATTGCGCCAGAACGAATTTGGGTGGAATCCAATTACACGAAGTGACTGTGCAATAATAATCATTATAGGAAAAAAAATCAGGCAACCTAACGCCAGGTGCTCCCGAAAGAGAACTGCTGAGACCCGCCACAGTGGAGCGAATGGGGCATGTCAATCATTCTAATTAATCATTCAAAACGATTCAATGAAAAATTCTTTACCAATATAAGTCGCTTGGTGAATCGTTCTCACGAAAATTGAGAATATGTACCTGTATATATGTGATGTGAGTTAAGGATTAACAAAGAATTAAAATAATATAAGGTTAATATTTCCACACAATCACAAACAGGTATAGTACTCACTAACTCATCACACACGATTACATACAAAGATATTATGTTGTTTAATGAAAAGAAATTATATTATACTAGCTGCTCCCGGCTTCGCCCGGGGTACAATTTATATATCCTGTCTTGTAAATTGGACCAATTTACACATAGTTATGAAATTTTATCAAAATCGGTTCAGTAATTTAGGAGTTCATCGCGCACTAACACGTGACACGTAATTTTTATATATAAAGGCTGGTTATATTAACTAATATAATATATTATATATGTATATGACTATAAACGATCGAAATTTCCTACTATTTTTGTTTTATACTTAATAGAAGATTTCAACCTGAGTATATTTTGTAAGACTTATTTTTGTACTTTATTTACTAAACTACAAAAGTGATGATCCGAAGCTTTTAGTATTTAAACAGATACATACAACGTACTTACAAACTTAATAAACTTTCTATCGAAATCCGAATTATTTTATTACTCAAAGAAAATGTTTTAAAAAAAAGTATTGTAAGACGTACCTATATACCCAAGTCACGTTTACACTTTCTGCATTTGTCTTGATGAAATACTACTTTACAACATTAGGCAGGTAGTATCACGTTGTATGCATATTTCAGAGACAATGTTATGAATTCCTTGAATGTGAGATCAGGTTGGCAACCGAGAGGTTGTTTGATATAATATAGATTTGTATGTACAAGGGTACGATTGGTTGTGAACATTATTTAAACACACATCCCTTGCGCTGTCACTATATAAATAAGAAATACCTACTAAGTTTTTTCATATATTATGTAGCATTTGTTTCTTAGTACTTACGACATGACATGAATAGGTACTGATTGGATTGTTGATAGGATTAAATTTAAATTATTAGATATTGCTTTGATTTGTATAATTAATTGAATTGATTTTTGAGTGAATTTTGATTTTTATCTTTATATTTTAATCTTTATATTTTAATATTAGTACTCTATTATTTTTTCTAAATTTTTAACAGAGATAACATGTAACATATAGCTGTAGATATCAGCTGTTATTGGTACGCAAATGTAAGTACGCGTTTGTATACCTAACTTATGTAGGTATGTTACTTAGTAAATTTTGATGTGCTGTTGGTATCTCGATCGAATAAAATTAAAATAAAATAAATCTATCTTAGTAAAATATAAAAATTACAACATGGCAAAATTATCATATAAAAATGTTCATACATATGATGGTATATTTTTTACTGTAAAGGTCTTCAGACAAGCAGACGGTTTTCACTTGATGATAGGTGACCATTGTCACAGTCTTATTGATTGTGATAATTCATAAGTGGTAACTAAAACTGGTAATAAATAAAAATACGATATAAATGTAAAATTGTTTATTTTATAAACAAATAAATGAACAAACAATGTTAACGCTTGACAGGGACATTTTTTTTAAATACGACATAATATCTTATAATATGTAGTTTATTGTCACAATTTGATTTAATTAACATTATTTAACACTAATATCACAGATTAAGATAATTTTATAACGACTAATGACCACTAGACAACTGTTAAGTATAAAGTTGTCGAATAGTGATATAAAATCGTTAATTAACAATTTACATAAAGCTATAAAGGGAGTGAATGATTTTACAATTCTGTTACTATATATCACAACCTAGAATGTAGATAAATACTTTTTACAATAACTTTTTTTGCTTATATAGAGGAAAAAGCTTAATATAAGCACTATATAGCAAGAATGTTTAATATTATTGCACTAATCTTAAGAAATTATAATAAATATTGTGCGTGATGAAGAGAAAATTTGATTTTCTAAACATATACTTACTATTTACATATGTCGCTTCTATACAAATTATATAACAAAGCAAAAAAAAAAATAGAGCAATTGAAGTCATATCTATTGGCGCTATCTCGGACAGAACTTAAAGTGTGGAAAAAGGAAACAATGCAGCGACAGGAACCTGCAACAAAGAATGGTGACTTGTACAATTCGCTTTTATCTTACCCCAGATAATGGTCACGAATTTATTCTTTGTTCTAACATCAAGAAAGAAAAGTTAATATAATAGTCGCAGACTTATTAAACAAAAGCTGGCGACAACCAGGGACAATTTCGCAAACCATTGCATCATTTTTAAAATGCACATCTATACTAATATTATAAAGCTGAAGAGTTTGTTTGTTTGTTTGAACGCGCTAATCTCAGGAACTACTGGTTCGAATTGAAAAATTATTTTTGTATTGGATAGATCATTTATCGAGGAAGGCTTTAGGCTATATAACATCACATTGCGACTAATAGGATTGAAGAAACAGTCGAAAATGTGCGAAAAACGGGGAAAATTATTCATCTTTGAGGGCTTCCGTTGCGTGCGCTGCGAAAACCGTTCGAGATACCCAAATGATTCCCAAAATAACTATTCCACGCGGACGAAGTCGCGAGCACCAGCTAGTTCTTCATGTAAAGGATCGTCTGGCGATGTAAGTGTGGTATAGTTTGTAACATTTTAAAAGCAACAAAAACACTTGAGACCATACTTCAAATATTACGATGCAAGTAAATAAAGATTTTAAACAACAGCTGTTATCAATGTTAGGCGCTAAAAGTGATCTTGAAACCTATACGCTTTCATAATTAGAATCCGATTCTGAAGAAGACTCATTTTTCGCGGGTAGTGCCCGTGGTCCACCTAGTTTGTACACCTGGGTGGACCACGGGCACACTTCGCTGTATTAATTATAATGCATCGAAATAATATATCTATGAATCTACTAAATATCTATGATAAGAAGTATCAAAACCGTTCTTAGGATCTCCATATATGATAACAATGGTACAGTAGTGATACTGGACAAGCTCAGGTAACCAAACTTTTGTTTGTTTATAGCACCCCGTTGAAGTGTTCCTCATTTAATGCGACCTCATTTAATGCGCCAAGTTCACAAAAAGAAAAATAATTAATATTAGGTAGTACATTACATAATTTAAAATACTAACACCAAAAACATGGATAAGCAGAGACTTCGATTGTTACAAATACAAATGTTAAGGGTATGATTGTATATTTTCCTATTGGTTTGCGAAATTGCTAAGATTTCACTGCGCTAAATAAAGTCCAATGATAACAGTTTTTAACTCAGTTTTTTTTTGTTGCAATTTTTATTGTACAAATTTCATCCAACTGTACGGGGTATGTTATTCGATGAATTTTCATTTCGCTTTGTATGTGATGGCTGTAACTAATTCGTTGTTTGCGATACAGACACTCGCATCCGTCACTGAATTTTTACTCAATTTTGTATGGAATACTTGATGCATGCTGTAACGAATTTTAGAGAATAAAATTCGCTTTATAAACTAGTGACAGTTCAGTGAGAAAAAACTCTGACGACACGGCAATTGCAGTTTCGAGTATCAAAGGTTCAAAGGTTTGTACCTTTGAATTATTGTGATATCTCGTGTAAATATAAAGGTTGAGGCTGTTAACGTTGAAGGAAAATATCGTAAGTTCACATGTCTGCGATGGATACCAATCTTCACCGTGTGAAGTCCTAGGATAACCTTGTTTCTAGTATGTACTGAGTGATAATATAATGCTTATTCAGATATGTTTAAATTTAATTTTAAAGAAATCGTAATGTACTGTTACTTACCTAGTGGGATCGTATCTGTTATCGAATCCAGGTACGTTGACAACGTTCCATTCTTCTTTATTCTTTGTGTAGCTAAAAGAGATTTGATCTCTAAATGTTTCCGGGCTTAACAGCTTCAACTGTTCATAATGCGAGTGGAACTCCGGCACGAGGGTCAAGTTCTTCTTCATCATATGTTCTAAATAGAAGAGAAATAAAAATGAATACAATAAGATTTGTTTACAAAGCATCATAAGTTATGGTTATGATTACTTATGAAGTTATGATCAGTGCTGGCCCGTGTCAGCAAAATGCTGAGTAACCTATTTTTACTAAAGGACCTAAGAACTTTTGATATTTGTTGTTACCCACTGTTTTTTTGTTTTATATTGTTCTATATTAATTGATTGATCGATTGATTTAAATGTATAATGAATTATGAAGAAAACATAATATACGTATAAAACGTTTCTGGAATCTGAATCTTTATTTGAGTTGTGACTGTTTTGATTGATCCATCACTTTGTAGCCGGAAATTACCTGAATGAAAAAGATAAGCCCGCGTTGGTGGTTAGGATGTTACGCTCTGTGAGATTTGATCTTATAAATTATGTAAATAATAAAATGAATCACCAGGAGTTAACACACTAGTTGAATGGTCCCCAAAGTGCACTATATAGACTTGTGCGCTAACCGTACAACACGTATTGGGGAACGAAACTCAGTACACCCAGACCAGAGTCCACTTTGAGAAGTTCATTTCCAAAGCTGGTTATGCCTCGGATCGAACCAGGTACTAATGAGGGAGAGATTTTTCTTTTTAAATTGTCTATCTATGTAATTACAGATACATATCACGCCGTGCTGTGCTGTGATGTATACAAACAATTCGTGTTCAATTAAACTTCAACTTTGAAAATAATGAGATGATTAAATTTAAAAGTAGGTAGGATTATATGTTAACTGTAAGATTTAATTTACTTACATTAATTTATAAGAATATAATTAAAATTAATAAATGAAAACACACAAGCTAAAAAAGTACAATATAAATAACTTTAAAGATTAAAATCATGCAGATAGCTAAGTCTTTTTTTATCTACCTAATAATTCTCTCTCTTGTATATATACAATATACATATTTAGATTAAGAGTATTTCCATACCAAAATACAGAATTGCTTAACAATTGTTAAGGACTGTCACTAACAAACATTTGAGACACATTCGGCCTTGCACATTTCCGGAGTAAACAAATTGGCTCAGCTTCAAACGTGAACGCCGCAGTTTCCTTTCGAAATTCCGTTTCGTTTACTATCAATTTCGACACAAATTACTCTAACGCTCTTTGTAATAAATTGTAAAACTCACCTATAATGAAGCCAACCGACACGTCATCTGGTAACCGTATACCTTCGCAAATGCTTATGAATCTGCCGCCACTGCAAAAAAAACGAAGAAATTAGGCATTGTGTGCATGCATTAATGCAAAAGTGTGCGCTGTGCACGGTTAAGGCACTTTCAACTAACCTTGCAACAGGTAACATTTTCAGGGCTAAACTACTGCTTATGCAAAATCCCGCTCCACCGGTGGCGAACCAAAATGAAAACGCCAACTGCAAATTAAATAAACATGTTGTGTAAACTGTTTTCAATGCACATTCTAAAACAGGTTTTATTTGTACTTGTACTGGTTAGAAAATGATTTAACGTGAAAGTAATAACGAAAACGAAAGTGTTGAGTATCAATTAAACATGGAATATCAATGTTACACTAAAAACTGCTTTTGCATATTATTTTCAGAAGGCTTTTTTTATTTCTGAATGTATTTACATTTATTATTTTAAGCAACCGACGCCCGTCACAAAAACGGGGTGCTAGACGTTTGTGTCTGTGTCTCTGTATTCAAATCAATATTATCTCTAACCTTTTTCTTTTCATTATCTCTTACCTTGTTTGTTGGTTTCTTATACATTTTAACAGGTTCATATACAGATGTTCTTCCCAGGTACCAATCTTCAAGGGGATTGTATTTTTGCAATATCTTGACAAGTCTGGGCACGTTCACGTAGTTGTCGTCGTCGAAGTGGCAGAACCACCTGATACAAAAAATTCAAATATTGTTAATTATTTGAATAGATTTATTATCGAACAGGCCTTGCAAGGTATCGGCTAAATAGTAGAAAATCGTAAAGATGTATAAAGTAAATTATATTACTTAAATATGTAATTTTAAAAACATTACGCATCCAAAATAGCCGAATATTACCAAAATTAACTCGTGTCCAACCTAAAAAAATATTTTATTTATTTATTGATAGAAAGGTCGATAAATAGAAAGAACGAGGAAGGTAAATAACTTGCAGACCAAAATTGTATATATATAGTTTGTTCATATCATATAAGATTACTAAATCAACAAGTTGTTTTGTAGGGGTCATTTTCCTTATATTTATATTTATTACTTATATTTTATAAACAATTTTGTTTAAAAACCAGTTCAATTAAAATAATAACAGTTGAGTAGGTATTAAAAAAACAGCGTACGAGTAATATTGGTAGCAATGTTATTTCTTGCCTTTCCAAATAATTACTATGTGTCGAAACAGCTTCGATGGCGTGAAGAAATCAATTGGTTTTATATAACTTCAATAATATTTCGCTAATTTCATCTTGGTTGAATCGAGGCAACGTTGCGGTATAATTTAGCAGTATTACGTCGGAGGCAAATAACAGGAGCTGCGTATGCGCAACCAGAGACAACATATCGCAACATCAAGTACGACAAACGATTTCAGACACTAACTTATAATTTCAAGATCGGCTTTCTCGGTATCCGGTTTGCGAAATTGCACCAGTGTTTAACTCGAACACAGTATTATTGATGATTTTTATAAACATCCATACTAATGTTATAAATGTGGAAGTAACTCTGTCTGTCTTTCTGTTTATGCCTTAACTACTACAATTTATTTATTTATTTATATAAAACAGCAACAGCCTAGCACACTTAACACTCCAATCGTATCGCTCAACATCTTGGTCTAGTGTACAAGCTAATTAGAGCTGAACACATAATTCACTTTTGGTACTTAATTTCGACAAACAACAAACAAACCTCAAAAATTTGAAAATAAAATCTAAATGAAATGTATTACAAATAAAAAAAGTTAACTGCAGTTTACAGTAAAGTAGTTAAATAATGAAAACAAAATATTCCAATAAGGTCAAGGAATTTAAAAGTAGCTACCCTCAATAAATCCGCATTAAAACCAACAATAGAACTCGTGATAGCAGTTATAGTCATTGGGGAGGTCGTAAATACCCCAAAAGGGGATCAACGTCCGGATAGTTATCCCTGTGGGACGGCTTTTAGTCTTGGTTCGTACATAACTAACTTGAATAGCAGAACACGAGGAAAGCAAAGTTATTTGAAAAGGGTCAAATTGAACTTAACTGTTGATCAAATGAAGCATATTTTAGCACACCAGATATATTACTTTATATAACTATAAATCGCTTATTAGAATTTTTTATTAAACTAGTTTTAACTAGTCACCTTTTTTCGGTTAGTTAAAAAAGATTTAAAACTTAGTTAGGTATTATTAATTGTTTTCAAGCATAGGTTAAAATGCCCGCAATATCATACACCTTAATATTTTATGCTCGTTACAAACTAACTGAGTCAATATTTTTCTTGAAAACTTATACTAATACATATAATAAAAGCCTGGAACACCCTGGAACTACCAGTCGAATTTAAAAAAGTTCTCTTTAGTTTTTTTAATATTTATCCTGTTTATAATCTTTCTATTTTGTATATCCTCGTATAATTTTTACTAATCCATTGAATTTTAGAGAAAAAAAGTATCTATCAGGCATGGATACATCTTTACACAATACCATGTGTGTGTGTGGTATGTTGTGGCCATCTTATCTAATCTACTACTGTTTCTCTCACACCATTCATTTTACCCCACAGTCTTAAAACGCGTCCAAACATTTGGGTTCATTATGAATATACGAAAATATTATTTGAATCCTACATCATCAATCAATCAATACTAATAATAAATCTGTAAGTGTAGGTATTTTATGTATATATGTATGTATGTTTAAACGAATTAACTATTCGAATTCTACTGAGCCTTTTACCAAGATGATATAGGTACAATTTTATAAACAATAAATAAAAACTAAATCTCAATCTTATGGAACTCCAAACTGCTACTAAAATGTTTTTAATAGTTTAGAATTCTTCTAATAATTGCCAGATTTAGGAATCATATAAGTCCAAACGCTAATAGTAGCCGAAATTAAGTATGGTCTAATGAAATTTCTGCCTTCCGCAGAAACCATATTCAACAGTAACGCATATTTCGATATTACATCCAACCAGATTTCGTCTTTTATTTCAATTCATTTCCTTTGTACGGCGAGCTTATATGACCCGGCTGACCTTATTCCCTTCGACCTATTGGGTCTCGTGTCATCCGTAAGCTTATTCGTTCATTCGTCAATACACATTTATTCCGGAAATAACGCCTACAAAAGACAGCGCCAACGGCCTTTTATTACGCAAGGTTGGATCTTTGGAGCACACGGAGCGATGCGTGGGCATTAATGAAACCCGAGTGGACATAACGATTCTCTCAATTTGTGACAATCGCGTGCGTTTGGATTTTATTAAATTTTATGCCGTGACAAATTGTTGAATGTTCACAAGGAAAAGGGTTCTCTTTAATAAAGACAAGCGGATTAGAAGTTATAATAAACTAGCTGGTGCGTGGAATAGTTATTTTGGGAATCATTTGGGTATCTCGAACGGTTTTCGCAGCGCACGCAACGGGGCTTCCGTTGCGTGCGCTGCGAAAACCGTTCGAGATGAATAATTTTCCCCGTTTTTTCCACATTTTCAACTGTTTCTTCGCTCCTATTAGTCGCAACGTGATTTTATATAGCCTAAAGCCTTCCTCGATAAATGATTTATCCAACACAAAAATAATTTTTCAATTCGAACCAGTAGTTCCTGAGATTAGCGCGTTCAAACAAACAATCAAATAAACAAACAAACTCTTCAGCTTTATAATATTAAGTATAGATAGAAGCGAATAGAAGTAGATGGTTTAGAAAAGGTTAGCGGAGTCTGTATCTTTTAAACTACGCAACGAATTTTAATGCGGTTTTCACTAATGGATAGAACGTTATACTTGGAAGGATTTTAATTTAATTATAATTTTATATACATTTTTTTCTCAGGAATAAAGCTAGAAGTACTATTAATACAATTAATTATTAACATTACTATACAAAACTATTTCTAATTGTTTACTTATAAATATAAGTTGTGATTATAAAAAAATTATATCATTAACACGGTTTTATTTTATTAAAGTTTATTTTAGTTCAAAATTTTATGCGCCGAAAATGTGAAGTTTCACGAGAATTTCAGACTAAGTTCGACCTTATGTATTATTACATAAGGTCGTATTTATGTAGGTATTATTACATAAATACTAATAATCATTAATTGAAAAAATTATATCCACAATTCAAGTTCTATGGGAAACAACAGAGATGTTAAGAAAACATACGGCGGGGTGTGCCTGTGTAAACGCGTGAAAATTATTGTGAGTAGTGTGAACTTACTCTTCAAAAACCATTAACGTTTGTTGTGCGTATTTGAACATCCAACTACAGGAAGAGGTGGGTCTACAGATTACAATGATATTTATGGTTAACCACAGAGTACGAGCAAAATAATAATTTGTATTATTTATTTAATTTATTTTATAAATATTGTAGTGTAGTTATAGATATTGTAGCTTAAAATTTTACTATAGGTATATAAAGCGAAACTCTTTGTAAGCACACAGGGATATTTTATGTATAACATACTACTGTTGGCCCACTGGTCCGACTGGCCGAATTTGGAAGAAAAGCACTAGAATTTGAAAAACACTCAGTCTACTAAACATAACAAAAAAAAGGATGCTATCGATGGATGCACTAAACCGAGTGCATAATTTAATAAAACATAAAATTATTTCTAAAAGTAACTAATCAACACTTTACTTATAGTTGGTGAAAGAGCCCCGTAAGTCTAATAGTCAATTTTAGATGCAAGCGCATTTTAGTTTTCCGTGTAATCGACAATGATCGTCTCACTAAACAAAGACCGCGTTCATTATTTATTTAGGCCTGCTTAACAGAAGTTAAGAGCGCCTTGTTTTTAGTGAAAACAAAAACCTACTTAAGCTATGCTAGTTTCGCGTTCAATGACTTTTAAGTTCATTTATTTAGACTTAACTGTCTTTTACAGATTTAACTGGTAATTCAGTATAGACTTTAGATATTAGTTTGTAAATATTGTAAAATTATTTTTGTTATGTTTATAATAAAATGAATTAAGTAATTGATAAAAAAAATAAAAAAAAACTGGCAATTCAGTTGAGTTCATGTCAGATTCAGTTTATAAAATATCTAGTCTTTTCTTACCTATAATGAATTTTGTACATAATTATTAACTAAAGTAAGTTTTCGGTTTATATTCATAGTTAAATATTATAGTATGTTGGATGTTGGAAGGTCTGAAATATGGTACTTAATCAATAAACATACAAATTCATATAAAAAAAGTGATCAATAAAAAGTACCAAACTTAAGTAAGAATACCCTTAAATTAAAAAAAAAATTAAATTAGTATAAATTAATATTTATTTCGGTTTAAAAATAGGCAGTGAGCACTTCTATGTTTAGTCACTTCTAGGAACCACGATGTCTTCTACAAGAAGAAATAAAGTGGAAAAAATCAGCAAGTTTTGAGAGAGATTGGAACCAGAAAAACAAAAGAAATTTATACCGTACAGAGCAAGGGATCCAAGCGAACCTCAATGCGAAAGGCGCTGATTTCATTCTGTGTTCCTGTTCGAGTTTTAATGAAAAACGTTTGTGGTGTTTCTTTTTTCATTTATTTCTTTTTATCAAACATTTCTAACAAGTTCTTCTTGGTAAGACTTGTAGAAAGTTGCTAAATGTCCCGATTTATCCCAATGTGAACCTCCTACTATTGTGTCTTATGCAATTTTCACTTTGTGATAATATATATAGATTTATAACCACTCCTTTACAAAAGACCAACATGAAATAAGAACATGACATATTATTATGTTCTGTTATGTTTCGGTAAGTGAGTACCTAAGGAATCCTTTTATTCTACTAAGATCGATAGCTCCTACATAGGCAACGGTTGCCTTCTACCATCTACCATCTGGACCGTTAGCTGGACTCCAAACTTCACATTTAAAAAATTAGCGACCCCATGTAAATTTGTACGCGACTTTTTTTACTTAAATCCATAAATATAAAATAAATTTATATATTCTGTAGAGGTTTTAATGATACTCAAAGAAAATACTCATAAAATATAATATTTTTAGCAGAAGCATTTCTTTTAATAAATTCCTTGCAACTAGTAAAATATTGTTAATAATTCATCAGAAATATAACATTAAAAATATTAAGAATGAATTTAAATGAATAAACTTATCTTTATAAATTTTCTTTGTCGGTCTCAAGCGTTTGGTGAATCGGTCCCGAAAAACGATTTTTCACGATTATCACGCTCCGACAAACCCACTTTGAAAGAAAGCCGAACTAATCGTAAGCTATGTCTATGCTTACAAAGCACTAGCTATAATTTAGAACCGGAACTCAATGGTGGTAACTATTGTACATTCTCATACAATGCGAAGTTTCAGAGGCTACAAAGCTCCGAGTTAGTAAGCGCCGGATAGATGAGAGCTTAGTAGTTCCTTGTTAATTGTAGCTCGAATCGACGAATAATTACAGAGTTGATGAATAGCCGTCATTAACATATGCAACAAATTTTGGTTTGATTGCGTTATAATTGCTAAGATGTCGTGTGGTCGGGCAACACGAAGCTGGGCTCTTGTCTTCACTCCTAGTGCCGGATCAAAACGCTCCGGGCCTAATTATTCTTTTGCTCATAATTATTGTAATTACTCTTATAATTTCTGGTTTATATCATAGCATTAATTATGTCTGCAATTATAGTTCTTTTACTTTTTGTTTGAGCATCGTATCTAAAGAACTAACTATGCTATCTAAGAATCTAAGAATATTTATTTACGTAGTTAACTAGATTAGATAATAAAAGCTTCACATGGGTGTTATTGGCTAATAGACGTTTTTCTATACTTGTATGTATCAGCCCATATTATAATCGTATCCCTCCTGGACACATACTTTATCTCGATGTGAGGTGGTAAGTATGAGACTGCGAATTTGCATGATTTCGCGTCTTCTTAAACACACATGAAAATAAAATACTTTGGAGAGCATGATTCGAACCTGCATCGGTTGTTTCGATAGCCGAGCCTTCGTTTCATTGGTCTATAAATGCTTCAAAGTGGTAATATTAATCTACTTTAAATGCAAATTTAGCTAGTGTTTTCACTAATAATAAGAGTGATAAAAGAGAATAATTTGTAGAAAGATATATTATTTGAAGTTTACAAATGTAAAAAGTAAACCATTCTTATTTTTGCAGGCTTAGTTTGTTTTACACGTTCGAAGAACACAAGACGGAAAAATTTAAATAAAATAATACTTCTTGTAACGCGAGCAGAAGACAACTTTGAAATAACATCACGTAGGGGATGCCATACCCAACCTCGCTACACCATATCACATTGTTTATTAAACGCACTATGCATATTTGTCAGTATTTGTGCCTTCTGAATGTTACTTTAATTGATTTGAGACTGTTAAACAACCAAATGGACCTTAAATTTACTTAAAAAAAATATATATTTTATGAGTCAATCGTAACGCCATCGCGAAGTTTTCTTTAGGATTTTAGAAGAACTACAACTCTCTAGTACTCACATCATTTTTTTATCTCTCAAAGTTAACCCTAATGTAAACCATTTATTTTTCGGCGATATGGTTAGAAGTTATAAGTTGGAACTTGGCTTGTATGTATGTAGTAGTTTTATTAGTAAATTACAAGGACCAAATTCCTTGTACCTAACAAAATATTATTTATGGCATGCACAGGCATTTTGGCTCGTTTGAATCTCCGCAGTGTGAAGTGGAAATTAAATTAGATACACGAGCCTCGATATCTAAATAGAATTTCAGATTGAACCTTTGTTACGTGTACATTCAAAATATTTTTCAATTTCAGCAGGTTTATATGTGTAACAATGGAATTTTGTACGAATTGAATTGTCTTTGAATTCGTTTAGATTGTACGCGCGGTTAAAATTTTTGTTATTGTAATGTCGTAAAAAGGAAATTGGGTCGTACGGTTTGGTTCGTTGCACAAATGTTATCCTTTATTACATTAAGGTCGACAAACACACAGGTTTAGCTTGTATTGACAGACCGTTACAGACAATCAAGTTGACCATCAGACTAACCGCCGAACGTTATCAAAAAAAATAGAAATCCTTACTAATAATATAAATGTGAATGTGAGTTTGTTTGTTTGTTACGCATTAACGCAAAAACTACTGAACCGATCACCATGAAATTTTGCATACATGTTTTCTGGGACACCAGAAAGAACATAGGGTACCTTTCATCCACAACGCGGACGAAGTCGCGGGCACCGGCTGGTTTCATATAATTAGGTATAGCATTAGTTTGAATGTCAATTAAGTTACTTTAAAAAAGGCATAAATAGAGAAGTTATATAAATAGAATACCATAATAAATTGATTCGTGTTTGGGGAAATTGGGAGTGAAAACTATTTATTACGTAAGTATACTAACGGGGCGAAACTGTCCAGTAATACCTACCTACTGAAACATTAGAAACAAAATTCGGATTGTTTCCAAAAAGTAAGCTTGATTCCTATATCTCTTTTTTCATCTAAAGCCGTGAACCGCGTTCGCTTTTTGTGCAAATACAGGATGTTTTCCCTTTTCTCGGGTCGAGGATTGAGTAGACAATGAATCACGTTTTTAAGGTGGAGGGTTATGGCACCCTTCTGCTGGCTTCACGACAGCCAACCAACCATTAAACACATGCGGTACAAACGAAACCGCCTTATATATTCCTTTACTTACATCACTACAATATGTAGTATAAAACAAAGTCGCTTCCCGCTGTCTGTCTATCCATATGTATGCTTAGATTTTTAAAACTACGCAACGGATTTAATTGCGGTTTTCACTAATGGATAGAGTAGTTCTCGAGGAAGGTTTTAGTATATAATTATTTTTTATAAATCTGCCCGATTCAAACTTTTTTCAATGTAGTCTATGCACTGTATTTTTATCTAACTTGTGATTTTACTCGAAGAAGTCAAACTAGGCGATTTAAAAAAACGCTTTTCTGCTAAGTCCTCGCCTTAAGTTTTATCTATTCAGCTGTGACCATGACGACTGTAGAAACTTACACGAAGAACAAAGTCAAAGAGAAAGCAAATAAGGCAAGAGGAGATGAAAAATAGCAACTATTTTATAAAAGCAACTTCCACTTACTTCTTTCCACTTTCGAGGAACCTGTCATATTCCACTGACATTTTGCAGCATAGGTGTTTGCGTTGATGTGATGCCGAACAGTTTGTGTTTACCATGTGTCCGTCTAAACAAAAAAAATCAAATTCAGCAATTGGTGAACTAATTTACTTTTTATGTAGGTACGTTAATGTTTTTGAATTACCAAAAAGTATTTACCGAAAAAAATCAGTATATTATTATTTAGATCTTGTATCAAAGTATACAGACCTACGAAATAATGGTAGGTATACTTTATATATATTTGTTATATTATAATATATTATTATATTTGGTACAGTATCTAAATAATAAATTTACCATATTAATTATGAAGTATTTGCCTACATATAGGTACGAAATCATCAAAAATAAAAAAATGCCTAGAAATAATTTTCTCTTCTCATAAGCACTTCGAATAACTTCATTAACTGCGTTGAAAATCGCATTCATATGTTTAATTCCGCTGTATCAATTTGGGAGATTATTTTCCGAAATTAATCATCTAAACACTATAAATAAGTAAATGTGTTGAACTCACTTGTTTGATTTTGATGTTGTTTGTTGTCGGTGTCTGTGAAGAACCATGTCTGCAACAAAGGAAATAAATGGTTTAAAACGAACACAATTTAATATTGTACGGGCGTTAGAACTGCCACGGGCAGAGTTGGCAATGTCTCTGAGGAAAGAGCAATTTTAGAGTTTCAGTTACGACGAGAGTCTGTGTACTCGTTGTGTCACTTTTATAGGACAAAATACGTTCGAGATATAGGAAAACTAATCGGATTTGTTAAATTACTGAAGTGTTATCTTCTTTTGAATCTATCTATAGATTACATAATATCTATATTAACTATTATTATAAATACCAAAGTGAGATTATTTAATATTATTTTAAAGATGACCAAAAGAATGGTAGTTACCATGAGAACAATCCCAAAAGAAACTCAGGATAGTTATCCTGAGTTTCTTTTGGGGTTTCTTCTTGGGATTGTTCTCATGTTGGCTTTATTTTCGAAAGCCTGTTAAATTTAATGACGATCATAAGAGTTTATTGAAGAAACCTAATTGATAAATAAATATTTTATATTTTTATAATACCTTCATGTAATAAAAGAATTGTCTGTTTCTCTGCTTAGTTCTTCTTCTAAAACATTCAACGGAATTTGATACGATTTTCAATTAAGGAAATAAGATAAACGAAAAAAGTTTGTATATATTTTCAGAATTCAGGGATAGTTAGTATACATTTTTGATTATTATGCCTAAGATACCTATTTATTTGGCGTTGAATTTATAAAACTAAGTAACTACTTACTTACATATAACTAATATGTTTAATATAATAATAAACGAATAGTTCTGTATTCTATTAGGAAGTGGTTATACAATTTTAAACTTCACCCAATTTAATAACTGCTGCTTAATGCTGTGAAAGTAACTAACTTTGCGGAGAGGCAATTAAGTCATTTCCACGCTTACTTCGCAAGAGCTTTTTTATTATAAGCTCAAAAAGGAAAATATGAACGACATATATACTAACATAATAATAGGTACATTTTTGCTGCCGACAGATTATTGTAACCTAAATAAAGTTATATAAAGTTACCTATGTTGAAAATAATAATTGGATTCTTTTATAAAAATACCTGAGGACACTTTGTGAACATCGTCAATAAAATGGGCTTTGGATGTAGGGAATAGTCAGACTTAGGAAGTCCACTGCTGGACATTAGCCTCTAGTAATTTCCCAATAGTGGGTACCTGTCAGAAGCAGCCTGTCCATAATATTAACTACCATTTTCATGCAATTAAATTTATTGTCACAAGTTTTTGGCCTAACGTTCAAATCAAATAATTAACAATTACCTAAATCAAAATATAACAAAATATTGTTTCAATTGTTTCCTACAAACACTATAGGTAGGTATACAATACGTTTGCAACTATGTTGCATTTTGATATTTTTTTCATAATGTGTAACTTTTATTTTCCATGGTTATAGTTAACTTTTCTTTGTCGTATTATTGCTTTTCTAATAGGCATGAACAATTTAAATAAATAAATAGGAGAAATATAATCAATGAGATCAGAACACTCCTTTTTTGTATTTAGATAACTTGCTGAGAATGATTGTAATAACTAGACATACACAAGGAAAGAAAATAAAATTACCAAATCTCAGATACATAAGTATTCTGTTAAAACAAAGCTGTTGATTTAAATTGAAAGTTGATTTAAAGGCCACATAAAAATGTTGTCTAACTAATATGACTAACTAAAGCAGGTTAACATATCACTGAAAGCAGGATGCGAAACAGTTACATTTATAATAACAAGTCGCTCGACTAGCAGACAGTTCTTCGAAATGCAGAGTACAGGCAAGGTAACATTTCAAAATAGTGCTGATAAGCTCAAGTTAAAGAAACACGATATCCGGAAACCGACCCGTCCATTTGTAAACACGTTACATTAGGTACCTACCTGCATAAGGTTGCCACACGCAATCAGAAAACTGATACAAGCATGGAGACCCTCCAGGGACCGAGGACAAACGCGACATTTAATACCTAACTACTTATCTCGTCGATGTCAATGGTAACAACTGTTTTAATTTATTGTTGGTTAAAAATAGTTATTAACATTATTTTGTTTTTTTTTTTAGCCAATTTGCTGAATGAGGTAATAGCCATAGCCAAAGCTCTGGGGTAGCCAGTTAGTATGTGGGATAAGAGAAGCAAATTATTATAAAAAGTAAGCGTTTATTACGGATTATTTAAAAATCTAGCTATTTACCTATAACTTTGTTTATAATTTTTTCAGTCTATCTAGTAAGTTAGATCATCAACTGCATGTCCCACAAATAGAGATGGTTGTACAAATTAAATCCGATAGGGCGAGTAGTTTCGATACAAAAGAGATAATGTAAGGCCAAGTCACGTGGTCGGCGCGCGCCTTCGTGCCACGCGCGGCTCTAGCGCAGGGTCCATGCACAATAGTTATTTATGCTGGTCCTTCGAGCCGGATTAACGGTCGATTATGCACGCTCCAGATTCAGGAAACGTGAGTCGAACGGGCTCGACACGACACAAGACCGTTTTCTATTGTTAACCTTGTACAATAACTATTATTAACTTAATGCGAATGACCATTGTAATTTTTGAGTTTTTTTTTACAATATTAAATATGTAATTGATGTTCTGCAAGAAACACAGGATTTTAATTGTCATTTATTCAATTATAACGTACTTTGTTCTATTAGCAATGCATAACTACTAAACATTTGTTAATAAAGAAGAAAGTGTAACAAATTTTTTTTACAAAAATATTTCCGATTTAATAAACCTAAAATATTTATAATACATTAAAAACATTATTCCATTCCGTTTTAAATTAATAATTTCAGACTGAAATAATAACTTTCAGACTGACATGAATAGTAGCCGACTCCTTTCATTAACATTTCAAGCTGGTAGGTGTGTGTGTAATATCTGCTGTGCATGCCTACTACTCATTCATTATTGTTATTGAATTTATGCTCCATGGGACGTGCCTATAGGTACCTATAACTTTATTAGTTTTCGAAAAATACGAGCAATATTAAATATTTGAGTTGTAATCCGGTTGTAATATAAATAAAATGTTCATTAATAGTTTAATCAGAATATTTACTGTTTTATCATGCCTTTTATAATAAAATTTAAATAGCTGGGATGGGATTAAATTAATGATAGAACATAATATAAATGAGGGTAATTTAACTACCTAACTTTAGGAGTGCTTACTGGGACCAATAGGTAGGGGCCTATTGGTCCCAGTTATCATATTTTCGTCATGCCTATTCTAAGATGTATAATTTTGGATAACAGCCTTGTATTAGTACAAATGTGAGGCGGTAATAGTCCATTTATCTCTACCAAGAATAAGTCGTTAAGATATGTCAGAGATATGATGCATTTGTGTACATGCTAGACCTTATTGGCTATTCTTCTATATTTGTCTATTGATGTTTTAGTATTTCGAAACACTCGTGTCTATGGTCAATGTTTTGTCTGATTAACTTTATAATAACAACCACTTTCTCCAATGTTTTTATGCAAGACGAGTCATAATGTTTATAAACATCGAACAGTTAAGTTTTCTTACCTGATCCTTCGCCAGTTGGAACCACGTCTTCAATATTATCGGCAATCTGGTATACTGGTAATGCTTTGTTGTTTTTACACTTATGAAAACATCATTTAAAGTTATATTTTTAATTTGTCCACTGTCATTCACGTTGGTTTTAGTCACCGGTTCTATCGTTAAATCGGTAACTTGCACTTGCCCGAGACGATTTTCTTGGAAGTTAAAAGTCACCCCTCCTTGATAAACTAAAAGACTGCAGTAACCTAAAGCTATAAGCACAGCTGCAGCTTTAATCAGCCTACGCCCTCCCATGCCAAAGCCGGTGGGCGCCGCAGCACCAACAAGCTTGCAGAAGTCTTAACACTTTATTACTCATCTGTTGTTTCTTTGTTATCAAACACTATTGATAAAACAGTACGTAAATATTGTCCAATCCCACACAAAGCATTCGCTCAGAGAACGGTTAGAAACTAAATAAAAATGTAGCACAGGCGGTAAACATACGCCAGCGCCGCCCGTCGCCCCACCACGAGGTGTGAGCGACGCGACCGACATTGCCGTCTCGCTCTAACGACATGGCTACCTGCGTGTGCGTCTGCTGCGGCACGAAGTGCGCCAAGAAATTCATTTGCAGCTAAAAAGTAAAGAGTGATAGTAGACACTTAATCCCTTATAAATAACAAATAAAGTAGATCGCGTCTCCGAACTACCTTCTATGTGTCCTGCCACTTCAAGTTCAACTTACTGATTCGCCGACTTATGTCGGTAACCTTCATACGTCTACGGATCTGCTCATTTATGAATTCTGATTCGATCTCGCAGTGTAAGCCCGAGCATAGATGTGTTGAGCTTTCTTACAAGGCCCATAGTTATGTCCACGTATCACCGTCATACTTATGTCACCACTAGCAATAGACATTGGTCAAAAACTTTTGAGCTTCACGAATGCTCAATCGTAGAATCTCCTTCTCGAAGTTGGCTCCACCTAATAGGACTGTTTGTTCCAGGTACATGTAAAACTGTATTAACTTATTAAATATAGATGTGAAACAACTTTAAATTGAAAACTTTTAAATGAAATTCAATTTTAAGATGATATTTTCCAAAAATACAATTAACTTTCTTTTTACTTTGTCATCAAAATAATAGTCTTACGCATGATTGTACAATAAAGTATTGCTGGCGAAGACGGTGAAGATCGAACTCAATAACACGTCTGTGGGTGGTATAATGAAATTAACTTCAGTCATTGTGGCGTTAAATTAGATAATAAGTATAACCGAAACTACTGAGCCGAGATTAATAGCGCTATTCCTTAACAACTTTCGAACCTGTCAATATTAAAAAAAAACGAGTGTGCTTATGACCACACGACTGAAGTGAAACTTCTTTCGCTCCATCTGTATGTATATATATATATATGTGTGTACAATATATACATGTATACACATATACATATATTAATTTTCTACAAATATTTAAATTTATAAAATAAATATTTATCGCGCGCACATTATCGAAAATGTGCGCGCGCACTGCTGTCTCTTGCTTATATCCCCCACATAACTTCCGTTCGCCTTGCCCGATCACACTTTTCGTAACGCTTACGTCACGCGTTCGCCAGCTTACTCCCCAAGTCAAGCGTGCGTAAAGAAGTTTCACTTCAAAAAAACGAAATGTCACGTGACCTTATTTCGTTTTTTTTTTTTAAACTGGTCCATACGATATTTTCAATCATGCTTAAGAAAAAAAAAATTTTTTTTTCCTAAAAATCTCCCTCTGCCCTATTTTAGTAGAACCAAACATTGATAAAAGTAGTATATTATAAAAATTTAATAGAAATAAATTTACTATTATTGTCAAAATAAGAATTCTTTAAAAAAAGATAAAATGGAATATTAATTAGTTGAGTATATAAGAAGTATAAGCATCAACATTTGACAAAAAAATAATTAAATTTTGAATACATATCTCAAAAAGCGCCATCTGCCGCATTAGTGTCGAACTACAACGAATCGTGTCAAAGGTTATCGATTATTTATTTATTTATTTTTAAAGCGCCCTCTGCCGTATTGGAATTGAACTAGAACAAATCCTGTCAAAGATCAAGTGCAATGTGTACTGTGAGACAAGATAATAATAAGAAAGAGACTAGCGGTCTTACCACAAAAACATTAAACACACTTTAATCAGGCTTAAAACACGTGTTAGTAAAAAACTTTACTACAAAAGAGTGTCTATGCATTGTTTAGGGTTTAACAATGCTTGAGCATTATTTAAATTTAACCACCGCCATATGCTAGTTTAACGAGTGTCTATCTAGTTAACGGCCTCTCTTCCTCTGACGTATTGTGTCAAATTTCGTTTTGCGTATACTTAATAGTTAATATTAAAGATTTCTTTTGATTTTATAAATGAGTATGGATATTTTAAATTTAATTGACATGGAGGATATGGATTACATGGATAATTTTTGAGATAGAATACATCGTGAGAAAATTAATCCATTCGAATATATAACTTTGGTAACAAGATTATTTATTTAATAAAGGATGATCTACCATGTGATGCTAGAGGTGGATCCTCAAATAAAAATTTTATTTAACAATTTTAACAAATCAAACTTTACATTTGACCACATTTGACAATTACGTTCCATTATGCTCAATATTTTTTGGTATTACGAAATTTTATAAATAATCTAACGTATTTGTTGTAATTTATTACTTATTCCAAACTTATAATTTGCTGATATCATTAATATAGTCCGTAATAATAGCTTGTGAAAACCAAAATTCATCATTATACGCCTATAAGATCTGCGTAAAATGAAAACGACATGAATGCAGGGCGAGTGACTGAATGAATGTTTGCCAAGGTTGCCATAATTCAATAACATTCACGTACTTTAACACTGTCTACCGAAACAAGCGCTAAATAAGGTTTTGTGGTAGGGACATTTTAAACGCTCGCTGACCAATGCTTAAATGCTTAATGCTTGTCTAACTAAGCATGTGTTTGAACAGTACTTACTGAATCTTTTGTAGTAAGACCGAAGGAGTTTAACAGTTTTGTTAGCTCGACGAGTTAACTCTCCTGACAAAACGCTAGTGTCCCATAAAAAGTTTCCCTTCAAAAATATATTAACGGAAACAATTTTCAATAGATTCGCTTCAGTAATCAAGTAAGTAGTTTCCAGTTGAGAAGACTCGCGAACTTTTGTCAATGAAGGTGTTTACACCAAGGTATTGCGAATTTGATAAATTTTCAAGCGGCAATAGTCTATTAGGTCCCAACACTGAAGTGTTTTTGTTTCTATGATTAGCAATATCTAATGTTTTACTTCACTATTAATAATATAATTAATTGCTCTGCTTAAATAGTGACGATAATTATGAAGAAAACCTGAGTATTCTAGAAGACTCTGATATAAAAAATATATTAGCAGCTCGAAAGTGAGACTTTACAGTATACTCTAAATAGTTGTAGCTTGTGATACAGATTGGAAGTTATTGCAACACTCACGCCCATAAAGCGTTGGCGGCGTTTGCTTCCCATCATTAATTCCAATATGTTCAGATAAATTGGTCACGACTAATTAGAATGTCAGATAGACCAATTAGTTTTTACTGCGCTACTTTTCAATGGAATATGTAGTAAGTCGCTCCATTTGAGTAACAGAATACAAGGCATATAATATGTATCGGTACCTCTATAAATTTATAATGACTTGCAATCTTGCAATTAAATTAATTAAATCATTAATTTTTAAAGGCAGCTTATAGAATCCGTACTAATCAGTAGGTACTAATATAATAAATGCGAAAGTTTGTTTGGATGTATGGATGGATGTATGGATATTTGTAACTCTTTCAGGCAAAAACTACTGAACCAATCACCATGAAATTTTGCATTGACTTTGTCTGGGACACCAGAAAGGACATAGGGTAACTTTCATCCAGAACGCGGACGAAGTCGCGGACACCAGCTAGTAAAATAATATTGAGATTATTGACACTGATGTATCGTGCATATATTTTAAGACAGATATTAGTGAAGCTGAAGACGTAGTTTTAGCGACTTCACTTTTTCAACAGTTCTTAGCATAGATGAATGATTGGTCTCGCTGCGCACGACTAGATACTCCCGTCGTACTTGTAAAATGTGGAATAAAATAGTACGCCGAATTCGGCGTACCCGAGCCAGTCACACTGCAAAAACTGTCTGTGATGTGTACGTGCCGAATGTTTTATTAATTTTAGGCATAATAAAATGCCAGTTTGCGTAGTGAAACTGTGTAAAAATATAATAAAACTGGGTAAAAAGTGATAAAAAGTGACGATCTGTTACACACACTACAATAAAAAGTTGCCACGTTTTCGGAGCTATTGCTTTTGTATAGCGCTCTATCTAGTCGAGCGCAGCGAGACCAATCAATTATCTTTGAGTTCTTAGTAGGTAACTATATACTTACTTAGCGTACGTTCTATATTTTGACCATGGGAGGTCCAAATAGTATCAACATAATCCTAAAACAAATTCCGCTTGTTTGAACACATTTATTAAGTCTTAATTTAAGGCGTGTGTCAAAACTTCACATTGTCGTGCATTGACGCAAACAGAAAAGTTCAGTGGTGCGTTTATTATCCGACGCCACAACATCACAATCTGTCGGTTACATGTGTAGACTTTTTAAAAATAAATAATTGAATCGTTTTACAAGGGAATGGCCCTCAAAATGGCTTCGCCCAAGGCTTTTCGGCTTAGTAATTATAAAGCAATGTTGCATTTTTTTTAAATTAGTTTCTGAGAGTAGCATGCAAATGTTATTGATTAAAGAATTTTAATTTTATTGCTATTTTAAATAAGACGCTTGACCTTGTCTAGAGGAGAGCTGAAGAAAGTGTTTGACTTAGGTTTGACTGCTATTTTTGGCAATAAATAACTCAAACACAGATTCAATACATAAACAAACGTGTTTTATATATACCAATATTATAATGAGAGAAGATTTGTATGTTTGTAATGAATCAACTCAAAAACTACTAGGCCTATTTTAAACATACTTTCACATAATTATAGTAAGCTAAATTATCAGCATATATAAACTTATTCTAAACATTAATTCTAGTAACATATTCTAAACTTTATAAAGTTACGACGTACGACGTCGTGTGCAACAGGTAGTGATTTTATTAAGTTATATTATACTATATGATTTATACTATATGATATTTCAAAGTCAAAATCCCTTTGTGGGATAGCAAACATTCTTAGTTGCAAGACTTGCAAGCAGTGCATTATAGGATTAATCAGAATATTACACCGGCCACTTATCACCACTTGCGCCAATGTACTGATTGGTGACGTCCGGACTCGGGAGCAGGCGTCGTGTCGGTCTGCTGGGCGACTTTCCGTCCATTATCCAATTTGTATTATATTGTAACCGAAGTTGATCCCTTATATTTAGTATCATTCAAATATCTTTATAAAATACCTAACTGTTGCACACGATAGCTTTTTATAGGTGAAAGATTTTTTAAAATCGGGCCAGTAAGAAGTTTTTGGGTTTATTCATTACAAACATACAAAAATACAAATCTCTTCTCTATAACAATAGTATAGACTACAATAACATTGAAGCGAAAGAATTAAGTATGTAATGTGATGATTTTGGCTGTGTGCAACTTGGTGATCCTACCTATACACCAAAGAGATAGCTGGCTGAGCAAAAGAAATCGTGGTGGAATTATTTCTAGAAGAGGCGAATTGAATTAAGTATCAACAAATAAGTATATATATATATACAATAACGGCGATATTAATCCAACATTTGAACTGTTGTGTTGGAACTGGCTTTAATTAAAACAAGAGCAATAATATCACGATAATAGTCAATATTTAGACTTTGTTGAATTGAGTATTTGTGTAAATATTTATTTTCTAGGAGAATGGACACGACCTCTTTTCTTGCGAGATCAAATTTTTTAAAATATTTTTATTGTCTTTATAGAATAATGTGTAACTTTGATTTGGTCATATTATACAATGATTTTTTAAGTAAAGATAACCCATGTCCATATTGCACGTCTTTAAAAAATGTTCCGCTTTGTACATACCTACTTATCTGTATACTGCTATATACTTATTACGTGAGATATATTAGTAAGTGTGACAGATGATACAGAACGTATGATACGGAAAGAGATAGCTGTCTGTAAAGAGTTGCGTTTGAAGTACGCTAGCCAAACAAAGCTGAGCGATGCAAACAGAAGCGTCACATCATTGATATTAGAGTCTGTGCGGAAAGAAAATGGACGTAATAATTGAGGGCGCCACTGTGCTTAATTATCGTATTTGTTATTTTGAAAACTCTGTTACGTTATTATAGTTCGACTGAAAACATCTTGATACCTTTATAAATTAGTTAAATTTTTACTACTCTATAACTTATTGGTAAAATTATTTATATAATAAAAATAATAAAGTCATTATGGTAGTTCCCTTATACGCCGCGTCCATTCTATTTCCGCACAGACTCTATAAACAACATAATTAGGGTGGCAATTTTATTATTATTATTTTTTTTTTTTAAAACGACTTATTTGCCAACTTTTATTATTACATATTTATATATTATTATATATATTATATTATATTAGAATTATCATATAATATAATATAATATAATATAATATAATATAATATAATATAATATAATATAATATAATATAATATAATATAATATAATATAATATAATATAATATAATATAATATAATATAATATAATATAATATAATATAATATAATATTTATATAATGGAATAGTATTTCATATAATTCGAAATGAAATCGCCCATCACCAGTTTATAGTTACAGAGCGCGGTAAATTGTGCCTACGGTTTCGCTTCTGACTGTTAATCTATGACGCACGCTATCTGTCCCTATTGCCCTGGATCGCCCAATTTTGTATAAAATTTATGTGATTTTTATGCACTTACGTGTGGTATGTAACTCCTTTATCCTTTTTTACTTTTATACCATAGTTTTTACACTTTCGGAATACACAACTCGGCATTTTAGACAATATTTTAATAATTATGACACAGAGTAGCACACGTGTTCTTTCACTCGCTGTTATTAAGCGACTAAATCAAATTACAACAATTGTCTTAATTTGAACGCCTCCGTTCCAGGGCACTAGTCTCATATCTACCTCTTTTTATATAATATCATTGATATTATATCTATTTCAGTTCACAAAACAAGATAATTATATGACTACTGCATTGCCTAGAATGCCGCTAAATTCAAAGTGGTTACCCCTACAGAGTGATAAAAAGTACCGCTACTCTGTCTCATGATCTATTCTGAGACCGTTCACCGAAAGGACTATTGGGACTTTGTTAGTCCTATCTAAATCATACTTGGCGGTCACCTAGTGGGCCAAGTCTGGGAACTTAGCTTGTCCTTCTTGGTTTTCACGAGAGGGTGATAATATTTTTATTTGGAATATGTTGGCAACTGGCTGGTTGGTGGCCACAACGAATATTATAATAAGAAGAAAATATATATTAAGTCAGTAGCAGTTGTCAGTTGGTAGGGTTCAGGTTGTGTGTCGAATTTATAAATAAGTTTGTTGTTAAATATATGTTCTTAATACCTCATCATCCTTTCATTTCACCAATACAGTCCACTCCTCAACAGAATACACTAGATGGGGTAGGTAGTAAGGTACCTATATATTTTTCTAGTCATTCATTTTGTTAGAAATCTTATATATATTTATATGTCTTGTTTTGTCTATGTACAGGTAATCGCGTTATTTTAAACCGTCCAGCCAAGAAATAATTTTTAAAACCATTAAACTAGTTTCACTAAGAGGATTGAAATTTAATTCGACACTAGTCTGACAGTTGCTGTGACTCGATATCACTTGGATTAAATTAACTGTACATAATTCGGTTATTTCGATACGCGTGTCGTATAGAGGTTATTTTGAGATCACACCATCAGATTAGTTAGAAATATTTCGAAGTGAATATCATTATAACAAGAGATAATTAAATTATTAAATTCGTTTGGCGGCAGGATTTCAGTAGAGATTAAACTCGGCCACATTTGATATTCATTTACTGTCTGGCGGTCAAATCGAAAAGATTTAAACTTGTTTGAGTGTAGGTATTTTATTACTTAATTTGACTTTAATCGTGATTTACTTGAAAAAATTAACATGATTATTCACTCATATACACTATATAGGTAGCGCACCCATATAACCAGTAACCATTGAAAATGTTATTATAAAAGTTATAGTATATACTTTAACCGAGGTAAATCCATAAACTTCCATACAGAAGCTGACAGAAGAAGAGTTAGGTAAAGCAGCATATCTTTTCATATATTTTCATTGTTAATTCTCCAAGATGAAACTCGACCGAGTATCATATTGCCTGTTTAAGCAAAAATACTTAGACGTTGACACGTCCACAAATCTAAAGTAGCAAGTAATGGAGAAGACAATGTTGAGTATGTCTCTGAAGCTTTTGATTCGAAATGCAGAATTCCGTCTGAGAACCAAAATGGTGGTCATAGTCCAAAGAATTAGTCAGTGGAAGTGAAAATGGGCAGGACTAGGGCAGGACATGTATTTGTTACGCAGCAGAAGGGCGTTGGGTTAGATGAGTTTTAGAAAGAAGACAACAACGAAATTCCTGTGGACCGACCACCTGCTTGCTGGATTGATGAAAGGCTAAGGACTAAGGACAGTGTGTGGTGACGTCATTAACCAATAGTGAACGGTTGTTTGTTGATGTTATTGTTGATGTTGATGACGATATTGATTCTTGCATAATTTAATAATCGAGTAGGTATAATAAGGACAGTTGAAAATTTAGTCAGTTATTCTGGACATTTGTCATATTTAGGTTACATTGCTTTGATATAAAGTTATATTAAAGCCATGAAAATATCAAAGAAGTATTATTTCCAAAAATTGTGACCTAATTTTCAGATTCTACACATTACTAAGGTTTTGTTTGCTTAGTTTTGTTGTCTGTTATCAGCTTTTCCCATTAGGCAAATGTTTTGCTTTTTTTTTTCGAATTAACCGCCCCGTTGTTTTAGCCTACAGGAACATTGTAAATTGTAAGCTTTTACTTTAAGTTCTTCAGTCCTAAGAACTAGGTATTTTTGATTAGTATAAAGTTGTACCCAAGTAAGGGAATCTGTTAAATATACTAATTGTATGTCATATTGTAATTTTTATTAATACATGACATGTTAATACCACCGATGGTATTACCAGCGATGGTAACTATGACCTGATGCTGCTGAATCAAGTAGTCTGCTGAATACCCAACTCCTCAGACACTCAGCAGATATTGCGTGTTTGGGCTCAATAGAAAGTCGTATAACTAGATAAATTAAAAAAAAAAGATTTTATAGTTCAATCTCAAGAACAATGAACACAATACTATTTACGAAACTGACTAATAGCCTTGATAATTCATTATACCTTAGGAGGCAAGAAACGATGTAACTATTAAATTATCTGGAAGACAGTAGAATAAATGGTTTCGACCACATATTAATTGCTTATCAAGTGAAAGACGACATTAACTGCGGACTGCCTACGGTGTTTAAGTTTCTCGGGGCAAATCAATTAGACGTGTTCCCAGCGGGCTCTCCTGTTGTTTTAATCCCACTCCAGATACGAATCGCGTTTTACTAGTATTATTGTTTTGAGAATATCCGTTTACATTGGACAGTAAAAAGTCTTTAGTTTTTCAACCATTGTCTGAATTATCTACTTATCTATTATTGGTCAGTAAACTGTTGTTACAAGAATGCCCATCAATATAAAGTCACTTTAAAAGAAAAAAAAACTAGGTAATTACATATTTTAATAATTTGAAGTAGGGTTTATCTAACATGAGTTTTGCAAGCAATTAAAAATAATTTAAAAGCACTAAATTTAAAAATATTAATATAAATACTTGTTATAAAATAAATAATGTACCTACATAATATGCTTCTAGTTACCTGAAAATAAATGAATTTGAATTTGAATTTGAATAATAATAATGCCCACATATAGGTAATTATTATATAATAATTCAGTGTTATTAACCAAACGTATTAGATAACATTATAAGATATTGGTTTTATTATTATACGAGGACCAGTCCACCGATTGGGAGTAAGGAGTGATTGCTGAACGCCGCGAGTTTTTGCAGTAATATGATATGAGTAACAAGTAGGTATATCAAAAGGGTAATGCTATCCCAAAGCATTTTAAAAAACGACAAATATTGACCACAATCGATGTAACATCGGCAAAATTGAACATAAACCATTATAACTACTATACTACTATATAGATAGGACAAAATTATAAATTTTATTAGGAATAGGCACACGTTTTTTTCTGTATATTCAGAAAGTAAAGTAACCTATAAGGTCTACTACCCGAGTATTCAAACAACCATAAAAGATAATATTACTTAATTACAAACATCAGGACATGTTTATGTGTATATATTATATATATATCCTACATTTTTATTTAGGGTCCTCAGAGCAAACGCGAATATTTAGAATTCTAGGCCGGAGCACGCCCACCACGGGTCGGGCAAGAAATTGTTAGTTTAGGAATTTCGGAATGAGCAAGCTATGTTTATTGGCTGGCATTTCAATTTTGACCTCCCATTCGTATACTTACCGTGACTGTTCGCGACGATTTAGGTAGGTATGTACACTTTTTATCAGAGCCTTTTTTACATTATATTAGGCAAAATCATCAAGGCTATTTATTTGCAAACGCTTGCAAAGTGAAATAATAATTCTAAAATAATTTGTTTCCTGAATATGGGTTATACATAAGTTGTTGTACATTTTAATAGATAATGTGCACATAAGACAATAGCATGTGTGCTGTTCTAGTTCTAGTCATGATATTATTCATATACGTTTTCAGGTAAAGAGAAAAGGACGTACGGTAACATTTCTCCCAGAAAAAGGTGCTGTTCCCGAGAAACGAGAAATCCTCTAAAAATATACCTAAATAATTCAACGCATAATAGAACCATAATATGAGCAAACAAATTATTACTCAAATATTTTTTTAGGCCCTAAAGAAAAAGGGGCGCAGACGTAGTCGCGGGAATATTAAGGAAAAATATATACCTAAATAAAAAAAATTCGATTCTTTTTTCAATATTAGATATTCAGTCCTATATAAATATTATCTAACGATTTGGTATGGCAAGACTGAAATTTCTTAGTTGTCACCTTAAAGTTTATCACTTCGTCAAGCACAATCTTTTCAAGCCTGTTCACGGTACATCGAATGTGCTAACTAAAGCATTTTCGAAATTGTGAATTAAATTATCGACGGAGAAGCCGATCGTTTGCTATCAACTTTATCGATATAGCAACGAAGCGGTTTTGTTTCAAAACAACAACTTTAAACTTCTTTTCATAAAACACATACTTACTTAGTTCAATTGTAAATAATTTTTGGTAAAATCTAATCGTATTGTAGAAAGGTAGGAGAAAATACATTGCTACAATTGAACTTTCTATTAGTTGTTAGTGGTTGTTAAAATGTTATTCGTTACTAGCTGGTGCCCGCGACTTCGTCCGCGTTCTGGATAAAAGTTACCCTATGTCCTTGCTGGTGTCCCTGACAACGTCTATGCAAAATTTCATGGTGATCGGTTCAGTAGTTTTTGCGTGAAAGGGTTACAAACATCCATACATACATCCATACATCCAAACAAACTTTCGCATTTATGATATTAGTAGGATTATGCAATGTACCTATATTAGACTGTCTGTTACTCTAACCTTTTCTATCGGTTTTGTGTATAGTAGAAGTAACGCCTAAAAAAAGGATATAGCAAGAATGTTAAGATAAACGTAACACCATATATACTGTTCAAAACTCTGCAGGCGCTTGAAACATTTTAATTTATGAATTTTAATAAAGCGTTCTATCTGGGGGTGTTTATATAAATCACACTGATACAAACGCAACACATCTCCTTAATATATGCACCTACTTTGTAGAACTTTGAATTTATTTTTTATCCTATAAATATTTAAATGTAAAAGTTTGTGATATTGTGTGGATGTTTGTTACTATTTAGAGCACTTGTGGTGTTGCTTGTGTGACGGTATTTATCTACCATAATGTGGAACGTTAGCCTGTCTGACGACTTTAACATAAAAAATTAATAAGTAATTAAAGAAAACATTGGTAACATATTATTTCCCAACCTTCAAAATAAATATGGTTGAATTTTAACTAGTGAGCAACACTAGCATAATCAAAATAATTAATCATTTTGAATAGATAATGTTTTATAAAATGTGACTCTCGAAGAAAGCTTTGAAATTATTTATCTGCCTTTATTTCGATAATATATTTTTCATAAATAAAGTTTCAATCTAATCGAAAGACATATGAAGTCATTGATTTTACTTAAATGTAATAAAATCTAATTACCTCAGTCCAAAACCTATAGAAATGTCAGCTAATCTCTTATTTATAGCGTTAGAAGCGAAGGGTATACTTACGTGCGTGGGCTGCGTTGGCCGTACTAAACCTATCACGTTGAAAATATAGACTCGGCTGTTTCTGTAAAAGTCGAATGTCACGTTGAATGAGATATTTTATATAGGAATATAAGTAGGTAAGTAATATTAAGATTTTCAGCGTGGGTGCATATGTAATATTATATGAGGTTATAATACAATACTTCCCACGTTCTAAATGAACTTTTCAAAGACAGCCGAATGACTTTATAAAATGCCTTATTATTTTCTGCTACATAAATAGATATGAGGGTGTCGACTCAGACTTCAAACGACAAAGACATTCTGTATACTATCAAATAAATTTATTTATTTCGCGTAAGTAAAACTTGTATCCTTGAAGCGCATTTGCACCACCTTTTTTTTCTATGTAGGAGGAGGAAATCCATCATAGATACTGACGTTCCGAGCTTTGCATCAGTATGCCCCACACCACTGGGACTCCAGTGACCTAAGGACTAAAACCTTCCCATATTCCGATGCCAATAGATGTTAGATAAATGTAGCTGCAGCATTAAACTGTCTCCACCGATTTTGTTATCATTAATTTTCAGAATTTCCTCCCACCCACTATGGAAGCAAATTTAAAGAAGTAAAAAAATAGTTAGGTACAAAGTAGGTATATAAAAACCGAAACAATAAATGTATACTAATGAAATCGGATAATTAGGCTTATCATTATTAAACTCTGTTTTATAATAATTAGAGATTTAATTATTATAATTGGTTATGGTATATAAATAAAAATCCGATAAAAATTGTTTAAATAAACGTCAAGGCTAGCGGCTCAGCCGCACTTACGCAATGATTTTAATAATTTTGAGTTTGTTTTTTATTCCCCTTATATCAACGGGAGACAGTGGTAAGTCGTGTTTTGGCATCATCGGCTCTAACAATATTTAATAAATTTTCGCAGTAGGAATAAGTGGAAGATTTCACCTATCCCTACTGCTAGTACTAGGGACGACAGAGGTTTGAAAGTAATTTGGTGTACCAACTAAACCTACCGAATAAACTCTTCAACGACTCCAATATTGGTGTCCTCCAATCATTTTATTTTCAGATGTAAAATGGCCCGCTCTAAAATGGCCATCCAAATATACATTGCGAGCCGAAAAGCTTTATTTGAGCTCAGGGTGGACAAAAGATTATCAAGTTTGGTAAGTTGTGTCTTGCTTTTTTTTAACAAAACAAAACACCAAAAATACTAAACTACCTACTAGTTATACAATAGAAAATAATAGTCTCTAGCTAGAATGTGTAATTTAATGTATAAATTTTTAGAGCCTACATGTATAAAATGATGCTTTTTTTGTGTATATCCAAACCAAATTTTATGACCTAACCAACTAAACCTTACAGTAGATAAATGTAAAAGATTTTTCTATTTTCTAAATAACACTTTACTTACTTACCTGTTCCAAATTTACACTTAATTCCCAAGGTACACAAAGTCTAGATCAAGGGTGGATGTATACAAAGGCGCTGTCAAAAGCATTGCGATAATGAAATCTAAACAATACCGATATGGTGTTGAATTTAAGGTAAAGTTTGAATGACTTAATAAAATCAATAACATTGAAATGTTACTATGAATGAACCATTACTTAAATACTATTATTTCCATTTTAATACATATATTTACTATTGTTGTCATATTATTTACAAGAGAAAAGCTATTATTTTTAGATGCATCCCACCACAGAAAAGGATAAAGAATTCAATGAATTACTCTGCATTCGCACCAATGGAAGTAGATATAATAATATTGAAGTTACAGACATATTGCCATCCGTGGACGATTTCGAAGTTATTGGTAAGACTTTAGCTGTTATAAAAATAAATATCGGCAAGCAGGCTTATGATAGTTTGATTATAGGTGTTTATGCCATTTAGGAGCACAAGCAATACACCAGAATGAATGAAGTTAGTTAGCCAGCATTAGCGCTAATCGCGCTGCTCATCTCAGCTCAGTTTTATTATTTATTTATTATTATCTAACACGTATTTACACACAAGATGATAACAACGTCTGGAAACCATTATTGGTTTGTCTAGACATTTAATTCACGCAACACAACAACATTACACTATTTATAATTACAAAAACAACATTACATTACATTACCGGCCTATTAGGCCAGTCATCTAAGACAAAAAAAAATCGTGTTAGGTCGCAACAAATTGCACCGTCCCGACCCCCTACCCCTGCGGAGTGCCCTAAATAGATCGTCTATTCCTAACCGACTAACCACGCTGTCCACCTGGTTGGTGACTTTTCGCTGCCGACTGTAATGAAATCCAATGGCACCAGCTTCGGAGAGATGATAGTCTAGGAAACCGTATTGAGTGTAGGAGGCAGGCCTACGTCCGCTACCTTCCCCCATAACTCAGACTAGGGCGATATATCTCTTATCTCTCGTCTATCTCGGTTATCTCCCGTCTACTTGACCATTCGGCGCACTTTGGCTATTCGGGTGCACCGTCCATCCTAACGACTCGTGTTCGGCTTCCGGTCAACAACTTCTAAGGTCTCAATTGTATCCTTAGCAGATCATAGATATCTATCCTCGAGTATACCGTCAAATGCTTACCAGAAGTGTAAAATTGCATTTTAACCACTGTAATAAATAAAATCTTATTTCCTAGGAACTGAAAATATCAGAGATGTAGAAACGGTTAAGTTTTATTGTAAAGAGGATGACGAAACTTCGGAAACAAGAAAAAATCTATGGGTTAAGTATGACAACGAGAAGAAATATTACATACCAGTTAGGTAAATATAATATATAAATTGTATATTTGTTGTTATAGTTGAAACTTATAAAACACTACTCACTAATAGATCTACCGCAGCGAACTTAATTTAATGTTATTGTAATACTAACCTAACCTAATATTACAGAAGTATTTTTTTTTAAATGTGTATTTTAAAGATACGAAGAAAGCACTTACGATACCTGGCATGGATATCTGAGTGACCACGTGTGGTGGGAGTATTACGACTTTGAAACAAATTTCAACAGCAATGTGTTCGGAGTTAAAGACTGTGAGTAGTATTTCGTATGTGTCAGAAATTTCTAGCAGAAGATTGCTAATTTTCTTGTACAGTCGGGGTAGGAAAAAGTTCGTCACCTTAAAGTCTACATTATATTAGTATTAAAACCAAAAGGTATCCACCACCTTAAAAGGTACTAACGACCTTTTAGGTTACCTTAAAAGGCAACTCTACGACTTGATAAAGGAATTAATTTGAAAACTGATGAAGTTTTTCGTGCCTCGACTGTACATGAAAATTTCACTATTAGGGCAAGTATCCAATGCTACATTAGATACATTAAATGAAAGAATCAAATAATCTGATTCAGCTTACGTTGCAATCACATCTACAATATCGTTGAAATATCAGCATAATTATTTATATGATGTAACATGCTACATATAATATCTTAAAACTAATTCTAATTATGCAGATTCATGTACCGATGAAGACTACAGCTATTATTCAAAAGTAAAAAATAAAGAGGAAAATGATAAGAATCTTATGGACGCAGACAACAGAAATCATATAAATACTGCTTTCAACAGGTGGGTACTACTATCATACCTATTTATGGTGTAAAATCTACCATTTCGGCTATGGTGTTAAACTCTAAAAAGTACTTCACTTTTTCATTAATATTTTTTACAGTTTCAAGCGGAAGTACAATAAAAGTTATTTAAACAAACGCGAACACAATATGAGAAGAAAAATATTTGCTCGCAATGTACAGTAAGTAGAACAGAGAATACAGATGAAACTATAGGTTTATATGACACACTTAATACTCCGTATCCTAGTTTCTTTATTAAAATAATTCAGTTCACAATTTTAAACCGTGGAACTATGTAATACCTAGTTTCATGTTATTTTGTTTGTTTGCATTTTAAAAAAACAATGAAAAATAATTTTCTAACGTCTTAATTTATAATACTTATATCACTTTTTAATATTTTATTTAACTGCAAAAAATAAATATTTAATTTATTGCTGAGTGTGTGAAAGTAATAATTTAATGTTTGCAGATTAATATTGGAGACGAACCGACAGAACCTTACGTATAAATTAGCCATAAACAAGTTCGTTGACAGAACTCCCGAAGAAATGTCCAAGTACAAGGGTTTATTAAAACGGACTAATAGAGAAGCTGGAAATATACCTTTTCCTTATTCACACAAAAGAATGACAGAAATGGCTTCTGATTTACCGTTAGAATACGATGCAAGGCTTTATGGGCTTGTGGGTCCAGTTAAACGTAAGAATGTTGAATGTTTTGTAATCACTCAAACGTATGATGATGCATACAAATGTATATTGTTTTGAGAATCCATTGTTTTTCTAATATATTTTTTTAGATTCATGAAAATTAATTATCTTCTTTTTTATTTCATTATAAAAATTTATGTAATATCACTTCTTTTATATAAAGATTAGGCATTAGGCAGGCTGACGGTCTACTTGATGGTAGACCGCTAGATTGTCACATTCGAATGCATGGTCTTGCAAATTGGGGTTTCAAATGCTCTGCCGACTTGATAGAATAAAAGACAGGGAAATAGGAAGATAAGGAAATTGGCAACATCCCCGACTTCTCTCTCTCTCTCTCTCTCTCTCTCTCTCCCTCTCTTTGTGCCTTTTCATCCCTGAAGGTAAGCCGTCAACTTCCTGAACGGGTCCCTGTCAAAACCCAACTGGAATAGCTGGGAACTGGAATCCCCGACTTGCTCAAACGCAACCGCACACGTTCTTTTATTACACGCTGATTTTGTGTAAGAGGATGGTAACTGTCGTCAGATGGGCTACTTAGTCAGTTTACGACTGAGGGCCCATCTAGCACAATTCACACTGGAACTGTGTTCCCAGAATGCCCTACCACTACTAAAGCGCCACACTGTGTGTACCTACAAGGAAATAATTCACAATTTTTGGATTTTAGAGCAAGAAAATTGTGGTTCTTGTTGGACGTGGGGAACGACAGCTGCTGTTGAGGGTGCCCTGGCTCGCATCAATGGTGGTAGACTGTTAAGGCTTGCTAACCAGGCTCTTGTTGATTGTGCTTGGGAGTAAGATTTTGTTTTTTTTTTTTTAATATAACAAAAGTTTTCAAACGTTTCTTTGAAATTAAGTTTAAAATGTTATCATTTAGATTCGATGGTGGTGGATGCGATGGCGGCACCGATATTATTGCCTATAAATGGATGATGAAATACGGTCTTCCTACTGAGGAAGAGTATGGACCTTATGCTGACGAGGTGAGGTGTACTTAGTATTGAAAATATCTTATACTTTATACTAAAAATGTTAGGTTGAGGAAAAAGTTTTTTCATATTTTGTATACAAATTCAAGATAATTTTTCAATTTCAGTTGTAATTTGTAGGTAGTAACAAAATAACCCCATTGCTATTGATAATGTGACAGGAAACCGTTATTACTGTTTATTTTTATGTTTTTAAAATGTCATCTATTTAATGGTATCAAAACCAGCCATATATAACCAAAGATATTTTACGAAGTAAGAAAAAAATATTCTTCGACCTATTACGTTATTCAGAAACCTATCCTTTTTCAGAACGGATATTGTCAAATACACAACATGACAACGCTTTATCCGATTCTTGGATTTACAGATGTCACGCCCTACAGCGAGTCAGCAATTAAGGTACTTCAATCATGTTAACATATTTTATTCTATATTGTTTGATTTACCTGCTAGATTTTAAGACTCTCTCTTTTATATAATAACTAACGATCAGGTTCTCACGAAATTACTTATAATAATAAATATTTGAAACTAATAAATCTTATAATTATTATCTATAGCTTTATTATCATAACCACCGAAGCAACCATCAGCAGAGCTATTATTCACGGTTATCGTTTTCGGATTTTGCTTACATTACGACTTGGTCAATAAAGGTCCTTTGCTGAATCGTACTTCTACGCCTCTGATATTTAGCGCTAGTTCAGACACGGCGGGAACCGCGCGATTTCCGCGCGTAAACCGCGCGGTTATGTCTGACCGATTACTCATATACCTAAATAAGACCCGCGCGATTTCAGAATCGCATGGAAATCGCGCGGTTCCCGCCGTGTCTGAACTAGCGCTTATAGCTGGCGCCCCCGACTTCGCCCAAGTAAAAAAAGTAGGCTATCCTTAATTCAGTTAATTCGTTTAAGAATTATTGAGGAACATACATACATAAAATACCTACACATACAGATTTATTATTAGTATTGATTGATGATTGATGTAGGCTGTTGACCATTGATTCGCCGTAGTATAGTTTTATTTCTTGCATACTCTTTCGTAGTTATGCAAAATGTTTTTAATTTATTTACTTCTTTGACCACAACACAATAGTCAGCATATAAAAGGGCTGTACCCCACTGGGGGTAGCTCCCGAACCGAATACCAGTTCCATCACATCTGCTTATAGCCGACAGGGCTGATCGCAGGATTTGGATAATAAAAAAATAAAATAAAAATTATTTACTTCCTGCTAAATTTTATCAAGTAAACTCTAACGTAGGTTAGGTATTGGGTAAGACTTACTTTAAAGTGTGGAAAATTGAATAATATGCCTAATTTGGGATTAATACCTTAACATCTTTACACAAAACATTCATTGGTGGTGTAAAGTTTGTTTATTCACAGTTCAATTTTGTTTTGTTTTTTTAAAAATTAGAAACATGTTAAAACCACATTTAATATTTTCTTAAAATTTCCATTATTAAATTTTTAATTAATTAATTTTTTGTCTCTTAAATTTTCAATCATAAAGCTGTCATAACTTTTATAAAAAAAATATAATATTAGTATATTAATGGATTATTCATTTTTATTTTTATTTTTTTTTATTAACAGGTTGCTTTGATACACCACGGACCTCTTTCGGTATCAGTGGGCGTGAATGATGCTTTTGCGGCTTACGCTGGTGGAATATTCTACGACCCACAATGGTAATTTTTTTTGTTAATATTTATTTAAAAACATAATTATAGCAAGCACATTTTCAGTATTATTTTCTTTTTCGATATTGAAATCTATTTATATTGAAGGACTGAAAAATAAAGGCAGACACAAAACAAAAATTAGATTATTTTCTCTTTCGATATTGAAATCTATTTCTATTGAAGGACTGAAAAATAAAGCAGACACAAAACAAAAATTACACAAATTTTATCAAATTCATCATCATCACCATCATCATCTTTTTAGACGACCTCTCGGGAATAAATAGATTTCTATATGTTAATCCAGGTAAATAAATTATCCGTGTGCCAAATCCGTTGAGCCGTTTATGCAAAAAGAGTAACAAACATCCATACATACATACATCCATTACATCCATCCTCACAAACTTTAGCATTTATAATATTAGTAGGCTAAAGGGCCTCTTTCACCAACTACAAATAAAGTGTTGATTAGTTACTTGGTTTAGTGCACTCGGTTTAGTGCATCCTTGGATAGGCGAATTTTTTATTTTTAATATTTTCTTTTTAATGTTGGGAACAAAGGTATATCAACTAAATTATTCCCGGTGACAGGTGACTTTAAATGACGGTTAGCATACTTGACAGATGGTGAAAGAGGGCCTTAAAAATTTAGAAATTACTTGTAATATTATGTGTAATATTATGTAATATTATGTAATATTTGTAATATTAAATTTGTGTATTTTATTACTAATTACAGTAGTTCAATTAGACTGAATCACGAGGTAGCACTGGTTGGATACGGGCAGCGCGACGGTGAATCTTTTTGGATTCTGAAGAACTCCTGGGGTCCGACCTGGGGTATAGACGGATATATGCATATATCCACACGCAACAACAATTGCGGTGTGGCCACCGAACCTACTTATGTTGTGTTTTAAAACACTTAATAAACTAATAAGATTCAATTGCGATTACGGCCATTTTTTTTTTCAATTTATTAATGTTTGCATATTTTTTCCATGTTTGCACGTGTATGTTATGTTAATAAGTTAATATATGTAGATGTATTTAAACACTAATTAAAAAGTGCTTGAAGCAAATAATCTTTCTCTTTGTCATTTCAAGTCACCAGAAATAAGTAATTATGTTTTTTCTCGTATGTTAAAAAAAGAAGGCTTGTTATAAAAAAAAACAGTGGTATTCCGGCAGTGCCGACAGTAATGAAAACTTGAATAATTACGTGTTGTCAACAGAGGTGTCGGTGTCGGTGTCGGTTACAGGTCGCGAGTTCAATGGTTTTCCCATCTCGAGGTCGGACAGACCTAAATAAACAAAAAGTAAGATTAAATAACAATTACATGTACGTAATAATGACACGCGATCAAAGCATTCGAAAGTCGTTTTAGGCGACCCACATTTCAAAGAGATAAAAGCGTCAGTGAAAAGCGCGAAATTACATACAGGGGAAGCGCAAAAATTCAAGGGCGAAATATTCAAAACAATCTCTCTGCGCCTCCGTCGGGATTAAGAAAAGAGATTTGTATTTTTTCCTCCTAAGAATAATGGAAGCGGCCAGAGAGGATGATAAGGGTGAACGGCGATGAAAAACGCCATAATTTACCTTAGCTACACAATAAAAATACAGGGCGTACATATTGACTTTATTATTGATTTAATACAAGTTCATGTCACTAAAATGGTTACCATAAAATATTGGTACATACACATATTCAAAAATCAGTCAGCTCAAACATTAAGTTAAAATATAAAGTTATACTTTATAAGTTAGCCTTTATACTTTATATCGATAATAAAATAACGAGAATCGTAGGAATATTATTTTATTCTTAGTGTTAATGACGGTCACCTGTAGGGATTTATATGTATAGAATATAGAATGTAACTTAAATGTAAGCTACCTGTTTTTAGGATTTGTATTGAGTTGTTTACCGTCAACTTCGCATTATTGTACCTAATTGTTATTTTTATTTATTAATAAATGAGGGTGGACCGAGATTGCGGGTGGCTACTCGTTTAACTTTTTTAACTAGTTACCCACGTGCTACCGCGCAACACACACACGGTCAAATCGAGCCGCTCGCATATCTCGGACATCGACATACTCTGAATAACTTCTTGAATAACTGCTTTGAATAACTTCTTTTATTTCGCAAACAGCGACTACTTACGTCACCAACAAAGTGGTTCTTCGAGCCGAATCTGCGAAAGAAGAAACAAAACCTGTGTAGCAGGGATGTCTTTGTTCCGAACACCTCGATCGGTTTCGACCCGCAGTCAGCACAGACGGGAACAGCTGGCGGGATTTTTTTTATATTCACTCCATGACTTTTAGGGGATTTTAATGCTAAATTAGATAAAAAACGATGTAACTTTTATAAAAATATAGTTTTTATTGCAAGAAAATCCATTAAAACTAAATTTTATAAAGATTTTAAAACATAACCTAAATCTGTTTACAATACAAATTTTATATCTACATACCAGGTTTGTTTGTACTATAAACACCAGCATCACTTAAAAACATCACTATAACACATGTTTTCAGTACAAGACAATAAGTTTTCACTGTTTAAAAGTGTTTTCATTTATTTTATTTTACCAAATATATTTTTTACGTGATTATAGTTTAACCTTCAACCACAGAAGCAATGAGCCACAGAGTAATAACATTACGGAACCTAATCTACATATTTGTTTCCAGTTCAAATACTAACCTAATCAGTGCACAGTCGTTTTGCTACAAACAGTATTCCGGGTGCGCTCGCTCCGCTGCGCTCCGCTCGCGTTAATTTTCGTAAACAAAACGGAACCTAACCTATTTATTTCCAGTACAAATAAGTATTGTAACACATTTTGTAATAAGTACAAAGTATTAAGTAAATAAACACTATATAAGTATATTAGAAGTAGTCTATGTCAAAGAGACAAAACTGAATGATGACACAAAATACTAGTATTAGATGAATACTAACAGAGTACTAACGTAAACTAATCAGTGCACAGTCGTTTTGCTACAAACAGTATTCCGGGTGCGCTCGCTCCGCTCGCGTTAATTTTCATAAACAAAACGGAACCTAACCTATTTATTTCCAGTACAAATAAGTCTTGTAACACATTTTGTAATAAGTACAAAGTATTAAGTAAATAAACACTATATAAGTATATTAGAAGTAGTCTATGTCAAAGAGACAAAACTGAATGATGACACAGAGTACTAGTATTAGGTGAATAAACACTATTTATTATTCTATGTCTGATATATTAGAAACATTGATTTACAATACAAACAATTTTAAGTTGATAAAATAAAATAATTGCAAACAGTTTTAAACAGTGAAAACTTATTGTGTTGTACTGAAAACGTGTGTTGTAGTGATGTTTTTAAGTGATGCGTACAAGCAAACCTGGTATGTAGATATAAAATTTGTATTGTAAACAGATTTAGGTTATGTTTTAAAATCTTTATAAAATTTAGTTTTAATTGATTTTCTTGGAATAAAAACTATATTTTTATAAAAGTTACATCAGTTTCTATCTAATTTAGCATTAAAATCCCTTAAAAGTCATGGAGTGAATTCAAATCCCAACCCCAGCTGGCGCATGATGAGATCATGCACGATGTGAAATCAGATACTCCAGCAGTAGAAAAAGTGGAAGAAACGAGAGGAATAAAAGAGGATGCGGCTAGTGAAAAACCCAGCACGCGCACGTCTTCCATTGCTGCACGCCAGTTGCAGCTGGAGTATGAAGCTGCTCAAGCCAAAGCAATGATGGTGGCCATCATCACCACCGCACCATTGATAACGGCAACAGCACGCGAAACAGCCCCAGCAGCCTTGAACTTGACCAAGAGCATAAGCAGATGACACCCGAGCCGCACAGCGATATTCAATTATTAGCAAGCACCCTTCGTGACGTCGTATCCCAATTATCTACGTCAAAAACGGAGTGGTTGCAGTTCAGTGAATTAACACGTCACAATGACACTTCAGCTTGCGCTGCGACGTTGACGGGTGTGGATGGCCACACCATCGCCTCTTACATTGGAGCAGACCGGCAGCGCAGCAGATGACATCGCCCGCAACTGATGAACAGCAGGCTGAAGAAACGGTGACGCATACATCAGCGATACAATGCCCGGTATCATCGCGTGTGTTATTAAAGGTAGTGCCGGTTACGATACATGGACCTAAAAACAGTATTAAAACATACGCTTTACTCGACGACGGAGCTACCGTGTCCTTATTAACGGCTGATGTAGCTAATAGGGCTGGACTACACGGAAAGAGTGTTGCTATGCGCGCTCGAAGCGCATGGGACGCTAGTGAATTAATATGTCAATCAGAGTTGATCAATTTTAGTATAAGCAATGTCAGTGGTTGTAAATATAGTATACGTGCTCGTAAAATCAGTGAATTAAGTTTGCCTGTTCAAAGTACAGCTAATATAGTCACTAAGTTACATGATAGCTATAAATTTTGTGAATTATTGATAGGTCAAGATAATTATGATCTCATTGCTCCAATTAATTGTATAAAGTGTAGCGCGGGTGGGCCATATATCACTGAAACCCCACTAGGTTGGTGTATGCACGGAGCTTTATGTCCGGTGAGTTACGTAAACAATGCACGCTTAGTTCCTTATCAGTGTTATCAGTCGAACGTAGCACAGGTGGAGGAGTGTACAAACAACCTCTCACCGCCCGCGCCCGCGTCGCCTCGTCGAGATACAGCCGCCACCAGTAGCTGCGCAGACGCCGGCGCCGCACACTCTGCTAGCTATGAGAGTTTACAGGTAATCACGATAATAATAATAATGATTTACAATTGCAGGAAATTATACGTCGTTCATTTTTACTCGATGCAATAGGTATTTGTTCGAAACCACGCAAAAACTTAGACGAATTACGAGCAATTAATATTTTGAATAATACTTCACAATTAGTTAACGGTAAATGGACCGTAGGTCTCCCTTGGAAGTATGATAATTTTAGCATGCCTAATTCTTATTCGAATGCAGTGGGGTTCTAGCGATTTATACCTAGGAAAACAATGGCCTAACGCTAAACATTTGGCTAATCTCTTTTGGTCTAGTCTTTTGGTCTAGGTGGATAAAGGAGGTCCTGCCTATCCTGATTCCACGCTGCAAGTGGCGCAAGGAAGGAGTTCAGCTGAAAACAGGTGATTTAGTTATTATTGTTGATCTATCATCCCCCCGGAATTTCTGGCCTAAGGGAGTAGTGCAGGCAGTCTATCCTGGAACGGACGGTCGGGTAAGAGTCCTAGATATAAGAACTAAGTCAGGTGTGATGAAGCGGCCCGCTTCACGGGTCGCTCTTTTGCTTAGTAATGAGTGTCGTTCCGACACTGGTGGGGAGGATGTTAATGACGGTCACCTGTAGGGATTTATATGTATAGAATATAGAATGTAACTTAAATGTAAGCTACCTGTTTTTAGGATTTGTATTGAGTTGTTTACCGTCAACTTCGCATTATTGTACCTAATTGTTATTTTTATTTATTAATAAATGAGGGTGGACCGAGATTGCGGGTGGCTACTCGTTTAACTTTTTTAACTAGTTACCCACGTGCTACCGCGCAATAGACACACGGTCAAACCGAGCCGCTCGCATATCTCGGACATCGACGTACTAGTTGAATAATTTTTTTTCTTTCGCAAACCGCGGCTACTTACGTCACCAACACTTAGTTTTAGCAATGTCACTTTTTTAACGAAAAGAATGCATCTTCCGGTATATTTGGTAGAATTAAATTTTTTTATGGTGTTTTGCGATTTTATAACTTAGGTACCTACTTCTAGGCTTCTCTTCAATTTGAAAATCACACTATTAGGTAGTAGCGGAAAATGGGAATAAGATCTGATATGGGTTTCCAGATAGCTTTCGAAAATTTCATAATGTTGTTATTTTTGCGTAAAACAACATGGATGTAAAACAACCACCCATATACCCATATACTTACATTATTACAAACGTTCGCTTTTATAAGACTAGTTACTTAAGTAAGTTCGATAAGTAAGCAGCCATTCGCAATGAATAAACATTGTTATTGTTAATTTTGAAACTTTTTTCTCGTTATCAGCACTGTACTCTTACGCTTACGATCGCGAACGAATGTTTGACGTCACGTTATGTCCTCGATTTTCCTATCAAACTCGGGGCGTTGGGTCAGCTCGGTTCCCGCCGGTTCGCAAATGTATAGCGCATGCGTTGAAATTGCGCCAATTTTGCGGGCAGCGGCCTCTGCCGTCGGATGCTCTCAGTCCGTTGCAACCTCGCCGGAGGGACGTTACGTCACGTGACGCCGCAAACCTACCGCACGGGACGGGAAAAATTTGAAAATGTTTCTCTGAAAATGGAACCGTGCAGACGCGTGCACGTACTACCTGCACATTTGCAGTATAGTTAGCGTTAGGGGAACCTGTGTGTTGTGTATTTATATTAAGTTTGTGTTAGGATTTTGAATGTTCATACACGAATATTATGTAAATGACGCGATAAAAATAGTATTTGTGTGTGTGTGTTAGGGAACGTTTGGGGTTGTGTGAGGGTTTGGGTGCAGAACCCGTCGTGGTCGCGGTCTCAGTCAAGTGGCCCAACCTTGACACGCTTTCGCGCGTTAGCACCCCCCAACCGCGGTAGCTTGTTTCTATTGCACTCTCTTTTGACATTTAAGTAAATAGAGAGTGGCCTTTTGGCAAATAAGCTACGTTGCAGGATTCATTTATTGGAATCACCGATACGAATGTTCATTGCCACGAGAATAATTTAAGTTTCATTCAATAAAAATACGACCAGCATGAGTGATTATTTTTGTGGAATGTTTGTAGATGTTTGACTGGAAATTAGCAAGAACTTGGTGAAAATGAACAAGAAAATAATACCTTTGTGACCGCTTCAGATGCGTAAACTGAAGCAATCAAGATGAAAATTTCAAGAGGTAAGAAAAAACTCAGTAAAATTTAAAGTTTTGCATAGATTTCATGCAAATGTGTGTGTAGTTTGTTGATTATAAATTTTAAAATTCTAATTCTAAGCTAAATTTTGTTTTCGTTAGATTTACTAATAATGCACTTAACTTAGTTACATACATTTTTAATTACCTACGCAAAAAAGGCTGAACGGATTTGGATGAAATTTGGCACACAGATAGTTTATTACCTGGATTAACATAAAGTATACTTTTTACCCTGGGATTAAAACGGACCACAGCGCGTACGAAGTCGTTTAGCTTATCCTGCTATACCGCAGTAGACAAAATGATAAACTAATTATTAGATACTGTTCCTCTGGGAGACACAGTTTTCCTCTCTTCCTAACCAGCGTCTACTGTTTCGACAGCCGAGAGTATAGCCACTGGGCTCTTAACTGCTTCATAAATACAAACTATGTTTGTGAAGTCACATAGGCGATAAATACAATTACAAAATGTATTATAACCAAAATATCAGCTACCAAAATTTAAACTTCGAAACAACTAGACGAAAAAGGAATAAAAAGCAAAATAAAACGTTATACCTATTTGAAATAGAACTCAAAATGTGAGTAGACAACATTATTTTACTTATTATTCTATTGTAATACCCAATCAATATTTAGAAATATCTCGAGACGGGTCAGGATCCTATAGATCTAGACTTAACGACCTTGCGCTCGGTGTCACCTTTACGCCACCCTGTCCTCTAAACGGCCGTGCACCCTTAACTAAATCGACGCTCTTTAATCAAGGCACAAAAATAAATTCTTCATAAAACACTTCAAAGGAAATGTTGGTTTATACTTTCATTGGAAAATGTAATTTGTGCAGGTTATTTGCTTCTTAAATATATGAAGAACAAAATTATTTGTTCTTCATAATTTGTTGTGATCAATAAATTCATAAATTGTGTATTTAATCAACATAATAATTTTGTCTAAATAAGGCTTCATTGAAACCACAATATTTTTTAGTATCGTTTTATTGTAATAGCTATTTTCTTGAAATCTACAGAATGTATTTATTACACTAATAAATAAAATTTAAGTGTCTCTTTGAAATGTCAAAATAACTGCTTTTTAATAAATATATATCAAATTATACACGGTACCTGCTTATACTTAACTTAAATAAAAAAATAAATATTTACACATTCCTCACAGCACCATCTAGTTACAAAGTAAGCTACTTAATGATTGTATTATGGATACCAGACAGTTGATATAACTACATACAATACTTTTTTTAGTAAGTAAATATGTACATATTATAAATACAAAACATCCATGACTCAGGTACAAAGGTAAATGTTAACACATAAACATTTGCCCCTAACGGGATTCGAACTCGCGACCGCATGGTTAACAGCTAGGGTGGGCATAGTAGAGCGTTACGTGTTGCTTTTCGTGTCTGATACGTTCCTAGCACGGTCTTGGTATGGTACGGTGTAGTGGGCAGAGACCTTTATGCTTGACGGTGCACTTAATGGTAAGTGGCTACCTTCGCCCTAACACAAGCAACGTGATAAGCGTTGCAAGTGCTACAGTAGGATTAATATACAGAGGTACATATTATATATACAATTACTGCCGTTCAAACAATTGGCTAAACTCTGACGCACACCACATAATTGCCTTACAAAATGTTTTAGTGTACATTCATAGGGTAAACGTCTCATGAATGACACGACATGAATTATGACGAGAGCCTGAGTTGTTGTGAACATTCCATATTCATGACGAGTGATGCCTCTCCAAAGGGCTTTAATGTTTTTCAGCGTAACATTAATAAACGTCTACTTAGCTTTATTGCTCCGTGAAATGCTGCATGACAAATTTAAATTCAGTGTTTTGAATCAATAAGCTCGTGAATACATACCTGTATAATAAAGTGATACACAAATACTTATATTAAGATTTAGAAACAAGGTTCATACTTTTAATACAAAGTTAGTAGGCTCGGGTCAAGGAGTTGGGGTTTGTCGACTATCGTAACTTTATAAAATATAACCTATATATTATGTTATTTGCTGATAATGTAGCTTTCTATGGGTGAAGGAATTTTCAAATCGGTTTAGTACATTTTAAGTTTATTCATTACAAACATACAAATCTCTTTATAATATTATTAGTATATATTAGTATTAGTATATTAAGTAATATTATTAGTATAGAGGTAGAGATGATGACGAAAAATACTATTAACTGTTCAAGTTTAACACAGATTGTTTAACGCATTTCATTGTGAAATTTTGGATTTTGAAAATGCTATTTTCAATTGTCTTTCTCATTCTAAAGTTTTATTTAATATTAAAAAAAGATTTAAAGACGTCATTAACGAACTAGAGAAGCATTTTGAGATTTGTAAATTGTAAGTATTTTATATTTAAAGAAATCGTTTGCAAATAGCGACCTTTTGTGTAGGTATATAAAATGCAAATTCAATTAATTCTTGGGTAGGTATTAATTTGAAGTGATTGCGTACCGTGCCGAAACCGAACAGCCATCTCATAAAACGCGTGTGGGATTAAAACACAGTAACGCTTCGTTCCAAGGGTGCGATATAAGCCCAAAATACGATATTGTGTTGAATATCCTTTTAATAAGAAAACGTGTTACGATAGCTCGAAATACGAAAAAAAGGATGCTAGGCTTCATTGAAAATAAATGAAATTTTTTGAACTGAAAACTTCTTATTGGCGCGTTTGGCATTTTTGAGATGGAAAAAAACAATTGAACTCGCGACCTGTAACCGACACCGACACTTATAATTCTATATGTTAGTGGCAGCATGTACTTTATAAGTATATATAAGTATGTACTTTTCTGACAATTCAAAAATATACACGTAATTGTTCAAGTTTTCACTTCTGTCGGCACTCCCGGAGTGCCACTGTTTTTTTATAAAGTTTTATTGCCTGCTTTTATTACAATTCTTTAGACTCTTATTAGCCTTGAATACTAACTTGGATACTACAAGTAATGAAACCAGTGAGTCGAATATATAAAAGTAATACAAAATAACTGATTGCTAGATTGGGATTCAAACTACAAAATATAAATGCCAAAATGTCTACGGTTACAAATAATTTATGATCGATAACAAGCTCGTTATTCGACGACTCCACATAGAATTTGCATTTTGTTCAATTTCATAAAATGGCGCTCGCGTTACTTAAGTTAAAGTTTAACAATACCTACCTAATAGTGTAACTCTTTCTATAAAAATTTTTTAAACGCATCCAGTACTACTCAAACGGAGAGTGCGAATTAATCAATCGTTATCAACATTTGCAAACATAATGGCTAAAAAGGGGACACCGCACAAGAGTGCGTCATATACTTAGTTCCCCTAGATCAGAATAATAGTGCCCAAGTTTTTTTTGTGATAGGTATTTACTATTTTTGCAATAGTAAAAATGTTTTTGTTTTTTTTTTTTTTACAATCCATATCAATTGTATTATTATGTTAAATTTAATTATAAATCTTTTTGTTCAATGATAATTTGATGTGATATATAATAGGTATATATGAAAAAATTGAAAGAAAAAAATTTTTTATTTTGATCTAACAAATCACGATCAGTTGTCCTAACGGTGAAGGAAAAACATTGAAAAGAAATTTTTATGTGTGAAGACATTGGCCATCTTCGAAGTCATGTAAAGTCCCAATAATCCTCAATGAGCTGGCGCAGTGGAGTAGTTCATACGTCTTCCTAACACAGGAAAAGCCTGAATCCCGTAGTGAGACGTAATGTAAGTCACATTTTTACGCTCTTTGTAAGTTCTCTTCAATACTTTTGAGATGGATTTTTTTATGTTTGTTTCCTTAATTTAAACAATCAATATCTAAGGTGAAACTTTTACCAATACCAATGGTCGCATCTTAAAATTGATTAAAACCCCTATAAGTATACAAAGAGCTGTAGCTTGTACTAATGCTAATGCTATTTTTACTAATGCGCGCCACAAATGCAGAGTTCATCAGCTTTACTTTGGATGAGGCGCCAGTAGGTACGCAGAATCCTAATTGGTTGATTCATTCTGCGGACGCGCTAACATTGGAACAATCATCCTTCTGAACTGTTTCCGTCTAGCTGTGATATGGGCCTTTTCAAGCGAGCTATGAAGAAATTACTGCTAGGTCGGCAACTTCCCGGCTTACCTACCTTCACGGTCTGGTACGCCGAGGTTTCGACAAGAAGAGCAGCCCTCACCGCGCTGGACAGCCGTGACGGGTCGCTTATGTTCTCAGACTGTCAAGGGGACTCCTGGTCTACCTATCACTATTTATAACCATATTACATATAAACATAAAATCTGATACAGATAAGATTTACAATATTGATAAAAAAATAGTTTTACTAATTTAATAAGTCTTACCTTATTTTACCCAGTAAAAGCTTCCGTCGCATATAAAGAAATTCGCTACGAAAACATCAACGTAATCCAAACAAACGACATTCGCGAGTGATATTAATGGTTTGGGCTGCGACGCCGACTTACTTAGTCTGGCAAAATCTGCTTATATTGAACACGTACTCAGCCGCTGTGTCTTTCTTATAATGTGAATGATTCTTAGTTAAGTATACAAGACAATTGAACATCAGGAGTTTTAGTCATTTTATATGTAGCGCGGTTATCGCCGCCCAGGAACACCATGGAGAATTTCCATAGATAATATTTTATTGTAGTCTTCTGTCAGCCGCCAGACAGGCTGCTTTCTTTATGACACGCGAAATAAATATATTCATAATTTAATTTAATGTGCTTTTTTTCTAATAATATAATAACAAAAATGCATACAAAGATAGTATACGTAGTTAATTTATTTAACTTTATTTATATTAGGGAAACATACAACATCTCGATACACATTATACACATACATATTAGAAGAAAAACATAAATCAGCAGAGTTTCCACTAAATTACTAAAACATATTATAATTTACAAGTCAGTACAAAATATCGGAGCTGGGAGAAAACATAGAAAAAATAAGAAAAAAGTTAAGATAAATGAGAGACTCAATTATGGTTTCTTCGAATCATTTCATTTATCATTAATAAATATTGTAGTTACACTGAATGAGTTCAGATTTTATGAATTTAATAACATTTTCTATAAGGAAATATTTTTATAAACCAGCAATATAGAGCTTAATGTAACAGTTTTTATTTTTCAAAGCTTATTAATCTTTAAAACTCCTGCTTTGTATGCGGACAGTTTTACATTACTTTCAATTAAAATTGTTTCTTTTAAATTAATAAATGAAAATGCATGAGTTAGCGAAACCCAACTCCTTCTTTCAATAAGCTTTTACAAAGTAATACAGAGCCACCACATCGTTAAATCGAATCCATACTTCCGTTCCACTTATCGCTTAGTTCAGGAAGCGGCCGACGATTTTACGCGAGGGTTTTACAAAAACTTCGCACTTAACTTTATGGGTTGTGTTGTTATAAAAATTGAAATATTGATAAGAACAGGAATAACGAATACATACAGATAAAAGAAATATTATTAGTACTACATCTTAATGATAAAACTTTATAAAAGTCTTATGGCCTCTTTGGCAAATACATTTAAAATATCTGAACAGATGTCGGTATCATTTTTTTCTACAGTTTAAGAGTTTTAAGATGTCAAATTCGTTTTAAATTTTTTATAATCCATTTTCGCAGCTTAATACCTACAAGATGAATAGACCTTAAAAAATCGTCCACAAGTGAGTCCACTAATGTCAACAATCCTTTACCGTCAGGAGCGTACCTACTGACTCAGTACACTTTTGTCAGGAGTGTGGAGGTTGAGGAAAAGGAGGATCTTATATTAACAGCACAGGATCAACAGCACACTTGCTATTCTTTAACAATGAATAATATTACCCTTATTAGTAAACTCTTTTGTTAAAGTTGTAATATTGCGTTTGTTGCTGAAACTCGTCAACGTTTTTGGTATATTTTTCACACTGTCACATTTATACGGCTTCTCTGACTGTTGTAAATGTTCAAAGCTAAATATGAAAGGCGGACGAAGAAAGCGGAAACTTTTGGTGGAATTATGTGTAATAAGGAGTTTGAAACCTTCCAAGTTGTTCGTGCCGAATGAAGAAACGCCATGAATATAGAGAGACGAGACGCTAATCTAAATAAACCGTTCCGAAGAACCCTTCGAGGAAAAATATTTGGGACCATTTTCAGGGCATTTTTATTTTTCTCGTCTTCTTTTAATGCTAAAAAAGTGTTAACAGAGAATTTAACAAACTTAAATTTACCCCACACAGTTACAGAACTCATATTTGCAGTTTTACAAAAATGTCTTCTAAATATAGTTTTTTTTATGAAACATAATCATAACAAATCGCTTTTCTAATCACGATAGAAATATCTGCCCTAAATTGAGGATATCTATTTTATTGACGCTTCAATGCACTTCGACTCTGCGCTAGTATGCGTCGACTCTTAAGTCAGTAAGGATACCAGAGCATATTTCCTTATCGACTATTCATTCGTTATCTAACGGCAGTAAATCTGCATCTCTTCTTGCTGTTGGTTGGGTTCATGGGCGTCAATGGCAACTACTATCAATTAGATCGTCAGCCTGCCTGCCTTAATAACCCTTAAAATAGTCAGATTTCTTAACCATCTTTCAGCACCCAAAATTGTACATGACAGGTACCATTAAAAAAATCTCTGGTATAACATAACGTACAATATTAAAGCTGAGATGAATCATTCACCTTGACCCTGATACTTAAAAAGAGGTCACGCGCTAGCTCGCTCTCGTCAACGCTAGGTTCAAAATAAATCTGGTTGCATTTTGCTAAACAGCAAGTTAGTCTTGCTTACTTTCATACGACTTAAAGCTTGGAGGCCGCCAATTTGTACGACTTAGTGCTTTAATTATTCCTGTGCCGGTTTCCCTTGTAAACTAAGAAGAAACTTTGTTGGAATAAAAAAATAGGTATTGTTCCGAGTGCAGTCTCGCTTTAATATCTCCGGATTTTGCTGAGGATTTATTTGAAATTTTTTAACAGTAGCAAATCCGTTGGCAATGTTGACAGTCATATTGATGACGTTTTTTATTCTTAATGCGTAAAAAAACCATTCAACTAGATATTAAAATATTATAACGTCTGGGTGGGGTTGTAGCCCGCTATACCGGAATCTGGATGTTTTGCATGAAAATGTTAAAACAGATTCTTAATTATTTATTGTGTAAATGTTTCCAATCGCCGTACTCGCTTAGCAGCAGTATTCAAGCCAAAAAATACTGTTTGGTTAACATTTATTTTTAATATCTAGAACTTTTGCTAACACGAAAAAGAAATATGTACCAAATGTTGTCTAAACTTTCACAATTCATTTTTTTTCAAGATTTTTGGTTTAACGAGGGGCTTACTCATTTGACGGCACTATGCACTTTAAGTTGAAAATGGAGAAGGAATACTACTCGACATGTAGTGACTTTAAAACGCAGTACACACGACACTTACATGATTACTTTACAAGATTACCAAGTTCAGTACACATTACATACAATATTGCTCCTTAGCTAAGGTATACAACAGAGTGGGGGAGTAACAAGATTTCAAAGATTAGGCCCAATATTCTGAGACTTGGAATCCCTAAGGTATGGGGTCCTATTATTGGCGTTTAGGGCCGAACCGTTAAGTTCGGCCGGCAAACGTTAAAGGCCCTCGTAAATTAAACCCTTGCCGTATACAGTAGATTACTCCAGTGTTCGCTCAATCGAAATACACGGGTTACTGCTCTTCGATGGATCATTGTGAAATAAGAACAAAAGAAAAAGTATATTAAAACAGTATAAATTAACACAGAATATTTCGGGAAAATTACAGAGATAAATTTGTCGGATTATAATATCCTGAAATACTTTTAAAAAATGGTCTTGCAATTTAAATTTTATTTCCAATACGAGTATACTAACAATATTTTGTAAGTCTTGTTAAGATGTAAATTTATGTTTATACTATATACACATATATTATTAAGTAGGTATCATTTAATTTAGATAGATATACTTAATATAGATATATTTGTAGCTGATTATTATTTGTATTATTATGTAAAGGTTAGACTAACGATCCACATGATGATAGGTGGCTATGGCCCCCTATAATACAAACAAGGAAACAATTGCAATAAGAAATTGTGTCTGGCACCACTTACTTGTTCCAATTTATGAAGACCAATTTTGTTATAAAAAAATTGTGCTATGGCGATGCTACAATAAAAAATACAATACCATATTAAAAATTCATCAAAGGAGAATGCAAAGACGTGAGCTTTATAATTAAACGAAGACTTAAAGCATTAATGTCAAGACTTATAATTATCAACACTCCGTGAAACGCTAATTAAAGTAATCAGTCGAGTAAAAGTTCGAGTCTCTTCGATGGGATTTGTTTCGGAGTGTGACAAAGTTTTGGACTTTAATCTCTAAGCTATCAGATAATTAGGGAACAAGTAAATCTTATTTCAAATAGCATTGTTAATGGATGAATAAATTCCAAGAATATCTGATACTCAGGTTAAGGCTAAAGTTTAGCCGGTAAATATAATAAAGTAATAATTAAACCATCCAAGTAGTAACAACCTTTTATATCGGATCTTATAATTAGATAACCTCTAAACATCTCTGATACAATTTTTACGGATATGAAGTTTTGAGTACCGAGAGTAGGATCAAAGCTATACTTTTTACAGTGAAATACGGTTATACCCGGTGATCAATAACTAAATAAATGCATTGGTCTTTTGAAAACCTGCTACACATTACAATGTTTGCTAGCATTACTAACTACTAGGCACTGCTCACAAAATCTTTGAACGAAAATTGTACTTACCTAAGCCTGTAGAAAAGATACTTTTTTTATATAGGGTGCGTCAAACCTGTTAATATATTTAAATTTATTCAAATTCATTCAGGGGTAGCCAACATATCCAAAAGAGCAGCATAAAATTATAATTTATTTTCAATGATTATACTCGTACCTATTTCTAATGATAAATAGGTAGGTACTTACAGATTTATCATTGGTATACCAATCAATACTAATGATAAATCTCTAAGTGACCTTCATGTATTTTACATTGTATGTATTACATTGTATGTATGTATATTGTTTGTATGTATGTTTCTCAATAGGTACTCTTAAACGAATTAACTGATTTTCATGAAACTTGGTAGATAAACATTTAGACGTACGGGATTACTTTTTTCACGCGGACGAAGTCGCGGGCGCCAGAAAGTATGTCGATATAATACATAATTACAGTGAGGGTATTTTGGTTGTATTGATGGTGTATTGACCAGAAATATATTATTAACATTTTATGACTCAAAAATAACCCTAAAATGAGTTTAGTAGAGATATAGGAAAGAAGAAAATGTGTAACTACTTACATTTATTTCCGTCCTTGTGCTTTGTAATGTGTTTTGCTGGTTTTATTACTGTAGGAAGAACATTTGTTATTCCGGCCTTGCCCTAGCGAGGCAAGTGGCGGATTATTCAAATTTCATACTATTTGGTCGCCTGCTTGTAGTTTACTGTTGGTTTAATAGTAGCAACTGTTTATTAAATTGTATTTAAAATGAAATGGAAAGTTGTTGTCTAACAAATATAATACCCATATGATACTTAACAGTTCACCCTTTTCATAATATTTCTTAGTTTACCTTAGCATGTGCTGAAGATAGGAACAGGTGGGAATTTCCAAACACACCTGAAGTTTCTTCTGTTTAGTATTCCCAAACAAATTCCCTTGGAAGTCTTTGTGGGAAGTGTAGGTATCTATTAAGGTGTAGTTATAAATCCATAGGTGTAGTTATTGACACAGTTCCCCACCGTGTTAGCTGAACTACTTGAACACGTTTCGATTATAAAGGGAAGTTTCGCAAGGACTTATACAACGTGCAAACTGAAGATCAAGTCCGGTTTAAGAGAAGATTAATATGTAGGCAAACAGTACGACGTATCTAAGACTAGCTGTCCCCGTGACTTTGTACGCTTTTTTTTTTAAATCTCACTGAAACTTAACAACTTGCCAAAATAAAAAGTTTCAAATAATCTTTAATAAATCAGTGAAAACCGCAATCAAATCTGTTAAGCAGATTCTGAGGTTAACGTGCACAAAAGCACAGACAAATTAGAAAAGTACAACGTGTACAATTTTTTTAATATTTAGTGTACAGACAGCTCGTTTAGGATTTTATTATATGTAGGTACTAGCTGGCGCCCGAGACTTCGTCCGTGTGAAAAAAGTAGCCTATCTTGTGTCCCGTACGTCCAAATGTTTATCTACCAAGTTTCATGAAAATCAGTTAATTTGTTTCAGGAAAAAAAGGGATTTATATTTTTGATGTACTTGTAATTTTGGTCTGAAACGCGACGGTCTGAAAAACAAACACAGTCAAATAAATCAATGTATTGAAAGATTAGGCAGGAGGTATCTGTAGTGATGCCTACCTATAGAAGTTGAGATAAGCGAGTTTTGGAGTGGAGACACCTATCAAGTCGCCCCTTGTGCTGATGACCTCAAAAGAGCGGCTGGCTGTGAATGGATGTGGCGGTCGAACGCCCGACTTTAAGGCGCTCCATTAAAAAGCCTCTATCCAGCACTAAACGCTTGTGGACTGACGACGCGATATGTTGAATACATTCTAATACAACGTAAAATTTGTGATCATATGTTGCAACAAAGATTTAAGGGATCTGCTTAACCTTAAAACCTGCTTAAAGGCTATCAGATGATTATATTGTATAGGTAAATAGTAAACAAGTAGACCGCCAGTCTGTCTGCCTCCTTTGATAATTGAATAGTTAGTATATAAAAAATATCTTGAGAGTTTTATAATAAAAATCATGTGTTCCGGTTGAGATATGTGCCCTATAAGATTTATTAAACTATCGTTATAATTTTTATATTATTTTACTAGACGATTACTTCATTATGCTTTCCTTAAAATACGATAGAAAGAAAGAAAGAAAGAAAGAGTTTTATTCACAATTACAAAGAGACAAACATAATAAAAAAAACCAACAAAACAGAAATTAATAGTCAGGTAAAAGACGTGTGTGTCCTCGCAGCAGTAAAACGGACACTGGCTCCGCATTGTGCTGAGATGCAAGCACCTGTACATAACAATGATTAGAATTAGATGATTAGATGATTACAAATTGATTAGAACGCTTAGAATTTGCTAAGTGGTAACCTATATGCTTATTAGGCCCAATCACACTGATTTGTTGAATGTTACAATGCCGTTGTTATACTTACCTACTAAACTATACATCGAGTATAGGTACTAAACAAACTTGTTATTTATGAAGGAAAAGGTTACGGTGTCGTAAGAAGTGTTTCACACGGTCACAAATCTCCCATCTTTTTACTCTTAGTGTCACATGTGCTGAGGGCGTTCGTGAGTAAAAGCACACTGGAGTACTCTCAAAAATGCAAATTTCATGTAACATATTTTTGCCGAAGTTCGGAAAGCTTCCGTGTGGGAATTTAAAGCTTTTATCGTAATATTTTTTTAGAATAAAGATTTACGAGTTTTTTTTGTGTAGAATTCAAAGACTATTCTGTAAGTTATTTGACTGTAATGTTCCAATATAACGAAGAGAAATTCAATCGGTGATCGTTTAAGTAATGTAAATATTAAATTTTCAGAAGAACTTTTGATTTTCCTAATACTTATTAAAATATTATAAAAGGTTGACCTGACCACCTGAAAATCTGACCTGAAGATAACATGTCAATATCATTTCAGAATTAAAGTGTCTCAAAAAACGGAAATGTGTTTTTTGATTTGTTATTTTTTATATAAACTGTATAATTATCTATATGTTTAATTAAGTATTTCTTATAAATAAAAATCGCTAAGTAAAGGTGAACAAGGGCGGTAGTATTTTGTAGGGTTGTAGTTTATTGCTAAAAACCAAACTAGATATACAATACAATTGTATTGTATATCGAGTTCAATAGAACAACTATTTATTATTTACAATAAAAATACTTATTAAATCTAAAAAGAACATTCTATGGGAAAAACCAAGACGACAATAATATATAGTATGTCACCCATAGATGAATGATTGGTTTCGCTGCGCTCGACTAGATACCTCCGTCGTACTTGTAAAATGCGGCATAAAATAGTACGCCGAATTCGGCGTACTTGAGCCAGTCACACTGCAAACTGTCTGTGATGTGTACGTGCCGAATGTTTTATTAAATTTTAGGCATAATAAAATACCAGTTTGCGTAGTGAAACTGTGTAAAAATATAATAAAACTGGGTAAAAATTGATAAAAAGTGACGGTTTTTTACACACACTACAATAAAAAGTTGCCACGTTTTCGGAGCTATAGCCCTCTATCTAGTCAAGCGCAGCAAGAACAATCAATTATTATCTTTGATGTCACCCATAACACTTACTCTTTGCGAGAGTCTCAAAGAGTATCGAACGCTTACTCTTTGCGTTCGCTACAGGGTAATCATGAAAAGATCGACGACCTCCCGTATCTGCGGTCTAGTACCCGTCTAGCGCGAAGAACGCCCACAAAAGTGTTTTTATGCACTTTTCCGGGGAACTAAGTGCTTCAAACTACATCTCTATTGTTCCTAGTTCACACGGTTCACATGTGCAAGTTTTATAACACACATGCATGTCTAAGTATTGTACACATTATCATGCGTTTTATTGTATATTGATGGTATTATGACATTAACATGAAAACATGTTCACATTTGTCCTTTGTAAATCCGTACTAATATTATAAATACGAAAGTTTGTATGGATGGATGTAAGGATGTTTGTAACTCTTTCACGCAAAAACTATTGAACCGATCACCATGAAATTTTGCATACACGTTGTCTGGGATACCAGAAAGGACATAGGGTACCTTTCATCCAGTACGCGGACGAAGTCCCGGGCACCAGCTAGTATTTATATACATTGAAACGTGTCACTATATAACCCAGTCAAATTAATAAAATCAGTGGAAATAATTCGTGTAGTTTTGAAAATTGGTACAATAATTATACCTTACGGTATCCAGAAGAATATACTAAAAATCCTCAAGGGTAGGAGCTATGCAGTGTGTGCAGGCAGCACAGATTATAAAGTTATATGAGCAGGCAAGCTTAGCAGCGCACTTGTATCCTTTGCTTTTATTAGGCGACGATAGGCACCCATTAGAATTTCTGTAATATAAATTCAATAGATTTCTGATAAGATATCATAATTATTACACGAACATCCCAACTATTGGTTTATTGGAAACTTGTCAACTGGTAGATGTTACAAAGGTGCGGAAATATCAAAGTCAACGCGACATCTGTCGGACACTGTTTGGGAAGCTGCCCAATAGTTAGGTACACTAAGCAAACACGATAATAATACCAATCACACTGAATGGTGTTTATGGCTGTCTTGTACGTGTGATATTATATTACCCATCGAAATAATATATCTCCCGATATTACCAAATTTAGATATTTATATTACCTACAAAAATAATTTGCAAAATAACTGTTACTTTATTTGATAATATCATTATTTTAACTACAACAACAAATATGACTAACTGCTTAAAAGTGTTTAATATTAGTAAATATGAATATTTAGACGTCTCTGGAATGAAAATAGCTTTCTGTGTATTGCGGGTGAAATACTTGTAAGGTTCTACTTAGACGATGTTTATGTATATCAATGCGGAACCTATATTATGTAATACGTAAATACGTAGTATCAAAAGGGGTTGCCTTGCCATATAAGCCCTTTGCTACTTGTCGCCGAACCAACTGCTATAAATTTAACAGGGTTCTCTACTTTCCCGTATCATTGGATACAGAGATACGACTTCGCTATTACTGTTTACGAGAGAATATGGGAGCTTATTGGAAGAAGGCAGTACCTAAGAAATGAAAAAGTGTATTATAAAAACATACATATATGTTGAGAAAACAACTTTATAAAATTAAGTAAAAGTTGTTTATTTAACTATAAACTTTTTTAAAATTATGTGGCCGATTGTACATGACATGACAAAGATTGTGAATGCGCTACTGATTCTTATAAGGATAGGAGGATAAGGAGAATTAGAAAGAATATAGAGAAGATAAAGTGCGTTTATTGCTGAGGAGTGAACGTTAGTGAATCGTCACGCTCGGATCGGTGACGCTGAATCGGGTTTACTTGGCTCTGATTGGTTTTCGCTTACTTCTTAGTCATAAGCACCAAGCCATTTTTTAATATACAGAGTAGCTGCGCCCTGTGGCTTCGACTTTTAGAAGAGACATAATATGAGCAGTCCTATTGGTATGTGAACCTACCTTCGGGTTAGTCGTAGCCGATCATTGTAGCTAATCAATACTATTTTTAATAATAACAATAAAAAAATTACATATTTTTCGATCACACTCTGATTTACGAATTGTCCCTCTAGCTAGAATAACGGTAACTAAAGTTGAAACGATATAACTCGGCCATTGCGTTGACTATTTCTAAAGCGAAAATCGTTTCGCAATATTGCTTCAATGGTATGAAAAAAATATGCAAATAGGCTTCGCTCAGCCAAAACAATCCCGCCTTTTTGTAGATTTGCTGTAATTTCCACTGGGAATCTGACGCGAAATGCAAATGCCGTTCCGGTATCTGGTATGCCGTCTGTAAAAAGAAATATCCTTATATTATTATCGCTGCAAATGTAATAATAATTCTCAGAAAATTTTCACATTATTATAGAATTTTTAAAGGTTAAATAAATCTACAGCTTGCAGTTTTCATTTTTAGATTCTTACACAATTATCAACATATATTTTACGTGTGCTGCCTAAGTGAATAATTTTTTTTCTGTTATTTTATAATATGCATAGATGTATCTAATATATAAAATTCTCGTGTTACGGTGTTTGTTGCCAAACTCCTCCGAACGGCAGAACCGATTTTGATTAAATTTTGTGTGCTTAACAGGTAGGTTTGAGAATCGGCCAACATCTATTCTTCATACCCCTAAATGTTAAGGGGGATCCAGTGGTCCACCCCAATTTTTTTTTTATTTTTTGGCAAAACGATGTTTGTCGGGTCAGCTAGTATTTGTATAAACAAGTGTTGTAATAGTACCTACGAATACATAATGACGTTCACTGAGCTGAAATTTTCTGAAAAAGAAAATTTTGAAACCAAAAAATATAGATAGCTTTTCACTAAAATATTTATCAATCACAATATTATGTCATGTGACGCCGCTGATGTCTAACGGACATTTAGTTGGGCGAAGCGACGAATACACAGACATAGTGTAGGTATAATATCGCTCAGTATGCTTCCGCACCGATAACATTTTGCCTTTGCTTGACACATGATGAATTCCGGTGGCAGTTGGCGAATATTGCCTTTTGTGCTTGAAGATAGAGTGATTTTAACTGCTATAACTTAAACATCTTTACACTTTAGCAGTAAAAGTGACGAGTTATCATTATCGTGGGACATTCAATTTCAAGTGGGACGTAAGCCTATCTGACGACCTTTACATAAAAAAAAAACAGCATTGAAAGGATGCAAATTTATATGCAATCAAAGAAATGACTGTTATGCTTATATGTGTTGCTGGGTTATTCGCATCTTGTGTGGGTTTTTAAACTTATAAGCAACCTAACTAAAAATAGAATTTACTCAGAACAGAAACAATTTTCTAAATTACTACATGCTCGTATTAATCACTTTGATGTTTGTGCACTATTAAAAAAACTGGTTCTATAGGTAATACTCATGAGACTTGTTCTACTAAGCATAAATTAATTTGCTGAAGTTAAGTTTTTCACGCCATATTCCACTTAGGAAAATTCTTATTATACTCTGAACTGGAGTGAGCAAAAAAATTTAATAATCATTTAATTTACTTGATGACCCTCTCAGCTGGAGTAGTTTACTAAAGTTAAATGTCACTAAACTTAACAGTTAACCTAATAACTTTGTGTACATTAAAATTATTAACGCTCAACTAAAGTTTAAACTAATCACTTAACTGTTAGCCTGTGCCTAAAGTTGAAGCTTACATAATTTCAGCTATGGTTCTAATAGAATTTAGGTTGGTAGATACACCTATCTACATGAGAATAAACAATAAAGCTTAGCTCAGCTTAGCTTAGAAATGGTATAACTACGCAGTTAAAAATATTTATATCCTAATTATAAAGATGTAAAGTTTGTATGTTTGTATGTATGAGGTAATCTTTCACCAATAGGTAGAACAGAACTTCAGGGACAACAGGATATAGGCTAAATATTCCACGTGGGCTAAGCCGCAGATAATGTCAGGCGTCAATGTAGGTATGTCAGACGTTGAATCTTTTATTTATCAACGCGGACTAAGTCGCGGGAACTACCTACTAAATTAATAAAACGATATAGCGCTCCATAGGATTCGTCCCCTCTATACCACATACATTGGATTGCCTATACCGTAGACCGTAGTTTTGCTACGAGCCCACGCCATTACATGTACATTGACATGAAGGAGGCCGCACATTGGCTATGCTTAGATAGTAGTTCAGCGTTAGTTGCTAAAGCGACCAGGATGTAGTTGATAAAACATTTAATTATAATATTATTGTAAAAGTTAAATCGTTTTCCTGTTTTGTTCTGTATAAAATTTGCGCTGTATAAATTTCTAACGCGGATATAATAACATTGAATATGAAACACAATAATAAATTTGTCGAACGCTTGGCGTTGCGTCGCTCATTTTGCCCGCTTGAATATTACCAAGTAACATCTCGGAAGATAATTTTCAATAAGAAAATTTCCCGGCTCTTGGCAACTGCGAAACTTTTTATTCCCCGAGGGTTTTAAATTGTGAATGGGGGACATTTGAGAGCGGACGCTGTCATCAATCACGTCGGGCTTGCTTCGATGACAACCATTCATGCTTTCCTTCTTGTATTGAACCCTATAAATGAGCTAGTAATAAATTGTTAACTACTTTCAATGGGCATACTTTACGGGTTTCAATTCGCAAGTATAATAACAATGAATTAGCCAATATATTTTTTGTAATACATACGAGTATACCACACAATTTATTTCTCGAAAGATTTAGAGTAAATGTGGGTCAAGGATTTACAAGAAGTTTAGACACTGACTTTCGCGACTACAACCTCGGGGTCTTCAAAACTAGGGTTAATGGGCATGTACTAGATAAGCGTGGTCCACCTTAGGCCGTATCTGCACCTCACATCAGGTGAGATGGTGGTCAAGCGCTGCCTTGATTTAATTAGAAAAAAAAAAAAAAAAACTACCAGCTAAGTCTCTGTGCATTAAGTGCATTATGTAATATTTATTTAAATTTCTTGAATATACCAGTATTATTTTCACGTTCAAATACCTACGATATGATCTGACTTAGACTAGATGATGAGGAAAGTTGGCACTTCATGCTTCCATAGTATTATGTTGTACTGTAATCCCCATTCGTTATTCTGCTTACATACTGATTGCCTCACAATTAATTAATATTATTTTGTAATCTAAAATAAAAATAAAAAAGTCTAATAATTTCTGCAGTTGAACAATTAACAGCGTATAATGCTTATACAGATTTATGTCTTGAAATCTGTAAAATTCAATACCAAAAATATTTATCCCCACCTTTATCCCATCAGCCTTTATTACGGTGATGTTTTATCATTTGAAATTCATTTGTGAATTTAATTTTCACCATAATTCAAACGTATCTCTCGTCTATTTCATTACATCTTAGTGTGCAGATAACATGTGTCAAATACGTCCCTGTATTTATAGACCCTTCTCAACAGTAACACGGTTCTCACCGATAAGACATTTGGAGCGATCACTGTCGCAAACGGAGAACTATACATGTACCTCTCCGCCCGCATCTACCTAATTGTCTAAATACTTGCTTACTATAATATGCATAATATAACTAATAATAATATATGCATAATATATCGAATAATCACTTGACTACAACTTTTTATAAAAGCAATGCCTCCCTCATGATGAATAACACAAAAAGGCCACTTGCAAAGCGCCTCTAAAAATAAACCATGCAATTTAGCTTCATGAAATAAAAAGCTGGCTGAATAAAAGTTTTATACACTTAAAACCGTATTAAAAATTTCTGGATTGTTTGAATCCATGGATATAAAAGGTAGAAAACACACTATTTATAATTTTGGACTGCCTGGGTTGTGTAAATTGTAATTTTTTAATCTGGTATCTGGCATGCCAAGTCGTCCAGTGCCAAATCCGACACACAATATATCCCGAGTTGTGGTCTCATGAAAATATTTTGGGCATCATCTTATAAGTCTGTTTTTTTACACGTGTAGATACGAGTTTAATATACATCTTTGTTCATTTGATAGTGTTAAAGACTAATTGGGGCGGAAGAAAGAAAAAAGACTGAGAAAATAAAACCGAATGTAAAATCTAAAAGGCTAATGAATAAAACGTGAAAACATAAAAATAAATTGTAGAATATTTATATTATACACAGAAAAAAAATAAAAATATAAAAAGACACAGTAATTTTAAATAGAGAATTAGTAGAGAACAAAATAGAAAACGAAGAAAAATAGAAAAAATAAAATATATAGTGAAACTCCAAAAAGGTCGTTTACAGATAGCATCACTTTGGATAAAACTCCTATTTTCCCGAGCTCATACGAGTACCTTATAACCCAAATCTTTTCAAAGTTCGAGTGAATAGGCACCTTCTGGGTGAGCTCGCTCCATCACAGGCCTCATCTTCGCTACACGGCGCTATGCTGGCCAAGAGCAAACTCATCTAATAAAAAAAAATATTAAAAAAAACTTACAAAGTCTTAAAATGTGATGTCGAAATTAGGTGCTTCGAAATATGTAAAGGTCACGCGTGAAACTTCTCCAAGTTAAAAGTCTTGACTTTCTTTTCCGTCATCAGAATTCGAATCCACTTCAAGTATCTCTTGATGCTCGTTTATATTCTTAACTGTGACCGTTAAACGCGACCTATTAACAGAGTTTCGAACATTACCAGAAGTAGAGCATTTCTATTTATTACCTACAAACTAATTTAGGTTTGTTCCGAAACCAGATTGTTTAAATGCATTAATTATTCATTGGTTCGAGTTTAAAAATATATAAATGTATCGCCAATACAAAAGAAAATTTATTCACATTAATATTTTTAGTCTATTTTCAGTATAATACGATCAAAGTAAAAAAAATTATTAGAAAATCTATACTAATCTGTTAACCGAACTACTGGTAATAGACCATATTATAAAGGGAGAAAATTTCAATTTTTTAATATTAAATGACTGAACTGAACCGATTTTGAAAATTCTTTCACCTATAGTTTTTATAAAATATGTTACTCGCTGATAATGTAATCGCTGATAAAATAATAATGAAAACCTTATATACCATATATATTTTGTCTTTTGTAATATTCAATATTAGATTGTTATTGAAATATTTACTTTTGTAAGCGCTTTATGAAAATTTTAATAAAAACCTATATTGAATTCTTTCTAGTTACTTAAAGCTTGTATCTTTAGGTGACGATAGTCACTCAAATATATAAAACAAACGGCCCGCCCCAGGATTTGCGCGGATGCAATTTTTTCCTGCAAATTATATACACAATCCTTCCTCGTTGATCGCTTTTTTCATATTTGTGTCAGGAAAATCTTTTCCAGACACAAATATGAATTCGGTTCTTTAGAAGAAGTTAGCGGAGTAACGGACAGACGCGGATAGAAACTTCAATTTATAACAATAAGTGCACCGAATTACCTGTAAGTATGCCTTAGTAAAAAAAATACCAGCTGAAAATCCAGAAAAAACCTTCAAACTATTGTTAATGTGTAACAAACACATTAACAATAGCAACACGACACCGTTATAGTGATTACATTCGCAATTTGTGTGATTGCCAATGTTGCTTCGAGACACATAAAGTTGGATACTTGGCTCGTTTACGCTTCAAGAAATAATTCAGGACATTTGAAGCATCTCACGAGTTGTAGTTACCGTACACCGACGCCATAACTACAACAAAGTGAAACAGAAATTTAGTTATACGGGAGTTTGCGTTGTGCAGCGCTTTGTGTTTGAATATGACTGACGGCTGATTAAAGCTGGATTAATTTAGAAAACAGACTATTACGTAATTGTAACTGAAGTAGTAAGACAATGTAGTCTCATCAGTACTTAATATTATAAATGCAAAAGTTTGTATGGATGTATGGATGTTTGTAACTCTTTCACGAAAAAACTACTGAACCGATCACCATGAAATTTTGCATATTGTCTGGGACACCAGAAAGGACATAGAGTACCTTTCATCCAGTTATTTTTGTCGCTGAATTCCAAAAAAGTCACCAATAACCTAAAAAATCTAGTGATAACGTCAAAATGGGTATAGATAAATAGATACATAGCCTTCGCAACTGTAAGACCTGTAAAATAAGATAATGGGCATAGTTCTTCGAAAATTGCTAGTCTCCTCAGTCGAGCAGATTTCCTCAATGACACAATCAAAGCCGCTGACTTTAAAACAATCAATGTAATGTAATGAAACTAAAAGGCAATAAGCGTGGCACTTTTTTCAGTAAATAGAAGTTGCTAAATAAAGAATCACTAGAACAAGTAGTGCAATAAACTGTTAATAAGAAAATGAAATTACGTCTCGATTAGCAAGTGCCAACTATCAGAATAACTTTGTTAGCGAAACAGTGAACTGGGGAAGCCCGAAGACCAGGTGGCAATTCATATTCATGACTTGTTTGAATACAAAATATATTGCAAGTACTATTCCCAGCAAATTAGGTCAGCGAACCACAGAATAATAAACATCACACCTTTGGATGTAAATTTAGATTCATACTGTCGCCACTACCAAACTTTTCATAATAAGACAATTTTTTTTTTTTACGAAAAATAGTATCTTTTGGTCGTTTGAATGTGAACTAACTTTTTTGGTTTGTAATCTATTGACCAATTTTATTTTGATTAAAAAAGAATAATATGTTAATTTTTTGCGATTAATAAAAACGAGGAAGGTTTTTCTATTATATAATTTACAGAAAAAAATACACCCGTGCGAAGCCGGGAGTGAGTCGCTTGTAGTTAATAAAACAAAAAATACTATGAAATGTTAAAAACAGCTGAAATTTTTACTCTAAGAAATGTATAAGTAAGTACATCTAAATATAGCTACGAATTTAATAAAGCGTCAAGCAATATTTTCTCGTAATAACGTTATATTTACAGTGTTGAAAATCTGCTTCGCAAAAATATTAGATTCGATAAAAGCGGCCTCAGGCCACGCAACCATTACTTATTAAAGCGTAAAGATGGGTGAAAGGGGGTAGACGCGAACTTAATATAATATTACACTTACTCACTTGGCTAATAACGTTTTACTGGCAGTGTCTACATCACCATCTTTACGATCGAATAAAGTTTTAAACTTTATAATTTAATTAAAAGAACTAAACTCTGAGCTTTTGATGTCAGCAGCTCAAAGAGAAAAGTTAAAAGAAGGATGAAAGTAATTCTGTCTGTCTATCTGTTACCTTTACACGTCTTAACTATTCAACTGATCATGTTGAAATTTCTCATGCGAGGATTAAAGAAATGCATCATGACTAGTCAATTGGGCTTATACAAACATTATATATATAGCACCACAGGCACAAACCAATTTGAAGAAATTAGAAGCAAACCAATAAATTGCTGCGGATAAACAAAATCAAATGAAAAACAAACAATTGGGTCTTGGACGGCGTTTACACTGGTTTCTAATCAAACGACCGCAGCTTCTTCAATTATTTACTCTGTCCTCTATTAAGGTTTTCCTAAATATATTGAAGGAAATAAGAGATGTTTTTCCATTTTTTTTTTCAGGTCATGGAAACATTGCATTAGGAACGGGATTTTTCATCTTCACATTAATCAAGCTAACAGACTGCGATGTTGTTACTGATGCGCCGAAGCCTCTTTCGGTCGGATACATGAGAGATGTGTCGTACAAAGATGTGCCTGAACCGGAGCTGTTGCCAGTTCTCTATGGCAACGACACGAGATGTCGTGTGTCCGAATATCATTGCGCTAATAAGAGGTGCATACCAATAAACCGATTTTGCGATGGCAGCAACGACTGTGGCGATTCGTCCGATGAGCCAAGACATTGTACACGTAAGTTATTTCAAATATTAATTCAAATAAATATGAAGCAAGAAGCAAGTCTTAGGGCCTCTTTTACCAACTACAAGTAAAGTGTTGATTTTTATGACACAATATTTTTATTATAAACATAACAATAAGAATTTTACAGTATTTACAAACAAAGTAAAGTGTTGATTGGTTACTTTTAGAAATAATTTTATGTTTTATGCCTTCGATAGGCGAATATTTTTTATTATTTACTTTTTAATGTTTGGGACTTTTACCGTACAAACAAAGGCTAAATTATTCCCGGTGACAGGTGACTTTAAATGACGGTTAGCCTGCTTGACAGATGGTGAAAGAGGCTCTTATTGTATTATACCAACGAGTAGATTTATATCACTATAAAGGTGCGTTCTACGTGGATTTATTATAATTATATTATTCAAACTATTATGTCTTTGGGTACCTCATCAGTGGACGCAAATAAGTAGTTTTTCATGTTTACATACACATCAATTTTGTATTAGGATTAGTATAACTAAAAAAACGTGGGATCATGTATTATCAAATAAATATGATCCCACGTCACCCACAAATAACTGTTTTGTGAACACGCTTGATGTAAAAATGTTATTATGCCACAAAATATTTTTTTTTGTTTTCTATTTTCGTAACTAATTATTATAACCAGCAGCTAATAACTTAAATTTTATTTTCTGTTTGTTAATCGTTAAATCAAAACAATAAATATAGGTGAAAATATTTTTTGCCCTGAAAATCATTACAGTCTCATGGCTGGTAAATAAGTTGGCTAATTTGTGAAAACCTCCAAAGTTAAAATCAAAGAATTTATAATTACATCAAAGCCTTAAAGTTAATGATTTCTCGTCGAGTGGAGAATGAAATGTTTTCCTTTCTTTAATCAATTAATTTAGCGGAACTGAAGTGGTACGTGAAGAAGTACATACGCCTTGCGGTTTCATTAAAATCCTTACATGGCTTGGTTCATAGTTTCCTTTGCTTATGTACGTATATGCTATATGACTTGTAAGATTCCCGATTGATCTGAAAATGATTTGCAGAATCAATAAAAAAAAATCAGTAGTATGCCAACAGGTGTATCAAAATGTCTAACTGAAAAATATCTTCCCCTTTTTTTATAATTTGAAGCTTAGGTAGATTTTTGCAGCTTTGCCTTGATAAATGGCATTCTTATTCGTTTTCATTGAAATAAAAAGAAAAAACGAAAAATGTTCAACGTATAATTCCATCAATTCATCGCTAAAAAGCTTATTATCCGATTAGGGTCACATCCCTGGACGTCAAGAACCATTCGATCGCAATTTAGTTTAAGATCTATATTTACAGAGAAGATCTATAGTTTTACAGAGGATCTATCAATTTTCAACAAATTACTTTGATATGATTTTATTATTAAGTTCGTAAGGTTTTTTTTGTATATTTGTCTTTAATTTCAATTTGTTTTACCGAAATTTAATTAGGTACAATTTATTTTTATTACAAATTTCCTTTTTTTCTCTCGTTATTATTCTTATTTCATGATGTTTTTTGGCTTTATTTACTTATTTCTGACTAGCTGTTGCCTAAAGCCTTCCACGATAAATGGACTATCCAAAACAAGATATAAAAGATATCTATATAAGATACATCTATAATTATTATATATATCATACATATAAGATAACTTTAATTACGAGTATGTGTAAAATTATATACTTAGTTGAATAAGGCTGTACTTGAACAAAGCTTTGCACCTTTTACGTATTGTATAAGATCTCGAAGAGCTTTTAAGTAATGGCGCAAATAGTTATCAATATAAATGCAAACCACTTAGAAATTATAACTAAAGAAATCCTTTTATTGTAACACTAAATGTAAATCCGCAGCCGAGAGATGAGACGGTTCCCGACTAGACTAGTGAATTTTAATTGAATTTGGGAATGCGGACGCACGTAATTCGGTTTTCGGTAAACTTTGTTCGCATTAAATAGTGGACACTTCTGTATCCCATATTAAATTTTTAATCACATAAATAATCATGAAAATAATAACTGTTATGTTGTTATGTATGTCTGTTGTATGTTTTGTCCAAATTATAGGATATGATTTTCTTTCAAATCGACCAAAAATTAATCGCTAGTAGAATATCAAACAATCAATGATATTCGCACTTTATTCAAGTAGGTAAATCGTTGAAAGAGCAATGATAAAAACAAGCCACAAAGTGAAGATAAGAATGGATTTTATTGTTATTTTATTTTTTTCTAAAGAATAAATCAACCGGAATAAATCGAATTTTATAAGCAAAAGTTACACTATTACGTGCCGTTATAAAGACATTACTCACCTTCTGAAAATTAGAGGAGTTAAACCCATGATATAGCGATTGTGGAAGTGGCAACAAATACGCCGAAGTGCTGAATCAATCATAAATGAAATTGATAATTTTATTACATAGGTATAATTTATCAATCTGTTGGCATTAAAGAAATACAATGTTTAAAATCATAATTATTCATGTCTAAACCTTGTCTAACACTTAATATGCCTATTAAAGACAAATAAAAATTAAACAATATCAAGATAATTACGTATTGAACTGTACAAATTTTTATTTCCCCATTTGCAATGAGATTCCGTTTACCAGAATTCCATGGATAATAGAAGTAGGGTTCTACCCTATTAACTTTAGTAGAGTTCCTAGAATTGTATACGCCTGCTAACTATAAACAACTAAACGTACCTACAGCGCATATAACCTTTCCAGTTAAATATAGCCCTTATTAAACTCGCGTTATTATATTTAAAGGCAAGTCACAATGGCGCCCGCCTTGGCGCAGGAGAAGCTAATGGCTCGAGTGAGGCAGCTAATAAGATTAGGTGGCTCCTTAATTTGACCCGGCCCCGCTTCACTAATTTACCAAAAGGCTCTGGTTCAATTTTAAATGATCTAATAACTTGGGGCGCGACTTTGATACTGCATAATATTGCAGAACCATTTCAGAGTAGAAGACGTCACTTTACACATAGTGGAGTGACCGCTTCGGCCGCCTACAAAACCAACACTACGTAACCAGCAGTCACGTGACAAGAATTGTTTTTCTTTCTACGAAACCAGTCGACACCTCATAGAATTTGTTATTTACTCACCAATTTTTTTTTTTGTAGTTATTTTGAATGAGATTATATAAAAAAAAATTAAATTACATTTACACACTAATATTATCAAGACAGAAGATTTGTATGTTTTTAATGAAAAAACTTAAAAACTACTGGGCGATTTAAAAAATTCTTTCACTTATAGAAAGATACATTGTCAGGGAGTAACATAGGTTATATTTTGTAAAGTTACGCGGACGAAGTCGCGTACAACAGCTAGTATACTATAAGCAGTGTCTAGTACCGCGCGTACTTCGCGCATGCCCCTGCGAAGCGTGAATTCAGCTAGTTTTACGAGTCATAATGGAAACTTCCAAACCTACTTAGTCGGAAAAGTTGGCGGCAGAAAAGATTTTATGCGACAAGCTTTCAAGAAATTGAGGATTGACGAAGTTTACAGCAAAATGTACTCCGCCAAATGTGTTAACGTGAAATGTTTATTTAAAAAATAATTCAACAAAAAAATTAACAAAAAAAATAATTCAACGTAAACTTAAAATAATTAAGTTTACATTGAATTATTTTTTTGATATTTTACGCAGATTTAACTTGAATTTCAAATTTATTGGATTATCCGCTTATGATTTTTTTAAACTTTACAAGAAATCAATAGAAATTTTAAAATATAAGTTGCACTCTATAACATCTTAAGTAATATTTTGAAAACAATTCCTTAATATTTGAACAGTAGATTTAAATGGGTGATAAAGTTTTTATTGGACACAGCAGGCTCTACGTTGGATTTTCTTAGTAACACATGATTGGTGAGCTGTGTTGAATGAGAGGTTACGAAAACAAGCCCAGAGGCGCCGGATTGAATTCACCATTATTAAGTTTTAATGACGTTGGCCACAATACAAACCCCTAGGGCTATAAAGGATAATGGTCCCTGTGTCGTTCGTAATAAGACAAACAATCTCTAACAAAATCGCAGCTTTCATTGAGATGGTAATTTTAAAGCTGTTGATATATTTTTTATAGTAGGTAGCCATTTTAAGTATAATGTACAAAGTAAATATAAACATGATAGAACATATAACATAATAAACATGATTAAAATTATGTCAACAGAGAACGCCCTTTTATTAATTTTTCTAATCGTAATATTTTTTTATTTTATAAGAGGGAGGATTTGTATTTTTGTATATTTGTATGTTTCATTTTCTTTCACCAATGGAAAGCTAGTAACATAGTTTGTATTTTATAAAAAAAGACGCGCTTCCTTTTTTATATTAATACAATACCTACATAATTATAATTTTTAATTGATTTTTTTATGAATATCTTTCAAAAAATAATGTAATAAAGATATAGGGTATACAACCGATGGAATCTTTTATTTTTTCTAAACTTGCTTAAAGTGAGCTTTCAGATGAAATTGTTTGTATGAGTTTTTTTCATGCCCTACTGGTTCTAATTCAGAAACTTAAATAAGCGATGTGAATATTTTTTTTCGTGAAAAAGTATTTGGAAAACAAAATATCTTTTCGAGTCGACAAGCCGTTTTATGTGTTAAGGTAATCAAAACTTAAGTTCGCGGTAACAGCTGCCTGAACATACTCAGACTAATTTACATGTACGAAGCGATGGCGAACCCAATTTCCCGACAAGCAAAGGAGTTCTGTCGTAGCACTGCGCTACTATTTTACCCAAGTTTGCAAACGGTTCAAATTTACTTTTTTACTGTAAAATAAACTGTGGTTTGCGAAATACTTGTTAATGGTTAGCGCAAACTTTTGGAAACCCAACTTGGGGACTTTCTAAGAGAATATAACTTATAGTTTGAACGCGAGCTTCGAGAAATCGAGCGCTGGAGTATATTTCTGTTTTTAAAAGCATTTTTTTATTTTTCATTTAATGCAGAAAGCAAATATAAATATGAGAAAAAAAAAAATATGAGAAATTCTTAAATAAATAAGAAAAAAATATAAATATTGTAGAATAATTTCGTGATTACTTAATATCGTTAACGTTGCATTGGATCTTTACTTTCCTAAAGATTCCTCGGAGTTCGGAGAAAAATGGTTTTTAATGTACAAAATATAGAAAAATCGAACAAAAATATAGATATACAACCACGTAGGTACTTACATTATAACAATATATGATTTTATGAAACTTTATATACCTAAGCATATGAAAGTCATTGAAAGTGTCTAGAAGCCATAAGTCCAAATGGGAAATAATCGTCAGGCAGGCGGCGGAACTTTAACGTGACTGCAACGTAGATATTGGCGCTGTGCCAATGTGATGCAACTAAAGAACCTCACTTCTTTAATACCTTTCATCAACGTGAAACGGTGCTAAATGATAAATTTTATTAGTTAAGAGTAGCTTTTCAGTTTTCACGAGAAATAAAAATAATTTTATAAACAAAAATTTAATTATTGTAATTTTAATTCCTTTTTGTTTTAGAACACACTCGACATGTCCTTTCTTGACAATTTTTTTTTATATCTAATTGCCTAATTATTTTGATATTGCGAAAATGACAAGATGAAAGTTTGACCTACAATATATATATATATATATTTTGAAGCAAATACATATATATTGTATAACTATTGAAAAATCGTCATTGAAAATTTGACATTTTTCCCAATTTTGCGTCAGCCATAGCCTTAAGTTAGTCTAAAAAATTTCATGCCACCAGAGCATTAAATATGGAATGCCGCGTGCAAAAGCTAGTGTTTAGCTTTTCGTTTAGACACTTCTCTGTAAAATATTCAAATTTATAAATATTCAATTGACACGTATAGGAGGCCCCATAGTATGGTCACAGTCATAGCAATTTTAGGAGTGTACATTCGCATAAATAATACAATAAAACTGATTCCTAATAGAGCTGCGTCGTAAAATGCAAGGTACCCACTTATAGTACATTTTCTGTGAAAGTTTTATAGCTCTCTCAACCCTTTAAATGCAATGGGCCGGCGACGGTTGGCCGATCGTAAACGTAGTACTAGAAGAGTAGCCTGACTAAGACTTATTCAACAAAGACTTACAATGTGTTTTTGATAGCATTATCGAGTATTTGCAAGTATTGATTTACCTTAGATGCGTCTTAGGTTTGTTTGTGTGTGTGAAGTGAAAAAGTCTGTGAAAAAGGTTCCAGGGTAAAGACATTATCATCTCCTTGTATTAAAGAAAAGGTAAGTTTCCTGGTGTTTCAAATTCGGCAGGCACAGCATAGTATTTAAAATTGTACATAGCATTTTGTAACTTAAATGCTTTTAATAACATTAAAATTGTATTACAATTATTATGCTACGGAAACATGCACAGCATGTTCTCTATTGTGCGCAGGTACAAGCTTATTCTAGGGGTACCTAAGAGCGACCCCAGTTGCAAAATTACAGACCTATTTTGCTACTAACCATCACGCGGAGTTCCGATGACAGTACATCAAACACTTATTTAATTTTTATAGAACGCCATGAAAAGGCCAGAGAAAATGCCCAATTATTTCTAAAAAAAAATTTACCAACCCAAGAAAAAAAATACCAATAAGTATCTGTAGGCAGATAATTTCTATAAAATAATGAAATTGTTTTTTGTCGCTGAAACACCCTTTCAATCTTTTCAGCTACCATCTTGTTATCGAATAGGGCGCTCCCTGAGGGGATTTTCTACTTGATACTAGTGAAATCCTTCCGATAAAACCTCCATTTTATACCTGACATATACTTAAACTCACGTGTTTTCTTTAAGTCTCCATATAAAAATAACTATATTCGTGCTTAGTGTATTTTCTAAGATAAAATCCACATTTTTGGTGGAATGAACAGACTATTAGGTATATCCATAAATTATTATGAACCTGTATCATAGATATCATAGCGACAGTTATGTGCGCTGTTCTCCTAAGACAGAATAAAAGACTAACATAGAACCGCGGTTGGAAACGACTGTTGCAGAAGAAAGTTTATTTCCCACATGCGAGCAATGAGTCCTCTCATTTACAAGATATTTATATAGGCTAGCTATTTTTATATAGGCTAGTTTTTAATGACCGCATAAAAATATACCTGATACAGTTACTGTTAACAACAACAACAACAAGCTACCTTTTAGGTTGCTTCATCTGTTCATTTTAGTAATTAGTCCTAAGTGACAATAAATAGTGTGTAAAAGGAAGGAAAACAGGAGATGGCCAAATGCGTCCTTTTGTCCTTTTTATTTAATAAACTTTGTTCAATTAGTAATTTAAAAAACTACTTTATATTACGCCAAGATTAACGTATAGGGTATAACAGAGGGATTGAAAATGGCGGCTCTTCTATTTGCCTTTCGCTCCTAAAATATTTCTGTCTACATTTGCATCTGCATAGAATCAATACTAATTATTGGTTACTGTTTATTATAAAACAAAGTCATCGGCGCATTTGTCTGTCTGTCTGTATGTAGATATGCATGTTCACGATGATCACAAATACTACTGTACGGACTTTAGTGCGATTTTCACTAATGGAAAAAACGTTGAACAAGGCAAGTTTAAAAAAAAAACTAGCTACACTTTCCCGGCTTTTAAGTAGTGCCTAATTACACAAAGTTACGAAATTTTATCAAAATCGGTTCAGTACTTTAGGAGTCCATTCCATTGGCCTTTGTTTAAGGACACATAATTTTTATATAATATAAGGATTAGCAGAAAAAAATGCACCCGTGCGAAGCCGCTAGCGGGTTGCTAGTTAATTATAATTACAAGTTTTATTTATCTTTCAAAAACTGTCACCGAGTTGGAGGACATTTATGCAAAAAACAAACCTCTAATTACAGAGAGATCCTTGAGAACTTAGCTGACAGTTACGACAGATGAAAATCTGTTCTCGATTAGAGGCTCCGCGCCAAACCATCTTTTAATGCCAAGTAAAGGAGCAAATTGAAAAAAAGATACAAAATGACTAATTAATAAAATTGCAACTGCAGGGTGCAACTGCAGGGGAAAATATTTAAACAATTCAAAAAGTTATATTGATAAAATATACCTATATTTGTGTAACTGTAATTGCATTAATAACAGACAGACAGACTTATTTTTACATTTATAATAATATACAAGTACAATTACTATGGATTCACATAATTTTTGAATTATCGGTTGGCTGATTCTTATAGGTGACAGCTATAAGACAGCTATAAGAAGCTAGGTGACAGCTACAGTATGTTGTTCAATGATGATAATATTAATTGTTACACTAAACTTTTACATTTATTTTATTATATTTTTTTGCAAACTTTACATACTATAGACATATTTATAATTCTTAACTTCACTTTTGCTGTTTTGTTTCGCAATAAGGATAGCCCAAAATCTTTATCCAAATTTTAAGATTTAAGATTTAAGATCCAAGGTTTAAGTGCACTTAAATCCCTTTTGGGCTTGGGTATAGATTGTGTTTATACCCGACGGTAGCCATCTAACATCAAGTCGACTGTTCACCCGTCTGCCATCTTTTAATATACAAATACAATACTTTTACGAGGGTCGCAAATCAGGAAAAAATTCTTACAATTACACGTCAATACCTTTGTCAGTCACGCTTCGACAGATACTGAGACAAAGTTAATAAAAAAGGGATCCAAGCATATTTCTTCATTCGCACCATTCGGTCCTTTCACGTAGTGTAACATTTTTGTTAATATTGTGTTAGTTAATAATGCAGCTACACATTTTTTCTTTTCATTTTGTTAATAAACTACTTTGTAGAAAAATTTAAACTAAAAGCTAAATATCCCTAACTATTAGTTTAGAGATAAGGATTAGTACATAATTAAGGAAATAATACGCGCTATTCTATACATAGCGCGTATTATATATTATATTTTAATATTATATTATATTGTAATATATATTTTCAATATTGTCATAGAAAAAATTATTTAAAAAAACTACGGAGTTTTGTTGTCGGTTTCTTTCCTAAACAGAGTTACGACGGGCCGTTCTTTGGTAGATTTATATTATAAATAAATAAATAAATAATTAAAAATATTATATAATACACGAAAAAAGGAAAAATATGTACATACTGCTAACACTAGATCGAAAAGATAGGACCACGAACAACGAATGAGAATATCAACGTGAAAAGTTCCTGTTCCGTGTAGTCAAAGCTTCAGGGGTTGCATCGGTCAACGGTGATCCAGGCCACGGGTTCAAATCCTCGACACTAATCCGATTGTGTCTGCTACGATTGTACCGCAACACTCTGCATATACCTTTTATATCTCGGTCGATCGCGTGTTCCGGCCTCTAATTCAATTATAGTATGGTGAAGCTAATGAGTGACGTGTGATGGGTAATGGACGGTGAAATGTGAACATCGCATATTTCCTGACACCCTGTTGAATTATTTCCACTTCCGTAATAAGAGAAAAATTAATTTAGGTATAAGAGAAAATTAACTAATCGTATTAAGAAAAATTAAATAAGTTAACTTATTTAAAATTGGAATTGGATCGCTATTGGAAAGCAGCATTTTCAATAGCGATGAAAAATTCAATATCAAAATCGCTCTGAAATATATTTTTAACCTCGAAAAACACAAGTCCAAAAACCGCTTAGAATCTGTTATGATGTTTCGGTTGCGATAGAAAGAGTATAAAGGATAAGCTTTTGTGATAAAAGAGAAAGTATACTTACTAGCTGGCGCCCGCGACTTCGTCCGCGTGAAAAAAGTAGCCTATCCTGTGTCCCGTACGTCTAAATGTTTATCTATCAAGTTTCATGAAAATCAGTTAATGCGTTCAAGAGTTATGGAGGAACATACATACATACAATACCTACAGCTACACTTACAGATTTATTATTAGTATTGATGACAAAAGGGCGCAAGTCGCAAACACGCTTACAAGTGCTCTTCTGTTTTAATGGACATAAAATTAATAATACGATTATTTTGTATGTCTAATTCTCATAATTTGAGCCTGCGATATAAAAGCTACAATAATAGGTAGGTACATATCATAATAAGTACCTGTCTACATGGAGATATATTGCGTCTACAAAAGTTTTTAGAAACTCGAATAAATTAATGAAGTATAAATAAATGTATTTCAAAAGGAAACAATTTTTAAATGAAAAGTTTGCTATCATAAAATTCCGTTCTTATTTGTTAAAAGGAAAAGAAATTTATATTGAACCCAGCTGTTAAGTTTCTAACAACACAGTCGTCATTTTCAATTGGTATTTACGATCTCTGACTGTTTATTTATACGAGAATTTTATTGAGACTTATTATGTAATACTATAGCGACCCGCCGCCGGCTTCGTACGCATGATGCTTTGAAAAATGGTGTCTTAATAGAATTCTCTGTAAGTCTGTTGACATTATGAATTGCCTCTTCATAATATTGTTTGTGCTTATACAAATACAAATACAAAATACAAAAAAAATATTAATCTTTATATTTGATTCTCAACAATTAGTTTACTGACGCTCTGAATTAGTATGATGGCTTCCGTCAGGTCCACAGATATTTTAAACCCCTTTAAACAAAATAAAGGCCTACACGGGTATATTTCAATTGGGATGTAATTTAATGACATATTTAGTGATATACGAGCAATTGTACTACAATTATTATCAGCTTAAATGAAACAAAAAATAAATGTTAAATACGTAGGTACAAATACGTCTAGTGGCCGCAATAACCCGTAGTTGGATGTCATTTTATCAAATCCACAGCAGTAGCAGACGGATGTTAATTTATTCTCTCTGGTCGTTGTCATGCAACATTACCCATATTCGACCGCGTTCGTTTCGAGTTGCGACCGTCCGTAAATTGTTGGTCGAGTTCGTCCGAAAATTATTCGTCTTTCTTTTTCAGTACGAGCAAATTTTACACGTTGTAAATTTCATGGATATAAATGTAGGTATAGGTACTCAGTGATCTGTCTCTATTACACGCGGCAATAATTTACTAGGGTACACTATTTTTATCTACATTGAATGCGCTTGACACTTACTTAGTTAAGATAAAGAAATATACTAAGCAACTTAACTGTTTATTGGCCTTAACACTATCTAATTACGGAATTTTTAGCAATGTTTTCTTATAATATTTTCTCTAACTGAAACTTAAGAGAAATGGAACCTTCCTTCATTGAAATTACATACTCGGGGAAAGGCTTAAGACATTGTGAGTTCTTGCATTATGTGTGAATTGTAAGAGAATAACGCCTTCAAAATGTCTTAAGCCTTAAATCGGATACCGTAAAATGGGAAATATAAAGATTTTTGTTTATTCAGTTAAGAGGATACACTTAAAAAAAAATATTCAGAAAAGCCTAGTGGGAGTATTATTTAATAGGAGCCTTGAGCTCGTCAATTTGTGGGCCGAAATTATTAATATACAAATATTATATTTTCGTCCCACAATTGTAATAGTTATTAAGGTTCATAATGAACATTTCAAAAATGATGTGCTTAAAAGAAGTGTAGGTATTTAAATAGAAGTATTCAAAGTGAGAGCTGCTCGAAAACAATGGGACGTGCAAGCGTCCCGCATCGTTCCACAAATGGACAGTGTTTTCCGCATATCTAAATTCTGCAACTATGCCAACGTTAGTCGCAGAAAATCCCAAGTGGATCGTGTTATTTTAATATGAATTTACTAAAATAGAACAATGTAAAAAATCTCAATTATTTATGCCCTATGGGTGCTGATCAAATATTCGACAATCATTGTGCCGATACCCCAAATATACTTATATAGTCTTTGGCCGATACTTGTTCTGCGAACGGTCTTATAGCGAAGAGCCTCAAGAGGCTCTCGATAGATGGCTGGATCAAGGGATGAATGCAGAAAGCGGTACTCTAAGACACGGCACGTAGCGTCAGGAGGCTCCTTACTCTGCAGCTCTTACTACTTGGTTATTGCTTGAGTCCTGCCTTGCTACTTGTGGCACTATAGTGTTAAATTTTGTTTTTGTTAATATTTATATTTTAAAAAAAAATAAGAATAAGAAGGAAAAGACCGGATCTTTTCCTTCTTATTCTTAAGTAACCACATACGGAAAATTGGTATAACAAATAATCTTCAAATAATATAATTACCCATTTAAACCGTTTGTTTATTTATTAATAATATAATGTCTTTGATGTTTACGGTCCCTTAAATTCTATTATTCAAACTCCAAAGAGTAGTTCCGAATTCCCGCTCTTCACAAAAACTGATTAATCCCAATCTGTAATTCGCCATTCTTGTTTGGTACTTGGACTCGCCTTAAAAGTGCTCAAACTCATAAACCCTGTCACAAGCCACCTCGAGCTAATTTCGACAAGTTGGCGAACTTATTACAAGTTAAATTGAAATTCTGAAAGACCTGCGACCACTCGACCCTTATGGGAGTTTCGAAGAAAAACTGATGTTAACAGCGACCAAAGAAAATTGTGAGCACTTTTCGTAAAATATTTTGAGATAAATGTAAAACAATTTTTTTGGTTTAACATTTTAAAATATTTTTTATACATCAGGCAGGCTTATTTTACACTTGGAGGTAGGTGTTCGTTATCGCCTATTGATACAAGTAATGCCAAATGGGTTGCCATACCTACATACCTTGATAGGAAGTAAGAATATGAGATGAAAGAGGATGAAACATGTTCTGTTACTTCTCAGTTCTCTTCTTGTAAATTAAACTCATAAAATTAAATTAAAATAATGTAATAATAATAAATACTAGGTACAATTTTTTGGAAAAAATTTGTGGACTTTTCATTTGTTAACGTGCCACTTGATGGTTGGTGGCTACCATCGTCTATAACACAAGCAACGCTATAGATGCTGTAAGTGCGCTGACGACCATCATCACTACATAAAACAAAGTCCTCCGCCGCATCTGTCTGTCTGTCTGTCTGTCCCTATGTATGCTTAGATCTTTAAAACTACGCAACGGATTTTAATGCGGTTTTCAGAAATGCATAGAATGGTTCTCGAAGAAGGTTTTAGTATATAACTTACAAAGTTACGCGGGCGAAGGCGTAAGTATCAAACAACCATTTAATTAAATATGTAGGCGACATCTGGTAAGATTTTTAGGAACAAACAAGGCTGCAGAAAAGAGGCTTACTTACGTAATGTTATTAATTTTAAATTAACAGATGTCCCTGACGCGAGGGCGACATCTGATAAGAACTTACGTAATGTTATTAATTTAAATTAACAGATGTCTCTGACGTGAGATATTTTTGCATTTATCCTTACTAATACAACGTTACAAAGTTAGGCGAAGCAGCTAGTAGTAGGCATAAGAACAAGGAAGGGAGAGGCTCTGCTAATCCTTTTACTCACTCACTAAAGCATTAACAGATGGTCTTCTGTAAGGGGATGGTTACTGTCGCCAAACGGACTATTCAAATGACTGCTTTCCGAAGTTATGTGTAACAATTATCTAAACAAGGAAATCTTGTGACTGTAGCACATTAAAATGCAATGAAGCAAAAGTGAACCTTAAAATCAGAGTATAAATAAGCTCTATCTATCTTTCTTATTAATCAGCATGAACAAACTCATCAATAAACAGAGTAAACTGACCTCCAATGTAAACAATCTGACTAGAGGAGTGCTCTCTGTTTATGCACATGAGGTAAACGACGTCACAGTATAATAATATCAAGTAACTTATCTATGCAGATTCACAGTAATGGTAAAATTTTGAGGCATCAATTTTTATTTTTTTGTAAAAAGTTCCATCAGTTTAACTGAAATCAGAGTAATTATGAAATTTAAATTTAATTATGAACCTCTTTATTGATTAGTCAATCTTGCGATTTTTCTTATTTATCGAAAACCATTTAGATCTGTTTCTGTTTGTACATTAAAACTAAATTTAATATTATTTAGGATTATAATGATGTAAATAATTAAAATTTACATTATTAATGAAGGCAATTTAATTTATAAATACTTGTAAAAGTTTATATTATTACACATAGATATCAGAGTACAAAAACCCTTGCAGTTTAGTAGTAGTTTTTGCAAAAGTTTCGCGAACAAATTAAGTATTTTAAATTATAATACTACTAAGAATTAACAAGAAACAGAAAAGATCGTTAGAGGACATAAATACATTGGTAGGAATACAACAGATTTAGATTAAAGCTAGGTTACCACTGTGTGAGATTTTTGGGTCTATATAGGCCCAAAATTGTTATTGATTTGATGGTTGTAAGAAATATTTTAAAAGAGATTCAAGACGATACGAAAACAATGTGCAAGTTAATACGCTATTGCACTGAACCTTTTATACCGTGGACTAGAAAGCCTATTTGCATATTACAAGCACCTTCACCGCACCGTGGTCAGCGGTAATAATGCTTAGCTTACACAGTCTATTTACAACAGTAATTAAAGATAATGACCCATTTATTGCACGTATGTTAAACTCAGTAACGCTTTGTTTGAATTTAAGGACCGATTAGTATGTAGAACGAAATTGTTCTGCATTAAATTTTGAATACTTTTGTACTATATGTACCTACCTACTATAGTTTTGCAAAGTTTTGCCATAACTGAAGGGTAAATGTAATTTCAGTTTTTAGAAATAAGCATTGCTACAAGATTGTATTAGTAGCTACCTATTATCTAGAGTACTTTGTCAAACCAAAATCTGCAATGTGCAAATTGTATACTTTTGAGAAATTGACAGAAAAAGTTTTCTTGAATAATTTTACATAATGGTTTATTTATAAAAAAGGATTTTATTTTATTTTATTTTAATTTTATTTGAACATAGGGTTGTTACAAATAAAGTTATTTCTCTTGTAAATTTACTGTATTATCAAAATCTTTACATAAAAACTAATAAAAAAAAACGATAAACAGGGAAGGTTACATAATTTTCAGAAGAAAATGCGTCCAAGTGAACCGGGATCAGGCCTCTATTAAAATATAAGTACGTCATACATTACGCTGAAAATTTTCAGTATATGTAGAATATAGCTATTGTTTGATCTGCAAAATATTTCTGTAACATCAAAAGCTCACTCATTATAACATTATTGCAAAATTTTATACATTTTGCGGTGTTCAGTAGCTAGTTTAGTTAAATGGAAATTTATTTACGGTTTATGAAAACAGTGGTTTCACAATAGAATTATTGTTGCTAAACATTTTAACCGCAACCTCGTAAATATAATCGCATACATAATGTGAATGTAAAATTTCATTTTACATTATTATTCGTTCAGATACTATAATAAACGATGCAGTAGCGAGCGTTGATACACATTATGGCTTATTTATCAGGTTGCCTTCGGCAAGCGAATATTATATCTTAGTATATAATACTAATAATAATTTTAAACATTAGTGAACGAATATTGTTGCGTGCTGGCATTGAAATGCGTGCTAGACTGTCTATGACAATGGTGCTCAAACTGGAGATGCGATCAACATCAAAATTGTTAGATTACCAAGCAATCAATTCGGCAGATGCCGCAAGTATGTGTGATGCACATACTTAACTTGGAAGCGGGTATCATAGCGTAGGTAGGTAACATAAATGTAGTCACTGATAGAAGTTTCCAAAATATTAAAAAAAAAACAAATTGGCAGGAATCAAAGAATTGCGCGCCGCGGCTTTATTGTAACAAATACCACGCGTTTTTCTTTTATAAAACTGTCTTTCATAAAACTTTTATAAAAAAGTAATAAAGGGTTATTTTAGCGTAAATGTGAATCATGCAAAAATTGCAAATAGACCGATAAGTAGGTATCGGCCAATATTACCCGAGATCGACTCAAACAAAGATCGACCGTTTGAGCACCACTGGTCTATGGAATACAACCACTCTTCTGAACTTTAATGACGTCGCTTCGGTTAGCTGGGTATTGTTTGTTGTTGCTTTCATATCAAGTTCCCCACGATGCTCAACTCTGCTATTTTCCCTTTAATGGCGTTTATTTTACTGAGCATATTTTATGCATATATTTTTTCATGAGTCCCGTTCTTACACATCACAAGAATATGTTGCTTCATACTTCTGTAATTTAAACACACTAAGCCGTTGGCTCATAAGCGTTAACTTTACGTTTATAAAAGTGTTTTCGAGCAAATATATATTATTTCGATGGTTTTCGGTGACACATAAGCTAAATTCAGACCAAGCATAATTAAGGTGTACGAGAAATAGTCTAAATTGGTTCATGTCTAAATTTAGACTTTATGAAGCTAAATTAGAATAGAATTGAATGATCCGGCCATTAGCGTCGTTTCTGATGTTGTTTAATTAGTTCTAAACATTTATCAACTTCCATTATTGAGCTAAATTTGGCCTTTAATCGGTTATGCTATTTTTGGTATCACAAACTGTGTTCATAATAATTGAACCCCATGAGTCCACTATAGAATTTGTTGGTAGTAATAAGCTTTGAATTTCGTATCTTTTTGATTTCTCAAATATTGAACCATTTTTTTCTGCAGGTTTCATAGATTTTTTTTGACATGCACCGATCAGAAGCAGCCAATGTCGACTCGCGGCCCTTATCAGATAAGATAAGGCCATCTTATCGATAAGCTAGGTTAAGATATGTTGAGCTTTCTTACGATGTACAAAGTGTTATCACTGACAAGACACATTTGTGTATCTAATTAATCTAATTTATCTGTAAATATAATCGACAAGAATTATTTTATCTTATAAATAACATAATTCTCGTTATACAAACAACAGTTGTAAAGGTATTACAAGCTTTACACAAACGATATCTGAACAAAGCTCTACAATTGGACTATAATAAAACAAAATACAGCCGTAATTACGTACCAAAGAAACAAATTATCTGAGAAATGAATGATGAAGATACTTCACAAATAAATAAATGAAAAATTCGACTGCCAATCTTCCCGAAAAGCAGCCCCCTCTGTGCAAACACCATTACCGAGTCCCTGGCTATAAACCCGCCAAGATAAGATGAATGGTATCTTAGCCCGTAAAATTGATATCGAGTGTCTTTTTTATGTGGTCACGTAAAATCGTACGACTGGGTGTTTTCAAAAACAAGACTCATAAATATTGTTTCAATTTCCGCATTTTTTCTTTCAATTAAGGGATTCTCGTCGGCTTTCGAGTAACGTAAACATTATTTATTTTCAAACATTTTAAGATTTGAACTCGAATTAACTATTTTTTTGTTCTGGTTTTTTATGTGATAAAGTAAAATAATTAATGTGCCAATTCAGCCTATTTTGTAATTCGATAATAATAAGTTCTTTTAACTCTTACCTAATGTTTAAAATGCTACCAATGCATGCAAATTAGTATCCTACTGATAGCCCAGTGTCCACATAGCAGACATATTCGTAAGCTAATCCTGTCAGGCAAGTAAGTAGTGTCAGTATTTGTGCTGGGCCCTGATTCTGTATGCCAAAACTCTTGTCTTGACAAGGCAAGATACGTTAATGTCATTCCTTGGCTTGTCACGAAATTCTTATATATTATGCCCTCAGCTGAGATAGCATAATATTATCTGTGTTTTCAGTGGAATAGTCAAATAAATACAATAGTTTACTGTAGTTTTTGTGAAATCATATCGTGCCGTAGATAATTGTCTTGGGGCATAAGATATAAGAATTCCATGACAAGCCAAGGAATGACATTAACGTATCTTGCCTTGTCAGAACAAGAGTAGTTGTCATACAGAATCAGGGCCCTGTTGTGTTTCGGTGAATGACTAAGACATTACAATTTTTTCTTATTTTTATAAGCTAATTTTTATGATTAGTTTGGAGTAGGTAGGTATGATAGTACATGAGAAATGATGAGCAGACAATAATTTCTTCAAACACGTATTATGTACACAAATTAACAAAAAGACAATTTTTTTTAAGTTTTCATATAAAACCCGTATGGAAATAGAGTGGTTGTCCAATCGTAACTGTGAACTAACAACAAACGTGTAGTGAGGCAATCGTGTTTGAATCGGAAGTGACCTGTTTGTTAACAAATACCCTCATCGATCTCGTTACAAACCGTGTTGGAAAGCAGAGAATATTGCACCGGAAAACCGCGTGAAGTGGTAATACATAATAGCTCGTCAATATTTTACCTCATCCTAGTGAATATCAAGTCATAAATTTATAAAGATCATTTACAAGTACCTATCTGACGATTATGACTACATCATCAACATCCAACTACAAGCGTCCAGTGTGGGATACAAATATTTAATTTGAGCCACATTGGTCCTCCGCCCTCCGCATTGTTATAATCTCTTGATGTTATCCGTCCAGCAAGCAGATGGTGGACCTATGGGGCGTTTCGCCTCCTTCCAGTTGGATCCACAGCTTGGCTCCACATGTGGATCGACGGATACCTTTATCTGCTCTTATCCACTCCACTCGATCAATAGGCTCGTGAAATTCCATCTATATCTTTGTTCAAATATTTTAAGCATTTCGAGTGTTCGACCGTTAATTACTTTTCTTATAGAAACTACATCGAAAAGATTGTACTTTTGTAATCAAAATTCAGGATGAGAATTAGTGCAAGTATTCTTGAGGAACGCACTCTTGAAAATGTAAGAGCAAAATATTTCCATGTTTTGCAGGTTGTGTAAATACGCTTTTAATTAAGTTAGCGTAATACTAACGCCTACACTGAAAATGTAAATCTAAAATTACATTCATCCGTCCAAAGTCAGTTAGTTCCGTTAGTCATCACTCGAAATCTTTCTACCATGTCGCAATGTAGGGCGGTTTTTTTCTCGTACGCCAAACTGCATCAACAGAAGTACTCTCAGGCGGTCGAGTGGCCGCGTTGCGTCCCACAAACACTTTGACACACTACTTACTACTATCCTGGTACTTAGATACGGTCAGGGTTAGCATTCATTGCAGGGATTCAGCTTGGGCCTGAATTTTTAAATGTCTTTTATTAATTGTCTAGTTAATCTTTTATAATCTCTTACTTAATAGATTAGACTCTTATTTAAGTCCTTAGACACCGTAGGAACAAAAAAAATCTACAGTCCAGTGAAGATCACTAACCGGTTGCGAAAGTTACTTTATGCTTTAACTCAGTATAATAATTTTTTATTTATATTTAGGTTAAAATTTAAAATAGTAAAAAAATCATCACTCACATCTGCACTGCACATCAATATCAATTATACTATTGATAATTGATATTGATATTTTTTAGGCGTATTTATTTTAGATTTTAGTTTAGTTTAGTTTTGTTTGATATTTTAGGTTTAATGTTAAGTTATAATAAATAATATATTTTATTTATTCAATTACACCATATAGTATAAATTCATTATTGTAATATGTAGACATAGACATAGACATATAGACACGTGTCTTAGTGAAATATTTTATCTAAGTAGCACATACTTAAATTATTACAACATATTTTTATGTATTATACTATTATTAAAGTTTCTATATGCCCTATCTAGTATATAAGTAATTTAGTTATTTTAAGAAACTTTATCTTTGTTTATCTGTACGTTTTAATTGATAAATAAAATTGAATGAATTCTTTTTTGACTTCATTATTATTATTAAAAAGTACCACTAAATCTCACTCCATTACTTTAGAAATGAAATAACTTGTCATTATAAAACTTAAACATAGATAAAAATATTAATTTTTAAGAGAACTTTGCCTTCTGTTCCCATATTTACTCTGTATACCGTCTGTCGTTCAACCATCATAGTATCGCTGCAATCAAAGAGAGAGCTTTCAGCGAAATGTCGGATACCCGAAGTTCCGTATTCCAACAAACGCTTTGTTCTAAGAATTTATTATGAATTGTGGCAGCAATGTACGTGTACTGAAATGTTTTATTGGAGAGCAATGTGCATTGAAATGTTTTATATTCGCCAAATTGACATCGAATAAATAAAAATAATTGCAACCTTATGTCGGATTCCGAATCAGCGGGCCTATTCTCTACCTGTGGTTTTTAAAACCCATCGACTCCATGTCGACATTAAATTGGAAATAATACTTTTTCAAAAGTAAAAGCCACACAATAGTGCGCCAATAACTTCATCGAGATGTATAACCACGGTAAAAAGTCATAGACATTTTGATACACGTGGCTATAACACAAATTGTCGAGTCTATAACCGCATCGAGTCGATAACCACAGCAAAACCACACATAGAGCATAAGAGCCCTGTTACAAAAAATTTCGGGCAGAAATATTGCACGCCATATTCTAGGTAATTAAACTGCGTGAAAGCCGTTTTGGTCTACAAGTGTTTGAGTAAACATCGTTGTAATAATTTTGTTTATTGTTTGACGGTTTAAGTTCGTGCTGTGGCATGCTGAAATGTTAAATGAACACGGTGGAGGTATAATTGCGACATTAAGGCCGAACGAATAAAGTTTTACTTTATGGGACTTTGTGAATCGTGCTTACGCTCTTTACAAGTGAGCTTAATTTTTGGGGATCTATGTTAATTCTTCTATTTTATGAGCATACTATTTTGTTGTTTTTAGGATTAAAATATATATTGTTGTAATCGTTGTCTAATTCTGAACTAATTTTTCTCGTCTATTCTCATTATGTACTGCATCTATTTTTAGTAATATCTCATTTGGGATATTATTTTTATTCAAAAATAAATCCTTTTATTGTTCCCCAAAATGTCCCACATTAAATAAATTTTATCTCTGTGGACATTTGGCAACCTTCAATCTTAGATGGACGGTGTGAAAGAGCTAGATTATATTGTGATTCAATATAATCTAGAATTTTTTGAAGTTAATATTTTAGTTATTTAATATTATACATATTTTCAAAAATTTAAATCGAAATTTCATTTAATGCCAGCGACCACAGATGGTGGCAGCTGTCAGTTGTTGTGAAAAGAAATCGTTTTAGTACATAGCTGTTGCACGTGACTTCGTCCGAGTAACCTTATAAAGTATAGTATCTGTGTGTTACTTGCTGATAATGTAGCTTTCTATAAGTGAAAGAACTTTTAAAATCGGTCCTATTGTTTTTTGAGTTTATACAATCTTACCTTTTCTCTTTATATTATTAGTTAGATATAAAAAAATCTGGATATAGTTTCTAAACTTTTCATGTGTTCATTGTTCAGTGTCTTGCAATGAATTTTAAACTATTCCAGTAAGACACTGTACTACTATGTGTCCCCATAATTTAGTCTGTACATCGATTGTTATCCAAATACGTTGTTAAAATGTCCCAAACCAATATTTATTGTTTAGCCAATCTAGTTAAGAGCTCTACGCTCTCCAACTTTCCTTTCTCCAACGATGATACAAGTTACTGTCACAAAGAGAGTTGCTTTGTTTCAGTCAGTAATTCAGGTCATTTGTTCTGTACATAACAGATATTTTTCTTAGAGAATGTTCCGCGTTCCCACGAAAATTTATGAAGCAATATATTTCATTTTGGTTTCTTGGATTTTTGCGTTCAGGTCCGTTTTTGTTCGCTTGTAAAGATACTTTAAATTTTGCATGTTTGTTGGCGCTATCATTTGTAATCTTTATTGCGTCGTTTATTAAAGAAAAACGATATTAATGGATCCCGATGCTCAGTTTCCTGCAATAATAATATGTTTACTTTAGTCGTTTAAGTCAATACTCCAAGCACATTTAAGATTTAAAGTTTTATTCCATACTAGCGACCCGCTTGTGGCTTTGCACGCTCAGTATTGCAGTAAATTGGGCAGTTCTTCTGGCACTTATACAGTACGGAATACCACATGAAATATCAATAGTTGTCCTGTGTACATATTTCTGCGCATGAATAAAAAAGGGATAATGAGACCCAATTCGTCTATAATTAACTTTTTCTTATCAAGACCACAATTGAATTTATTCATCATTGAACTTTCTCTTACCTCTTAAGAGAGCACATTGCATCTCCACGATATATCTTGTGTTTTTCAGCGACAGTGACCATCAAGTGGTTAAATTTCGACGACACGTTTGGTCTAGTGGCTAGTAACCCTAGCTGTTAACCAAGCGGTCGCGGGTTCGAATTCCGCTAGGGGCAAATGTTTATCTGTTAACATTTACCTTTGTACCTAAGTCATGGATGTTTTGTATTTATAATATGTATGTATTTACAAAAAAAAAAGTAATGTATGTAGTATATCAACTGTCTGGTATCCATAATACAAGCATTAAGTTGCTTACTTTGGAACTAGATGGTGCTGTGTGGAATGTGTGAATATATAAAAAGAATATATATATAAAAATTATATACAATGGTTAACTTAATTTATTTGTCCACAGGCTGTAACAAAACTTACTATGGCGATATTGGACGGACGTACGAGTTGGAACTGCATCGTCCACGCGAAGATCTCGTCCCCTACATTTGTCTGCTCACAATAACAGCTGCAGGAGGAATCCATGGTGATTTAGTGCAGGTAGGACGAATAGACTAAGAAATTTGTTCATTGCAACTATTTTTCCTATTATTTTTATTAAGGAAGACATTAACATAGTAATACCTACTTCATAGTATTTTGTGGTACCAGTTTTTTTTGGTTATAGTTGAAGGTTTTGTAGAACCAGAATTATAGAGATAGGGACTAGGGTCAAGGTATAGGTTTTTTGACGTGCTTATTTCCCCACATGATTCCTCTCGCGTATTTCTCACTATTTATAATAAATACTTTGTCATTTAAAAAACATATTACCTAACTTGTAATTGCAAAATCTAGGCTTTTTTAATTACAAAATTGTATTATTTTTCCATGAAGAAAAAATATTTATTTACAGTTTTTCTTGTTATTACTGTTTTTTAGAATAAATTACTACAAAATGTAAAAAAATATATTGGAAGTGCATTCCTATGCATAGAATATAATATACCATTATTATTATTATTATTACACGTAGGTACTTATCTATGTCTATATATTATAAAATATTAATATTATAAAATAAATGCACTGTTTCTCAGCTAACTTCCTTTAAACCACTCAAATATTTTCTTGTGGTTATCACTAATGTAAAGAGCGATAAACGAATATTTCTGTATATAAATTTCAGAAAGAAATAACATCAATATGAAGCCGGGAGCGGGTCGCTAGTAAACATTATAAGTAAAATTTCTGTATCGCATTTGTTAGGTATAAAATAAAATAAAATAAGCCTTTATTCGCCAATAGGGTTACAAAACACTTATTTTAAAAAATATATACCTTAATGCGCTTCTATATAATAAAAAAGAAAAAAAATTTTTTTTTACACTAAATTTGGTTGTTTTATTACCTATATATTTTATTATATTTAATTATATGTTTATATATCAAATTTTGTATATTTCTTGATTGGGTTAGACATCTGCAACCTTATCAGGTTGTCCGAAGACATAGGCCTCCTCCAGACAATGCCACCTGCTGCGGTCAAGTGCCAGCTGTCTCCATCTTTTGGGTAGATCATCATCCCATCTTCTTATCTGCCTTCCCTTTTTTCTTTTTCCTTCTCTTGGATACCATTCCAACACCCTCTTGGTCCACTTATCCACTCTTTCTCTCATTATGTGACCTGTCCAGCGCCATTTTAGTTGCCTTATTTTTACTATTATGTTGGGGATCTGTGTTTTCTTTTGGATATCTGTTAGTCTGCATTTATCTTTTAGTTTTATGTTTGCATAGAATTTTGACAAACCATCAGTTTCTGTTCCAATTTTTTTGTAAGACTCCATGTTTGGCATCCATATGTTAAACATGGCAGTACACAGGTTGTATAAAGTTTCCCTTTTATAGTTATTGGTATGTCTTTGTTTTTCATAATATTCTTAAGTGACCAGTATCTACTCCAAGCAATGTTGATTCTTCTTTCTACTTCTTTCCTCATAGAGTCGCAAGGAGATATGAGCTGCCCCAGGTAGATGTATTCATCAACATATTTTATTTCTTTGCCCTGTAGTATTATTTTCTCTTTACATTTGTTTGTCATTATTTTTGTTTTTTCGTTATTAATAGTTAATCCCACTTTCTTGCTTTCTTCTACCAATTGTTGCAACAATGTCTGCAATGACATGTAGTCACTAGCAAAGATTACAATGTCGTCAGCAAATCTTAAGTGGTTCAACTTTATTCCATTGATATTTAGACCATAATTGTCCCAATTCAGATTCCTAAATACATGCTCTAAAATTGCTGTAAATAATTTGGGGGAAAGGGGATCTCCCTGTCTCACACCTTTCCTTATTTCAAACTCATCGCCTTTACTTTCTAACTGTATTTTTGCACTGCTGTTAGTATAGATTTTTTTAATATTTTCAATATAGTGTCTCTCTATTCCTTGATTTAGCAAAGCTTCCCATAACTTATTATGTTTTATAGAGTCAAACGCCTTGTTGTAGTCAACAAAAGACAAGTAGTAATCTATTCCATACTCATTACATTTTTCAATAACTTGTCTTACCACATGTATATGGTCAATGGTAGAAAAATTCTTACGGAAGCCCGCTTGTTCAAGTGGTTGATTTGTGTCTAAAGTTTGCATCATTCTCCCCAATAACACTTTAGCAAACACTTTATATAAATTAGACAAAATACTAATTGGTCTGTAGTTATTTATTAAGTTTTTATCTCCTTTTTTGTGTAATAGTATTATTGTTGACTTCGTCCACTGTTTCGGTATTTCATAATTACAAATGATGTAATTAAATAAAATGATTAGTTCTTGAAGTATTATTTCCATTGTCTCTTTTAATATTTCATTATTTATTCCATCGTCACCAGGTGCTTTATTGTTCTTTTGTGTTAGTATTGCGTTTCTTATTTCACTTTCTATGATAGGTGGTATCACTTCTTCGACTTCTGTAGACATCCATGCATATTTAGAGTTTTGTTTGTGTTCATTGTCATTACTTTCATATAATTTTCGGTAGAAATCTGTAGCAATTTTTTGAATTTCTGATCTTGAACCATTTATAACTTCCTTTCCTGTGCAATCTGATTTTTTTAAATTTTTTAGATAGATTCTTATTTTTTGTTGATGTAGATTCTGATTTATTTTTATTTTTATTTTTATTGTCTGGGGGGTAGTGGTCTTTCTCCCCACGGTGACCAACCGGGTTGGGGAGGCTATGTGATATATGTTGTTTATTTATTGTTTTACTGCATTTGTTAGGTACTTAGTTTAAAAAAATATTTACTCTTCTCACGTAAGACTTATTTTCCGGAAAAATATTAAATAAGTAGTAATTTTTATCACGTTTTAATTAAAATGAAAACCTATTTACGGGTTCCGGTCACGTTTAATTTCGCCCAAGAGTGGGCTGCAGAATCTAGAATTTTATTAACTTTCATCATATTAAAATTTTATGTCATAATTCCGTCGGGAGATATGAAAGTCCGGGCAATGCAAGTGCCAAAATATGAAAGGAAATGTAGTTGAGCGTTCTCATTGACCTGGAGAGTTCTCACCGAACGGTCGGAATATGAAAAATGTGCTGTCACAAAAGTTGTTTTATATCTACCTTTAAGTGTCACGTATTTGCCACAATTTCAAAAGAAAACAGTAACGATAGTCTTTAAAAGAGTTTAAGGATAGATTTTATTTAATGATTTATTAATTTCACACGACGATATTATCAGAAGCATCTGATTTGTAAGAAGATTAATTTGTGAGAAAGGCGATGACGCTTTGATTGTTTAATTTTATTTAAGCCGCTTACAAAATAATTGCACAAGGAATTAATATTTCCTTTGAGTTAATAAAGCCGGAGAACTTAACAATCTCTAGATTGTTACTTGGTAATCAAATGATCGAGCATTCTATGGGAAATTAGTTGCGATTGAACACCTAGTGTATGTAAATGAAATCATTACATCATATTAATGGGTACCTAATATTAGATATCACTGTAACACAACACAAATATTACCTAACTAAATTCATACATAATATATATGTTTCATTAATATAATATATATTATTCATTTGTACTGTTTCTTACTAGAACATGTTTCACTGTCTATTTATCGGTGATTTCTCGATGTTTTTTCATTGACATGCGAAGATAGATGGCGCTACTGTGCCGAATTACTATAACAACTTTCTTAGTTAGCGAATAACTAAGAAACCCTGTCTCGCTTAACGCTCTTTCCATTAGTAAGAACAGCATGAAAATCCGTTCAGTAATTTTGAGATAATTGCGAACATACCTACATACAAAAAAAACACACGCGGCGGGGGACTTTGTTTTATAACATGTAAGGATGTCTGAGTAGTTTAACTTCTGTTATATGTGCACCTGCCGCCTCCCTCGCGATCTCCCTCTAGTCACCACACCCCCAACACCTAAAGGCGTCCAGACTCCTTTCAATTTAGCTTTTGACACACAATCTCAGGGTAGGTGTCAGGCGACACCGCGCGCTCCATTGAATTTGTCTCTTATTGTTACTTATAATGAAAATTCTTACATTTCATTTCGAGATTATCTTGCTTATTTTCTAGAGCAGTTTGATGTCTATTCGTAAGATAATTTATACATATTACCTAACGAATACACATACACATTACATTCTTTGGTTCAACATTCAAAAAGTTTCATATTACTTTACTCTCTAGGAGATAAGCTTCACTATGATAGCTTACTGGTGATGTAGAGATTTCATGCATGCATTACATGTGTTTGGAGATAATATGTTTTAGTATTCATTTTATTTCTTTTGTAATGTATCCTGCAAAGAATTTACTGTAATTAATCCAAACATTTTCATGTTGTAGTGGCTCCATTAGGACTAACTCTTGATTTCAAATTTCAAAACTAAAGTAGTTGTCTCACATAAACGTATTAACGAGAAAAATATATTTAAATTATTATCCCCAGTCGTCCCACTTTATGGGTGATTAAGTAATAAGCATCTTCAAGAATTTTAATTAATACTTAGGTAACGTAAGTAAGTAGACATTATATTCACGTAACATAAAATTTTAGTATCAAGAATTAGCTATTGAAACTTTATTAGCTTTATTTACACGCACACGCCCTATCTAAGCGTAGCCGAGTTCAGTTTATTCACCACAAAAATAAATAAGAGTGTAACAATTGCCAAATATATATGTATAATATCTATTTAAAATTGGAGAGCCAAGTTGGACGGTGGATACATTTTTCTGCACGAATAAACTCCCTGATTGATGACCGCTTAATGTCTAATGTTCAAAAGTTGCAAGTTCATTTCCACCGACGTTAGCTTCTACCTCAGACAGCACGAGTGTAATAAAAACACTGTACACATAGCTTAGCCAGTAGGTCTTTTAAATTAAACTTAATTTAATTAAAGTCGATAAGTTTGCCAATATTAAGCTATAATTAATTTAAAATTATAAAGTAAATTATATTGAGCCCAAACACGCTATATCTGCTTTAAGTTTACTTAGGTAAAGAATGTGTACAGATTATATTTAAATACAAATGAATGATTTTATAATTAATTCCACTAATGGTTCTACGAGAACTTTTTCATTGCGGAGTTTTATGAATTAGATTTACTTGAAAGATGAAGATTTTAATATTCCAAATAATAAAGACTTTCGATAGTAATTTCGACTTTATAAATCAGTGAGTTCTTAAGAAGGGTGTTGACTAGAGGGTCAAATTGATGAACGGACGATTCCTCCGACTACATTACTTTTGATGTGCGGTGCCCTGAAATTATCCCTATAAATTAACCAGTTATAGAACTAACCGCAAACCTTGCAGGTTCAATTGAGACTGGATATCAAATATAGAATTATCTTAATATTTTATCATAAATGCGAAAGTGAGATTGTATGTTTTTCACTACTCAACTGATCATAATTACATTATTGTACACTCGTTGTCCATACAGGAAATATGACAGAAAAAAAATTTTCCGGGGGATCATCTAAAAATATAAAAAAATCAACGCCTGGCAGAAATAGAACATAACGGAATAATGTCTGAAGTTTACTTTTTTTATTTTTCAACGCAGTTTTTTGACGAAGTCGCAGGCAAAAGCTAGTAAAATTATAAGTATTATAATATGTTTCAAATCTAAATCTACGTTATAGAAACCCTTTTGATGTCACGGATATATTAAACCTTAATGTATCAGATGAAAAAAGTATCTTGCTTATTTTTCACATTCAGAAACAATTTATACATAATTATAACCTACAGCAGCCTGCTATAAATAATTATAGGTAGGTATAAGAAAGGACAAAAAAGTCTTACAATAACTTTGACGTGGTCGGTCACGTAAGGTTAGGTCAGGTAAGGTCAGTCGGTTATAATTCTTCAGTAACTTTCTTCAGCATACACTTCAGTAACTCTTCACGCGATTACCTACATACTTTATTTACTGTAAGTCTCTTCGTATTATTTAGATTAATATCCTCCTACTAATATTATAAATGCGAAAGTTTGTATGTATGGATGTATGTATGGATGCTTGTAACTCTTTCACGCAAAAACTACTGAACCGATCACCATGATTTTTTGCATACACGTTGTCTGGTACATCAGAAAGAACATAGGGTACCTTTCATTCAGAAAAAAAGTACTGCTCCCGAGGGATTATCTAAAATTAAGGAAACTAACTCCTGGCTAAGTGTAATAGCAATAACGATTTCAGGCGATATATTGCTTTTTCAACGCGGACGAAGTCGCGGGCACCAGCTACTACTTAATAATGAGCAAAGTATATTTTTACTTGTACGAAAGAATTTTTAATATCTATTCGACTTTGGCTGGAAAGTTTTTTAATGAAAGTTTGTGAACAAAATACGTTGTCATTCTCATTGTCATGACCTATTTGGCTCCATTTGGCTGGTTCTTGCCAAGAGATGGCTCGCGGGGAATATCTGTTCGAAATCTCAACGTAGATTAATCTATCTTGTATATTATGTAAGTTAGAAAATTTGGAGTATTTTTTATTTAAAAATTCCATTTATTAAATCTAAGTACATATGTATGCAGTACCTTTAGTGAAAAAAAGTGTTACTTAATTAGAACTTAAGAAAATAATTAGAAAATATATTATTATTATTATTTATGAAAATAATAATAATATATTTTATTTTTTATTATCTCGATAGAAAAAATAAAATACATTAGACATAATTATTGCCGATTAAACTATGTCTGTCTGTCTGTCTGTCTGCTACCTTTTCACGCCTTAACTACTCAACCTTTCATCATGAAATTTTGCATACACGTTGTCAAGGATACAAAAAAGGACAAGTCTAAAAATATAAAGAATTGGGCGCCACCGTCGTCACAGCGATAACGATGTCAAGGCATTGGGTATTATTACTCATAATATATTTTCTATTGCAACGCGGACGAAGTCGCAGGCACCAGCTAGTATGAAATATTATATTATAATAGTAATGGGAATGAATGTATAATAATAATGAATAATAATAATACCAAGCTTATAATAATGAACTAGGAATGATCACCTAGCTAGATGCTGTACGGTATAAAAATATAATAGATCATCTTTATTTGTATTGTATATTTTAGGGTAATGATACAAATTATGAGGACGACATACAATTTTAACAAATAGCAAAACAATTTTTAGAAATAGACGACGCTAGCTACTTACCATCAAATGTATCGTCAGCCTGCTTGTCGAAAAAAAATACAAGTCTTTTATAGAGATCCACATTTCTGTCCAAATGCACCTTTTCAGGAATAAACAACGTGTTATTTCCAGCTTCCTTCATTACCTATAGCGCTCACGTAACGTTACGTTTTCCTGGTCTGTTTTCCATTCATTACCCATTTCCCCGTTTAATTTCCTCCAAGTCGTTTATTAAAGGAGCATCGCCCTTTAAATTTGCATGTAATTAGAAAGACTTTCCCATTACTTATCGGAGTTTGATACCGTTTTCTTTAATTTTATTGTTTTCCTGTTGTGTTTAGTTACGTAACGTTTTCTTTTATTAATTAACAAATTTAATTAGAAACAGATTGGACGTTTCTGATTTACACAACTTTGTCTGCATAGTATTTCTTTTTTAGGTTAAGGTCGTCAGACAGGCTGACGGTAATGGAAGGTGGCTATACCGTCGCCTATAACACAAGCAACAACACAGGTTCTGCATGTAGCATGTGTGCTACATGCAGAACCTGTGTTGTTGCTTGTACAATTATAGTAACCTTCGACAATTATAGTAACAGCACATATTATTGTTATTTCTTTACTGCCGTCAGTCAGGCTACCCAAATGACTGTGAAACGCAGTATGCCCTTTTTTTAACGATGGGAAATTGTCTTGGATACCAAGCAATGTAGTGGACACTGCGGGCTTATGCAGGATTCGTACGGACTAAAACCCAACAACCCAACGACTTTCTAGCGTAGCTGTTGATGTTCGGGGTCGCGGAGACCTTAATGACACGTCATCGGTGCCCCACCAAAACGTAGTATGCCCTGCCACTAGTCAAGATCTATTGTTTTATTTATGTTTTGACAAATTGTTGGCAATGTTGTAATTTTAAGAAGCTCAAAAAGCGTGTTTGTAAAGGTCAAATATGTACAATGCGAAGCAACATTTTACGTGTGGAAAAGAGGCGCGCTTATCCCTCGTTTCGAAATAGGTCAGCTGTGCTGTCCAGTCAGCGACCGGAAGCAACGTTTGTTTCATCGCATCACCGATTTCCACCATGTTATATTACTCACTACATACAAATTTAATTAAACCTCAGTCGACTACTGTCTCTAGTGTGTGTACTACGCTTCCTTTGCTTTAATAAATACATCAACACGGAGACACTGTCTATTTAGTAATGTTCTACATCTTTACATATACACAGATAGATACACAGGTTCATAGTATAATTTGAAGTCACTTTCCGCATAACCTGTATAACTCCTCCTAAGCACCGTAACGGATTTTGTTGCGGTTTTCACTATCAGTTAGATAAGTTTTCGGGTTAAGCCTGAAGGGATACTTAAAAATAATGTACTAGATAATTGTAGTTTAACTGTTACGCTTGACTTACAGTAACAATTTCCTTCAACGATCTACGTGGAAGATTTGTGTACGAAATTCGGTTTCTCTGTGTATGGTGTGACGTGTAGATAATAATTAACTAAGACATTTGGTTATAAAAAAACATTAGTTAATATAAGGATGCATTTTTTGTGCTTACTCTTTTAGATATGTTAATATAGATGTGTTAATTTAATTATTGCATTGTTTGTATAGATATAAGTAGTAATTTATGAACCTTAAAAAGTTAAAAAGTTGTTTTAAAACAAAACACAAAATATTTTTATTTGAAGTAAATGGTTCGTACCGATATACTTTTTAAATGTACATAAATGAAGAATGTTTTCTGACTGAATGTACAAAGAAATACCGAAAACCTTTCAGAATAACTTTATGCTTTCCTATCTATTGTATTTTTTCATCGTAATAATATCGTTATTTTTCTCGTTCTCCTCGCGAATGAAAGTTCTGAGACTTTGAGATATAGGTATATTATTTTCACTATGTTTCTAACTCTTGCGTACGTAGTATGTAATAGTTCAAAGAATTTGAACATAAGTTAAAAAACTTTTGATTTTTATAGTTATTTAATAGTTTAGCAGTCGTAAATGATCACTTGCCCGTCTGTAACCGACCCTAAACAGAAGACCATCGTAAAATAACAGGCGTAAGTATGCGCTGTTGTTTTTCAGAAAATGAATAGTGGGGAACCAGAACCCTTTTCCCTATTCCTATTCCTTATTCCTTATTCTTTCTTCATTAATCTGGGAAGCACATTTGTATCTACAAAACTACAACCTACACATAGAAAAAGAAATAACAAAAAACATCATATAGTGTAATACTAAAAACATGTATGTACCACACTATATACTACATATATAGTGTGATAGTAATATAAAATCGTAATATAAAATAATATGCAATGGATTCACAATCAATAACAATGTTATTTCTATAATTGTTACAAATGTATGAAGTTGATTCATAGGCTTATTACGGCCTCTTTCACTATCTGTCAAGTAGGGTAACCGTCATTTAAAGTCACCTGTCACCGGGAATAATTTAGCTGAATACCTTTGTTTGTACGGTAAAAGTCCCAAACATTAAAAAGAAAATTTAAAAAAATCGCCTATCGAAGGATGCACTAAATCGAGTGCACAATTTAATAAAACATAAAACTATGTGTAAAAGTAACTAATCAACACTTTACTTGTAGTTTGTGAAAGAGGGCCTTAATATTTAATGTAATTTTCGGGACGATCGAATACGCAAATGGTCCGTACCGGATTGAACGCCGGTCGATCTTCCCCTGCCTCGTTTATAGACATGTTTTATGAAAACGTCTTTTCAAATTGTTCAAACAATAGCTTAATCAAACAATGTAGGTATGTACGAGTTCTCTTTAATATGTTTCCATTCAATATTTTATTGTTTCGCAGTTTTATGATAACAATTTACAAAGATTAATAGTAAATTGTTCCTTTTTAATTTTAAAAATTAAATTAATTTTTTTGACGTACCTACTACCAACCTTACCTTACTACTTACCAAGTACTGAGGTGTGACAGTATCCTTTGTGTTAAAACTTACGAAACTTGAGTTTCAATTAAGTAATATAAATGTACTTTGAGCAGTGTTTTAACAGAAAAGTTAAAAAATGTTTTTTTTTTTTTAATTCAACTTCGTTTACTTCTAATCTTTATACAAGGGTAACTTACAGAGAAGTAGTCAGTCATTTTGTTAACTTTACTTTAAAATAATTTTAATTTTAAAAGATACAATACTAGAAAGATACTTTCGCCCACTCGCAAGTTGGCGAAAATATGTTTATGGTTTTGGAAAATATGTTGATTGTTCGAAGTACACTAGAGATATGTGCCTAAACACATTAGACTCTATATATGCTCTAATGATTAGAGCATATATACTAGAATACGTTTCATAAAAATACATGCACACTAAGAATATTAACGCGTTATTATTCTAAGCATGAACTGAAAAAAAGATATTTTCTTTTGGATACATTTCATCCATGAAATTACTTCAAGAAGTAAATGTACCATCAACACTCTTAGGATGAATAAACAAAATGGGAATAGGGAAATGGGCCCTAACATACCTTATTCACGCACCAAAACACAATAGCACTCGTGCTGTTATATCACAATGGTCTTTTATAAGGAAACGTGGCTAGACCAATTTTTGAGAGCGACAGTTACTTAGTGTAAGAAGAGTGGCCCGTAATCGCTCCTTAAAAATATGTCACCTTCCAACTTCGAGACTCATTTTCTTGGAAAGGAACATATAAGTACGGTTCTGTAATATGAGACATAATTAGCACGATGGAGTTCCTTTACACAGATAAATAAGCGTGCATAATAGGATTTTCAACTCGCTGAAATGAAACCTGAATAGTTAAGCAGCAAGAGGTCGGATTTGGCAGATGCTCAGCTCGAAATTCGTGTCAGAACTTTTAACTTAGCAACTGTGAATTATTAATTAGATCTCAAATAATTTGTTTACCGACCACTAAACTTTCTTTGTTGTTTACGATGCTCGGATTAACTTTGTTTTGTTTATCCTATCATAGGGTACGTAACTTTTGCTAAAAATTTGACTATACAAAACATATTACTTTTAAAACAAAAACATAAACACAAAATAGCAACCGTAAAACAAAACGGGTTACCATCCGGATTATAAAGTTTTGGTTCTTCGGTGATATCCTCTAAGGAATTTAAGTTAAAGTTGGAGGACCTAACCCCTAAGGACTCTAACCTAAACCTAACCTAACCTAAACCTAAGTTAGCTCATAGCTCGCTCCATAACATTTTATATGTGCACATTTATAAGAAAAAAATTTAGAAACGTATTTATGAAACGATCATTTGAATGTTTATGCACTTGACTCTACGCGCTATTTAAGTAATGCGCATTATGCATTTTACTAACGGCAGTGTTTTACATAAAACGTCTGTCCTTGTTATTGTAAGAATAAATTGCACATTTTGTAGAGTTCCTCTAATTTGCATGACGCATGCGCCCAACGAGAGAGATTAGGGCTAATCTTGGATCATAAATTAGCGAAGCCTCTGGAGATTCGGTCCCGACTACTGCAGTTTGCATGCCAACTTTAGGTAACCTATTAGCATACCTAAATATTTCTAAATTGAACCGGTGACCAATATGTCGAGATAATAAAAAAATATCGTAAATAGAAGTAAGCATAACCCTAAACCTAACGAGTAATTAAGTACTTAATTATTTACTTTTTAATTTTTTATACTCGTAATAAAAATTTAAGTTTTAGGCGCGAGCGTGGAGAGTGAAAGAGAATCGTTGCGTGCACTAATCAATGTGACAGATAGGGATGGCGAGAGTTAATTACAATTTATTTTATTTAACAGCATCGGCACCAGATCCATTCGCAATTTATCTAATGTAAGTATCATCTACCAAATATACTTTGCCATCATTAAATAACAGGTGAGGGTACCTATATATTTCTAATGCCATATCTCGTACTATATATATAATATTATAAATGTGAAAGTTTGTTAGGATGGGTGTATGAATAGATGATTATTACCTTGATTTAACATACCTAATAAGTACCTAATAAGTACTAGATATAAGTACCTAGTATAGATAAAAGATACTTTTTATCTTGGAAAATTTTTAGGCTCCTGTTGAATTTTCTAAAAACGATCTAAGTACAGTAATCTTTAATTTCTTCTTACTTAATGGTAGCTATGATTTTGATATAAAACTGATTGATCTCTTTTAAATTAAACACGCTATATTATCTACTTTATTCAATATAAAATTATGCCAAATAGAATTATGCAATAAATTTGTCGATAATGCGATTTTAATAAAATAAAAATGTCTTCGAAAATTGTCAAATAATGAGATCGTGTTGTTTTTACATTTGACGCGTTCGTTGAAAAAGAAATCTAGAGCAACCTAAATAAAAAAACGAATGCTCTGAAACCTATTGTGCTTCAAAAAAATAATAATAAATTACTCAACTGCCACACGTATAGACCATATTTTTCTTTTGTAATCACAAGTTATTTCAGAGTGTAATCCATCATGCGAGCCCAGTGCGGATTAATGGATACACGTGGCTAAAAGTTTTTCTTTTTCTGTTGAAACTGGCTACGTTCTAATATCATTTTAATATTACGTTAGAACACTTAGAACGTTAACCTTCCAAATTTAATTCTTCTTTGTATATAGTAACTGTAGAGTAAAAAATGTTACTGAAGCATATGTTTATGTCCACAAATATATCTATTATTCAAGTCAATAATTATTAATCAGTAAAAGTTAAATTTAATCATAACAAATAAATTCATGGCATTTTCTAATAATGAGGCATTTTCTAAACTTAGGATTTCTTTGTATATTTTATAGTAACTGTAGAGTAAAAAAATGTTACTGAAGCATATTGTTTATGTCCACAAAATATATCTATTGTTCAAGTCATTAAAACTTAATTTTAATTATAACAAATAAATTCATGGCATTTTCTAATAAAGAGGCATTTTCTAAACTTAGGATTTCTTTTATATAGTAACTGTAGAGTAAAAAAATGTTACTGAAGCATATGTTTATGTCTAAAAAATATATCTATTATTCAAGTCAATAATTTTATTAATCAGTAAAACTTAAATTTATTCATACAAATAAATTCATGGCATTTTCCCTTACTAACATAACTTGGGATTTCTAATAATGAAACACACTTTTTAATGTCTAAAGATAATTAAACTTGTCCAAATAGTTTCTAGCCATGTGTTGAAATCCTTGTTGAATATCATTTGTAATATCCATAGGCGGGTTATCGTCAGCAATTATCCACGTGGAGCCGCTTTTGCCTCGATTTATCACCTCAATTATACCTGTCACTGCCGATGCCACCCTGGAACACAGATTATTGAGATTTATGAGAATCCGGCCGTTACTGTTAACACTTACCAATAAAAGCTCTATTCAAGAAGTTATATTTGTCCATAATATGTTTCTCATTGCTTAAACATAGGCGACTCATTTTCTCCAAGCAGTATGTATGGTTTGCAGTACACTTAAGTATTGGAAGGCTTCTATTTTCATTGCAAACATTCAAAATTTCATTACATATCTATTTATTCTATTTATATCTAAATCTATATACTTGTCTGTAATTGTAAACTTTCAAAGGATATAGACGTGTTAATATGCGTGTATATCGCAGTATTTGGAAGACAAGCTTGATACCACTCAAACTAAATGCATCTACAATGTAATTAAACAATTTTTATCTGTTTGCTCGCCTAAGCCATTACCTAATATGACATTTACCTATACACTTGATAGTAAGTCAAGTATTTAGTGGGATGATACATACATAGTGGGGATATAATAGGGGAATAGAACAAAACATTGAAACAGAGTAGCACATGTGTTTTCAATTCAGGATGGTTTTCTGTGATTGCGGAAAGAAGTGTGCCACTGCAAATATTTAAAAGAAAAGTTATAAATAACAAAAGAAAAGTCTAGACTGTAGAGAAAACGATTTTGATTTAATTTCTTTGACAAAAAAGTTAATACCTAGCTATCTATATGCACAGGAATGCACTAAAGGTACAGATACTAAATTAAGGTACAGACAAAACAAGAATCTACAAGTAGTTTATACTCTCCCGAAACGTGAAACCTTTTTTGAAAGAATGTGTTGCAGCACTGCACTAAATTTTGTGTATTGACACTTTCGAGAATTTATCACTACTCGTGGGTACCTACAATAAAATGTTGAAAAATTGTTTTTTCAGCTTCTCATCTACTTTCGAGGTGAACAGAAACTTTTCTCATAAAACTATCGTGGTACGTTAATTATCTAGAATAATAGTTCATAGAAAACTTGCTAAGTAAAGATAAAGTGACAAAGATTTACTTTTGCCTCTCCGGAGAGCGCGAGGTGAAGCACTGGGAGCAATCTTTGTCAAACTTTCCCAAGTTGTGTCGATGTAGGATAGCTGTGTCTGTAGGTCCCAAGCACACTGTCACAACTCGAACTTTACTCTTCTCGTAATTTTCTTCTGACTGCAGAATGAAAACAACATTTATAATAACTTAGAACCTCCTCATACGACATCGACAATATCCCTTCAAAGGTACTTTTTTAATTCAATTCAAATAAAACGAAGTTTGACTTCGGGTCGTTGTATGTTTTCTTAAATTTAAGTCTAACTTAATAGTTTCCTGCTAATATCCTGTTAGCATTCATCATCATCATTATCAGCCCTCAAGCGTCCACCCATGGACATAGGCATCTTTGATTGACCGCCTCGCCATCTTATTGACATAGGCATCTTTGATTGCGCAATTTTTAATTGGCATACACTTAAATTCAATTGTATCTCTTGAACCACAAATCAAAATTAAACTAATAAAATAAAATAAAAAGGGTATAAAAATATATACTCACGCCTATAGAGTTGCTGAATTGCAGTACAGCTGTCTTAGTTGCAGCATAAAGGGGCAAATGACTTTTGTTTTGGAGAGCTAATAGTGAGGACAAGTTTATGATGATGCCTCCACTGCCGCCTTGGTCGACCCCCATTATGTTTAAAGCTCTGTATGTGCTGCTAACAGTAGCTGTCTGAAAGATTTTTTGCCATATTAGAAAGCTACATGCTTATAGATCTTATAGATAGATGACAAAAAGATTAGTATCCTGGATTTCTTTCGGGGTTTCTTCTCAGGATCGTCATCTTGGCTTTTTTCCGAAACCCTGGTAAATTTAAACTTATAATGACGATCATAAGAGTTTCTTGTAGAAACCCAATTGATAAATAAATATTTTGATTTTGATTTTGATTTTGATCTGCTCAGGCCATCTGTTCTATAAGTTATAACTTAAAAAAAAATATTTCGGCTTCGTCATATTTCCGAACTAATAAATCCAATGTAACTTCTACTGAGATTTAAAGGGTCCATTTTTTTAATCTGTGACATAATCTGTCTGTGTAGAATTTTAAAAATCTGTTGAGCAGTTAATGCGTGACTAAATTACAAACATCAGGCATACTGCTTTTTATTCTTAGAGTGTATATTATATAGCAGCAGTAGGTATATTGATTGAGACAGTAAGTTTTTTTAGTCATCTGGTTTTATGCATTCTGATTCTTAGTCATTGATTGCTTTATTCTTAGTCATTATTTTCAATGCATTATAGGCAAATCTGCGTTTTAGTCATTGGGCGTTATGAGTCAAAATGCAGTAGTGGTTTTGTTACATTTTAGGTAATGAGCACAAAACCGAGCTAAGTTAAAGATAACTTAGATATTAGTATAATACAATGAATAAATTCACTTACAAAGTTTATGTCGATGAGTTTCTTGTAGAGTGTTTCATCCGTAATCAACACGCCGGCATTGTTTATAACAACATCCAATCTTCGGTATTTGTCGAAAACTTGGTTATACGCTGCGGCTAGTTGGGTATCGTCAGAAATGTCGCATTTTATAAACTTGGCTCTTAGTGCTCCGAACTTGTTCGAGAGTTCTGCCTCAAGGGTCGCTCCTTCGCGTTCAGCAACATCGAGAAACGCGACATGCTGGAAATGGGAGAGGGTTTTACGGCTTAATTCAATTTAATAGTTGTACTATTGGAGAAATTTACTGTGTTTATGTTAGACTAGTTGTGCCTCGCGGTTTCAGCCAATTTATTCATAGATATACTTAGGCACATTTTGTCTCTTCTCAGTACGCTCTTTCCATTAGTGAAAGCCGCATAAAAACCATTGCGTAGTTAAAAAGAAGCGTAGATAAACACAGACGGACAGACGGCGGTAAGCGACTTTATTTTATACTAGCTACTCCACGCGAGTTCGCCCGCGTAACTTTATAAAATACAAGCTGGTGCCCGCGACTTCGTCCGCGTTGAAAAAGCAATATATCGCCTGACATCGTTATTGCTATAATACTTAGGCAGGAGTTAGTTTCTTTAATTTTAGAAATCCCTCGGGAGCAGTACTTCTTTTTGGATGAAAGGTACCCTATGTCCTTTCTGGTGTCCCAAACAATGTGTGTGCAAAATTTCATGGTGATCGGTTCAGTAGTTTTTGCGTGAAAGAGTTACAAACATCCATACATACATCCATACATACATCCATACAAACTTTCGCATTTATAATATTAAATAAATTAGTAAGACTAGTAGGATAGCCCATGTTACTCGCTGAAAACTTCTCTCTATCATATTTGTATAGACTATGTAAATAAGATATCCAACGAATTTGAATTTACAAAAAATCTTTGATCATTTTGCTTAGTAACATCAATACAACTCTAGTACAGTAAAAACATTACCCCGACATCTTCGAAAAGCAGTTGTCTGACAATACCTGCGCCGACACCCGCAGCTCCCCCTGTTACTACAAACACTTTGCTTTTCATACTAAAAAACTTCTTTAGACACTCATGTATTTCAACACTACTGTATGATTTGTTATGTTTACACCTCTATAAAATCAGAATATTATATTTCAAATGAATTTTATGCCTTCAAATCAACATTGCGTCCATGTTAATCAAATTTCACAGTATGACTGTTCCTTATCGTACAGCAAAAATATATAGTTTGATAACCGATAATAATATGTACCTACTCGTATTAACTTGATTAAAGTGTGTTATTCTGAAAATCAAGGAAACATTTACGTGAGTTATGGCGTTATAATGTCAAATAACGTTTCGTTATTTTATTGAATGTGTGATTTTATCTATTATATTATTATGTATGTTTGGAAAACAGTACAAAAAAACTAATTATAAGTTATTTTCCCTGTTGATAATGGTTTGCAGTTTGATATCATACAAAGATAACAGAGCTGTCATACTGTTGTGATTATTATTGGTACCTGCCTATTTTATTTTGCAATTTTTATTTTTAAACCTAGTATTGAGATTGTCAATAATTGCTGTTACAGTTTTTTTTTCTCTCTGTATTTATTAATTGTAAAGTTACAAATAAATTCATTAGTTTTTTTTTTATTAAATTTACTAATATTTTCATACTTAATATTTCAAATCTTTATTTCTTTGCATTTTTTGCGAAGGAAAAACTGCGGACCAAGTTAGTAAATGGCTCTTTTGGGCTGTTTTGTGAAATGAAGATATTATTTATTTCCTCAGTGTTACCCCATATGAAAAACCATACAGAAGAACAAAACCATATATTCTATATGTTGGGGTTCAGGATTTAGGAAAACTAGAGGTCATTTCCAATTATTGCTTATTCTTTGTAGCAAATGATATAATTACGGCCCACCTGTGGGCAAGCAACGACTTATCTAATGGACTTAGTGCCCGTCTACGGCACATTGACATAAACAAAAACAAATGTAAAATGAATCGAAAACAACTGAACTATTATATTAATAATTAATATTCAAAACGTAAACACAAACTTCGACAGAATCTTAAGCCCGCACTTTAAATTTATATTCATGAGATTCCTGTGGATGTCCTTTTAAAGCGTATCCAGCTAGAGGCAATCCTCATTTAGTTTGAAGCGGGGATCCCGGAGGACTCTTTGAACACTCGAGAACAAGGCCCTTCCCTAAAGCTATTTGTATTGTAACAATAAACTAGAGATGCTTTGTGTGAATCTTGATACGGTTGCCTCAACTCTTGGAAACTTGACCAAAGTTCTAAGCAAACCTTCGTTATACGAAATCTAGTGTTCTAGTGACAACCTGTTGTGGATTCACTAAGTCCACAACAGTTGATACTTATTATTTTAATAAATTAATATTACTTTTTTATATTGATTAGTTTTTGCCCGAAACTTCGTCTGGGTTCCGGACCCGTAAAAAATGTTTATAAATTAAAGTTTATGACACAAAAACTATGGCATTTATAATATTAATGGAATTTATACTTAATATCTGATTTTTTGTACCATTAAGATCGGCAGACAGGCCGTTCTGATAAACTACTTACTGTTAGATTTAAAGCCATGCATACGATAACAAGCAACGCAACAGAAGATGTACTATAAGATACAGAAAAGCTCCCGTGCTGTTATATTCAAAGTTCTTTCTAAGACCTTTAGTTAAGACAGCAATAAAATATCTCAACGATTGAGATAAAAGTTGAGGATTATTCAATTTTTGCTAATACTTTGCACAAGTTAAAGAGATTAGAATGAATTATTGTCCCTTGGAATTGAATGGATAAGTAAGTTAAAACTTTCTTTTGTTCGCATTTCATTTCCAGTGGATAATAGAGAACAACTGCAATAATTCACCATGAAGTTGCAACTTTTCTATTTTTAAAGGTTGTTTTTGTAAAAACTTTACAAGGAATGTCACGTTAATACCGAATGAATGATTTTTATCTGAAACCGTTATCTTATAATCTCTTTATATCATAATATTAAAAAGACATCAATCTTGTAGTCAGGCGAAAAGTACTAAAAAATATGGGCTTGTGACTTTATCATTTGCTGATAATATTGTCTAAATGATAAAAAATAAATTGTGATAAAAAATTTGCCATAATTTGTAAACAATTCGTAAGTGCTTAATAACTTTCTGCTTTCACAAGAAGAAAATATATGCAGATTGATGCCTTAATTCCAATAACTCAACTTAAAAATAGATCTATAGATCTATGGTGGCAACTTACATGAATATTCGCACGATGTCAATGTCGAGAATTAAATATAAAATATGCTTGACTGATAGCAAATCAGTGGTAGTCAAAATGGCGGACATAGATGTAGTGTGAAATTTAGTGTGACTTTTTTACTTTTTAATTAATTTTTGTCTTCGCAAGGAAGCAAGCCACATATTTTTCTTTTGCATTCTTCTACTTTTTTAGCTATAGCCTCTCTTTGGGTGCTCTACCGGTTGTATAATGGTGACAACTCTGATTAATTTTTTTAGTCCAATTAATGCCTACTCCGAACTTTTACCACCGTACCTACAGGGCGCCGTAGATGTGAAGTTCATCTGCATTATTTGTCTTATAAAGCGTCGCTGCGCAAGGCCCGGATGGGTGGAAACTTTATCCCACGGACGAGCGAACTTTGAAACAATCTAGCTAATGGTAGGGGAGCCCAAGAGGGGATTTTGGGATTTACTCGAGCGGGTCAGATATTGCCAATGTGTCTCCGATAACGGATAATTATTTATTAATCTGGCGGTTTGGTTGGTGGGGTTGGTGGGGGTAAAATTTTAAATACAACTCGAGCGTGTCATATATTCAGAAGGGATGTTAAATGAACCCAAACCAAGCTCCCATTTAAAATACAGACGATTCTAATAACTCAAGCTCGTGGCAGCTTTTTGATTTTGGCGATTGCCGTTTTGTTATACTCGAGCGCGTCAAATTTTCATACAGACGGTTCAGCCTGAACTCCTGATCATACTGATTCTTAATCTGATAGGTTTTTCTTTAATACAGCGTCTACAAAATTTTGAACGCCTGTAGAGCTCACCCTACCGCTAAAAAGAAAATCATCATATAACCTTTTCTTCACGACGCTCGAGTGACTCCACATTTAGCATCGTGGGCTCCCTTACCATAAGTATAATATGGGCTTCAAGCGTTCTATAAACAAATTCTTGCTGGGTTGACAGCGTACAGGCTGTCACATACTGTCAAGAGTCACAGGCTGTCAAGAATCACTGTTAATTATGTTCTTTATTGGCTGTGCTTGTTTGTATCTTTTGATGTTGCTTAGTTTATGTAGTTGGCCCCTATAATATGTGTGGGAGTCATCGTTAACAGACTGGATATTTTTTTTTTTTCATCTAGGCTTGAAAACTTCATTCTAGTCCGAGACAACCCAAAATTATGTCGCTTTAAGGTCATTGAAGTTTTAGGCCCATTAAAGTTGTAGTACTGAAGCTCAATACAAATCTATATGACAAAACATGAAAAAAATAAATCATGAATACACTTTTTTTTCTCAAATAACAGGTAGTTCTGTCGAACCAGTGTAATATTTATAGAATTGTATAATACTTCACATAATGACTAGCGTAGACACCTCATTTCGCTTTGAGGGGTTGCGAAGGGTAGCGACGAAAAGCGCTGTCAAGTATACCAGCCATTCACTACGCAACAAAAACCCTTAATGATGGTCCGCTGAGGAAGCATTTTTTATTATTATTTTTAAAACCTACATGTTTTCAACCGGTATGTTCATAAAAACTTTTTTTAACATCATGCATTACAATATTAAAATTACATAGCGTGCTACAAAGTGGAAACTTGCATTCTTGCCATTACTAAAATTATCCTGAAATTCCAGCTATAATTTTATTCCCGTTTTGTGTTTACTCTTACGAAAAGTTTCGTATACGAATCGAAATTTCGACGTGAGGATTACTGACTTTTATTTTGTACTCTCGGCAAATGAAAGTTAAATAATATAATTGTTGTACTTTTTTGTACTTTCATGGTCATCTTGTTAATGAACAACCTTGACCAAGGTCGAGAAATAGAAATAGGTCAAGAATTAGAACTTACGGTGTAACTAAGAAATTTAACTTATTATTTGAAAGCAAATCAATTTTGCACATCATTTTGAAACAAAATATTATCAGAGTGTAGATATTTTGGTAATAATTGTGGTTTCGAATTTTCGAACTAGTTTTTCGTATGCGGTTGTCAAAGTAACCCCTCACCCTGGCCTGCACATTCCTTCTTTATTAACACGGCGAATACGCGAAATAATTTAAAAACGTAAACAAAGGAAACACTTCACAATGAGAATGCGGTCGAGGCGTAGCATAGTCCTAGCGCGAGAAAATTGTGCGATTAAAGACTAGTTCACACTTTGTAACTTCTATATAAAATAGCGGATAGAAAAAATATTTGTTACTTTTTGTTGCTTAAGATTCGTCAGCGAAGTTCAGTGTTCTAGTAATTAAGGTGACGATAGCCACCTACCATCATGTGGGCCGTCAGTTCGCTTGATACATTTTAAAAAAATAAGTAAACGAGCCTTACAGTATTCGCATATTATGATGTGACAAAACATCAGACTTCTAATGTACAATTCTCATTGTCTTAAAAAGTATCGTGATTATTAAAACTTTAAAAATATACTTACTTTACGTTTTTTTATGTAAAAAAAATCAATTGCCATATGCATCGGATCCCAAACGGAATGCATAGGCATTTTTGCCCCATATTTTTTGTTGTTTTCGTAATTACCGCGACAAGGTTTGTATTTAAGAAAATTTTTGAAAAATCCACTAGAAAAGTTGGATTTTTTTTTGGGCCAGTTAGTATAATAATAAAAGGCAACATGAAAAGTAATATAAAAACAGTCTAAACTACGACTTAATAAAGCAAAATAACGGAGAGGTAAGGCGTTGTGCCGGGCGTTCACTGCACATATAAATTTTCTTGCGGTAGGGCGGCAAACTCGGCCTCCCTTTGTCCTTTTACGCAGTGCAAAGCGTAAACAAATACTTGGTTACATGTTTATTAAGTTTTGAAATATATGTTTAAATTTTTTATTAAATGCCTTAAATATATTTTGGATTCTAATTAATAAATTGCTAATTGTATCTATAATAGATTTCTCTAGTAAGCACAGTAGTGCTTAATTAAGGGTCCCTTTCGCCAATCGAGGGTCGGGAATGTAAGAGAATTATATATAAAACGATGCTCCACAACCTTGAAAAAAATCACACAGCTAGCCAATGAATGTTACTTGATGCTGAAACATTTGAATTTTAGATAATGCTTATAGATAAGTGTAAAAAAAAATCAGAAAATCACTAAAATCGTGTAAATCGCACTCCCGTGTTGTTACAATTGAGCCGTAAGTATCAAAATTTATTAAATGAATTTTATCAAATAATAAAGTTAAAACTATAAAAAAGTTGCTGGAATATTTATTTCTTAATTAATATATCCTTATTCTATGTAAAAAAAATCACAAAGTTGCCCAATTTTTTCGCTCAAAATCTTCATACAAATTACTATGAAGGCTATTATATTGAAATTACGCTCGTAGTCGGTTCAGTCGGCCACGCGCCTCCGAAGTGAGAGCACGTCGCTTTGCGCCGCATTGACAGTTCGCGATCGAACCGTGTACTTACACAAAAAATGACAAATATGTCGTTTTTGATGTTGAAATTATAGCCCAAGAGCCCACGACCTTCGTTATTTATTACAATCTTTTGAGATAATATATAAAAAATAATAAGTGGGTTGTTCCAAACAGTTCTACTATAGTTCTATGATAGAATTGTTTGGACAAAAAAAATCCAACTAGTTCCCCAGCACAGTATGACAGATTGGACTCTGGAACACGTCCAAACTATTCTATTTTTATAATAGAACAAAAAAAAAACATGCAATGATGTCTACTGGTGAGTATGAGTAGCGGAGCGGAGCGGCGGCAAGTCTACGCGGGGCACCGAAAAAGCGAAAATTTTGAGAGAGATAATTTGACACGCCGTAACTTGGAAACGGTGCGACGCAGCCGGGTGATGTTTGGGCTCATCGGAGACGTCTCTCCGAGATAGATAATTTGACGACCCCCTCGGACCCCTCCGACCGTAACTTGGAAACGGTGCGACGCAGCCGGGTGATGTTTGGGCTCATCGGAGACGTCTCTCCGAGATAGATAATTTGATGACCCCCTCGGACCCCTCCGACCGTAACTTGGAAACGGTGCGACGCAGCCGGGTGATGTTTGGGCTCATCGGAGACGTCTCTCCGAGATAGATAATTTGACGACCCCCTCGGACCCCTCCGACCGTAACTTGGAAACGGTGCGACGCAGCCGGGTGATGTTTGGGCTCATCGGAGACGTCTCTCCGAGATAGATAACTTGACGACCGCCTCGGACCCCTCCGACCGTAACATGGAAACGGTGCGACGCAGCCGGGTGATGTTTGGGCTCATCGGAGACGTCTCTCCGAGATAGATAATTTGACGACCCCCTCGGATCCCTCCAACCGTAACTTGGAAACGGTGCGACGCAGCCGGGTGATGTTTGGGCTCATCGGAGACGTCTCTCCGAGATAGATAATTTGATGACCCTCTCGGACCCCTCCGACCGTAACTTGAAAACGGTGCGACGCAGTCGGGTCGTGTTTGGGCTCATCAGAGACGTCTCGGGGAGATGAATTTTTTAGTAGACCATATTTCAAAATTTGACAATTCCGGTCTACATTTGACAATTGACAATTCGGGGGGGGGGGGTCCGAGGGGGTCGTCAAATTATCTATATCGGAGAGACGTCTCCGATGAGCCCAAACATCACCCGGCTGCGTCGCACCGTTTCCAAGTTACGGTCGGAGTGGTCCGAGGGGGTCGTCAAATTATCTATCTCGGAGAGACGTCTCCGATGAGCCCAAACTTCACCCGGCTGCGTCGCACCGATTCCAAGTTACGGTCGGAGGGGTCCGAGGGGGTCGTCAAATTATCTATCTCGGAGAGACGTCTCCGATGAGCCCAAACATCACCCGGCTGCGTCGCACCGTTTCCTAGTTACGGTCGGAGGGGTCCGAGGGGGTCGTCAAATTATCTATCTCGGAGAGACGTCTCCGATGAGCCCAAACATCACCCGGCTGCGTCGCACCGTTTCCAAGTTACGGTCGGAGGGGTCCGAGCGGAGCATCAGTTACGGACAGGGGGTTTAGGGAGAGGGGGTGTACTGAATGCAACTGATGAATAAAAGGTTCGTAAGGAACAGGCAAGGAATAAGTTCTAATGTAAGGAATCCCAGGTTTTCTAGCAGGCAGATTTTTTGTACAAACTTTTTCAGTACAATATATTATTTTTGTAATTGGGAATAACAATTTCGTTTTGTATTGTGCAACTAAAATAATAAAATTATTATAAGTACAATTATTTATACGCTAATAATACATTTGACAACAATTTTTATATTTGGTAACAAAATAGCAACTGTAATAAGTCTCCGGCAATGGATGACGTGATTTCTAAAGTTATCCCGAAGAAAATATAAAAAAATTGAGCTTCAATACTATACACATTTACTATGCATAGAGAAACTTTCAGCGTTTATAAAATAACGAAGGTCTGGCCGTCGTGGGCTCTTGCTCTATGCTTACGTACATGTGTGCGTGTGCAATGCGCGAGCCTCGATCGTTGTGAGAGTAGCGCTAAAAACCTAAACATCGCGCGGCGCGTCTCCGTAACGGCCCCTTAAGTATCCTTTGAACTAACTATGTTTGGAAGTTGAATTTCACTCAATTTGAAAACAAAATTATTACCAGATTGAACTATATACATACATATGACTGTATATAATAAATAATATACACATTCAAAGAATCTTTAAAAAAAATCTCCCAAGCATCTACAATACTAAGTAGGTATATTAATTTTTTACATTTTATTTTACTAGAAAGTGATATAGCGTTCTGTGATCGCTAACTCTGGTTACGTATGTGCTCAAGATGTTTTTGATACAACAAGGATCAGCTTGAAATAGGAAAGAATTTATAGTCATTGGAAAAAATATAAAGCAGTTTAAAAATAATTGTTTAACATCACCTAGAATGACCTAGATCATTTTTCTACATTCCAATCTATGCAATCGCAAACAAAACTAGTCCGTTGGTTGTTTGCAAACAATATTAATGCTCCACCAGTTACTTCGTTCATCGAGATAAAAAGAGATACATCTCGAAGCGAAGGCTAACTTCAATGAACTCCAGTTGTGAATTTGTTGGTTGTTTCGCGTCGAACTTGCTCGACTGGCAAACTGTATGAGCGTAAAACGAGATCTCATTTGAAAGTACGAATTCTGTTTTACATTAATTGCTTATAAATAGTTGTTAGCAAATATTTACTCTACAAATTGCAAGGGAGCTATGTAGAGAGCAATGTTCGGGACGGCACGGCACGGCACGGTAATACCGTGGGCGTCTCAAGTATTTTGCATCAAGTGTCATCCACGGCATGCCGTTGCCGTGGATGATAAATTAAAAGCGATAACATGTAGTATACAATTACATACATTTTGCTTTCCTATCTTACCGTGACGGTAAAAACGTGCCGTGCCGTGCCGTGCTACGGTAAATTATAAAAGCGACCATTGTGTGGACAATGTCGACCACTTTGGTTTTCTAACGGATCTCCAAATTTTGGATAATATGCCTCGTAGAAATCCCGAAAATTGCTCTCTACATAGCTCCCTTGCAATTTGTCTTGCAATTGCAATTGCAATTTACTTAACATCTTTTAAGTATGTTAAGGTCGACAGACAATCTGACGGTCCACTTGATGGTAACGGCCGCGATAGAAAGAATGTCGTTGGGTTTTAGCCGGTAGGAATCCGGCATAACTGCTGAGTGTCCCCTTCACTGCCGGGTATCCAAGAGGATTTCCTAACGTTAAAAAAAAACTATAACCGTCGCCTATAACACAACCAACTCCACAGTCGATGCAAGTAAGCTACCTTGCTCACTCACCGAAACTTCGGCAAAGGGGTGGTTACTGCCGCATGAAGGCTGCCCAAAGGGGAGGCCTATATCCAGCGTGTAGTAGCTGATACGATAAAATTACTGTATAAATAATGTAGTGATGAATCGTTGACCTAAAATCATTTCAATAATTCTAAAAGCAATTACAGTAATCCTCGAAAACAATAATAAAGGAGGGGTGTATGAGAATCAATTTCGTAGCTGGTAATTGATTTTCTGTTTGGCTCTAGTGCGAGCGACATTATTGCCATTATTATTATTATGTCTACATCAGCATAATGCCGTGCCAATATTAAAGCTATTCTCATGATTTACGTGAACGGAACTCCGTAACTACAACCATCAATCGAAAGCTCGGTCTAAGCTTCGATTACCTTTATCGGTAACTATTTACGTACAATGAATACTAAAAAATCAAAATCAAATCAAAATCAAAAGTTTAGCTTGAATTGCAGTTATTTTTCACTCTATTCAAGTTAGCTTGAACAATTCGACAGTAGTTGAATCAGCACTACTAACTTGAAGCAACTCCATTCAAGCTAGTGTTTTATAAAATGTTGCCATTTTTCCGACTTGGTGAATTGATATGCGTAAATGTCTAGTTGTTGGCGGCTGGCATTTAAATTTCATCAGACTCGCCAGAAACATCCCCAGTGGAGAACTAAATCGTATTTTCTGCTCGAACGAAGCGAATACGTCGAGACATGTGTCACAGTATTTGGGAATTCTTTTCTCATGACTCGTATGTATAACGTTCACAGTTATATTTTTGTTAAATTTAAATAACATGTTAGTTATATAACTTTGTTGTGTAACATTGCAACATAAAACAAAACTGTACACAATAAAATAACAGCGCAATATAACAATCTAGCATGTCTACAAATTGTCTCGATTGAATTATGAGTAGGTACAAATAAACCGTACTATGGTAAGGTACCTTAAATATAAAATAGAGAAAGTTATAACAGTTTAGAAGACTCCTGTAAAAATTCTAAAAAAAGTATATATCTAATATAATATAAATATAAATATTCACACATTCCACACAGCACCATCTAGTTCCAAAGTAAGAAACTTAATGCTTGTAGACAGTTGATATACTACATACAATAGTTTTTTTTTTGTAAATACATACATATTATAAATACAAAACATCCACTACTCAGGTACATAGGTAAATGTTAACACATGAACATTTGTCCGTAGCGGGATTCGAACCCGCGACCGCTTGTTTAACGGCTAGGGTTAATAGCCACTAGACCAAACGTGTCGTCATAACAAATAATTAATATGCACTCTTGAATGGTACTAATAATCACTTATAACATAAGTAACGCAGCAGGTGCTGCAAGTACGCTGCCGACCATAGTAGGATTAAGGATTAAGATTAGGAAGGAAGGGATAGGTATAAAAGGGCTCTGGCATCCCTTAATCACTCATAGAAACACAACAGCACAGAATGTTATTAATTCGAGGTGATCTTCTGTAAGAGAGTGGTTACTGCCGCCAGACGGGCTGTCCAAATGATTGCGAAACGCAATGTGCCCAGCCACTCTAAATTATTATTATTTCATTTTTTATTATAATCAACCAACCTGTATATAGAACGGCCATTTTACTTCAATTGTATTTCCGGATTTAAATTAAGAACGAATTTAAATTCCTATGTGGTGGATGAAAGATGGAACCAAGACAGACTTACCAATTAATTTAACCGGCTCGCCTGCTCCTTCGCGCTGGTTCGTCTCCACCACACTTCACGAGTTTTTTATTAATTATTATTAGCGTTCGATTATCAGAGTTTGCACATACTACACACGCGTTTGAGTATATATAAATTTTGCGGATATTGAGAGCGTGGCGACCACTTGTAAGCGTCTTTTTTGCGTCTTAAGCGTCTTTTGCGTCTGTCTTGTTTTTGGCGGTAGGGAAAAGGAATAAAATATATAAAAATGTGGGTATATTATGCCGTGCGTGTGCGTGTGTGTGTGGCATGTGTGCGTATGTATGTGTAAAACGGCGTCAACACTATGCATTACTGAACAGAAGCGAACTCTGCTTTGTAAGTATATACAGACAGAGCATACAAACCAAAAGTTCAAACTATTCAATCACAAAGGAGACGTCACACAATAAAATAACGTCGAAATATACGTACGTTCAATTGGCAAAGGCCAGTTGAACAGATGTGGGTTCAATAGTGCGAATAAAATCAAACTACCTTTGTTGCATTGCAGAATAGCCATACATAAATTCTGGGTACAGAATCCTTATCGACATTTTATCCCCTGGGTACAAGGCCTGGATGCAATTTGCACCCTCAAATTGGATTTCCAGTGATGCCTAGTTTCAATTCGTTCAGCTGTATCTAGCTAGCTAAAAGTTACAATTTCATCTATTTTATCTTTTCTTTCGCTTTTAACTCTTTCACTATACGATACTATTGTTTCATTAAATAGCGGATAGGAAATTTTGTTTTTCATTTCAGTCACATTTCCGAAATAATTCTTGGAAAGAAAATCGCTTTTTCATCATTTCGCAATTTTCTATCTGGAATCAATATTTTCTGTTTCAAAACTTCTCTTTCACTGGTGAACCACAAACCGCGAATTGGCACATTGCTCTTTCATCGAAAACTGTATATTTTAATCTTTGAACGTTCGGTATATGAATAAACGATAAGAAATGTTTATTCATTGAATGTGTAAAAACCTGCATGTTACGTTAAAATGTTTTTATTTTTATTAATAGATCTGTTTATGTCTGGAAACTTTTTTATGATAGAGGTCTGCTTGCAACGGTAAACACACAACTATCTACTGAACGGATTTGGATGAAATTTGTCACACGGATAGTTTATTACCTGGGTTAACATATACGGTACTTTTATCCTGAAAAAATATTAGATTCCCGAAGGATCGTCTAAAAATCACTCTCGACGTGGTGGCGCCACCGGCACCGTCATCACAGCGATAAAGATTATGTCAAGGGCATCGAAATGATATGTCTCTGAGATCATAGGTATTACTATTATTTTTTTTCAACGCAAAGAAGTCGCGGGCACCAGCAAATACTTAATGAAACTAAACTATTTCACGATGGTCTCCTCAAAGGAATACTGTCGCTTAGGCTACCCAATTTATGAACGCATGTTATTTTTTACTACTGGAAATAATCAATAAAATCACTAAATACTTTAAGTGTAATGTTACCTTTTTATCTGTTTCAGGTCCTGTTCGATAGTTTCACACTGGGTCGTTTCACGTCGTTCACAGAAGACGGCTGTCCCGATGGATACATGCAGATTCAGGAAGCGAGTCGTCCACAAGTTGGGGGATCCTGGTGTGGAACTTCATGGGGGCCATCTATATATTATAGCGAAACGAAATCAATTACATTAATAATAAGACTCTTACATCTGTCAAAAGAACAAAATAACTACAACTTTGACTTTCGAATGGCCTACAAGGTGTTAAGAAGAGAACACGCATCTGTCCGCTATGGCGGTACCCCACCACCAGGTAAAGATCTTAAAGCCTTAAAACACTTAATTATAAACATATTATAATATCTACTGAGCTGTAGCTTATCTGAAGGAATTGATATATTTCCAGAACGCCCTTTCTTCAAACTTCGACCAATACCTTACCCCGTAAACATTTCACGAGGCGAAGATAACGTGGCGAGAATGGGAAAAGCTGAATATTACCTCGGGGAGCTGATCTCCGGGACATATTGCTCTCGGATCTTTAGTGATTGCGATCGTAAAAACTGTAGGTTACAGTCGCCAAATTTCCCTGGTGTCTATCCAAGAAATTTAACTTGTTACTACGCCGTAAGACAACACGAAGTGCCTCAAGGTAAACACGCCCTAATAGTTGTGAAGCAACCGAACGGACAGTTGGTTTCAATCAGAAGTCAAAAGGCATTGTATCCTACATCGCAACAAGAGCGCGGAAACAATGGACGTGAGCTGAAAGTGTGGCAACAATGCGACGAAGTGCAGGACTATGTTACAGTTTATGATGGCTATACAACCAGGGACCCGGTTATATTGAGATTTTGCGGTGGAGGCGTTTCGGTTCCAGAAGCAATTTCAAGTGGCCCGGAATTGTTGGTTGAGTTTACGACCTCGCCATTCGGCACATTTTTGCAGCCCGCAACGTTACAATCGCTCCACGGTTTTCAATTAGAAGTTGAAGTAAGTATTTATGTCTATATGTATTTTTGTTTTTTTTTAAAGTTTTTACGCTTTAACTATTCAACCGTTCACGATGAAATTTTGCATACACGTTGTCAGAGGTGCAGTAAAGGACATAGGTAACTTTCATCAGAATAAAGTATTGTTCCCGAGGGATCATATAAAGATAAAATAAAAAATTCAACGCTGTAAAAAAGGGGCGCGGACGAAGTCGCGAGAAAAACAAGTCACTATATAAATTCATTATTAAAATTTTATTTCCATTCCTTCAGTGTAACTACAAGCAATTGCAATAATAATTTAGTCTTAGCTTTTCTGAGATCATTTGAAGTTTAAGCTGGTTGGATTAGGACTCGTTAGTATAATCTAACTCTACTAGAGTCTAGATTGCTGCGACTTAATGCAAATATAAAGATCTGGAGTCAGTAAAGAGCAAACTGGCGAACTATGGTACTTTTATTTCAACATAATATACCCTTTGGAAAGATGAGAGCATTTTGGGGCGCTGCCAGAGTGCAATTAAGTTGAAAGTTTCAAATTATTGCTCCTATAGGTACGCTTATCATCTTATATGAGAGGTATTTTACAAAAATCCTCATGTAATTTATAAAGTCTACGTGCACAGACAATATAAACTGTATGAACAGAATAAATAATAGTATATATAGTAGTTACAATACAATGTGAACTGCTTTACGCTTTGAATGCGAATACGAATCGCTCCCTCGTGATTCATGTGAACAGACAAACCGAGAGGTTGATTGAAAAATGAAGTTGGCTTAATGCTTGATCTCTTCTTTGGATTTACATGTCACTGTTTCCAGTGACATCATTATTTTTTACCGATAAATAGGTGAGGGTCTTTATTAGATCTCTTATCGTAGCTATCCTGACAGAAAAGTTCAGTTAAGTTCAAATTACACAAAAGAAAATTTGCTCAAAAGAAAAATATTATAAATGCGAAATAAGTATAAAGAAATAAATGCGAAAGTTTGTGAAGATGGATGTATGGATGTTTGTTACTCTTTCGCGCAAAAGCGACTCAACGGATTTGGATGAAATTAGGCACACAGTTATTATTACCTGGATTGACATAATTATTTGATACTTTCACCCTGAAAATTTTTTGAGTTCCCGAGGAATCTTTTAACTTTATCAATGTCGTCAACAATGGTGGCACCACCGTCATCATAGCTGTAGAGATGTCAGGCGTTATTCCAGGTGTTATATTTTTCATTTTTCATATAAAGTGAAAATTCTTACCAGTTTACAAAGTGAGCTCATCTTGTTAGTTTAAAGTAAATTAATGGATAGGTCTGGATTTAATGTTGATCGGTCGTAATTGGAGTCATTCGCACATAGGAGCAAAATTAGGTTAATGGGGACATATATCATAATGAAGTGTTATTTAAAGTGTTTCGTCCTCGCTGTACAATAATAAATCAAGAAGTGCCGTGGAGGCTTCGCTTGGGCCTCTGCCAAAGTATAATTAGTAATGTAGGCAGAAGCAGTTCGCTCATAATGGAGCAACGAACAAACTGTTACCCACATCCACATTGTTTCAACTTATGGAATTAGGACACGACCCCGACCTTTTTGCCGGGAAACTACTGCGTTAGAGTAAATAATCTTTTCCAATATCTCCAGCAAACATGATTCTGTTGATACGAAATTTTATCAACTTTCTGTTATACACTTGTGTCTAATATAGTTAGTAACTTTACTATAATCCTTTTAATTTATATATGTGTACATCTGTAATGTGTATATATATCTGTACGTTTATATATTTTATAACAAATAAGGTTATAGAGAGACTTTATTGTTTTGCTATACAAAGAACAAAATTTTCAGTTCTTTACCACTCGAACTAATATAACACGCCTTGGAGAACCAAACTATTATTTCTCATTATGTTCTCTTTTTGCTAAATTTTGTACATGAAATAGTCAAATAATAATAACCTTATAAGTTAAGATACATATCACTCCACAATCGTGACTAATATTATTAATGCGAAAGTCAGTTTGTTTGTTACGCTTTCAAGCCTTCATTCGTCATCATTGAATCCTGAATCGATAATAAAATTTTGCATCCACGTTGTCTAGAATACAGAAAAAGGACATAATACTGTTCTAGTTATTCACCCAGAAAAAAAGTACCGTTCTCGAGGGATAATCTAAAAATAAAAATAAAAAATATATGAGCAAAAAAGATTGAATAAATGATTTATCATCTAAGAAAAAGGGGCGCGGATGAAGTCGCAAGCAAAATCTTAGTCGTTAATATTCCATTAATTGTACTAAGAGGTTTATCATTCTATTGTCACATGATTAATTGATTCTAGGTCAGATTTGTTGATCAGCAGTCGCCGACATATGCGAAGAACAAAAGGGCTTGCGAATTTTGGATCCGAGGGACCGGCAAGGGGATTTTGGAACACCCACAGCATTCACTGCCTCCTAATACCACATGTCTTTATCATATGCAAGGTATTGACACATCGGGGCCGTCGGGGAGAAATATTTTATACAGGCGGCCGTCATTTTCAGCGCCAAGATTTAGAGTGTGGTTTTCTGTATTGAAATTTTATGTGACAAACGCGCTGTATCCCAACTTACCCGAAGACGAATACTGCGGAAGCCATTTAAATATATGGGATGGTCCAATGAGAATATCTCCGGGCTGTAGTGATATATTCTGGTGAGTTTTAGCCTTTTTTTTCATAGAAGTTTAAGATTAATTTGCATAACTATTTTATTTTTGAAAACTTATTGAAAAATGTAAAGTAGACTATTAAAAATAGCCACGTGCTGCGGAGCTCTTCAAGAAGTTTTTTGTTTACATATTTGGGATTAACATAATTAGGCAGCATAGCTCATTTATAGAACTTTCGGCTGCACATTAAAATCGTGGTTGAGCCTGCATCCAAATTTGTTGGCAACTGGCTGGTTGGTGGCCACAACGAATATGAATAAGAAGAAAAAATATATATATGAAGGCAGTAGCGGTTGTTATTTGATAGAGTCAGGTTGTGTGTCGAATTTGTGTGTATATATTTGTCGCTAAATATACGTTCTTAATACCTCAACATCATTTCATTTCAAACAATACAGTCCACTCCTCAACAAAATTAATGAAATTAAAATACTTTTTGGAAAGAAAACATCTTGGAAATACCTATGTGTCTAACAAACTGACTAAAATTTTCGAACACTATATTCTGGCAATCCCCATACTGTGGGTTAATGTGATGGTATAGGTAACTGTCAAAACCTATTTTTATGTAAAGGTCAACAAGCAGGCTAACGAATGATGATGGTATCTGACTAGCCGCCTATTAATTAACACAAGCAACACTATAGCTTCTTTTAAAATTATGAGGAGACATTCACATCCCTTACTCACTCACTAAAAAAAATCAGCACACATCAGCATGCTTTTATTTAACAATATTCTTCTATAAGAGAGTGGTAACTACAGCCGAACTGGCTGCCCAATTAATGATTGTGGTCCTGCCTTTACTAACTTCTTCAAAAATAATACGTGGGAGATAATCTGTACTAATATTATAAAGCTGAAGAGTTTGTTTGTTTGTTTGAACGCGCTAATCTCAGGAACTACTGGTTCGAATTGAAAAATTATTTTTGTATTGGATAGATCATTTATCGAGGAAGGCTTTAGGCTATATAACATCACGTTGCGACTAATAGGAGCGAAGATACAGTTGAAAATGTGGAAAAAACGGGGAAAATCTTTGAGGGATTCCGTTGCGTGCGCTGCGAAAACCGTTCGAGATACCCAAATGATTCCCAAAATAACTATTCCACGCGGACGAAATCGCGAGCACCAGCTAGTGCATTATGTTTATACAGACTAATGCAGAAATTGTATTCATAATATATTTTTTTACAGTGATAAAGAACGCTCTGTGCAAATGTCAAGAGCGACATCCCCTCAGTCTGTGATCGTTGGCCGTCCACCAACAAACGCAACATTGGTTGCAAGATTTTGTCGTGAACGCGCACCGAGAACGTGTGAACACGCGCTATTGAAGAAATCCAGAGCATGCGCTAGAACTGAAAGCTTCCTTTCAAAGGGGGATTCTTTGACTCTGGAGTTAAAACTCACACAAGGAACTGCTTTGAAGTAAGGCATTATTGTAATTTACAATTGACTGAAATGCATGTATGGAGCTTATTATAATCTTTACATAGTAAAAATCGCTTTACGCGTCTTTCTATATGGGTTAGTATCATCTCGTCTAAAAAAGCAGCTGGTCTAAGTAGCAACTGGTCTAATTAGCAACTGGTCTAAAAAACAGCTGGTCTAAGACCGCTAACTCCTAAACCACGCAACGGATCTTAATCAGTTAGAAAATTAACTTTTTTCTTGTCCGCCTTTCATTATCGTAAAAAATATATTGATCCACGTAAATATCATTCCGTGGAAATTATAAGATTTGCAGTTTCGCTACCACACAAAATATGGTCACATTTTTTCCAGTCGTATTCAAAATGTCAAGTCCAGTCAAGTGTAATTCTAATGTCTCTGTAAATTCATTTAAAATTACAAACTTTTTTCTTGTTTTTTTTGTTCATAACCATGTGAAAACAATTTGTTTATACAATAAAAAACTTGTAAAACTTTTGCCGTACTAAATTTGTGTTCATACAACGAAAACATTTCAGACCAGTCCACTTCAAAGCGCTCTACGAGTTCGTTGATCTTCATCAAGACGGCGAGCCGTGGGGTCGAGGGGCTTGTTCTAGACGTTTCGCCTCCCGTTCCTTTCCAGAGGCACCACCGGATCCGCCTGTAACTTTCTCGTCGCCCAGGGACGTGTTTTTGTACGGTCGAGGAGGGGCACGAAATATTAGGTACGTAGGTACTACACTGCGCCACTCAGGTAACTAATGGGCCGTTTACACGTGTCGAGTGGATAGGTGATTTATTAACCTTAATTTAACTTTAATATATTTTCAATTTCATTCTTCTGTACGAATTGGTACTTCAGTTGTCGTAAGTAACAATGTTACTTAAGTAACTAAGTATTAAGCAAACGAAAATAGATAAGGATATTCATTTAATTTAAAACTAAATGAATGTAATGACATACATAAACTTAACACCCATTATTTAACTTGTAACTTGTAAGTTAGTAAGGTTTAAATAAAGTAAACTAAAAATTATTTAACTTGTGTAAACTAAATAAAGTAACAAACAAAAATGTATTGTAAAAAAAATAATCATATCCTTCGCAACCTATTCGCGATTTATATTACTTACTTAAATGTATTAAATTTCATATAAAATACTTTCATGTATTAAACATTTTTGCAGAAAATTATGCACTCATGCGAATTAGGAGATAATTAGGAGATCTACCAATTAAATTGCAAATTAAAAATGATGGCTTATAAATATTCAAATTATTAATGTTTTTATAACATAACTTTCTTTGATTTCAGTTGTACTTATCGGTTCGAAGCTAATCCTGGCGAAGTTATCAGATTGAGGGTTTGGGGCGTTCGTAGCGGCGGTCGTCTCTGCCGGTCTGTCCATTCTGCTCACTCTCCGTGGTATCGGTGCGCTGGAGACCCGACTGCAGCCGTCAGGATCTTCGACAGGCTATGGCGTGACAGTGGACCCGGAGTACCAAGGGATTGCTTATGCAGGTAATATTTTTAAGTCTAAATGTCAGTTGCAAACCAATCTGAACGAAATAAAGTTTTAATATACGCTTTTAATATCGCTGAAACCATTTTTCGTAGCTGCTTATTGGGAGTGTTGACTTTGTTCCAAATACTGTCTATTCTTTCATTAATTTTGAAAATATAATTTATTATAATTTATATAATTATATAATTTATTTGTTCTCTTCTAATTTCTTTTATGTAAAGGTCGGCAGACAGGCTGTCTGTCCACAAGTTGTTAGGTGACTACTGAGGGCCTAGGTATATAAGAAAGGCCTAAAGTTTATACTGAGACAGAACCCTAAAACGAGCACCTTAACCACTTTGCGAATGGGTTCGTCGTCAATGGTGTAAATGAATAAAGAACTAACACAACAGCACATGTGCTTTTATTTTATTTTACTGCCGCCGGAAGGGTTGCCCAATTAATGACTGCGAAATGCAATGTAGGTCACTATTTTATTGTTTTGTTTTTGTCTAACCAATTTAGTTGCATGTTGATTAAATATAAATAATTTCCTAACAGAAAAAAATATATAATTTTCAGTGATACGGGAGATTACGAATTCACTTCATCATCAACGGTAGCGGAACTCAAGTTTGATGTTGTAAATATGTCTGCGAGCGATGACTTCCGTTCTTTCGGATTTGAAGCGTCTGTGGAGTTTATTAGATTAGAATCCGTTTGTGAGAGCAGCCACAAGGTGCACGGCCCCAGTGGAGAGCTCAGGTTGTCATCAGCACAGCCTTTAACTGACTCAGTAAGTATTTATGCCAAAATAGTAGACATATATATTTTTTTAAACTTTAAGATCATAATATAGTTAAGCATTATTTCATTAGGTCTATTTATTTTTCATTTTTAATGATCAATTCCATTTTTAATCATTGATATTCTAAAAACTGCACTATGCAATCCATCATTGAACTGTGCACTCGTGTCTATATATTATTTATGATATATATACAATATATATAATAAGGGATTTTGAATTTTAGCTGCCATTTATAATAAATTTAAATTAAAAAATATTGCAATATCAAATCAACACTTCTTCTGCTAGCTGTTTGAGCAGCGCGATGATGACATATCTTTTATATTTTTGTATCGACCTCAATATTATACAAAACAATTAGAAACCTTATTTAATCAATACTAATAAATCTGAAAGTGTAGGTATTGTATGTATTTATGTTCCTCCATAACTCTTAAACGAATTAACTTATTTTCATGAAACTTGGTAGATAAACATTTAGACGTACGGGACACAGGATAGGCTACTTTTTTCACGCGGAAGAAGTCGCGGGCGCCAGCTAGTATGAAATAATGATTATATATGAAATCATTTTATGAATCAAACAAATATTCTAAAGTTTCATTAAATATTTTCAGGAACGCTGTGAACACCGTCCATGGTTAATCGATCCTTCTCCTGGGCGATATCTTTACCTTCAAATCCGTGGGACCATACTAAAGGAACCTGAGCTCGATAACTTTACACTTCTCAATAATATCACCGTTACGCCAAACCTACAGCATTTATGCAGGACTCGCAATAGAATAGCCGTTTACGCCGGAGGATTGACGCCCATATTCATCTGTCCAAACCCAATTGAGGGTCAGGTTAGTACAATTTTTGTAAGTTCTACCACAAGATTCCTATCCCACAAGTACAAATTCACTGATTATAAACGTATTAAAAATAATGTACGTCTGTCTGGCAGCAATAAACAGTCCCTTACAAAAGACAATTGTGAACACCATGTGTGCTTTTGTGTTTCGTAAGTAAGTAATGGATGCCAGAGCCCATTCCTTCTTAATCCGTAGTCGGAAGCGCACTTGATGCACCTGCTGTATGTCGACGACCTTGACTTAAAAAGTATATTTGATTTTTTTATCTCCAGGAGGACGAAATGGTTGAAGTGTTTTCAACTGGCTGGTACAAAGAAATAGACGGTCTGGCGCGTCACGTGTTAGCGCCTGCGCCAGCTGCCGATGAATTCAACCTTGACTGGCCACGCTCGCTGTCAGTTGAATTGATCGCGGTTGACGGTGGATCTTACTACGTGTCATGGCTTGAGCTTTCAAGGAGGTAGGCTTGAAAGTTCTAATGTGTAATAAATAAATGTGCGTGTAATAAATTTTATATATTACAAAAAGGCATTATTTTAATGTAACTTAAAAAAATGCGCGTTTGAACAAATAAGTATTTAGTTTGTCTATTCTATTTTATTAAAGAATCCTGTCATTATATAACGGACCCAATAGAACTAAGTATTAAGGTTCAATGTTTTATCAACACTTGTCTAAGGAGTCAAACTTTTCCAGACACCCAAGTCCCCGAGGAGGCGTGTTCGCGCTGTCTGGCGAATGCGAGTTCCGATGCGCGTCGCTCGACGCCTGCATCGAAGCTGCGCTCTGGTGCGACGGGATATCGCAATGCCCGCACGGAGAAGACGAGAGACTGTCGCAATGCTCGGCATTGCTGAGAATGCCCGCGCACTATGCGGCTGCCATGATCGCCTTCACAGCTCTCATGGCCTTCGCTGTTGTAAGTATTCATATAGCCAATTTCCTGTCTTCTACTGTGCCAACATTTGAAACCACTTTTCATGGTGGGATTTGATTTAACATATTTTATATTACATTTGAGGTAATATAGGTCACCACACTTTTATATGAAACCATTTACACTGAGATGTAAGTAGGTATGTAATATTAAATTTACATTTCACTCTATAATATTTTTTCGATGGAGTAAGCGATATCGTGTTTCGTGTCTCAAAACTCATGAATATAGTTTGATCGCGGAAGATAATTTATATTTTGGGATATAATGTATGTAAATATTAAAATGTTATATTTTACTGTGAAAAGCCAACTTAATACTAGTTTCGTCATATTCTTATCGATAATATCACATAAAAGATTCAACAACTGAACCACCACTATTCTGCCATGAACTTGGCTCGGCTTATTTTCGAGAACACACCGTTAAACGTTATTATACATTATTAACACCGTTAACTGTTACGTTACAATAAAATAAAATAAAGTTAAAAAAAGGAATAAGAGCGTCAAGGGGTAGCGCACTATTGTAGCACATGTTGCATGCCTCAAGTTGACCATCAAGTTGACGGCCAGCTTGTCGATCTTTAACTTTATAAAAAGTCTTTAAAGTCTCAAGTTAAAACTAATTGAATATATTTTGAATTTCAGATAGCAATGGCGAGGTCATGTCGCCGTCGTAGGTCAGCGCTACAGCAACGTCTCAAAAGCCTTTCTTCGGACACGGCCATATTCGACGAAAAAGAAGTGATTTGCTGACCAAGCGAGGACTCTGTGCGATACGTGGAAGTAGACAGAGTCACCACTGTGTGACTCGCTTCCCGCGCAGAGTCCAAACGGATCACGTATGTTCTAATGTGTCTTTGATAGTCTGTTGGTTATGTCGAGACAGAAAAAACTACTGACTCCTGCTGAAGTAAGGATGTGTTTGAAAATGTTGCAATTGTTAATGATGTACACGTTCGAATGTTAAGCGTCGATCATACTGGTCACATTCAGTGAAACAATTTTATGAGTTTGATTGATACGCGCCATCACGGCTGGTTCCATAGTTTTCAATCAGTCGTTGAGGCTACTGTTAAGATTTGTAAATAGGATCGATAAAAATGTAGGGTAGTGTGATTTATTGCGAAATTTTAAACATTTTGGACCAACTGATGTCGATTGATGGCCAACTTGGCGATGTTGTATGTCATTTACTGAAAACTTTTTAGTGAATGTTTCAATTAAAATTTTCTCTAATACCGTAATATCTTATCCTCTATCTAGCCTCGTCTAAAAAGAAGGAGAATCATTGTTAATGAACAGGCTGTTCAGTAATAGAGTTTTTAAAAATATATTTTTCAAATTTCAAAAAGAAATTATAACTTTTCTTCATGCTTTTCTTTTCCAATAGTTGTGTTTGTCTTTATACATATTATGTTACTTATGTGTGTTCTTAAATTTTACTACAAATAAAATATATACTATTCTATAGTAAATACGAGTAACAAAGTGAACCAAGTACATATAGGCAATAGCGAAGGAAGTTTACTAGTATATTTAGTATACTTTATAGCAATACTTATTTTCATTTTTCCAAAAAATAATTTCACAGCGAATCCAACAGTAGTTAGAAACAAGTGAATATTTTTTATTGAAAAAACATCGGCTGGACATTAAAATTATCATTTTCAAATTGTATAGCAGACAAGAAAAGTGCTTTATCAGTTTCGATTACAAATTCCATTCATTTCAAAATTCGCTAAAGCTTAGATTTGAAATAGGTATTGATTACTGATTGGCATAATTTGTCATCGCTAATAAAGGTAAAGGTAGCAATAGAAATTGTCACTTTGAATTTTCAAAGGAAAACAGACCTTATCATTCTTTGTATATCTACAACATACAAAGAATGTTCAATCTTAGGGTGATAAAGCACTTTATTTGTCGAGTTTACATGGAAACGAATTAACGCACAATGTATGGAAACTGTATTTGCTCGAACGATCCGTGAATTTTGAACTCATAAATCATGAGTATGTAATGTAATGTATTTTTTTAGCATGAGATGTGTAAATATTGAAAAAGAAATCGTAGCGCGTCAATCTCAGAGTACTTTGTAAAGTAGAGAGTAGATTTTAGAGAAGATATCGTTGCGGCAATAATTGTTAATTTATGTAAACCTATTCATGGCGTGTATGTATGTATGTATGTCAAATTTTAACTATATATAATTCCGACCTGTGTTCTAAAAATATTGATCTAAATTCGTATACGTGATAATTATGAAACTGCCATTTTTTGTAAACTGTTGTAACGTGTTCAAAATTTTTAATATTACTTAATATTGAGTTTCGTTTCTAAAGAATGTTGAGTTTTTATCAAATTTATTGAATTTTCATTGACATGTGTCTGTATTTCTATAATGTTCTTTCAATATATAAATATGATTTATATATTTTATGTATTGAACATTAAAGTCAATATACATACAAATATCCATGATAACATATTGTCTTCAATATATAAATTTCATGGAATACCTATCCTAAAGAAATAAAATTCGATGTAAATAATATTAAAACTAATTCATATCTTAGATGTGTACTGAGGTGATACCTAACAATATGTTTGTTTCCCAAGGAAATTAAATAAAGTTTATGATATCGCGTTAACTATTAGAGTAATTTGTAGTGCAATTTTTAATTATTAGTGAGTACATCATACGCATCTTTTAAATCTTATTCTCGAATTTTTGAAAAATTGAAAATGACATAATGAAAAAAAAAATGAAAAATGTTTATTAACAATTAGAAAAATTGTTTTTACAATAACTACTTATGATTGAAGACTCCTTTTAAGCGGAACCCTGTGCCAGACATAAATATTTGTTATGAGATGTGCGAGCGAAATGAGCCATGACATAAGAACTTAACTCCGCTTAATTTCAAAACACTTAAAAAGGCACTATACTATTATTTTTTTCTTTATTAAAATCAAACTTTAATTTAAAATTAAATATCAATTAATATATTTTGAATTTACTCTGTCTCGTAAAATTCTCATTTCATTGTTATAATCAAATTATGACAATTTAATTTATTATTAAATTTTAGTATATATACCTAAAGTTCAAACGATCTTCATTCTGATACTATCTTTAAGTTGTTTATGTTGTTCTCGTTAATAGCCTATTTAATTTAGATCTAAAAATTTGAATTTTTAGATAGGATATGTAAAAATAAATAAAGTAATATTAAAACAAGTGTTCTTGAATATAATGTGAAAATTGTAAGTAACCAAAATTCTGTTTGGTCACAATAATTGTATTATTTTCTCCTTTATTGTTTGTATTAATAAATTTTATATTAAAACATTTTTTGATATGTTAGTGAATAATATTATGTAGTTATGAAATTATTAGGTGAAATACTTAGAGAACGTTTCGTATATCGTCTTCCATTTGTATGACATTACCATTTGTTTTACTCCCATTTGTTTCCCAAGTTTACACTCAATTTGGAATAAGTTACGGAAACTATATAATTAACCGAATCAAGAGTCATCCTGGAGGACAATAATGAAGGATAATAGCTGATTTTAGCAGAGATACCTACTTCACGTTCAAAAACAATTATTAAGGAGAGTTATGATGATAATAAAGAAGTTTTTAAAATAAATTATTTACTGCATGCATCTGAAGTTTTACTTTTTATAAATTTAAACAGTAAAATATCATATTTTTTTTTACTAGTAAATACAGGTAGACTACTACAGGTACTGCAGAACTATTTTGTCAGATGTTTACTACAGAATCATTAGGTAACAGTTTACAATATGTATAGCAGCAATATTATGCGTTTACTTAAAGGTTACCTGTTAATTACCTGTTAATTACTTAAATATTACCTGTTAAGGTAGATACTGTGGTCATATAATGAAAGTTAACTGGCCAGCACGATGGCAATCTTCTATATTCATTACAGACTTTGTGTTAAAATTTACATTATGTTTTTTTTTAATGTTATGGTCGACAGACAGGCTGACGGTCTACTTGATGGTAGGTCGCCTATAATACAAGCAACGCCATTAGGGCTCTGTCATCCCTTACTCACTCACCGAAACAACAGAACATAATATATGCTTATTATTTTACCGTGGTATTTTATAAGGGGTGTTTACTGCAGCCAGAAGGGCTGCCAAAATGACTTGGTTCACTGTGTCTCTCAGCCAAGAGCCAACACTTGCACAAGTTCATTTCCAAAGTTGACCCCGCCGGGCATCGAACCCGCAGCCCCTGAGACGTTAGGCAAGCACCCTTGCCACACATCCAACGGGCTCGTCAAAAGTAATGTGCATGATGTATGTACACATTTCTTTTTCTCAATATCGATGTTAAAATCCAAAAGAACCACAAAGATTTTTTAATTAAAAAACCACATTAACAAAGATAACCATTTATCAAACAAAAAAAATAAAAAGGTAAAAGCTAGTTTATACAAATACAAACTAGCAATATCATTATGATTTCCTAAATTTTTGTAACACATTCCGACATTATTCCGTAAGCAGCCTTTACGGCATGTGTGATGTCTCTTGCTGGTTCGTCAAACTCAACAATCCAGGTGGAACTGGTTTCTCCTTGTTTGTATGCTTCTATTACACCCTTAGCAGCTGATTCCTTACTGAAACAGTAAACATTTATAATTATACTAGCTGTGCCTAACTGGCTACTTCATACACTTTGAAAAATATAAATATGAGTTATAACGTCTGGCATCTTTATCACTTTTTTTTCAGTAAATTTTTGTAAGTAAGAAAGTATAGGATACTTTTTATCATACATCTAATCTAGGTAAGTAATAAACTAAATATGTGCCAAATTTCAATCAAATTCGTTCAGCCGTTTTCTTTACCTTTGCACTGGCAAGTTTACCCGCAATTTCCCATAAAGATTCTTGGCAATATTCTTGTCATAACTGCCCAAGTTTTCCGCTGCAAGAAGCGGAGTTTCGGTTGCACCAAAGCAGATGAATAACACTCGCACTCCTGTTAGTGAATAGTAATCTTCACTCTGAAACAAATCATGAAAAATAATAGATGGAGTGACAAAAAAAATTTTGAAGTGTTTTTTTTAGCATTCGCATTAGTTAGTAGAAAAATATTGTTAGAAGTTAACGTGAACTAAAAGGCTAATAGTAATTTTCAAACATATTTCAAGTTCAGTCAATCGGTAGTAATCTTTAGCATAATAAACTTTCCGTCATACTTCCCCATTCAGAGGAGAGGCCATCAACCATCAAGACTTATTCTTAGACTTTTTTAAAAAAAAGGGTATACTTAGAAATAAAAATTAAAAATAAGAAAAAATACTTACTCCAATGCAATTGCTAAATTGTATGACGGCTGCTTTCGTAGCAAAATATATGGGCATCACTCACAATTGCACTAGACCAGCTATCGACGATATATTAATGACTGTTCCTCCTTTACCGCCCTCATCTTTACGCATCAGTTCAAGGGCTTTTAACGTACAGGTCACAAGCGCAGTCTGGAACAAAGTAGTTATATGAAAAACCACATAAACAAAACTTAAATTTAATTGAGTAAGTATTATAAAAACCAGTGACTCAAGACAAAAGTTTTCGACCAATGTGTGTCTCTAACTATGGGCCTCGTAAGGAAACTCAATGTCACTCAACGAGCTATGGAAAGGGCTATGATCAGAGTTACACAGCGAGATCGAATCAGAAATGAGGAGATCCGTAGACGTATGAAAGTTACTGACATAAGCCGGCGGATGAGTAGGTAAGTTAAAGTGGCAGTGGGCAGGACATATAGTACGGAGAGCCGACGGCCGCTGGGGCCGGAAGGTTCTCGAGTGGAGGCCACGGACCAGCAAGCGCAGCGTAGGACGTCCTAAATAAAAGCCGCGGGTCAACGGTGTATCCAGGCTGCTTCTGACCTTTCCTATTGGAAAATTATGGGGAAGGCCTATGTCCAGCAGTGAACGTCCTGCGGCTGAGATGATGATGATGATTATAAAAACCATAACCTATGTAGTATGAATTTGAAACAAGGTCAGGAATATTTCTTTTAAAAAATATGTCTCAAAATTCGCTTAACAATATATCGGTATCGCCTTTGAATACCTATCGATTGGAGCTATCTTCAAATCCTCTTCCAATAAGTTACTGCATGTGGGGTGGTTTCGCGTGCGTGTATACCTACTTTATTATTTTGTTATTTGTTATGTTTTGATAAGAAAAGATTATGATGGCTAGATATATTTTTTTTCGGGTTATCTGGTGTATCGCGATATCTTAAAGCTGATTATTTGTTTATCTTAACATGACATAATAAAATGACAAACACAATAGTTGAATAACACGTTAAAAATAAAGTACCCACTATGGTTATATAATGTTCGTAATAATCGTATGTCAGAAAAAAAAAGAAAAAACGATTTTGAGGTTTTAATTTTTCAGCTAATTTTCTTCCCACAACCTCTCACAAACATTTAAAAACAAATGAAAGCCCACGAGTGACATTCGTATCATAAATATTAATTTTTATAAAACTATAATAAATAAAATCAATATAATCAAGTTTGATTATGTGCGTGTAAATTCCTCTTAATAAATTATTCGCATCTAATTTTTCGTTAATCATTTAGCCGCCAGAGTCTTATTTATCCGACGATTATTTTCGTGTCCATTTTGCCAGAGCCGTATATATACCTATACGACAAATCCTCTTCTTGTATAGGTAATATTTATTTTTAAATCATTGCGTTACTTTCCCTTTAAAAAAAATACAAGTCAAACGCGGGACACAGCTCCTTCTGTTAAAAGGGTCTTACAAAGGATATAAAAATGCTAAAAGTAAAAAAATTCCGCAGCAGCAGCAGCTGAGCAAACAGCCCCACGCATAGTTTATTTTATGGTTACTTACACTTATTTTTGGTTTTTAAGCAGTTATTACACTTTTCAATTTGTAGGAAACCAATTTAGTAATAGAACCTAAGTAGTGAACTTAGTGATTTCACTACACAAAATTGATTTCTAAGTCGAAGAGTTGAAAATAAATAATAAAAATCTAAAATCTAAATTGGATCCAATCTGTTCTAACTGCGATTACAGCTTCCGTTTTCCTAAATTGGCTTCCTACATATTGAATAGTGTAGGTAATAATCGTCTTAGTTTATGATATTAGTTAATATTATAATAATCATAAGCAATTTAAACAATTTGATGCAACTTACCACATTAACATCGATTTCTTTCTTGTAACTTTCCAAGCTATCATTCATTATACCGGCATTGTTAATAACCACATCGATATATCCGTGTTCATCACTGACATCTTTGAATACGCCGAAAAGTTGGTCATCCTTAGTGATGTCGCATTTATAGAATTTGACTTTGTTATTTCCGTGTTTATTGTTTAATTCTGTCTGTAATTCAACACCGCTTTCTTCGACTACGTCTAGTATAGCCACATGCTGAAATCAAATAAGAAATATTTTGTGGTTTTTTTTTATGTACTTAAGCGATTTCCTATTAACACAAATAACGCCTCAAGTGCTGCAAATACAGGGCCGGCTTTAGTAGGATTAAGCATAGGAAGTGATAGGAAAATGGACTCTGGCATTCCTAACTCACTAACCGAAACACAACCTCTGATTTTTTTTTTATTTCGCAGTAGTCTCTTATGTAAAGAGAGGCTTACTGCTGTCAGAAGGGTTGCCCAATTTATGACTGCCACTACATTCAAACACTGAGACCAGAGTCAACTTTGGAGAATTCATTTCCAATATTGACCCTTTCGAGAATTGAACCCGGGAACATTGAGTCAGAGTGCTAAGGCCACTTTAATAGGCATGTTTTCCGGCTATACTTTAAAGTTCTATTTATTTATACATGTTCTGTAATTGTTTTACTTTTAACAGTATAAAACTGATTACGAAAGACAATTTATTCAGTAACCTTATCCTGTAGTCGCCAACGCACTTGTGGCGTGTGGTGTTGCTTGTGTTAAAAGACGATGGTTGCCATCTACCATCAAGTGGATCGTCAGTCTGTCTGTCTCCCTCACAGACTACTCCCTTAATATAATGAAAAGATTGTGTGGACAGGACAATGTCGTCCACTTTGGTTTTCCAACGGATCTCCGAATTTTGGATAACCCTTGGAGAAATGCGAATATAAGAAAAAAAATCATAATTAAAAACAAATTTATTTAAAACAAATTTATTTAAAACACGACATTTATTATATTTTAAAACTTGATGAAAATATATTGTTGAGCCGTATTTTGTAATACAATTGAAAATTTTACCTTAACATCTTCATCCATTAACTGGCGTACAAACGAAGCACCGATGCCACGAGCGGCACCCGTAATCAAAACCACTTTGTTTTTCCAATCGTAAGCCATCCAGTCGGTAACACGTTCGTATTAGGAATTTAGGATTGCTGACTGTTCCGTTCCGTTCGTGTCACGGTACTGAAAAAGTGCTAGCTTAGTACTACGCGGCCTAAGTATACGCGGCTTTTAAATGCCTATACACCGTGCTTCGACACTTTAGCAGCGTGACGTATCCAACAATATACAGATAAGTAACACACAATATAAACATGTTATCTATAAATAATCGGTGACTTACAATCGATCATTGTAATGCCATTATTATGGTTGTCATTTGTTATTTAAATTGCTGCAAATTTTGGAGATAAGAAAATTAATGAATAATAAGCGTTATCACTGCTGCGCGTGTGCTTTTGCGTAGCAGTACCTATTATATGAAATATACCTTAGTATTTTATAATATTTTTTTATTTTCTTACATATAATATTAAGCATTGAAATGTTAAGTAAGCACTTGACCTACACCTTTTCTAACATGAATTACAATCATGTTCAGAAATCCGTGTAAAACAATGCGCGTAATGCTTGCTACACATATGTAACGATATATCGTAGCGATTAATCTGTGCAAACCTATTTGCGCAAACCTATTGCCTATTTATCGATCGTGTGTATGACAAATCGTTGCAGATTATCGTTCATCGGTGGTAGTTGCAATTTTTGTTAGATAAATCGTTGTCGATTGCGTTTGTTTAGTTTTATCGCCGCGTGTGTAGGTTTAAGTTAGCTTCCTCATTCATCCTCAAGTAATTATGCCAATCTTTGGGAGCAAATTTTAACTCATTTAATAAGACTAATCATTTAATTTGACGACACGTTTGGTCTAGTAACCTTAGCTATTAACCAAGCGGTTGCGGGTTCGAATCCCGCTAGGGGCAAATGTAGATGGTGCTGTGTGGAATGTGTAAATATATTTATATATATTTAAAAAAAAAAGTTGGTATGAGAAAATAGCTTCCTTTTCATGAGCCAGTCTTTACACCACATACTCTGTGCCTTTTTTTTCTTTAAACACTTCATAACTAGGCCTAATATCGCACTTGCGTCATCATCTTCCATCATGGATGACATGTTTCTCGCGTGAGCTTCTGCGGAGAACTGAGGATCGACGCAGATATCGGAGGCGTGTGGAGACACTAGGAACGTTCGATTTATCTGCACAGTCTGAGATCGCTACGATATATCGTTACATGTGTAGCAGGAATAAGCGTTGAAACTGAGGCACTTAAAGCAAATGTTTATTTTCACTTTATTTATTTGGTATAAAGCAAAAAGTAATTGTTTTGTTTTGAAGAAAGAAGTTTTGAAAAAATAATATTTAATATATTATATTATTTTTCAAAACTTCTTTCGAACACAAAAAAATTAATATCTACTTTAGAATTCATATTTTTATTTAAAATAAATAAATTTTAAATCAGTTCAGTAGTTTGAATTTATTCATTACAAACAACAATACAAATCTTTATAATATTAGTATAGTAATAAAATATTAACCTATAGAGGGTTCACTTTTCAGTTTAGTTTCTTACAAAAGGTAAAAACTGCGGCAAAATTTGTAATACATAGAAGTTACTCGATGCAGACGCTTTTTTTGGTCACGTGAACTTTTTGTGTTGTTGCGCCATTCTATGTCATTGACTGAGTCGGGAGCCTGCTTCAAACGAACTCGACTATGAATGTTTCTCAGAAAATCATAGCAAAAGTACAGAAAAGACCAGCTTTATACAATACTGCCCTGCGTCAAATAGCGATAGAAATGCGAGAAATAAACTTTGGGCGAAAGTTTATCTAAGTATACGAAACCTTTTTTTTTTTTTTGACGAGGAGTAATCCGCTTACAGATTCCCTACCGCTGGCTAGACGGTAAGGATATGTGGGGGTCGCCCAGCACCTGATCATAGTGGCACTGAGAATACGCCACTAAAACTCCCCGGTGCCTCCTTGCCCATGATAGGGATGAACCGGGCTCTGCGGGGGCATCTTACACCGGTCCACCCCCAGGGCAGCCCGGCCATTGCTGACCAGGCTAACTCCAACGTGAAGATTGTCCCGAGACACTAGTACAATCTCCATACGGAGGAACCTTGTGCAGGCACACACAGCTAGCCGACCATGTGCGCAAGGTCCCCCTAGACCATCTACAGAAGACGGGCCTACAGGCTCGCCTTCCCCAGACAGCCTCACCAAAAGTCCGCACTCAAAGAGTGCGGAAAACTCCACGGAAGTATACGAAACCTATGACACTGTCATAGGCTGATAGCTAAAAAAAAGGTAAATTTATGTTATAAAATGTGTTTATTTATTACAAATAACTCAAACATTTTTAGTCGTAAGTCGTGTTTTTGTATTAATAAGATCCTTGTAAACAATAATCTTTTAAAACCTGAAATAACTGGATCCTAAAAACTTTTAACCATATCTAGAATCATTATTTACTACATTCTTGAAACACATTCCGACATTTTTCCGTAAGCATCTTTCACGACGTGTGTGATGTCTCTTGCTGGTTCGTCACACTGAATGAGCCAGGTGGAACTGGTTTCTCCTTGTTTGTATGCTTCTATTAAACCCTTAGCAGCTGATTCCTTACTGAAAAAGTTGTCATTTAAAATTATATATATGCTTTTACCAATCCACTAAGGAATGAGACAACATAGTCGCATGGACTAAGGCTACCTATCTCATGCTAGCAGCCTACTTGTGTTCATTGGCTTCGACTTTGAACTCTATTTACTAACGTACAACATTTAAATTTCTCTAAATTCCATAAACCAATGACACAGTGGTGGCGTGAAGGGATCCATCTACTTTTATTATTATAAATGCGAAAGTTTGTGAGAATGAATGTATGGATATTTATTACTCTTTCCGCAAAAGCGGCTTGGCACATATTTCATAAATGTAGAATACTTTTTATCCTAGAAAAATGTTGTCTAAAAACATGAAAATTTCGGCATCAAACATATGCGATTGGACTAAAACTTGTTGAGCGGGAACAAAGCAATTTAATTACTATTGAACATCAAATAGTTTGGTTTATTCCCATCTCGGCACCTTCCCATCTCGGCACCCACGAATTATTTGTTAGGTAAGTACAGTTATTTAAATGATAGAAACACAAATTTAGCTGATTAGTTATAAGTTCAAAATCAACATTCTTAAAAAGTTATTAGTACTTAATCTAAATAAAATTTGTTAGATAAAATTGGGATCATTATAACTGTAAAAATAAAAGCAATAATATTAAAAAAATACTAGTTATGCTAAGAATAAAAATTAATATAATTAAAACATAGTTGAAACATTGTTTTGTAGGTTTTCATTTTCTTGTTAATTAATAGGCAATACATATAAAAAGCACTATATTATATTGTTATAATGCTCAGAACTTTCTGGTGATCTGGAAATCGATATAACATAATAATTGCTTAAACGGACTTGGACAACATTTAAAAGTGCCATCGAGAAAGAAGTCTTAGTTCATCAGGCTTATTGCAATAAGCATGCACCACTATATTATTGTATAACCTAACCAAACAACATATATTTACGATTAGTTTTGGCTTGCACGCTTCATGCAAGCGGCGACTAGCTGTTGCACGCGACTTCGTCCGCATAACTTTATAAAATATAGCCTATGTTACTCGCTGATTTCGCTGTTTCCCAACAGTGAAAAAATTTTTAAAATCGGTCAAGTATTTTCGGAGCCTATTCAATGCAAGCAAACAAACAAACAATCAAATCTCTCCTCTTTATAATATTAGTAAGTATAGACTAGCTGAACCGGCACATGTTCTTTTGCCAAAAAAAATTTTTGGGGTGGGCTTAGGCTTATTACTTATATAGGACTATAAAAAACCATTTTTAGCCTATTCTCAGACCTCGGTACCGAATATACCTACACAAAAAAATTCATAAAAATGGGTCAAGCCGTTTCAGAGGAGTTTGGTTACAAATACTCTGACACGAGAATTATATATATAGAGATAGATGTTTATATTATTAAAAAGTATGTTACACACTCAAACATTTATTTTGAAACATTTAGAAAACTGTACTTTTAAGCTAAATTTTACTCAGCACATCGAGGGTGCCGAGATGGGAAGGTGCCGAGATGGGAATAAACCAATAGTTTCAATATTTTTTGGCATTTCACGATTTCACGTCACTACGTCAAAGAGGCCAAACCATTTGGCCGGTGTTTGTTAGTTTGTTTATTTTAACTTTTTATTAATAATCTCACTTATTAGATAGATTTTTCATTAAGTTTTTTACCTCTGCATTGGATAGTGAATCCGTACATTCCTGTAAAGTGCATCGGAAATCTTCTTGTCATAACTGCCCAAGTTTTCCGCTGCAAGAAGCGGAGTTTCAGTTGCACCAAAGCAGATGGTTAAAACTCGCACTCCTGTTAGTGAATAGTAATCTTCTCTCTGAAACAAGTAATAAGCAATCATCCTACTAATATTATAAATGCGAAAGTTTATTAGGATTTATGTATGGATGGATGTTTGTTACTCCTTCACGCAAAAATGTCTTAACGGATTTGGATGAAATTTGGCACACACAGCCCTTTTTCCTAAATTTTCCCAATCCCTTAATAACCTTACTACAGTCTGCAGCGAACTTGCTTCATGCATGTGGATTTTTCTAAGTCTATTCCATATGTCTATGAGAATATCAAATCACAACAATGAATTAGTACCAAGTGCTCTGTATCTTTTTAACGCGTGGGTACACTTTTCCGTAAGTAAAAGTCTGATGGAGTTATCTATTTGCTTTGTCGCTCCTGATGGGTGAGTTCATTTTAATATGCAACACAACAATGAACACTCCCATGACTTTTAATACGAAATAAAACAAATAATGACATAACATAATGATGGTTTCGCAGAATTTCATAGATCACCTGTCTATACTAATATTATAAAATGCGGAGAGTTGGATTTTTGTATGTTTGAAATGAATAAACTCGAAAACTACTGGGCCGATTTAAAAAATTCCTTCGCCTTTAGAAAGATATATTATCAGGGAGTAACGTAGACTATATTTTATAAAGTCGCGTGCAACAGCTAGTATGTAACAAAACTAGTATATCACTTACCCCAATGCAATTGCTAAACTGTATGACAGCTGCTTTCGTAGCCCAATATATGGGCATTGCTGACGTTTGCGTGAGACCAGCTATCGACGATATATTAATGACTGTTCCTCCTGTACCACCCTCGTCTTTACGCATCAGTTCAAGGGCTTTTAAAGTACAGGTCACAAGCGCAGTCTGGAATAAAGTATATGGCAAGCTATACTTAATTATAAATTATAAAATAACCCACGACTTAAGAAGTATCAGGTCTGCTTGATTCTGCTATAAATGATTTATTAGTATGTTAAAAGTACGGTAGCTAACAGTTAAAAGTACCTAAGTAACTAGTTTATTTAAAAAATATTTGAAAATTAGATATCTATTTACATGTAGGTACGGCATTTTTAAACAATTGAAACGATAGAAGAAACAACAGGTACAACAGAATTATTTGTTTTAATATAATATTCATCAATTACCTAGGTATATATACCTATTTTGTTTCTTTTTTACGTTTTTTAAAAAAGGATTATTTATACAGCGAGAGATAATCTCGTCCTTTGTTATCTTTTCTTTTTATCTTGTCTATACTTATAAAATTGTTTGTCCAGACTGACTATCAACGCATAAACAAAATAACAAGGTTAAAAAGCTGAAATTGGTTGTTAACAGCGGGTTCCTATAATCTACCATTCGTCACTGTTTACAAGTAACTACTCGTTTTCATTTTCCGACAACGGATTGTAACAAAGCGTTCCACAAGTTTTCTACAAGTAGATGAATATAGGAACGCGTCACCCTTACGACTCGTGGCTATAAGTACCGTTTGTAGGCAAAAACAATTCGTTGTTGGGATATAGGAACCGGCCCTAAGTCAGGCGTTAAATACCTATATTAGGTACCTACCTACAGAAATATTTTCTTAGGTGTTATATTTTTCAACTCGGACGAAGTCGCTGACACCAAAGTTAGCACCAAAGGAGTTTCATAATGAAGGTTGATTATGAACATACAAAATTACTTATAATCGGACCTTTCTTTTTGTTTAACTAATAGTATAATCTGTGCGAAGGAAGCGAGTCACTAGTATTATAAAAGCAATATAAACAATTGGATGCAACATACCACATTAACATCGATTTCTTTCTTGTACGTTTCCAAACTGTCATTCATTACACCAGCATTGTTAATAACCGCATCGATATATCCGTTTTCATCACTGACATCTTTGAATACGCCGAAAAGTTGATCATCCTTAGTGATGTCGCATTTATAGAATTTGACTTTGTTATTTCCGTGTTTATTGTTTAATTCTGTCTGTAATTGAACACCGCTTTTTTCGACCACGTCTAGTACAGCCACATGCTGAAATCAAATACGAAAGATTTTGTGTTTTTTTATGTAAGCGGTTTCATATTAACACAAGTAATAAGTTGGACCAAATTACATACAATTAAGTATAAAGTTTTATCAAAATTGGTTCAGTAGTTTAGGAGTTCATTGGCCTCAAACAACATGACACGTATTTTTTTATAAATATAAGGATTTTGTGATTTTTTATGTAGGTATTTTTATTGATTTTATGGTTAGGCGGCTACGCAGTCTTCTATTACCAAAAGCAACGCCTCAGCTGCTGCAAGTAGGTACGCTACCCACATTACTAAGATTAGGTGAGATAGCGAAAGGAGCTCGCATCAACATCTCACTCACTGAAACACAACAGCAGATGTGCTGTTATGCTGTGTTGAAATCACAGTTGAAATGCAGTGTGCCCTGCCACTACTTTTAGACACAGAGACTAGAGCCAACTGTTGGAAGTTTAAACTTAAAATTAAATATCCCACAAAAAAATTTAACTGTTTAAAGTTGACTGTTTATTTTTAAGTTGACTGTTATTTTTAAGATCCAAAGTTCCGAGAATCGAACCCGTGGTCCTGAGTTAGAGCGCAAATGCTACTACTACTCGACTACTCGCCTCGTTAAACTATTATGTAGTTTTTTATTATTTTGTCACATAGTGTAACAAAGTTCACGTTAGGTAAATTTTTTTAAAATAATGTTGGGACCAAATATTCTATAGGTACCTATTTGAATAAACAAATAATATTATTAACTTCTTAAAAGTGACTGCGAAAGACAATTTATTAGATAATTTAACTTAACAAATTATTATATAATTAATATATATATAAATTAAATATTAAAATTAAAATATAATATTAAAATTAAAAACAAATTATTTTAAACATTAAACAAATTAAATACATTTAAAATGTCGTTAAAATAGAAAATTTATATAACTTAAATTTTAGAAACAAGACGTGATGAAGAAAATATTACTTAACAGTTAAATACACAGAAACTCTTGTTTCGGCTGTATTGTCGGAGGACGAGATAATTATGTATGTACCTACCTAACAAGTTTAATACAAGTGAAAATAAACCTCAACTATATTGCTTTTAGGTGGATAATAGTTTACCTTAACGTCTTCATCTATTAACTGCCGTACAACGGAAGCGCCGATGCCACGAGCGGCACCCGTAATCAAAACAACTTTATTTTTCCAATCGTAAACCATCCTGTCGGTAACACGTTCGGTTTATAACTGATTTAGGAGTTTAGAATTGCTGACTTGAGTTGATTCGTTACGTACGTGTCGTGGTCCTGTCTGACAAAGTAAGTTACTTTTTAACTTGTACTTGTTGTAAGTACGCTTACTACAACGCCGGTTTTAAATGCTTAAATACTTACGCCGCGCATCGGCACTTCAGCAACGTGCAATATTGTCTAGTCTTATCTGGGATAGATTCAGACAAACACATTTAGGGCCTCTTTCACCGTCTCTGAATAAAGTGTCAAGCTAACGGCCATGTAAATTCATCGGTAAGAAAGCGTACGAGTTTCACCATCTTCGAGTAGCATTACTCAAAGGTAATTTCAATGAAATTGACACAAGATACTCGTAACATTTTTTATTTCATTTTATTTTATTTTATTTATAAAATACACATTACACACATACATACATAGATAATATTATAAGTTACAAGTCACTACAGAATATTGGAGCTGGGAGAAAACATACTTACAAAAAGAACGAGATAAACAAATAAACTGGCCGTTACGCAACTATATTTTCGAGGGCTTGTTTAAGGCTTCGCTTATAGGCTCCTATAGGACAACTGAAAATATCCAGATCTAGAAAGTGTTCATTATAAATTTTACAGGAGCGAGGACAACACAAATCAATATTGCCAATTTACTCGTCAACTAGCGTTACTTGAAAAGTAACTAATCAACACATTACTTGTAGTTGGTGAAAGAGGCCCTTAGTAAAGATGGTTATCTATAATCAGTGATTTACAAAATCGATCGTTGGTTCGTTGTAATTGTAATTCTTATGGTTTTTATTGTTATTTAAATTATCAAAAATTTTGTAAATAAGAAAATTAACTAATGATAAGCGTTAAACCTATTGTGATACGTGGGCAATAAAATTTTATATCCAGAATTTCGTGGAGCAAATGTTTATTGTAATTTTTATTTATTACTTTCTGAAGTAAATGCTTATTATAGCATAAAATTTACATTTTTATTTCTAAACTTCAAAAGATTTTGACTAAAGCTGCGCCTTTGTGAGCTGCGTCGGGTCTGTCCTGTCCGCTGACTATGAGCAGACTCCATGTAAATTGAACTACAAAAAGTAGAAAATTATAGTCATTAAACACATAGTAGGTAGGTCATTAAACACATAGTCATTAAACACATACCTACTAGGTCGTACTTACAACTAAGCAACAACTGTACCTACCAAAATTATTTGCGAAGAATGTCTGGAAAAAAGACAAAAGTTTAAAAGTGAGTGAAATGCAGTTTTAACAGGATACCTACCTATGGGAGCCAAGAGAAATAAAAAATTACTTTAGGATCCCATGGGAGCCAGAATCCAAAAAAATTATCTTTGGATCCCATGGGATCCTAGACATGGGAGCCAAGTGGAGGGAGGCCCTAATGTGAGGAGCTATATAATAATAACAAATAAAAAATGCGACAATAAAGGTTGATGTTAACTCCTCACATTACTTTACCTCAGTCTGTCTCAGAACTGTCACATGTTTTAGTGCTGTACCTATTCACATAATTTTAAAATACAAAGGAGACACCTACGTCAAAAGTTCGAAGTGGGCGTCTTCTATAAATAGCATACAATATGAAGAATAGTTCATTGAATAATTCCAATACTTTGAATAGATATTTCATCTTTAAATTATGTGTTTTGCATAATGTTGTTTTTTACATGAGAAAGATCTTCCGTAGGAAAACATTCACTGAAATTTTTTAAGCATATCTTTCTTAGATGAGCTCACTATGGACAACTCGCCCGCCCGCCCGACGGGCGAATTGTCATGTATTTTTTACCTATTATTTTTATAGACAACTCGCCCGTTAGTATAATGTACAGTCCAAACTGAAAAAGCAGGTTCGCCGTAGATCCTAACAAGATTAAGGATTAGGAAAGGACAGAGAAATTGGCTCTGGCATCCCTTATTCACTTACTTAGTTGTTTCATGGTGGTCTTCTGTTATTGCCGCCTGACGGGCTGCCCAAATGACTGCGAAAAGCAGTACTTGCCACTACTTGCTAGATCCAACTTTTAAAAAGTTAATTTCGAAAGTTGCCTCTGCCGGAAATCGAACCCGTGAACCGGGAAAAAGTCAGAAACCTTAATCTCCGACCGATGTACGAGTAGGTATGTTTGCTTTTGCTGCCTGTTAACAGTAAAGTTATCATACAGAGATAACCCAACATTTTGAACCCTGGGCAAAGCTATTTTAGAGAAGAGGCCTTTAAATACAACATTATTTTAAATTGTTTGAACATGAACTGTAGATGATAAATATTTATTATCATTTGTTATACTATGTCTGTGTCAGCCTATACTAGGTAGCTGTTGGAGAAGAGGGAGATGTTTGAATATTTTACATATTATTTGTCTCTTTCACCATCTGTCAATTAGGGTAACCATCATTTAAAGTCACCTGTCACCGGGAATAATTTAGCTGATATACCTTTGTATTACGGTAAAAGTCCCAAACATTAAAAAGAAAATAATGAAAAAATTCGCCTAAGGATGCACTAATAAACCAAACAACCAAATAAAAAAAACATAAAATTATTTCTAAAAGTAACTAATCAACACTTTACTTGTAGTTCGTGATAGAGGCAGTCCAGGGATTTTATCAGCTTTGGTTTTTTTCTATATATTTCTTTTAATTTACTAGAAATGTCTGTCTGATTTGTTGCGCTATTTTTGTGGGATATTTTATTTGTTTTAACATTTATTTTCTCATTCTTTTCGCATATTATCTCATATTAAAAACGATTAACCGATTTGAATGCAGTTTTCACTTATGTATGGGGAAATGAATACCTCGATTAAACTATAGGATAGTTACTTTTTATATTGGAAAAATGTAAGGTTCCTGTTTTCAGTTACTACTGGTTCGCTATTTTCAAAAAACGAACTACAAGTACGAAGATACGGGCACCACCTAGTATATAAAAAAAATCGAATTAAGTTTTATTTCCCGGGCGAAGCCGGGCGCGGGTCGCTAGTTACTTTATAAAACAATGTTTTGGTTTATTGACTCAACACGATAAAAGGATGAGTGAAGGTTACCAACGTTAGACGATAACCTTAAATAAAATTATTGTTGTGAAAACGTTCCTACAGTTTCGCCAATGTAGCATTTCCGACTGTACGATACGAACATATTTGCAGATTTCGTCGGCCTAACTCGTTAAACTGCTAAGTCACATTTTACATAGTTTTCAAGAGGAAGAAAAAATTACATGACATAATAATGTTGTACGTCGCATCAGGCATGTGAAATGAGCGACATTATCAGTACAAAACTTAGGATTTAGCAGGTTTTCTTTGTGAAGATTTTTTATTAGTCAGAAGGCAGTTTTTCATTTATGAAATTTCTCACCTTTTTTGTTTTATAATCGTCGTTATTCCTTCAACAAACGGTAGATAATCGTCTAAACTTAACGAAAAGTATAAAAAGTGAAATTGCCCAAAAATGGACTTAGCAGGTTAACGAATTAGGCCGACGAGATATTACTTACCTACATGATGCCTATTTATTTATTTTTACGATAATTTATTTCTTTACCTACTTTAACAATTTACTGAGATTCTGTTCTAGTTATTATACCTACCGCAGTTACCTACTTGTACAGACGTAAGTATTAGAAAATAATGTAATAGGTAGGTACATATTATAAGTATTAGGTAGGTGTACCTACATTTTTTATATTGTATATACTAGCGATCCGCTTTTTTTCCTGTAAAAACCTTTCTCGCGTATACCTAAGTACTTAATGCTCTTTCCATTAGTGAAAACTATAATAATACATTAAAATCCGTTGCTTAGTTAAAAAGATATAAGCGTAGGACATACAAAGGTTCAGACGGCGACTTTGTTTTATACGTGTGTTTATATGATATGCTCAACTTTATACTGGGCACATCATGAAATAATCGGTCAAATCAAGAAATGCCGCCGTATCATGATGTGCCCAGGCAGATCTCGATCGGCCCAGTTAAACGATCGGGCGACGACATTAATCTACCTTTTCTTATATCATATTTTTAAAGTACTCTGTGATAACAGCCGGCCATCATTTGTCATATCAATCCAAAGTTGAAATGTGTTCTTCAGTCAGTATATCAATCAATGTCAATGTCAATTGTAAACCTGTGTTGCCAGATTGTGTAACTAATTTTCTCTTATTTTCCCCAAACTCCAAATTATATACATATATATAATTATAAAAGCAATACTCGTAAATAAATTATCTACATGCCGTAAATTACACAATATATTCTACCATTTTATTAATTAATTGCTGGCGAAGCAGTGCAACACCTATGCTACTTTTCTCTTTTCTGTATATTGCTTTATCTCTGTTTCGCATCGAGCGTTCTTTCAGTGTTGACATCATTGGGGCAACGCATCAACCAACACAACAAAGGCAAAAGGCAAGGCCTCAGGCAAGGCATCGGCAGTTGGCACAGTATTGCCACCTAGAATAATTAATTAACCCCCAAGCAAGAGCAACTTGCCTTGAACTTGCCTAACCTAGAAGAGGAGGAAGGGAAGTGAAATGTAAGGTCTTGTCTTTAGACATATAACTTTATAATCTGTGGCTCTTGTAGTATTTATTAGTTTCTGTGCAAACTAAAACGTGTGTGACATCTTAAATATTGTGTCTGTGTCTGTGACTCTGTGTCTTGTCTGTGTCTGTGACAAGGCAAGGCAAGGGAAGTGAGTGAGCGGCACAACTAAACTATATTAGGTAGAAATTATTTAGTGACTGTGAGTGGTGCCGTGGTGATTTAACACACATTTACTTAGTCATTTTTAGCAAATATAATACCAATTACCTGTAAACTTGTTCAGGTGATATATAATTTCAGATTCAGAAACATCTGTCACTATGAATCCTTATCAACAAGTGAGTACCTACCAACTTTGTTTTATAGTATAATTGTATTGCTACCTAATGTTATGTTTATCACAAAAATGTAACAAAAAACATACATTTTATACATTTATTTCATTGGTTTTATTTCGTTTTAAGGGACAATCAGGATATCCTCAACAGCAATACTACCACAATATCGGATTTAGCAACACTGCCCCACAATCGTTTGGAAATCCCTTGCCCATGCCAGGGATGCCAACAATGGGTTATCCACAGCCGCAAGGTTATCCTCAGGCACAAGGCTATCCCCAACAAGGTTACCCCACTTCTGCTCCCGGTTATCCCACTCAAGGATATCCTCAAGCTCAAGCTCCCTCGCCGGCAGCAGGTTATCCCACTCAAGGCTATCAACAGCCAAGTCAAGGTTATCCTTCAGCAAACACTGCTCAATCTTATCCTACACAAAGTTATCCAGTATCTCAATCTAGCTATCCTACAGCTCAATCTAGTTATCCCCAGTCAAACACAGGTTACCCACAGGCAAGTCAGGGTTATGAGCAACAAAGTATTTACAATCAAAGTCAGGCCTCAAACATTCAAGCCTCAATGCCAAAGGTATGTTCATTATATTGGATCACATAATATATTTGTTATTAACTTCTATCTTTTAATTGCTATATTTTATGCTGTTATATTTTTGTGATAATCAAAACACATTTTATACTTTTTCCACTACACATAGATTAAGACATTATTACTTATTTTAAGCTATTTGTTTTAAAAAAGTATATTTTATTATAATATGTGTAATTGTATGTTTTGATACTGTGTGAATTACAATAATTGTGCTTATTAAATACATTATTCATTCATTACATAATAATGGGGCAAAGGATAAATAACAAAAAAAATATATTTTGGAGCAGCAAATTTTAATTACTAAGTTATATACAATTAAATACCTCTGGTTTTTAATGTTGATTAAGAAAAAAATTGGGAGAAACCCCATGTTACACATGGAGTTTCTCGACAGCATTTTTCTCTTTTCAAATATTCAATCAATGTTTTTCAATAATGAATATCATCAGTGGAATAATCATTATGTGATCATTATATAAATGCTCTTTTATATCTTTTAAATATATGATTATTAATTTATTTAATGCTATTTATTGATAATATGTGTGAAGTATTAACTGAAGGACTGCAACTCCGGCGGTAATGAATGTGTGAAGGAAATGAGACACTTTGACCTTGGGCTCTACACAAAAACTCGTCTTTTCCAATGTTTATCCACTGCCCAAAATATTTTAGACCATAACCTTTAACTGTGCCTGTTCAATACCTTTTTGAGTGTTTTGTAAATTATAATATAACAAACTGTATCAAAACCATAAAGTGAAGAATTAGGCATGTGATAACGATCACGAATCACGATTTTTTTAATGCCACAAATTCTCAGCAAAACACGGTTAGGTTCATAAAGTCTAGATTGCAAAATTTGTCTTGTCCAGATTGTAATAGCTCTCTAGTGCCAGACATATTCAAATATGATGCCTTCAATAAGTAATAATTAGCAATGTTCGGAAACTATAATTTGTGAGCTTGATGAGGAATGATTTCTTGAGATTTGATAAATTATATCTATACTGTTGTATTGTAAACAATTATTATTGGCCTTTAAAATGTAACATGTTTAATTTTGAAAATCAATCAACATGTAATATTTCATTATGAATATTTTTCATTTTCCACTATGATTGTGGCTCAACCATTTCGTGACACACAGTGAATAAGACTGGCTAGTATAGTTTAAGACCCGGTGACTCTATTCAAGAAGTAGTTTACACTGCAATTACATTGTTATGCTCACTTTGCCTCGCCACATACATATATCAATGTGAACGATGATTTAGTCTGCTTTGGGCCTCACTACAATGGATGCGGTGCGCGCAAGAAAAACTCCAACAAGTCCCTATGAAACCACACCTTGAATTACAAGTTTTGTTATGGTTTTGTGCAGTGATGTGACAGTCGTAACAGTGTTGTTCCATAAATTTGTTGTTTGTGTGTGAAGTCTTTATGTTGTGTGATTAATATGTCCTCTGTAAAGTCAAATTCAAGTATGCGCAATGCCTATAGAGCCACAATTGGCTTACGGCGTGGATTTAAATCGTTTCGTTATAGGGTGATTATGGATGATTTTTTTCTTTGCGTCGCGTCTTATTGTATTTGTATTATTGTATTATGTATTCATATACATTTGTTTCCATAATTGTTATCTGTATACCGGAACATGCTTGATTGCTAGCCCACTAGTTAAACCGAGTTTGACCTTGAGCAAAAATCTGTAATGCAATGTTACGGTTTTTTCCCTCTTTTTATTAATAACTAGTTGGTGTTCCCGACCTCGTCTGACATTATACTTTTGCCAAGTGTTAAAATATTTATTTTAGCCTATGTCCACCCTGAAATTCTATTGGTGAAAGATTTTTTTAAATAGATGGGTACCTACCTACATACAAACAAACATACAAACTTTACCTCTTTATAATATTAGTATAGAAAAACAATATCCAAGATTCATTATGAGGATCAATTTTAAACACATAAATGGAGTATCCACTAAATTCAATGCTTATTCAAATTTATTGTAAAACAAGATAGAGAAGGTTATGGTTCTCTAGGATCAATACAGATCTTTATCATAATTTTAATTGTAATCAAAAGTCTTTCAACTTGGTTTTATTATACTAGTTATCTTTCTGCCTCATTTGCTTCTTTCACTTTTTTTAGCCACAATATTTTAATTCAGAGTAACAACTATTTTTATATAATACAATGATTTTTTTCACATAATATACAAATTCCATTTAAACATGGCTCTTAGTAACAGTTATCTATTAATAATAGGTAATAAATTATTATAAGTAGTGTTTGTCAACTGAGAAAACACTAATACATATAGTTGGGCTTACACCTAGTCTGGCTTTTCGATTTTATGTTATGTTCTAATGATAATCACTGGTGCCAGGATTTTTCTTCAATAATTTAGTGAATGCTTTTTTGACATGTGTTATGGTGAACAAGTAAAGCAATATGTTGAACAAAAGTTTGCCTTAATGTATATTTTAATAGTAACACAAGAGTTTTATACACTATGTTAGAGTATATAAATTTATTTCAGTCAAACCCTACTGTGGTACCAGTAAATCCCTTTGACCCGCGCGATGATGCGGCCATCCTTCGCAAGGCCATGAAAGGCTTTGGCACCGACGAAAAGGCCATCATACAAGTGCTCACGCGTCGCAGCAATGAGCAAAGACTGCGTATTGCTTTTGAGTTCAAGACACTTTATGGGAAGGTAAGTAAACAGATAATTTATTTAATATAGTGATCAGGCCACCAGTTGTTTCCACTCTATCCTGTCTTCAGCTTTCCTCATAGCCCTGCTCGTAACTGTAAGGCATGTAAGGGCAACAACCTGATCTGCTCATCGACTAGGAGACTGGACACAAGACCTCTTGCCATGTACTCTTCCAATAATCCCCAGTTTCTCTGGGTATCTAGTTTCCTGCGGGCTATATGCTGCAAGCATTTAGCAAAAGTGTATGGGATATGGTATCCCATACACCTTTATTACAGCTCTATTGACACTCAATCACATAATAGTCTATAAGTCTCATGGATTTCAAGTTATCCATACTTTTTTTTGTTTCTCTTCTATATTGATTTCCTGTCATTTCAATTCATACAAATATTAATTTTTGTTTTCTGATTAATATTCCTAGAGAGTTTGGCTGTGGAATAGAATCGACATACAAAATTTAAAAAAAAAAACATTAATCTGTAAATCTGTAGTCACTAACTAAATAATTTCAGTGTTAGTTATCTGAAAACCAATCTGGAAAAATTACACAAAAGAGATCCAAAAAGATAAATAATCGTCAAACGCAATGTAATAGAAAATGAAGCCCATGTTTTACAACAATCACATCAGTTGCTACTGTTATGTTAGCACATTACAAACAATGTCTGATAAGAATCTACATCAGTCACGGTCATGTACTTACTTATAATAAGAGAGAAATAAAATGAGGCACCCACCACACGTGACATACCTACTTAGTACTTAGTACTTAATATATATTATCTAGATTACACTACGCAAACAAAAGCAGCATTTTTAGGTTAATACTTAGTTAAGTTGTTATGAACACCTAGGAACACAACTTATAAAATTTGTAAAAAAATATACATAAACCCACGCTATCAATGTAATTTGTTACATCAATGTCCATGAATATGGTGATATATTGATGTCCTTCAAAGAAACTTTAGTCATGGCATGGTTAAATACAGGTTTTTAATGTGATTTGATTTTGAAGCTCGTGATCCATGTTACAATAATAATATTAATAGTTGATGCGTTGTTAAAGGGCTATATTTAGGCAAACAGTAATTTAGGTAATACAACTGACACAGAAGGGCGTCAATGTAAGGCGCACCCTAACCGATCGTTACCACATGTCATTATGGTATTGGTATTAGCATGCGTTTTTGCATACTACGTCATCGGAATACATATAAAATACACCGTAATATACTGTGTATATACTCGTAATACGGGGAATTGCTTTGGACTGCGTCCAAGTTAGAATTTTTTGAGATACAAATTTGCTGTAACCAATTTTGTTAAGATAAGAATTTGTAACAATACCGTTCTTTATGTTGTTTTCAAATAATATTAATACACACAAGCCCTATGAAAACTTTTTTTTTTTTCTAAATTGATGTAATTTTTATATTTTCTTTATTAAATGAATTATAAAGACGCCGATCTCTAATAGGTACTTGGTGGATAAAAGATCAGTGAACAATTTAAGAGATATGTAGGTACATGTCTTTTCTTACTAGTACTTTTGAATATTTTATTTTTAATTTTTAATTCATGTATTCTATGTTTTTACTCAATTTGACCTTTTTAACTACATACAACATTTTGATCTGTCTCGAAGGACCAAAGTCTGACATGTAGAAGCAATAGTTATTTTAAATTCATAACTTAAAATGATAGAAGGCTTTTTACTTAACGTTATTATTTTAACAGGATTTAGTGTCTGATCTGAAGAGTGAAACCAGTGGGAAGTTCGAGGATCTTCTTGTGGCGCTTATGACGCCCCTCCCACAGTTCTACGCTAAGGAGCTCCACGATGCCATCGCAGGCATTGGTACTGACGAAGATGTCCTCATTGAAGTTATGTGTACCATGTCCAACCATGAGATCCAGGTCATCAAACAGGGTTATACTGCCAGTAAGTAATTTTCGATTGATATGCCTACCCAGATATTTTTTTTTTCAGTGATTTATTTGTAAAAATATATATGTGTGTAGATAAAACATCGTGAGATCGTGTGACACTGCATTCAGAGTCATACACTGGACAACAACCCCTTACAGAAGATCAACGTGAAATATCATCAATGTGCTATTTTCTTTCAGTAAATAAGGAATACAAGAGCTCATTCTCCTATTCTCTGTATAGCGTTGCTATAGCCTTTTCCTTGTACTATCTAGAACTGCAGTCCCTATAGCGTTGCTCAAGTGTTCAAAGGCCAAGGTATAAGTGGAATGTTGCATGTCAGTCATGTCAACTGTCACAAAAATCGTTATGGTGGTTTTTAGCCTTCATTATATTATGAGAAGACTCGAAATACAGCCTTGCTTCTTGCTCTTGCTGTTTGTAATGCAGGTATTCAAATGTAACCTACTTATTTGTAACGCTCATGTTTCCTTCGTACAAATTTAACTCGCAAATAGCTCGCATCGGGTAAATTGAATAAAATCGCTCTATTATTTGTTACACGGATACAAGCAATTGCATAATATTACTATCGTATTAATGCCACGTGACTATATGAAATCTGAATAGATTCCACTAGGAATGTGGGAAATGTCCTTCATGTTGCAAACTTGATGACACTAATGAATTGCTTCCTACACCATATTACATATATTCCGGAGATGCACATTCAGATAAGAGAATATAATTATTAGATGTATCATGTGTTAAGTATGTGTCTGCACATGTCTGCACTATTGAGTATAATATATTTGAGTTATTATAATCTAACTATCTATAAAATACGTAAAGACAGAAAATTTTGTGGCTTTCTCAGACATTAATTGTTTGTGAACCGATTTTTTTTTTTTTTTTTTGTTTAGTAGCGTTAATATTAACGACGAGTAGTGTTATCCATGTATTGGAGTTAGTTTTTTTCCACATTCGAAATTATTATGGTCTTATTTCGACCAGATCTTCAAACTATTTTATATTGCTTATGAAGTTAAAAGGATATTATTATAAAATGACAAATTTATTATCACAGAAAATTTACTCTAACTTTCTTCTCTTTTTCCATAATTAATATAAATTTAATTAATTTTAGGTTGTTGTTTAGGTGTACAGTTCTCTAAGGTTGGGTTTAATAGGCTCTTTCTTTTTTGTGTTAATAGTGTTCAATGTACCTACTTAAAGGAAAACTGTTTCATAAAAAAAAGCCTAGCTAGAGACCTTGTATTAAAAATTAGTCTGTAGCACGTGACTGCTATAGACCAAATACAAATTTTGTCCTTATGCCCTTGCTTTAAAGTTTACTTTCGAAGTAAACATTTATATACTGTTCGTAGCGTTATTGAACTTTACTAGAACAGTTTACATAGGAATTACGTGTCGCTCTAATTATCGTGAACAGGCATTTAACAAAGTGTACGCAATATTAGATCTTATGTTCAAGTTCATAAAGAAAACATGTGCTAAACAGAATGTGGTACAGAAAACGTCTTTTTTTTAATTCAAGGCAGTGTTAACATGCGAGAAACTTAACCTGACCAAACCAAGTTACCGGTTTTGGCCTCAAAATGAACATTAACCGCGTATCTTAATGACTGCTAGTTACGTAATCAAAGTGGACGATAAGTTCGGGGGCCGAAAAGGCTTCTGGACATTTGCCAAATATTTTATGCCTACTGAGAAAAACTAAATCCTTCCCTATAATAAAGAGAAATAAAAGATATTTATTGTTTCAGTTAGATTGAAGTTGTCTTTTACGATATGAAATTATTTTTTGGTCCAATATGTTTGTTTTTATGGTTTTACTAGCTGGTGTCGCGGCGACTTCGTCCGCGTTCTGGATGAAATGTACCCTATGTCCTTTCTGGTGTCCCAGACAAAAAATTCGCGTGTCCACAGGATAAATTTCCCCCTTATAGCAACGGGTGCCTTAACTAAATAACGCGTAATTATAAAATCCCCTTCAATGGCGCTCAGTACGGTGGTAAAAACTCGTGGTGAAAAAAAAAAAACCATGAGAATGATAATACACACTCGTCCTCAACATTGGAGTACTAGTGAGAGTCAATAAGGTGAATGGAGGCTACATCTCTTTTGATAGTCAAAGTGATTGAGCTAAAGTGTCAGCGCTAAATAATTTACAACCATAATTTATAATGATTTCCTCATAGCAACGTTTTTCTTTTCCAGTGTATGGTACTTTGCTCGAGGACGACTTGCGCGGTGACACATCAGGGAATTTCAAGCGGCTGATGACGTCATTATGCATGGTGAGTATTTTTTGTTTCTTTGTTATTTATGTGTGTGTGTGTGTGTGTGTGTTTTTATTTAATATATTAAGATTCGTAACCTTTGCACGTATTTTTTTTTAGTTGTTATAGGAATAATTGATGACTGTAGAACGAAATTAAAGAAGCTGTTTTATTTAGACAATAAATGAATAAATTTTTATAATGAAAAATATTAGTGACAAAATTATTATTAGTTTATTATTAGTTGATGCTCTCTATGTTAATTTCAATTTCATTATATTACATTACGGTAAAAATAAAAAATAAATTAATGGGCTCTGGCATCCCTTACTCACTCACTGAAACTATAACAGCACATATGTATGCTGTTACATATTTTACGGTGGTATTCTGTAAGGGGGTGTGGTTACTGCCGCCAGACGACTGGGAAATGTCACTACTAAACTGTTGTTTGAGAAAATGGTGATAAATTATTATATCTTCATAATCGTTTACCCAAAATTTATCGATAATGTGAATTACCCTTCACGTTTTACCTTGGAATTAGAATAAAAGGTCTCATTCATAGTTTTTCAGAATGAAATTTAAAAAAAAGTTTTTTGTGTGATTTTACGAATTTTAACCCTAAACACTTTAATTTCAGGGCAACAGATCTGAAGATTTCGGTGTTGACCAGGAGAAGGCCAGGGAAGACGCGAGGAGTCTGCTTCAAGCCGGTATTTATTTATTTTTTAAATGCATATCAAAATATGTACTATAAAACATGTTTAATATTTTACTCCCGTTCATATCTCGTTTGCCTTTTTATTTTTTGTAAGACAGGTTTTGTTATTTCAATTTTCAATTTCATCAAGACATTTCTATATCAAAGTTATACATCATGTTATTATACGTTTTTTTATTTTTATTTATCACGTCTTTTGTTTGTTACTATTGGTGTAACCACTCATCACAGGCATCAAATCAAAATTTTATTATTCAAATTCATTTATTTTCAGGTAACTAGACCCATATTTTACATTTTTATACATAGTTATAATATTTACATATTAAGATATAATCAAAATTAAGAAAAGAAATAATAATAATAAGTACATAAATAGCTAAAAACCACTAAAAACTAACACCAACATGTCTATCACTACAATGTCGGATATATATACAATCTAGCCTATCAGCGATCATTGCAATAACTTTGTTAGAGCTGCCCCGCACCCGTCTAACAAGTGACGCAGATTTTTTACGCATGTTTGTATAAAAACAATCAGTGCTCATCATAGCGAACATTCCTGAAGCACTTCAGAAGCGGGGTAGCCCTAACATCGCCCTAAACGCGTTGTTAAATTGGATACGAAGGGCTTTGTAACATTTTTGTGTATAATTTGCCCATAGAGCACAAGTATACAACGATGTGCAATATGCTTTAAATAATGTTAGTTTTACATGTAATAATTATGATTTGTAAAATTGGTAGGTACTTAAAAATATTTTTGGTAAATATTATTTCAATGAGAGGAAAATAATGGGAATTAGTAACACTGTTTCCCGAATTTATGTCAACTATTTTTGTATTAGTTATTTTTAGAAAAAATTGACTAGAGTAATGCACCCACGTAAATCTAGATCCGGTCGCTAATAGTACCTACATTTAATAAGAAAGTACTCGCTGAGGTATATATTATTATGTTTCTCTTTCGTTATATTGCCAGTTTTCCATTATAATGAGATTATCGCTAATATCAGAGTTCCTAGTAAAATGTTCGGACACAACGCGAATGACTAGTTGTAACATTCATTATTCGGCTTCGTGACTCACACTGACGTATATGTGAGATCTGATTACTCTGGGAAGTAATGAGTAATCCAAAATATTATGAAACGTTAACTTTGACGTCACATTCAAAGAAAAGTTTCTCAACAGTTACGACGTCACAGCGCATGACACGTGTATTTTTTTCTATTAATTAGTCTTTTTATAAATGAGAGGTCCATCAAAATTGGATAATGAGCTCATAGCAATATCGCAGCCTACTTATACGTACTTAGGAAGTAAGTATGCTGTGGCAATATTAGGTATAAGCTAAAAAGGCGATTAGACACAGACAGACACTTCAATTTTATTTATTTTAATAGATTTGTTAATACTTTTTTGAATTATACATTATGTACTAGTAGTTGGAACATTTTTCATATTTGAAATTTGTTTTCTCATTAAAATTTGAAATGTGTTCTTAACATAATTTTTACGAAATTATTAATTTTGAAGTATTATATTTAATAAACTGACTGTAATGTTAAAAACAGTTCCCCCATTTCTCACATTATAAGAATGGGAGCGTATTTGCAAGTGTTCCTTTTGTTTCTAGATGACGGTGGCATTTTTTTTTTCATTGTAAAAATTAATTGATTGTTTGATGTCTCGCAGGTGAGCTCCGTCTGGGCACAGACGAGTCCATATTCAACGCGATCCTGTGCTCCCGCTCGTTCCCGCAGCTGGCGGCCATCTTCCAGGAGTACCACTACCTCACCGGACACGACATCGACGACGCCATCAAGGCCGAATTCTCTGGCGACATCGAGAAGGCGCTCAGAGCTATCGGTGAGACAAAAAAACTTTCCTGTATTATTCTGTCTGAACGTTACTTTTAACTAACAGCAATTGCAAAAGTCAGAAAACGCCGAGATATAAATTGTACAGCCACTGGATTTTATGGCAGTTTTTCCCCGGCCCCAGTAACGCCCGACGCAAAAACGGGTGTTATAAATGTGACGCGTGTGTGACTGTGTACATGTGTACGTGTGTATCTGCGTATCCGTCTGAGGAATCGTAGCTCGCAAACGGATGGCCTGATTTTGATCAGTTTTTTTTTTAAATCTAGCGTGATCGGGATGGGCTAAATAGAAAGTCGGGGGGAGTTGTCCCTAAGCAACAAAGTCGAGTATATTTTATAGTCGAGTACTATTTTAAGCATAAGTTTAAAGAAGTGATGTGAAAAATGCAATTGCAGTGAAAGTGGTCCGCAACAAGCCGCTGTTCTTCGCGGAGCGCCTGCACAAGTCGATGAAGGGGCTCGGGACCAACGACCGCCAGCTGATCCGCATCATGGTGACGCGCTGCGAGCTGGACCTCGGCGACATCGCCGACATGTTCCAGAACAAGTACGGGGAGACGCTCGCCAGCTGGATCGAGGTCAGTTGTGGTATCTGACAACGTTAACAACTAGTATATTAGGAGGTCAATACAGTCGCGAGCATTTATGCTCTCGGCGTCTATAGATCGCGCGCGGCTGCTCGCGACACCTCGAGCACCCTCGAGACTGTCTCACGTCTCGGACTGTCTCACGAGTCTTGGCGTCTCTCTCACTGCGCTTCAGGGCGCGTTGGAGCTCGAGCGGCCGCGCGGTTGCTCGAGCGGCCACGCGGATGCTCGAGCGGCCGCGAGTGGCTTCTCCGCACCGTTTCTAGAGGCAGCGCGTAGTAGCGAGGCGCCGCGCAAACCCGATTTTTCTGCCATATGAAAATGCTTTCTATTGACTGAAGATAAAGTACAGAATACAATATGCAAATGCACGCCGCTGCTCCTTCAATGTGAATTGACCCTTAACTTACTTAACTGTCGTTTATAAAACTTTAGTTTTATAAACGACATACCTACCTTTTTCACGTTCGTTACAGTGCTGGTAACGAAGATAAAGTACAGAATACAATATGCAAATGCACGCCGCTGCTCCTTCAAAACGACATACCTACCTTTTTCACGTTCGTTACAGTGCTGGTAACGAACGGTCCGTCAATAACGTTTACTGTACTGACGGTGGTTCTATAAAAGAAATTAAACATTCGGTAGCTGTCCGTAAAAAATACGCCGAAGTTTATGAATATTGTCGATGGTGTCGTTGTAGTCTGTCATGAACTGTCAAGTGTCGCGCCACAAACACATTTATTTACAAAAATAACATTCTAAAATAACCTCAACTTGTCAAAAGAAACCAAATAAATTGTCCCTATTATTTATCTTTATTAAGTAAGGATTGTTTACAAAATTTTACAAGATATTCAAAGCATTTCGCTTTTAGATCAACCTGACAATATAAATAAAGTAGTATTTTTTTTTCTATTATACAGGGTGATTGCTCCGGCCACTACAAGAAATGTCTCCTGGGCTTGCTCGGCCTGTATTGATAACGTTGGAAACATCTCGCTTCTAGTTTCATAATTTTTTGTATTGATTAAAAATTTTTAAAGATGCCTATCTCTTAGGTTTTAAGTTTTTATCTCAAACAAATAATAATCTCCAATAATTTTTAGTCTAAATCTTCGAATGTTTCTTGTATGTGGATTGCACATCTGCCAATGTTTGATCTGTTGTATCAGTATTGTTTGATTTTTTAAATATATTTTTATATATTATTTACAATCTACATGTATGTATGTATACTATAAATAATTCGTCCCAATTTTACATGTGCCTAGTGTAAGGTGTGCCTAAATCTGAAAAATAATATAATATATGCAAAAAATTTATATGAAACTAATATTATATGTATTTTGCTTTTACTGTAAGTATGAAAACGTATTGTGCCTAAACAACTATTATTTATTTATATAATTTTATTATATATATTATTGTATGTGCATTTTTATAATAAAAAAATTGTATTTGTAATTGTTTATTAAAAATATTTTGCTTGTCAATAATGGTAAACGATTTGTGTATTTAAATTAATATTACGAGTATAATCTGTAAACGAAATATTATTCGAGTACTCTTTTATTTATTAAAAAAATATTTATGCTTAATATAATGATTTCCATTTAATGTTAAAATAATTTACATTTTTTTCTAAGATAAAGTAAACATACCTAAGTATTTGCATTTAGTGATTTTTATAATACTGGATAATATCATCATCATCCTATCCTATTCAATAGGCGGGTCCACTGGTCAGAGCGCAATGGTATATTTTTTTATGATTTTGTTATAATCATAAAAAATATACCAAAAAAATATATCATAAAATTTTGTTTTTTTTTACTTTTTGCATTTATTTTTGCAATTTGTGTTTACATGACATTTTATTTAGATTTTTGTATTATGACACGATATTAATTTATATATTTTTAAATTCGCGTCTGAATAGTGCTGAAAGAAAAATAACGTACTCACATCTAAGTAAGCTAAAATATATAAATTAACTTGCTATAAATTTAGTATTACATTGTTCTGCTAATTTAGCCCCATTTTATGTCATAATATAATTATAAGTTATCTCCTTAACAAATTTGATTCGGCACTGAATAGGCTCTAACTTAGAATTACTAAATATTTGTTGTCTATCTCAAAAAAAAAAAAGAAAAAATTAACTAAGTACATCACAATAGCGTTAATAAGCCCACAAAAATTGAAAGTTCTAAGTGATTTGCCTAATTTTTTTTAAAGAAATAAAAGTCTTATGAGGACTAAGACAATAAATAAGCTATTTTTGAATATACGTATGAACGTCCATTTACATTAACTGCCTTTACATTTGCCTCTTATTATATAATATTTACTGAAATTTAAAGTCTCAATTGCTTTAAAAGCCAAAACGATTTACAATAAATTAATTATTATAATATACAATACTTCTATCGATAAAATTTTTCTAAAGTAAAAAAAAATTGTTGAAATCTCGAAAGAGAAAAAATTTGTTGTAAGCACTAAGTTTTTAAAAAAAAAACGCATTGTTAAAGAAATTTATTTTCAGTTCATAACTACGATTACTTTAACAAATTATTATAAGAGATGTCTCAAAGAAATCTTTTACTAAATGTCGTTTAAGTGTGAAATTTTATTATCTATTGTTCTCCAAATATTCTTATTATATTATATATATATATATTACAATATAATTGATTTCTCAATTCATCTCAAATTGTATAATTAATGTTTTATTTATTAAATGTTTTAATAAATGACGTATTGTTTTATTATGTAACTATTATGTTCTATTTTTTTTTTATTGTAACCTTGGATTTAATAAAGGTCAAGCGAAGATATCAGCTCGACAAGCTCATCAATCAATCAATCATCATGCTGATTCTAAAAAGGTACCACACAATTACAATGGTGTGGCATTACATTTCAGCCAGTTGTTACGTAAAAAAATCCCCTACACATTACGGTAGGTAATCTCCGGAACCCTTTTTTTATAAATTCTTTCACTATTTGAAAGGTTCAAGTCAAGATTATTCTAGAATCCTCCCAATTTTTATATCAAACGAAAAGTTCAAAGTAGACCCTGTCGGGAATCGAACCCTGGAACAGGGCGTTAAGGCAAGCATCCTAACCACTCATCCAACGGGCTCGTAAATTTCTATGCACTTTTGATATGAAAATAAATATGTGATATCAAAAATAAAAGCTTGACATTTAAATGCCTACACGTTATTTCACAGATAAAAGATTTTTGGTTTATTTCAAATTGTAATTCAATAAAAAAACAAGGCGATGAAACCAGGTGTGAAATAACGTGTAGGCATTTATGTCAAGCTTTTATTTTTGATATCACAGATTTATTTTCATATCAAAAGTGCATAGAAATTTATATATATATATATATATATAAATAAATTTCTATATATATATATATGGTGCAGTAAGTTTTGCTGGTTATATATATATATATAGCTATCTAGATCATAGTACATAACAAGAATATTTCAACTTATTTAATCTTAACAACAAACATTCCGTTTGTAGGTAGAGAGAACCCTTATTCTACAATATTTATGGCGGGTCCGCGAACCTCACAGAAATTAGTTTTACAAGTTAATTTGCTTAGACTTAACATTCTATTGTTTTAAGGCTGTACGGTTACACAAGATTTAGTATTGTTGCTCTTTGGTGTAAGATCCTATTCCAGGATGCTAACATAATACTTAATTTATTTATTAAATTATCTTTATGATTTGCCATGTAAAAATTCCTCTTAGCTTATTACACAATTACAGTTTAAGACGTGAATACATAGATAAATGATTGGTCTCGCTGCGCTCGACTAGATACAGCAGTCGTACTTGTAAAATGCGGCATAAAATAGTCACACTGCAAACTGTCTGTGATGTGTACGTGCCGAATGTTTTATTAAATTTTACGCATAATAAAATACTAGTTTGCGTAGTGAAACTGTGTAAAGATATAATAAAACTGGGTAAAAAGTGATAAAAAGTGACGATTTTTTACACACACTACAGTAAAAAGTTGCCATATTTTCGGAGCTTTTGCTTTTGTATAGCGCTCTATCTAGTCGAGCGCAGCGAGACCAATCAATTATCTTTGACGTGAATACTTATGTCTTTAAATTTGCTTCCATAGGGGGAGACAATTCAGGAAATTAATGGTAACAAAATAGTCAACTTAACATGATACATAAACATTATTAGAATGTATTTCCATATTACATTAAAGATTGCATAGAATCTAACATTACTTATACCTACGTACTCCTTACATTAGAGCTTACACGCGGAATTGCTTGTTTAAAATAAATTTTCAAAAAACAGCTGAAATTTCTAAATCACGCGAGCTTCTCGGACAACCATTAGCAGACCATTTAAAAGCGCTTTTACTTGCTGAGAGCGATAAATATTCTAGTCCATATTCAAGTGTAATTTTAAATCTAAAATGGAATTTAGCGAATGCAACTAGCATGCACCAAGCCCCTGCTAATAAGCTCAAATATTATATACGATTTGTAAATAACTTACACTTACTTAATTATATTTTTTCCTTATTTTACTATTAATTACATTATTGTTCCTAAAATTTAATTTTATAGTTTATTAATAGGATGATTCGCATAAAGACAGATTCTCAAATTATTGGTATTTTGTGTTGTAATAGTCTTTAATTATGGACTTAAGACATAAAAAAATAATACGAATTAGTCGTAATGTACATATTTAAATTTAAATTTCATTGCTTATGTAAAATAAATATTTTTATTTTTCAAAAATGGTCAAGGTTTCAGTTCAGGTGTTCACAACATTTTTAAAATAGATCCATAAACGCAAATGTTTAAATAAAACTCGTCCACTTCTTTTATGACGTATGCAAACATTGTTGCACTTCCGAACATGCTCCAATTTTATTGCAGGATATTTTTCAAATTGAGAGACAAAAGTAGGTAGGTAATTATTATCAATTTATAGGTACGCGAAAGCAAAATGACAGACCAACATCCTTTTTTCTTTATTTATTATTAATTGCCTGCAATGTTTTCACTGCAAACAAATAAGTATTATAAAGGGTTAAATTACGTAGGTAATAAGTCAATTCCGTATAAGGTAAAATTTGTTTGTATGTAAGTAGGTGGTAATATCTATTTAAAACTAAGTAGGTACGCATCCGATTTAAAAAATGTTTCACCAATAGTTAGAATTGAATAAATACTCTTCAGTATGGATTTAGGCTGAATATTCCACGCGGCCGAAGAGCCGAAGTTAGCCGGGACCAACTAACTAAAAAAAAAGATTCAACGCTTGGAAGAAGTATAATGTCAGGCGTTATATTGCTTTAGATATATGTACATGTTTTGTCAGACGTTATATTATATTTTATTTAACAACGCGGAAAAAGTCGCGGGAATCAGTGTATAGTAGAATGCAAATAAGTACGAGATATACCTATATCAAAGATAGCTTTGATAGTTTAGTAACAGGAAGCAGACATGATTTAACATTTTTTCCAAAAACGTAGGTTGACCGTCATTTTGAAGATGGAATAAGATCTAAGTATACAAGTTATCTAAAAACAGTATCTGACGTTTGCAAGTACGCAATAAACTTTTATAGAGTAAGGTAAGAGGATAGGGATAATAGGTTATATTAAGAGGCTTGCTCATGCACCAAAACACATGCACTTATCATCTCATAATGGTTTCATAGTGGTTACTGCCACCAAATGTAATTACTGAAAGTTAGTAAAGGAAGTGCAATTTAGAACTATCCAAACGATATCGCGGGCAAAAGCTCTTAGTTCTCGTATTGTGAAGTTGTCATAAGTACCTACTTATAACAAAGTATACTTACTTACTTACAAAGTTCTCTTAGAATTAGCATTACAGCAAAAATGTTATAACCAAGCTTAAAATGTCATTCCCTCTAAACATTATTTGTAAACGAGGCCATTAATCATGAAGCTTCAAGAACATTTTAATTGTGAGCATTATGTCGTCTTATTTTACTCGCAAATAAATATTTTAGAATAAAAACTTTTGTAACTAAGTAAATTGTTTAACACCACAATTTATCACAAAAGAAGGTTCAACACACTGCTTGTTTGATTTAACATAACGTACTCATCTGCTTCCTGGTATAAACTTTTCCCTAAAGTAAATAGGGGATTATTATATTTATATAATAAAATGATCGATCACAGAGAATTATAATAAGGCTTTAATCAAAACAATATTAAGAAGCCTCGCCAAAAGGCGGGGTGATGAATGAGGCATCAGATATGCAAACAAAATGCAGCCAATCACTCTCGGCTAGTTATTTTTGTAAAGAAAATTCCAGTTTGACAATAGGGTTGTCAATCTCAATTATTATATAAACAAATTGGAATACCACAGTTGCATAAAGTTACAGTTTTTTTTATAGTTAGGTAGTTAGTTAGGACTTCTACAAAAACTATTTTTCATTGTTTATGGTCCACTTCTTGGTAGTCACATAGACAAACAACGCAATAGATTGCTTCAAGTGCGATGACTATAGACGGACTAAGGACAAGATATTAGGAAGGGATAGAGAAATCTGTTCTGGCATCCCTTACTCATCAAACAGTCGGTAGCCACACCCTTAACCACAAGTTAATGAGGTAAGCGCATCCCTACTTTAGCACAATTCGTTCTTTCCAGCCCAAACGCTAAAGCAGACAGTATACTACACTGCTGATTTTATGCTTCATATTTAATTAGTTTTTTCCCACCGTAAAGAGTTCTTTCGATTTATACCACAGAATATATTTTATATTATTAGGTACGAGTGTACATATGGCTTGATAATTTTTTATCTCAGGCCTTCTAACAAATTAATCGACAACCCTAAGAGATAGACAATTTTCAATTGTTTTCGCAACCATCTCTATAATAAATAACAAATTCAAACCTACATGTCTTTTGTAATTGGATGTTGATTTTTTTTTATTATAAAATTTATGCATGAAAATATCCTTTTTGAAATTTTCAGCACACGTGGTGTTGCTTGCTGCTTCTATAAGTTATTGTTGGTGTGTTCCGAGCGGGCTCCCAAGCGGGAGTCCGTAGCGGAGCGCTCCAATTGTAATAATAATTATTAACTTGACACTGGCAGATAATGGCCATTTTAAAATGAGCCGCATTGCCATTTAAATCTAAGAAGAAGAAGAAGTTATTGTTGACTTGACTAGCTGTTGCACGCGACTTCGTCCGCGTACTTTATAAAATATTACCTGTGTTACTCGCTGATAAATGTAGCTTTCTATAGATAATTATTTTTAAATCGGTCCAGTACATTTTGAGTTTAATCATTGCAATAAAAATAAAAATCTTCTCTCTTTATAATATTTGTAATAGATAAGAGCGAGAGTTATACGATACAAATTCTCATGCATGTGAATGAGACGATTTTCGCAAATGTGGACACATCAAAACATATTGAAATCACTCTTTGATACATTGCACGTTTTCTTTTAAGCTTGATTTTATGAGCATAAATTTAAGAGGTGAGCAAGTCTACGTCTTCAACGTCTAACGAAGTGCAAATCTTGGTTTTCATACAAACAATATAGCAGGTCCGTCTTGGTAGCTGTCGTTTAGCAATTATATATTCTAAAAATATCTAAGAAATTAGTTTAATAAAATATAGTTCAAAGAATCAAAGGTTTATAAAGTGTTAAATAATTTTCCTAAAAAGTTGATCGTTTGATAATAAATTATTAATTAATTAATAACATTTTATCGAATAGCTAATTAGGTAAGTACATTATTTTATTGATGGCCGGGGAGACTGTTTTTAGTATTAAATAAGTAAATTGGGCTTCTAAAAGTTACATACAATGCAAGTTCAAGATGTCAGAAAATTGTTAGTGTTGTTTAAATTGGTGTCCGAGAGAAAAATATACATATGTTCAAAATACAAAAAAAAAAATTATAAAAAACAAAATACAATACAAAATACATACCTATTATATAAAATATTTCAAGCATCTATCGCAACATAAAAATTCTTTACCGCGGCTTCGTTACTTGCTGCTTCAAATGTAAATGTAACCATGAAGTTATTGTCAACGATAAATACACAAGTACTCGTACTTTGTATATTTTAAGGACGCAATTTATAGCAGCTCAGCAGAATACTTTGTGAGCATTACATTAATTAAACCTGGGCATGTGTGCAGACGAGAAAATCGCTGAATTAATTACCTTACTGTGAGCTGTGAGAATAACGAAACTTTTAATATTTATATTTTTTCATGTTAATTTCAGCAGTCAGGCTGGTGGTCCATAATAAGATACATAATATAAAACAAAGTCGCTTCCAGCTGTTGGTCTGTCTGTCTGTCCCTATGTATGCTTAGATCTTTAAAAATACGCAATTTCACTAGTGGATAGAATGGTTCTCGAGGAAGGTTTTAGTATATAATTTGTTACGCGGGCGAAGTCGCGGGCAGCAGCCAGTTAAGGATAAGGAATTGGGATTGGGTAAATATTTGTATTGCTTAAGTTCCTAGGATAATTGTTAAGATGGACATTATAGAATTAGCTCTGTCGACCCATAATCAAACACCGAACCAAATCAGTGATTACTGCTGCCAAACGGAAGCGCTTTTGCAACACCTATGGCATTGCTTGTGTGTTATAGGCGACGGCCGTGAGCCTAATCTGACGACATTGACATACAATAAAATAATTTCTTTGCCTGTTTTATATGATTGTTTTGGATAAATAAAAACATTACACCTGAGGTGCTAATATTTGGATTTTTCTCTGTAAACTTTTCTCAGTGAATGTGATTTTAAAAGCAGCATTTCAAGAGTGGGTCCATAAAACAAATTGCTCGTGTCTAATGAAAGTAGCCCAATTTTCCGCTACAAGAGTGAAATAAAGAACAGAGATAATTTAGCCCCTCCGTGGGTTGTGTTGTGGTCACCACTTTTTTTGGCCAGCCTCGATACAACTTAATAAATATCACAAACGAAAAACAGCATTTTTATATAAATAAAAATGTACGACTAAATATATTGTTTATGCTTTTATTCTGTTACTAGCTGCTGTCCGCGACTTCGCCCGCGTAACTTTGTAAATTATATATACTAAAACCTTCCTCGAGAACCACTCTAAATCCGTTGCGTAGTTTTAAAGATCTAAGCATACATAGGGACAGACAGACAGACGTAGCGGAGGACTTTGCATTATAATATTAGTGATGATGATGATGATGATAGTGATGATTATCAACAGCACATTTATGCTGTTATTTCACGGTGGATTCTGTAAGGGGATGGCTACTGCCGCCACACAGGCTGCCCAAATTATATGTGTATACTAGCTGACCCGACAAACGTTGTTTTGCCAAAAAATAAAAATAAAAATTTTGGGGTGGACCAACCTTAACACTTAGGGGTGTATGTAAAATAGATGTTGGCCGATTCTCAGACCTACCCGATAAGCACACAAAATTTCATCAAAATCGGTCCAGCCGTATCGGAGGAGTTTGGCAACAAACACCGCGACACGAGAATTTTATATATTAGATACTAATACTTAGGTACTAATACTAATAATACACGGAGGTAGGTACTAAATGTAGTTTATAATTAACTATATTCGTCCTTCATACTCGTAGTTAGTGATAGTGTGAAATACTGTTGTAACAGTGTTAAACAACTGTTCTACTTGGCCAGTAATGACTAATTTGCAAGTGCACTCAAAAGGGAATTCCGCTGAAGCACGAACGCTGCAAAGTTGGGCATTTCGTGTGGGCACATTGGCTGGACAAACTGTTAACAATGTGTTCAAACATAAGCATGAATCCCGGCTTAGCTTTATGAAGCTCTGTATTTGTCCTCAGTGCCCAACTTACGGTAAATAACTCAGGTACAGATAGAATTTTATTAAAACGACTATTAACTTTTTTTAGGTTATTTGAATACTACCTTTAGCGTGCGACTTCATTCGCAGTCGCACCCCAATTTTTTAATGTGAATAAAGAAAAAATTCTATTTTTTTTTGTATTTTTACTAGATCAAGTTATAAATACATTACTTATGTCCTTTTCTGTATCCCTGACAACTATTTATGGATTTTACTAATGACCGGTTAGGATTTTAATTTTAATCCGATTTTTAATATCATTTAGAGAATGTCTTCCGGAAGGAATTCACGAACTGTTTTTTTTTTCTATTTTTCCCTCCACCTTTTTTGCATGATTAGAGAAGAGGTATACCTATAGACTACATAGCATCTATAGAGCTATCTCTCTATTTGCCATATATTCGTTTCATAAAGAGTTCCTCTTATGAATAAAGCTTAAAATATCAAACGCTTTTCTCAAGAGGTATATTTGTAAATATCGAGACACTCAAGAGGCTATAGGCTTTTGAAGATTTTATTCCAAAACCAAGACACGGTTGTTGAAATATCTAACTCCAATAATGTCGCCGTTGAATTGGCTTGTTGCTGAATTAATCTGCTTTTAGCGACCATGTCTATTGTACCTATGACTTCGTAACTTCCATTAGACGAGTTTATGAAAGGGTGAAGTGACCGAGCTTTGTTTTCAATGTGCACATATGTGTTTGTTTTCCTTTACACTTTGCATTAAACATTTATTTTTTGTACGCAAATGCAGTGAGTGAAGTAGGTCGCGAACCAACGGCTTTGTTTGGCTCAGTACGACTCTGGGTCGAGTTTGATTTATGTTTTGTCAACAAGTTGTTTGTTGTAAAATAATTATGAACACGTAGATTCTTTCTCTAACCAGAAGGTCCAAGTGTCTTCATCCGATAATGTTTCTCAATAACTTTAACCACTTGTCATCAGCCTATCACTCGTAGCTGCACTATCTTCTTGCGGTCCCATCCAAGTAGTGAAAGTTGGCGATCAACCTAGGGCAGTTTTCGTTTTCTTTTGTTCGTCGGAACATCTCTACTGCGTTAGTTATCCCGGTCCACTCCCAGATGTTTCTCAGGCACGACTCCTTCCTGCGCCTAAATTTTTTTCTTTCCAATCTATATAGTGTATAGCTACACTATACATATAACCAATGTACATGCTACATTGTGGTATTTTATTAAATGTTAATTCAGGTGCACAAGCGAATACCCATTTAGTTACCCACTTTAAAACCGTCGTCAAATTTAAGGGCGGGTTTCTAGATACACATAATAATCTTTACCCACGTTTAACCTCGGCTATGTTTGCTAATAAAATTTTACATAACATTAATTTTATCTAAGTCATAAGCCCTTTATTCAATTCATTACACGACCATCGGGCCATTTCACATTGTTGCAACTATCCGTTGTCGTCTCAGTTCTATTGAGGCTCGTCAAAGTAAATGAGTACCTATTTTTAGCAGTCACAGTTGACTCTGGTCTTAATCTGGCAAGTAGTGGCAGTGCGTTGTGCAATTTTGTATGCAGCTCGTCCTGGAGCAGTAACCAACTCCTTACAGAAGATCACTGTGCCTGTGTGGATACATTTCGGTGAGTGTGGTTACATAACGGATACCAATCTTTACCTACCAGTTATCCTTAATCCTACTAAGGTTTACGGTTTAAAAATCTAAGTGAGATTATGGATAAAATTTTACAAATTTTGCATTACATATTATACTTTGGAACTATACACCCCTGACTAAAATACTAAAGTAGGATTTATAAAAAAAAACATAGGAAAGATTGCAAGACAAATGTTTTTATAAGTTTATAGTTAAGCCAGAACTGAGTTTATCTACGAGTTACATACATATGTATAGTACCATCCATCAAAGCTTACGAGGTCTATTATAAAATTAAACAGGTTGTCGAAGTCCCATTAAAAATTTAAGCATGTTCCCCTAAACTTGTTTATGATTGGTTTATAAACAAATATCTAAGAGCTACCAAAATTCCCGGCTAACTCAACAATACAACTTAGTAGTTATAATTAATCATTCATTATGTTTGCAAAACGAATTTCAAGTGCGGAACGTGTCACGAGCAGTTAAAGGAAAATTGAAACTTGTTAATTTAAATTGGGACCGTTTAATCCAAGACGAACTAACTTAACATCAACAGGGGAAGAAAGTTGGAATGTTGGTACCTGGAGGTCAACTTTGTAAATGTAATACGAATATTCTGAATGAAATTTCGACAACAAGTCGACATCACGGGAGACCGAAGAGCTGGCAGCTATCTCGGACAAAGAATTAGCCTAGCAATTCAAAGGGGGAATGCTGCCAGCATCTTCGGAACCTTGCCTAAAGGGACTACTTTTGGAAATATATTTTAGTTAAGTATTATATATTTTTTTTTAAGGTTTTTACTTTTAGGCAATCACTTATAACAGAAATATGTTATCAATATTAATAATAAATCTGTAAGGGTTGGTCATGGAGCATTCATGGAGTATGTTACTTTGTTTTCAGAGATATCGTTTTTATAGGCTCTACTTATACCTACATGAAACTAAATTTTTAGATTTTTTTTCTGTATGTATGTATGTTCCTCCATAACTCTTAAACGAATTAACTGATTTTCATGAAACTTGGTAGATAAACATTCAGACGTACGGGACACAGGATAGGTTACTTTTTTCACGCGGGCGAAGTCGCGGGCGCCAACTAGTACTAAAATAAATTTCTTATTTCTTTCGTACTTTCATGCGATCATATTTATCGCATTTATCTGATATTTAAGATAATGCGAATAAAGAGATATTTTGGTTTTGAACCTTGCTTAAATATAACTAACTGACACTTGCTTCTAGTTGAAGTTTTAAGTAGTGGCAGGGACCACTGCGAGTACAATATAACTATACTTTGTTGATTTCTTCAGGGAGCCATATTGTTTTTATTTATTTATTTTATAATACGTAAGCATAGAATTTAAACAAAATGTATTTTTACATTTGAAAAACAAAATACTTGTCTGTTTGTAGAACGCAATCCTAAACCTTATTGATTGCTCGTGTAGAGAATCTATAAAATCGCCACATTCACCGCAAAAAAACAAATGTAAGAACAGATCGTCTAAAAAATTCAACCCCTCCGTAGATACATAATAAAATAATAAAATTCATTCATAGCCGCTCTGCGGCAAAGAAGTTATGAAAATAAAATTATTCACGGCGCACTGCGGTCCCTTTTGAAAGACGTCCGTTGAAAATCTCGCTTCCAAATATTTGAGAAACAATCGAACGAGCGGGATGAGGTCTGTTCTAGGAAACCCTTGATTGTTTATAGAAATTCTGTTATTTTGTTACAGGATTGATGATATTATAATTGTTAAGCTGAGGCCGTCTGGCGGCAGTAATGGACCATCAGCCTGTCTGTCGATCTTAACATAAAAAAGCTATCTAGTCATGTCATTAAAAGGTAACTACAGCATCAAATACAGTGTTCTGAATTGCCTGCCACTGTGGAATAAATGACGTATTCACGTTAAAATACAGAACCATAAAATTATAAATGTGAGTTAAACTTTTACTCGGTGTAATACCTACTTTTAAGTAGCAAATTGAAGTCGATGCTAATTGCTTGTATAATTATGTACAATTAGCTGGTGCCCGCAACTTCGTACGCTCTGTAATTCGTTTTTTGAAAATCTCACAGGAAAATTCTATATTTTATCCAGGTTAATATTTTTCTAGGATTATTCTAGGATTAATCCAGGTTATAATCGATACATTAGTGAAAACCGTATTCAAATTGGTTAAGCCGTTTCTGAGAAGCAAGAACAAGCAAAAATTCCAAAAAAAAAATAAACTATTTTTTTGACCTCGGTAACATAAGTACAACCTCGGTAACATAAGTGTACAAATATTTTTTATTTTAATATTTAATGTAAGTACCTACAGACACGGCTCGTTTACGATTTTATTATATGTATGATGATATGATGATAATATATACAATCCCTTTGAGGCATTGTCTAGGCAACATCTCGATTATGATAACTGCACTTTGAAATAAATCTCAAAACTTATTCCGCTCTGTGATTGACGAATGAAATTTAACGAGTCAGTGACGGTGAATTTTGATGAATTCTTAAATCGTTGTTCCGATTGTTAAAGGGGAGGTAACTTTCTTTATTCCCGTTGAGGTATTGTGGACAAGTGTTTGATGAACGTTCCAGATGTAGGTTCTAGCAAAAATAACATTGGGACGAAAACAAACGCCAGCGTCCAATTTCGGTGTTAAATGTTATTCTAAGGAATAAGAAAGCGAGCCAACTTGACGTCATTTGTTAGCAAAATGGTTTCTCAGTGTTTCTTCCTAAAGAAGAAAAAAAACTGTTAGTCATAAAATGTGATTTTATAACTTTAATTCTTGACCTTCAACTATTAACAGTTAACAGATTTGAATAGTTTTCTAACCTGTGTCTGTAATTTTTAAACACATAAAAAGCTGTAGCATTAGTGCCAAAAATTATATAGATTTTTGGCACTAAGTAATGCGACAGCTTTTCAAGTATTTATACTTAGTATGTATATGTATTCATTCATACTTAGTAGGTACGTATTCATTTAGGAGTTGTATTTCAAAATAGATTTGTTTGAATCTTGTGAGTTTCATTTGTAATTGTACTTATGTTTTTTGAAATAAAAAAACTCTAGACCATAAAGAACAAAACACAAAAAATAATTACATTACATAATATATTTTTTGTTCGAATCGTGAGTATAATACTCACGATTCGAACCGATGCGTGATATAATAATTAATAGATACCATAAAAAATATTTTCACTTTTATCTTGAATTTTATAATAAGCACTAAATATCTCCTACCTAAAGTAACTGCGTGAAAAGATTGAAATAAACGTTGATAGAATAATACATAAATAAATAAGACTTAAATAAGAGGAAAGTTAACCATTCGTTTGCAATTTCGTACATCGGTTCCTTGATTTGCTTCAATGCCAGTAAAGGGGCCAATCGGTCTGATCATTAATTGGCGGTTTCCTCAAAGCTATTGCAGTTCTCTTTGGTTTTGAGGTTGCCAGGATGAATGGACACTAACTCCGACCGCTTTCCACATATGCTATTGTAAATACTTACATCGTATTTAACAAAGACTGGTTTAAATTATCGTTGAGTTATAGATTGAATAATTTTTCGAGGTAGTAAATTTTTTCATCCTTGTTTTAAGAGGAAAGTATAGTTTTGCGATCCTAACGAAATAGGTATTTAGGAAAACACATGCTATCGCTCGTGCGCTCTTGGGAAAATATTTAGAAGTGGAAAAACATTTTCTCTTTTTGTATGGATGAGTATGTACTATTCTTCCCTCTTAAGGTCATCTTAGATTATCCTATTATAAAATAATCTGTATTAATATCATAAATGCGAAAATTTGTATGGATGTTTGTAACTCTTTCACGCAAATACTACTGAACCGATCACCATGAAATTTTGCATACACGTTGTCTCATTGTCTGGGACACCAGAACAATGAGATGAAACCTTTCATCCAGAACGCGCACGAAGTCGCGGGCACCAGCCAGTATTACAAATGCGAAAATTAGTTAAGATATCAGCACAGAAAAGTTATGAAAATGTTAACAAAAATTAAATCTGACGTTATCCATTGTCTGAGGAGTAATATAATATAATATAACTAATATCAACTTTCTCACTTCAAAAATCCAATGGAATATAATCCCTTTGAATCTTATTAAAAGTCTACAATGCAAATTCTACTCTAAGCACGGACGCTAAGAGTGAAACTCTCTTGTCCAAACTTAATTCCCTGCCTAGGTAAGGACTACATCTCGTAGCTGCTGGTCAAACAATACGTGTTTAGGAGTTAACTGCAAGAGGGATAAGCTCTCCCTTCCATTATTTATTCGTGAAAATAACCTTTGCGATATATGAAAGAACAAATTATGTGTAGACATATCCACTTAATAAGCATTTCAAAATTAATTTGAATAAATAACGTTTGTTAATTAATATTAGACAGACAGCCATTTTGACGTGAATTCCGTAGTGGGAGGCAATGACTATAACATATACATCCAATTATTTACACCACTCGGTAGCTAAAGGATCATTTTTTGTATATAACTAGCTGGTGCCCGCGACTTCGTCCGCGTTCTGGATGAAAGGTACCCTATGTCCTTTCTGGTGTCCCAGACAACGTGTATGCAAAATTTCATGGTGATCGGTTCAGTAGTTTTTGCGTGAAAGAGTTACAAACATCCATACATACATCCATACAAAATTTCGCATTTATAATATTAGTACGGATATAGTAGATTCGAATTCGTTGCATAGTTACTTATATTGTACCTACTAGGTACCTACTTTATTCTCAAATCAAATGGATATATATAAATAACTGAAATACCTACTATTTAAGTCATTTGTTGTTTTACTAACCAATATGGATAATTATATTTGACATATTAAAAAATCGATTCGCTTAGTAATTAAATTGTGTTAATATTTACGTAAAATAATAACCAGCAGGCAATACTTTGGTTAATTATGAATGTAAACTCACCTTGCAATTTATTTGCCGGTGAATGCAAACAATTAAAATTCGAATGACAAATGTGCTGTCCGATTTTATTGTTTTGTAAAATAATAAGTTCCTTTTTAATAATTTAATACAAATTGAAATACCAAAAAGAAATTAAGGATTTTGTTATACATATTTGTTCATATTAGATCGATATCTACCACTACGAAAATATTGCGAGATCGGATTATATGGATACTACTGGAAGAAAGTTAATAATATAATGTGCAATAGAAATACATAAAATTAATTAAAATAAACATTACACACACTTAGTATTTTACACATGCAAACATTCTTTTGTTACCCTTTTATTTATGGTATACAGAACTGAAATTAGTACATAAAAATTATTGAAATTAGGGTCAAATTTCAATCACTGGTCAATCACTACTAGTAGATACCTACTAAATCAGTAGATACTAAATAGGAATAGTTCTTATTCCTATTTGACATTTTTAGGATAAAGCAAAGTTCTCTCTTATGTATATGTCGTCGGCACATCGTAGAATTGGGCATATAATGATATTCCCGGGCAGATCATATTTCTATTAAAACTCAGAGGGTCGCCTCGCTCCGCTTCGCTCGGCCCCCAAATTTATTTCCATGTAAACCTAACACGCTCCTCCTCGCTTTGCTTCTCTCCGCTCCTCGTCGCCACATATTTTTGACTTTCGGTGAAAGATTTTTGTTTTCATACTTTACGATCTGCCCAATTCTACGATCTGCCCACGACATAAATACAATATACATATTTATAAATATTAATGAAATGTGTGGCAAACAATATTTACGCATGTTTTCCCAGTTGCTATTCTTGAATGAGATAGCAAGGGATATGTAACAATTGGAATCCTTGTCTAATCACACCACAACGTAGGGTTGCGTATGAAACTCAGCAACGAAAAAAATCTTTAAATTGTTTTCATTCTTTTATTCTTTCTTAAAATTGTTTTAGACCGAAATGGAATACATGTGCTAATATTTATTATTTCTATGTAAACTATAATGTAAAACAAGAATGTAACTAGAAGATATGTATAAAATGTAAACTAGAAAATTCTTTATAGAAACTCTATTAATAGTTCTATGCGCTGGAAGTGTAATAGTGTGTGAAACTACATAAAAAGTATGTCTATAATATTGAAAAGTAGAAAAAAAATCATTATGACAAAGGTGAAATTCACTATACTCGTTGGAAAAATTGTTCGGTCCAAAAGCCGATTTATAAAAATGGAAAGTCGGATCTTAGGAATAACGAAATCTATAAAAAAAATTAAAAAAGAATACAAACCTACATACAGTATTCAGTAATTTCATTAGGGAACATTTTGATCATAATATTATTTTTTTGATATCTTACCGTTTTGAACAACTATTTATAACATTTGATTTACTATCACAGAATATATATTTTATATAGAACTATATAGAACCAATATATATTTTATAGAATTTTATAGAACTAATATATATTATAATATTTTTCAGGAGTTTTGCCAACCCTAGCAATGAGCCGACCTTTCATACGGCGTTACAACAGATGACCGTTATCTAACTTCTTTTTTTGTTATTGTACACACTGTTATTCCTTTGTATATTTGTGAACGCTTAAACCTCTTTCAAAATATAGGATTATTTCTATATTAAATAACAGATCCATCCTTATAGAAGTATTTTTTTTGACGTTATGAAAATCAACACAAATTTTAAGATATGAATAACAAGAATGAATAGGTAATTCCTTAAATCTGTTGAATATTTAAGCGAGCGTTCGTCTCATACAACCGAGAAGTCTCCCTTTAAAGTGACGACAAACAGACTTACTGTCGAATACAATTCCTGAGTTGCCGTACTCTCACAGTTTCACCACGAAATCAGCCATTGCAAGTTTGTATTAGATAAGAGATGCGAATGCGAAATGAGGTAATATACGTTTACTTATTATTCCAACTAATGTTCAGGTATAACATTGAACTTACTCGTAAACCTTTCTAAGTTTAAATCTATATGATGGTCATTGCATTTCAAATGTTTTTATGATGGATAAGCAGACGGCGCTTAGATATACCTACCCATAGATATATGTAACACCAGGCTGGTAATGATGAATTTAAAGTTATGGGATACGATTGGGGAATGCGTTGCGACTCGACTAGCTTTTGACAAGTTCAAGGAGTTGACGGCCAACCTTCACGGCTGAAAAGGCACTGAAAGAAGAAGAATACCATATAAAATATTAAATTTTAATTTAATAAGCAGAAAAAAGAACAGAGATTCACGCATATTTGTAACTATTCATGACAATTTATATTTTCTCGGAAAATAACTTTTTCTATAATGTGGACTGCCCAATAATAAAACATTGGGTGACTATAATAGTCAATATAATATAATATAAGTAATATAAGTACATAGCGGTAGCTTATGTTTATTAATTTATTTAACCTTTTTAGTGTGATATGTATTTTAATAAAATAGTATAGTTCATAATTTCTAAAATCTTTGGATACATTATTATATTATTATACTTGTATAATACCATACTTGTAACAGTTGTAACCGTAATCTTTGAAGTTTAAGCAAGTATGACCTTTAGACTATAATATGCTGATGCTGACTTTCACAAGCTTACAATAGATTCAATATCACGTAGATGTCATACAATAAGATACCGCCTCGTGCTGAGTCAACGCGGCCAAATCCACTCATCCCGAGATTGGGTCTAAAAAAGGATATCTGTATGAAACATTATAGAAATCAGATTGCAAGGTATTTTATTTACAAAAAATGTCTAGAAATTTTGTGTTTTTAATAAAGAAATATGTAGTTTCATTACTTACATTTATTTTTTCATAATTTTAAATTTAGTTCCTCAATTTCTACTTTTATAACTTTTAAATATATATATTTAACAAATGAAAGATATTACTAACAATAATCGACTAACGCGACAGAGAGCGATATCGTCCATTTCTCTACCTTTCATTTTATTTGTTTACTAATAAGCTTCCGAATTGAATAGTAAACAAAGTGGTGTACTAATGTTTATACTAATTTGTATTGCAATAGCGTTTACTTGTTATTTGGTTAATTATCTATAAGTGATGTTAAGCGCAAAATTCGATAAAGTCTGAATAATTTAACTAATCACAAATAATGTTGTGCTTTCCTATAATTTAAATTTATACTAATTTACACAACAGACAATACTGCGAGTGTTGTGTATTGTGGTTACGTAGCCTTCAATTAAGCCTTCAAGCCATTCAAATAAATAAATTAATTAATAAATTCTACTAAGTATACCTTATCTTTTTTAATATTTTAAATTTTTAATGGGATAACGTCTTAACTCGTTTTTGACAAGATCGATTCAAAGTCAAAGGCAAGCCGTTTTGATGAAGCCGTCTGTATGTTTATTATACTTTAACGTATAAAAATATAAAGCCAACATTAATGTTTACGGAATAGTAGAAGAGAACGTTTTAAAGTCAGTTCACGCAGCCAATGCATTAAGTAAATAGCTACCATGTTGCTTGCAACTGCGCTCCGTGACGACCATGTGAATTGATTTACCGCAAAAACTTCGCTATAATACCTGTATTTTACAACCAGGTAAATAATGTTATTTCAGCTACTCGCATTAGTTTAACTCAGGGGTATCAAACTATTTTTCTAAAGGGCCATATAAGATTTAAGATTTAGCATTTGTTAATGGGCCAGACTCAAATTTTAAAACTATAAAACTAAAACACATTTTATTTTGAAAACTTCCGTTGTTTAGTTTAATTAAATCAATTTTCACGCATGGCCAAGTTACACTAAAATAAAGCGCACGCAATTTTAAAACTACGAAGTGGCATCGAATGCCGTCTATAATCCTCACTAGATATAGATTCTAGATGAGCCGTTATGCTGCCCGCAGGCCGTATCTTTGACATGACTGCAGTGAACAAAAATATTTTTGGTAAAGCTAAATGTTTTTTATGTGACCACTGTAAAATAACAGCAGGTGTAGCTGCTTCAGATCCGGCTCGAAGGACCAAAATTTTGGTCCTGAATTTTTTTTTATTTTTGACATAAATGAAATGAAATTATGAGTATTTGACAAAAATATATTTAAAATAAAACTAAAAAATACTTACTAAATTGACACGCAACTCTTACCCACTGTGTTTCAGTGAGTGAATAAAAGATGTCAGATTTCATTTCCCTAATCCCTGAAATCCTGACTATAAAGCAACGAATATCTATCCCCAATATTAAACATATATATAACGCTAGGGGATATGCGACTGGGCTGCGAACTTAAGGGTCCGTGGGTTACGCCCCCAGTGTTTGACGCACCCGTGGTCGAGGACCCCGGTCAGTTAAGTAAGAGAAGAAATTCTCACGCGTTGAAAAACAAATAGCATAATTATTATAATAGCTACCGCCCTCACACTGCATTTCACACTGTGTAGTGTGCCCTGATTAAAAGGTAAGGGCACTTAAAGTAATTATACAATGTCCTTTACTGCCTATAACTACTGGAAATATAATCAATAATATCACAGCTAACAACTACTTAGTTAATCAATAAATTATTAATAAATAATATATTTAAACAAAGAATTAAGTGGGCCATATGAAAAACTTTTTCTTAAATCGCTTGCTCTGTTAGAAATAATCGTAAATCGTCTACCTAAAGCACTTAATGGTACACAAAGCTCGCTTGTGTACAAAGTTTTAAAATTGTATTTACTTTTTATTGTTTTCTTTCGAACTTATACCGATTCCAAGTTTTTGTTTCGAACTTGTTTAATGAATGCACTTGAGTGTAGGTAATAGAAAAAATATCCTTAATCCTACTATTAATAAATAATAACTAGTACCTTTTTTTTGACGAGGAGAAATCCGCTTACAGATTCCCTACCGCTGGCTAGGCGATAGGGATATGTGGGGGTCGCCCAGCACCTGATGTTAGCGGCACTGGGAATACCCACTAAAACTCCCCGATGCCTCTTTGCGGCTTATGCCCTGTGAGCGGGGTGAACCGGGCTCTGCCGAGGCAACTAACTCCGATCCACCCCCAGGGCAGCTTAGCCATTACTGTCTAGGCTATCACCAAAGAAAGGGATTGCCCGGAGACACCCAGGCAATACCCATGCGAAGAGGGGGACCTAACCTTGTGCAGGCACACACAGCTAGCCAACCATGTGCGCAAGGTGGGGGACCTTGCCATCTACAGAAGACGGCCTTCTCTAGACAGCCAGGCCTCAAATATAACAACTGGTACCTAGTAAAAAGAGTACTATTCAAAACTTTCTGGATATGAGTGATTAATTTATATAACAGAAATGACGTTATTAGGCTATTGATGTTATCTTGTACGTTACTTGTTCTATAGTGATAATTCAGTATTCAAAGAGGGTACAGCACTATGACACAGACTGCAAACATTGTGTGTTACCATTGTACTTAATCTAGACTAGGCTGTTTTAGCTGTATAAAGTATTTTTCCTTTTTTGTGATGATAATTGCAATACTATAAAAGTACATTCCCTGCATTCTATGCAACACCTCTTTACTGAAACTTTGAAATTCAGCGTGTTTATATCATTTCGTAAATGTTTCTATGGAAGACCGATGAAAAGTCATTTATATTCTACTAGTTGGTGTTCGCGACTTCGTCCGCGTCTGAATGTTATTAAGCGCTGAAACCATATTTTCAGCGGTCTGTCCTTAAATATTATATAACAAAGTGTTCCGCCGCGTCTGTCTGTCTGTATGTCTTTTATGTATCTTCGCGATTTTCAAGCAGTTTTCACGTTAAACGAAGAAGATTTTAATATATGATTTACAGAAAAAAAATGTACCCTAACGAAACGGGATGTGCGCTAGATGTTATACTTAAAGTTAAGAAAACATGCATAATAATGCATTATGTACCTAATTACCTACGTAGATTTTTTTCTTTCTTGTTGTGTTTGAAATATAAATTTATAAACTGCGGTACAATGGTAACACTACATTGATTGGCCGCGTGAAGTATTGAAGCTCTCTGCAATCACTCCCTATTGTAGCTTACCACTTTCAATAAAACACAACTAAGCTCTATACGATTCGTTTCCCATCTTGAGACACTTTTTGTATTATATTCATTATTAAGTTCCATAAGCGGTGTTATTTTAAACTTTTTTTTAAAGAATAGAGTTACAATAATAAATTTTATATAAATTTTGGATACAAACAGAAGTTTTTATTGAAGTAAAAATAAAAAGTTTGCATGTACGAAATTTTTATCTGCAAATTAGTTATATATACCTACAGTATTACAGTAGTTAGTATACTTACTATATACCTACATAAACCTTTCTTGTTCTATTATGTAGATAAATATATAGATATGGATATAGACATAGTACATTATTCAAACGGTGATAAGATTTAAGAATATTTTAATACTAACTGGTGCTCGCGACTTCGTCTGCGTGGAATAGTTATTTTGGGAATCATTTGGGTATCTCGAACGGTTTTCGCAGCGCACGAAATGGAAGCCCTCAAAGATGAATAATTTTCCCCGTTTTTTCCACATTTTCGACTGTTACTACCGTGTCGGCGATCAATTCCTAATTCTTATTTTTCAAAGCGAGTAATTTTGCTAATAATTATTGGGACGAATTCTTCTTTGTGAAAACTCTTAATTTTATTAATTCTTAATTTTCCGAATGCCTCATTTTCCTAATTATATATAGTACGAATCTACGCTCCTATTAGTCGCAACGTGATGTTATATAGCCTAAAGCCTTCCTTGATAAATGATCTATCCAACATAAAAAGAATTTTTCAATTCGAACAAGTAGTTCCTGAGATTAGCGCGTTCAATCAATCAAACAAACAAACAAACTCTTCAGCTTTATAATATTAGTATAGATGTATGTAGACATGTTCTTTGAATCCTACGCTTAAGTGAACATAATTAATTTCCTTCTAGAAAATAATTACTGAAAACATTCATTAAGTGAAGACATATTTAAATCATTATATGATTATTTATTGACATACTTAAGTGTATGCGGGGCTCGCATTTGCGGGGTTTGCAACGTTTGATAAATTTACTCAGGGCTCCGTACCGTACATTAATTATTTTCGCATTTCGACATGACACAAACAGTTGAATGTTTGCTTTAACTGAAGAAGAGACGTGTGCAAATAACGTCCGAAATGATTGTAGTATTATGAAGAAGATATATGATCATTGACTCTGCAAACACGCCATAACACGACAATTCTAATAATTATTCAGATATTTTAATTAATATGTCACGTGTAGAGGTGAAATTGAATACGAAGACAATAATATTGTAAATTAATTATTTTACTAAATTTACTCATTTAGTAATAATAAATAATGCGTAAAGAAATGTAAAAACTACTTAAGTAGGTTACATAAATGTATGTACCTGATACGTTCTCGCTAGGAACCTTTTAATTGAAATTCTTTCGGAACTCGCCGAACTTCTGCTCGTTGGCAATTTACATTTTTAAGACAGACGCACCAAGTTGCTTAATTTTATCCAAACATACTTAATTGTACTTACTTCGTGCTATAGAAAACACAAATTTATAAGACCATATACATAGATAAATGATTGGTCTCGCTGAGCTCGACTAGATACCGCCGTCGTACTTGTAAAATGCGACATAAAATAGTACGCCGAATTCGGCGTACCCAAGCCAGTCACACTGTCTTGATGTGTACGTGCCGAATGTTTTATTAAATTTTAGGCATAATAAAATACCAGTTTGCGTAGTGAAACTGTGTAAAAATATAATAAAATTGGGTAAAAAGTGATAAAAAGTGACGATGTTTTACACACACTTCAATAAAAAGTTGCCACACTTTCGGAGCTATTGCTTTTGTATAGCGCTCTATCTAGACGAGCGCAGCAAGACCAATCAATTATCTTTGTACCTACACTTGTATTGACATGAAATAAACAACAAATATTTTTTTAAAAATTATTGAAAACAAAAAACAAAACAAGTTTATGATTTTGTTATAGAGATTTTCATTGAATTTAAAATGTTAAAGAAATATTGCCCTTAGAACGTCTCGGATATTTGATATAAACAAAACATTCAAAGCATGTAGGCACTCAATGCATAATGCGCATACATTTCAGCTTCTCGAGAACTTTGCAAAGTGCGTATTATAATATTTATTCGCACCCTAGGCATAGCCTTTGAAATATATGACCTCGTAACACTCCAAAAAGTGGTAGTCCATTCTTTTTGTATATGTAATGATACTTATGTGAATTGGAAAGAGAAAAAGTTAAACACAAAACATGCACAAAACTATAATTAAGGTGAGTTTACATTTTAACTTTTTCATTCAAGAGTTCAACGATTATCTGAAGCCTTCTTACGCAAGAATCCTTACTAAGATTTCTGTGTGTCTGTTACCTTTTCACACCTTAACTACTCATCCAATCATCGTGAACTTTTGCATACACGTTGTCAGGGGTACAGGAAAAAACATAGGGTCTTCATTTCATTCAGAAAAAAAGATTGTATCCGAAGGATCATGAGCGTGACCTTAATCAAAAACTTTTATGTGCGAAGACATAGGAGTTAGTACACAGGATACTTTGATACCTTTAAAAATTTGCAAGTGAAAGAACTGTCTCTGGGAAAGCCATCTAATTTTAAACGCCCGAGAAGCTGCAAGAATATTTTTGTTATAATAATTATGTGTATTCATAATTTGATATCAGAAATATTGATATCAAAAATCTTTTAAAGAAATATTTTAAGTAGGTACGTTTATTTTATCCATTCCAAATTAATCACAAAATTTATTTGCGGGTATTTTTTATTAAAGTTTCCTTTAATATTTTCACCAATATATATGTTGTGTTTAAAATGGTAAACCCATTAATGATTAATGATGAAAGGTCCGCAAATCCAACTCTACAAACTCGTAAACTAGTCAAGTTAACACCTGAAGGAATTGAACATGACTGTAATATTAAACTGGAACACTTTAACTTGTTCTAGAAACTTCCTTGTCTTCAAGTCTTACATATGAATAAGATATTAGGTACTCAAAATCGATTAGGTATTGGACTGCAAATAAATCTAACTTTCTTAGTATTCGGGTATTGAAATTGAATATTTAATAAATAATTTGACAGTAGATAACATTTAATTTTAAAAAGGTTTTTTTTTTGATAAAACAACAATAATATATTTTCAAGAGTGATCAGTTTAGAGTAAAGAGTTAATTACCTCCCAAATTAATTGGCATTTAAAAATTAAAATAAGCATTTCATTATTTACAGCCTCTTATTCATCGAAATATAATAATATATATCTTGTATTCAAGTTCGCTGCTCTTATTTAGATTTGTTGGTTGTCAATGCAAAGCTGCTAGAACTCAAAAAGCTCAAAAGCCACTTGACTGTATACAATAATTTTATTAAGTAGGTACACATTAAATTTACAAATTAAAATGGTATTAAATTGTTAAGCCCACTGATTGAGTAGAAAAGGTGTTTCACTACTCAATTACTCAGTGCCACAGAGCATCAGGATAAGCAGTTATTGATTGAAAAAATATGGCAAAATGTGACAAGGCAAACAGATGCATTCGCATTCAGAGCTGGTTTTGAAACCGACTCATAGAAAATGAGAAAACTTTGCGGGTCCATTCGGAATTCTTTATAATACACAAATAAGCTCTGAAGTCGATAGTTGTGTATGAAAATATTACACCTCGGCGAGTAAAGGCGAGTACCTAGTTCGCTGATTATATTTATTTAAAAGCCGGCACAAATGTATTTGTGAATTTATAATCTGAGAATATAACACATAAGAAAATATATATGTCATGTTTATCGCTGTGACGATCGTGGCGCCGCCACGGCGACAATGGCTCCCATCACTATCACTACATAGTATAAAACAAAGTCGCTTTTTCTGTCCCTATGTCCCTTTGTATGCTTAGATCTTTAAAACTACGCAACGGATTTTAATGCGGTTTTCACTAATGGGTAGAGTGGTTCTCGAGGAAGGTTTAAGTACATAATTTACTAAGTTACGCGGGCGAAGTCGCGGGCAGCAGCTTTAATTTTATTAACACGTAATTTTATAAACTATAACTAACATGTAGTGCCATCTGTTAACAGACTTTTTCCATTATTCGAAGTGAGATTAGATGAATTAGAGTACTACATTGCTTCAAACAGAATTCCCTAGATGGCGTTGTAAATTTTGCATACACGTTGTCTGGGACTCCAAAAAGGACATAGGGTACCTTTCATCCAGAACGCGGACGAAGTCGCGGGCACCAGCTAGTTTTTTTATAATTTTGGATTATTCCTACAGAGCGAAAAAAATTTTCCAGAATAAAAATTATCTTAAATCTTAATACAGGTAAATTAACTATCTCTATGTCGGATTTCTACCAAATCGGTTGAGCTGAGACGTTTTTGCGTCTGTTGCGTTTATGTTAGTAACATTAGTTAGTAAGTTTAGTAACAAACATCCAATACATCCATCCTCACAAACTTTCGCATTAAACATTTAGTTGAGATTAGGTTGAGATGGAAGAAAAATTGATATCTATAACACTACTTTTACATTTTTATAGTATCTATAATAAAAATAAAATTAAGTACAAACGAATACACTGAATTCACCCTCTGAACAGCCGAGCAGCTAAACCGAATCAGTACCACAAAACCACAAAGGATCATGGCGAGAAAATTGCGTACAAACACACATCTACTGATTTCTTTTATGTTGAGGAAATTCTTGAACTGATTCGAGTTATGTTTGCTAGCCCCATAAAATGGTATGGAAAGACATGCGTTCTGAATTCATAATCATATATTATTCATAACCTGAAAAGATCATAATCTGTGTGGGGAATAGATAAATTGAATTTATTTCAGTTATATTCAGATTATGATTTGAGGTCTTTTTTTTTAATAATACTCTGAACGGTTGAGTAGATAAAGGCTTGGAAGGAACAAACAAATAAACTAACAAACAACTTCAGCTTTATTATATTAGTATTGTAGTATATTTAATAGATAAAAATAAGGCTATGTTAAGTCTTATTGTACCAAACGAAGTATTATAAAATATTTAAAATCAGGCCAAAAAGTTTCCTAAGGTAAAATCTGTTTTACGTTCAAATGAATAATTTTATTTATTATTATAATGTCTATAAATATCTTTGTATGTATATTTTAGGTGTGTATATATGAATGTATAAGTGTAAGATCTTGGGATATGTAGGTATGTAGTCTGAAAGTGAGTACCGATAATATTAATATCAAAACACTAAAACAAGCAAATGGCACTATTGAATTGAGGGAAATTTCAATCAGCATATTCGTATTTTTAAATTATCAGTGGACCCTCTGTATCCTGTGGACCCGGTAGTTCCGAGGTTAGTCGGACAAATTTACATATTCAATTCAATAAAATTCCCAACTCGACGAATATTCACGTTAACATGCGAATAAATTTACGGGAATATAACTTGTTTGGTGAAATTAGACCTCAAGTTGCGGATTGAATTAAAAGGGTGAGCACCTATTTATATTATGTTAGTACAGTTGGCAGCGATAAAATGTGTAGTTCAAAAATATATGCGAGGAGATTTTGCATGAAATCAGAGTAGTATGAAATCAGGTACAATAGTTTAATAATAAAAGTAATAGGGGCTTAGCGAGTTTGTAGCGACGGTGTAGACATGGTCCACCACTTGCTGTTATGTAAGTAAGATACTTTATATGAGTAAGAGAAGCCAAAAGACATACACCTATTTCTTTAGGAAATTTGGATTCTCACTTGGCGTTGCTTATGTTAATGGCGACGGTAGGCACCCAACAGCCAGTCACCCTGTCTGCCAGCCTTGAGTTAAAATACCCTTCAAAATTTTCTTCTCTTTTGTAAATGTACACAAACGTCCTTTCACCGCAACGGCGTTTTTTCTACCTAAAGATTAGGTAGAAAAAAAATTACAGATTTTACTTCGAAAATAAATGGGGTTTCATCTGGGTTTCATAAATATTTTAGTTCGAATGTACTAAAAAAGTTTGAAAGTATAATATAAAAAAATAAAAATACAAAAAGGTCTTCTTAATTTTCGAATGTTCTTCCCCATTTACAAAATCTGAAATTATTCACAGGAAATTACTGAAATTAAGAAAGACTTATAACCAAATCCTTAAAGCGCAATCTTCGCACAGGGGGCGTGTTGTGTTAACACTGACGACTGAGAAAAAAATATTTATTTTTTGTAGCTGACTATACTTTGCTACGAATTTACTCTGAACTCCACTCGCCCCTTACGTCTTCTACTTGAATCTACTCCAAAAAATTACCTGTACTCACACTTGCCAAATTAATTCAGACATCTTATTGTATATGTATATTTTAATGTTTGTATATCTTAGTATTATAATTATAATATTATTAGTTAGGATAATTTAAAATCTGTTGGTAATTTGTGTAATTAAAGGCGTGGTTAATGACTGTTAAATGAAATAATACGAGAGAATTATTTAAAGAACAGTGAGTACATAAAAAAAATAAAGCTATTTTTTATTTGGAGCCGACAGCTCCAAAAGTCTAAAAGGATTTTTCAGTCTATACCTAACAGTTTTACAAACGAGGTCGATTTAGTCATGTTCTATACATGACAAAGGTGATAGCAGCGAAGGGCTATTTCTCGTTTATATTTACACTTTCATGTAAGGATCGAGACCTTACCTGAGTTTAGAACATTTATTTTCTAAATCGTTTTCCACAGACAGTGTTCTCCGGAGCCTTATTGCTGTCATATAATATTTGCGTTTTAGTGTGTAGGTAACTTTTTTGACTTTGCATTTTAGAATTTTTATCTTCTATCGGAAAATTGGTTATAATGTCTAAGTTTTTGTAATTTGTTCGTTTTCTTTCTGTTCGTCCACTAGTGCAATTTTTATTACTGAATCAAAACTGTTAAAACTGTCTTGCTAATTTTGAAAATAATAAAATTCTAAATAAGTAACCATTAAAACCACACAAGAAACAATGTCAATCACATCAGATACTCACTCGATCAACTGTTAGGATTAAAGTTGAAACATTGAATACATTCCTGGCTAACAAACAGATTTTATAACTATTCTTTTCTTACATTGTGATAATTTTGGAACCCCTCATTTGTGAATCGAAGTGGCATATAAAATTATTTTTATTATTGAATCCCCTCAGTGGTAGATTTAAGAAGAGATAAAGGTATCCGCTGATCCACATGTGGAGCCAAGCTGTGGAGCCAAGTGAACGGAGCGACTGGGTTTCAAAACTACATCTACGTATACCTTTTAAGGTTGTAAGGCTGTCGAGTGTTACTCACTGAAGAACACTACTTCATTTACTTTTAATTTACTTACAGGTTCAATTAAACTGTTTTCATGGTTAAAATTTAACTGTGTTCCAATATGCATAATATGTTAGTTAGTATGTAAATTATACTAAAAGCAGCACGATGGTAAGTTGGTCGAAGTGTAAGAGGATTCCTCTAAGCAAAGATTCTAAGAGGATTGCGTAGGAGCTTCGTAAGAGACAATTCACGAACCGGGCACAAAGTAGCCTTTAACAGAAGGGTCATAAATACAAAGGGATTTCAACTATTCCTGGTTTCTTTATAAAATCGGCTTTACAACAAAACATTTATGTACTGTAGAATTTATTACATACTTATTCGGTTTAACAATAACACAATGAGTAAGAAAGTATTCACCTATTTTTTTTTTATTTAATTTTATTTGGAAAACAAAACTAAATGCTATTTACATGTTTTCGTATATTAAAAGTTAAATACAGCTAAAGATTTAATAAGGAAATTAAAGTAAATATCGTAAATTTATTTTTGACCGTCGAAAGATGTTTTAAATCACAATATTAACAATTTTAAATCTAAAGAAATTTTGCGACGTAACACCACTCAGGTGGTAGTCTCCATATGTGACTCACATATGTAGTCCTGAGATAAATATAGGCGTCGCATTCTCGTGAGCAATGAACATTGAATGTTGAATGTATGCCTCTACAAGTACATAGTGAACCGTTTTGTCGCTGGGTAGTCCAAATTCCTCGAGTAGAGGCCAGCCAAGAGCAGTAGGTAAGTAGAGGCAGGAATTGGACTAGATATGGATAATTCAAAATATGCTTAGGGAAACCTTGATGTATTAGTTAGATAATAAATCATTTGATTTTTTAAAATTTTAATATGATATAAAAAAATTATTGCGAAGGCTTCGCTAGCTTAGAAATATAAGTAAGTATAAGTAACCTAGGATTCAAGATATCCATAGCAATTTTCATCAAAATTATTTAAGAAGATTACTTAATTTCACCGCTAAGTTTGTTCGGAAAATTCTGATGTAAATCTAATTTGCGAGCGCTTGGGGGTGCTGTTGGCGGGAGTAATCTGTCTTTTATTATTTTTGGAGTTATATGGTAAATTTATTAGCATTTATATAAATTAAATTAACAATATATCTATAAAATTGTCTCAGAGTTAGAATATGCGGCAACATTTGTCTATACTTCCATGGTTTAAATTAGCTAATGACACCTACGAATATATAATACTCAATGCTAAACTCTTCTTCTTCTTCTTATATTTAAATGGCAATGCGGCTCATTATAAAATGGCCATTTTCTGCCAGTGTCAAGTTAATTGGATTTTTTACAATTGGAGCGCTCCGCTACGGACTCCCTCTAGGGAGCCCGCTCGGAACACTCCAATGCTAAACTCAATGACACCAACGTATTGTGACAGATTTTGACAAAAAAGGCTTCAAACATAGAATTATAATCATAGAACAAATATAATTGATGCGTGCGTAAGCCACACGTAAAATGACGCTCTGCGACACGCACACAAGTATACAAAAAATGTTCGTTCGTTTACCAAGCTTTACAAAGCTGTTCGTTTACCAAGCTGATACGGCTTGGTGTAAAATACATCACTGATAGTGCTCGTACTAGGCTTCTAGGTTAGGTTATAATTCTATGGCTTCAAACTTTTAAATTCATTATTTTAATAAAAAAATAATGAATACCTAAGCCAAATTGAATTGGAATATTTTAAAGGAAATTAAACGCGTTGAGATGCTCCGAAAGAAAAGTTTTAATAGCTCATTAAAAACCAAGCAGCAAGAAAATAATGTATAACCTCAAAATATTACACACAAACAAACTCATTGAAAACAAAAACGTAATTTTCAATGTTTTTACAACAGTTAAATTTAATGTCACTCTGTCACACCATGTGACAGATGCCTGTTAAATTCTCATGTGAAATTTATAATGTATTTTTTTTATTTTTATTAATTTATATAAGTGTACACAAATATTAATAACTGCAATAATGGCTATGGCAGAGAAGAAAAACGAATATCCGCCTGGCGTGGAGGCGGATAGACGATTGCTCCCTTTCGAAACATGGGAAGATTATTTAGATTCTCTTGTGGATGTCGCCGACTTGCGAAACCTAAGAAGTATAGCATCAGCTCGTACCATCGCCGCCTTCGGTTATCGGTAAAGTTTATTCTTTGTACTACACTCAGAATATATAACAAGCTATACTTAACTAAAATTATAAACTTACCCCCGACTTACTATTGAGTCCAAACACTTAATTTTCTGTAAGTTGCTGAGAAGTTGCCTATTTGTGCCGCGTTTGTAAAAATGCTTCTAAATTGAAATTTCTTGTCTAAACATTTTATTCCATCTCTATTCATCTATACTAATAACTATAAACACAAAATGTTTGTATTTTTGTATGTTTGTAATAAATAAAATCAAAGACCGATTTTAAAATTTTTTTCACTTATGGAAAGCTATATTATCAGCGAGTAACATATGTTTTTTTTTTGTTTTTTTTTTTATAAGAGATGGGTTTGCTCTTGGCCAACAACCAGCCATGTGGCAAGGATGAGGCCTAAGATGGAGCGAGCTCACCCAGAAGATGCCTATTCACTCGAACCTTGAAAAGATTAGGTAATATTTTATAAGTCACAGATGCGGACGAAGTCGCTTCCAACAGCTAGTTTTGCTACTCACTTGACTCAACCGATCACCATTAAATTTTTGCATATTAAAATTTCTATAGAAAAAGATATAGATAACTATTATTCATTCAGAAAATAGGTAGGTACTGCTCGAGTAAAGTGTTTTAATTCGCGGACATAAGCAATACTTACTAATTATTGTAATTTCAATGACAGTGCTAATGGCGACACGCTTTCTGAAAAGGAATTCAACACACGCCGTGCAATCATACACGATATAGTATATCCTTCTACAAAGTCTTATGTATTGGTGAGCGAAGGAGTACCTATGACTGACGCTTTTACCAGAGAACTGGCTGTACGTGAACGAGCTAATCGAGTCGGTATTTTGCAGGTATGATAAATCCGTACTAATATTATAAATGGGAAAGTTTGTATGGATTACTTCCGTACTAATATTATAAATGCGAAAGTTTGTATGGATGCAAAACTACTGAACCGATCATCATGAAATTTTGCATACACGTTGTCTGGGACACCAGAAAGAACAGGGTATCTTTTAAAAAAAAGTACTGCTTCCCAGGGATTATCTAAAATTAAGGAAAGTAACTCCTGGCTAAGTATAATAGCAATAACGATGTCAGGCGTTATATTGCTTTTTCAACGCGGACGAAGCCGCGGGCACCAACTAGTAGACCATAAAGTAATATATAGTTGAATATAATATATAATACATTTTCGAAAACTTAAATTTATGGGACGTAGGCAGACACTTTCTAGCGTAGACAGACTTAGACTTGCTTCAGACTTAGCTGGGCCTTATTTGCTTGTATCGTAATTTGCATATTAACTTGAAACCAGCTGATATCAAGAGCACCGGCAGGTTCTAATAAGCAAAAAAAAGGTTTCAGCTTTGACAAACAGTATAAATTTTATCATTTAATTTTCGTCATATAAAATTTTACAGACAATAATATTCATTCGCAACTTGACGACGGGTGGTTTCGAAATATCTGGTTACATTGACTACGCTCATCGCCTCTTAACGGAAAACTGGCGTTCTTTTTTCAAATCAAATAAGTTGTTGTGGCCAAAAGACAGTGATCTTGGATATTATCATTGGAGGAATGGGACTGTCAGGAGCAATATTAGCAGAAATTATAAGGTAAGGCCAATTTTCTTCAAACCTAATACTCAGATAATGAGAATCCAGACTCGCCTTACAAAAAAGCGAGGCGAGCGAACCTACACTGTTCTTTGGATACATTTATATGTGTTTCAGTTGTTTATAAATGGCATAAAATTATCTAAAATAGTAAATAAATTAAATATTAAATGAAACACTATGCTTTCTGAGATGTATTTATTTATTTTATTTTAGGGAAACTTACAGGTATTATTACAAGATAACAGTTTAAACAGATAACTTACACCTAATAAAAAAATTCCACTTACTTATAGTTTAAGATTACAAAATATGTCCCCAAGGACTGCCGGCAGATACTCTTTGCTGCTTTAGCGGAAAATTGTTTATAATTTATGACGTCAAATAGCAATGTACATAAAAACGTATAAATTTAAGCTAAAAATATCGTCACATTCTTTGTTGAGGACTTTAAACATTGTCTCGACTCTGGATCGAGTTCGACAAGTTCGCTGAATTCTCGCATAGTTCCTTTTCATTGTTCCGTAACGGATTGCATACTATTGCTAGAGATATTCCATCGAAAATTTTCTATGAATACTTAACGTCATTTGGAACAAGTTTACTTTGTTCATATTTTTGTGAATGTATGTTGCTAATGTTAACTAAAAACTTTAAAGTTTTTCTTGTTATACAAGTCAAATTTTCTTAGAGTCTTAAGAATCTGTTTTCTACGCGGATATTCACATAGTTTTCTAATATGTAGCTTATATTGAGAACTGAAAATGATCTTTGATTTGTATAATTTATCTCCGCCCCGAATAGCAAAATAACTATTAAAAACATCTAATATTAGATAAATATTGTAAAAACTTATTTTCTAATATACATTTTGGGCAGCACGAAGTTCGTCGGGTCATTTAGTTTTATATATCAGTATCGGTATCAGTGTCTCATAGTTAAAATCAGTTATTATTTTAAAATATAAGCTCTCAAGTAAGCAGATTTAAGCTTGAATGTAAGTAAGTATTTAGTAATATAAACTTGTGAAAGCAATTAGTTGTAGTTTCGGGTACTTGACCCTCAAAGCGCAACATGTCCACCATAAGTTGACCCAAGTTACATACGCCTACTGATACTCGCACGAGGCGTTCACACGTTAAAAAGAAAGCTATGGAGCGAACTTAAACAATCACAAATTTATCAAATGGTATTAAATTATTATAGATAGTTAAAAAACCTTAAATTTTAAAAAAAGCACTATTTTTTTTAAGAAAACTAACCGCAACTTCGTCCTCGTCGATGAACGGGTTGTATGAAATTTGGCACACATATAGTTTATTACCCGGATTAACATATATTACTCTTTATTCTGGAAAAATGTTCTGTACGATTTTTTTTTTTTTTTTGTTTGCAATGAAATAAACTCAAAAACTATTGGACCGAGTTTTTAATTATTATTTTTTTCACCTATAGAAAGCTACACTATCAGCGAGTAACAAGGGCTATATTTAATTTTTATAAAGTTACGCGGACTAAGTAAGTCTCGTGCAACAGCTAATAAAATTATTCACATCAATGTTTTCTTAAGACTCGTCTATAATCCGTAGAATATCTTTATAAATCAAATCGTAAGCCTATAGAGACACATAAGTGCAGATTCGACCCGTGATTTTAAATTCTTTTGACTGCTGTTGACGGTCTTACGGTAGGTATGTACGTCTCAGTAAAAAGCTAATACCTACTGCTTTTAGCGTGACATTTATCAATACTTTTCACTTCAAGATTTCACAGTATAAGAGGTTCCAATGCTTTTCTCTCCGTCAATAAATATATTTCTCTTTCAATTATTAGTAACTACCAGAAAGTGTGAATATTTGTTTTTTTTATTATTTGTAACACTAAATAGGTATGTAATGTACACACACTAAGTATAATGATGATGTATGATACAAAATATTAAAATAAAAGTTCTCGCAAACCTGTTATAATTAAATTATAAATATATATAATATTATGAGGTTATTTCGTGTTTTTCAATATAAATAAAATTAAATATTAATATGTCTACATTATGAAACAATAGTATGTATGTACTAGTCATCTTTATTATAGGATTTTTTCCATTACAGCCAGTAATGGATCCAATCAGAGGATTATTATTCCAAAATCGCCACGACCACAAAATCGTATGCCCTGATCCACAACAAGATCCCGGACAAAACACTACAAAGACAAGAATATATTCACCGAAATATACGCAGATTGAAATATATGATCACGTAGTCAGAAGAAGAAGCTGATAAGAAAAGAACACAGACAGCTCGCTCTATTATCATGGATTCGTCAATTCTGAACTAACCTCTCTACAAAGTGATATATTATGTAGGTATCGTAAGTGTAATGTTCACAAGTATAATGTCAAACTCAGTCTGAAAAGAAGAGTTATACATCTGACTGAACAAAAAAAAACTTGTGATAACAGAAGACACTTTTTTTTAAATATTATTACGAAATTTGTTTTGGAAACTGGATCGAGATGACAGTAAGGTAAGTTTGCATGTGTATTTAATTTATTATTCTTGTGACGGGTACTCTACAGTAAGAAAAGAAAAATACATTCGCAGAGTTATACGACAGTAAATATTAAATTTATTAATTTTGAAAATTATAAATTTTGCATTATTATTCGTTGTTCTTATTTTCATATGATATTAATTGTTAATTGTTGATGAATGCTACCCATGATATGGTAAGTACCTATGCGCCTGTATATTTAAGTTTCGAGCGTCTAAATTATAATAAATTATAATTTAACTGTATGACTTTAGTAAAAAATTCTAGTAAAGGAGTGCTATAGTTTTAGGGAAAAAATAAATATAGAGAAAACAAGTTTGTTTTATAAAATTTTATTGTGCATAAAAAATACTTTATCTGTGTAGTAGTATCTGGGTTTGAGAACTTAAGCAGCCCGTCTGCCCGTCTGGCGGCAGTATAGCCACCTCTTATAGAAGACCAACGAATGAAATTGCGTGTGCTCTCGTTTCAGTGAGAAAGTGATGTCAGAGTCCATGACCCACCTGTATGGTATCTTTCTTACCACTTATTACGATGCTGGTGTAATAAACCTTTTCATAAAAAAATATTATATTAAAATCATAATAATATTGTTTCGTCTCTCTTTGTTCTTAATTTAAAATACAGGTGAATATAATCTGTTGTAACTTGTAACTACACGAACACTTCTCTTATAAATTAAAAATATGTATGTATGTATGTATGTTTATATACTTTTTTAATATTTTCCATTAAAAATAAAAGTTGAATAAAAGTTGAATCTTCGTTTACTCGTAAGTTAAACGGAATGGTATTACTTAATATTTAAATATATACTTAAGATAATAGAATATTTATATCACTTAGATCTCCTAGTTCTAGACGAAAAGCATACAGTCTAACAAACAAACATTTAATTATGAAAATTAGAATAAAAAAAGTTTTTTTTGATACTAATATACATAAAAAAACTATATATATCACAATTTATCTGTGCTTCATAGAATATTGTGAACTATATTAAAAGAAGAGCACTGGTGTTTTTAACTGATTTCTTGTATCTTTTGGTAGTTCTTTTCCGATTCGTGACGAGTTTTGGCAAACTGTCGTGATGCGCTTTGCACTTCTCCAGTACGAAGGGTAATACCGAATATATCTTCGTGATATCTGTTCTGTTCCTGAAAGAAACCAAATCATTATTAAAAAAGAATTGCCTATTTAGTACCTACGAGTATAATTTATTAGGTAAATTTTTCGGAGACTCCTTAAAAATGGCAATTTGTAATTATTGCCATATCATCAATGGCATTGACACATTTGGTCTAGTGGCTAGTAACCATAGCTGTTAACCAAACGGTCGCGGGTTCGAATCCCGCTAGGGGCAAATGTTTTTTGTTAACATTTTACCTTTGTACCTGAGTCATGGATGTTTGTATTTATAATATGTATATATTTAAAAAAAAAGTAATCTATGTAGTATATCAACTGTATGGTATCCATAATACTATGGTTCATAATACCATAACTAGATGGTGCTGTGTGGAATGTGTGAAGATATTTATTTATTTATCATTTCATTTGATAAAATTGATGAGGTGGGTACAGTTTTGGGAAGGAACTTTATACTATCTTTTAAATATATTATAAAGGATGACAGATAGATCAACGGTCTGTCCTTGACCATACATACCATCAGGACATAGGTAAGGGACACTAGGGGATGCACTGTCCATATTTAATTACCTTGCTAAAAGTTTCAAAATGTCCACTCATTAAATACTCGTATGCTGTTGTACATTTGATAAACTCATTAGTCCTATCAATTTAACATCAACTCTAAATCATCTACTAAAATTAGAAGTGTCTTAATGATGAACCCATTTTTTTTTCAGATTGGAAATGAGACTCAAACATTGCATATTTGGCTTATGCTCCACTCGCACGTGGGAGTTCAATATTTTTTAAAATACCTACAAATAATTCCCCTTTCGCACGAGTATAAATATGAATTCCCCGCTCACACTAATACAAAAGTACAGTTCACAAAATACAAAACGTAAAATAAAATAAAAATAACAGACAAAAGATATGTAAAACTTGTAACGAAAAGACTTACGATATTTAATCAATGGCTTTTAGTAATGACATGTAAACGTTCAAAGATAAAATTTTAGCTTTGAATGGTAAAGATTAAAAATATGTTACTTGTTTATTATTATTATAAACTCAAAGGAAGTAAGTTTATTTTTATTAGATAGATAGATTTTGTTTCAAATTATACCTAATCGTTTGTGTAAGAATAGGTAACAGAAACATCATTGCATCTAGTTTGGAAGCAATTATTGGTAACGAATTTCACGTTAACAGACCATATTTCCGCGTCGGAATGACTCGCTCAAAACAACGGATATTGCCACAAACCCAACTAAGAAACTAGTCGGCTTTTATTTTTGTTTATTCGGACGTTTCAATCGCATTATTTGGCCAAATATAGTGTTATTTCAAAAAATAATGGTTGTTTTATTATACCATACCATTAATTTTTATTTGTTCCGAAACCCTGGTAAATTTAAGTTTATAATGATGATCATAAGAGTTTCTTGTAGAAACCCAATTGATAAATAAATATTTTGATTTTGATTTTTTATTAAAAAAATAAATCATTTTTAAAATCATCTTAGCGCGCACCAGCTTTGGCTGTACATTGCCAGATAATAAGTCAACTGACTTCCACGCTCTTTGTTTGGTAAATTTTTACACGTAAACCTAGACTAAAATTTCCTCAAAGATCCATCGCATTCACATTAGTTCATTACTTTCAATTTCTCAATTTAAGAAAAAAATTTTTATTGCGCTGAGAGCATTAATAAACTACTAAAGTAAGTAATTTACAAAAGTGATGAAACTTACCATTAAATCAAGTACGAAGCTGTCCACTTCGGAATCACTGAGACAAGCGTGTATCTTCAAAACATTTTTAAGTGTTTGTTGAACATCGTCAGCCATTTTACAGTCACCGCAGATGTAGAAATGGCCGTTTTCTTCCATCAAGAATTTGGTAATCTCTTCACCTTTTTCTATTATGAGCGACTGCACATGTTTCTATAAAAGAAAGAATGATTATTTTATCTAGTGTCACAATCATTAAATCTGAAAGTGAGTCTGAAATACCATCTATTCAATCAGTTGAACCAATAACATATTTTGGAAACTTGTTTTTATTATTGTCTAACCATAATACTTCTATAATATAGGTACCTACTGTTTTAAACTAACTAATCTATTCTACAAAGTAAAGTTCAACCATATGAAATAATCGTATAAAGGTCCATTATTTTATTATCTTTTATTTTATTATTTTTTTGTTATTCCATTTATTTTAACTTCAGTAACAATTAAAAATAACAATGCTCGTTATTTTGCATTCATTTAGAGTTGAAATAATTGAAATAAAATTTCTAATTATCTAAGTGTGAAAACGTATTTCTATAATTTGAATTGTGATGAGATTGGCACGAACGGACATTCCTTTATGCATTCCCATATATTAATTTAACTATGGAAGCCGAGGATGGGCAGCTTGAAATGAAATACTAATTTTAAATAGTTGAAATTTCAATGTTCAATTATTTCAATTAATTGAACTTAGGGCCTCTTTCACAAACTACAAGTAAAGTGTTGATTTGTTACTTTTAGAAATGATTTTATGTTTTATTAAATTATGCACTCGGTTTAGTGCATCCTTCGATAAGCGAATTTTTTTGATTATTTTCTTTTTAATTTTTGGGAATTTTACCGTACAAACAAAGGTAGGTATATCAGCTAAATTATTCCCTTGACAGACTGTGAAAGAAGCCCTAAATAAATCGAACAATCGCATTACTAACCTTTTCTAAGCCAACTTCTCTGGAAAGTGCCAGGAGGTTATTCGTTAAAACATTATCTTTGTGTGCTTGCTCCTTCTCTTCTTTGTAAAGGTCCATTGCTTTATTTTGGCAGCCAAAAAACAACCAAACATCTCCTACATCTTTCTTATTGTCTGTAATGTTCATGATCTGGTGACGTCGATGATGCCAGAACCCTCTGAAGGGTGCGATACCAGAACCGGGTCCGACAAGAATGAGTGGTACATTCAAATCTTTTGGGAGGTGGAAGTTAGGAGCTCTGAAATAGGAGAATTTACAATTTTGTATTGCAACTGGCTGAACCCGGCCACACTTCGCTATGGCGTGGGCGTTGGCCCCGCGAGATAATAGATACAGCGACTTCGTCCGCATTCTGAATGAAAGGTACCCTATGTCCTTTCTGGTGTCCCAGACAACGTATACATGCAAAATTTCATGGTGATCGGTTGAAAGAGTTACATACATCCATACAAACTTTCGCATTTATAATATTAGTACGAATATTTTTTTATTTTTTTATCTTGAATAAAAGTAGCCTAAGTTGCTCCTTATAACATCAGCTATCTTCCAGTGACAGTTCCGTCAAATCGATTTAGCCGTTTCGGAGGTTAAAGGGACTTACATTTAATGAAAAGCAGTGATTTTGCAATGCAAACAGACATTTCCATTTATTTATTAGTATCTGATTAGTATAGATTTTTATGTCGCGAGTTAGTCGTGAGCTCAGGAGACCAGATGAGACCTATAACATTTATTTAATTTTAAATAGGCTCACCGTCTAATAAATACCAGTACTTCATCGCCTGGTTTTTGATTTAGCAAATAATTCGATGAGACGCCATAACGTGTTTTGCCACCTGAAATTATAATAATAATATTTAATACATCAAATAATATCAATAAGAGTGTAAAATAATAGTAGATATAATATTATATTTATTTTTGTTTTATGAGACAATAACAATTTAAGGCAAAGTTGTCTTACTTAGAATGTACCTAGTACCTAGAAATGTATCAGTAAATCGTAATGTACCTAGTACCTACTGGGAAACCTTTTCTCACGTTGTAAAGGATTTTACAGAAACGATATCCAAAAACGATTGAAAATTTTCAGTCAGTCCGTTTTAAAAAGTGAGATCAGATCTTTATAAAAAAAAAGACCGACTGAAGTGAAGTTACAATATAAAATAAATAAGACTTACTTTGAGTTTTGTATACAACGACGGCCACAGTAAGATGAATTTCCTTGGGATGCGCTAAAGGAGATGAAGATAAAGAATAAAATCTCGGTTGAAGTTTAGGTAGTAAAGCGACAAGCAGGGACGCCTGTGGTTTACACGAAGGGTACTGTTCCAGTACTTCTGCCACATTTGGATAGTGAAAGTGTTGCCAATCATTGTACTTATTCGAGTCCTAAAAGAAAATTAAAATAAATAAACACATAACATCAAGTATTTAAAAGTAGGGTCCGAAAGGAAAAGAGTCCAGGAAGAAAACCTAAATTAAACTTTCAATGAATATGAATTTTATTATATCAATTAAACATTAAACGGTAATAATTCTCGGCAATTGTTGCTATTTTCACAAAATAATAAAACGATATAGTCATTTGACATTTAGTTAATTACTAATTTGCTAGAGTTTAATCCCATTTCAATTAAATGGTTACAATAAAACTAAAAGTTAAGTGGTCATAAAAATTTGTTTACTGTAATTATATTATTTTCACATTGCATGATTGGATTTCTGTTATGATTTTGCAATGCATTGTGAAGGCAATAAGGATAAATAGTATGTGATGTTAGTATAAAACAAAGTCGCTTTCTGCTGTCCCTCTGTATGTACGCTTAAATCTTATAAACTACGCAACTGATTCATCAGTTCATCATCTCAGCCGTCGGACGTCCACAGCTTTCCATAAGCCGATTTTTTCTAAAAGACAGGTCAGAAGCAGCCTGGATTCCACTGTGTACCCGTGACCCTTATTACAATGCCTGTCCACCTTGTGAGTGGCCGTCCAACACTGCACTTGCGCTTGCCACTCGAAAATCTCCGGCCCCAGCAGCAGTCGGCTGTTCGTATTATGTGTCCTGCCCACTGCCACTTCAACTTACTGATCCCTGGTTATAGGTAACTTTTGTTTCTCTATACAAATTTTAAAGAAATTACCTCCAATAAATCATTAAATTTCTGAGCATCATTTTCGTCTGTACAAGTATCTGCTAGATACTTTAGGACTGTGCTTGATGGTGGAGTTGTTATATCTAAAAATCTGGTGAATATATCTCTTAAAGATACTGTCGGTATTCTTTCATGTGGTTCCCATTTCTTCAGAATATCTAAAATAAAATTAAACGTTATTGAAGTATAGAAAAGGGTAAAATGATTGATTAGTGCTATAGCAAATTTGATACTAGTAAACACAGTTATAGGTGTAAGCTTTTGTTTTCCGAAGTTGGATAAAATTCTAATAATCCGTACCTATTAGAAGATCTCTATCCTACTAATATTATAAATGAAAATATAATCGTATGTTGGTTACATACTCTTTTTCGCAAAAATTAACGGATTTTTATGAGACTTTACAGTAATCATCGTAGTTTATACATCAGAATAACACTTATGCTGTAGTTTATAAGCAAACGTTAATCACTACATAGTATAAAACAAAGTCGCTTTTTCTGTCCCTATGTCCCTTTGTATGCTTAGATCTTTAAAACTACGCAACGGATTTTAATGCGGTTTTCACTAATGGGTAGAGTGGTTCTCGAGGAAGGTTTAAGTACATAATTTACTAAGTTACGCGGGCGAAGTCGCGGGCAGCAGCTTTAATTTTATTAACACGTAATTTTATAAACTATAACTAACATGTAGTGCCATCTGTTAACAGACTTTTTCCATTATTCGAAGTGAGATTAGATGAATTAGAGTACTACATTGCTTCAAACAGAATTCCCTAGATGGCGTTGTAAATTTTGCATACACGTTGTCTGGGACTCCAAAAAGGACATAGGGTACCTTTCATCCAGAACGCGGACGAAGTCGCGGGCACCAGCTAGTCTCATATAATACTTAAAACTCATGTATCGATTAGAAAGTTATAATTATTGTTATCTCTATTAAATTCATAGCATCCCATTGGAGAGATTAATCATATTTAAGTTCGATATTTAATTTTACCTGTAGGTGTCAAAACTTCTTTTATAACTTGCAATTGTATAGACTTGTCAAAATCATCAACACCTTGTATTCTTTCCAAAACCACATCAACTAATTCCTTACGGTTACACGGCATTACACCGACATGATCGCCAGGTTCGTATTTAAGATCACTCTGTAAATAAAATAAGCTTTATTTTGAGAAAAAAAAACGCTAATCCAATGTATAGTTCTCTTGATGTTCTTAGTTGGTTGGTTAGTTCTTATTGTCAAACAATCTCATCATCATGGAAACATGAATTAGGGCAATCTCTTACACAAGCACCTAAACACAAGTTTACTACTTTAATTTATCCATACTGTTATTTGATTGTGTTCTTCTGTGAGAGGGACATGTGGGTGCCTAATGGGCTGCGAAATCCAAAGTGCACTTTAACTACTTTACGGTGACTATAAGGTATTGTTTTTATATTTCAGTACTTACTTTTAGCTCCATATTTAGGAATATAGTAGCCTTAGTTGAGTCATGATAACCTAACCATTTATTTTCCTTTACACTACATGAAATAAGTTGTTTCCTAAAACTCAATTCAAGGGCAGTCTTCATTGGCGTTGGGTTTTCGTTTGTTTTTCTAAAACGCACTGTTTTTTCTGTCAAAGGTATTTGCCCAAAAGCCTTTTTTGCATTCTTAACCATTTCATTATCATCGATGGCAAGTGTTTCACATGCGATCTGAAAAGAATAATAAATCACACTTAAATAAATCCTTCATTAGACATATTATCAGTTTTAGCTTAATGTTAATTTGCAAGTAAAAATTTGCTTTTACTTACATGGAAAATATCAGAAGACCAACTCTTAAACTGTTGTTCTTGACCATATAATTCATCACCGCAGACTACGGGATGTATATTTACAGCTCCCAATTCACTAAGTATTGTATCGACATATTTCCCGAAATTACAAAATTTGGGATAAGCACTAGATCCCAATGCAAATACCGCATAATGAACGTTTCCAAGTGGACGCATACTTTCAGATGTGTCGGTGTTACTGGTATAACTGGTATAACCTGCAAAGTAGAATTGATGCAGTTTTGGTACAATAAATTTTAAAAAGATGTGCAACCAAATATTAACGTTTATGGTATAACTTACTTTTATTTGACTCCATTCGCGTCAACTGACGCTTTAACGGATTCTTAGGTGAGACAATACTGTTTGATCTCATTAGTGATTTCGGTGTTGCAGATTTAATATTTCTGTAACATTAAAAATGCTATGAATTAATCTTATTTTTTTTTTCATTATTTTTTTTTCATTAAATAATCTTACGCCGTATATGCTTCTGAAGAATGATCGCCACGTTTCCTTTCGTCTTGCAACATCGAACATAGATGATCTAGGAAGTCCTGAAAGGAATTTACCAATATAAACAACATATATGTTTTATGTGGAGATCGACAGGTAGAAAAAAACAACGCTAAAGAAAAAAAACGGATAAAGAAAAAGAGATTATGAGGAATTACGATAGGTTCTGGCATCCCTCACTCATTCCTTATATATTATGATATCGAACGCAGTGTACCTTGCGACTACTAAATATTTATATGTAATGCTACTTGCAAAATTGTTATTACTTACCACACCGTTAGCTGGAGGTTCTCCGTTGCCAAAAGTGGAGGTCACTATTATAACTAAGGTCTCATGTTCTAAAGAGTGAGTTTCATACTCAGACATGCTATAAACCTGAGGAAAGAAATAAATATAAGTGTTGAGAACGAATACAAAAACCATAAAGACTAAACTTGCTTAAAGAAATATTTGGTTAAGATATAATTGCTTAAAGATTTTTTAGGATTTTCAATGAAAATTTGGAGTTACCTGAGCATGAAATGCGTGGCTGAATATGGCTCCCAGTTCTTTTGCATATTGCTCTGATTTCCCTGTCTCAGACGCATAAAGTATTGTAGCTTTGATACGTTTCGATAGTGCGTTCCCATACATTTTTGCTGTAACTTTTACAGCACGAGCTATTTGTCGAAAATGGAATTTTCTCCGAGGCTTATTGCCTTCAGGTTTTATCCATTGATAAGATTTCCAAGCGGGTTCCTTTTTTAAAATATAAAAAAAAAACATTATTATGTAGGTACTGTGCAGCAATAAGTTTTATGGTAATGGTAGAATATTCTTACTTGATACTCATAAGACGGTCTGAGGTAATATAAAGCCAATTCTTGATGAAACACCGATGTCAGAGATGACGACATAGGCGGAACAATCCATATCCAATCTGATGGACATCCTCCTCTGAAATAAAATACAGCTATTTTAATAATCACACAAACAAAGAAAACAGAGAAAAAGAAATACAAACTCATATCATAAATTAAAGTTTAACCACACTATATAACATTTACTATTTCATATTTCTTTTTAGGGTATGTACATTTTTCTAATTAAATTATCGTAATTGTTTTACTAATACTTAATAAATAAGTAATAAGTGAAAGTAGATTTTGATTTTGTTTGATATAACGCTTAAAGTACCGACGACCCCATGAGGCTGGCATACTAATAGAAAAAATGTAGTACAGATGCGAATATCCTTAATTAAAAAGCGTAAGTTCGACAGTGACCACCTATGAACTGATGATGAAGTGAGCTTACCTGACCCTAGTTTCTTCATTCATGTGTTTAATAAATTGTTCAGAAGCAGCGTGATGATTCACGATTGAGACGCTGTCTCTTTGAAAACTATGAAGAACAGCAACATTCACTTCAACTAAAGCTTTGTCTTTCCACAATGTCTGAGATGAAGTATCTAATCCCATTCTTTTTGCAACCGCCTGGAACAAAATCGATGATTTAACTCTGGTATAAATCAATGCTTATTAATTTTCCATTGAAACTAATTCCTTACCTCTGTTATATTTAGCCGAGATGAATCGCATAAATTTCTGCAACCAATTTCTGTGCCCATGTACCAACCGTTAAAAGCGGTTGCTGTAAATTCAAGTCCACCGCAATCCAGTTTCATGTTAGAAACAGCTGGAAGTGCGTACCAGCGGAGATTCATATCTTTAAACCACGCATATCTATAAAAAAAATGTTTTTAATAATAATTGTGATAGTTTCTAATGCCAATAAAATAAGCGTTTTATGCATTCAAAAATTTCGTTTGAAGTGATACCTATAGCTTTAAATAAAACGAGCTTAGGTATTAACTTACTCAGGGTGTTCCATTTCTACTTCCATCACAATGTCTCTCGGTATTTCGAAATATTCGGGCTCTCTACCATCTGCTGACAGTACCATTGGTAGAATATCCCAAGCCGTACGTGGTGGTTTCCAGCCCAGTTTGATACAGATCTAAAAAATGGCATTAAGCGTTTACAATATAGAAATTTAAAATCAAGCTGAAAGTTTTGGATGGTAAAATCTGATTTAATAAAACATACATCAGTAAATTCAACACGGCCAGGATCTCCCAAAATCGAGCCGTCTGGTTGAACGTAGCCAGCGTAACTGATGAGTTGCGGATTCCATATTCTATAGTCATGTTGGCCGTCTGTTCGAGGCGGGAATATTGTTATTGCTGACCTAGAAATTTTTTTTTCGTTATTAAAAAATATTTTATTATTGAAATGTGGTTAAGTACTGAAATACATTCTGGACAACATCACTGTTTTTTGTATATTTATTCGTAAATTCTATATCATATTTTATTAATTTATATTTATTTTATGGAACGACTTCATTGTTTGAGTGGTCACGGATCCAAGGGTTCGACTCTCGACAGGGTTAACTTTGGAAATGAACTTAAGTAGTGCTTACTGAGACTGGATGCAGTAAGCACCTCCTCAGAGAAGACCAATATAATAGCATGTCTGCTATTGTGTTTCGATGAGTGAGTAAGGAATGCCAGAGCCCATTTCCCAATACCTCCCTAATTCCTTATCTTTAATACTACCAAAGCCAGCAGCGCACTTGCTGTTTAAGTGGAAATTTGTTTACCTGATATTTCCTTTGTTAGTGGAATATCTGATGTGATAGCAGAGTGCATCGAACATTCCCTTTGCAGTTCTGACTTCAAAACAAGGAAATATCTGTAAAAGAAATTTAGAATGTTTTTAAACAATTTTTTTCTTTACATGTTGTCATATGATAGATTAGAGGTTTATCGTGTAATACACTTATTTATAAAGAAAACCTTATTATACCCATTTAACGGACCCCACTCGTATATAAATTCGGTATGTAACTTGTCACATGTGCCTCTCATTATAAAGTTCTCAAGTCTTTAGCTCTGTCCGACTAATTAAAAGTTAAATCTGTGGTTGTCTTTGCTACTTCGAGAACATATCAAAAACAACTTCTAACGTATAAATGCAGTGACAACGTTTCATATATTATATATATATATATATATATATATATATATATATATATATATATATATATATATATATATATGCTAATACTTAATTTTTTATCTTTGTTGCTAACAATCTAATCTAAGTAGAACTATTTTTGTGCATATATCCGTAGGTAATTAACGTGTATTCAACGAATTATAATACTTGCGGATATTGCTTAAATTCATTTAAGACATTTAAGACCCTATTCCTTTACTCTTAATCCTACTATCTATCTATCTACTATCCTATTTCTAAAGAATAAAGAAAAAATATCCCTAAACGTTCTAATACGGATACGGGAGTTTTATAACAATACATATATTTATTACCTTCTGAGAATCAACAGTGTGCAGCGCACAAACAAAACACAATAGAACAAGGATAAATATTTCTTTACGTTATACAAGCGTAAAGAGGGAACTAAGATTAGCAATCCTTTGTAGTGAATCTTTCATAATAGGGGAAACCATGTTTAAGTTCCTTTCCACAAGAATCTAAATCATGGTTTCCTGTTATAATATATTCCTGTCCATTTTATAATAATTATTATTTTTTATTATTTTAATAACAAATTATTTCATCGAAAACATGGCTATTCTTTTTTAGATAATCACGTTTCATGTGTGACTAATCTATTTGAAATTTTAATTACAAGCTTTTATTTGTATTTCGATTTTATCCTTAATCAGTTTTTTTCATATTGTGTTTCAAGTGTAACAAAATAATTCATTCATTCATACTTACATGCATTTATGTACGCAAAGACTTTTAATAAAAGTGAAGATAAAAGTATTTATTAATCGTGGATGCGTATTTAAAAATTCTTTTGGATTCACTAGTTTTGTTTTTATGTTAAGGTCGGCAGACAGGCTGACGGTCCACATGATGGTAGGTGGCTACCGTCGCCAAGCAAGCCGAGCCAACAAGCAACAGCACAGGCGCTGCAAGGGTCCTGCGGACTACAGTTAGGATTAAGGATATGGGATTGGGAAATGGGCTCCAAAATGGATAAACCAAAATAATTACCTCTAATTTTTTCCACTGTATTCTTCCAATACATCTTGATGCATTCCTCCACGCAACTTTTGCTCCAAATTTAAGCTCAGGTATTTTAAGATTATAAGTTCCCGTTGCCAGTAACTCAGCTTTGATTTCTTCCAGTCTTGCTTTGTAGGCTTGAGTGTTATTTCTAAAAAAAAATTAAGATAACTTGAGAGAAAATTGAATTCAGTAAGCCACAGTGTTGTTTTCTGTCTTGCGAAGTGCCACAATGTTTGTAGTAAGGTAAATCGACAACTTTTTGTTAAGCGTCAGAAAAAAACTTTTTGTGATATTATTCGCTAAAACCATCATAGATTGTGACATAATCATCTAATTAAGCAATAAGCTTCTGATAGCTTTAAAATCATTTTACTACAACTGCGATCCTAACTTTTAATGAATAATGTTCATACCTGCCCACAGAACCGAAATATTCCTTTAAAAATGATTGCGCCTCTCTGTAAATCTCTTCTGGTGTTAGTGGCGCGTTACCTCGGCTTGGTATGTCCATAGAACTTGATTGGCATACTTTTTCTGTACATCTTGTGGGCTATAAACAAAAAGTATGCTTGTTTAGCCAAAAGAATCCTTAATAAGCCTTACAGCAATGACATTACTCTCGCTGTAAAGACGCTAACAGACTGCGATAGGTTACAAAAATATATTAATAAAGTAGTGCCATGTACTTAGCACATTTTTTTAGAGTCTAATTCTTCCAATTGTGTAACCATTTCGTTTAGAAGAAAGAAAACACCTTTTGTCTTTAATTATGAGGTGGACCGATTGCAGATAGTTCGTGCACTTAGGTGTTAAATTAAATACTAAGTTATCATTTTGAGACAACATAACACAACTTTTTCACAAAACATACAGAAACTAGCTTTTGAAAATATTAAGACAGTCAACACCTTGCACAATTCACTGGTGAGGAATAATCTGGAATGTAATGCGGTAATATGGCCGCCACATGAAATTATTGACAATTTAATATTAGAACGTATGTAAAAAAATCACAAGGTATCCTACTATCCTATCATGTTTATACTGCGAATGGTTGGCTATAAAGACCTGAGAGAGAGAGAGAGAGCTTGATCTCGCGATCGCCTCATACATTTTTAAATTACTGAAAGGGAAAGCATGTAATTGTGAATTGTTAAGTAATATTAGACTGTATTCCTGATAGATTTGTGCGGAAGAGAAGGAAACCTCAACTCTTCGCTATACCGCACGCAAGAACTGATTTGCTAACGCGAACACTGAGCAACTTTAATAAAATTGTACAATAAATTGACCTGTTAGATTACACACTGATTGATTTCAATAGGGTAGGACTATTTGTTAATATTATATCTTATGATAATTACTTTTAGTTTATAATTTCTTGTAGCTGGATTACATTTAATTTATAATTAGGGGACTACTTAATTTAAGGGACTACTACATCGATAACATCGAATTGGGGAACTCCTATATAAGGGATATAGGGGTAATATATTTTAATTTTTGAAATAATTAAATAAATTGGTTTATTAGAAATAAAACGTGCTAATAATAATTATAAATGAGATAATAATAATTAGCTTTGCGATATAGTTTCTAAATCATTCAATTAGTAGGTACACAAGTACCTACACAAAGTATAAAAAATTTCCTCAGTGCTTCAGAAATATCTTAAAGTTTATTATCTAACTAAAAGCTATTGGAATGTGGCAGCAAATGTGTCATTTACACAAACAATTTTCCGGGAAATATTACAATTTTTCTCTTCAAACGTACCTTCCTTAGAAAAAAAAATCCGAATCGGTCCAGCTGTTCTCGAATTTTGCGATTAACAACACATATTATATCCGTTTATGTTTATTTAAATAGATTATACTCCTAACGTAGATTTTAAGTTTTTCTGTCTGAACAATAGAATCAAGAAGCTTAATTTTTTCTGCTTAACTTTTTAATTTGGCGTCTTGAGTTGAAAAGTTAAAGATCATATTATTGGAGTTAGCCGGTTTACGGGTTTTCCCCTTCGATCCGGATTCGGGCATCCGGATTCGACTATTTTTTTTTGTACACAAAAAGCATTTGATTTGTTATTATGTCCGTTTGCGTTTCGTCGCTAATTACCCGTGTCCCAAGGTACACCCATTGTTAGTTTAGTGGAACTAATCAACGTGGCTAGCATTCAATCAATAGAACGTGAGTGTCCTCTGTTTGAGATCATGTCTTAGCCTGTGTTAATACTAACATATTGGAATTTAGTAGCAAGAGTAATAATGAGGTCCACTAAGTACTTCGCTCTTGTTTCGGTATTAGTGTACTGATAGGGAATAAAATGCCAGGTCGACTGCAATGTTATCAAAACATTTTAAATAATGCGATTTAAGTGCTATCACAACCATGTTACTGCAATATTATTAGAATAGCATCTAACTTCTAAACTTTACAATAGACGACCTAAATGAAATTGCAGTTTCCATCTTATTTTAGAGAAATATTTACTGTCTTATGAGTTTTTTTTTTTTTTCAATGAAAAATAGGTCAAATATTTTATAAATTATGTAAGTTATAAATTATACGTAATATTCTCCTCAGATTTGTTTATTAACAGTTTTAATTAATAAAACATAATCTAAGTCATGGTCGAGGAAAAAGTATCCAATTAAATACATATTGTAAATAATAACAGAAAATAAACACTTATTTAACATAAATAACTATGATAATAGTCAATAAGTGCAATGGATGGATCATATTGCATTAAAAATTTTGTAATATTTGCATAGATGATTGCATAGAGGTCTCGTTGCGCTCGACTAGATAGAGCTCTATACAAAAACAATAGCTCCGTGATTGGGGCAACTTTTTATTGTAGTGTGTGTAAGACATCGTCACTTTTTATCACTTTTTACACAGTTTCATTGCGCAAACTGGCATTTTATTATGCCCAAAATTTAATAAAACATTCGGAACGTACACATCACACACAGCTTACAGTGTGACTAGCTCGGGCACGCCGAATTCAGCGTAGTATTTGTTGCTGCATTTAACTAGAACGCCGGCGGTATCTAGTCGAGCGCAGCGAGACCAATCATTTATCTATGAATATTTGATTATAACACGAGAAGAATTTGAGAATCCTTTCCAAAACCATGAAATGCTAATATCTCCTTTAATTCAATTATAAATCTTTGTCTATAATAAAGTCAAATTAAAAATTAATAATTTCAAGTCAAATATTAAAAATACATTGTATAAATAAAATAATACATAATATATAATAATAAGTTCGCTTCTGTCTGTGTGCGTCTATAATACGATTTTATAAATGAAAAGAGCGATAAACTAGGAAGGTTTGTGTAAATAATTGCATCGCTAATAAATAAAAATTAAAATTAAAAAAATGCTTATTTTACCTCTGTTTCTTGTTATTTAACCGTATTTTGAATAAAAAAAGTGGAAAAACTATGGTTTTTTTTAAGTGCATGTATATGTTACATATGTTTAGCAAACATCGTCACTAAAAATAATATCGTGTGGCGTAATCTCTGAGAGCTTTTGTTGGTATACACGATACTAAAACAAGCAAATCTCAGAATCGCTTCATAGTGCCGATAATAAAAACAGCTTGATTAGATTATGGCGGGATCGCACGATGGGCCAATACATTTTTGATTACATTAGCTTATCTGCACAAACAAATAAAGTCGGAACGTTTGTCTGTGATTCCTGAAATACTTAAAGTTGTTGATTAGGTAATTTTCATTTCAGTAAAACTAAACATCGCGTTTGAAAAGTATAAATTTGATAATTATTTTTTTCTTCTTAAATATCTTTTTTAATTTTGAATTTTTGTAGTAATATTTTTGTTCAATTTTCAAACTAATTTGTTGTGGCGCAAGCACTTGCTTGTGGCGTTGCCGTTGAGTCAGTTTTCGTTGCTTGTGTTACAGGCGACGGTATCCACTTACCATCAAGTGTGTGTTTGGTCTAACATAAAAAATACCTACAGCTAATAATTATGACGAATATCTAATGACGATGTCTCGTAGGCCAACCATTGAGTGAACATCATCACGCCTTTAAGATTCGCAACGCTCAATTATTTTTATATAAGTAGGGAAGTACAAGTCATTAGTGAATTTTCTGAACCAATTCAAATATTAACAGGCGTGTAATTCAATTAAACTCGAGGCCACTACCGCGTCATTACATTTTGATCTCCATTAAAATTGACAATCTAAGAACCTCGTAGATCCGTCAGGACCTTTTTTATATCAACCTCTCGCCACGTAATAAGAGCGTATTGTAATAATGAATTGTTCTTGTTGAGGTACGAACGTATTTTCCGCGTCCGGTTCGAACTACTTGCACCAGCGATGCTCAAACTAAGCTATTCTCTTTTTAGCGAGACTTGAGTTAGTAAGATGTAAAATTATAATTTGAATAATAAAATAAAACCTAAATATAAATAATTAAAAAAGCAGATCTACTAATATTAAAAAGAAAATATTTGTATTTTGGTTTTTGATGAAGAAACTTAAAAATTAATGGACCGATTTTAAAAAATTCTTTCACCTCTAAAAAGCGAGTAACTGCTTTTTCAATTATTTATTTGTATTTAGGTTTTATTTTATTTTTTATTTTTTAACTATCGAGTGGTGTAGTTGATTTTTTATATAGATGATAGATACTAGAGACATGTCCCCGATTTTGTAATCATCAGTTTTGCCTCCCAACATGCAGCAAATTTAATAATATTTTGTTTAATAATAATTTTAATAATATCAACATTAATTTTGTTTGCCCTTTGAGAAACATTGCTAATAACTTTGATCACGCATCGCGACGATCTGTTGCCGGTCATTATTCGAACGTATTTCGTCATCACAAACTGATACATATCTCATCATAGTCACGGTCAATTTTTTATCCGGCTAACGGTACTAGTTCCGATTGTATAACATTCGATTGTTGTTCAATTGTTATAAGCACTGGAAAAACCTGTATAAATAATTTCGTTAGAGACAATTAATCATGCATTTAGTTCGCCGCCTTCATTTTACATCTATCATAACAGATTCTACTGTCATTAGCTAACAACCTCCTACTGTTGGATATAAGCTTTTTAAAGTGAACGAAACTGCACTTAGTACCTACTCCGCTTTCTGCATCCATCTACTACCAGCTACTCTTTCTAGTTTATCGGTCCAGCGAACAGCTTTAAACAACTATAAGCCTACATAGTAAATTAATATGCCAATTCTTCAGACTATATTGACTACGACAAACATCCATGACTCAAAACACATAAACATTTGCCCCTAGCGGGATTCGAACCCGCAACCGTTTGGTTAACAGCTAGAGTTAGGTACTAGCCACTAGACCAAACGTGTCTTAGATAACTGTAGTGTTGCATGTGTTATAGGCGACGGTAGCCAGCTACCACTAAATGGATCGTCAGCCTGTCTGCTGACCTTAACATGATGCAATGGGAAGACAGTCATTCAGCCCTATTCTGTATCATTCACTTTATGGATAACGCAACCGTTATAGACGTATTAACCTTTAAAATCAAATATCGCATTTTGTATCCTACCTAACCTTTATTTTTTAACGTTATACTTTACATAAAGGACAGTGCATAACCACTGCTGTTAACTCGTATGTTGTATCATAACGTAACCTTTATTTTGACGTCTTGCACTTTATATAAAGGCAATTATTATACTTTATCCAACATCACTGTAATAGCTCACGTTATAATTAAATCACGTTATATTTCTTAACAAAAATAATGGAGTTTGGGAATTTACTGGGTTTAACGCTGTTAGAAGAACTCGCTAAACAAAATGAAAGGTACCTAAGTTGAGAAAAACGTTATATCTACTTAGGTACCTACTACCTAGTCTTTTAGTCAATCCGATGCTTCTCTACAAACATCAACAAATTTTCATATTCTCGTCTTGTCGTCTTTGCTTGTCGTTTAGCCATGACTTAATATTTTTAAAAGTAAATATATAAGTATAGTATTAATATATAATATAGTAAGTAAGTAAGTAAGTATGACTTAGTATTTATAAGTTTTTAAGTATTTGATGTATATTGTGTAAATTTATGTATACTGACTGTATGTATACTGACTGTTTGTTTCCTGAATAAAAGAAAAAATTGAACGAATTGAAAATAATTGAATAATTAAAAAGATAAAAATTAAAATAATTAATTTAAAACAAATAAACAACCGCAACTATGTACTGAAACTGAAATTAAAATTAAATAGGTATCAAATACCAACCATAACCGTAACGTCAAAAAACAAATGTCAAACATGTGAAACGTTAAACCATAGAGTTATTACACTTTATCGAGTGTCAACGGTAAGCATAGAGTAGATACGATACAACATCCCGAATTATAAAGTAAACGTTATCGCAACCTTTATTTTCTAGCGTTATTTAGCGTGTCCTTTATGTAAAGTAAATGATACGGAATAGGGCTGATTTTGTGTATGAAGGTCAAAGCTATTGTTTTTTTTTTATTTTATTTTTAGTGAGTCAAGGCAGCGCTTGGCCGCCATCTCACTTAATGTAAGGTGCAGATGCGGCCGAAGGTAGACCACGCTTACCTAGTAAGTGCCCATTTACCCTAGATTTGACGCAGGCAAAGAATTCCACTCCTTAGCAGTTTGGACAAGAAAGGTGGAACTGTAACGCTTCGTGCGAAAATTATTAGGAAAAATTACTTTAGATCCAACCCTACAGTAGTCACAGCGCACTTGTAGTAGATACCTGTACATAAGTGGACCGTCAGCCTGTCTGTCAACGTTAACATAAATAAATGAAAAAAAAAATTGTGTGAAGGTCAAGAGCTGTTGAGATGCGAAAATTCTTAGGAAAAATTACTATAGAATTACACCATATAGCGTCCTTTAAATTATTGCTCACGTGCTAACTTTGCGAGGTGGTAAATTAATAATAAGCTACTAACAAGTTGTTCGGGAAACTCGTTCATTATTAAGGCGAACGTTTGAGTCGACAAACAGCTATTGTTATTAAATTAACACGTCCCTCGTATTGTATGCGTGCGTTTGGTTCACATGAATCTAAGGCCATCTGTCTGTGTTGTACATTTTTTGATAATGTTGCAATGTGTTCTAGCTGCTAAATAAACATACCCAAACTTTATGGGTACTAAAGCGTAATCAACCAAAAAACTGTACATCTATATATATCTAAACATATACAATAAATATACTTATCCTATTAATGATACAAATGCCAAAGTTTGTATGTATGGATGTTTGTTCATCAATAACGAAAAAGCGACTTAATGAATTTGGATGAAATTTAGCACACTGATAGTTTATTACCTGGATTACTTTTTATCCTGGAAAACTGATAGGTTTCTGGGATATAATGATATCAGGCGTTATATCAGGTATTATATTTTAACGCGGACGTAGTCGCAAGCACCAGCTAGTATCTTATAAAATAAAGTTGCTGTCCACCTTTGTATTTTTCTCCGCTACCTTTTTTTAAACCACTGAACGGATTTTAATAGAGTTTTCACTAATGGTAAGAGCGATAAACGAAGAAGGTTTTGTTTATGATTTGTTAAGTGTTTATGATCATTATTGACTTTATTGAACAACTAGCTCGTGCCCGCGACTTCGTCCGTGTTGAACTTCTTTAGGCGCGTTGGGCATTTTTTGGGTGGGAAAAAAACATTGAACTCGCGACACTGTCATGTAATGTTATGTAACCGAAACTGACAGTTCTGTATATAAGTACTAAGCAGACAACTGCATATAAAAGTAAACTTACTAAATATGAAAACAAGGATCAATATGGTATACACCTCTTACAAATAATATAGTTTCATATAAACATCAAACCTTTTTAATATGAAGTTCATGTTAAATAATTATATTCTATTTAATTGTCATTGTGTGTCAGTTATTTTTTCTTGTATTTCTTGCGATCAATAATAATCCTGTTAACCTCATTCGATAATGCCAAGGAATTTAAATATCATACAATTATTTTATTTTATATGATGCTACGTTTTCATTTCTGACGTGCAGTCCTTTTTTTTTTTTTTTTTTTTTATAATAAGACGTGCAGTCTTGTTTTTTTTATAATAATTTCTTTATTTTACATTCTTTCACATATCTAACAACAATTGTTTAACAATTTCTGTCATTCTTATTCGTCACAACGAAAATCTCAGGGTCATGTTCTTGAAGACATGAGATGTATCATAATGGATGATATAATATGTCCGCTATAATTATCTTTTATCTTTTTATCATAAAAGTTTACGATCAATAAAGTGCGATAAATGCACTTGTTTGAAGTGCGAATTAAGTAATAAGCAACTTATTCAGCTTGCTTGTTTAACAATACTTAGAATTTTTTTATTACACTTATGTTATAATTAACTTATGTATATTCATTTTACTTAGCTAAGTAAATCTACAAAATGTAGAATCTAGTAATGATCGCATTTTTGGTTTCTCTGATCTTCTGTCTTATTTGTATTTAGATGTGTCACGAAATTCTATTTTAAACAAATTCCAAGTATTTTTAACGAGGTATCAAAATACTAAGTATTTTAAATATTTATTTTTTTAAATTTAAGAATTTTGACGAACTTTTGACCTTGACTTGATGCTATAAAACATATTTAGTTTTTTTCTTTTTTCTACATACATGATGAGTTTTAATGACAATAAAATCGAGATCACTCCAAGGCCGAAGACCACATACTACACAACGTTTATTGTTATAAATTATATTTGCTTAAACCGACCGGCGTGTATACACTCGCCTAAGTATATTTGTGTTTACCAGTAGGTACATTATAAAACTGCGAATAAGGAAGTCAAGCTATGTTATAACTATGTTCGTTTAATGTCAACAAATCATCAAGATATATTTTTCAGAATTTATTAAGCTGTTAAGTATTTCTTTAGACCGAAATAAGTATTAGCGGAATAGGAGTTAAAAAACAGGCATATTAATAAGGATTAATATTATTCCATGTGTGAAAAAATAAATAAGATAATGTATACCTATGTGATATACATATAAATAAAAAAAGAAAATGTGTGTATGTATGTATGTTCCCTATATGGACTCCAAAACTGCTGAACTGATTTTGATAAAATTTTCAGACAATCTTCAGATTAGTCCAGCGGGTAATCCTTTGAAGTTTGGTAGCGATCGGACGCGGACGAAGTCGCGGACAAAACCTAGTTACATATAATGCTTCCCCGCTAATTTTATTATAATTAGGATAAGATGACCTAATGTTGTACCCTAAACTTTTCTCTCAAAAATATGAAAACTATTCCATAAATTGTGTTCTGAACAAACACGTTTTTATGAATTGCTAACACTAAACAGTCACACGATTAAAACATTGTTAAACTTTCAAATTTTATTTGAGTCGCAACGAATTTTCTGTTACGCGGGCAGTTTCTTAAGATTTTGTTATTTACAAAATTATTGATAAAATTACCTTACAAAATCGCACGGCTGTTTGTGTAGACGCCCCACGTTTCTATCAGTTCAATAATTCCTGCTTGAATTAGTTTCCTATTTGAATAATTTTAAACCAAGAAAATTTTACTGAATGACGCAGACAATTGTATAAGTTACGATAGGAACAAAGGTATGATTAATTTTCTTTATAAAATTTTGTGCGATTGATGTGTGGATCAGTCAGATGGAGTGACAGTGGGCAGGATACATAGTACGCTGAACCGAAGGCTGCTTAGGCCGGAAGGTTCTCGAGTGGAGGCCACTCAGCCACCACAGCGTAGGACGTCCACCCACAAGGTTGACAGGCGACCTGATAAGAGCTGTGGATCGACGGTGGATTCAGAGTGCTTCTGACCGGTTCTCATGATGAGTTTATAACTATTTTTAAGAGCCTCCAAAATGATGTGCTGCCTCTATGATCTATGATAATCAGTAATCAATTTACAAATGGCATTGTAAAAAGACTCAATGTCATTGAAAGTATGACATCATAATGGTAAAAACAATGCATAGAATTTATCTGTAGTCAAAAATCTAGACAAAAATCAATTGAGGAACTCGCTCCTTCTCAATCTTTAACTTCCGACTCTTCCCTCTCTCTCACACACTTTCTTTATTAGTATTTCATTACTGCTGAAAGGTGGTCCGACCCATAGGTTGGACCTCCTTAATTTGTTATGGGGTGTTGGTTTGTTATGATTGTAATAAGATCACCTCATAAGGTGGACCGACCACATTAAGGATGTTCCGTGCACATTCATCACATCTGATGAACACGACCACTCTGCCAAGAGTTATTTGGCCAAAAAGAAGAAACGATAACCTTAATTCAATGAGTATCTCAATATGCCCACTATAATTATGTATTTCATGTTAAGGGACTGAAAAAAAGGGATATCGTACAGGGAAATCAAGGTAAGTATTGTCTTTTTTCAGAAGTCATCTGATTCGCGGGACCTATGACCATAGATTATTGAGTAGGTCCCAATTGGATAGGTCAGTAAAAAAAAAACCAGAACAAATTATAATATAAACCTCTTGTATGCCGATACTTAATCACAATAAGTACTCAATAAGTATCACAAAATTAGTTGAAATCATGTTGAAATACTTCCTATTCATTAATTTTGACGTTTCATACATTTGTTCAAAATAATGCCCGAAAGGCCCGAACACAGATCTGTGTTCCGGCATTCAAGAAGTTGCCTTGAATATAGTTGAAATACTTGAATGAGATAAGATAAAATTTAATTAGGATGTTTTTAATTTACCGCAAAAGGGAAGATATTGTAAAAATATGTCGGATAAGCGAAGATGGTAGGAAGCATAGCTAAACGGTTATCGATGTAATATCTGATTTAATTGCATACGAGCTCGCGTTTACTTTAACAATAAAATCCTCGTGCAAACTCTACAGACAGTTGTTGCAAAATTGAATTTTATGAAAAATTAAAATTTTGATAATACATATTATTATATTAATGACTTTTATACACAGTAACTATGTTTCCGCCATTGTCTAGAACACGGAATTAATTACAAATTAGCCAAATCATTAATAATATACACACCATATCAGTGGGATTATTGCAACCACACAATTAGTCACAGAAGCTGCGTGAAAGCTCGGTCTAGTTCAAATTCGAATGTGATAATAATATTAGGTACCTAAATTTCGAAAAGCACGAAGCAAAAAATATAAAATTCTTTATTAAGTTTGTGGGTTTTCCTTTTAATACTTTTATTAATCCAGGAAATTTTTTAATACATTCTGATTCTTTAAGTTCAACATAAGAAGATATTGTGTTTACGGTTTTATTGCAAATCTTTACACAAATTTTATTATAACAAACATTTATTCATTTCTTTATTACTCATATATATTTATTTATATATATATAATATTTTTGGGATAAAAATTATATAATATTTTTATATTTGTTTTTTTAAGACCCCTACGGAACGGTACTTTTTTCTAAATGTCCAATTCTGTACCCCTGACAACATGTGGTTTCTCATAAAAACAATGTATTTCAAATTTTAGAGTAAATTAACAACAATTTCTCCCTGTACAGTGGTAAGTTTTGCTAATATAAGGCCTCCTGTTATAAAGTTAGTGTTCAGACAATTTTCTCACAGTAAATTTATCCTCACGAAACCCTTTCTGTACTTTATGATGCACAAACAATTTAGTTAAAACAGCTACATTTGTATAGCATCATTTAAATAATTTAGATAATAATGTTTTTATATGTGTACATTAATTTAATAATTAAAGAAGAAATAATGCAAATTTATAGATGAAGAATTTCATATATTTAAGTGATCCTGATAAGCTCTGATATTTAAGTATCTTGAAGTATTATTGTACCAGAATATGTAAGTTAAAAATGGTTTCAGTGCAGAAGTATGTAACGTTTTGTAAATATTAAACAATCTCGACGATTGCTCCACACCTTACATGATGCAGTTCCGGCAGAAAATCACTGGCTTGTGAATGGATTGATAAAATTTTTACCTCGCTGCTGATTTTTAAGACTTACAACCTTATTTTTCTGAGATGTTTATTATTCTTTTCAAGAAATTATTCTACTTAATTTAATAATAATAAAAAAACAGAAATGCGATATATTAATAAGTTATTGTTATCCTAACATAAATGCGAATATTAGTACAAGTTTTCAGGGTACAAAAAAGGACATAGAAATATTTTTACGTCCATAAAAACTACAGTTTCCAAGGGACGCGGATGAAGTCGCAGGCAAAAGCTACTCAGAAAATAAATGTATCTTTTTATAAATAACTAGTGACCCGCTCCCGGCTTCACCCGGGGTGCAATGTTTATGTATACAAACCTTCCCCGTTCATCGCTCTTTACATATCTGAAAACCGAATCAAAATCGATCTACCCATTATTCCCACTCCTTTGAAATTGAACGACAAAAATTAAAATCTTCATAACTTTAAAATCGCTGTAAAACTCATTTTAAATTCAACACTAAAACTTTATTATATGCGAGTGTATAATATTTCGCTACTCCCAACAGATTGGTAGTTACATCGCTTCGTGCATATTGAACCAGTAGCTTTACAAATTTTACTATTCTGATACCTCTGTAAGTTTGCCGCTTTGAAATCCGCTTTCCTTAAGTCTTTCTGAACTTATCTTCATACGAAAACGTGTCGAAGAGGCTTGCCTAATGTATGAAAATTAATTGAAAAACGATTGGAAAATTTAATATTAATTTTATTCGTAGATAACATTCTATTTTTAATGAATAGATACAAGTTAACTAAATACGTAAATTTTCGTAAAATCGTTTTTGGCTCTACAAAATTTTAGTGTCCCTAACAAATTATTTATTATATACATATATTATGTAATCTACATGTATAATTTTTTTAAATCTAAAACTACTAATAAAACTACTATTTTGTAATCTTCTTTAAGTGGATTTTTTTTATTATACCTGTAAGTTTCCCTAAATTAAAATAAATAAATAAATAATATACAAAACTTATATTATCAGTTTAATATCACGTTAATAATCAGTTTAATACGATTGTAGATCTTACCACTATTCATTTTTAACATTTGCATTTAAATAGCGATTGTTTTGCTGACATTTAAAAACTTGTGAGTATAAAAAAATTATAACTAGTTATTTTTTTGAAGTTTTTGTTTTTAATTTTGTTGTTATGATTTTAGTTATGATTACTTGTTCAAGTCTCAGATAAAATAAGAACTCAAGAGCCCAGTGGATGATAGTGAAGCCGGTAAAACATACATGGTTAACCGAACCGGACAAGAATGCAATCAAACTACGCCTCGCCTTCTTAAATTTAACGCCTTGTTAATTGTTATTTATTATTTAGGATTTAATCCCTACGCTAGCTGAGTCTCGATAAACAGTTAATAAAACAAGATTATGCTTAGAGTTAAGTTACCAATATCAAAACGTAATGAGAATATCTCACTTTAAAACAAAACGAAACATAAAAAAATTAAATGCCTTCAAAAGAAAAATCATTTTGTTAAAATTATGTTAAGTTATGGGAAAATTATTTTGGATTATATATAAAATATGATAGGTATCAACATGTCCGACAGAATTTTTGTTTATCCTAAATTATCTACTTATAATGATTAACTATGTTAGTAATGACTAGCAATCAAATAAAAAAAAGGTTAGAGCTCGAAATTATTTTTTAATAGTAACATTCCTTTGAAATTAGCGCTAATCATAATTTATTTCTAACTAGCTTTTTACCAGCGGCTTTGTCTGAAGGAAGAGTTTAAAATTAGCTTTTAACCTTTTTGAGTGCATAACAAATCTCTCAATCTCAAATTTTATAAAAACCGGTTAGTTATGGTTTGGCCGTGAAAACGTAAAAATGACTAAATAAATAATGGATTTAATTTGGATTTTACGCGCTACGCGAAAAATAAATGCAATATAGTATTGAAGTTTCTTTTTTCTTCTTAAATATTTTTTTCTTTATTTTGACGTGTTTTGAAAACAATATTTTTTTAAGTTTGATTCGATAAAATTCTCAATTCAAATTCGAAATAATTTATTTACTGAATCTATGTAAATGAAACTTGTTGTAAATATTTATAGATAATTAATAAATTTTAATAGTTAAAGTTAACTCACATTGAAAGATATCCCTTCAACATTGTGTAGAGTGTCGAATGTTTCATCCAGCGACTGATGGTTCTTCAACCGTATGGGTTTTGGAACTTTGATTTTCAAATTGGGTTTCACTGTCTTATCGGTTTTCATTTCACTTTCACCACTGAACGGGCACACCGGTGCCGGAACAACGAAATGACCGTTGACCGGATCCATTTTCGGCTTATCCACCTCCGAGACTTTTGAATCCTTTTTGCAACAAAAATTAAAAATATTAGCTGAAATCTGCTCCATGAGAGACGCGTTTCTCGCACGGTGCCCGCGTTACAAACAGTACAACTGACGACTATGGTGATTGAAGCATAATATATATGTAAACACCATTAGATCCGGAGTAATACAGATGTGCGAACGCGGTTGTCTCGGCAACGGAGCTTGAATATTTAGATGCAAAAAATAATTATAATTATATTGTTAGCTCACGATCTCAGTTCTCGAAGCGTATGCGCCGCGGTTGTTGTCGACCTACTAAGCGTCGAATATTGTGATCACAGATTTTGTGATCACGCAATCAAAAGAACATAGATAACCTGTTTGATCAATTTAAATTTTGATATTCAAGCAGGAAAATATTTTGCGGAATCAATTTTTTTAATACATTGTTAAATTTATTTTTTGTTGTTGCATACAGTGTTGCTTGTCTATTTTCTCTTAATAATTGTATATAAATAATATATTATATAAAAAACAAATTCACTTTCAACATCTGTCTGTTTGTAAGCTTATTTCTTCTAAATTAAGTAAGATTTATGAATTTTTTCGAAAAGATTTATATAAGAAAGTGTAAGTAAATTATTTAATTTCATTTAGTTTATTAGCATTAGTACAAATGGTTAGGGATTGATCGGCAAAAATTTTCCTAGATAAGTATGCAAACGGTGTTACAAAATTTGTATTATGGTACAGAAAATCTTAACTTATTAAAATAATATTTTGAGGGTTCTTCTTAAACTCAGTGATATTGGCTTAAATTATTTCGCGAGAGTGGGTATTTAAAATAATGACATATCTATTCAAACAATTAAGCTCACTTTATGGTCAACTGAGCCAGCCCACTAACGAAAAATATATTTTTCTTAGTAAGTATTGTATTCTTTGCCTATCAGTTGTTATATAAATACACTTTTATCCCAGTAACTTACGCCTCCTTGCCACTTGTCTACATTATTATGAGTAGTTTAAACCACTCATATGAAGGTCCTGTGAAGGCCGGCGTACATTTGTAACTAAATTTTTGATAAGTTCGCACAACACAACGAACATAAAATGTGGAAATATTAGTGATGATCTCAATTACAGGAAAACAATAACATATCATATACTATTCTTATTTCCTACATCCATTCTCTCGTAATTAACAGTATGTCATAGGTGCAATGGCGGGGATTTCTCTGGCTCAATAAGGTCTGTACACATTAAACGGCTTGATTAGAGTATACACACGATTTTCCTTGTCAGTGTCACCTTAAATGTGATATAAAAGTTGAAACAAATTTAAAGTAATACACATTGATATGAAGTATGATCCATTGTTTTAACATTTGTACCACATAAAATTTTAGCCGTCAATTGCTACCTATTAATTTATTTAATAAATTAATTTATTAATTATTATTTATTTATTTACTAAATTAGTTAATTTATTTATTAATTTATAAATAAATTAATTATTATAATTAATTAATTTACTAATCAAATAATTTTCATCATCAATCAATCGGCTTACCTTTTCTAAATCACCCTAACGGACTTTAATATGATTTTCAGTAATGGAAAAATAGAAATAATTGTGATTTTTTTATTTGTCTAACCGTCACGCAATGGTGATTCTGTCAATCACTTTTTGTGGAAATATTATATTCTGACATATTATATGGGTTTAAGTGAAAATTTCAGGCCATTCAAAAAATTGCAGGATTATGTTGCGAATTCTTAGAAAAAAAAAAAACAAGGTAAATCGCATTCGGTTTCTTGTTATACCTACATAAAAAAAGATAGTTTTCAGTATGTTCTCATCTCAACATTACGTTGAGTGCAACGGACGGTGATACATTCAAACTTAATATCCTACGTGACAAACAAGACGTAGCTTCTCATTTCTACTGAAGGTTTTGTCATAACACTTTGAAAGTACACGGGGATAACCAGTAACATCATCGTGGCGGGAATTAGTTATTTTCTTTTTACAAAATGGTTTGTAATTTTATAAATACAATCTTGATAAATCAGTTAAAATTTTTGTGATGTAAAAGCCTTCTAAGAATCACGATTTGTAGTCATAAGGTTGGTAAAAAGAGATTTTTTTTTGTAAAGAACATCAGACAGGCTGACGTGTCAGTTGATAGCAGGTAGCTAATTGCTGCAAGTTACACTGCCGGCCATAATTGAATTAAGAATAAGGAATTCACTGAAATAAAACAGCACACATTCTAAGGGATGTGGGAACAATACCTACTGCCAGCACACATTCTAAGGGATGTGACAACAATACTGTGCCAGCACACATTCTAACGGATGTGGCAACAATACCTACTGCCTGGGTATGGTTACTGCCGCCAGGCGGGCTGCTCAAATAACTACGAAACGCAGCGTGCACTATTTCCCGCATTGAAAAGTTCGTTTTTAAACCAGGAACCTCTGAGCTATTTCATCGTTTACGTGGAAGTCACCATGAAATTGCTTTAGCTTATTGAATGATTTATACCATTGTGTGGCTTAGTGACTTAGCACTTATAAAGCGGAAACCACACAATAGATTTATTTCTTAACGAAGTCATAAACCTTTGTAAAGATAAGCGGCACCTTAAGAAGGATATCATGATTGGATCCTTATAAATAAATGAAAAATTGCCCAAAAAAACTGCATCGGTGTGAAGTTGACGGCAGGTCGCAGGTTACTAATAAAATAAAAGACATTTGTAGTATTTGGATATGAAGGAACTTTATTCATTTGACCAATAACAGACAAATATTTGATAAATCCATGATATTTTTTTACCACTTTGAAGCAGTTTTAAGATTACATAGTGCTCAATATTTTTTTTATTTTATGAATGAGACGATTTGTTTTATATGTGTTTATTTATTTTATAGAAGTGCTCTTAAAATTTAAAAGATATGAAATTCGTTAATTACAAATGTATTATTTGTAAAGATAAGAAATATTATTAACATATCAATATAATTATGTAGAATTGAATTCGATTTAAATATATAGAGTGAATGACGCAAAACAAACTTTATTTTTTATCTTGCACTCATCTCGTGAACTTCTAAACATTTTTCATGTACAGTGGTTCTCAACCTATCATCACTGTTCATCAACTCGTAAAATTTATTAATATAATTTATTCTCATGAAATCTATAAATAATTAGTCTGTTTTTTTTTTAATATATATATAAGCCAAGGCAGCACTTGGCCGCGATCTCACTTGATGTTAGGTGCAGATGCGGCCGAAGGTGGACCACGCTTACCTAGTAGATGCCCATTTACCCTGTCAAACTAATCCAAAAATTATTTGTTACGCAGACGAAGTCGCGTGCAACAGATTACTTTATAAATTTTATTATAACAATAATTGTAGCTACTGCAACCGATATAGGTACGACTGAAAAAGTTTGAAAATCACTGTTAATTTGAATTATGAGTTTGTCTTGCTAACTCTATATCTTTAAATCAACATAGCGTAGAAATATAAACATGTAGGTACGTATCAGTAAAGATTGTATATTAAAATTCTTGCAACACGAATATTAGAAAATATTATATTTCTTAACATTAAATATTTATATAATAAGAGGATCACAAATTCAACACTCACACCTAATTACGAAGGACAGAATATTATGTCACCACTGACAAAGTATTAAAGAAATTTAAAATTTTGAATATTCTAAAATTTCACAATATATTACAGCAATTTCACGGTTAAGTTAAGTTAAGGGTTGTTCAACTGGTACAATCACGCATTTAGCAATATTTAAAAATGATATTTTTTTGTGCTTTTCTAAACGTTCGAAAAAATCTTAATTTAAAAAAAAAAATATTTACATAGAAAATAATAATCTAAAAAATTAAAAATCTAAAAAATTAACTTAGGTTATTTTTTTTTGACATTATTTGGCAATTATAAATTTTAATACATTGATTTTAATCGTTGTATTGTTAGGAAAAAAAACATTTTTAACCATATACCTTGGTTTTAAGAAAAGATTATATAAATTAGAACATAAATGAATGACCTTTAAATTTAAAAATATTTTATTATGGATAATGATATTAAGTAGATTAAATATTATGAAATTAAGTACATCCTCTTCTCAGTCCACTGTACATTGAGAACTACAAACAAATTTCTTTCAGGACATCTGTTCTGGTTTTCTTTTTTTGTTTTAATATATTTTGATTCATTATTGAAAAAAATTTATTTAAAAATTAAATATTACGATCTTATACTTTTTTAAAAGATATAAAAGTCTTTATACTTTATATGAAATTGCCAAAACACTAGTCAATAATGCCATATATTTTTTGTGCGCTGTATAAGGTCACCATGCTTTAAGCTTTAGATTAAGGTACATAAAATTTATATGTAAACACAATAATTGCTCCAAAAATAAATAATGCTAGTGAACATGCATATATTATATTTTAATAATAAGAGAAAATTCCATATATAATCTGGTATATATGTATTATATTCCAATATACTTATCTAGTATATTATGTACAGTCGTGCACAACCTCCATGATAGTCGTTACCTCAAAATACAACGTACATACTCGTAGTAGTAATATAATCAAAAGGAAGATTTTCATGACTTATGTATTTTTCATTAATATTAAAAGTAAAAGACGTGTCTTTATCGAAGATCTTGTATCGACATTCATTTTTATTTTATTTCATATTAATATATTTCAATGGTAAAAAAATCAAAAATGATCTCTTTAAATTTGAGGTTGAGGTTCTTTTAATCGCGAGGTTTTGTAATGACATATTTATTTTAAATATTTAAAAGGCTAATTAATAATAATAAAAAAGAAAAATTTAATTAAATTAAGTACTATTATTATTAAACTAAATATGTTAGTTTAATCATCTGTTATTATTACTGCGATTGTACATTGTACTATATTCTTTCAATAGTCTTAAAAGAAAAAGGAATACATAAATAAGTTTACTTTCTTACTTGATTGCAGCAAAAAATATTAAAAAACGCGATTTGAAGTTTCTCACTTAATTAAGAATCTCTTTTATTCTAATAAATTATTAGAAAATAATTAGGTACCTAATAGTTTCACACAAATTATATACATTCTGAACAAGTCTAATTGACTTAATCGCAAGCTTAATATAAAGTTTCAATCAAGTTTTTTTTATTATTTAGTTTCCGGTTTCAATTTTCTCCAATATTTTCGATTTTTTTTCCAATTTACGTTACTTTAAGTGACTCATTATTTGGTTAAATAATGTTTAATAATTTAAGTTTTAATGTTTAAAATTGCAAAGTTGTAGTCAATGGTAAGCTAAGTAAGTGACTCTGGACGAAAGCGTGAGGACCTGCGTCATGGCTGCATGGCGACTCGATTCCTGCGAGCTGACTCCCGAGACGCACTATGCACTTCGGCCGTGCGAAGTGTGATGCCAAAGATATCCTCGTGGTAGCGATTTTCCTCCTGTTAGAAATTTTTATTTTATCGATTAGTCAGTATAAATACTCTTTATTGGGATAATCCAATTAAACTGAACTAAATAGATCATTATAGATGAATTAGAATGCTGTCAAAATGGACAATCTTTTTCAAATGGATTTTTTTCTTGAAATTGATTACAACAAATAACACCTAACATTTACCTTGAGTCTAAACATAAAGCTCTGTACTTGTTCATCATTCAGGTTACCACGTTTCTTTATAATTCCCTTGAGTTTTTGATGCACGTCTTCAGCCATTTTACAATCACCGCATACATAAAAATGAGCGCCGCAATTCACTAATAAATCATAAATTTCTGATCCTTCCTTCTCAGCTAATTCTTGAACGTACATCTGAAATAAAGAATGTATTAATTGCGAAATCGTCATGTTTTCATACCAATAATAAAAAATATAACAAATATTTACTTTAGGAACGCTTTTTTCTCTCGACAACGCCAGGAAAACCTTTGTTAGTACACCTTCTTTCAATGCAACTTCCTTCTCCTCTCTATACAAATCCATCGTGTTGGTTCTACAACCAAAGAAAAGCCAAACTGGTCCAGCGGTCTGACGATTGCGAGGGTTCAATAAAGCTCTTCGATGATGCCAGAAACCTCGGAATGGAGCAATCCCAGTACCAGGGCCGATGAGAATGAGAGGAACTGATAGATCTTGAGGTAGATGAAAGTTTGGAGCGCTGAAATAACAAAATTCGTAAGCTACTTGACCATAAATCGTATTCAGTTTGTTCAATGACATAATAAACTCTCTTATAAATAATAATAATACGGGATAATAAGAGACAGTACCTTCTTATAAAAAGATAGACTTCGTCTCCGGGCTTCCTATCCATAAGATAGTTTGAACAAACACCATAATGAACAGGTCCTTCGCCGTCTGTTTTAAAAAATGTTTAATTAAATTATATCGTTAGCTTTGAACTTATTCGAGAGAACTATAGAAACTTTCATAACTATTATAGTTAATTCACTCATTTATCTTGTATATCGTACATACACGTCCATCAAAATTTAAAAATAACCTATTGTATAAATAAGTTTCAGAGAAAACTATGATTTCAGCATACGCATGTGGGAGAAATTAATAAACAGTGAGTAATTGTTGTTATATTCAGAGATATTTTAGCATTACTAACCTTGGGTTCTATAGGTGACGACAGCAACAGTAAGGTGTAATCGTTTTGGGTGGGCGATTGGTGATGATGAGATCGAATAAAATCTTGGCTGCAATGGCGAAAGTAAAGCAGCCAATAATGACGCACATGGTTTCGCCGATGGGAATTGATCCAGCACTTCCGGTAGGGTTGGGAAGTGGAAATGACGCCAATCTTCATACGCAGCAGGGTCCTAAACAAACCGAAAACGTAAATTTCTGGTCGAATTTTTTGCTATCAAAAATCTAATCTGAAGTAAGATTTTAAATACCGTGGCAAGATTACTAAGCTGTTTCCTTTCATCGTCATTGTCGCATGTTTTAGCCAAATACTGTAGAAGAATTGTAGTTGGAGGAGTATTTATATCTAGGAACCGTGTAAACAATTCCCTAACACTAACAGATGGAAGTCTTTCATGAGGTTCCCAAGATTTTACTAGTCCTGAAACAAATCACCACAAAGCTTGAATATATGAAACGCCAATGTTAACTATAAGAAGGAATTTTCTTTTCACTTCCACCTACCACTGGATGTGTGTGTTTCTTTCATGAGTTGCAATTGCAACGGTTCATCATAATTGTCAATATCCTTCAAACGAGACAGTAGTTTGTTTACAAGTTCTGTACGGTTGGAAGCTACTATTCCCACGTGATCACCAGGGTCGTATTTAATAGTATCCTAAAATATTGCAATGTTATAAAAATAATTATTAATAAAAATTTACAAAGCTATTTTTCCCGTCTAATTTGTATTTCTGAGGTATAATTCGAGAAAATTCAAGTAAAATATATTACTAATATTAACATATTTACTTTTGGCTCCATATCAATGAATATAGTAGATCTCTCTGCAGTCGCATCGCCCAAATCTTTGTTAGCTTTCACGACACAAGAAACTAGCTGCCTATTTAAAGCCGATTGCAAAGCAGCAGGCAAAGATAGAGGGCGGCCTGCAAGTGTGGCAAATCTAACTGTTTCTTCACTTAGAGCAACTGTGCCTAAAGCCCTCTTAGCTTCTTGTAAAGTTTCATCGTCATCCAAACAGAACGTTTCACAGGCCACCTGCAAAAAGGTTTGTTTTAAACAAAATAAGCGAGCTGTCCACTTGATGGTAGATGACCTATTCACACAAGAAATGTCATATTTACTTCAAATGCGATGCCGACCTTAGTAAGATAAAGATACGACAGGCAGTCCAAAATATGACTGCCAAACGCAATGCACTCTGCCACTACTGCTACAGTATAAAATTTTAAAATCTATTAACTAGAATCTAGAACACTCACGTTGAAGACGCTTGAGGCCCACTTTCGGAATGCCTGATCCTGTCCACACATCTCATCACCCGTCGCAACATCATGGATGCGTTCGCCGCCAAGTTCACCGAGCAGTTTGTCCACATATTTCCCGAAATTACAAAAGTTCGGATAAGCACTTGAACCAAGAGCAAATACAGAAAACCGAACGTTGCTAAGAGGACCAAAACTATCAATAGACGTTGCATCTGTGGCGCTACCTACAACAAAATATAACAAAGTATAACTACTTGTGTTTTAAAAATAAAAGTTCCTTTAATTTGTACAATCACGTCCGACACTACGCATGAGAACCTTTAAAGTTAACACAGTTTTTAATACAATTTCCGCATTCGTAGATTTATTGAAGCTTACAAGGTGAAACCAATACTATATTCAGTGTCATAAGTCAAGGTTATAAAACCGAGACTAGTCCATTATCTTTTATTTAAAATCGCTTTAATTACACCTACGGGAGATATTTATTTATCATAGATGAACAAACAAATCTTTATCTTTTTTATCAGTCATTAACATTTGTTTAATATTACTGTGTTGAGATAATTATATATTTATTTACTTAATATTATATTATTGAATTAGGTAACAATGATTTATATATTTATAACTTAGTTAAAGCAAAATATATCCTCCTTTTTTCCTTAAATTTGTTCGATATATTTTGTGTAAATTTATCGACAAAAAAACTAAATATGGAACTGTTATAAATAGACCACAGACACATAATGTTGTTGTTTTTAAAACTACACAATCATATCTAAATCTAAGATATATTAGATTTTTTTTAAGAGTTAGTGACTTTTTAAACATAACACAACATATAATTATACATATAATTACATATAAGTTAACTCATATATATTATAGAAAGTATACTCGTATCTCTGTTATGCCTTACCTTTTAGTGATTCGAGTCTGCTCAGTTGCTTCGGATTTCCAGTAGTGTATCTTTGTAGTTCAAACTGATTATTTGATTTTATAAAAGATTTCGGTGTCGGCATTTGCGAGCTTCTACAAAATTAAAAAAAAAACGCAATTGTTTACAATATGCCTCGAAAATACACACATTTGTAAATTCATTAAATAAAAAAATATCAAAGTTAAATGAAATTAATAATAAATAACTTTCATATTACTTTTATTTCAGGACAGTCGGTAATTGTGTCTGTTAATATTGTTAATTAACATACGAATATATTAGGATAATATAATACAAAGGGACTTTATATCATGATAAATAAATAAATAAATATCTTCACACATTCCAAACAGCACCATCTAGTTACACAGTAAGCAATTAATGCTTGTATTATGGTTACCAGATAGCTGATATACTTATTACATAGATTACTTTTTTTTGTAAATACATACATATTATAAATACATACATGCATGACATGATGGTACAAAGGTAAAATGTTAAATTAATTAATTAATTAAAAATTTTAATTAGATGGTATTATCTAATTTAAAAAAAACCTTTTCACTAAAATACATTTTTGTATAACTGACCCCGTACTGTCATCTCCAACTTGATCAGCATACAAAAGCTCGCAGAGGTGCTCTCCAAATGCCTAAAAGTTACATAAAAACTTTTTTAATATAATTCGCCAAATACAACAGCGAATACAATCACTTAAACCAAGCACCAAAATAGTTTTTACTGCGTAAAAAAATAAGGTTTAAAATTGTAGAAAATTAATAAATAAAATATTTGAACTTACGACTCCGTTTTCTGGTGCATCTCCATTGCCGAATGTTGACGTTACGACAAGTAACAGAGCTTCGTGTTCAATTGAAGTGATATCGTAATCAGCCATACAGTGAACCTAAGAATTTTAAAAATTCAATATTATTGTAAGATCAAACAAAGTTATGAACATAAATAATTTACGTAATTTATAAGACATAAATAAGAAAGTATTATATTTTCCTATATAATGAAAATTAGTTTACTATGGTCGAAATATAAATAATAACAACAACAGATACCGAAAGCGGTACTTGACACAGCACGAATTGTCAGGAGGTTCCTCACTCTGCAGCCCTAACCATAGCTTGAGCCTTGCCCCGCTACCAGAGGACAGCACAGTCGACATACTGATTCAGTTACAAATTACCGGTGATTATTCTAATGTGCCCACTCTGGACTAGAACCACGTCCACTCCGGTTTTTATTGGGATATATGTTCATATGGTATATTTCTGAAGATTTCCTCATCGTAAAAAAAAACGTTACAGTTAGTTGAGATTAAACGTATATTCGATCGTCTAGTGTTTAAATTATGTGTCTCCAAAGTGTGGACGAGTGAAAAAGAAAGCATGAAAAAATAATAAAAGAATAGCGGCGCACCTGAGCGTTAAATGCATGCCCAAAGATGACCCCAAGCTCCTTAGCATACTGCTCTGATTTGCCAGTTTCCGTTGCATAGAGCACTGTCGCCTTAATCCTCTTTGAGAGCGCTCTACCGAACAGCTTCGATGTAAATTTGACGGCGCGCGCTATCTGCTTGAAGTGGAACTTTCTGTTTATCGGCCGCTTCCCACTTATCGGCTTAGATTTCTGCCACTGATGAGTCTTCCAAGCCGGCTCCTAATTAAATATTGAACAGTTGGACGTCAATACGAAATCGCGATAATAATTTAGTTCGACCTAGATCTTAATAGAGATTTTCAAGAGAACTTTAACACAGAAGTGTCAATATCTATGAATGTAAGATCGTTCATAGATATTTCATTAATTACATTCATAAATATTTATATTTCTTAAACTCGACATGTATTACATTTTTATAAAATCGATTTATCTTCTCAATTTTCCAAAATAACAGTGTCATTCTACACAATAAACCTTAATTTTTACATTTAACCAACCTGATATTCGTACGAAGGCCTCAAATAATACAGGGCCATTTCTTGATGGAAAACCGGGGTGATAGACGATGACATTGGCGGTACAATCCATATCCAATCAGCAGGGCACCCAGAGCTAAAAATAAAACTAATTTGTATTGCATCTTGAATATATATTATTTCATAATAGTTAACAATATATTTAATTAAACTTAATCTCTCTTAAATTAAACTTGATCTGGATACACACAACATTATTACACAGAAGTACCGCTTATAAAATTTGGGTATTTAAACAAAGTTCTCAACAAGCTGTTCCAACTACAGCCTTAATACCTACAAATAAAGTTGAAATTACATTGGAGTGTAACTTCTAATGGTTTCGAGTAGGTACCACTAATATATCACTGTATATTCACTTAGTTTATTCCATGATTTCATCATATTTACATGACGCGAATACTATACGTGAAATGAATATTTTATGTTATAACTGTTTATTTTACTTTGATGTCTTCGTTTGCCTTTGTGAAAATATTTATAAATTGCTGTCTCATTGCGGTGACATCCTGTCACATGATTATGACATATTTTTGAGTCAATACACATAACCTAGAATTAATTATCTTAGAGTTTACAGCAGGAAAGACATGATACGTGTATGTGTATTAGCTATTCCTCTAGAGGCGCTGTGAAAATTTTGGTACAAATAATTTAATATTGGTTGACCATGAATTTAGAGCTTTGTGGAAATAAGTTCATAAGGTAACTATGATATTATTAATTACCCAGTGGCCCGAAGGTTCAGCTGTCGAAACGGCAGATGCTGCCGCAAAGACGCAGAATTGTACCAGTACTACTTTATCACCGGTTGAAAATTTTAGTACCCACAATATCTAGTATGTAAGATTACGTGAATATAATCTGAACAAACATTATGCTATTCAATTCTAACATGGTGTTGTGTTTGTTTGTATACCCTACTTTGCGTATAAAACGTTGTTTATTATTATTTATATTACAGATGACGAGGTGGCGACTGATTTATAGCAATCAGTTTGATTTAAGTAAAGAAGAGAACATAAAAATGTTTAGTTGTATAGATTATTATTTTTTTGTGTGAATAAAATATAAATTTTCAGGTTAATTAAAAATAATATACACAAATTAATTTTCTTTATTTGATGCTTTGAAACCGTGTAATGTAAAATGTGGCTTCTATGGCATTTAACAGAATACTTCCAGTTTTAATCTCTTATAATCCAAGGAGTTTTTTGTAATTACTTTAGCAGTAATATTAGCGACATACTGTCTTGCGTTTCAATAGTATGGTCATGGTCTAATAACTTAACTAATAAAATACACAATTTTATTCATATTAAGAATCAAAGTGTGAAAACAATAATTCTCAATTTTCAATTGATTTGTTCAACCTTGTTGAATGAACTTTATGTTGTTTTTATTATTAACAAATATAATAAGTCGAGTGATGTTAACTAAAAACGCATAAAAATATAAAATTAACTACGTTGTTAATTATAATTGAGCATAGCATTTTAAATAATATAATATGTAATTCTATCAAAGAAGTTATTATCTAATACGAACAAATTTTCTATTATATTACTCTAAAATAAATAAATAAAAAATCATGGAAATACCTTGCATTAATAACAAAATAAGACGGTCTAGGAAGTTGTATACAAAGGTATTTAAAATACAGCAGAACAAGGGGAAATGGCATCGAAATACACATAGTGTAGTGTTCAACAGAGTGGTTACTGTCGCCACAAGAGTAACAAGAGGCAATATTTTTTTTTTCCTAACAGAGCTTGCACTATTATCTTACAATATGAAAAATGGCAGTGAAGTTAGTAATTGAGTTAGGGTATTAGTCAACTCGCGTGCCCCCGCGAGTTATCGTGTTTGTATTTATTTATACCTATTATTTCGTTAGTTAACTTGCGAGCCAGTGGAATGTAACAGTCCGTTACATAAAAGTATTCGGGAGTGATTCAATTGCTTAGTGGAACATGATGTCATTGTTAGTGCCCTAATTGTCCTAGTTCCGGGTACATGAACTTACAATTTGAACGAATGACGTATACTTGACGTATATTGTGAGCCTACGTCATCGATATAGTAATGACGTGCATCTTGTATTGAAAGCAATACCTGTTAATGAAGGTTTTATAATAACCGTTAGATGATAAGATAAGATAAGATATAATATGCAAGGATTTAGGTGAATACCCGCAACAGTAAATTGCGGATATAGGAAATGACATTTAATTTTAGTCACTGGATAAAATTGTTCTTAAGAATATTTGCGTATAGAGAGAATGGCAATCAGAAATAGCTTTTCTATACAATTGATTTAATTTACAAATGATATATTGGATTAAAATATAAACTAACGAATATTTGAAATTTAATTTTTCTGTGAAAATATGAAAAAGCCTAGATCGAGCCTTTTTTTTTTTTTTCCGTGGGAAAATCTGCGAACCAGATCCCCACCGACTATGGGGGGATCGGTGGGGTATGTGGGACTTCTACCCACTAAAAACCCACGGTGTTTCTTCGCGCCGTCTATGGGCGGAGGATAGGGGACGCTATGACACGCTACCGTCTCCCTCGCCAGACGCAGCCCGCACACGTTGCGGGCCCCACCTCGATTAGGCGCGGAGTATGACCTCCGCGCAGTGAAGAGACGCACCGGAAACACACAGCACGTCTCCCCTCGTTGCCTTATCTGCGGCACAACCTACCGCAGAGTTAGAGGCCGCTTCCACCTGAAATCCTCGGATAGCCCTGCTCGTGTGGCCGCTCATCTCTACGGCATTAAGGGTGGGCGGCCCAAAGGGGTGTCCACCTGACATTTCCACAGCAATCGCGGCAGCCCGAGAAACGGGCTCCACCTCGTGATGCCGTCGCGGAAGAGTTACTAAGCCGGGTCGCGAGGCCGGGTGTTCACTCTTCCGGACGACTGCAGAGGGCGGTTACTAGGCCGGCCCCAGAAACCGGGTCTTCACCACCCTCCACAAAGCCACGATTGCGGTACTCTGCCAGGCGGTCCTTCCCTGCCGTAGAGCTCCGTCTTCGCGTGCGTTGCTCGACTACCACTGAGCGACGGAGCCATCCGAGAAAATCCGCCCGCTGCGACCCGCGCCGGTCTTCGTGCGCAGAACCGAGACCCATACCTCGGTCCGACGTACAAGGACCGGGGGTGCCGACTCTCACCGGCCAACACCCGCGTGGGCCGAGTACGGCTCCTCGGCCCAACGAGCGGTGACCAGTGAAGCTCCAACGGACTGTTGGAGCCTCCAAACTGATGCTCCGCCACGAGTTCCGATAATCGGAACCCGCTCGGAGCACGCGCTCGTGGGTCTTCTTTGTTCCCCAGCGACAATCCGATCAGCCAAGCAAAGGCCGGTGACCCCACCGGCCCCTGCAACCGTCCGGATTGCCGAGGGTTAAGCCCCCCCACCACTGCACGGTCGTGACCCACTTAGGGGAGGGGGGCCTAGATCGAGCCTAGCTACTAAGCTTGTTAATTCTGCATTTGGTTTCGATAAAGTGCCGTTTGGGTTATAAATAAAGACGAATCAAATGGCTGTGTTATAATTTGCAGAAAAAACGCATTCGTAGGAAGTCGGGGGCAATTCGCTAGTTCAATAATAAAATAAAGATGAACCTATTTATTGGACAAATTAAATATTTCTAACAGTCAAGCAATTTATCAAACTTTAATAAACTAAAAATGCAAAAATTTTCCGTGCATATTTTCATAATAAGTTTTACAAACAAAGAAAGAAATTCCACTGAGAAACAAAACCAACCTTTGTAAGAACTGCTTCTTGGTTTAAGTATTTAAGACAATAAGTAGGTTATTATACAAAGGAACACACTAGCTAAGACAATGTAGGCTTAGTTTTACTTTTAGTAATTGAAAAAAGACGACTCTCCATGTATCTTTTAATTATCTGATAATTTCGTAGATTATTGGATGTTTTAGTATTATAAGGCGGTAACGTTTGTATGTTTGTTTGTTTGTATGTAGGGGGTAATTTTCGCAACTACTTATCGGATTCCACGTGGGCCAAGCCGCAGGTTTTAGCTATCTAAAAATAACTATCCAAAGTTTGGCTAAAGTATAATTTCAGGCGTCAATGTACATATATAACGGGCATTAACGGGCGATAAGTTTTTTCAACGCGGACGAAGTTGCTGGCACCAGCTAGTTAAACAAAAAATCGATCGAACGCATTGTATTATTGTTGTATTCATGTGCTAGCTAGACGATCCTATTCGCTTAAGGTGCGTCCGGATTAAATAACATAATTATGACATAACTTTTGTTGTATAACACGCCCACATTATTTGACATTGCAACATAAGACAAGATTATACACAATAAAATAATGGTGCAATATAACAAAGTTATCTAACATGTCTAATAGTTTTTAATCCGTAAACTTACCGCAGTCTATTTTCGTTGTCCAGATGTTTAATGAAGCTCTCCGAAGCGGTATGATGATCGACTATGGTAGCGTTATGCTGCTGGAAGCTGTGAAGAACAGCCACATTCACCTCCACCAAAGTCTTGTCCTTCCATAGAGTCACCGGCGTTCTTGTATCCAACCCCATCTTCTGGGCGACTTTCTAAAAAAAAGCATTCTTATATAATCTAAAATCTATACTTACAAAATTGTTTGTCCTGACTGACTATCGGCGCACTGCCTAGACTTAGCTAGTAAATACTATTAAGATATATGTTGTCTTTCATATAAATATAAACAAAGATTAAAATGTAAAAGTTTTGATAATAATGACAAATTCAGCCTATATTCGCCGACACTGTAATTACAGTATACATAAGTACAGTACAGTACAAATCTGTCTGAACCTGTACGAGTATTATCATATTATATACCTTTATAGAATAAGAGGTTCTTTTCAAAAGACCTCTACGGTCCTTAAGTTAACCGTTAAATTAGTTAGGCAGGTAAGTATTCCTCTTGAGTACAAAGATGCCACTCGACCTATCTTTGCATGCACTAGCGGCATCGGCACCAGCTCAAGTGCCCGTGAATAAAGGCTAATTTTGTGTGCACACAAGTACTACCTTATTATACTCGTAAACAGCCGTATATCGAACTGTACCTTTATTGTTATGATGTGATGCTTAATTATTTGAAATTAATCCTTTAGTTTATTATTTTAAGGTTTTAAGGGCTCTTTCACGATCTCTGAGTAAAGTGTCAAGTAGGCTAACCGCCATTTAAAGTCACCGGTAAGAAAGCGTACGACTTTCATCATCTTCGAGTAGCATTAATTAATGGTACATAATTTCAAAGAAATTGAAACAAGATACTCGTAAAATTTACTCGCCAATTGGCGTTACTTGAAAAGTAACTAATCAACACTTTACTTGTAGTTGGTGAAAGAGGCCCTAATACTCAAAAATATTATCCTGTTGCTGGTTATCAAAAATAAATTTTCTTTGCAGTTCAAAAGTAATTCTCGAACGAACTGTTTGCTTTCAGGCAATAACCACTTCTTTCAGAATACCGCCGTGAAATATTACATGTTTACTGTTGTGTTTCTGTGAATGAGAATGGGACGCCCAGAGCTTATACTTAATCCTACTACTTGCAGCACTTGTGGCCTTGCTAATATTATAGGCTATGATTTTGTCTAAATTTCTTCAGAAGTGTATGAGAGCAAGTTAGTGTTCATTTTTATAAACAAGTTTTGTAATCCAATAATTAAGTTTTTTCCTTTGTGTTAAAGATATTAATACTCAGAATTGTAGATTTGTTAGAGTATTTTTAGATAAAGAAAAGCAATTAAATGCTCAAAAATAAAACACAATCATGAGGCGAATTAAATTGTTAAGTAGATACTTCAATAGACAAGTTTATTTCATTGCCAGCTATTATGAAGCATTCGCATTCTCGAGTCACGTCGAAACAGAAGTAATAAGTGTTTATTTACCAAAATTTGTTAGCATCAAAGCGAAATTGAGGAAATCAAAAACGAAAATTCTCATATCGTCGCACAAGGAACTTCAAAGGTACTTTGAATGTTCCATTCGAGTACCTACGAATTTTCCATGAAATATCATGGAAAATTTTAAAGCATCTATTTCCCTAACCAAATAATGGTTCTTTATATACCTACTTAGAACTCATAAAAATGTGTAGTATTATGATTGTTTATTGTATGTGATACAATCACTATGCAGTAATGCAAAAATAAATCAATTCCAAGCAGTTTTATCGATCACATAATATTTATATATATAATAAAACTTATAACAGCCGGTTTTTTTCTTTGGGCGTAAGGGGTTAAAAAGAAAATATTTAATTAACGGCTGGCAGTTCGGTTGCCATTTTACGGTTGCGAAGCGCTCTAATACTCTGCCACTCTTAGTACTTAACTATTATTTAATCTGTGCTCTTGCTCTCATAGTAGGTATAATCTTTGCATTTCACGAAGGCGAGTGAGTTTTGCTTGTGGTTGAACGTGTATACGCACATTGCGATAGTGTGCGTGTCTGACGGAGCGGTAAGTTGCGTTTTTTTTATACAAACCATAGCCTCTTTCGATCTCACGCACACTGCGACACATATACAGACAAGTAAATCCCACTCGCCTTCGTGAAATGCAAGAACTATAATTAAAAGAATAAAGCGAAAAGTTACAGAGTACATACTCACTTCCAACATATTCAGACGATTTATATCACAAAAATTCCTGCATCCAATTTCAGTGCTCATATACCATCCGTTAAATGCGTTGGCTGTGAATTCTATTCCGCCGCAGTCAAAACGCATGTTGGATACAGCGGGCAGCGCATACCAGCGCAGGTCCAATTCCTCAAACCATTCATACCTGATTAGGAAAATTCTTGTTACTATATGACCTATAGTTAGTCTATCTATAACGTAATTACAGCACTACAAAACTGTTAAAATAATTTCCATATTTTCGTTGCAAATCATGTTGACCATGGCATTTTTGTAGAAGTCATTTACAAGTTATCTCTAAAATGTGTTAATTATGCATTATCAAAATACTGAAACATGTAGATGTCTTTTAAGTATGTACTTAGCAAAAGTTTTAATGTTATGTGACAGTTAGATTGTTTATAAATTTATTGGACTACACCTTTTTATAGGACTACGTTACTCCAACACCCATGGTCCTTCGAACCTTGCAGTAATGCGAACCTAATCTTGGGAAATAATTGCCTTAAGTACTTAAGGTATTTTTTGGGTCCTTAAAATTTATTTCTTTCTTATTGTTTACATATTCTATTTCATTATCTAAAATGGTATTTTTATCTAAAATGGTATTATATTTTTTTATAGATTTTTTCCAAAATATCTATTCTAACAGGGAATTTAGAATTCGTTTTATATTGAGACAGATAATTTAAAATCAGTAAACTTGAGTAAGTTTATTTTTATTTGAATTAATAATTTTATTTATTTAATCTGATTTATCATCATGTTTAATTAAAGTTCGTCTTCCTTTTAATATTTGTGTTCCGTCATTCATTATATGAGAAGTAGATCGTTTTGCAGTACCTACATAAAATACGTCAAAATACTTACGCCATAAATCTATTATCGCGTTTATCGCAAACTTCTAACACTCAATTACTATTTATCTGGACCCTTTTATAATAGATTAAGGCCTTTTAACAATATCAACACCAATACATTATTGAATAGGCTTGAATTTATAGGCTATAAACGCAGATTGGAGATCACTGGACCGCACTTTTATGATAAGCAATCTGGCTGGTACGACCGCTTGGTTTGGCTATTCGCGGACATACCTTCTCGGCTCAATATGCATTCCCGGACTTTTTATGTTGGCATAAATCTGTGATGGGAAGCGGCACACAACATACAAACGTGTTGCTTGTAGGAGCCGTGTAATACATACATTACTCTCGTAAATCTTCTTTTCTTTTTTTATGTATAAATATTGTGATTTATTACGCCTAAACGGTTTGCGGACCATCTTATTGGTGATTTTGAGGGGCAAGTGGTGGCGATTGTTTTATATTGCGAAAGCCATAAACTACGCATAAAACCTTGTGCGTTTTTTGCTAGTCAATAATTTTAGATATTACTAGATATTATTGTTGTCACAAAATCATTATTAAATTTTCTTTTCATATTAACTTTAGCACTTGACATTGAGACGAGACCATTGCATTACTTCAGCCTTACTTCTTTCAGCCTTATTAAGAACCTTACTTCTCCTTAAGGAGAAAGATGTGGTTAAAGAGCATGTGTACCGTTTTAGGAAGAGAGAGACAGAAAGAGAGTGAGAGATATTTTTTATATTTTACTCACGTGGGATGTGTCATGTGTATCTCCATGATCAATTCTCTAGGAATTTCGAAGTAGTCAGGGTCTTTTCCGTTAGCTGAAAGCACCACGGGCAGAATATCCCAAGCGGTACGAGGAGTCTTCCATCCTAGTTTAAGGCAAAGCTGTAAAGACACGGTCATTTTAATATGTTATCAATTGCTGAGGTGTGAATTTTCATTTGAATTTTCTTTTACATATTAATTGTTATTAATCTGAATCAAAAGTGTTTCAGGGCATCTTTCACCAACTACAAGTATAGTGTTGATTAGTTACTTTTAAAATATATTTTTTTTAAATTTTGGGACTTTTACCGTACAAACAAAGGCATATCAGCTAAATTATTCCCGGTGACAGGTGACTTTAAATGACGGTTAGCCTACTTGACATATGGTGAAAGAGGCCCTTAGTCTTTTAGTTCAATATTTATTTATTTATAATAGAGCAGATTTGTCTATAATATCAAATCGTAATAATTAATTTAATTAATTTTAATTATATTTAAAAACACATCACACGAGACTAAATATACCTATAAAAATAACTCATATTCAACCATAATAAATTCCAAAAAAAATTTTTTTTATTTAAATGTCAGCCATCATTATGATATTACTAAAGATTTTTATACTTGATAAATGTATTATTTGTTGTTAAGGATTTATAACAACGCAATTATAAATTGCTGAGAGACTAATGAGTTTCTCACATAATTAGGATAGTATTAAAAATACATATATTGTTTCTATAATAGCATATAAGTAACTAGGCATACGATTTATTGAATTCTAGTTTTTGAATAAAACTTTTTTCCATAAAATGCTGTTTTTGAATGAGAATGCAACAGATGTTGTTGAAACGCAAACGTCAAATACGAAGTGATTTATTTATAACCAACGAAAAATATGACCAGCGAATTTCGTCGCGGTAACATGAAATTTTTCCTGTCCCTGATTTGTGAAAAGCTTTTGAAATCTACTTAAGTACATTTTAAAAATGTTTACTGAAATCTTATTTTAATAAACTCTTTAAATAATTTAAATTTAAATTTTCTATGAAAACAATATTTTTAGTTTAATGCATGTTGAAAACTTGAAAACAATATTTCAAAGTTTAAGTCGCTGTAAGCCTTCTTAATTGCAGTAGAAATTTCAATAATTATTATTATACAAACTATTATATTGTGTTAAATAAGAGAAATGTCTTTTTCGTTAATAATAGATTTTAATATTATTAAAAACGTGTAACACATATTAATATGGTAAGTAGTTCTTTTATGAATCATTGTATTCGACTTTATAATAATCTTCACTATAAAAAATGTAAAAGTATAATCAAATCAATTTCTATTCGAAAGGTTATTATAGAATCGCTGATCGTTTAAGCGATAATGAAGCCTATTTGAATGATTCTGAGCTCATATTATGTTTAGTTTTTAGTTTAGTTAACTCAAATTTGTGTATATAATAGTTGCTAGGAATCTAATTGTTAATTGTTTTATTTTAAACTTGACAAAAAGAATGTTATCCCGTGTTTCTTACTGGGTTTCTTATACTTCATAATATTATATATTATCTACTTTTTTTCGAAACCAGTTCTGGTAAAAATAGACTAACTTTTCACCGTTATACGAAAAATGTCTTAAAATATCAACTTTAATTTTATTTAATCAATGAAGATGCACACAGTCATGACCTGGTCAACAAATAAGAGAATGGCTATATGTCCATACATTACTAACACCTAAAATTTAGTCACTAATTTTTGTATGAAATTTTTACCTCTATTTATTATGTATATTGGCTACTAAAATTACATTACTTTCTATAGAATTATGTTTTTGTGGTAATTTTATATTCATAGTATTTATCCACACGCCGGTTACACCCGGGTTCAAAATAAAAACTATCATAGTTTTATCAAAATCGGTTTAGTAGTTTTGGAGTTCATTGGCCTCAAACATGTGACACGTAACTTTTATATATAGTTATTTCAAAAAAAGAATTACTTACCTCAGTAAACTCGCAGTGCATGGGGTCACCCAAAACAGTGCCATCGGGTTGCCTGTACCCAGCGTAGCTGATTAGCTGGCTGTTCCATATTCTGTAGTCGTGCTGACCGTCCGTACGTTGAGGGAATACCGTTATCGCTGATCTGTTACAAAAAAATATATTTTATAAAATTTAAAAGTTGGGCACAACTGGAGATCAAATGGGAGATTAACAACTCTCTGGACAGAATTCTCTCAATCTAACGACAACGATATCGCAAAAAATGTACCAAGCGCGTGATGCTTTCCGATTTCTGCGTAAGCTCCTTAATCTTTGCCATTTTTTTCCTAATACTTTCCGGTTTTAGTCGTAACTCGTAAGCACTTCGTGTTTTTTTTTTTACATGAAAAATAATCTACTAATTTCATGAAATTATTAATCGCTGATCTCGTAAGCAGACCACTTTAGTCTCAAAGTAGCCGTTAATTAAAATATATGACGGACAATGAATGCTTTTTTAGATCAGATTCAAGAACACAAGGAAACAACAATGTCGCAGTAAAAAAAATGTATACACGGAATAGGGTACGATTAGGAATAACGAGAATAACGATGGGGGTCAATAAATCTGGCTACCATCATTTTGATTACTCACGCACTTAATAAAATGTAAGATAGTCTACTCTAAAATACAAGTAGAATATTGACATTTATCAACTTATGATATAGATATGATTCTGATATAGAGTGTCCTGCCAAAGAAATGATATCTCTCTTCTGTGATACAACCTCTCTTCTGCTCATAGACTACTTAAGATATATTATACAATAAAAATATGATATAAGAATTTATGAGTCAAAAAGTGTAGCCTTCTGAGATTAGGCACAGTACACAGCATTATTAGTCTGCTCACAACATTATTCTAATCAAAATATAAAATCATAAGGTCTCAAGGGGACAATTCGACCTGAACTTCTCTCATTGGAAAGACAAAAACATGCGGATGTATTCAAAGGCTTATTGCACTTATGCCACAAAGTTGTTTATTTACCTGATGTTCCCCTTGTTAGTACTATATTTGATATGGTTGCACAGTGCTTCGAACATCCCGCTCGTAGTAGTAACTTGTCTGCAGTCGAATACCTGTGTGAAACGAGATTTTTGTTTTTATTATTGAAACAGGTTCCAGTATCGCACATCATTAAAATAAAAACCGTCTTTGAATCGGAAACTAAAAACTCAACATAAAAACTCCTAGACTGTTATAAAAATAAAAAAAGACCAAATAATTCTAAAAACTCCTATTGTTAATAGTTAAATTCTTAAAAATTCTTAAATTGTTATTTGTTAAAAATACATATATATATGCATCTATTTCCAGCATTATTTTTTTATTCATTGCTTTATTATATTATGTAATGAATGCTTTTTTGTAAAATACTTTACACAATTTTAGCACAAATTTTCTAACGTAGGTAGCTTAATAGTCATACTATATTTTTCATACCCAGTAGGAAAGTAGGTCTGAGTAAGATCTTAAGCAATTGAAGCTTAATAGGGAAGAGTCTCTATGTCTTCTCTCTGAATCTCTCTTCGTTCTTCTCTCAGAGAAGAGAATAGAAGAGATAAATCATCCCACCTTGTTCCCTATCCGTTATCTGAATCACATAGTGTTGCTTGCGTTTATATGTGACGGTAGCAACTTCCCACCAAAAAGAACTCCCAGAAGAAGAATAAGAAGAATAAAAAGACCAAGAAGACGCCAAATTCAATTCAAATTTATTCTTTTCAGTGTCATCAAAGTCGCAAATTCTCGATACCAATAAAAAGCCGAGACGTTATCTAAATATAAGTATAGATACAAACGTAACATGTTATGTACATATATTTATTACGTCACTATAATAAAATATATTCAAATGCAAAATTTTATTTTATGACTGTCTAACTTTAAGTAAATGTTACGAGAAGTGACATTTACCTTAAAAAATACTAACTATTGCGGTATTTTTATGCTTAAAGTCAACAGAAAATTATAGTACCTTACTAGCATCATACTGACTGTGGATTCGGATTATAAAAGTGGTAATTGTGCAGTGTTTAGCCATAACCTAATAATATTAGCTTTTTCCCCGCCACTGCTACCTCGTGTCTTATAAATTATAGCTCATATATGTTTTCCTGATATATAATCTATACTGCTGTGAAGTAATATTATATAATGTGCGTTTCGCACTCATACAAATTGGGCAGCCAGTCTGGTGGCAGTAACTCTTAGAGAAGAATACCGTGAAGCAATAGCATTTTGAACCATGAAATCTTAGGACCCATGATTTTTTCCATGATAAAAAGTATCCAGGTAATAAACAATCTGTGTGCCAATGTCATTCAAATTCATTGAGCCATTTTTGCGTGAAAGAGTAACAAACTCCATCCAAAACTTTCGCATTTATAATATTAGTAAGATGGCTGTATTATATTATATACCTTTGTGACTTCTTTTTTACTCTTCAGGTGACACATTATTTTTATGCTTTTCGCTTTTCGCTTATTCGCTTTATTAGTAACCGTACAGTTCACTAATAAAGCGAATAACTAAGTACAACACTGATAGACTGCATAATTTTCAAGAGAATCTGTCAAAGTGTTCGTCTATCGAAAGCAATCTGTCTGAGCAGCTTAATTACGAAATGTGCTCAGAAACATCACAGAGACTTAACAGTCAGGTAATACCGATTTAAGTCCAATTTAAGTCACTCTCATCCCCGCTAACCGCCGGGGAAAGTGAATGAAAGTGAGGGAATAAATTAATGTCGTTATACCGCCCGCGGGCCAATCGACATCTCTAATTAGAAAAATATTGAGTTACCACGCTTCTGTGGTTACCACTTCAATAGCTAGAAAAATTAAAAATGTAAAAATATTTTAGTCTTTTAAGTAAATTAAATTAACTAGAACATCGAAAATTAACAATTATTGTGATAATCATAATGTAACGCTTTGAAATTTCGGATTGTAAAAATTCGGTATAAAATCGGAAATCAAAAAACATAGATTAGATGATGCGACACTTTAAACTTAGGCTTATGCTAACTTAGGAGATGCAAATGTTAAGCTTAAATGTTAAATGTGTTTTTATTTTATAATTTTAATACCTACTCTTATTGGAACATGTTTGACAAGTTCGTCAATCGAGTAGTTAAAATGTTTACATTAGCTGTCTGTATGTTGCAATAAGCCCAAAAAACGACCTAACCTCAACATCCAAACTAAAAGTATCATTCGAGCTACAAATTGTTCTATACAGTCCACATATTGTTTGGTAAGAACTTACACCATTTTTAGCGTCGGGTTTCGGGATGGGTTTTATCAGTTTTTCTTAAATATTTCGAAAACTATTCGGTTTAGCGCATATGTGCCAAGGACAAAAATAATCTACATAGAATTGCTAACAAAACGGTTACGGAGTAATAGTAGCAGAAGGCACATTGCGTTTCGTAGTCAAAAAATAGGTTACCCGTCTGGCAGCAATAACCACCGTCTCACAAAAGACCACCCTGAAATACAGCATTTGTGCTGATGTGTTTTTCGACACGTTTGTCGTTGCGTATTTTAATAAGCGACGGTAGCCACCTCCCATCAAGTGGACTGTCAATCTAAACCTTTACTTAAACGAATTAATTTCCATCTATCATTGAAATTAAGAACTAAGTTTAGTTTGTTGATTGCTCCAGTGGTCAAAAATAACTGCTAAAATTACATGAAGTCGTATGTCAGACAAAAATACAAGTGCATTATAATATATTATGTATAATTGTGCATATATGCAAAAGAAATTATAATACAATATTATAATGCGGACGAAACAGATGTAGAAGACAAAATTGCGGTGTATAATGTCATCGTTTGTCCTGGCATGATATAATATTATTGTTGTGCGATGGAACGCGGACGCGGACGAAATGCGAGTTAATTGCCTGCTCAACAGGGTTCCGTGGATAAAATAAATGAACCTCACAAATGTTGAAGAAAAACGTCCAAAGTCAAATTACTACGAATCGGATTAAAAGTTTATTTATGTTTGAGTCATATTTTATCGATATTATTGTTTTAACTGAATTATTGATGAACTCATATTGTTGGTTGGAATTAGTTGTAATTTGCTATACGAGTAAGAATATGCACATATTATGTGATCTATATTATGTATAATTATTAATTATACTTATACAATTATTTATTTCATTTTTAGTCTTACTGTCAATTCTAATAAATTTGTACACCATTTCTGACAATAATTCTATACCATTTGGAGTATTTGTTTGAATAATTAGTAGAGTAAAATAGCTCCCCGTCTGTCTTATTTAAATTTATCACACTTTTGAGAATACACAAACCTCCCCATCAGGTTTAATCATTCGAAATTGAAATACCTCAAAGCTTCTCTCAATATGTATTGAGAAACAATCCAACTAAACCAAATTGAAAAGAGATACGCTCCAATCACATTACGGAATAACTTAAGGAACATAAAATACTTCGCTCTAAAGTCGTTCTAGGAACTCCTTGTTAAAATAATTATTTTAAAATACATTTAAAAAACTCGGTAAATTATGTTTAAATTTAACTGCTTCGTTTATTTTTATTATAAATATTATTCCATTTTGAACATTATTAACAGAAACCATAGGGTTTCTGTCTGAAATATGTATTTGTAATCAAAATTTTCTATAAACTATTTCACGGATACTAAAAACAATTTATTTATTTTTATTGCAGCAACTTTATTGCGAGTTTGTGATTCTTTTACGACACCAATACTAAAATTATAAAGAAGGAAATTATGTTGGTTTGTTTGTTTGCATCCGATTTAAAAAAATCTTTCACCGATAGTTAGAAAAGACTATCGTAAATATCCTAAAAGCTAAAATCCACGTGGGCGACGCCGCGGACACCATCATCTATCCAAAAGTAAAGATCCAATGCTTGGCGTCAATGTATGCTAAACGTTATATTGCTTTACATATTTTTTCAGACCATCTTTTATATGCAGCACTAGATATTTTAAAATTTAATTTTATACTTTTACTTTAAATAAAATAGAAGATACTCATTTTCTAACTAAACAATTTAAAAACATTCAGAGTTCAGTACTTAATTTTTTTAATTGTACAGAACCCGCAGTATTCAATTTGAGTGTTAATTGCTTGTTTTTTTCTGTTGCAGCGCGAAATGGGGAGTTTTCTCATTAGAGTCAGCAAATTCAGTTAGTTGTTCTCTCTACTCGCAGTCCACTTAGACAACAACTATTCTACTAGCTTTTTTCGGAAATGAATTGTTTAACGTGTCTCTCGGATAGTGTGTTAGACAAACAAGTGAAAATATGACAGTAATGTGGTAATAGTCTATGTTGTTCACATAGACATAGAATGGATTGAGGAACACCCGCATAACCTGCTCTAGAAAGAGAGCAAGCGATCATGTGGCCAATACCTATATCTTTCCTCTCTTTCCAATAGGTCTGTAATAACTTCGAGGACCAATCAAATTCTAGAAAAAGACAACTACTGGCCGCACGATGGCTTCGTCTCTCTCACACTTTACAGGTGGATTAAAGAACGCTCAGTCTATTCTCTCTATGTCTATGGTTGTTCAGTCTTCAGTGTTGTAATATTTAATAGTAGTGTTGACATCCCTTTGTTTCGTGCACTTTTCATCGTGAAAGACTGTACGCCCCGAAGAAAAGTGCATATATAACACTTTCTTTAATAAAATAATAATAATAAGTGTATAGCTCTGGCATATGCTATTGTGTTTTTCACACGCCAAAACACAACATTTATTATATTATATTTCACTGTGGTCTTTCGTAAATAGGTTTAAATTTAGAATTTTATATCACTAAATTTCGCAATACATGTCCCAAATTACTTTAGTAACTACGTCACTACATATTATAAAACAAAGTCCTCCGCCGCGTCTGTCTGTCTTTATGTCCCTATGTTTGCTTAGATCTTTAAAACTACGCAATGGATATTAATGCGGTTTTCACTAATGGATAGAGTAGTTCTCGTAATATACATATAATACAATGTCTTAAAATAAATTCAAAAGTACCTGTAATTTGGACCACTGTATCCGACCGATGCATCGACTAGCGTTTCTCCAAGCAAGCTTTGCGCCAAAAACAAGCTCCGTGGTAGTTAGCTGATAAGTACCACTTTTGGCCACTTCCTCCTGGACTGCTTTCCATCGAGCTTCGTGGGCTGGAGTATTGGCTCTACAAAAGACAAATAATATATTATATATCCCCGGATTCACTCGGGGTGCGATTTATAAAAGTACAGAAACCAAATTAACTTTTTTTTTTATTAAAAATTTACATATTAAATTTATAAGGCTGGGTTGCACCATCTTACTTTAACTATAACAAACGCCGCAACTTCAGTTAAAATAACGGTTAGGCCGATAATGAGTTGCACCAGTTAACAAATAATCATAACTAGTTAACTGGTGCAACTCATTTTCGGCCGAAAATGAGTGCGAATTAACTGAAGTTGCGACGTTGGTTATAGTTAAAGTAAGATGGTGCAACCCAGCCTTAGATATACGTTGCTTGTTCGTTACCTCCGTATTGAGGCGAAGTACTGTCCAAGGAAGTCCTTGGCATCGTTTAAAACTTCTTCGGGCTCTCGCGGCACATCTCCGCGACCAGGCAACGCCATCACGCTTCCCAAACAGGCCTTGTCGTTGCATAATGTCGACTGGAACAATTTTTGTTTTTATTAAACAATGAACCTTACGTCTTTAACTATAAACGGAAATAACTAGTCTTTCATATGTGAGAAGCCAAAAATTTACAATTTTTTGGCAGATTTCTATTACTATAACTCGTTTTGCAAAGCAAAGAAAAAGCATGACGACCGTTCGATTACTCATTTTGCGCATAAAAACTTCTAATTTAAAATTATTTAAATTATTGTTTCTAAAATAATATTTTTGTAAGGTAATATTATGTTAGAAAAAACATAGGTATCAAGTCTTATAATTGAGATAAAAAATTATTATGATTATTTTGCTCGTGAAATCGCTCTAAAACAGTAATATTTTTTTTGTAATGGCACTATAAAACTCTTTTTTTAATTATCCTTTAATTATTGTGTTTATGTTAGTGTGTATTATATTAGTGTATTTTGATAAAACATAAATTATTATTAGGTACTTTTTTATTTTAATAGTTTTGATTGATTTTTGGGGTGACACTACAATATCCGCCCCGGGTGCCACTCATGCTAGCTACGCCACTGTATATATCTTAAAATATATACTTTGTAGTAGCTACATAAATGTAGCATCTGTAAACATTGTAGGGGCGCTAACAAAAGAGTGTGCTCTATGTTTATAAATATTCCTTCACTATATTTAACAAAAGGCTTTGTTCTACATTGTAGAGGCTGACGGTCGATGTTGACACAATCTAACGCCGCTGGCCAGTCACGTCCCTAATTTTTATAAACCATCGTAGAATGCATTTTTCTGAATATTGCCACCGACCTATTTTTAGTAATCGAACTACTTACACTACAATGTAGCTACAAAACTGAAATCAAGGTTGTAATTTAATTCTAATTTGAATGATGAATACTCACTAATTGCCTATTTGTACTTAAGAACAAACCCAACGAAGTTAATGTAAAACATCTGTATGGTAAAGAGAAACCTAATTCCTTGTAAGTATCTTTATTGAATATTTATTTTATTGAAAATCGGAAAATTAAATTTATTAGAAAAATCGGAAATTGAAAATCGGATTAGAAAAATTCAAAGTACCTACCTACCTATATTAAAAATAAACTAATTACTTTGGTATAGAAACCCCAACAAATATTCTAAATGCGAAAAATTGTACTCTTTAATGGAGTATTTTGTTACTCTTTAATGCGAAAACTATACCGTATCTATAGCGTCGTCACAGCGATGAAGATGTCGGGCGGTGTAATACATACTCATAATTTTCTCAAGTGTTACATTTTTCATTTTCCAACACGGACAAAGTCGCGGGCTCCAGCTGTACTCTTTAATTTCTACAGATACCCGCCGGAAAGCGCCTCGAAAAGCTATTTACAAATAAAATCTTTTGTCAAACTACTTATTCTCATGAGTTAAATATTCCATTTAAAAGGTGGTAAATAAACAAATAATATTTCATTTTTCGAGACCTGCTTTTAAACAGTCATTTACCTTATAAATTAATTTCCCTTTTATTACATTTCGCAACCGGTTTTCACCTTCATAAAAAAGAAAAATAGCGAAACGTTCTCCTTTAATTACAATTTTTCGTGATTGGAATATTCAATTGCGGCTTAAAGTTCAAATACCTTCCATAAGTAAATATGT